>OY720419.1:94664882-97164882 GCA_963082815.1 Melanotus villosus | reverse complement strand
GACTGTTTAAGTAGCAAGCCTGTTAAGGATATTATAGCAGCAGAAGGAAAGTTCTTTACTTTTATTAATTTAGTTCCAGGTGTACCGTTTGGCCCTGTTATTGAATACGGCAATCCCTTTGCATTCTTACCCGACCATCCTTACAGGCTTATGTTAGAAAGGAAAATTAATGACTGCCCCTGGGTCGTTTCTAATACCAAAGATGAAGGAATCGCTCCAGTTGGATGTATGTTAAAATTCTAGGTATTTGCTGCTGCTGTAATGTAGATAGTTTTAGTTTTATATCTATACGATAAAGTTGATGAATTGGATCTACATTGGGATGAATTAGCTCCTGTTATGTTAGAGTATAACTTCACTGCTGATGAGGTAGATAAAACACCGATAGCAAGGGCAGTACGGAGACATTACTTTGGAGACGAACCCATCTCAATAAATAACGGAAAGAACTTATTAGACGTAACTTATTTAATTTATTTTTCAAAAAACATTAGTAATACTGATCTATTTTAGGTATTCAGTGATCGCTGGTTCCTTGTTGATACTATTAAAGCCATTATAGCCCATGCCAAAGCAGCAGCTTTCCCTGTGTATTACTATCGTTTTGAATATTATTTAAAAAATAAGGCAGTTTATAACACAAATCTTACTGGTGAGTTTATGGCAGCTCCTGCAGTGAAGAAATACCGATTCTATATAATTTTAGCTGTGGCCCACGTAGAAGATACAAGGTTATTGTATCGTCAAGCAGATAGCGCATCTGTACTTCCGGATACCGATCGTAGAATGAAGGATATATTTTTAGACTTTTTGTATAACTACGCACATACAGGGTAACTTGACCGTGCTCAAAATTCTAACACGAATTAAAACTAAAAATCTTTTCGGTAGGGTACCAACGTTTAACGGAAATACCTGGTATCCGTTGTATTCAACGTCAGAACCAACAAGCTACCTGCGTATATTTTCCCCGGATACCATTCGAAGGGAAGGTGCTTTGGATTTAGAAGCTTTTAATTTCTGGAAGCAATTGCCTTTGTGGGAAAATGAAAACCTTTTGGGGTATTTACCGAAAGTTGAACAGGCTTTACAGTTGTATTTGTATAATGTGTTTTAAAATTATGAAAGTATGCTCGTGATAAAGATTGTCTATTATACATATGGGTGCATTTAAAAAGAATATAAACATTCTTCAGATAGACTTTAAAAGGAAAACTTATGTTTTTCAGAAACTATTTTTGTTTTTTTTTTTTAATTTTTAGTATCTGACTCTGCATAACAAATGTAATACACGCCTTTGCTATAATAGACTTATAACTACATCACATCCAATTAGAGCGAGGGTTATGTGAAATTATGACACATATGTATTACCTGATTTTACTATTATGTTAAGCTAAGAAGTCTTAAATCAAGTTTTGTGAGTGCTTCTTCTTCATATTTTTGTGGTGCGAAGTAGCAGCCCTAGGACCATTGTGCATCCACTGGAAATTAAAGGATGCCTTAATACAGACCGGTACCTAGCCCAAAGCCAGAATTTTGTCCGTCGTAGAGGCATATGATCATCATCTCAAAAGGAGATGAGGGGAGGTTTCATCTGCCTTATTGCAGCTTCCGCAACTTGCGTTCTCAGACAGGCTCATCAGATCTTTTAAAGAGAGTGGCTCGTAAGGAGTCCTGTGACTGTCCTGAGGTGCTTCCTACTGAACCTAAGACCTTTGGACTTCTTGAAGGTTTGTGGGTGAGTTGTTTGTAGTGTGCCTCAGTCCAGAGCGCGCAGCCCAATATGAGATGCACTGAGAGCGAGTCCAGTCTCTAATTGGTTGCTGAATGCTTGCTTTAGGTAAGCCGAGGGCCAGTTCAGGACCTAGAAAAGACCTCAGTCTGGAAAACGATAGGAAACTTGCCTAGTGCGAGAGGCAGTCTGATTCTAGGTTGGTCGCCATAACTGCCAACACAGGAACCTGCGTTTGTTTTCGATTCATCTGTGCACCACAGTAGAACAAAAGATCTGACGTGGTCCTTCAGTAGGGATGTGCATTCGTCTCTTGCAGGGATAGTTATTTTGTAATTTCTGGTGAACGTGTGACGTGGTAACGTATCCCTTCAGCCCCCTATCACTCTTCCAAAGGCCACTGGTGAATAGCCTGTAGACCGACTTTCGTGCTTCCGCCTCAATAACAATGTGAAGGGGCATTAGGTTGAGAAGTAAACCATAGATGATGATTGGTCTAATCACCATATTGAAGATACGCATCAGAATTTGAGGGGGCAGGCCCAATGTGATATCGAAGGTCCGACGACATGCCCAGAAGGTGGTTGTGGCCGTCTTTACCTGCCTGTCTACGTGATTGTTCCAGGCAAGCTTAATATTTCGGGTTAGAACCGGCAACAGTGCTTGAGAGTTTCAAAGTTATCCCAAATACTATGGGTTCCATGAAAGCTTCCAACCTTCTTTTTTTCTTGAAAATTACAAGTTCGGCCTTGTGGGAGCTTACGCTTCAAGCGAGTGTAAATGCCCTTTTGACCAAAATTTAATTTTGTAGCACTGTTACACAGAACTATGTTTTAGTAAAACTTTGTACATGAGCTTTCTGGTAAAGCCCGTGATTAATGGAATTACTCTTTGTGTATTTATTTGTGTAATACACACAAACCACGGACATTTTACTCCGCGTAATTTGTAGTTTCTTGAATTAAGTCATAGGCATGTTGCACCAAACTGTATATGCATAGGTGAGAATTGAAGGTGAACATTTTTGCTTTGCATTTGTGTGGGTAAATTTTTATTTTTCACTTATGAAACTATTTACACGCGACATTTATAGCATTTTATACTTGTTCAATAGCAGTTTCAGCAGTATCACTCTTATCTGAGTTATTATAGCCGTATCATCGGCATACGTGGCTAGGATTAAGTTAGTTACAGTGAGCAAATCGTGGATAAATAAGTTAAACCAGGTTGGTTCCAATATGCTACCTTGGGGAACCACAGCTGCAGACTTAGCACCATAAAAGATTATACCTATGAATGCTCATTCTGAATGTTTTGTTGCGTAAAAAAAGACGTTATTATCTTTTATTAAGTACGTTGGTATGTTTAATTCAAACATTTTACACAACAGCCCTCTTTGACAGACCTTAATAAAAGCTCTTTCAAGGTCAATGAACATAATAATAGTATAACTTCTTTATTCGAATACTTTTTCAAAGGTCTTAGTTATTCGTAGCAGTTGGTGTACTGTTGAGCGTGACTGCCAAAATCTTGGAGCTGGGCTTGGATAGTCTTTTCGAGGAATTTAGCTGGTGTTGATAAAAGCTTATGGGTGTCTGGATGAGGCTTAGTTTTTCCTATTTTGTGAATAGGGGTATATCAGTTGATCGCCAGAGAACAGGGAAATTTCTTAATTTTTTACTTCTTCTTCTGTTTTAAAATTGCATTAGTTATTAAGTTTGGTCCAGGAGACTTACGCTTTGTAGTTCTTCAGTTCTATTGCAGAAACTAGAGCTATTTACTCAATAATTTTTGTGTCTGAAGAGTGGCGACTTTGTTTGTTATTTCATTTGCGTGATGCTCATCGTTATGTTCTGTATTAGTGATAAATACCTGTTCTAGACGTGTTGCAATGAGTAGACAACGTTTGGATGGCGTAATCAATCCATCTGGTGCGATCTTAGGGATCTTCTCAAGATACTTTGACAAGTGCCTAAAATGCTACGCTAAAGCCTTGATTATTGGTGTCATAAAATAATTGCTATGAGCTATTTCGCGTCTTATATTTCTAATTCTATGAAATTAGAAATTGTTAGTTTAAATGCTATGATATTTTCTAATTGAATTATAGTATGATATTTTTAATTTTAAATGAATTAAAAAAATATAGGCTGAATAAACACTGAACTTTATAAAAATTCTAAAATTTGTAAATCTGACTAACTTTGCTGAGATGGATCAAGACCAGACTAAAAGAAGTAAAGAACCGGATCCGGCCCGAGGGCCGGGGTTGCCCAAATGTGACCTAAAACACCGGAGATTTGGTAAACAACTGGTTAATTTTGTTTATACCTTGAAGATGTTTTAAGATTTGACGATGTGAGTTCGGTCTAATGTTAAAATTACCTAAAATTGGTGTCATTTGTAGACATAGCGCTTTCAATGTAATTTCACGAATTATGAAAAGGAGTAAATTCTTAAAACTTAAAATCTAAAACTATAGCGCTTTCAATATAAACATTTTTTCCCTGCGTAATATAGTAATTGTAAGCTATCGCAGATTTTTATAAAATTTCCTAATTTCTCAAATTGGTAAGGAGGAGGAGTATTTTATTGTATGTACTTGTAGTTTCTCTGAAACAAATTTACCAAGTGGAGATCTCAAAAGTTTACTTTTCGTAATTTGATTATGGACTGAATTTTGTACTAATATTAAATGTTTTAAGGCGTCTGTTAGCCAACGAGAGTGAGGTTTACTTATCCGGGCAGTTTTAAGTTTAGATACATGTTTATCGAATAACAAAATAACATTATACGTAATTAAGAATTTAACTTTTTCATCTAGATTGCAGATTTCAAATATACTATTCCATTCAGTTGTATGCAAGTCAGTTAAAAAAATTGCAAAATTAATATTTTTGAAGGCTAAGCAAGTATAGTATTTAGTACAAGTAGGTTTAGTAATTGCCAATTCGTAGGCAACCAACTGGTAATCAGTGATGTGATGTAAATCTAATATTTTAACGCATTTTACTATGTGATTGTTATTAATAAGGATAGGATCAAGCTTTATCTTTGGTTTTAATTCATAGTTTCATATCTCTGATTGATGAAACACTTACAAATATAACCAAACACCACATAATAAGTGCAACTAATCGATTTGACAGTGGAAAAGTGTTGTTATATTTCTCGATTGTAAATTGTGTACCTATTTCATGTAGGGATTTATCGTAGGCCGTTTTATTGATAAATAATTGATTTTTAACGTCTCTGAGATGCACATCGTAATTTAAAATTACTTGCATGTATGTCAAAACAACACCAGCCGTCCAAAACTTTTGGAACACTCGTTATTTATTAATTAATAATTATAGGGTGGGATACGATGCGTTGAACTTTAATACGAAATTTGATATAACCTTAAAAACGTATTCCTACAAATTAAAAACACAAAAGGGAGATGCATTACATTAGGGAAATTGGTCACATGTGCAACCGTGCAACGTAGTTACCAACATTAATATGAAGGGTTTCCATGTTTCAAATAAATGTAAAAACTAAAATGTAGTCGAAATACTAAAGAACTTTAACGAATATGGTTGTTGACTGAATTTGTTGTTTATACTAAGTGTAATAATTTATATCTTTGATAATTGTAGACAATTTAGGCTGTACACAATTTGGTAAAATTTAGCAAATGTTTTAATATGCAGCTTTTTTTAGCCTTCAGATATTAAACTTGTCTTAACAATGATTGTGATAACGTTAATAAACATGGTAATATTTGACAACATGTTTCCCACATATGTATATTTATTAAATTATTAATAAGTTAGTTGTGTCAAAATTTTAGTCTTTCTATATGCTGCTCTAATAAAATGATAATAGTTTTTTGTATTCACTTTTAAGGGCAAGCATTGCAAGCGTTTAATTTGAATAATATGTTTTAAGGGTAAGATTTGTAATTAAATAAATTATTAATTGTTAAATGTCAATAAAATTTAGTTACATTTGGAAGACCAACGCTACAAGCTTTTAAAACCGGAATTAATTGTTTTATTTATATTACTTCCAGTGACACATGAATTAATTTTATTAATGGTGGCTTCAATGATGGTGTACTTTCTGGTTTTTTTATCGATTGCGTATTAGACGAAAAGTGACTTGACTATAAAGTCCTAGCTGAACTAATACCAACTGTTAGTAATATAACAACAAATCTTCTATAAAATTGGAAAATCAGCAATTTCATATTTTCCTTTGTAAATAAATAAAACTTGTTTTATATTCTACAAAAACTGACAGAAGAATCATTTTGAACATTTAAAATAACTTAAAACCAAGTAAAATTTGAAATTACGGGTAACATTTAATTTAAAAGTATTTTTACTGTTACTTTAAAACATTTCCAAATAACAATTAAATGAATAACAACTGAACGCTAAAGAGTCTACAAGCTAAAAAAAATGATATTAAAAAACCATGTGAATTTATCAGTAACTTGATAAAGTTTTCTGAAGTTGGAGAGGATGCACTTTTTGAGCATCGTACACTTGAAATTATCAGAACACTTAAACTTAAACAATTTCGCTTGTTTATATTCCATCTGTTCGTAGAAGGGTTATTTAACAAAGTATACAGGGTGATTCAAAAATGGCGCATAAGCTCTTCAGTACGTTGTAGGGAATAATAATTGAAGTGTAGGAAAAATAGTAAAAAAATTCTTAGCCGCTAATTTGCTGAGAAATGAAGAAGTTAAGTTGAGAACTCAACTTTGAATTCATGTGGATTTTGAAACTTCTCATCATTTCATATAAATAATTTAAGTATTTTTTCATAGTGGGTAATAAAAAAAAATGCTTATAACACCTCATTATCCTGAAATATTAGCTTTCAAAATTGATATCTGTACCAAGTTGTTTGAAAAAAATATGTGGCAACGATGTTTGAAACTTTTAATAACCATATCTAAGTAAGTACACTTAATGTTTTTATCTGTCACTGTCATCGATTGTCAACATTACCATCATATATTCCAATAACGAGTACGCAGATATGTTTTTAGTTTTAGGCGAATGCCGTAATAATGCCAACAGAGCTGCAAGACTTTACGCTGAACGATATCCCAATAGAAGACATCCAGATGTGAATGTGATTAGAAGATTGGATCAAAGAGTTAGAGAAACTGGAAATGTAATACCTAATGCAGGTCCAGATCGCGGACGTCCACGATACGTGTTGAGGCCTCTGATAGAGGAAGAAATTCTCGAGATCTTAGAGCAGCAACCAACTAGAAGCACAAGAAGTATTGCTCAACAAGTTGGAGTTTCGCAGAGTAATTGCACAAAATTTATCTGTAGTGAAGGTTATCATCCGTACCACTACACAAAAGTTCAAAGCTTGCTACCAAACGACTTCGAGCTGCGTGTAAATTTCTGCAACTGGTTACTGCAACGTGTAGCAGAAAACAATCTTTTTACTTCCCGTGTGCTGTGTACTGATGAAGCCAATTTTACTAGAGATGGTTGTTTTAATCAACATAATAGTCATCATTATGGACTAGAAAATCCCCATTTGCCCTTTGAACACCATCATCAACAACGGTTTAGCGTGAATGTGTGGGCTGGGATTTTGGGAAATAATTTGATCGGACCAATAATACTGCCCCATCGCCTAAATGGAGAGAATTTTTTAGATTTTCTTCAAAATCAGCTACAAGAACGTCTCGAAGATGTCCCTCTTGCGGCTATTCAACATATGTGGATGCAGTTAGACGGTACCCCTGCTCATTTTCCTGGCCCAGTGAGAGTCTGGTTGGATAGAGAATTTCCGGAAAGATGGATAGGTCGTAATGGACCAGTAAGTTGGCCACCTAGGTCCCCAGACATAACACTCTTGGACTTTTTCTTTTGGGGCTACATTAAGGGGCTAGTATACCGCACTCCAGTCCAGAATCAGCAGGATCTAATTGATCGAATTCAACATGCCGCTGAAACCGTCAACATACAAATGCTGCAGCGAGTTCAGCGCAACGTAGTCCGTAGGGCTCAAATTTGTTTAGAGGCTGGAGGGCAAAATTTCGAACACTTTATTTAGAACATACCTACATTCAGTTTATGTTTCTTAATTTGTGACTTATTTCATTTTTTACGTGTTAGTAAATTTCATATTTTTATACGAATCTGAATTTATTGTTTAATTAAATAAGCTCACTATGTAAATAAAGGAAATAAAAGCCAGTCATATACTACATAGCTGCACCCGTGTTGCCAAATCTACAATTTACTTCTTCGTTGTTAACTACAAAAATGTAGCAGCTAAAAATTTTTTATGATTTTTCTACATTTCAAATAACCGTCCCCTATAACGTACTGAAGAGCTTATGCGCCATTTTTGAATCACCCTGTATAACTCTGAACTTGATATACGTTCGATGTCCTTATTCGAAACGTTTTTGCTTTTATTTTTACAATAAAGTTAGGTACCTAAAAAGAATTTAGTTCTGACACACGATTTTTGTTAAACAACTTCAGGGATTAGGTAACTCTAATTATGTAACTTCTTCAAAAAAGTCTTTAACTCATGATGGAAAATTATTTGTCGAAATGTGCATTTGTTTATTAATAAAATACTTTTTTTTATAGTTTTCTGGGTTCTTCTGCGTACCATTGGATCAAGGCCCAAGCTCAATTTTAAGTTTAAATAAATTAAGTTTAATTTTTGTTACCCTAAAACTGAAGGTATCGGTCTGAAGTTCTTATTGAAAGTGTTGTCTCTTTTACCTTTAAAATATAAGTCTCTAAGAAGATCTAGCTACACGCGCATTTTCAACACTGTTAAGCATCTGCAGCTAATTTTGCTAGCAGCTATAAGTTACCGATATTCCTATGCGATTTTAGATATACCTAATGCCTTTTTTGAAGTTCTGAAAATTATTCAACGTTTCGTTATATCAGATCTAAGGCTCCATTTTAGTTTAAACGTATAAGGAAGTAACGAATAATGATGATGCATTTATAGAACAACTCCATTTATCGGATACTAAGTCTTTTGTGCTTTGTGTTTTCCTGCATTATTTCAGTGATTGAATCTTATTTTCATTTGATAAGTTTTTTGTTAAAATAAAATTCATTCAAAGCAATCTAATCTAACTAACACTTTCCACAGAATAAAAAATTTAGCAAGTATGGTTTTGGTAAATGATTTGGTAAATCAATATGTATATTTTAAATCCGTTATCGTATTGGAAGCCTCGAGTAATTTGCTGTTTGCTTATGTATGAGAGATGAAAAATTAATCGGTGATGTGGTAAATTTCCACAACTAAGAGTAGCTGGTGCTATAATTAAATAATTCAGTACAAACATGTAAATAACATTTAGCAGAGTTTAAGCAAATATGGTAGTCTTTTTAAAAATATTTTAAATTTGGGCCATGTTTATTCTGAGAAAGGAATTCGTTAGAACATTAAAGCGTGTTTGGTTCCTAATTAAAATTGGTTATGTAAGAGCATAATGAATAAATTAATAAAAATAATTCACAGTTGGGGAAGATTAACAAAAGTGGTGAATACGAATAAGAATAACCATTATTCAGCCAGTCTCTACTACTCAACGAGGGTGAAAGTCGAAGGTGAGTGTTGTAATCCACCCGAGTATTTACCTTTTGATGTAAGCTAAAAAGGTACAAACTGCCTAATTAGCACAATTTATTACAGCTGTTAACATTGTCTTACAAATATAATGCAGTCATGTGGGGCTGTTAGATAATAACGAAACTGTGAAGTAAAGCTGAAGTAAAGCTTCGCGGTTATCAGAAAACTGTGAGTGATGGGATCTGCAGTACATAATAAACGTATTATTTAATAGTTATAAAAAAAATAACGCAGTTTCACGTACATTTTCAATTTCTTGGAACCGCTTGTAAAAATCGAGAATAATTCTACAATCTGGAAAACGTTTTGTTAATAATAATTCTACAGTTTAAAATATTAAAAAAAAATCTTCAGGCTGTATACTATATAGTACCTTACAAATATAATAAATAGCCTATTATGTAATACATGGTTACGATCCAACCTTATATTAAGTAAATTCAATGATAAAGCAATTTTAACCAGGTCAGTTTTAGATTATTTTAGCAAGCTAATTGAGCCAATAACCTTATAACGGCAATTAAGTTATGATTTGTGGAAGAAGGTGAGTATAGCTAGGAATTTGAAAAAACCTTGTTAAAATTTATGTAATCTATTATTAGACTATCCAAGTTAAAATATATTTTTACAGTAAAACGGATCGTGCTGATTTTGATTTATGACAGAGTTACCTACTTCAACACTTTTAAATTTTGCTTTATGTATTTATAACAACATAGTGAATATTTGTTAATTTCGGAGTATTAAGATATACAAACGCACATCTGTTGCATATATTTAATTGTTATTACTAAAGCTTATACTTACTGATTTATATGTAAGATTTTTTTCTCATTTCTTAATTTTTATTAATATTTAATACGAGGTTTGGTTGAAGTAAAATGAAACGAAAAATCAAAAACTAATTTACTAATCTGCGTAACTTTTTTTTAATATCAATGACATAGCAATATTTTATCCTTGACCAGCTTAAATTTTTAAGTTATATCCCTCTCTTTTTCATCTTCGTCGCACCTTTATCTTTAGAAATGCAAAACGCCTAAAAACAGTTGAGCTATGTAGTATTAGCTATGCAGAAGCAAGGTTGCTAAAACTTTTCTAAACACATTAATTACGTATAATTAACGACACGTCTGATCGTGCAATAGAGTAGGTAATAACACGTTAGTTTTCCGTAATGTCATTCTAACCTAAAACTATAGATTGAAAGTCATGGACTCACTAACTACTATATATTGAACACTTCACATCTTCTCACTCAGTTTGTACCTTACGAGAACACACAAGATGAATCGACAAGTTTTCTTTGATGTTGTTTTAATAAGTACGTAATTATTTTACGGTTTTAAGAAATTTTTACTATTTTTGTTAATTTTAAATTGTGGACTCATTATTTTTGTTTAATATTTGAAGTTTTGGGTACGATCACTTTCGTAAGGAGCGAAGGGTCCGTCATCAAAACTAAGTCAGGAAATGTTATGGGAAGGTACGAAAAGTCGTACGAAGGGCGTACTTTTACTGCGTTTGAGGGAATTCCCTATGCGAAACCTCCTGTAGGGGAATTACGATTTAAGGTAATCTTTTGCAAAGGTTAATTTTTCCAATATCAAAAGGGAGCTACAATAGTAATCTCAGATTTTGTGGCAATAATTTAAGGGCAGTAATTTAAGGCTGTCTTAACGGTTTACTATTGTTGGTGTAAAATTGCAAAATGTGTGACGTGCTATTTCTCAAAATTTATCGGTCCGATTTAGACGAAATTTGGTGTGCCCAGCTATAATGAAAATTCATCAAAAAATTATCTTTTAAAAAATGGGAATCGTAGACTGTTACTAGTACTTAAAAAAGTTCAAATTTTCACAAACATAAACCGAGGCATTTGGAAAAGTTTTAAATTTTCAAAATGTTTTCTTAAACTCCATGCTATATGTATAAATAGATGGATATTTTTTTACTTTGCATAGTCTATAGCCCGTAGCTCCCTTCGCCAAAAGTTTTATATAACGCCCTTAGAACCAATTAGAGTTTTTGAATGTTACATTTATTTTCTACCGAATGGTATTAAACCTATTTTTATAAATGTTAAAAAATTTGAAAATAAAAGTCGTCGTTATTAAAAATATGGGGTATGTTGTACGGAAAGGATTATTTTATAAAAAACTGTTTCAAAGCGATGGTTTTCTGAGATAAGTAATAACATATTCATATAAATATAAAATTTATTTTAGCGAATATTCTTGGCAATTTGTGCAATATAATAACACATTCTGGTTTTTGTATTGTCGTAAAAACCCAGAAAAAAAGTATTGGCTAAGCTTTTTAATTATCTGCAACATCAAACGTTTTCCATAATACTCAATAAATAGTAAATAATCGTCGCTGGAGTTTTTGTCTTGGTTAATTATAAATGTACTTTTACATAACTTGCCAAGGTTTTACGCTTAAGTTTTTGTTATAAACTTATTTGTTCCTGTAGCGTTACCGAATCAATTATACCAAATTTTTGCAATGTATTAAAGTCTTCCTACAGTTAGAAGATATTTTATTAATCTCAAATAAAGGTGTAAGTTTGAAAATATTTTACATTTAATCTTGCTCTAATTAACCGTATGATATAAACATCATAATATTAAATATATTGAGGTTCGCCCCTTTATCAAAGTAGGTGTATGTAATTTATTTGAATGACTTATGGTAATTCGATATATTTTTTTGTTCTTGAATCCGACGGTTTCATCTTTCTGAAAGACCATTTCTGAACATACGTAGACCTTCCTAGAAGAATTTAATCGATTTCTATCTTATGCTTCTCGTTTCCAATTCATCCTGCAGTCTATTGTAGGTCGTCAGTCCAATCCATTGGTGGACGCCCGTTCTTTTCTCTTACTGTCTATGCTATGTACGATAGTGTCGCTCCATCTACCATATTTACATCTTGTTATATGCACTTTAAGACGGTAATAGTTTCGGTAACATCTCTCACCCCCTGTAGTTCTTCGGATCCATGCATTGCTCCTTTAATCATCTGCCTTTCAGTAGCACTTTGCGATTTTCTATATGAACTGCTTTGTCCAAGTTCATGTTTGACATCCATACGTCAGACTGAACAGTTGTGATCTTAGTTTTAAAAGAATAATTTTGTTTCCGAATATGTATCCAAATTTTCCAAATGCTTTCCAAGCCATAGCTTATTTTAAACTTTTTTGTTCATTTGCAAGTTTAATGTAAGGAATACACACTATCTTAAAGCAGAGTAACATTTAATAAGTCTGTATTGACTTTAAAAATTGTTTACAAGCCAACGATTTTTAAAAAATTGCCCTAAGAATAATAATTCTGAATTTTATCAAATTCGACGAAGTGGTTACTAAGACATGAAGCAAGATGTTGATGAAAACTAGTTAAGGTAAACGGCAACTTGGTATTTTTTGAATATCCTTTGTAGCGTTTTTGATATTTGCATTTCTTTACATTGCTAAAGTTAAGCTTTAATAATCTTGACTTTAATTATCGACACCGCAACAAAAATTTAGAATTGGAAAAATGAAATTATTTCTTTTTGCAGGAACCTCAACCAGCAGAACCATGGACAGATACACTCATAGCAAACCGAACTTATATTTGCATACAATATACCTACATCGTACCAATGAAATCGGCAAGAGGTTCGTTATTATATTATGATTGTTTAATTATTGTTAAGAATGACCCCAACTTCTAATAAGTAAAATGAGTATGATTTTAATATTTCTTGTGAATTATTTATTAATACATTTGAAGAAGGAGAGTATTTCCAAAAGGTAATGTAAAATGACAGAAAAACAAAAGTACAATAGGAATTATTTTTACTCCAAAACCTAGGAACATAAGAAAGGAAAAAGGAATTAGCTGTTATTTGTTCGACATTCTTTTTATGCTTTTCTTATTCACCCAAGTATGTTTTATATTTATCACAAGTGCCTTCATGGTTTCTTAGACTTCCACAGAGGTATCTGTTACTTCATAACGGGCTGGACAGATATGCTGTAAAGATAGAGCATTATATGCTTTAAAGTAAGCTACGAAAAGGACCTTATACAGGGTGTAGAATTGGTTCACGCACCATAGGGATTTCAATGTTAAATTCTTAATTTTTAAATATTGGCTCCCCAAATTATTTTAGAGAAAAAGTGTAAATAATTATGTTTCTTATAGAGAAAAAAATACTGTATACAACCATATCATTACTTATTTTTTTACTTTCCATACAAGGGTTAAAATTAAGGAAACTAAAACTGGTACTTTAGCAAAAATAGGTAGTGCCTTGGAATCGTTGAAACAAAAAACAATTGTTAGTTAGCTGTCATGTTAGCATCTTAATAATAAATTTAGAAGTATTTTAAGTAATTCTGAGTTAATGCGAAAAAATAAATTTTCGGCACTAGAATGCATTGTCTAAACGCAAAATTACTTAAAATACGTCTAAATTTGTGATTAAAATATTAACATGGCAGCTGACGATCAACGGGTTTTTGTTTCAACAATTCCAAGGCACCACCTATTTTTGCTAAAATAGTAGTTTTAATTTCCTTGATTTCCCCTTTGTATGGAAAGTAAAAAAAAATAAGTAATGACATGGTTGTATACAGTATTTTTTTCTCTACAAGAAACATATTTACACTTTTTCTCTAAAATAATTTGGGGAGCCAATATTTGAACATTAAGAATTTAACATGGAAATCCCTATGGTGCGTGAACCAATTATACACCCGGTATATGCTTTAATATATGTTCTAAAAATTTGCACATGCTTTAAAAATTTATTGTTTCTGAAAGTAGAATTTCGAAGAAATTTGGTATCTGGTATAAAATCATTTCTAATAAAAATATTAGGTAAATTTTTTCCTCAATATGCACTTTTATGCTGTCAATGCTTAATATATCCAGTTACATATGCCATATGCTGTATACCAATGATATATGCAAAATATGCAAAATAAAATTGGGTTTATTTTAAAGTAAACATTCGAAAACACAAATAATTGAAAAATTAGCTGATTATGATCACTAAGAAAAATCATGCAAATATGCATTTTCCCAGCCCTATTCATAACTACATAGTTTTTTAAACACTAGCTGAAAAACAAACTAAACCTTGTATTTCATATTCACATCCGTCAAAATGGTTAAAAATGGTTTATTAAAACTGTAGATATGTTTCAGGTAATGAAGATTGCTTGTATCTTTACGTATACGTACCAAGAGAGAATATAACCGGTGACGAAAATCTGGATGTTGTTGTTCATATACACGGTGGAGCTTTTATTGTTGGTGATCCGAAAACATTAGCAGGCCCTGAATATCTAATGGACCGTGATGTTGTTTACGTGAGCATGAATTATCGACTTGGAATATTAGGTATGTACTCTTTATCTCCTAAATTATGCTTTGCCTTGGTGTGTTCATTTAATACTGGATATCGGCGAAGATTTTATGATAGCACAGAGGCCTACATATCCATAATGAAACACTTTTACATAGGAAACAATAAAGGTCGTAGTTCTATCATAAGAACTTCCGTAAAATATGTTGGTCAAAATCTGACGTTACTTCAATATGGTTTTGACTGCAGTGATTGGAACATTACTTTTAAAAAGGAATGCATTACAATTACTAATTACTCAGTCAAAAAAGTAATGCATTATCATTGCTAATTACTTTCTGTAGAAAGTAATTCATTACCATTATTAATTACCGAAAAAAGTAACGCATTACTTTAGGCATTACTTTGTCGCCATATAACGCTGTGGTATTATAGCCACATCACCCGAAGAGTGATAAAAAATGCTTGTACTGAATTAGAACCTGAATTAAACTGAAGATAAAATAAAATAAAACAATAACGTAGTGAAAAATATATCGAATGACGGAATGACATCAACGCTTCGTCAGCGGTTCCCGATTGTTCGAGTGAATTCCATGTGTCGACAACAATGTATAAATAAATAGACTTGTAGGAAGGAACTTTCCGAAAATTGTTTCTTTAAAAATTTTTGATCTCATGGCTATTTCTTCAGTCTTCTGTTAAATACAAAAGTATGTAATGGCAACAGTAATGCATTTTTTCATTACATTACAGTCAAAAAAGTAATGCATTCCCATTACCAATTACTTAGAGAAAAAAGTAATGCATTAAATTACCCATTACCGAAAAAAGTAATTTAATTACAGTAATGCATTACATGTAATGCATTACTTCCAACCACTGGTTTTGAGGAACCATCAAATTGTTTTTTATTCCCAAATATCTTATGTGATCTATCGTAACAGTGTTACCAATTTGCATAAAAGCAAGCGAATGCCAACTTATAAATCTCTGCTTTTTTTTAAAATCATCTTCTTAAGTAGAACTTTATATTCGAAATGCAGTGTGGAAAATCTAAATTATATTTTCTATAAAATAAACTTAAAAAAAATATTCCCGAATTCAAAAGCAAAGGTTAAGTGCAACAGCCTATCGTTGTGCTGACTAAATTGCGCTTAACTTCTACAAAGTTAAAGCAAGTAGATGTAGCGAATGCCCCTTTTGTCTACCGCAATGCTTGCGAAATCTTCAATGAGAAGTTTTGATCAAAATTTTGGGGTTTGTCATAAAAACAGAAACAAACGCCATTTCTATCTGACGTCACAGCAATAAGCAAAAGCAGATTCGCGATTTACATTATTGAGAAGCTTTTTTTATGTAAATTGGGTTAACTTAAATGGGCAGTGACGTCAGCGGTTGATTCCGTAATAGTTATTTAAGCATCAAGGGAAGTAAGTAGCTTTTACCAGTCTAGAACGAGTTTGCCAGCCCGAGCGAGCGAGGGCTGGCAAAGTTCGAGACTGGTTGTAGATAGTTACTTCCCGAGCATGCTTATAATATTTTTCTCCATGCCCAACAAAAATTTGAATAATTTTCCCTTAATAATTCCACGTTAATTGATAGAAAATTAATCTATTACAAACAAAGCAAATAGTCACCTAGTGTTGATTTGCTTAGTAGCAATTGTTTTTCAGTTGTTTCTGTCAATATAAAAAAACCACTTGTACTTGCGTTTCTTGGTAGTTTTCAAAAGATAAAATGCAAATAGGCGATAAGGACAATAGAGAATTTAGCGTAGATGAAGCGGCAAATATTGCGTGTTTGGAATTACTACCAGAAAAATCGAAAATCCCTTATGAAAATGCATACAAGTTGTTTAAAAAATGGTGCGCGGAGAAAAACATCTATTCAGTGGAAGAAAACGTGTTTTTGGCGTATTTTTTAGAAAGATCAGTCAAATTAAAATTTCCATCGAGCTTATGGTGTGACATTTACGACAATAAGGATATTTCTAAATATCCAAAGGTATTAGCATTTTTAAAACGAAAAAATGATGGTTAACAACCTAGAAAGTCAAACGTATTTACTATACCTACTCGAAATTAATCTTTTTTTGAATGAAGCTCCTGACGAAATGTATTTGTTAATGAAGGTTGGTTTTTAATATAATCTAATAAATTAGTTCTTTAACTCTTTTTATACCATTTTATTTATGCCCTAACCCTACTTATCTTAACAAGTTTTTACATTTCAAATAGGTTAGTATCAATTAAGTTCAAACCCGTTCAGATCACTTACAAAACTAAAATTACTGTAATAACACGTAATTCATTTACTTCCCTTGGGGAGTAAGTTTTACCTTACTTCCCTAATGTCATGACAACCAGTAAACAAACAGTAAAATCAACTTACCTGCAATGGATATGTCAAAGTAAGTGTAACTTACTAGATGGGCATGGAGAAAAATTATTAAATCATGTTTAAAGTTCAAAGTATTGTGATTTTATTTGTTTTCATTTACATATCATAAACCATGGGCTCAACTTAGAAAATGTGTGTGAAATCTTGGGTTTAAAACCTTTACATGGGAACAAGTTTTATGATTCTGGTACTTAGATGAAAACTAAAATTAAATAATTTAGAGAAATGTTCTGATACAACGAAATTTACCTTATTTTTGTCAGATTTTATAGAAATAATAATTTAATTAATTATCTGTACTATTTAGGTTTCTTAAGCACGGAAGATGAAGTAGTATCAGGAAACAATGGGCTTAAAGATCAAACATTGGCTTTAAAATGGATTCAAGAAAACATAAAGAGTTTTGGAGGAAATCCAGACTCTGTAACGATTACTGGTTCGTCTGCTGGAGCTGCTTGTGTTCATTACCATTATTTTTCTCCACTTTCTATAGGTACAATTTTAGATTTAGTTTACTACCTTTAAACGTGCTATAGCATTAAATTTGGTTACTGTTATATTTAACTTTTGTTACATAAACCGAAAACGAAACTCTAGTGAAACTTAGAATAATCTCATAGGTTATTAAAACCAAGTCGTATTTCGGCAATTAGGTTGCTACCGCCAGTAAGGCTTCCTTTATGAATTTGGAGGTAGATAATTTCAGGAAATTTCCCATGCCAAATTACAGCAGCATATAGAACAATAATATTCTGTTACTGATTTTAAAACATTTCTGCACTATTTTAGTTTTAACCTGGAAATTTCTTTTTGTTTTTTGTTTTTTTCTTTGTTTTTTTTTTTATTGAATGTTTAGTCAGATCAGCATTATTTGATATGCATGACACTGTTATTAATTAAGTTTAGCCTTAATGTCTTTATTGAGGTCATTGCTTGGCTCCTCGGGACTGTGTGGGTCGGATGGTGATAGTTTTTAGGTTAAGTTTATTCACGGATTATTCACTTTTTAGGTTAAGTTTATTCATTGATTATTCACTCACTTTCATTATTATTATTGTCAGATGTTGTCACTAGGTTTTGCGTTAACTTTCTTTTTAGTCTCCTGTGTATAGATTTTGTTCCTATGTTCTGTTAAGTAATACTGTTGCACCTGTGAATGTTTTTGAAAAATCGTTTATTCGTTGCCTGGATGTATTCTTCTATGGTGGGAACTCCCAGTTCTTCGTGTATTTGTTTATTTCTAACAAACCAGGGTGATTTTGTTGCGATTCTCAGGATTTTATTTTGTTGTACCTGTAATTTGTTAATATTGGTTTTTGAAGTGTTACCCCAGATCTGGCATGCATACACTAGTATTGGTCTGAGTATACTTAAGTAACTATATAAGTTTTGCACATTCGATCTGCAACACGGACTTTTTATTTACTAATGGATAAAGTAGTGACAATCTGGTATGAAACTGGTTCAGCTTTTTATTAATGTGAAATCCTCAAGTTAGTTTAGTATCCAGGTAGACCCCTAGATATTTGACTGCCGAGTCCTTTTCGTTCCAGTGTATTGGCGACTGATCTATAATTAAGTTGGGAGGATTATTGATGCGCTTCAGTGAGAATATTTTAGCCTCGCACTTTGGATTCATCTTTATCCTCCATTTCTGGAACCATTTGCTCACTGAGTCTACGGATTGTTGTAGTCGTCTAATTGCGGTTGAAAGGTCATTACTCTGGGTAATAATTGCTGTGTCGTCCGCAAACATAGCGATCATTGCTTGAGGACAACTAGGAACATCGTGGACGTAGTTATTGAATAACAACGGCCCTAAGATGCTCCCTTGAGGAACTCCAGCTAGGATTCTTTTTGTAATCGATAATGTAGAGTTAATTTTGAGCGAAAAACGTCTGTTATTTAGATAACACTGTATGATTATTATTAAATATCTGGATGTTTCTATCTGGTTTAATTTATATAGTAAACCTTCTATCCATACTTCGTCGAAGGCACGAGTCAGGTCTAAGAAGGCTATTGTTGTGTATTGTTTTTCTTCGACTCCTTTCTCTATCGCTTCGGTGATTCTTAGTAATTGATGATTGGTACTATGGTTTTGCCTGAATCCGAATTGCACATTTGCTATAGTATTATGGCTGTTGACAAAGTTATTTAATCTTATAAATATTATCTTTTCTAATAATTTCGACAAGGTAAATCAGAGGCTTACAGGCCTGCAGTTATCAGGTTTTTCTTTTATCTTTTCCAGGTTTGTTAAATGGTAATATATGTGATAATTTCCAATCTTTGGGGAACTTCATTTGGTATATCATCAGGTCCTCGCGATTTCCTTGTTGGCAGTTTTTCTATAATAGTTTTAATTTTCATTGGAGAGGTGTGCTGGAGTGGTTCAAGGTAATTGGGTAGATTAGGTCCTACATATGTGTTGACTTCTTCGATAAACTCTTGGTTGATGTTTTCTGATGGCATGAGGCTTTTTCCAGTATGTTAGCAAGTAGGGTGCATTCTTTTCGATCGGTTTCATATACTAAGTTGTTACTTTCTAGAGGAGGTATTGGGGTTTTCCGTTTTAATATTCTGTTGGTTGCTTGCCACATGGAATGGTCTCTCGATTGTAGATCTTTAATGTATTGTTGATATGCTTCGACTCTTATCGTGTCTAGTTCCCTCTTAATTTGATGTGTCAGGTAGCTTAATTGAGTTCGCAGGTGTTGTGATCTCGTTCTTTGCCACATGCGTCTAGTTTTATTTTTGTGTTTTATTAGGTCGATTATTTCTATAGGTACTGGAGTGTAGTATGTCGGTTTCCTAATTCGTTGTTTTACTGTTGCTTGGAAGACACTGTCTTGTATAG
Organism: Melanotus villosus; assembly: GCA_963082815.1. NCBI lineage: Eukaryota > Metazoa > Arthropoda > Insecta > Coleoptera > Elateridae > Melanotus > Melanotus villosus. Next base: position 97,144,887 of record OY720419.1, on the reverse strand, counting down.
CTTTGCTGTAATGTAGTATGGCTGAGTCTAGTTCTTCTGTTGTTTGTATATTACCAGTGTTTTTTATGTTCTTATCTAGTTCTGAACTGAACAAGTCCCATTCAATTATGCCACTGATTAGTTTTGCAGCAGGTTTAGTAATTTATTTGTGGTCTATCTGTGAGTTTAATTACTATGGGTAAATGATCCGAATCTAAATCGGTAACCACTTTTTGGTATATTGGTGATCGTAAGTTCTTCAGCAAAATGATGTAGAGTATATCTGATGGGTGGTCTATCCGGCAGGGGTCATACGTAAATTCGTCGGGTGTAGAAATTTGAAATGCGTGATTTGACGATAAGTTTTGCAGCTTGATTCCATCCGGGTTACTAGCTCGACATCCCCATATTGTATTTTTACAATTAAGATCTAATAATACTAGAGTTGGTTGGTTGTCGTTAAATATAATGTATTAGGTCATCTTCGTTTAGTCTATAGTTGGGTTTTTTATATGCTGCTATGATTTTAAGTCGGCTTAGATCCTTTATATTGATGTCTATAGCTATTGTTTTTAAGATTTTTAGTTCAGTTGTCGATTTTTCGTAATGGTCTAGTTGCTTTTTAATGATGATATCTACTCCTCCTGATGTTATTAATCCTTCTCTGTCTGTTCTATAGATAGCATATTTCTTTAAATTCTAGAGAAAGGAATCCCCTCGAGCAACTAAACTGAAATACGTTTGTGATATCACTAATAAAACTTATTGTACAGTTCCTAATAATGATGTAGTAGTTATTTATGTTACTACTAGGGTAAAGGCATAATCATAACACGAAGACATTGAAGACCGAGTCGTTTAATCACACTAATACCATAATGCCTTTATTGTCTATGTGACATACCTGTTAAAAATCGAATTTTCTGCATTAACTTTGTTTATAAATATCGCGTCACCCTATTTTTGATTAAAATCAAAGGTACAAGAAAGATGTGATTTGTTCAGTACGATTGAAGCCAGTCAATTTAGCTAGAAATAGCTACAAACGGAGCATTTACTGACCTGGATTGCGTCGTGGTTAGTATACTTGCCTTATAAACCAGAGTCCCTGGGTTCGATTCCCGGTCCCGGTCCGGCCGCTGAGATTTTTAATGTAGAAATAATTTAAAAGTATGCCCTCTCTCGGATACCAGGAAAAACCGTAGGTTCCGTAGCAAGGCCCGTTCAATTAATATTGCACATAAGACCCTACCACTTAATTTAGCCAAGACGAAATTAAAAACAACGGTGGCGCCATTTGAGATGAACTACACATTTCCCCATTAAAAAATATATAGTTCACCGCAAATGGCGCCACCGTTGTTTCTAATTTCGTCTTGGCTAAATGAAGCGGTAAGGCCTTATATGCAATATTAATTCAGCGGGCGTTGTCCGTAGCAATACAATGTTTGGTATAATAAAGATCCCTTCCAAGGGTTCGGCAAAATTTTAGTTGGGGAGTTCCAACGGCCATAGCAGTCGACGCGCGTTGAAATCCATGGCACCTGCGAAAAGGCTACATTTCAAGTAATAAATAAATAAAACGAATTTGTTTTTCATTAATTTTGCTAGAGAGTTTACAAGAGTCTTTAATGTCCTTGAAAAACGTTAAAGCATGCGTGATTTAGCCAGTACCTACTCGTTCAGGCGTTTTGATAACATTTTCCCATTATTGGCGTAAATAAATTGAGTTTGCCGTAGTGCGCTGCACTGAGCATAATGAAATCTTATCTAAGCGGTCGTGGGAAAAAATTAAGTTAAATAAAATAATTGTTTATAGGTTTGTTCCACCGTGGATTTTCCCAAAGTGGCACAGCAATAAATGCATGGGCCTTAACACTGAATCCCTTACAAAAGGCAAGAACTTTGGGACAATTATTTAACTGCAGCACAGAATCAACAAGCGTACTCGTGGATTGTCTAAAAAAAATCCCAAGCAGGGAACTAATAACAGCAACTGGACATTTTCTTCCCATTAGCAATGCCCTTCCTTCAAATGTGTTTGCACCCACTGTCGAAAAAAGACCAGGTGCATTTTTGCCCGATCATCCTTATAAATTACTAATGGAAGAAAAATTCAACGATTACCCTTGGATCACTTCAAATACCGTGGATGAAGGCACTATTCCCGTTGCAGGTAGGTAAATACCACAATCTTTTAGATTTTGACATAAAATGTCTTTATTTCAAAAATTGCATTATGCATGGCGTTAGTTGCAGTCCATGGTTTGAAACTTAGCTGGTTTTAATTTACATGATCAGTATATCGACTAATGATAATCATTATTTCCGTGTGTTCCGACATGTATGCATATAAACTGTTTCTATTTGCATTTTAGTGTTCGTACTATTCAAACAACTACCAGAAATTGAAAAGCATTGGAATGAGATTTCACCTTTCTCGCTGGAATATCACGAAACTGCCGCTGATGCTGATAAAAACGTTATAGCTCAAAAAGTAAAAGCGCGCTACCTTCGAAACGAACCAGCATCACTGGAGAACGTACACGATCTCATCAAGGTATCTTGATTAAATGATTTTTTAATTTAAACGTTTAATTGAATGATAGATTTACAGCTCTATACTGATCGCTTGTTTTTGGCGGATGCTGCAAATGCGGTGCGTTTACAAGCTAAAGTTGCAAAATCTCCGGTTTATTATTATTTGTTCGACTATCATATAGAAATGCCGGTTTTATTTAAGGCAAACCTTACAGGTATTTCATTTGAAGTAAATTTTATCAGTACGTATTTACACTAATTTTTGTTTCATAGCTGTAGGTCATGGAGATGATTTCAAAATGCTTTTCCATCAGTTCGATAGCGTCAAAGTATTGTCAGATAACGATCGAAAGATGAAAGATATATTTGTGAATTTTATGTACGATTTCACTACAAAAGGGTGAGTACTAAGGAGACTTTTCAGTTAAATTCTAATGTTAAGCACAGATCAAAACATGCGGCTTGGGCCATCCAGAAGTAGTTGATAAACCATAACGATGTTCAATAATCCAATACGCATTTCGCCAACTAATTAGTCATCCTGAGTAAGACGTTTTTTTTTTAAATAGCCAGCTATTTCTGATAAAGTGATGAAGATCTTGTCTTCAGGAGTTCTATCTGAAGTAGTTACTTAAGTTCGATTTTAATACAAGTTTAAGCACAAGCTCAGCTTGAGGCGACTTAAGTGAAATATTTTAGAGGTTTCACTATATCCTTTCTGGCATTTAGGGCGACAAACCTAAAATGCCCTAGGCAAGTTTCCTGCCGTTTTCCAGATTGATGTTTTTGTTATATCAGTCTCTCTTCAGGAAGACCTAGCCACAGGTTATCATAACAAGCATATCTACATGAGCTTCGATAATCAAGCAGACTTAAGCTCTAAAAATATCAAAGCTGATTACGGAATGTCGACGGGCGCTGGAAAAATTCGTCAACTTGGTTTACTTAATCTGGGTGCTTGGTTACTGTAACATTCTAAGGCAACGAGGAGGCCACGCTCATTGGAACTCTTTCTAAGCCTTGAACCGGCCCTCAGCCTACCTAAAGTAATCATTCAGCAAATAATCAGGGACTGAACTCACCTCTCAGTTTATCTCAGACCGGGCCTCACGCCCTAGGTTAAGGAAAAAGAAGCAACTCATCCACAAACCTACAGGTCTCAACATCTCCTTAAGTTAAGCAGGAAGCACTTCAGGATAATTACAGGCCTCCTTACAGGACATGGCCTCTTCAAAAGACATTTGTATCTGATGGGCCTTTTCAACGAAGTAGAAGAAACCTCTTTTCATTTCATTTTGCTAGATTACTTCTTAGACTTTACCTATTCGCTATCGGTCTTCTACAGCCCGAAGATAAACGGAGTACCTTTATGGACAAGATCCTGTATGGAGGCATTCCTTAAATCGCGGCTGATCCACAATGGGCTTAGGGCCTGAGTGCTGCTAATTCATACTGCCGAACGAAGAAGAACAAGAAGAACTCTATTATTTCAGCTGTAATTTAAAATGCCTTAAGCTAAGTGCCTGCTTCAAATTCTTCTCGAGAGTCTTAGTGGTTTAGTATAAAATATGTATATCCGAGGTATATGCACATTTTAGTCTTAGCTACTTAATTTTTGAAATACGTATTTGTTTATTTTGAGCCAGTTTAAAGCATTACAGATGCAAAATCCAGCACAAACATATAAAAATTCCCGCCTTTAACCTTTCCTAAAGTTATTATATTTCACTTTGCCTTTTTTTACAGGAAACCAAACGTTAATGGCGTTGAATGGGAACCCGTCTCCCCTTCAGAAAATGATATCAAATTTATGCGAATTTCGTCACCAACTTCAGTTCATATGGAAAGCGCAAAGGATTTAGGTTCGTCCAAGTTTTGGGATACATTACCACTCAAAGAAAATGAACATTTATTTAAAGCTAGTTAAATGTCATTTTTTATTTTTAAATAAAACTTTTTGTATTTTTAGCATATTGTTTTCATTGTTGTCTATCATGTCAACAAATTAAGAATACTCATCTTAAAACCTTTAAATAAAAACCTTAATTACAATGCCGTAAAAGATTAATGAATTAATAAATTGCTTTTAATTTTCTAATAAAGAAGGATCCATCTATCAACATAAAAATAATCGTAAATTTAATAACTTCAACTCGTTGCTGGTTGATTACAGCCTTCCATTCTTCTCTATTTCTGGCCTTTAGTTTTAGTTCATAATAGGTGTCACAGCCCATATTCCATGATTTGACGTATATACTGCTGTCTTGGTCTTCCTCTTTCCGTTTTTCCATCCATTTTACCCTCAATTATATTAATTAGCAATTCTTCTTTTATTATTACATGACCAATGAATTTGTTTCTTCTTCTTTGTATTACAGTTTGAAATACAACCTTGATATGACACTTAGTTATGTATTGTCGTTCTGAAGTAAGCCATTTCTAATTATATAAATCTAATTAAGGGTTAACATAGATCAAGGTTATTTATGAATTTGTAAGTTGGGTTGTCTATTCCAATTGTTAAGGGACACGTCCTATGTATATTGCCTAGTATAGGTCTGTTTTTAAATTGTACATGTTGTGTTCTCTTCAGTAATGCATGAACTTTAATCTGTAACTCCTTGAGACAATTCAAGCTCCTCTTAGTAAAGTTGGTCAATAGAATGAAGGATTACTTAGAATTCATAACTAATGTTTATGTTTACAATAAACCTTTGTATATTTATTTTTAACCCGAATACCTAAACGAAATATTTGATCTGAGTTTTACTTCATTTAAATTATACATGGATTAATATAAAGTGATCCAATTTAAAGTAATTTTCAGTAACCTGTTGGTTTAAAAATCATGTTTTAACTTGGTTCAGGAAATGTTGACAAAATACAAAATTGTTCGATTAACAAATTGTTTACATTGCAAGGGGGGTAATAATCATAGAGTTTAAAGAAGTTCAACAACCTTATTAACCAGAGTAAATCACTTAATTCCCATTCGAAATTAATTCCACTAAATTAATATACAGGGTGTCCCAAAACGTACCAGAAATATTTCAAGGATGAATTCCAGAACTTATTTAAAGTCGAAAAGTCCATATAAACATATATCCTAAACTGCTTGGTTTTCGATATACAGGGTGCTAAAGTCCTTTTCTTTTTTCGGTTTTTCTTAAAAATCTCAAAGACGGTTTAAGATATTAAACTGAAGTTTGGCACAGTTTACTACGGTATAGAAACACACATTTTAATCTAAAATAGTTTTATTTTTTTAACCAGTGGCGTAGCTATGGCTAAACCCCAATACAATTTTAACGAAGAAAAATATTACGCCACTGATTTAAAAGAAAAAAATGGTTTATTCTTAATTACCAATCAATTATTTCCGGTACGTTTTGGGACACCCTGTATAAAAAGCAAAAGCAATAATTATCTACTTTCGTGTTTTAAAGTATTCCTTACTTCGCTAGAAGAGGTGTATAATAACACTTACTTCCTTGTTGTTATAATAACCTGCAGATTAACTCTATCGGGCTCTTACATTTCAGGTCTTTTAATAATATTGGTCATTAGTCAATGCACACACTTTGTTTATACAGAAAATTGTACTAACAATGTAAATTACAGTGATAGAGGAAATTTGTATAGTAATGATTGTGATGTATATTATACATTTTTCATGTTTATATTATTGATTTTTGGTGTAAAACTATGATTAATAAATTAAACATATTAACTAACGTATGTTTATTAAAAAAAAAACTCGCAGCAATCCCTGGAAATGATTTTCATATGTAACATACAGCCTACATACTTAAAACAAATTTTCAAAACACTCTAGAGATTTTTTTTTAATGAACATACTTTATTATATCGCCGGAGCACCATTCGACTATTATACGGACGGTCTCGGGTTCAACCCCTGCGAATCAACCATGGTATGGAAGCGACTTAGGAGACCTTAACCCTCTCTATGTTACCGACGCAGCTCGCTAGCAGGGCGTTAGTTACTTTACCTATTATTAATTATATGGCATTCTCATGAATTCTCTTCCGTGATCATCTCCGCTAACAAAGAGATCTGTAATATTTTCAGCGAACTAAACTGCTGAAATCACGTAAACTAGTTGTAATTTTCGCTTAAGAAACAATATAAGTTTAAAAATTTAAAATGCAGAAACGAAATTCGTACATTCCAGCTGGATTTTTAAAATTTAAAAAACATTAAAGAATTAAAAAAGTAAGAAAGATAGTATATTATAATACAAGTGTATAAGAAAGCCTTTAAAGCACGCGCGTCGGGTTTAAGAACACGAGGCAACGCCGAGTGTTTTTAGTGGCGCAAGTGCTTTAAAGGCTCTTATGCACGTGTATTATACGCTATTTTTTATTATACCTACCTACACTGCATTACATTGTAAAAATTAGACTAAAAAATTGAAAAATTTAGCTTCTTTTTACAAGGTGAAGTGTGGGTCCCATCACGTTGCATAGAGATGATTAGTAGTTGTTGTTTGGTTGTTATGTAAATTTTTTATAAAACGTTGTTGTTACCTAGGCAACTTTAAAACACGGCGTGTTTTAATCGTCCTTTTTCGCACGCTTATTAGTTTGAAATATAAAGCTTATGATGCAGGTATAATAAAAACGCACTTTTTATATTTTATAAGTCAATGAGACGAGTAAAAAGTTTAATTTTAGAAAATTTGTTTAAATTTGTTTTACTTCGAGATTCGATAAAATTCATATACATAGGGTTCAGTGGCGGCTCGCCAGGTGCAGTAGGTGAAGTGCCTCTTCACCTAAAATTTGTGCATCCAAATTATTTTATATTCAAATTATTTTTATTTATCGACACTTCAATACTACGTATTGAGAGGATTTTTTTATTATAAATGCATATTATTTACCATAATATACGCAACTGGCCACTAGCCTATTTTGTCCGTGTCTACACCGCATTCGAATGAAACGAACGCGCCTGAAGGAAAGAGTTGGAATTGACGGGCTTTAACTCTGCTCGTTGCCATGGTAATGCATACGTCATCACTACCTGCGAGCGGTTCGTTGACACATGTTGAATCGCTAGAGTGAAGTGATTAGTTTTGTATCGGCGAATCATTTCACTACATCCACATCGTGTCGCGTGTCGGTGTTGGTTTATTTTATAATGCATTACTGGACAAAAATGAATCGACACGTGAACCGTTTTGTTTACTTGTTTATATAAACATCACGTCCCTGCAATAAGGAAAGAGACGCTAACCTACTTATTTTTCTTTATTAGTATTAGTCAGTTAAATGCTAGATATAGTTGTGAAGCATATGTGTCGTACAAAGGACGTATTAAAATAATAGTAAATCAAATATCTGTGATTTTATTAAATACCTGAAGGCTCCTAATTATCCAATAGTCGGTTATCACTGATTTCAAATAATTGAAACTCATGTCTTGTTTTGGTGTTTGTTTTGCAATAAGTGTGTGTTTTTAAACATGAAACAAAGACTTTAACAATTTTTGCAAAAAGGACTTAAAATGTAGTGGTAAATCATATAATCTTAAATTTAAAACTATTTGGTTCACCGAATATAAATGGTTATGTAGCAACCCAATACTACAAAAATTATTTTGTTGGCCCTGTTTGCTCTTTTGTACAAAACAGTCTGTTTGGAATAGAGAGGGATTTGCAAATTTATTAAATATTACAAGGGCGTTTCATAAACACGCACATTTAATGTGTGCATTAAAATTAAAAAAATTTGAAAAAACCTGCAAACCATAAGTGATGCTTTAAAAGAAAATGCTAGACTTTTTAAGGTGCAGTTTAATGAAAACGTTCGATTAAATAGACTTTGAAGTCAGACAGTAGTAATCGACGCAGTTCTATATTTAAGTAAACAAGAATTAGCGTTTCGCGGTCATGATGAAAGCAAAGATTCAACAAACCGAGGAAATTTCAAGGAACTTTTAGCAGCATTTTTATCAAGAAGTCCTATAAAAATTATATACCTAAGGAATACTATATCTCACGATAGACTCTCCTCTTTGGCGAATATTTCAATTCAAAAAGAACTCTTACTAGGGTTAATTACAAAACCAACCATTTTACGAAGATATTATAAACAAATTTGCTACCCTCAAAGACAGAAGGATTGACTTGGTGTACAAAAATTAGGTAAGTCCAAATAAAAAGTTTTTTTTAATTTGGCACAATAGCACTTCACCTATTTTTTGACCCACCAGCCGCCACTGATACGGTTTAAAACTAAGGACTCTATACAACCAAAAAAAGTGTGCTACATACCTAGGGAGGTAGGTGAACATGATTAGAGGTCAAGCGTAACACGAACCTGCAACCATGCCAGATAAAATAAGTCACTTAACTCCCATGTTATAATATACAATATTTTATAATGCCGATATAATAGTTATTTATTATACAAGACGATAAAATTGTATTTTATCTACGAGGGCGCATTCTTTAGCGCCCTCGAGATTGACCTGCCTCGGCCGCAAGCGGCCTCGGCGACAATTTTTCTCTCGGTACGCTAAAATGTAATTTCGCGGCCTTAGTATACAAATAACTATTATTTGGTTTAACGAGTCCTTAGCCATTTACAGGAAGGTCTCACGTGTCGTGTCGCTCCCCATGCGTTGTGCCATATTAAACATATCAATATTATTTGCCACTGCAATCGTCTCTAGTGAAGTTATGTCCTGTTATAATTTGGGTTATGTGAAAGTCCGGTTTTTGTATTGCTTACTTTGCTGGTAGCGAAAAACAATATTATTGCTTTTCTGGTTTTTGGGATATTCATTCAGTTTATTACAACGTAATAAGCTACCCTTGCAATCGCCTTGCCAAAAGCAATGTTTATATTATTAATTTATCTGTAATAAATATAAGCCCTGGCAGTACGCCTGATTTTGTTTAAAAAAAAGCGATCTTTACTTATTTTTATATTAAAGTCCTTTCAAATGAAAAAGGTTTTTTTAGAACACGGTTTAATTTTTAATTTAAAAGGTTTGTGCGCCAATATCAAGTCAGCATTTAATTATTTTCCTGCCAGTAGCCTTTCTGGTATGTACTATCCTGTTTCTCTTTTCAGATGTCCTTCTTCTGAGTTTTGTTCTTCCTGGGCTGCTACGCTTCACATCTTTGGTTAAGTTCTGTATAAAACCGATGATTACATTTGAACAACTCTTTTCCCAAACATATTTATTCAAGCGAATGTGAATGGGATAGAATTTGTTATTTGTTAGAAGACAAACTGTGTTAAGCAAAAACGCAAATAGACAAAACCATTGTGCAAAGCATAATAATTCGTACCTTTAGCATTCTCTCGTCTCTTTAATTTTAAGTCAAACTATAATATCACCGGTTCGATCGGAATCGTCATATGCTGGATTTTCAACACCTGTGGCCGAATCAGACTTTGTAGTGATTTGATTCCATGGTTGTTCCTCTCCTGAACCAAATATGCAATATATTACCCCGGTCGCTATGTAAATTGAAGCACCAATAATGAAAATTTTGTGCCATTCGTCTAAACCGCTCTAAAATAGTAAAGTTGAAATCATAAATCGAACCCAAGTGGTAAAATTTGCAACCCATACGTTTTCTGATGTTATATAACCCGTAAGCAGCGGATTGAAAAACCCTGTGGTAGCTCCAATTCCATTAACGAGACCATAAATAGTTCCAGCAAAATTAGGCGATAGATCCTGGTTATTTTGGAGATTGGTGACAGTGGCAGCACCATTAAATCCCATTGATAAGGTAAGCAAAACTATACAAAGGGTTGTATTGCATTCGACCCATATAACTGAAAGTAGTAGCAATCCGGGTAAAAAATGTGCTAAAATATTAGAAATAAATTTCTGACGGGTCTTGAAGGTAAGGAGTCAACATTTCTTACAAAATGTGACGAAGGATTTCCTGGTAACGGTTACACTAGCCCAGTTATTTCTACGTATCACGTCTCCAATGTAACCGAATAGAAAACCACCTATCAATCGGGCTAAATAAGGTAAGGATGCTAAAACTCCTGTATGACCTAAAGTAAACCCTAATGCTTCGGACATAAATTTAGGACCAGCAGTTAGGAGCAAATATAATCCCCAAGCACAACCAAAATGGCAAATCACCAAAGCCCAAAATGGTATCGAGGTACCTATTTTAAAATACGGAGCGACGGCCTAAAATAATGCTGTTTTAGCTAAATAGTTTTAAATTAAATGTTAAAACATGCCTTTGTTTTGCTGATATTATCACCTAAACTTTTAGCGATGTAATTTTTCTCATCCTCGCTGATGCATGAATGTGACTCAGGCGTGTCGCTTACTAGTATCATCCAAAGAGCGCACCATATCAAAGTCAAACACCCATGAACCATAAAGGTCCATTTCCACCCCCATATTTCTATTATATATCCGGATAAGGGCCAAGTTACCATTGTACCTAAGATGCCCCCAAACAGAGCACCAGTAAATTTTCCTTTCTCATCGGGTGGTGCCCAACGGGAGACCAAACTGTGTAAGGCTGGAAAAAGAATACCCTGCAAACGAACCAATATTGAACTTAATTTAAACTCCCAATGCGTCGACAATATCTTACCCCCATGAGTCCCAAAAGAAAACGCAGTGCCAGCAATATCCCATAATGCCAAGATGCAACCAACGGTGTTAAGATGGTTAAAACCGCTGAAATAATTCCAGTAATACCTACGGATTTTGTTGGACCATAACGTTCAGCGAAATAACCACCTGGAAGTGACATTAGGACGTAACCCCAAAAGTAAGAACCCAGAATTAGACCTTGCGTTTTGGAATTCCAATTGTATCGAACTCCATACTGGAAAAAATAAGTGAGGTTTAATCAACATTTCTGATAACATGTGCTCAAGAAAAAATTTAATTGGCTGTGATGAATTTATCTATGTGCAAAAAGAAGACTTAAATTTTTAAAGTCAAGCCAACTAGCCCAGATTATATAAAACTTACATCCGGTAAATTAACAAGCTTAGGAACGTCAGAAATATCTTTGGTTTTATTGTTGTTGTTTGTAATCAAACATTCAGCATGATTTTGCGTGTGTTTTTCGTTGGATTTGGCTTCAACCATGGCTATTATGGTAATGGACATGTTCACTCGTAACATATAGCAAAAGAAACATGCCATGAACATCATGATGCCTACGATGGCTCGCACGGGCAGACATCCTGTACAAAAAAATCAAGAATGTTACAAGCAAATTACTTGTGTACGATATACTGTGAAAACAGAGGCGGACTCGACTGGAATGTAGTCACTAGTCAGTGCTGTTGCATTTAAGGCCCCACTTGTACCTTTTGGTTGAAAAATTTTATAAGCTGTTTCAATAAGATGCTCTTTCTAACCCCGTGGATACCTGCTTAACTTTCGTGATCCAGAAAAACTGTTACTAGTCCGCCTCTGGCGGAATATGTAATAATATAAGTGTGAGATTTCAGTTACGAAATTTTTATATAATATATAAAAATCCGTTTTCCCAAACTTTTAAATATTTTGAGTAACGTTCGTGTCTTTAAATTTGTTCTCTAACGTGTTAGGAATTAAAATTTTGCCTTCATAGTGCAATATATTTAATTTTGAAAATAAAAGCATGCATCCGGACTTATTTTTAATTTAATTTGATTTTTAAAGTCTTACCATTCTTACAGAATTTTTTTAACATCCTAGCGGTTTTAAGTGAATACACTGCGGCGAACTGTTTTACTCTTTAAATCATAGAACACCATCACCTTCACCTTATTTTACATTCAACGAACATTTGAATATTATATAAGACGGTGCACTTATCAGAAAACCTCACTATAAACACAACTATAAAAGGAATACGCGATGTTCTGAATATGAAATTTTGATATTTAAGAACATTAACAGAGAAATGCGATTATTTAAATTATGTTTTAAAAAATCCAGTTGACCTTTAGACAACAATTTTTTTACTTTTTTGAAAACAAAAAGCTAATGATTGGCTTTTGGCAATCATAAAATCAATGGAATTTTCTTAAAAAAATGCAAAAAGCAAACCTAATTTGCATACATAATCGAAGACTTCGACTTCGAAGCCACTTTATACGTATTAAAAAAGCAAAAAGTCATCAAATTGAAATTGGTCCACGAGGCACAGTCACAATATTATTTTGTCCAGTTATACACATCTGCAGTCAACGAAATTCCACTTACTTTTACTGTTACACCACAAGTGGTACATTTAGAGAAATTTACTTTCATAAACTGCGTTGATGATTATTTATTTTCTATATTCGAAACTTCGTTTATTACTTTTCTATGAATAATAAGTGTGGATAATACAGCAACATAATTACACAGGAAGGGGCATAACTAAAGTGCTTATTTGCCTTTAGAAACTAACAAGCACGTGGATGACGAGCCCAATTTTAGCAGGTACTGGTGAAGATCCACGCGAGGACGTTTTGTTTTGTATTATTTTTGTTGGTCTGGCCAGTTTTGGGGTTAATGTAGCGTTACTTTAACATTTAAAAAGTAGGTATTACTACATCTAAAATTGTGATTAGGTAACTAGTTTCAAATGAAATTTTAGAAGCAACAGTAGCTTAAACGCAGCAAAAGAGTGTGATAGAACAAGAAATACTTTTAATTCGTTGCCCTTTTCATTTGGAATTACAAGGCCAAAATTTTTGCAAACGTTTTTAACAATGGACATATAAAGTTAGATGGACTTTGGTTCTTAAGTCGTATTGTTTCTTAAGTTAAGTTAAGTTAAGTTAAGTTAATCAATAAACTTAGATTTTTAAAGAGTTCTAAAAATTTAGACTGCGACTTTAGAGTTTAAAATATCTTAGTTTCTTAACTGAGAAGGCTAACCATAGGACGTATAATGCATTCACAATTTTCAAGACCACAGTAGACCATGTTAAACAATAGTTTCCTTCGTATAAACCAGACTAGGTATATCGGATGTAAATCGGTTTTAGTGAAAATTAATTTTTAAGGTTGAGTGTTGCCAACTTTTTCGTTTAGATATGAACATGAAAAGTGAGACAATAATATATCCAATTCGCTCTCGATGGTTTAAATCAGGGAGCTATATTAGAGTGATGGATTCGTTGGTATAAACCAGACCGCCCGGCCCCTAATGTATTATTGTAAGCTTATTTTGATGAAAATAACATTTAATTAATTCTTGAACAATAGCCAACTTAAGCCATTTGAAAGCACTTTATTTACTCTGGTAATATCTATCATTACCTTTGTATTTCATAAAGTGTTTAATATAATTGTCAGCTACTTAAATATGGATGAAAAATTTTGTATCAGAATCCTTTTTACGTCATTATTGGAGGAGAGGTTTTTCTGCACGTGCTGCAGCTTTCAAAATATATCCTATGGAAGGAGAAGGTGTTGTCACTGAGAGAACAGCTCAAAAATGGTTTTCTCGATTCAGCAATGGAAAAAGATTAACACGATCTTGGATTGTGCCCTCGACTTTCAGCCGACGATACGCTCTAATTGGCATTCAAAAACCATTAACACACAAAAAACCGAACCAATTTTCTAACAAAACCCCTTTCTTTCTTTCTGGCCATAAGTTCTCCCTTCATCTGACGATCAGAAAATATGTGTCAACTCTTCAACTCGTTCACGGAAGGCGTCAAACTGTGATAAATCCTTTCTCGTTCGACTCAACTAGGTCGTGTTGGGTATTCAACTATGTGCCCTGACGCCATGAGGACGATGATTGCTACTAGACAAATCAGTAAGTAGATTTGGGACAGTTATTTCCGAAGAATGAAAATACAGGGACTTTGTCCTATTTTGCCACTTCTACCACTACTCGCTAGCTAAACGTAGAGCAGCATCGGATTTTCGGGCTATAAATACGCTCGAAAAATCCAACTCATCATCAACGTCTCACACATCCCTCAACGTTGAATTGCCATCACCGCCTAATCAGTCTGCTACAACTGCCCGTCGCCCACTACGCCGTCGGACGCTGCCTTTTTCCAGCTCCTTACACGCTCCGCTGGAACCGCCCGTTACCGCCTACGCCGCCGGATGCTACCCGTGTTCCCAGCAGTTCAAGCATTGGATTACGCCACTGCTTGAATTTAGTGGAGAGATTACGTAAGCAGTTCCGTGAAAAAACAGATAGTCAGGAAGAAACATTCGCAGGGGTATACGACAAAGCAATTGAGGATTTCCCAGTTCGTTGGATTTCCGAGAAGAAGAGAATGCCTGGCGACCTGGCGAGGAAGCGGTAGACGAAAGGGGTAATAACTTAACTCCAGCGGAACTCTTTAAAATTGAACATTAGTTACTATGAAATCATGAATTCGGCTGTAAATAGTATTGATGAAAGATTTGAAGTTCCTTCTGATTTACTCTTGGATTTAAAGCTGTTAGATCCAAGAGGTTTCCATTTAATTAATACAGAAGGACTTCCTGAAAACTCATTTGCATCTAAGTTGAATCTTAATAAGGATGAAATATCGAAAGAGCTAGTGCAATTTGCAAACATATTCGAAGCGTTGTCCGGCGACCATTCTACGGAAACCATAAGAGACACTACTGATGTTGAATGCTTTCAGGCTACTAATGCCTGTGGTAAATGTCTGTGCTGTGCAGCAAATAAACTCTTCCAGTTTGTTCAACAGACAAGTTCGTTAAATATTCTTTATGTCACTTACAAATATGCTCTAACTTTACCTTGCACCCAAGTATGCTGTGAGCGTGCTTTTTCAAAATTGAAAATAATTAAAACTAAACTGCGTTCTCTCCTCTCTCAGGACTTACTAGAAACATTTATGTTAATTAGTATGGAATATGATGTCTTCAATATCATAAATATAAATAAAATAATTGAAGAACTCTGTACTTCTTCTACAGAGTTAGCCAGGCTGTTAACTTTTTAAACCATGTATATTATTATAAATATTATATCATAGCAGTTTTTATTTGGTGTTTTTTTTTTCTTCTATTTATCAATATGTTGAGGATTTATTAACTTGTTATGTTTATGTAACAGTATAATACTAATTAGTTTCTGAAGATTGTATTGTAGTGTAATGTTGTTTATTTTCATTAATTTTATAGTTACATTATCACTATTTTAATTGACACAAATCTTTTAGCGTTTTGGAAGTCACTTTATTTCCGTTATCGAGAAAAACAGTGTATAGTTATGAGTTATAATTTATTTATTTTTTGCTACTTTTGCTTTATTTCTTGATAATGGAATTTTTTCTGATCATTGAAACACTTTTTTATTTAATTTTTTTAATTTTTTTTTCAACTAAACTAGTGATGAAATTACAGAAAATGTAATACTTTTTAATATACTGGTTAAACTGTTGTTGCCACTTGTTTTTGCTGATTTAATTCACATTTCGGTTTTACTCCTTCTTAAGATTGTGATACTTTTGCCTTTTGTTTTTCAATGGCGGAGTTAGAGGCGGTTCGAACATTGTCAAGCAGCACGGAGTTGTCAGACACTGTTTAAAGTATTCTAACAGTCTGGAGAAATCTAGTAGCTGCATATAAGCTTTAAATTATATTGTTTAAGGGATTACCGTTTGCCCAAGCACTTACCCAGGTTT
This sequence comes from Melanotus villosus, assembly GCA_963082815.1. Taxonomy (NCBI): domain Eukaryota; kingdom Metazoa; phylum Arthropoda; class Insecta; order Coleoptera; family Elateridae; genus Melanotus; species Melanotus villosus. The sequence goes on along the minus strand of OY720419.1, from coordinate 97,128,747 downwards.
CTTCAAGTAATCTTCATTTTTATTTGTTGTTAAATATTTCTTCTAGCTCTTTTTCTTCTCTTTTCCATATGTTTTTATGTTGTTACTCTACTAAGCTGGCAGCTTTTTCTCATCTATAGATCTTGCAACTTCACAAACATATTGCTACCGCGATTGATGTAATTACGCATCTAGTTAGTAATCATCAATTACCTTTAGATGAAAGTTCTTTTACATATTTGTGAACGGGTTTTTATAGGTTTTCAAAAACTTGAAAACTAGAAAATATATGAAATTAAATAGATTTATATTTATTATATCTTTAGATTATAAGAAATTTATAATATCTATAATTAGAATGAAAGTTGAAAGTACGTTTTCAAAGGCGCAGAGATTTCGCAAATATAAATAATCCATTATTACGTAAATAATAAATTAATAATTCTATAACATACAATACCGTTCATAGCTTGTTTCGTATGGTAACGAAGGCGGATCTTCAGAGAGTTTCTTTCTAATATATATTATAAAAACCGCCGACTATACTTAATATTGGCCAGTTTAATTATTAATAAAGAGCATTACGACCCACGCAAATTTCGACTTACATAAGCTAATAATATAATTATGAGTAACGATAAAAAAATTTTCACATCATTAAGAAGCGAAACATTAAGGTGCGTGTTATGTATGTAATAACTGATAATATCTAAATAATGATTTTGATTTAATATCCATGGTTGTGAGCTACTAAGTGAATTAGTATCGATGCCTAAAGTTTTAAGTGTTGTGAAACAAAAAACAACAAGTTTTCACAAAATGCATGCCAATGTTATAACAAAACTGAGACCTCTAATTGTTTTGGGAAAATTACTAACGATGGATTTTTGCAACTTTGATTCTAAAACAAAATTGTTTCAAGTTAACAATGGAATAGTTTATAAACTTATTATTTTGATTAATATCATTGCTACAACAATTTTTGTATACGTTGCTTTACCAAAATCCGTTACGATTTTATTAAATGTAACGCAAATCGCATTTGGTGCTAAAATGCTTGCAATTGAATACGCCATGGTTAATTACTGGATTGGCACCTGGATAAACCAAAAAACTCAAGTGCTTACTTACGAGTCAATTAAGGACATCGATTTAGTTTTGCAAAGATTCAGTGAAGACTTATCCAAACGTTTTGTATACAAATTACCTCTTTATTTCTTCTTGTTGGTGTTAATTTACGTGGTATTTCTTTATTCTTATATTTTCTTATACTGTTACGACAAATGCAATCTGGTTAAGCCATATTTTTTGTTAATAACCTATCTACTCCCGAGCATAACCTCATTTTATAAAGCCACAATATACTCTACCCTCGTGATTACACTTAGAGATCGTTATCGCCTCCTTAACGATTTATTGGAAAACTTTGTTGGAAATAATCAGTGTTCTGCATGTACAGAAAAGAATTCTAGTATTTTTAAAATTCAAGTTCATAAAACCGTCAGTGGGAAACTAAGCACAGGAGAAATTTACAACCAAAAAGGTTTTAAAAGTATTAACCCAATTACCCAAATTAATTTTGATTCATTGTGTGGACTACATTTACTAAGGTAAGAAAAATTAATCTTTCGATGTTAAAAAAGAGGCTGAATGCACTAAGCTTACTTAAAATTTAAATACACTTCAAATCAAGATATTAGCAACATTAATCAACAGTCAAACTTTATCGATAGATGGTAGCAATGGCTCTAATAAAATTAAGTAATTAAATGTTCTTTTAACCGGCGGCTAGTGGATGAAGCACGCACCTCCCTTCTATACTATACTAACTTTAAGACAAACCTTAATGAATTCACGTTGAGCGGCCAAAGAGTTGATGTAATATGTATACTACAACGATAATGTCAACCTGATTTTCTGCGGTGTGAAGTATTGTTCCTTATTGCAAAATACTATTGTGCAAAACCAGCTATTTTTTCAAACAAAATAAAATAAATAGGAAATAATATGAAGGCTACATACTGGAACCTGGATGGTATCTCAAAATTACCATATTTTTTGCCAACTCGTCAGCATTCATGGAGCACCAAACAAGGGTGTGAAGCGTTAATTATAATTAATTTTTGGACTAAAATAATCAAGTAAATCCTAATATTGCCGCTCTGCGTGCCAATACCTATGGACCACCCTGTATATTAAACTGAGGTATTATATACTAAAACTTCTTCCTTTAACTTTTACTTCGTTAGTTATTTTTAATTAAAATTGAAATTTGCCTATCCATAGGTACACCGGTAGTTTTTCGCTGCTTGGCGTGCGTAAATTAAGGTGTAGGTATCTCAAAGTTCGTAAGGAGGTACGTTGTTTCATCTATTAGCCGCCAGATTAAAATGTTGTATTTGGCGTGTGCCAAAAGTAAATACATGTCAATGAATAAAAAGAATAAAGGTTTGCAGCTTTAAGGTTTTTAGGTGCCTTCGTATAATTCACGACAAATTAGGAGATAGTTGTACCTTATTAAAAGCGAGTTGGAATAATATACAATCATCTAACTTGATATGGGCGTTTACGGAATTACTGTACCAGTGCTTGTTTTGGTACGAAATATTAAACAAGAATTCCCAGATAAACTGGCCAATGGCTGTGCTTAGTTTTGTTACCATATCTTGCACTTTGTTTACTACCTTTATATTTCTGCAAAGTTGCGATTTGACACAAGCACAGGTTAGTGTACTTTTAGTGTTATTATTATAACTTTACATATCTTGAATGTACATACCTAGTTTGAAGTATTCTTTTGAATGTAATAGAAGTAGGTATTCATTTAGAAGGGCAGATAAAATCTATTCCAAATGTTTCTGAGAAAGTCTTAACCGTGGAAGAATGGCAGTTTAAGTATTGTAACCGGGGCTGAATATTTTGTAAATTGAATTTTTAAAATGTAATTCTTGTGGCCTACACTTAAGGTTATGATTTCCGTTGATTCAAGTCAAAAATCAGGTATGACAAATTAAAAAAATGTAAAAGTTGAACTTGCAATTTAAGAACACGAGAGCATGGTTTCCCCAATTATCTAAAAACATTTGGAACAGTTTATACTGCTAAGATTTTACGTCCAGTGGAACAGCAAGGGAGGTACGAGGTGCATACCAGAATTGCGTACCGGTTGGTTGTATTTCAGAAAGTCGAGCAAATGCACAAATATTAGTAATCGGAGATATCAACTGCAAACACAGAGTGTGGGACTGCCGAGACACTAACCCTGAAGGCACCAAGCTCGAGCAACATTCAACCACTTATGCCTTTCAAATCCTGCCCCCAAACGAAAATACGTACTATCTCTACCGCGAAGATCACCAGCCTGACAAACTAGACATTGCCCGTCAAAAAAAAATTCCAAAACAGCTAAATCAAAACGTAATAACTGAACTCAACTCCGACTATGTACCTGTGTTAATATCCTTCCTGGGCACCCCACGAATAAAACAACCTCCCCAAAAACTTATCAACGGACCAATTGACTGGAACACCTTCCAAAAGAGATTAGACTCCAACCTGCAAAAACCTTCTAAATGCGAAAACCTTCAAGACCTAGACACTGGTGTATCTAGCATTACCATGTCAATCACGGACGCTATCAAAACATCTGTCTTAACTCCTCGACGCACCACACACACTAACTACAATTACCCACCCAGCTACATATTAAGATTGATCAAAACTAAAAATCAAACCAGGCGACTATGGCAAAGAACCAGAAACCCCGAAACTAAAAAACTTTTAAACAACCTCACCCATCGTCTTAAGAAAGAACTGGATGAGTACAGAATAGAATCATACCGAAAGCATATTGCTGATATAGGCCCCGGCGATCCTGGTATATGGGAAACCACCAGAAAGATTCTTTTGCTGATCACCTCGAACACGTCTTCACGCCAATAAACACCTGCAGTCCTACACACGCACTTCACGTATTAAACCACATCGAGCGCAATCACCCAATTATCACTGAAAATATTCACCCTGCATTCACCGAGTGAAATAACTCAATTCATATCTGCCTTGCTCAAACGAAAGTCCCCAGGCCATGACCTTATAACCAACATTGTCCTGCACCACCTAACAAACAAAAGTATAGCATACCTAGCATCTATAATAAACGCATGTCTTCGCATTGGCTACTTTCCACGGAGCTGGAAACACGCTCACATCCTCATGTTTGCAAAACCAGGAAAAGACAAACAAGACATTAAGAATTACAGGCCAATAAGCTTACTAACGTCCTTATCTAAAATACTAGAAAAAATTATTCAGGCTAGATTATCAAAACTAGTAGAAGCCCAAAACATATTACCAGCATTTCAATTGGGATTTAAGAAAGGACATTCAACCTGCCACCAGCTCCAGAGAATTAGCGAGATAATTGAAAAGGGATTCGAAAACGAATGCTATACCACAATCATCTTCATGGACATTGCGCAGGCCTTCGACAAGGTATGGATTGAAGGTCTAAAGAAAAAACTCCTTGGCATCAATATACCACCTTACTTACAAGCAATACTCTACTCGTTCTTGGAAGACAGAACCTTCGCCGTTAAGGTCTACTGCTACATATCCAACACCAAACAAATACATGCTGGAGTCCCCCAACTGCCACTGCTTTTCAATATCTACACATCTGATATACTATCAACCACAGCCACTACAGCCTCGTTCGCCGATGACACGGCGATTATCACGCAAAACACGAACTTACACACAGCAGCCCAGCAATTACAGCAAGCCACAGACACAATTAGCAAGTGGCTTAAAAACTGGAATCTTTAAGTCAACCCCAACAAATGCCAAAGTAAAATCTTCACGCCGAGGAAAATATCTACTCCACCTAACATCGAAATTCATGGCAAATCTATACCGTGGAACCCCAGGGATCAAGCGATGAAATATCTCGGAGTTCACTTGGACACTCGATTAAACTGGAGCTTTCACTCTATCAAGTTCGTACATTTTTTTGGTGTTTATTGTAAACAACAGAAGTACTAAAATACCAAGAGCTCGGAAACAGGTTAATTATCGCCAACTGAGTGACTGAAAAGGATCGTATTATTGGCCAACATGAGGTAGCACCTCCATTTCGCGAAATTGCAAGACGTTTCCAAAGAAGCCTTCCTACAATTAATTGTTTGCTGAAAGCATTGACTGACAAAGGGTTCGGACGGCGTAGAAGTGCCACAGAGCGTGAAGATAAACGATTTAGACTTCTTGCCTCCAGGGATCGGTACAACACTTCAAGGTGAGTCGGAAACATTTTTTTTTTAAGATGTAAACCCCAGACTATCAATGCGCTTAATATACCCTCGCATTCGATATTTTGGTCTAATTTCCTATCGACCAAGGCTAGAATGGTGTAACGCACTAACCAATTGGGACGAGGAGTGGAATAGAATAATTTTTGCGAACGAATTCCACTTTTGTTTGTGGCTACACGACGGCCATAGGCGTGTCAGACATAGACGTGTCAGACATAGGCAAGCAGAACACCGATTTTTGGAGTTCCCAGTTGAACGAGAAACTGCTCTTACTAGGGGCATCATGGTGTTGGGTGATATTATACGTATAGGAGACAGAAAACCTGTACCTAGTATTTCTTCGTGGACATTGAAACACTGATGGACATATCCGACAAATTTTAGAGCCAGTTGCAGTACCTTACACTCGGCGAGTTGAAAATACTACTTTTCAACACAATAATGCTCGACTTCATGCCATAATGATAGAGCATTTTCAACACGCCAAAATTAATGTCCTTCCCTGGCCTGCTAGATCGCCGGATCTATCGCCTATAGAAAAAGTATGGAATATGATAGGTGGCAGACTGGGTATGCTCCCCAACCGCCCAATGAACCTGCAACAACTTCATGATGGTGTTCAGAGAGCTGGGGATGAGGTATCTCCAGAGGTCATAGATAATTTTATTCGAAGCATGCCTAGGCGAGTAGCAGAGTATATTGATTTACGTGGAGCAGTGACTTATTACTATTTTGTTTTGTTTTTTGAACGTATTTTTTAACCCTCGCTACCCACCTGCTTTGAAATTACATATTACCCACCTGGGGTCATATTTGACCCCATCTTGAAATAACCCAATTCATTTAAATAAATATATTTTTGTTATTGAAATATATTTATTGAAACTTACATCTCCGTATAAACTCTTAAGACAGAACACAAACTGTAACAAAACTATATTAATGATATGATTAATATACTATATTGAACATTTTATTCTGAATCGGTATCCACTGACGCTAAGTCTGCACATGTCACACATAATGTAATGCAAAATAAATATTATTCTATGACACTGTAGCAACAAAAAATAGTAGGGACTAGTCCTAAGAAGCTCGACTGAAGCATATCTAACATTTCACTGCAAAAAACTAACAATAAACAGAAAATAACCGCATTTTTCAGTGCGTGGGGTCAAAAAATACCCCAGGTGGGTAGCGAGGGTTAATGAAAATTTGATCGATTATATTTGGTAACACAATAAACGTTTATACCAATTTCTGTTCAAATCGGAATAGTTATACTGGGTGATACGCTTTTTATGGCGAGCAGTATATGAATAAAACCCGGATACCGTATTTTAATCCTGAAACGACACGTCAATCAAAACAATGGAAACATTCGGACTCTTCTCCATGACACTTCAAGCAAGTGCCATCAAACAAAAGTTCTCTATGTCATCTTTTGGAATAAATCAGGGTGAATTTAGCACATCCTTTACCTAAAGGTCAAACAGTAATTGGCGAACATACACTTGATCTAATGCGTGTCGGCTTGTTGCCTTCTACCAACAATCTCTGTCCTCTTCTCTAACTGGTGGAAATTGCACTTTACAGTGGGACAACGCACCGCCACGCAAGGCCCAGATTGTTACTGGTTTTCTTTTAGAAAATGAAATTGAGAGCCTCATTCACCCACCGTATTTATTAGATCTTGCACCTAGTGATTTTTGGCTGTTTCAAATCTAAAAGAACTCTTAAAAAATGGTTCATAAAGTGCAGCGAAAATTGGGCAAAGCATTGGCGATCATGTATACATAAGGGAGATGATTATGTTGAAAAATAGTAAATAAGTTGCCCAAAATTATGTAATTGGTTTTGATTTTACAGCAAAATGGTAAGTAATTCTGCACCTCGTAACTGACTGATTGTAGGCCTTCGTTCGGGTTATAATCTTCCATGCTTGTCAGGGTAAATCACTATCCTCCCATTGTCATTAAAAATCTAAAAATAGTCGATATAGCAGGCCTCGATGACGTTAAGGGTAACATAATTCTAGTTAGACAGTGCTGATGCGCGTTGAGATTTCTGGAATCGGAAAACCCAGTAAATAATAGTATATTATACACGACGCTATAATGAATTCTATTATTACCGAGGATAATGTGTGCAACACGAGCGAGCGAGCGAGCGAGCGAGTTTTGCAATTATCCAAGGTAATAGTAGCCATTATAGGGGGCCGTATACTATACTTTGTCCACGAACACAAATACGAAGAATTTTTAATTAAAATTTAAATACATAACAACGCTACTAAAACCATGTGGTAGGACTATGTTAAAAGAAATGGTAGGATTAGAAACATAACCTATTTCCTTCATTATACACCATAGACAATGACGTGAATAATGATTATTCACTCCTGGCAGTGTATAATGGATAGCATTATGTTTGACCAAACACATGAATAATTGACAGATTATTGACTAGTCGTGGACAAACAATTTTTTACATTAATAACCGGACATTAGTGGGCTTTATATCAATTGCTACACTTATTTTCCTAGGAAGGTAAACAACCGATAAACAAATTGTTAAATCAAGCGTCCTCCTTCAAATATGCCCAAGTATCATAATATGGTAAATGTAATTTATACAGTTGACTATTCAAAAAATATTTTTCAGTAACTACATTACATTATTTTACAGGCAATTAATACCGGTAAAATTCTTCACAATTTTTATTTAAAATCGTTAAACAGGCAAGACATTAAAGAGGAAGTAAAATCATTTTCGCTTCAGATTCTTCACAGACCTTCGCCATTTTCTGCATCGAATGTTTTTACGACTGGGGCAAATACTTTGGTCACGGTACGTACTAATCCTGAAGTTATGGTTTTATCACAAGAATAATTCAGTTGCTGTTAGGTTGCCATTTATTATTAGGAATTTTGGTGTTTTTACGTTTTCCCTAGTTTTTTGCTTTGGTAAAAAAGTATAACTTCAGAGATGATATGGCAACTCAGTATATGTTCGTTTTTGCAATAAAAAGAACAACGGTCCGAATTTCAGTAGGGGCCGGGCCACCTTCTCATTACATTTAAGACGTTATAGAGTTTATAATTCATATGTTTCAGGAATTAAGCGCACTGGTAACGATTCTAGTTTTTGGTATTCAGTTTACTGTACCAAATACAGATGCGGCTGCTGCAGCATTAACGTAAATGTTTACATAGATAAAAAATTTGAAGTAATAACTATGTATATTTAGAAACAGCATAGATTTTAAATACATACTCTGTGATATTTACTTGTATCTAACGATTATCATTATATATGGTACACATAAATAAAAGTCTATTTCTATAGTTTTATTAATGTTAAGTTTTAGAAAATTTAAAGTGCATAAGGATTAATGGACGCACAATTTCTTCTAAATCATGTAATTGTAATTAGGTCATTAGGTCCCGAGTTGCGGTAGCTAGGTAGGCCAGTCTACTACGGCCAGGAAAGTTCAGTTTCGTTGCATCCAGTCAGTACTAGAATTGTTGACCCGATTGCTCCGTCAACGCAGCACCTCTCTCCCACAAGGACCGGTCACTATGGGAGAGTAGACCAAAACCCCCTCATTAACAAGTGACTAGATTTGAAACAGTGCAAAGTATAAGAGGAAAGGAGGGGGGTCTTTACCCTATATTGGGATTTGTACAGCCTAATAATAATAATTATGTATTACATCGATATTTAAATAATTTCATTATGGTATACTTTTAAATTCTCTATTGATTGCAGTACATCAGTATATAGATTAATACGGGTAAATTGCAGTTAATAAATTAGAACTTCAGCATTTAGAATACATTTTGTGTTGTTGGGGTCTGATAATAATCAGTATAAATTAGAATAACGATATAATCGTATTTAAACAGCCACGTAGTAAAGCATTTCATTATTAAACACAATGGTAATAAAGGATCATTGCTGGCATATATGAAAAATACCTAAAGTTTTATACAAATGTGAATTACCCATGCCTACAAATACTTACTTTAAACCAATAAAATATGTGCTCATACAGACGTTTTAAAGAAGTTCAAATGAGATAAGATTTCCTCGGGTACTTTTGTTTAAAAGAGTATATCAGTTAATTGGTGAATAAATAGTTATTTAAGCTACAAGGAATGTAAGGACGTATTAACCTTTGAGGCAGGCGAATACGAGCCGAGGCAAAGCCAAGGCTCGTTGCCTCCCGAAAATGTTAATAGTCCATACATTCCGTGTTGCTTATTATATATTTTTCGCTTAGCAAGTAGTTTAAAAGAACAAGAAAATATTATTTGCAAAGTATGAATTATTTTGTGATAGTTTTTGTGGTAACTATGCGTCCTATAATACTTGGCAAGGTAAAAAAAATCAATATAATAACAGTGGTAACAATGACAACGGTAAGCGTACAGTTCTGTTATCTATTCATTATTTTCCTAGGAACGTAAGTGACACTATTAAGTTCCGTCGTCAAGGATAACTAGAGCCAGAATGTTATTAGCCACTTACAGTCGCTGTTCTCATGGATGTAAGGCTTGCTTACTTTGCTGGTAGCGAAAAAAAAGTATTTAAATGCATAAATGTAACTTAAGAATTCATCTAATGAAGCTTGACTGTAAATTTTGTACATTTTTTGAAAAGCAATATTGCTAACGCTAAGTGAATGAATTCTAATAAAAGCACATTATCGCTCTGGTTTTATGGTTTTACCTACCTCAGGAATTTCTTTTGAATAATTAAGTGCGTTGTAAAATGTAAAAAACAATGCGATCTGAGAAATTCATTATCTTAAGAATGAGTGATAATCAGTATTTCTACAAATGCCTAAGTTTGAGTCCAAATTAAACAAAACTCCTTAAACTAAACGCTCTTTATTTTATTTCCCAATACATTTCACAAACGAAAAAGATCAAACTCATACTAATAAAAAAATTAACTGTTCAGAATTCAATCCACAAAACAGTTGCTCAATTCAACCAAAATATCGTTGTGGTGGTTCTGGAAATGTAAGTCAAGTTAAGCATTATTACTGCTTTTGGAACAAACAAATTATGGGTTATTAAATTTTTGAAAACCTAAAATCGTGTAGGTGTAATTTAGGTTTAATAATAGTTTTCTTGCTATTTACTATAAGCTTGTTTTACCGATTTCATCAATATCAAAGATAATTGGTAAGGTTCTATAGGTACAATTAGATGGCTGAGTACCTACTTAATCAAAATATAGGTATTGTTTTTATAATCAGAAATCGACGGAAACTGTCCGTCCTTAATTTCCTTCAGTTCGTCTATACAAGATAAAAGCCTATTGATGTGTAATAGGAATTTTAGTTGGTTATTTTGTGCCATTAAGATAATCTCATACATAAATGATATTATGTTGGCTATTTAAGTAATTGCTAAAGGGGGTTTCCTCAAGTTAACCACCAAGTTAAAACACACGAAGAAAGGTTACGAAAGCTAATAGTTAAGAAGAAAACGGACCGCGCTCATAAGCGGTTGAATTGTGTAAGTTTGTCGACACTGTCGGTATTTACGAAATTAACTGGAAGGAAACTGAAGTAAATCTTTTATTGAAGGTGGCCGATCTCACTGGACGGGGGCAATATTAAGTAGTAGTAGCAATTTTGATTTTCCCCTGTGAGGTATCTAAATAAAAAATATTGGTTAGTTGTATATCAATTAATGATAAATAATTCGTTTCGTAATCGCATCTTTTCTACGGTAATGGGTGTAAGGGTTTGGATTGGGTGTAGTTCTGCAGCTCTCCAAATCCCTCTGCTTGTCGCCAATTGCCTCGCCCGTCTCTCCTGCATTGACAGCTGCACTTCGTGGTTCCACATTTTCCTTAGTCTGTCCCTTTTGATTTTACCTGAAGCCTTGCATTCCCATATCTTCCTTGGGAGCGGGTCGATTATCATTCTCGCGAGATGCCCATGCTATCCTAGCTGTCTATTTTCCACAGTCTTAATGGGGGGCTGTACTTCAGTTTGTTGTCTTAAGCCTTCGTTTTCTATGCGGTCGTGGTTGGTTACTCCATTTATTTTGCGCAGATAACTCATTTTACTTGTCTGTAGCCTTGGTGTTGATTGCACTCTTAGTACCCAGGAGGTACATATAATGCTTTGTGCACATTCACTTTTGTTTGTTTACATAAAAACGATTTGTTAATTCCGTAATATAACTTATCAGCACTGCTGTTGGTAAGTTCGCCTCCCAGCTTTCCACATTTTTTGAAAAACACCCCCGGATATTTATAACTTTCCACTTCTTCCACTGACTAATCTCCCACCTCTTGTCACCATTTTTATCTTCTCGGCCTATTTTGTTTATTGCACGATTATCTTCATTTTTCCCTTCGTAAGTTCTACAGTTCAAAGCTCCAGACTCTTCTGTAATGCGTTGAAAGATGGAGTGATCAGCAACAAGTCATCCGCGCATGCCATCACCTCTAAGTTCACTGGTTGGAAGTTTCTGTATCCCACTTCATATCTATTCAGCTTCTGTACATATTTTCATTTCATTTCGTCCATGACAACCACAAACAGCAACGGACTCATTATGCTCCTTTGTCTAACTCCGAAAACTTTCTGACATTTGGTTTCCTATTCGGATACAACTCCTTATGGTTCTATAAAAGCTTTTAATGGCTTCTAACAATTCGACAGAGACGTTTCTTTTGTAGTGTATCCCAAATTTGCGGGACATAATACTCGACCATTAGACAATAGATGGAACGCAACCAATCAAGTTTGGCATCCTTGTTTAGGAAGACTGAGAAGGGGTCGGCCCCAAATGAGGTGGTCCGACGATATAAAAAAGCATGCTGGTCTAATGTTGCTAAGAAGAGCAGAAGAGATACCTGGGGAGGCCTACATCCATAGTTGGATTAAAGAAGGCTAACTGATGATGATGATTCCAAATCACTTCTCTCTAAACCTGGTCAAACATACTTTCCAGGTTTACGAATTCTGATTATATCGAGCCATTTTGCCCACTTGCTTTTTCTACTAACTGTCTTGCAACACATATTATATCCTGGGCACCTTTGGCTGGTCTGAATACGCCTGATCTTCCTCCAATAGTACTCTATTTCTTATCTAAACCTGATTTCCAATATTCTACGCAGATACACCTCTACCACACATACCCTGGGATCGCCCTTTTTGTGAAGAAGCACAATTATAACTAGCCATTACCCTATATTTTGGAATCTGACGTTATTTCCACGCTACCTTTGTAAATTTTGCCAGTAGTTCACGTCCTTCCTTTGCTAAATATTTTAACATTTCTCCGGCGCTGTATTTCACCCATAGTTATTTCTCCGTGTGCTCTAATAGACCTAGGTATGTTCTTATTTTCTAGTACCACTTTATGTATGTACTTTCAACTGATCTTCGAAATGTCTCTTCCATCTTTCTTTCTAAGCTTCTTTAAAATCTTATATAAGAGCATCTGGTTTTGTATGCTGCTTTTTCAATTTTATTTCCGCTGACTTTTTCCTTTTAGCACCTTCTGCCATTTCCTTTACTTCTTTTCGTTGGTTCTTGTAGTTTCGTAATCAGCTAACGCTCTGTTGCTTAGGTATCGCTCCCAGTCAGTCTTTTTCTGCAGCACTTACTTTTTAATGGTTTAAGGATAAATAATAAAGTTTAGGTAACAGCATGGTGTCGTCCAAGAATGCCCTGGCGTAGTTTTTATCGTCGTTCGTAATAAGAATTAAGCGGAGTATACGTTTATTATAATTGGCTAACTTACTCTTTCATCTATGTTGTGCTTTCGATTCTATAACACATAAATTTCTTAGAGAAAAATTAGATAAAGCAGGAATCAGAAGAAGATAAGTTTGTTGTTTTCTAAGTATGTTAACTTATAAACTAATTGTAAAAATTTAAGGTTACTTCTCGGACCTTTTTTTAAATTGTACGAGTACATTAGGGGTCGTACATATAACATAACACTCAATTACACTATTCTCAATTTATTATTTATTTTGGCCGTTATCGAGCACAGATCTTCCCATATGTTGTTAATTTTCTTCCTTAGATTCCTTGTTTATTTTGTTAGATTTCTATTCCAGGTCTTTGGTCGCTTTTTCTCTTTTATTACCTCTTCTATATCTCCATCGATTTTACCTACATATTTCAATTAATCGAGCCGAAATATTTATATAATGCACAAGCTTTTATTGTCCTTGTCCTACTTTTAAGTGGTGTGCTTTCCCACCAATCAGTAATATGCCGTCTTTTATTTCAGTTTATCATTCCCATTTTTTATATGCCTTTTTCAACGCATGTCGTCCCCATTTTATATCAAAATTAATTAATCGTCATCCAACATTAATAAAGTAAAATCTTATGTTTTATCAGTAGGTACCCCTCTTTGCACCATTATTCTAATGCTTTTTGGTGTGCATATTCAATAAAGTAAGTGTTAATGTGTCTTCTATCTTAATTTTTGCTTTTGCGTTGACATTTCAAACTTTATCATCATTTATTTCTAGCCATTATTTTCATTACATTACACATTTTGCATTTTAATTATCTGTCAAATTAAGTTAGTAAAATTTCCTATAGAATGTACTATGTAGTAGAAAAACTTAAATCATCTTAATAGCGTGTAAGTAAAGAAATTAGTGTAAAGTTAAAAGCTTTGATTTTATAATAACAGTTGATTATGATCGAATGCACTTTTAATGTGTAAATCTGGAAAATGGGTACAAATTGCTCTTTAATAGCAGTATAAAATACCGTGTGGAAACAGAATAGCTTCAATTTAATATACGAGTGACAAAGAAACAAGTATAACTTTACAGTGCAAATCTTAATCATGACCAAGGAAAACGTATATGTGCTTTATAAACCAATTTACATTTTGGCCAGATTTTTCCACTTGGCACCGTTTGTACTAGATAAACAAAAGAAGTACTTAAAATCGTACAGATTTTTGCATATTATTCTGTTTTTGGGTGCTCTATTCCTGAGTTTCATCTTAAAAGGTGAAACGATCATGGTTCTGTTCCCTGAAATGCCATTGTTACTCTACGTTGATCATGGAATAATTGCTTTAAATGTCATTTTAATTTTAATCATTTTTGTAACCTCTCATTTTCATGGTAAGATGATATTGAAAGTACTATCGATTTTAAAGGATTTTGATGAAACCGCTGCGGAAAATAGGTTCAAAGTGTGTCACCAAAACTATAAGAAATCCCTGAAATTTTTGTTGCTAACTTTTTCTTCTATAATACTTATGTTGTTTTTAACTATCATCTTTGGATTCTTTACGGGCACACTACAATGGTGTATAGTTTTACAGTCTTTTGGTCTTGCATTAAGTGGCATTACAGCAGTTCAGTACGCTGCAGTACTCAATTTATTATACTGTAGGTTTAAACTAATTAACGATCACTTGCAAACGTTTAAATGTAACTCTCAATATAATAACACGATTTCCAATTTTCCCACTGAAAAGAGTGATTCTACTTGGAAAATTGACAGAGACCAACAACGAATGTTAAACGATATTAAGCTATGTCGAATTCTGCACGATCAACTGTGTTCTATTGGCACCGAGGTTGATGCCGTCTTTGGAATATATATTACAGCAGGAATGTTTGTTACATTTTGTGAAAATTTGGAGATTATGTTCACAATAGTTTTAGCTTTGAGGTGTGGAGCATTTGACAAACTACCCTTAGGTAGCCTAATAGCTTTCCAGTACGTTTTGTACGATTTAGCTGGAAATGTTTTTCATTATTTTATAATATTCTTCTTCGCTCAAATTGTTTGTAAGGAGGTAAGTAAAAAAGAAATTATCGACTGGAAGGCTCATAAAACACTTGGAAGAGATGACTCACGGGCAAATACATAAATACATAGGGGTCAGGCTTAACATACGTAAATTATAAATGGAAATTAATTATGCGACATATTATTTGATACATTTTTCTGTGTTTGTTAAATGAATTGTTTAATATACACTTCACGTCGTTTTTTGCTTATATTTTAGAGTAGCAGAACAACCGAAATACTTACGCAACTTTCTCACAAAATGCATCTCAAAGAACAAATGTTGGATAATCTTTTCATATTTTCAATGCAAATTAAACACGAAAAACTAACTTTTACAGCTGCAAAAGTGTTTGAATTAAATTGGAGTGAGCTCATTGGGGTAAGGAGCGATCGCTGTATTACTTAGGAAAAATCTAGTCAGCATTTTTTTAGGTATATGGTGGATTTGTTTCATACATCTTATTAATAGTTCAAGTACAAATGGCTTACGAAAAGAATTCTGTTGCTTAAATACAGCACATTCACATTTATGATTAGATAACAGGCAAGAAAGATGTAAACAAATGTATATCACTTTATAGTAGGTACCATAAACAATGATTAAGTATTGTAGAATACATAGCTATAGACTATAGACAATATTAAATTATAAAGATTTATGGAAATACTTTATAAAGTGTTTCCATTTGTTGTATTGCGCTCATCTGCTTTAAAAGCGTATGTCTTTAAATATGGTTTTATTATATTTTAAAAGCCCAGTTAATTAGTCCAGTCCTGACCGAATATTTATATTTAGAGCAACTCAGACTCAAATACTGTACTTTAAGCTAAGGTGAACAAAATCTATTTTTATTCAAAATTGTTTCTGAAAATTATCTTTACACAAATCGCTCTATGGATCCCTACCATAGGTGGAAGTTATTTGGTTAGTTGGGTAGTGTAAATAGCCATAGCAGACGACGCGCGTCTAGATCTGACCTGCAAGCCTAGATGTCGTCCACTAAATAAATACAATATATAATCTCGAATCTTTAGAAAACGCTTCGAATATCGCTTAAGAAACAAAATTAAACCAATATAACAAACAACGTGTAGGGAACAATGGATAACTTTCAGCTGATGAGGCTATATGGAAAAGACGAGTAAACATAAAATGTTAACAAAGCATCATAGTTCTCCCCAGAAATAAAAGAAATATGTGAGAGAAAGAAAAGGGGGCATACATAAACTATTTACGAAACAGAATAGAAGAAAATAATTATTCAAGAGAACGTTACTTAGTGAATACAGAAGTAAAAAGAATAAGACAAGAATACTGGGAGAGACTTACCAAAAGCATAGAAAAGGGTATGTGTGGAAGTTATAAGAACCTTTGGAGAAGAAGAAACAAACAGGAGATAAAGAACACTGACAAATAAAGTCACAGCAGCGGAATGAAAAGCCAAAACTTCGAAAGCTTATATCAAGGAGAGGAAAACGAAAAGGAACAAATATGAACAAATGACCATAGAAATAAGAGAAGATAAGATTACGGAAATATTAAAACAAATTAAGAACCGAAAGAGCCATGGACCTGGAAATATAACTAACAAAAGATAATACTAAAGGAATGGAAGACAAGCACAATTATCCCTACATTTAAGAAATTCCAGAAAATTAGCGCGGAATAATTCTACCAAACAGCACCTTAAATATATTCACAAAACTTGTCCTGGAAATAATGGGTGGTTACTAACACCGACGAAACACAGTGCATGGTAACCGCCAAAGAACGAATAAGGTGTAAGCTTGAAATTTCTGGTAAATTATAGAGCAGGCCTTGAAATTTAATTATTTAAGATCTGAAATAACAAGTGACGACGACCTACAACAAGTGTAAGAATTTAGTTTCTAAGAAAGGGCACGTTTTGTTTAGTCTAAATGAACGGCGCCCAAGACGTCCACTTACATCTCAATAGAATTATTGTATTTGTATTTTTCCTCATTAAACTTCTTTTATTAAACATTAGACTTTTATTGTCCACAGAATTATAACACAATAAGTTAACAATGACAGCTTCTCGTATTTCAGAATGTATGAATGATACAATCTGGAGGAAGAAATATTGTGATAAAGCGACCTTTTAGCATGCATGCATTATGCACTTGCCACGCGCAGTTGATATGACGTATTAGTCAGGGTCATTACACGAATAAAGATAAAGACTTCCAACCATGCAAAGCATTCAGCAAATGACCGCTGAAACTGAAATATGACACTGTGTAGCTGGGAATCTGATGAAACAGCATTCCTTGGAATGCACAGATTAGCACGTCCATGAAATACGATATCTCTCACAGCTGCGCAGAATACTGACTTAGCGCAAATCGATAAGTGAGGGCTAACTTCAGGTACATAAGACACAGCTCGAATAGCATTCGATTATGGTTAGTTTGTACCATCATTGGAGAAGTTGCATCTCCCAGAAGTCAGGGCCTACGAGACGATGTGTCCTGTGATTTCCATGTAAGATTATTATTGTATTTAATTTAGCCTAAAAGTAAGACTTGCTAAATGTGATGAATAAAACACTAACTATTTTTATGAACTTTGGTGATTGAATGTAATTGGAATTTACCTTTAAACTTGTCTAAGTGTTTACGTGTAACTTGAACTTCAAATGACATTTGTAAAACCTAAAACGAAATCAGAAAATGCATGTTATGTTAGTTTAATCAGACTTTTAATATAAAACCTCCCGCAGCAAAGCAAACCCGAAATGGCATAGTTGGTTAAATAATTCTATTATTATATACCGATACCTTAAAGCGAAGGGCCTACCGCGTAGCGCCAAGCGGAGGCTATATAAACAGTTGTGAGGCCCACCGTAATATACGCGTGTGAAACGTGGACATTAACTCAAACTGATTAACACAGGCTAGATGTTTGGGAGAGGAAAATTCTGCGCAGAATAGTTGGAGGGAAGAAAAACGGAAACATATGGGAAAGAAGCACAAATACGGAAGTAATGCATCTTTATCACCAACCCAATTTTACACAGGTAGTCAAAGGGAAAGGATAAGATGGCTACGTCATCTACAAAGATTGCCGAATGGAGGAACGCCGAAAAAACGAGGGAAGCTAAGATGGAAGGTACCAGGAGGATGGGGCGTCCTAGGCGCAAGTGGACTGATGCCGTGTTGGAAGACGTCGAAGAAAATGGAGTAATGAATTGCCGATCCAAACTAAGAACAGAACAGGCTGGAAGGAGATTTCAAAGCTATAGGCGTGAAAAGCCTGTGAACGGTTATGTATTGTAAAATCAGTTTGTTTACTTACAGCAACCAGTGGGCTATTTAAAAAACACTTCAACAAAGTAAGCATAAATTTTCTTTTCTTGAAATGACCATTGTCATCGGCTCTTTATTAAGATGTACCGGGTTAAAATAATAATTGAGGCACGTAGCTTTACATTTTCTCCGAACATCCAAAACGAGTAAAAAGTAATTCCCTTTGCATGTGGCTTTATCAAAAGAAACTGATTGACTCACTAGGCAATTATATATCATGTGAATCAAGATGTGACACAGTTTTTCTTTCAAGGCTCCCACGTGTGAATTACTCTCTACTCACATTGTATCCAAAATTAAAGTCAAGTAGAAAACTAACGACCGCATTGCCGTGAAATAAAGGGTGTTTAATAACAGAGCCGTTTGAGACTGGCTGCAATTTACTAAACGTGTGTCTAAATCCATTGAACCTTATTTTTGTAAATGTCTGCGCTGCAGATGTCTTTCGGTTTTTGGCATGATTTGTGAGTCGTGAGTGTTTTGGTGCCTTGTCTGCAAAATTCTTCTGAATGGGCAGTGTTCCTTTTGAAGGTTGGCGACCATCACGGTCCATCTCACCTTATTTACTGCTACTATAAATTAAAAATAATGTTAATGTGAACTAATGTTTACTCTGTCCATTGTTGCAAATTAAGCCGGCTACAAACGTAACTGCGTACTTGACAAGTATCCATGTACAATATTATTGCACAAGTATGCCCAACTTCCCTATAGCCTCCATACGGCACAAGTATACATGAACAGTCTCATTTTGTGCTTGAATCATGTCCTCGCTTTGGCCGCTTTCGTATTAGCTTTGAAGAAAAAAAAAAGAAAAAAAGCAGAATGTGGTGTAAAGGATGATTAATGAAAAGAACACACTATTCTCACATTAACCTTTTAAACGAATTTAAAATATGTCCTTGTGAGTGGTATAATTATTTGAGAATGTATGAAGAGATATACTTAAACCTTTTATCACTTGTCTCTCCGTTAATTAAAAAGTAAGATACGATTATCAGAGAAGCTAGAACACCACACGAAAGGTTAACAGCAACTTTGCGATTTCTTGCGACCGGAAGAAGTTATGAAGATCTAAAATATTCAACTACGTATATATAATTTCACCACAAGCATTAAGTTATGTAATTCCTGAAACGTGCTGTACAGTTTACGAGGTGCTGAAAACAAACTACTTAAACGTATGTATATGTATACTGTATAGCATGACATTTTCATTTGTTCACATGTTATACATATATAAACCTACTACCATAAATTTACCAGCCGATTCCTGGCGCAAAAATAAGTCGAAAATATCTCTAAAACTTTTGCCCTAAACGGCTGCATGTGGAAACTACAAGTCTTTAAAAATGGGGTTGAAAAAACGGAAACAATTGCATTTTAAAAACGGTTTGAGATTAAAAATCGAAATTTTGCAGATGGTCTAACCTATTGAGGGTATAAACTTCCTACTATTTTTTTTGAAAATTAACCAGGGGCGGCATGAATGGGGGTTTGTAAACTAAAATGAAGAAAAACAATAGGTTAAGAAAAACGGGTGCGCGGCAACATGTTATTTATGCAGCCAAAGGTCTCAGGTACGCGCCTCACAAAAGAGTTTGCGGTCTGCATATTTTGCAAACGAATAAACCAGTGGCGCCTGCACTAGTTTAAATTGCATTAATTAAAAAACCACATATGGGTTTTGAACACACTTATGAATAGAATCCAATACGTTTCGTAGAAAATTGAATAAAATTATTGTAAACCATACATGTAGAAACGGTTTTCAAATACGTAGGACTTAATGTGGCCTTTATTAGAATGGGCAATCTATTTGTCACTTTTTTATCATTTACATCTATATATGGTTTATATAAAAATCAAGCAATTTTGGCTATCTATAATCTCATTTCAATTATCCTAATTTTTTATTAGAATTATATATTAATTCTCATGCCTCATTAACGAGGCCTAATTTCAACCTCACCCAAAATCAAAGTATATACCAAAACAGAAGTTGAAATGTATAAGTTACATCTTAAATCTCTTTGGAGATATATTAATTTCTTAACCAAAGACCAACCTTACCAACTTGTGCATGATCTTTACCGGCCGGTTTATTACATAGCAAAGGTTTTTCTGGTAGCACCATACACACTTAATCAACACAAAGAAAATGCTAAAAAGACGTATACCTTTCTTCAATTAATCATGTTGATATTAGTATTGTATTTGCTGTTTCTGTCAATGGGCGAGAGGGATTTTCTTCAAAAAAGTCTACAATCTTCAATAGCAGTAGAATTTACTACTATCTCCCTTTTTCTACAAGTAGGATTAACTCTTTTGGTTTTTGTAAGATCCCACTTTTATGGAAAAGTAATCCTTGAAATATTAGGGAAACTAAAGAAAATGGATGAATTTATGTTGCAGTGTGATATTAAGATAAAGTCTAAGTTCAAACTGTATAACAACATTTTTCTGTCGATTATTTGGTTTCATGTTTGCTTATTTTCAACGGATATAATTCTGAATTTGCTTGAAGACGGGGTAATACTAAAGCAAGTGCTATGTAAACATATAAGCTCTCTACTTTGCGCAGCGGTTTATTTGCAATTTTTTACAATTGCGAACCTGACTTACTGGAGGCTTAAGTGCATAAATGACCATTTAACGCAGTTAACAAGTACGGTTAAGGTTGCTGATTGTTTTTATAACTATACCAATTCTATTGGTAAAACTTTTAGAATGGACAGAAGACTTAAAGAAAAAATTATCACATGCCTTAAGACCTGCCGGTTGCTGCATGCCGAACTTTATAAAATGACTAGTGAACTTAATGCAGTATTCGGAGCATTTTTAGTGTGTAAAATGTTAGTTATCTTTATCAAATATTTGGAAAAGGCATTTATCATGCTATTGATGTATCTCCTCAGAGGTATAAAAATATCAAACCAACCGAAACAATCGCCTTTGAAAATGCTATCACGATTAGGAGAAACAATTATAATCAACGTTTTCTACCACCATCCAATATATTTTCTAAATGGACTCATACGGAATGAGGTAAGTACATAGTTATTTATTAATTATATATTTAGCGAAATATTTATAATCACACCTGTTTGAATTGATTTAACTACAATAAAATTCCTGGAACTATAAACAAGTACTTAGTCAGTCAAATGTACTTGCATTTTGAGCTTTATTTACACCAATAATAGCGTTCACTAAATGTGTATTTATTACATTCAGAGGCTAGTTGTCGACCACCTTATCACATCAGACAACATTTACCTAACCCCTTGCAAATTTTCCAGCATAATCGGGAATTTGATAGATTTTTGTTTTAAGAAATGTGTGCCGTCTGCTTATATGTGCATGTTTAAGGAGGAAACCATGACAAAATACTGATTTTAGATATTATTAACTATACGCTTTAATTAGTTTTCAAAAAGCGTTAAAATTCCCACCAGAAATCATGAAACCTCTAAAAATCCGCAACGGTAAATTCTCTCTCAATGTAAGCGTCCATAGTCACTTTTCATAACTTAATCACCACATCATGGTACCCTGGTCAAGTTTAACAACACACCGCCTGCACACACGTATTCACGGACCAAAATTTCATTCTTCAATCCAACGATAGCTATTCTTCAAATAATCTTAATTACTGACGAAATTCATTCTAATTTCAAGAAACAATTATAATGGAAATACAGCTGAAAAATATTGAATTTTGATTTAAAATTCCACTTAAATTCCAACCGCATTTAAACAATTTGATTACCATAACAACCTTTGATTTTAAGTTATTCTTAAACAACATCATCATTGGGTTTAATAATAATTTCTGCGGAGATGAATTAACTAAGAAAGATCCAGAAGAATAACTTGCAAAATCACAATAAAGTAAATAACTAATTAAACACCGCAAAAAAGAAAATTGATTAAACTGGAACACTAGCCTAGAGAATACAAAAATGAGCCCTCACGCGCCTGCCTGCGCAACCACGCAACGCACACCTGCGCTACTAAACACCGCTGCAACGAACCTGGCAGTTTCATTGGAAGGATGCGTTTAAATATGATAAACTCCTTCTCACTCGGCCTATTTACGTCAAGTGAGGTATCAAACGTCAAGACATCGTAACCCCAGGAAAAATCGGTACTTTTGGAACAATTATTTCTTAATAATAAAAATACAGCGATTCTGCCACTTCTATCTTAGCTCGCCAACCAATTGGAAAGTAGCATTGGATTTTAGGGCTATAACTACACTTACAAAAAATTTTCACCGACATCTTTCTATGCTTGACCACGATCAACACTGCAGCATGTTTGGTCAACGTCGTCACCAGGAAAGTCTGCTGGAGCTACTAGCCGTCACTTATGTTGTTGAACACAAATCGCTCCCAGCCGCATCATTCAACATTGCCATCGTTAAGCACCGGTCACACCATAGTCCACGTCACAAAACGTAGCAGGTCATCTTTTGATGCCGCTGATTCCGCCGTATAACAGCATTTTTTTGTTTCTTACAGTTATTTCTTAATAAGGACTTTAATTTAAATATACAGCTACATATTTCATTCTGTATAGGTATAATTCCATTTATATTTTACATCGTATCTAAAGAAAGGTCAGTTGTTAAAATAGCATAACTGTATGCGTCTTAGTGTCTCTGCGCATTAATGTCTTTGCGTCCTACTGTTTCGTGTCTTAATGTCTCGGCGCCCTTTTGCCCTGCGTCTTAGTGTCCCTGCGTCCAAGTAGGTCTGCGTCTAAACGGCCACGTCAAAACGCCCGCGCCGAAGTGGTCGCGGTTAAATGTCCGGCTCCGGAGGTTTTCATACCATGAATTTACTTTACTAGCTTTATTTTAAAGTATAACTAAGGAATTATCGAAATCGTAACTGACGACTAAAGAATGTTGAATTCCAGTGTATTCTAGCACCATAATTTAGTAAAAAACAGTTTGGCTTACCTCTAAAATGCCGTTGCCAGCCTATATTAGTTTCCTTTTTGATCATACATTAAGGTTGTATGTTTGCATTGTAAAGTCTCACTGTTTTTAACAAATACAAAACAAATTATGAATAAATCTACAGCGTTACCTTTTACTAATTTGATTAGTATACGACTTAGGATTAGGATATGATTTTTAGCCCATGATATTTCCAATTAAAGCATTTCCAAGTCACTATGCTTGCTATTTTGTTGAGAAATGTATTACAAAATGCTGTACAAATTCTTTGCTTTCAGAGTAACCGAACCTGTCAAATAATCCAAGAACTTTACCTAAGCGCAACAAATAAGAAGGAGATACTAAATGAAATTTCGCAATTTTGCCTACAAATAAAGCAAAATAAAGTTGTTTTCACAGCAGCTAATTTTGTACGCCTCGAATGGGACCAAGCACTAGCAGTAAGTATGATTAACACCTTAAAAAAAGACAAGAAACGGAAATCCTATTGTTTGATGTTTGTTATATCCCAGTTCACAATTTTTAAGAAGTGCCGCTTGTTCTAGAATTATGAGTTCATACGCCAACGTCCTAAAAAGGATATGGCTTGAAGAAGAAGAAAAAAAGAAGATATTATATCCACTCCATATCATCCTTAATAGAAATAGTTAATTTACAAAGTAAAGTTAGTGATAAATTCCGGAAATTACCGAGTAAATACTGTTTAGGATTTTAAGGGCCCTTTTTATCTTTGCGTAAGAACTTTAGTATTTCCAAATAATTGTCGTATTGGTATGCTTTTCCTAAGTTTTTTTTGCCGAAATTCTTCATGCGTTTGTTCTTCCGCTATTTCATCTTCATTTAGTCCATGAGATATTCTTACTTCTGTATACTCCATCCTTTTCCAGAATGAGAGCTTTGATATGTTATTCTACATTTCGGTGAAGACTACCGTAATAAGCACTTCTAAGTGCTTTGACATTCAAACAAATTGTAGGCTTTAAGGTACGTATAAACCAAATTAAAATCGATTTGGGAATGGTGGGTGCACTAAACTAAGCACTACATGGTCTTGCTAATATTAGCCTGACGATGCTCCTTCGAGCCAGTCTTTGGCCCGAGACCATCCCTTGCTTTATCTAAATCTAGTATCTCTCAACCTATTAACGACTAGCATCTAATTGAATCTCAGTTTACAAAGTACTGTGATATGACAGGCAAAACTACTTCTTCATAAATATTCACCAGGGAGATCTTAATGGCTTCTTCGATTAAATAGGCTTCTTACAGGAAATGAACTACTGTTCTATAAGACGTCTTCAACTAATATAAGTATGAATATTTCAGTTGGAAATTCTGCAATGAGGTGAGAAGAATACTTCTCCTTTTGCAATGTCCTAGGCGACCTTTCTAACATATTATTTATACATGGTGGGCCTTTTCGCTATTTCTTCATAAACGTTCACTAGTAAGATCTCAATAACTTCTTGAATTGAAAAGGAACCATTTATGAATAATTTAGTTAATTAGATTTCGTACAAGACATGCACTCTTCAACAGACATCTATAGCTAATGAGTCTGTCACGTGATTTTGCAATCCCGTGTTATTTGGGAAGATTTAGAGTCATTTTAAATTTTTGGTAAATTCTTTAGTACGGTCCTGTACTTGATAATTTCGTGCTTTGTTATGTTATTTTTGCTACAGTTAATTCCGTTTTAGTCTAAAGAGCACAAAAGGTCAAGCTCTCAGCGCGTTCTGTTTAAAGTTCTACAAATTTTTCAAGTCATTTCAGCACGTTTCGTCTTTGTAAAACATTTTCTTTGTTCAAAATCTCAAGGTGACGCAATTCACGCGTGTATTTCATCGACACATTGGGCGCATTCAGGGATGCTCAGCTGCTTAGCTAAGCGGCAATTTAGTCAGCTTATGCTAAATGACAGCAAACGGTATTTCCCTGAATGAAACGTCTGATAGTAAGCTGTTTTGACAGTTTGTATTTTGTTTTGTAAGGTTAGGTGGGTGTTAGGTATTACTTTCACTATTATGTAATAAATCAAAAATTAAAGAAATGATGGCTAATGATCTTCAAATTATGAACTATGTGTACCAGCTCACCCTAATTAATATGTTTTTATTCAAATTATTAAGTTTGTGTGTTTCCCGCTCCTTTTATTGACACCGCTGACAAAGTCAGCTAACAAATTATACGCTGAGCGAATGTCTCAGCGGCTTACTGCAAGCTTTTTCACAGCGAGTCTGTTCAGGGACTTTGCTAACTTAGCGCATCAGCCGCTGAGCGTCCCTGAATGCGCCCATTATGTCATCTTGTTCCAGTTGATACAGCTTTTCGTGATACGATTCGGGGAATCCCCCTGTACGCGGGGATGTGTCAGCGGATTTGCCTCTTCGTCGTTCAAGTATTGTACCCCGCTTTTTTAGTGCGTGACAAAATCTCGACCTTAGCGGACGTCTTCTAAGACGTGGTGCGAGTGTATCGTTTGCCGCTTGGGTCCAAATAAACCGGAAGGCTTCCATGCCGGCAATCCTCTGGGAGGATTGCAATTAGCGACCTGGTCGGATTAATAAACCAAATGCCATATATACTCCGGAGTAATATAGTGTTGTGTAGAAGTTAAGTGATAGTTGTCGATTACCGTTCCCATACAATTTCCTCGTTGGGGGATCCTGAGAACCCATAGCTGTTGGATTATTTTTCGTCGTCTTGCACCCATCTTAGAAGGAAGGACATCTTAGCTTGCCCAGGCTCACGTCACTGCCTAGCTTATCGTTTAAGTATCAACATCGCCAGGTAAAAAAACTATTCCTCTTTATGCTGTTCCTGCTTTCTTCGTTTGTGCTGTAACGTCAGTTTGATTTCTACGATTGCTTCTTGCCGGCAGGCCTTCATTAATGTTTTTTTGAGTTTTGAAGTTAATAAGTACCGCCTTTTGTTATTTGTATTTGCCTTTGTGTTTTGTGTGCCTTGGGCGGATATAATGTTCACACTGCAAAATTTGAGAGCCCCTGGCAAATCAATTAACTAGTTTGTAGTAATTTTGGTGTTTGTAAGGTAACGATTTTATTTGTGTTCAAGTAAAGACTTTTAGTGTACAGATTATAGTTCAGTATTATGTCAAGTTAGGATATTGTTTTGTATTGTGTTGCATGCGTGAGATTTATTGGTACTTATTGAATTGTTAATTGTTATTTTAATATTTGTGTTTCCTATCTTTTGTTTGAAATTGATGGGCTAAGCTTGTGAATGATTTGTATTTCTTAACGAAAATATAGTGCCTTCAATTATTCTATCTTCCCTTAAAGTAAGCGCAACTTTTATGATTTGTTTTTAACGCAACATATTTTTGATTGTCTTTCTTGTAATTTCTTTGTATTCATGTTTGCTCTTTTGATTCATTAAATAGTTCATTGTCAATTTAGCTTGTCTTGTTATTTGTGTTTAGTGCTTCCCGATCACCTTTTGTGTATTAGTGTTTTGTTTAAGATTTATATGTAATGAGTGTCTACAAGTTTGAGCATTGCAGTTAAGTAAAGTAATTTCAGTCTAGCAAGGTCATATCTTGCAGCAGAAAGCAGCTACGACAACCCTTCTCCAAGCCCTTGGAAATCTTCTATGATGGGTTTCCTCCTTTTAGAACTTTGGGTGATTTTAATATCATAGTGGCGCTCAACAATTTCCGTCCCTATCTTGACCACCATTAATAGAAGGGTCTTTTATCGTTTCGAACCCCCCATCTTCACTGTTTAGCTAATCGCGCGCTTAAGGAATTCCATCGTCCACCACTTAATGTTGTACTGCAGGATTGGCATGTGACAAGTCTGAGTATCTCAGTTGGAAATTCTGCAATGAGGTGTGGAGAATAATCCTCCTTGCCTCTTTTTGCAATGTTCCAGAGAACTTTTCCAATATTATTTATATGTGGTGGGCCTTTTGATACCTCAAAACGTACAGGGTGCCTCTAATGAAAATCTGCTACCCTTTGGGCTAGGTGCTCGTCCTTTTTTGAAGACATTTCACCAGGCCTGTGACTGTAGAATTGAAATAGTGCTTGAATAGTGTGACTTTGTATCACCGTAAAAGACACCTGCTACTATTTTCTCGCATAAATTGAATATTCCGAAAGCAAAATTAAATATTTTAAGATTTTCGTTTAAAATGTTTACGATATTAAGTTAGTGTACTTTTAGGAACTGAAAACTGCAGTCATTGCCTAGTGGTACACTAAACATGATTGTATTAAGTGTGTAGTTAAATTTTCGAAAATAAGAATGGTGTGGGGATGTTCTAATATAACCCCACATCATTATTATTTTCGGAAATTTAACTACACACTTAATACCATATGAACAAAAATTATTTAAATAAAGGGTCGCTTTGGAATTCTGAACGTACCTATCATGTAGAACCAACAACAAGCTGAACCAATCAAAGGCAGTGATTTTATTCACCATTGCCATCCCTTATCTAAATAATTTTTGTTCATATGGTACAATCTTGATGATATACTTCGTTTCTTGATTCAATAACTCGTTTAAGACAGTTCCTTATACGGATTCACTATGGGTGTGTGCCTCATTACTTGTTTATTGACGAGAACTTGTCAATTCTTTGTTTTAAATTCAAGCCTAACTGCGTTAAAGATTGCTCACATAATGAATAAAATGAATAAATCACTTAGTTCAATCGCAAGTTTCTCGGGAATGGTTAACTTTAGCAACATCTAAATTAAGATAATTCTCTTTTTCAGTTAAATTAGCCGAAACTTTAAGATTGAGAAAGCCTTTTTTAAGATGTTATTAAGTGTAGCAAACTTAACGTTCTTTTATGAGCTGGATTAAAATCCAGGGCAGATTATTATTTCCCAGCCAGCTTTCTCCAATTTTCTTATGAATATTTTGAAAACTTTTAAAATTATAGAAGAAAATTAAAATTCCAATTTTGACTTTGGCAACCTCGTTTCTCCTTTAATATCACTTTTGGACTAAAGTAAATCCTAGGTAAATTGTAATATTTTGGTCCCACGAATCTAGTGTTGCGTTGAGTCCCTGTACTTATGGACTGCCCTGTATACATTCAACATTTATTTCTTTTTACTTTATTTTGCACTTTATAATGTCTACGCGTAATTAAATTACGTTTTTCTCACGTCGCCATCAAGATTCTCAATATTTTACATATGAAGCTGACAAAACGATTTAATGTGTTTGTTTGTTTCTTGCTTTGTGTTAATTACTTTCTGCCGAGCCTTAGAAGGTTAGTTAAATAACAAAATCAAAAATTGCTTAAAACTTTGTTCTTCTAACTAAAGGAAGAAGCACGGAAGTAAAATAATCCTTTTTCTTAATTTTCAGTTAGCCAGTGGTGTTATATCGTATTCAGTGGTTTCATCAAAGCTGTATATAAGCATGAAGGAAAAAGAATACTTAGAGAAGAACTCTACAAACTTATACTGAAAATCAATACGTGGTCACATATGAAAATATTCACCAATAACTAATTTTATATGTTAAACAACTACTAGGTAGTTTGACATGTGTTTTAGTGTAAGAGTAACTTGGCAAGACTTTAATGTATCTTAATATAGTAGAAAGTTGAATAGTTTGTTGTAAATCAATTTGTTAAGGAATAAAGCACGATTATCCAATAATTGTCTAATAATGTTAGTAAAAAAAAAGTTCATCTAACACTGACATGTACTACAATAACTAAGTTTTATGCTGCTAAATTATAATTGCCACGTGGCATTTAATTATACTTTAATGAGGTACGTTGATTTTGCCATTGGTTTACCAAAGTAAGGAAGTAAGGTTGAATTTAGCTCCTTAGGTAGGCAACAGCCACATTTAAAGCCAAGTAATGATTACTATTGCTTATGTGTTTGATAAACTAATTTAGTGCAAATATTAAGTTAGTATCTCAAACATCATTTTTTTATGGTAATTTACTTCAGTGGAGGCGCTGACTCGTATGTTTGGCAGAATAAATCTCACTTCCATCATTATGCAAATAACTATTAGTTTCTCTTCTGACAGTTTACAAAGAGAGCCAAAAATGGATATTTCAAAGATATTGCCAAATTATTAGTAAATTAATATATACAGTGCGGGATTAAAGTATTGAATATATTAATAATTAAAACTGAAACAACCCAGTTTTCGAACAAATCCTCAAACACGTCGATTTTATTTTATGAAAATGCAAATTTTTACATTAAATTCGATTTTTTCGTCAGTTGTTTTCGAGTAATGACGTCAGAGATTTTTTTTTAAATGGCACCCCCTAAATTTTTTTCGTGTTTTCGATAGGTTCTTTAATTCTGAAAACCGTAACATAAAATTTTGACACCTTACATAAGAAAATTTTCGAACAAAAGACAATTTAAATGCGCAGAATTAGCCCAGAAGTTATCGGCAATGTACAAAAATTTTTCTTATGCAAAGTGTCCAAATTTTATGTTGCCGTTTTCAGAATTAAAGGATTTTATCGAAATCACGAAAAAAATTTAGGGGGTGCCATTTAAAAAAAAATTTCTGACGTCATTACTCGAAAACAAATTACGATCAAAAATGTGCATTTTCATAATATAAGATCGACGTGTTCGAGGATTTGTTCGAAAACTGGGTTGTTTCGGTTTTAATTAATATATTCCATACTTTAATCCCGCACTGTATACTCTTTTACCTCTATTTTTGTTATTTACATAACATAATTTTTAAACAAAAAATTAAAAGTTGGTCTAATCAATTTCCTGTCAGTTTAGCCAACAATAACTCTCCGACACAAATTCACCAGAAATACATACTTAACAGATAGTTGGGGTTATGGTTTAGCTGCACCCCGCTGCAGGATGTGACCTACCTTGCTTACTGAAATAACTTACTTTACTGAAATTCTTAAAACCTGTAGGCAGGCTCAAAAGCTATACACAATAATTATCTTAAAGTAAACACAATAAACATAAAACACAAATAAAAGACGAGAACGAATTGACAATGAAATTTAATTAATGCAAGATCTGACACAAAAGGGGTTTATAAATTTAATCTTAATTTATATGAAATGATGATTAAGGCAGACCACATTTATTTAACTTTAAGGCAAATATCATTTACAACTAGGTTCCGTTAATTGCAGTCAAAAGAAATGATGATGGCAAATACAAACTTAAGCTAGAAATTTAATTACAAATAATTACACACATGCGATATGAAATTTGTAAAAATGCCACGGCAATTCGCAATGTTTCTACATTATTAACACTAAAACGAAACGGTAATACACACTAGTTGAAGACTTGAACACTTGTTGAACGAAATAAATGGAAGTAAAGTAAGCTCGAAGTACTTGAATGATTGACAGTAAATTTAACTAACGCCTTTCCACGAGTAAACTCAAAAATTAACAAACCAACCTAACCAACTGATTGCCAACGGTCCTCAACCTTTACAATGTGAATATAGAAATCCGTCCAAGGCGATTTACAAAGCCTTCAGCATTACCACCGGACAAACAGATCGACTAGATATCGGCTACTAAATAAACAAGTTGCAAACAAAACACAAAGATAAACAAAAGGCGGTGCTTATTAAACTTCAAAACAAACTGAACAACACTGGTGAAGGCCTGTCAGCAAGCGGCAAACGTATAAATTGTAACTGACGTTGAAATATGAACGACAAAGCAGGTGCAGAGTAAATGAACAGCAGATTACCTGGCAAGATGATCGTACTTAACGAAAAACCAGGGAGCACGTGACGGGCGTGAGGCTGGTAGAGCTACGATGTTCCTTCTTCTAAACGGGTGCAAAACAACGAAGAATGATCCTGAGGCTGTGGGTTTTCTTGATCCCAATTAAGGAAAATGTGTGGGAACGGTACTCCAACCATCACTAAACTTCCACATACAACTATGTCTTTCTGGAATATTATAAATGGCACCCCTTTGTAAAATCCGGCCAAGTAGCAATATAATTCTCCACGAGAATTACCGGTAATCGAGGCCTTCCCGTGATTTAAATACCCAAGCTGTAAACGATAAACTTGCAGAATTGTCTTAAAAAACGTCCGATAAGATTGAAAAGTTGTCACGTACTAACAAGGGGAGCTGTAGAAGACTCGAACGACACTAAAATAGGTCAGCTGACATAGCCCCGCGTGCAGGTTATTCCCCGAATCGTTTCACGAGAAGCTGCATTCTAAGAAATAAGATGACATCATGCGTCGACAAAATACACGTGAATTAGGTCGCCTTGAGATTTTTAACAAGGGAAAATTTCTACAACGATGAAATATTAAGGTGACTTTGAAAAGGAAAATGCGCTGAGTTGGTTTAACCTTGCATGCCCTACAAACTAACATGAATTTAAACTGTAGCAAGAATATACAGGGTGAATAAAAAGTAAGGAACCTCGATGCTGGAGCCTTTATTATTAGTTTTAGAAAAAAAAGTTTTAGATAAAAGGTTTGTAACAAATTATTTTCCACAAACTGATGGTTTTAAATATTTTTTTCAAGGTCATACCTTTGCGCTATGACGTCATCGATACTTTTTTTAAATGGCAACCTATATTTTTTAGGTCGAAATTTTATAGCATTTTTTTTTCTCTTTGTGACCATCTAAAAATATCATACGGTTGAATAAGCGAAATTTCTAGAAAAATCAAGTTGAATGTTATTCGTACCAGTAATTAATGTACGTACTTTTATCACAAAAATTAAACACATGACTATTAAAAACAAATACAAACAATGAGTAATATTACTTTATTACAGAAGATGTTCAAATTGTTCGCTATCTGACAATGTCCAATTCGATGTGAAAATCCCTGTAATACATTCCGAATTACTTCGGCTGGTATTGCCCGTATTTCTTCCCGAATACGAATTTTTAACTCTTCTAAATTTCTGGGCCTGTTTGTGTAAACTTTACTTTTAAGATGGCCCCACAAGATCCAACTGCTTCAAATCGGGCGATCGGGCTGGCCATTCGATACTACCCGATCCACCTATTCTCAAAAATTGTATCCAAATAATAAAATAATAATAATAATAATGTTAAACATTGTTTATATTTGTTTTTAATAGTCATGTGTTTAATTTTTGTGATAAAAGTACGTACATTAAATACGGGTACGAATAACATTCAACTTGATTTTTCTAGAAATTTCGCTTATTCAACCGTATGATATTTTTAGATGGTCACAAAGAGAAAAAAAAATGCTATAAAATTTCGACCTAAAAAATATAGGTTGCCATTTAAAAAAAGTATCGATGACGTCATAGCGCAAAGGTATGACCTTGAAAAAAATATTTAAAACCATCAGTTTGTGGAAAATAATTTGTTATAAACCTTTTATCTAAAACTTTTTTTTCTAAAACTAATAATAAAGGCTCCAGCATCGAGGTTCCTTACTTTTTATTCACCCTGTATAAACAATTAACACGGGATTAAAATGAAAAGGACAGGGCTGTGCTAAAGAATTTGATCAAGAATTCAAAATGAAGCAAAATTCAAAAAGTAACACAGAATTGTAAATCCACGTGACAAGATATATCACCATTATATGATAGTTACATTTCTTCCTTCTACGTCATCTACATTAATTTGTATTACAGCACAGTTTTTCTTCATTTCAATGTTTTAAAACGTCCACGGACACGTAATTCTAACATATACAGCAATATACAAGAATGCTTACGTTGCTACTACTACAGCTAATTTGATGAGTGTTTCTAACTGTTTTCCTCTTCGTAACTTAAACACTTATGGTAGATCCACTTCTGAACTCGAGCTTTCAACTGAAGTTGTTAGAGCAGCGTCTGAAATCACGAAAGATAAACCACGTACATACTTCTACAAGCCATTTGTCACAGCAAGGAAAACTTTCTATCGGAACAAGTTATGCAAAGGCATAAAAAAGGTACCTACTTATATCCATACTACACAGTATTCCTGTAAGGTTCAAAATGTGTCGGTGGTTTTTGCATGTTTGCAGTGACGATAGAGAAGTATAGTAAAAGAGTTGTTTTAATGATAGATGAGAGAACTTGATTTTATGAAATAGGTTGTGTTAATTTATAAAAATTTCAAATATGACTTATTTTTTCGCTTTTGTGTTCGAATGCCAAAGTTTGCGCAGCATGAATAAAAGATGATGTTCGGGATCTTTTTTTAGAAATTTTAGTACTGGAAAATATAGAGAACGTTTGTAGCAATACTTTATGGAATTGCATAGTGGCGAATTACGCGAGGATTAGCTTCACAAGAAGTCAGACCACATTCCACCCAGTAAATACTTCATTAATTTGATATTTAATGAATTTGCTTAATTAGTCATAATAAATAATAGGAGTAATTGAAAAGGTCAAGATACTCATTTAGCATAGTCCATAGACAAAAATCTGTTTTGCAGTTTAAATTGCATCCATTAGAAAACCGCATATGGGTTTTCAACACAACATGGTCGACAAACCTATTACCTAATAGAATTCAAGAGGTTTCGTAGAAAGTTAAATAACATTATTGTAAACCATACATGTAAAAGCGGTTTTCAAATACATAGGACTTAATTAATCCTTTATTAGAATGGACAATCTATTTGTCACTGTTTTATCATTTACATCTATATGTGGCTTATATAATAATCAAGCAATTTTGGCTATCTATAATCCAATTTCAATTATCCTAATTTTTTGTTAGAATTATATATTAAATCTCATGCCTCTTTCACGAGGCTTAATTTTACCTTCACCAACAATAAAAGTGTATACCAAAACAGAAGTTGAAATGTATAAGTTACATCTTAAATCTCTTTGGAGATATATTAAATTCTTAAACAAAGACCAACCTTACCAAAATGTGTATGATCTTTACCAGCCGGTTTATTACATAGCAAAAGTTTTCCTGGTAGCACCATACGCACTTAATCAACACAAGAAAAATGCTAAAAAGACGTATACCTTTCTTCAAGTAATCATGTTGATATTAACATTGTATTGGCTGTTTTTGTCAGTGGGCGAGATGGATTTTCTTCTAAAAACTGTACAATCTTCGATAGCAGTAGACTTACTACCATCGCCGTTTTCCTACAAGTAGGATTAACTCTTTTGGCTTTTGTAAGATCCCACTTTCATGGAAAAGCAATCCTTGAAATATTAGGGAAGCTGAAGAAAATGGATGAATTTATGTTGCAGTGTGATATTAAGGTAAAATCTAAGTTCAAACTGTATAACATCATTTTTCTGTTGATTATTTGGTTTCATATTTGCTTATTTTCAACGGATATAATTCTGAATTTGCTTGAAGACGGGGTAATACTAAAGCAAGTGCTATGTAAACATACAAGCTATCTCTTCTGCGCAGCAGTACAGTTGCAATTTCTTTCAATTGCGAATCTGATTTACTGGAGGCTTAAGTGCATAAATGATTATTTAATTGAGTTAACAAATACGGCTAAGGTTGGTGATTGTTTTTATAAGAACAACCACACCAATTCTATTGATAACACTCTTAGAATGGATAGAAGATTTAGAGAAAAAGTCATCACATATCTTAAGAACTACCGTTTGCTACACGGCGAGCTTTGTAAAATGAGTAGTGAACTTAACGAAGTATTCGGAACATTTTTAGTGTGTGAAATATTTGTTATGTTTATCAAAAATTTGGAAATGGCATTTCTCATACTGTTGATTTA
Source organism: Melanotus villosus (assembly GCA_963082815.1). Classification (NCBI taxonomy): domain Eukaryota; kingdom Metazoa; phylum Arthropoda; class Insecta; order Coleoptera; family Elateridae; genus Melanotus; species Melanotus villosus. Next base: position 97,093,651 of record OY720419.1, on the reverse strand, counting down.
TTGGCTCAGAGGTATAAAAGTAATAAACCAACCGAAACAACCGCCTTTAAAAATGATATCACTATTAGGAGAAGCAATAATTATAATCAACGTTTGCTACCAAAGTTCAATATCTTTTCTAAATGGACTCATACGGAATGAGGTAAGTGCGTAGTTATTTACGATACAAAGATACAAAATTGCTAAACTCGCACGGTTCGCTGTGAATTAATTATTTAACGAAATATTTATGGTCACCCCTGTTTGAACTAATTTAACTACAATAAAATTACTAGAACTAAACAGTTACTTACTCAGTCTAATGTACTTATATTTTGCGCTTTATTTACACCAATAGCGTTCACTAAATGTGTATTTATTACATTCAGCGATTAGTGGCCGACCACTTCGTCCCGTCAAGCAGCGTGTACCTAACCCCTTGCAAATTTTACAGAATAATTGGGAATTTGATAGATTTTTATTTTAAGAAATCTGGACTGTGTGATTATATTTACGGAGGAAACCATCACAACATAATGATCTTAGATGTTATGGGTTATATGCTTTAATTAGTAGATCCAAAAAGCGGTATCAGAAATCATGAAACCTCTAAAAAAAACCCCAGCGGCAAATTCTCTCTTAACCTAAGCGTCCGCAGCCACTTTTCATAATTTAATCACCACATACAATCGCCCTGGTTATGTTTAACAAGACACCGCCTAGTGCTTCCCACACACGTATCCACGGGCCAAAATTTCATTCTTCAATCCAACGGTAATCTTAATTACTGACTAAATCCGTTCTAATTGCAAGAAACAATTATCGTGATATTTACGACATGAATACATTACTCATAAAGAGTGATTCCGATGTTTTCTTTTTCTTTTCATTCACTTTTAATCGCTTTAGTTTTTCCTTTGCATCTCTTTTCTTCATTCGTTCCTCCGCCCGCTCTCTTTTACATTTTTCTTGCTCTAATTTAGCTTGCTCTTTCTTTTTATAGTACATTTTCCACTGATGTGGCAACATAAGGAAAGATTTCTTTTCTTCTTTTTTTTGTGGTCACTTCTTGTAAAACAGGACAACGTAAATTGTTTTTAAATAGTGTCGGAATTTCTTCTCCGTCGATAACTAGTTTCCTTCTTACTTGTTCAACTTTACTGCTTTCATTGCTTCTGGCGTTAATCGGTGCATTATTTTCTGGAATGTTTGTGGGAGTAATCTGTTCCTGTGCATATATATTTGAATGACTTATGTTTACTTGATTTCCACATGCTTTTACTTCGTTGCTCTCACTATTTACTTCCAACTTTTTTCGCTACCTTTGTTGTCATTTCCCGCTTCAACATTTTGATGTTCTAGGTCCCCTTCATCCCTGTTTTCTTGGTTCTCGTTGTTTTGTTGCCGATTTGCACTTTCAATATTTCTATTCTCTTTGTTATTTTCTTTGTTGTCTGTTGGCGCATTTAATTTATTAATTTTTCTATAAAATTCCTAAAGAGATCGATCTTCAATATTACCCTATTCTCCTTCGCAAGACTGAAACTCTTGAAGTTTTTCTCATACAAAATCTTCAAACTATTTTTCAACGTTGTACATCTGTTTAGTTTAACCACTTCTGTATCTTCTATGGTTACTTCATTACTTGCTAACGTATTGTCAAAAGGAAATTCAATAGCTTCTGGATTCCATGGAAATAATCCACTTTTTCTGAATCCGTTACTCACAACAGCTTTTGTTATTCTTTCATTTAAAACTTGTTTAAGTAATGGACAAAAATGTTTTTTCTTTAAAATTTGATTATCCAAATTTGTATGTCTCCAATCATGGAAGGCTTGTTTCCACTCATCCTTTAGAGTTCGAAAGACCGAGACATCCATCGGCTGGTTGTGTTATAGGCAACATGTGATGAATGACCATCAATAAACAAAATAACAGGTCTCTCTATGTTCTCATTTATTTGCCATCTATGGAATATATTGGTGACATACTCAAAAAAAGCGGCGGATGTCATCCATCCCTTCTCTGAACGTCCTATCCCAAATTCCGAAGGAACACTTTCTGCAATTTCACGAGGGAGTCTGTCATATTTGAAAACAACCACTGGCGGGGCCATCATTCCTTCAGCGTTTGCGGTAATCAGGACGCTTATACATTCTTTCTCATCTGAATTGATTTTTTTGGTAGACGCTTTTTTGACCTTTTTGTGTAAGTACTTTACCAGCTTTAGGGTTTAGAACAAATGCACTTTCATCTCCGTTAAATATTCTTTTGGGGTCCTCTAAGATGTGTTGATTACCAGAAGTTACCAAGTATTCATGAACTTCTCTAAACCAGGCAAGAATATTGTCTTTCTTTACAGAAGCTCTACTGCATGTTAAATTTTGAGCAGTTCGGGAAGTTATTTCTGGATGTCGGCTTCTAAAACGCTGAAGCCAACCTTTTGTTGGTTTACCATTTTTAAAAACATCTTTCTTTCCCAAGCCCTTTGCCAGCTCCTGGACGCTGTTTAAAAAGTCTTCGTTTGTGACAGGAAATCCAATTTTTCCGACTGTGGTGGTCCATTTGATTAGAATTTTTTCTTCGTTCATGGTAAATGCCTTTTCAGGGCCCATTCTTCTAACTCTTGGAGTTTTACCAGTTGGTTTGTACAAGAGTGTGACTCGTGGAACACCATGACGACGAGCGGCTGTAGCAACTGCGACTCCCTGAGCAACTTCCTCCAATGCTCTTTCCATTTGAGCTTCCTCATAATTTAATATTTTCTTCTTGTTCCTTGGCATAATTACGTATAATCTAGAAGAAATTGAACAAATTACTTATATTAATTATTAAACTTTTGATTGTTACTTAACATTAGTAAAGCAGTCTTTGACACCATGTGTCAGCAACTGATTTTTATATTAATTTAGAAATCTATAGTTGACATGTGTTGTTTACCAAGATTCCAGAAGAAAGTCAAATCAAAATAACCAAAAATTAATAGATACTACATCATACTATTCACTTTATAAGATTAAATCAAGTTTAACAGAACAAAACACTGGTATTTTAAGTTAACAAAACTTACCGTTCTTAACCTTTTTCTTAAGAAACTGATTAAAATTTCAAGCGAACAACACGCGCGTTGAAAACAATTTTCGCCACCTTGTCAGTTTTAACGCGCAAGCGTCGTAACCAATCAGAAATGCACTGGAGCGCACTACAAGTGCCTTTTTAATGTTTAAAAACGGATAATTTTATCTAAACCTCAAATAAACTAGAATTAATCTTTTATATGTCAACTATTGGTTAGATGTCAACTACTGATCATTTACCTAATATACCCTATCCTAGTGCAAGATAAGGTTGACTGGGAATACACTACAAAATAAAATACAGCTGGATTAAAGATAAACCTGAAAACGAAGTATTTATGTATCGGAAAGGAAATGGGTGAATGAGATTTGGGCGAAGGAGGCACATCGATTTTCAATATATGGTAGACCATCAACAGTCTTATTAATAGAATCCAACAGTTTTTGTAGAAAGTTCAATCAGGTAAACCATACATGTAGAAACGGTTTTCGAATACATAGGACTTAATTTAGTCTTTATTATATTATATTATTATATTAATGGATAATCTATTTGTCACTGTTTTATCACTCACATCTACGTGTGGTTTATATTAAAATCAGTCAATTTTGGCTATCTACAATATCGTTTCAATTGCCCTAATTTTTGATTAAAATAAATTATATATTAGATCTCATATCTCTTACCCGAGGCTTAACTACCTTCAACTTTACTCACAAAATAAAGCTATAAACCAAAGCAGAAGTTAAAATGCATTAGTTATATTTTAAATCTTTTTGAAGACATAGTAAATCCTTAGCCCAAGACCAGCCTCATCAAAATGTATATGATCTTTACCTGTCAGTTTGTTACATAGTAAAGGATTTTCTGGTAGCACCATACTCGCTTAATCATAATACAAAGAAAATGCTAAAATGTCGTATACCTTTCTTCAAGCAATCATGTTTATATTCATATATTCAGAATTAATCACGACAGAAATGGATGCAATGTTGTTGAAATAAGGCCGAAAGGACTAACATGTTACAGAGACCTACATAAAATGGCTTACCAATAACGGTCGAAATATATATCTCAATTATACACCGTAGAAAATACAGAAAGGAAAAAAGTAAGAAAAAATACTTAATAGATTAGATATAGCGGAAAACAAACAGTTTATAAAAAAGAGATCGATCATTTACCATTCAGATAAGAAGATTAATCAAGAAAGAAAAGGTTACAAGGAGAAAGCTAGTTCATTTTTCAAAAGAAATTTGCCAAATTATATTAATAATTTTGAATAGAAATTGCTTCCTACTGAACAAATACAATGAAGCAATTTTCAGAAAAGCCGGGGCTTTTATTTTTTATTTAAGGTGAAAATTGATTTTACATTTGTGGTTATCTGGTTACCAGTTAATCACTTCTTTATCATTCATATCGTAACATGAAATGCAGCAATCAGGTGAATTAACAAAATTACTTTGAATAACGATTACTGTGTTCATATTCCACTGTAGTACTAATTTACAGAATCAGTAAAATCAGCTAAGTACAAAACGACCTTTAAAAAATATTAAAAAGTAGTCTGAACAGTTGAGAAAAATCCAAAATGAAAAATTTAAGCTTAAGATATCTGTGGCAGAAGCTTCTAAAACTATACATCGTAGATAAAGATGTGGGATATGAAGACGTATACCAACTTTATCAGCCAGTTCTTGTCATTTCCACAGCTCTGCTGGTAGCACCACCTAATTTTAACAAAGCCAAAAGGTCGAATATTTTCAAACTCTACACACTGCTTCAAGCAAGTTTGTGTATTGCATTAACATACTTGATGTATTCGTTCTTGGGAGAACGGACACGGATTAAAGAAATGTACCAAACTGAAATAGTAATGGAAGTTGACACCTTCATTCTATTTTTACAGTTACTTCTGTGTTTTATTATTTTAATAAGGTCTAATTATCGTGGACAAATACTTATGGGAATACTACAGAAATTGAAACAGATTGACAGTGTTATTTTACGAACCGAATTTAAGTCAATATCGAAATTTAAAGTGTACAATGCGATTATTTTCCTTTTTGTGTGCTCAGCTGGATCCGTGTATGCAATGGAAATGATTTTAGATTTATATGAAGACGGAAGAATCTCCAACGAAGTCTTGTGCAAATTCATATGTAAAATGTTACATGAAGCAACATTTTTTCAATTTTTCGCAATATTAAATTTCGTTTATTGGAGGTTTATATTTATAAACGAGCAGCTTCTGTCAAAAATTAAACGTGCCACATCCGAACGATCAAATAACAAAATGCAGCAAAATATTTTAGAAATTCTGAGAGAGTCTCGTTTACTACATGCTGATCTTTGCGAAATCTGTGAAACGGCAAATAAAGCGTTTGGAATGTTCCTGAGTCTTATTACGTTTATTACGTTTCTTGAAAATTTAGATATGATATTTAGCATGCTTTTAGTATTTTGGGTACTTGGGAATAAAATCGTAAATCCACCGGCGACATCGGATTTAAGAATGGTTTTATTGGCAGCAAACACAAATGTAAGCGATGCTTTACATTTCTATTCTGTGTATTTCCTGGGTGGTCGCGTACAACTTGAGGTAAGTATTATTACACCTCAGAACTTTTTTTTTTATATTTTGCCTGCTTATTAATATTTAAGTAAATCTGGAAACTTTGTTTATTTGCTTTTTATAAATGTGTTAAAATAAAAGTTGGACATTCACTACAACTGCTTCAACTACTCTGTCTCCAAACACTGATTTTAGCTAATGTAAGACTCAGTGTATTATATTATTAGATAAAATAAGAGTCACTGTGAAATAAGTCTGCCAAAGTTCTAACAAGACGATCAAGAATAAGACTGGGAAAAATCAGGAAAATTAATATACAGAGGGCATAACTAAAGACTCACTAAAAGCATAGCTAACCAAACATAAATGCTATAAAAACTCGTAAAACAACGTCGTTTCAAAATATAGGAAATAAAAGATCGACCAAACAATGAAGTAAAAAATGTAAAATGGTGTTGTAGTTCGCAGAAGTACATACATATAGGAAATAATAAAGAAGCAAGAAAATGTGAGTGGAGGAATATTTGACACCGCTAATTAAAGACAACAAGATGAAGAAGGGAACATACCAGATGTTGAAATGGAAAAAATGATGCAACAATAAGTTTGTTTGAAATAGAAAAAAAGGATTAACGATTAGCAAATAGACATTCGCCAGGAAAGGATAAAATATCAAATCAATTATGAAGTATTGCGATAAATATTTAGTAAAAATATTAACTAAAAAGCCCATATACCACAATAACAAACAACACGACATATGGTGAAGAAATGCTTTCTTGTATTAAAAGAAACGAAATACAATCTCACAAATTCTAAAGATGTTAACTTACTACATACCACATTAAAATTAACAATTACCATTACAGCAAAAAACATTAAAGTTTAACTCAATAAACTAACAAAGCAACATGGTTTCAGATCAAGAAGACCATAATACTGATGCAACCTGTTTTCTAAGACAAATTTAGAGAGATCTATATAGAATACGCTTCTGTTTTATTGACGTCCAGAAGGTCTTCAGCCCTATTTTATTTATTGTATACGTTTCAAAATGGAAGGTTGTGGCTAAGTGATTAGTGCAAACTGACGTTTCGCCATCTTTACCTAACGCATATCTTACCGTATACGTAGCCATACAACACACAACGTTCAAGAAAACTAACACCCTGTCAAATAAGCCAAATGAACAACATGCTAATTTTGCAAGTAAAAGTAAAGTATAGTTTATTCACAATATTTCGTTTTAAGACATATAAGATATATTGCAAAGCTTCTTAGAAAATTAACATTGCAGAGCTTGCTTAAAAAGCTTGAAAACCACACTCACAACCCTTATTCTACAATCCCATAGGCCTCCTAAATATTAACGCCATCTTTATAGTTTTCTTCTTATGGTAAAATGCTTATAAAAACCGACCAGTGTTGGAAAAATCGCCATATGTAAATTTATTCTTAAAATGTTAAAGAGGCTTAAAGGGAAAAACAAGCGGTGGATCACAACCAATTCTCTTCATTTAGGATTACGAGATTCTCATCTGATAATAAATACATCAAAGTTATTGGAAACACATTCAAATAGTGAAGAACCTAGAGACAATAGGCGTACGTAAGATAAACAATTCAGTGTTAAACTACCACCAAATCACCTCTGGAGTTTCTTAAAGCAATATACTTGGGCCGCTTCGTTAATGTATTCTTCCAAGACACCAACTACACTCCAATCATAATGGTCGCGAATGATACGACTATTATTCCAGTCAAAGATTCAGTTCCAAGCAAGAAAAAGCGATTAAAAATCTACTTGAGTAGTCTTCCCTCATGGACATATTCTGCGCCCGCAAACCAGAATCATCAACTTCCTAATACCTAAAGGAACCAATTTGTTTTGAAAATCAAGGAAATGCAATGGAAGGCAATCTCGAATTCTTCTTCCAATAAATTACTTTTATACAAAGGTATCCTTAATTCCATTTCTACTTAGAAATCTTGCTGTGGTGCAATAAAAATGAATCACATACTAAAGTATTCCAGGTCAACTCTCCATGGTATTTTACCAACGAATCTCGACAAACTAATCTGGGGACTTCATATCTTAGCTAATGAAATTTAGAGACACTAGAGAACACCAAATCAGCACGGTTTGAAAATAACCGTATTGAGTAGCTCTCCAATCAACCCCTTGTCACAAGAAAATTGAAGCATCTATATAAAGAAGAATTTGCTTTTCAACCCTACCAAGGCTAACGAAAAGTGCCGCTAGGATAATAAGGGTCGATTGAGTCGCCTTGATTCAAATGCAATTTTATAAATACAAATGGAACACGTATATTGTAGATAGGTGTAAAAGTGAACGCGGTTGTAAAGAATTCTACATAAAACAAAAATATACTACTTAAAAATTCAAACAATGGAATGCATCCGAAAAGCATTTACAGATCTCATGAACGAGTATAACTATGTTAAATAAGGTAAACCACAAGTTCTGTGTTTTTGTAGTAACGAATTAAATAAAAATTGATAGAGATTGTAAATATCAGGAAAAATCGATAAAGGGAAATTTACTAACTATAGAGTTATAATGGCTCAAAACAAAAAGGATTTGCAAAAGCTTTTATATAGTATGTATATACAGTCACGCAATGCAAGTACAATGTGATTTCTTAAAACTCAATTGCAGCAGGCAGTATTATGTCTTAATAACCTTAGAACTGTATGTATTAAGTCAGAATACGGCCTGCGGCAATTGGGTATTTTCTCATTTTTCAAATTGTGTTTCAAACGTTAGATTATTGGTAGCATATCACCAAAACCTAATTAAAAAAAACAATGCAGCTTGAGTTTTTGAAGAAAAAAATTATTTAAGTTCAAAACTAACAACTTCCCGCGTAAACGCCCGACAGCGCGATTCACGTCACGTTGTTGGACATGACGTCATCAGCCATATCTTTACACAGCTGTCCCACATTTCGTATGGTTTATTGCGTATTTCCTGTGGTATTTGTTCGCCTTTTTGTAAAGTAATTCAGTCGTTTTTATTTACATTCAACACAAATGGAGAGTAAGCAAAATAAGTGGTGTTTTGTGCCAGCTTGCACAAGTACCATGAGATCGAAAAAAAGATGATTCTGAGCAGGCCTTGACTAGTACAACACGATTGGCAAGACTGATTTCAAAATGTGGCAGTAGGTTAGAGGTTAATAAATGTCAAATAAATTAAAACACAAAACAGTATTTATTTAGGGAACAAACTGAAAACTAAGATGAATACATGTTAGAGTAGGTGTTCAAAATGTGATCCTTCACTAGTATTACAACGATAAACTTAAATAATTCTGGAAACAAGATTGCAAAACTGACTTACATTTGAAGTGTCACTGTCACATTATAATTCATAGGCATTCTAGAACCAGTGTAGCCAATCGTGTTGTACTAGTCAAGGCCTGCTCAGAATCATTTTTTTTTCGATCTCATGGTACTTCTGTGAGTACACCAGGAAAAACATGTGACGGTGCCAAAGGATTACGCACGCAAAAAAATGTGGTTTAAAGCTGCGAGACGTGATTTTTCAAAATCAAAATTCACATTTTATTGTTGTCAAGATCATTTCAATGTATAGCAGCAAAGATTGGAAGAAATTAATACTGCGAGGGAATGATAAGATGTCCCCGAAAGAAGTAAAAATTGAATCAAGGGCGCGCCTTTTAAGCTGAAAAACAACTGAACCGTATTTGTTCATATTTTACTGAAAATAATATTAAGGCATCCATTACCTGCAAATCACCAAAAATTCACCGAACTTAAATACTACCAGTGGATGTAAAAGCGTTAAATATTTAAGTAAAGGTAAATTAGTCTGGAGTTAAAACTAAATTAGGCAATTGCGTCTCTTTCAATTGTTTATGGAACTCCTTCGAAGCAGTAGATTTAATAAATTTTAATTTTGTGGGGCTTATATTGTATAAAAAAAATTATTAATATTATTTAATAATCCCTCTGTAACAGCTCGATTATTTTAGTTAAAAACAGCTGTCCTTATTTGTTTATTTTTTCTTGAAGATAATATTCAGGCGCCTATTACCTGTAAAGCACCGAAAATCCATCGAACTTAGTTAATATAAGGGGACACCAAGTCAACATCTCCCGATTTAAAACTAAATATAGGCTCAAATTCAAAAAAATTAAATTTTTTCAGTAACTTTTCACGTATTCCTCCAGTTTTCCAACAATTAGTGACGATTTCCATATGTTATAAGTAAACAAAACACTAAAACAAGAATTAGGTACTCCTGCATAGCATAAGTAACTTATAAGTAATATACCTAGGTACCAAACCAGTAACAATTTCTTTTGTTTATTTCTGAATAAATGCCGTTAAATAATACCATGAGATCGAAAAAAGATGATTCTGAGCAGGCCTTGACTAGTACAACACGATTGGCAAGATTGATTTCAAAATGTGGCAGTAGGTTAGAGGTTAATAAATATCAAATAAATTAAAACGCAAAACAGTATTTATTTAGGGAACAAACTGAAAACTAAGATGAATACATGTTAGAGTAGGTGTTCAAAATGTGATCCTTCACTAGTATTACAACGATAAACTTAATAATTCTGGAAACAAGATTGCAAGACTGACTTACATTTGAAATGTCACTGTCACATTATAATTCATAGGCATTCTAGAACCAGTGTAACCAATCGTGTTGTACTAGTCAAGGCCTGCTCAGAATCATCTTTTTTTCGATCTCATGGTAGTAGTAGCCTTTGCTCTCCTTAGTTCTGCTGCATTGAACCGCTCATCACTTTTGATGAATTCCATCACCATAAACATATTTACAGATGGTAAATTGTTGGATGAGGCTTTCTCAAAACCAATTGATGCCATTTTTTACTCAAAAAATTTGTAAACACCGAAATAAAACACGGAGACGATCTTCTTTACGTTGAAACCACGTTAAAACAAGGTAGTAGACGCCATTTATATGGCCGTTGACGTCACGACAGTCATAGCCAATGAGATGTGTTTCGGAAGCGGGTTTGAAATAACCAATTTTAAGGAATTTTCTAAAGCGATTTTTGCCAAAAAAACTCTCAATAAACATGTTTTTAATATGTTTAGGCCGTTAGTGGCGTATGTTTCTGCGTAGAAACATGAATATAACGAAAATTGAAAGAAATGGAAAATACCCAATTGAGTTTTTAAAAAATCACATATGTACAAGTGATGATAATATTGAAATTGATGTATAACATCAAGTACCAAAAACAAATAATATGGAATAATCATAATACACCGGAAAATGATCTGAAGCAAAAAAATCGAAGGCAACTTGAATTAAGGAGATGATATACACATCTGAAAGTAGATTCAAGAAACCAAAAGCTACGAGAAAGAAATAAACTCGAAAGAGTTATGGAACCATGCGCTGCTGACGTGCAGTGGCATATCGATCAATAATATTAAGACTTATATATGGAGCATAGCTCTTTTAGGCTGCGAAATATGGACCATTGGGAAGATATGGGCATTTAAAATGTGGTGTTATAGAAGAGCGATATAGTTATTTGTGTACCTAGAGCGCAAAATGCTACATTGGTGCTCGCGCATAAAGTTTGAAGTTCAATTATGCAAGAGCAGCAATATCATTTTGCGCTCGCGGTACACACACTATTTTTCCTACAACTCTTTTATAATATTAAAATATAAGTATGATCTGTCAATTTATATGGGAAACGAAATTGAAATGTAAATTTTAGAAGTACCCTTGGAAACGAAGGTATATTGTTTGAGAATTGACATTATTCGTTTTTGTGTTTTAGACGAGAACGTTTCCAGCTAAATCAGTTGTGGAAGAAAATTTATCCATAACATCTGCAGCATCTACCTCTGGGATAAACTTTAATAATTGTACTAATTGTACTATTACTTTAAATTCTGTGCATGATTAATGTTTGTATATTTAAATTTTTAAATACAATTATTATTTGACTTAGTTTTTACGTCTTAAAATTCTGTATCATCTTTCCCGCGCATGTGCGGGAAACACTTTGTCGCTCGTCGTCAAGGCAACATTAAGAAAACATCACCATGAAAAAATGGCCTATTTCGCACATTAAAATTGATGCGACAATGTCAACATTTTTTGACAGTTGTAGGAAAAAGATCTTTCGGACGCAAAGGAAAGCGATCGAACAGATCACGGAATAAATATAGAATAGAAGAAAGATATGGATGCACATAATGAAGAGAAAGACGCAAAGAACAGGCCATATCCTTGGAAGAGACGGTTTATTAAAAACAACTATCGGAACGAAACTAAACGGTATAAATCTAAAGGAACGACTCCGTCCACAATTTATGAAACAAATAATACAGAACTCAGGAAGCAACAGTTACAATGAAATGAAAAGAAAGGCCTTAATAGGGTAAAATGGAAAGCTGCAAATAATCAGTCTCGGAGAACCAGGGCAGAGGAGGAAGAGTTATGGGAAAGCATTTGCTAGACCGGGAAAGAAATGAAGATCTCAGAAAAACAAGCAGTGTAGAACAAATTAATAGACTGGCGAACTGAACAGAACTGGAAAAAATACTTGAGTTGGATGGTACATGACCGAATGGCTATAAACCACTAAAGGGAGAAGTTAAGCAAACAACGCTTCTGAAATGTCTAGGTGCACTCATCGATTGTAGATGAGATATGGAGAACGATATTAACAATAGAATTAGGTCAGCAGTAAGGTGTCTTAATGCTCTAAAAAATGCATTCATAAAAAAAGAAAGAGGCCAGCAAATCAACAAAAGGTTAAAATATATGACAGTCTTCGTTCCTACTCTGCTATATGGAAGTGGTAATGAGCGAGAAACTAAAATCTAAAATAGAAGCAGCTGAAATGAAAATGCTACATAGCATCCAGGGGGTTTATAAGAGTGAGAGGTTACAGAATGAGGAAATGAGAAGACAGATAAAAGTTAAATCAATATGGTCCTTTACTGAGGAACGCGAACTGGCCTGGTTTGGGGATTTAGTGAATGGGAGAAGATAAACTAGTGAAAGCCATATGAGCATCAACAATGGACAGGAAAATAAGAAGCAGTAGGCAACGAAAAACGTGAAAGGTTGAAATGGGAAGGATCCTACACAAAAGAGGATGTACATGGTGTAGGGCTAAGTAACGGAGCAAAATGGTACAATGAGGTTATGGATAAGTAAGTAACTACGAAAAACCTAAAACCTAAAACACAATCTCCAAATGTAAATGGTAATCTGAAGAAAGAACAGCAATTAATAAGCCTGTAATGTAGTCATAATAAGGAATAAAAACTAATAATATAGTAAAACTAGAAGAGGAAGATGAAAAAGAAGGAGAGAGATCAGAAAAGTGGGAGCGAGCAGAACAAGGCGGAGCAGGAGAAGGGTAGGAGGGAGCAGGAAGAAGACGAGGTGAGGGGGCGTAGGACGAGGACAAGAAAGAGGGATAACAGAAAGAGCAGGGTGAGGGGATGGAAGATGACGGTAAAGAGGAGAGGAGTAAGAAGCGCAGGACTGCAAAGGAGCGGAAAATAAGAAGAAAAAGACAAAGAAGAAGAGGAAGAAAAAGAAATAACATAAGAAAAATAACATAAGAAAAACGACAACAAGGAAAGGAAGAACTTAAAATGAAGGAGTTGCACAAGCTGCAAGAGTAAGTGTTGAATGTACGTATCAACACTGCTTTATCTGGCATTAAACTTAAGAATTATGAGGTGAGTTTCGATAAGGATTCTATTTTTAAGACAGAAATATAGATTTTTAACTAAGAAAATAATATCCTAAGCTCGAATCTAAATATTAAAATGTTCTCGATTGAACAACTAAAAATTCAATTGCTACATTTTAATAAAACAATTTCTACATAAAAAACTTTTTATTTTTTTATGCCGAGACAGGTTTATTGAGAAATTTAAGTATTGAGTAACAATTTAAGGCCGTTTTGTACTTTTGACTGCAGTTTATTAACAAACATAAAGTTTAAATTGCTTTAAGGAAAATAATTCAACCTAATTTTCGGCAAAAGGTGGTCGTGCTATAGGTACATCTATTAAAATTTTTGCATATATTATGATAGTTTATTCAATTTTTACATTAAATAATTATGTTGTTATTTTTGTTAACTACAGTTTTCTCTGAGTAAGACTAAAGTTTTGGAGTAAATTAGTATTTTTCCGAAACTATATTATATTATTTATAATTAAACAAAACCCTAGGGAGACATTAAGAACAGATTATTGTCTGTAGCAAGTTATATGTACATTTTAACATTCGAACGACCAAAAAAGTAAATCGAGCTTCACCTTTGCCTTATGCCGGTACCTACTCCTCTTAGAATTTTTAACGCTTGCTTAATCTCAATTTTCGCCAAAAATACCGAATATTGCATCAGAAGTAGTCAGAAATCGAATGATATTTATTTTGTAATAAAAAGATGTCACTTCAGTCGAAGTTAAACCAATTTTGGAATGAATTCCTAACATTGTTTTTCGAAGACGATCCAGAAACCGAAGATGTATACGTGCATTACCGACCGATTTATTTAATATCGATGTTTCTGTATTTAACCCCATTTACTTTAGCAAGAAAAAATAAGAACGGCCATACTACAACGTATGCGATTCCACAAGCAATTTTGTTCCTAATCCTTGTAATTCTAATGATGATATCAATTAATGACGAAGTATTTCTGAAGAAGTTTAGCGATGTTATAATAATATTATACTTTCATCGTGTAGTTCTGTTTTTAGCGCTGATTATGGTATTCGTTGTTTTCATAACTTCACATTTTCACGGCAAAGTGATTAATTTGATACTTTACACGTTGAATGCATTTGACAAAACTATAAAGCAGGCGAAGGTTAAGGTAGAAACCATGGGTAAAGGGTATGAATTGCTTCTGTTGGTGATATTTATACCATTTATATTGATATTAATAGCTGAAATCATTTTGGATATATATCTAGAAGGACAAATATCTGTGGATTCCTTATTTCGATCACTGTGTATCATACTACGCGCAACAATGACTCTTCAGTATCTTGCAATTTTAAATTTTCTCTATTGGAGATTTAAAACTATTAACAGTTATTTAGACCAAATGGAAAATGCAGAACTTGACTTCGAGGGACGCCAGGAATTTCCGAAATATGGAAGCTCTGAGACTTCATATAAAATAAATCAGCGAGATACATTGGATGTTATTAAAATATGTCGTTTATTTCATGAAGATCTGTGCGGTATTTGCAGGAAGACTAACAAAATATTCGGAATGTTTCAAGCGCTTGCAATGTTTGTTACTTTTTTTGAAAATTTAGAAACGGCGTTCTGTATCCTTCTCATATACATGTTGAATGGGGTTAAAGTCGTAAATATACCTTCGGTATCTGAACTGGCAGTTATGATGCTATTTGCGAATAATTTAGGCAGCAGCCTTTTACATTTTCATTGCGTGTTTTTCTTTAGTGACCGTATCCAACAAGAGGTGAGGTTTTTACACCATGAATTTACTTTACTAGCCTTTATTTTAAAGTATAACTATGGAAGTTTCGAAAACGTACCTGACGACTAAAGAATATTGAATTCCTGTGTATTCTAGCAGCATAGTACAGTAAAACGTATCAATGTCACAAACAGTTTGGTTTACCTCTAAAATCTCATTGCCAACCTATATTAGTTTCCTTTCTGATCGCACATTAAGGTTGTATGTTTGCATTGTAAAGTCTCACTTTTTTAACAAATACAAAACAAATTATAGATAAATCTACAGCGTTACCTTTTACTAGTTTGATTAGTATACGATTTAGTCCTAGGATATGATTTATAGCCCATGATATTTCCTATTAAAGCATATCCGAGTCCGTCTGCTTGCTATTTTGTTGAGAAATGTATTACAAAAAGCTATATAAATTTTTTGCTTTCAGAGTAACCGAACCTGTCAAATAATTCAAGAACTTTACCTAAGGGCAACAAATAAGAAGGAGATACTAAATGAAATTTCGCAATTTTGTCTGCAAATAAAGCAAAATAAAGTTGTTTTCACAGCAGCTAATTTTGTACGTCTAGAATGGGACCAAGCACCAGCAGTAAGTATGATTAACAGCTTAAAAAAAGACAAAGAACAGAAATCCTATTGTTTGATGTTTGTTATATCACAGTTCACAATTTCTAAAAAGTGCCGCTTGTTTTAGAATTATGGGTTCATAAGATATTATATTCACTCCATATCACCCTTATTAGAAATGGTTAATTTAGGAAGTAACATTAGTGTTAAATTCCAAAAATTACTGAGTAAATAAGTTCCAAATTAGATACTAGTCGTATTTAGGATTTTAAGGGCCCTTTTTATCCTTGCATATAAACTTTAGTATTTCCAAATAATTGTCGCATTGGTATGCTTTTCCTAAACTCTTTCTGCTGAAATTCTTTATGCGTTTGTTCTTCCGCTATTTCATCTTCATTAATCCCATTAGGGTCTTCCTAGCTGGCTCTCAATGATCGTTTTTCTCTCTTTTACTCTGTTTCTCTATATATCCTACACTTTTTCCTAATTCTGTACCTATTACCAAGTCGATAACAGAACAGGTTAAGTTAGTTGAGTTTCATCATTTGCTCTGCGCTATCTTCTTTGTCAAGTGTATTAAGGAATGATCCATAATGCACATTAGCATTTTTCAAAATTAAAGCATTTACAATTCGTTGTTAATTAGGTAGACCGCCACTCTCCTCTGCCCAACTACTTTTTATTTTTGCTAATATATTCCTTTATTTGTTTATATGTCATCCCAACGAATTTTTCTTCTATTATCAGTTTTAATATTTTGTGTTGTTCATGAATCCAGTCATTTTTCGGCAACCGCAGAAATAGTATTGAGCCAAGATTCTGCTGGGCTGATTCCTGTTTTCCAAGTACATCTGCTTATCCTCTAGGTACTAAAACCCAGAGCGTTATTACTCTGTTTTGCTCTACCAGACAAACGAGTTCTACGATACTTCTATATCTGTCTAGAACATACGTAATTTTGAAACTACGAGGAGTATTCAAAGTAATCCAACTGTCCAACATAGTGAATCTATCCTTACTTCTGTACACTCCATTATCCTCCAGAATGAGGGCTTTTATATGTTAAAGACTACCGTGATAAGTATTTCCAAATGCTTTGACAGTCAAACAAACTGAAGGTTTTAAGGTACGTATAAAGCAAATTAAAATCGATTTGGGAATGGCGGGTGCACTAAGCTATGTACTACAAGGTCTTGCTAATATTAAAACCAGCAGGCCGGTATACCGAACCCGAGGAGGCTTCGGGTCAGTATTTAACTCGAGACCATCCCTTGCTTTATCGAAATCTAGCATCTCTCAACCTATTAACAACTAATGCCTCATTTACATTCAGCCATTGCCACTGCTCCTCGCGCTGCTGTATTTACTCCCCAAAATACTTCTGCGGCAGCGTCGAAGGCAGAGAAGTGTTTACATTGCCGCTTCATACTTCGCATTCAACCTTGGGCAGTGAAAGACGTAAAATTAGGCGCAGCTTCAGCGCTCTGTCTCCTGAGTTTATGTAACTATGTGAGTGTTTTTATAGAAAAAATATAGAAAATAGACACCATCGTTGCAAGAGGAGATGGTGGATGAAAATCTCGCATTTTTAAAAATACGAAATATCAATAAATTCGTTTTATACTCATTTTACCTAGTTAGATAGGTTGTTTATAGTCTAAAAAGAACTTTTAGAAGTTTGTATCACCTACGGTTTAGCCTGAAAAATTATAGAAATTTCAGTGCGCTCGGCGGCAACTGAGCGAGAGCAGAATGTAAACACTCACTCGCACTCGCGCTCTCGGTCCTTTGACTTCCGCATAAAATACCGCCAACGAAGGGAGCGCAGGGCAGCGGCAATGGCAGGTGCATGGTCAGCGTGAGCGACGTGTTTACATACTCGCGCTGCCTACTTTCATGCTCACTGCCGCGGAAGTGGGCTGAATGTAAACCGGGTATAACATCTACTTGATTATCAGTTTACAGGTCCTGGGATATACAGCCGAAGCTACTTCTTCATTCACCAGTAAGAATACTTCTCCTTTTTGCAATATCCTAGGTGACTTTTCTAACATATTATTTATACGTGGTGGGCCTATTGGCTATTTCTTCATGAACGTTCACCAGTAAGATAGCTTCTTCGATTGAAAAGGAAACATTTAAGATTAGTTTAGTTAATGCGCCTTCTTACAGCACATGAACTGTTCAACAGATATCTTTAGCTAATGAGTCTGAGGATCTCAGTTGGAAATTCTGCATTTAGGTGAGGAGAATACTTCTCCTTTCCTCCTTCTGCAATGTCCCATACAAACTTAATACATTATTTATATGTGTGCTACCCTTTGGGCTAGGTACTCATCCTTCTTTGATGGTATCTCCACAAGGTCGTGGTTGTAGAATTGAAACAGTGGTTGAATACTGTGACTGCGTATCACCGAATAAAGACAGCTTCTATTGTTTTCTCACAAAAATGGGATATTCTGAAAGCAAAATGTTTACAATATTAAGTGCACTTTTAGGGACTAAAAAGCTGTAGTCATTGCCTGGGTGTAATTTCCTAGTGATAGACAACATGTTAGTTTCTGATATTGTGAAATACTTCTAACAATTTATCAGTCCGTCAAAAAATTCAAGATGTTCTAAACAAAACCCCACATCATTATTATTTTCGAAAATTTAACTACACACTTAATATAATATTGATGAAATACTTGGTTTTTTAACTCGTTTAAGACAGTTCCTTACACGGATTCTCTACATTACTTGTTTTTTGACGAGAACGTGTCAATGCTTTGTTTTAAATTCAAGCCTAACTGCGTTAAAGATTACTTAAATAATGAATAAAATGAATAAATCACTGATGTACTTCAATAGCAAGTTTCTCGGCAACGGAGTTAACTTTAGCGACATCTAAATTGAGACAATTCTCTTTTTCAGTTAAATTAACCGAAAGTTTTCGAATAAAAAGGCCTTTTTAAAATGTTAGGTGTAGCAGAATTAACGTTCTTTTAGGAGCTGGATTAAAATCCAGGGCCGATTATTATATCCTAACCCGCATTCTCCAATCTTCTTCTGAATATTTTGAAACCTTTCAAAATTATAGAAGAAAATTAAAATTAAAATTTTGACTTTGGCAACCTTGTTTCTCTTTAATATCACTTTTGGACTAAAAATACTTAGGATTGCCTTGAGTCCATGTACTTATGGACTGTCCTGTATACATCCAACATTTATTTCTCTTTAGTTTATTTGGCACTTTATAATGTCTATTCGTAATTCCACTACGTTTTTCTCAAGTCGCCATCAAGATTCTCAATATTTTACATCTGAAGCTGACAAAACGATTTAATGCGTTTGTTTGTTTGTTGCTTTGTATTAACTTTTTTCTGGCGAGCCTTAAAATGTTAGTTAAATAACAAAAGCAAAAATTGATTAAAACTTTGTTATTCTAAAGGAAGAAGCAAGGAACTAAAATTGTTTTCTTTAATTTTCAGTTATTCAGTGGTGTTATATCGTATTCAGTGGTTTCATCACAGCTGTATATAAGCATGAAGGAAAAAGAATATTTAGAGAAGAACTCTACGAACTTATACTGAAAAACAATACGTGGTCACATATGAATATATTCACCAATAACTAATTTTATATGCTAAACAACTATTGGTTTGACATGTGTTTTAATGTAACAGTGGTTTGGCTAGACTTTCATATATCTTAATAAAGTAGAAAGTTGAATAGTTTGTTGTAAATCAATTTGTCAAGGCATAATGCACAATCATCCAATAATTACCTAATAGGTAATGTTAGTAAAAGGAGATAATCTAACATTATCATGTACTACAGGCTTTTGATTATAGTTTAAGGAGGTGCCTTGATTTTACCATTGGTTTACCATAATAAGGAAGTAAAAGGTTGGAATTAGCTCTTTAGACAGGTAGCAACCACATTAAAAGCCAATTGCCAATTCCTTATGTGTTTGATAAACTAATTTAGTGCAAATATTTAGTTAGTATCTCAAACATCATTCTTTGATGGTAATTTACTTACTTCAGTGGAGGCGCTGACTCGTATGTTTGGCAGAATAAATCTCAGTTACTTCCCTCATTATGCCAATAACTATTATCTCTTCTGACAGTTTACAAAGAGAGTCAAAAATAGATAACAACCAAAGATATTTCCAAATTATTAAATTAATATAATATAGCCTTTTACCTCAATTTTTGTTATTAGATAAAAAATTAAAAGCTAGCTAAATCAATTTCCTGTCAGTTTAGCCAACAACAACCCTCTGACATGAATTCGCCGAAGCATAACTAAAGAAATGCATGCTTAACAGGCGTAACGTGATATAAAAGAAAACTGACGTTAGCAGAATTCTGACAGTTTAATGTTATTATTCGAATCGCATTATATACCTATAAACTTGGTATTTCCCTCATTGTCAGTCTTGAAGTATTCTACGATGACTATTAAAACAAAAAAAAGTGCTGTGGCAAAGAGCTGGAAAAGAATTTGGCATTCTACTAACATCTACGAAGCCATCCTTCCACTTTACATAACGAGCAAAATTCTAGCAATCGCCCCTTATGCTATGAAAAAGGAAAATGGAAAGTACAGATACGAATTATCTATGTCCGGAACCTTTTACAGTCTTCTATTCTTAACTTCGTATATTGGTAAGTTTACCTTAAATGAAAAGGGTCCTCGTCTACTCATTTCTGCGTCGATTGGTAAGTTGTCTTTGTAGTTAACGTCTTGGGCAAGCAAACTAAATAATTTGGACGCAGGAAAAATGCTTTTTATTTAACACTACGACAAATTTTTCTTCAGCATACTTCTTTTTCGCCAACATGGATTACAACAAGATAACTTTAACCGAACTAAACGAAACAAGCAGAGTGGCACGTTTTATAGATTCTTTCAACTGGTTCGCAAACGTTTCCATACTCGTAGGTTTAATATGCGCTAATTGTTACCATCAGAAAACCGTCGTTAATGTAATTAATCAGTTGGATTCCGTAGACAAACGAATTGAAAGTTGCGGGTTAAAAGTTCATTATTCTTCAAGCAAGATGAAAACAGCAGGTGAATATAAATTCAAACAACTTGCAGTTCTTGAATGTCTTTATATTTTAAATAAACGTCGTATATGTGTAGGTATATTTAGAGGATGTTTGTTATATCTGTGCATACCTTCAAGCTTTTAAGGTTATGTGTTCTATACAGGGTGGCTCTAAAGTGACGAAAAATATTCTTTGATATCAAATAAATTGTTATTAAACCCAAATCTTTTAATATTTATATTTTAAAAATTATTAGGTGAAGTTAGTATTTTTTTAATATAAGTCCTAGTTGGCCATGGTACCACTAAATTAGAGGGGAGAAATGCAGAAACAGATATCTGAGCTGATTGTCGTATTCTATTCAAAAAATTGCCTGTACAATGTTTTTACAGTTTTTGGATATCTTCAAAAACGAAGGAATGGCCACAATGGCCAAATGTTGAATATTGGTCGATAACTAAAAAAAAAACAAGAGATAGCTGAATTCTGTTTTGGGAACTTGAATCAGCCCTAGGCTCTGATATGAAACCATCACTCTTTACAATACGATTTAAATTTCAGTTCATTTTGTTTGCTTGGTTATCATCAAAATGTAAACATTTTAAAATAAATTTAGGAGTCCTCATAGGTAGCAGTTAAATAAGTTTTTGAAATAAATGTATAAAGATGCATAGTAAAAGTATATTAGACTGCAAATCATTTTCAGCTGTGGTAGTATTCCAAATAACAATCTTCTTAATCATGGAACAAATTAACTGCAGTTTATTCCTGAGGCAAATGGAAATTACATCAAACATATGCCACATCGTCTGTTATATACCTTTGATGATTTTTGCTTTATTAAAAAGCCAATTTATGATTCTGGTTGTATTGTTAAGATACAGATTTGAAGCCATTAACGATAAACTGGGAAAGTTAACAGGACCACCCTTGCACTACTTGAAAATCAACTCGAACAAAATTCAACCCATGATGCTTGAGCAGAAATCGTCATCGCTGGAAACTTTAGTGGTTGCAAGAAAATTACATGGAGAATTGTGCCATATTGGTCGCCTAATTAACAAAGCTTATTCCATACAAATTTTATTGTTGATTGGATGTAATTTCATAAGCTTCACTGCGCATGCATATTTTTGTTTAGAGTCGTATATAAGACTTTATATTAATAATGAAAAGGTAACTTACGAACTATTGACAACTACCTTGTGGGCTTTCATAAAGTTGGGCACGTTGCTTAATTTGACGTTTATTTGTGGCCAAACCACAATTGAGGTGAGTTGTTAGTGTCTAATATGCCATAATAATAAGGGTTTTCGCGTTTTCTTTTTCTTTTATGATCATATTAATTAGATTTGGTTGACAGTAACGTTGGTCAATACATATTTAAATCAATTTGCGTATGTTTTTCAAACTTGGGTATCTTTTTTTGAATATTTGAATAATCTGACTTAAAATTAAAATAAACGCTTATATTCCCGAACATAAGAGGTTACAGACAATACATACATTTTAATGCGTAACCCAAGATTTTGTATGGGTTATTTATGGCTTGTTAACACTAAATTACATAGCATGGAGGAATGCCCCTTACCTACCTCCCAAGCTCTGCTAATAACTATTGTTGTTGATTAGGTTGATAAAATTTAGTATAATACTGTATATTTTGAGTGCATAGGCAGACGGATCAACTTATTCAACAGCTTCGTATTCTTATTTTAAGAAATAAATGTTGACATGAAAAGCAAAAATAATATCCGTGATTATTTTACATAAGAACAGCCTAAGATTTGCGAGTTGTTAAATCAACTAATTGCATTGTTCATTGACAAACTACATTAAGAGAAGTTATATCCATGACGATTTCTAATTAAAAGGAATCGACTCCGCCTGCAGTGCTGCTAGATGGATTGAGTAACTTAGCAGTATTGTTGCCGGTCCCAAGTCTGGATTAAGGATGAGGGTTGGAGGTCAGGTTAACAGCCTACCTTCGGTAAAAAAAAAGGAAAACCGCTCAAAGCACTGGTAAAAAGCCTCTGAACGGGACTAACAGGGACGATCCACGCGAGAGAAACGATAACGAGTTGAAAAAACAGTAAAAATATTTCTACATGGAACACAACATTGTTTAATAACAAAGACCAAAAAATTATTGAAGAGCTCAATAAGAATCTGCGGTCTTTAAGAAATAAAATAGAACGGTAAAGGTCAGAAAAAATACGACAAATACATACCTATTGATATACAGTGGCGTAAGCAAAGACCAGCGAACTAGAGCGGGTGTAGGTATACTCATCCATAAGATGTACAAGAAGAATATAGAGAGCTATCAATATATCTCAGAAAGAATATTATGTATGAGCATTACAATGAACCAACAAAGATTATATATTCGTTCCATCTATAGCCCTGAAGAGTGTAAACCAAAGCAGGAAAAATAAACAGTTCATGAAAACTTACAGGTCATCTCAGACTCTATACCTGATGAAGAATATATGATCTTGCTAGGTGACTTCAGTGCACGCATAGGCAAAGAAGTTAACCCAGAGTTAAGCAACGCTTCAACGAATAACATGCTAATGCAAGTGAGGAACTGATGATTCTTCTGTAGCTACAATGAACAAAGCATAAATAACACCCTTTTCCCCCATAGAGAGTACAAGTACACGTTTAAAAATACTAGATGATAAAAATGATTGACTTTCTAGTCACTAACAAAAAAATACACCCAACTTAGATGTTAGATGTTAGAACTTTAAACTCCACAAATACAGGAAATGAGCACAGTTTAGTATTAAGGAAAATAAGATTAAATTTAAACCAAAAAAACAGGCATGAAAGATGACATCAGAAAAAAATAACGTAGAGGGCTTGTGACACAAATCAACCAAACAACTATATTAGAAAAGATTAGCAGAAAAGATCAAAGGTAACCCGATGAATGCACATGAGGATGTAAATGACAGCTGGAGAAAAATATGAAGGAATATACAAAGTGCTGCAATGAAGCAATATGTACACATACAATATTAACAAACTGCTACGAAAACTTATCAAAAGGATAATAAAAGCCTAAATAATATTCGAACAATTTATTTTTTCGGACTCAAGTACGGCGCAAGGCCAGGATTCCAATTAATTACACAAAACAATTAAATGTTGACCAGAAAATTGGTTAAGACTTGATAAATAAATTACACCAAGTTAAATGTACTTACAAATATAAATTTAAGATTAAATATCAAAAATATTAATAATTCATTCATGAATTAGTAGAATGACAAAAAGGCAAAATTTATAAATAAAATTTAATAAAGAATCTAATTCATGATTGAATTATACCACCATAACTTTTACAAAAGACAAAATTTATTTAAGCATTAAAATTTATAAAAAACTAACAGGTGCACACACCTGTGAGGCATCTAATCTGAATAATAGGTAAAATTTTATCAATTACAAAAAATATTAACAAACACTTATCTCATTAAACCTTCCTTGATAATGGAGCATGTGAATTCTGGAATTACAGCAACACTTGAGGTACTATTCAAATGGAAATGCGGTTGAACTGTAATGACCTCTTAACGGCATAGGAAAATGGCGTCCCTCCACGTGTTTCAAAATTAACAAAAAGTTAATTTCCAAAGGAAATTAAAAATTCCATCCAGGAAAAATACACAAAGCTCTTCCAGACGGAAAATAAATCCAATTACCACCATATAAATTTAAGTTAGGTGCAATTAGGTGCTGAAAATTCCAATTCAATAAGAAAATGGAGATTAAGGAAAATTTAAGAAAAAATAACTCACCACTAACAGTGCGAAACAATAATTAAACTGTTAATAAAACATAACAGCAAGTACTTCCGAACATCGGAATAAATAATAAATTACGTTCATTAAAATATGAAACGTAAAGTAATAAATTTCAGCAAAAATTCAAGATCTGTTCCAAAGGAATGTCAATCGCCAAAAGAGAAAGAACTCGTGTCAAACCACGACACCTGACAGAAGAAAACTACTGCGCAGGTACTAAACCTTGAAACCAGTGAGTCTAACCCAATTACACTTATGCAAAACAAGCTGCATAACTAATAGGCACAATTTCACTAAGGAAAGCATCTAAAATTAATACACATAAGTTATGGAAAAATGGGATTACACAACAAGAGAATATAAGAAAATAGATTCGGAAAACCCGAAAGAATTACTTTTAAACGACAATAAAGACAAGCAAATGGACTAAATAACCAGGCATCGCTTAAAGATGGAAATTAATTAAGTGAAATTAACAAGTAAAAAGTGAAATTTTGAAGAAAAGAAAGTTAAACAAGCACAAAACAAAAATTCTTAACGTTAACAACATTGGCAAATAAAAAAAAATGATACGATTTAATTTGGAATCAAAAAAATTGTAACAAAACAATAACAGAGGCAGAAGCAGAACACCTTAGTTCCGTCAGGAGCTGAAAGGTAAGTGCAGAGAAATACGGAAAGCTTACAAAACGTTAAGAAGTCAGGGATCCTATGAAAAGTATAAAACAATGGGGAGCAAAACATCTAAAAAACGAACATTGGGAACAGTTTTCGAAAAGACTGGAAGGAAATTTTTACAGTGTACAAAAATAAATGTGGCAAGTAATAAAACGTCAGGAAACAACAGAACTCTATGAGACAAATCAGATACCAGCAAATGGGAAGAATATTTAACAAAATTACTTCAAGGAAGGATAGCGAGGGTGGCGCAGTGGTAGAGGGTCAGGCTAGCATTGCGCTAGTTCTTGGTTGGAATTCCTCTAGTGACTATTCATCATTGGGCGCCTAATTAGCGACGCTCTCCTCTGAATACAGACCTAGGAGGTAGAGTAACAAGGTCTTACACATACCTACACATTCACTCTACACATGGTGCAGTATCTGGGTGAAAGGACGAAATAACTTCGTAATCCCCAGAGACGCACCGGGTTGTGCATTGCACGCGTAGAGCCTCATACTTTAACGCACCAGCCTTGACACCGAAAGCTATAAGAGGTTACAGATAATACATACAATCATTTAAAGGAAGTAATGATAGCAGAGAAGCTAACACAGCACACATAAGGCATAATGTGGGAGTCCACACCCAGGAAGTAGTAAATGAAGCATTAAGATGCTTAAAATCAGGAAAACTCTCGGACAGGATGGATTACAAAATGAATTGTTAAAATACGGTCGCCAACGTTTAACACAAAAACTACAGAACGGGTCTAATCCAAAAGCTCTTATAGGGGTATAAATATGTTAGACGCCACGGTAAAGCTTACTACCAAAATTATGTTCAGCAAAATGAATCAGATTACGTCGGAGGAAGAAGAACAACCAGGAATAAGAGCTGGGAGATCATGTGTAGATTTGTTCTGCGACAAATAGTGGGGAAACCCATAGAATATAATAAACCAGCCTATTTATACGTCATTGATGTAGTAAATGCATTCGATAGTATTAAACTTGAAGATATACATGGTTCACCTGCTGTACCTTAGCATAAAATAGGTAGGAATTCTTCGTTAAAGATTCAAACCTTCTTAATTTCGGATAAAAATTCTTTAGTCCTGTTTCACAGGGTTATCCCAGCAGCATACCCATAAACATTATCCAGACGATCGAAAATATAAATTCCGAAAGTAAAGCCCAGGCTCCCATTAAAGGTAAGTTAACTGATGCCATCGCTGTTAACAGTGGGTTCGCTATTATTTAATGTAGTAATGGACGAAGTAGTAAGAAAAGTGCGATTGAATAGGGGATAAAGATTAGGCAACAAGAAAGTGCCAATTCTCTGCTACGTCGACGACGCGGTGCTATTTCCAGAAAACGAGAATGACCTTCAAAGGTTATTACACATCTTTAACCAAACGGGAAAACAATACAATATGGTTATCTCAGCCGAAAAAGCAAAATGTATGACAACATCTAAAGAGCCCTTAAGAAGTGAACGTACAAATAATCCAAAAACAATAATTCCAACTTAAATACCGAAATATCAACGAAGAAGTACGGCAACAAGTAGCCAAAGCACGTAACAAATTGCCTTAGACAAGAAACAAAAGCACGAATCTAGTTAGAAAGCAACAGTCACACCAATCATGACGTACATATCAGAAACAAGACCAGAAACTTCTGCAGACTACAGAAATGAAAATACTAGTATTACTGACTGGTGAGAAGAGTCAAGGGAGAAATCCCTCAATGGAAGACGAAGAATAGGGCGCCCAAGAAGAAGCTTAGAAGAGAAAAGAAGAAGACTTCGGAAATAAAAAGCTTTACATGTAAGCTATGTTGGATTTCTAAATTAATTTCGTTATTATACGAGATATTATTTAGCTTGCGGGGATGCCAAGGATCTCAACGCAAATCGACTGCTATTGACTGTAATTGACACAACCTTATTAGAACCTGTTAGACCCAGGTGCCTTCTATCCCATCATGCCATACCAGAAGCCTATGATTTTACCTTGTATTCGAAGGAGAACAACGTTTCAGATGTCGTCCATAACACAAGTTTCACTAACCTCGGTTAAGACTTGCGGTTTACAAGACAACCCATTGCTTACACCAGAAAGCCGATCGTTTTAAATATATTTTGGAAGAATAAAATTATATCCAAGTTGAAAAACATATTGTAGGGACTTATTATACTTATTCTAACCAAAAAAATAATTTATAATTTAAGATATATTTTTAAAATAACATTTTTGTGTATAGTTAACAAAAAGACCACTTTACCTAACCCGCTTTATATTCTTCTTGTGCTAACTACGCCATCTGGATATCATTTCAAGTGTAATTTGGCAAAAATTTATTATAAATCAAGCAGACATAGACTACAAAAGATGGAAACGTTTTTCAAGAATTTGTGGTTCATTAAACCTATCGCAAACCCTATCCGGGGCACGCTATAAATAAAGTCGCATTTTAACACTTTTTGAACTTTCCTGTTCAGTAGTTTTCAGGGCTGAATAATTTTCAGTGTCTTTCTAAAATCTCAAGTTTAATTAATTATGTATTTAATTACTTAGGTACTAATAAAAATTCTTTAACTGCAACAATTTCAGTTTGTATTCCTTTTAGGCACGTGAAACAGGAATAATAATTCATAAAATCAAAGATCGTTTCGAAATTCCCATCCTTGATGAGGTAAGCATTTTCTCTAGTTTGCAAATGACTGTTGATGATATGCTGCTTAAATAAAACAGATTAATGCCTTTTCCAAACAAATTATTCACTGGGACTTCAAGTTTACAGCATTTGATTTATTCAACATTGACATGGCGTGTTTTTACGGGGTAAGTTGGAAAATATTACCGTTTCATCTTATTTCAAAAAAAAAGAAAACAAAATTGCAAAGATTCAATGATTTTCTAAAAAAATAAAAATACTTTATGAAATCAATCACGATGATTTGCACTTAAGTATGTGCTCGGACTAAATTAAAACGAAAGATAATATACAGGGATTTTTTCGGATTAAGCTCTGCTTGGTTGCAAACTGATTTTGGGTACATTTAACATTCAGAAGACTTAAATTAATCGTTACTCTTGGTAACCCTATTCTGCGACGAAAGGATATCGTAATGTCAACTGTAATTTGTAAATTAAACTACCATTCTCTTACTGAGTTGCTAATAAAAAAAAATTAGAACAATCAAAGAAGTTATTCTCATGAGGAAATAAAGAAACTTATCAAT
Organism: Melanotus villosus; assembly: GCA_963082815.1. Classification (NCBI taxonomy): domain Eukaryota; kingdom Metazoa; phylum Arthropoda; class Insecta; order Coleoptera; family Elateridae; genus Melanotus; species Melanotus villosus. The sequence continues at coordinate 97,065,157 of OY720419.1, read as the reverse complement.
CAATACTACATCTGTAGAATTTTGGGGAATGTTAAAAAATAAAATGAAACTGTCTTTTTGGTACTCCTACGTATTATTTAAGTGATTTTAATATTTATTTCTATAACATTTTACCAGATGGTTTCTTCAGCTGCCACCTACCTGATGATTCTGACGCAAATGGACGTTGCAGTTAATCACAATTTCATATTCAGTGCTTCTAATCTATCATATCGTAGCATAGGCTAGGTTAATCAAATGATTCTTTTCAAATTCAGAAAGCAAGATCTGATTATGTATACTTTGTATTGTAAGAATTTAAATTATGTCAACAGATAAATAGCGATCTGAATGTAATATAGCTTAATTGTAAGAGTGCATTATTTGAAGATTATCTGAAGATAAGGTTAGAAAAGAAAACACAGCTTCCTTTTTATCAACAAATAAATTACTGCGACATAGAGCAAGTCTTTCCTTCTCCTAATAAATCTTTGAATTTACTTTGCTAACCTTCGTTAATATAATTATTATTTCTATGAAAATATTTGCCAAATACGTTATTAGGAAGGTCAGTGATTTGCGATTTCCAACGTCTCGTTGATATTGAATTTAGATATAAACTAAAACTTAAATTTGTTAAAAGTCGTTGAAGGTAATTTGGACTTAAAAATTAAATTGGGGAAAATCCAACTGCAGCTAACCACGAATGAATATCCCTGAAACATTTTCCAAAACGATCTATAGATTTAATACTTCGTTAAGGAATACTTTACTTACCAATAATTATAATAGTATTTTACGGTATAAGCAAGGTAAAATAGTTTTTGCTGGCTATAAGAGGATATACCTCTTTTCTTTGAGGTAACATATCTGTTAGATCAAATTTTGTTTTTTAATTCTGATTTATTGTATAACAATAGTTATTTGTACAACTAGTAATGAAAGCAATACTTTTTTTCGTGAGTTTGAAGTTTGATGCACGACGGCGAAGCCGGAGTGCATCAATCAAACGAGTGAAAAAAAGATGCTTTCATACGAGTTGTACACAATATTTTTTTGCATTTTTACATTTTAAATCCCTCAAAACAGGATAAAAAGGATTTGAGAATTGACAGTTGTCAAACTGACAATTTACAACATTTTATTTAAAGCATACTTACTTAATGCAAAATGTAAAATTAAATAGTTAAAGAAAGTGTTGCTTTCTTTATGATTTTTTGATAAAAAAAAGTCCACTTATTTTGTCAAAATGCAAAAAAATATTATTGTATTACATTATTTTAGATATAACAACTGTAATCGACTTTTCTCTTAATTGTCGTCGAAATTTTTAGATTAAAAAACCTTCTCCACATGTAGATAAACGGCAAAAGATTTTGCATAGAAAAACGTCCTCATAAAGTGGCAAATAAAAATAAAAGTTGGAAATGCCAGGATTCTTCAGAAATCTTTTAAATTTAGTGCTTAGCCGGTTACATGAAAGATTATAGATAGTCAACTAAAAGAACAAACACACAATTTCCATTTTTTATAAATCGAGCCTTATGCGAACTCAGGTTAATTAATAACTACAGGATTGCTTTTATTTGTAAATCAAAACCAAAGTGAATTAAATCGCCATCTTTCTTGATAGGTACTTAAAATTTAACATTCTCGTGATTCTAAAATATTAATGTCATAATTTAATTTTAAAAAAATTTATGAAGGAATACAAAGGAACCTTCAGATTTGTAAATAGGTACTACAATGTTATTTTATTATTCAGTTTGATATATATTTTTCAGACTTCACAAATTAATAGTTATCCTTGAATTCAATGAAATATATAAAACTGTCACGTAAATGCTGTATTTAATAAAGATAATTATGAGTAGTAATAATAGTCATTAATAAAATATAAACTAAAATGAAATGATAGTTCACAACGACCAGTGTCAACTGATGTCAGCAAATATGGACAAATTCTCAGTACAAGAGGATTAAAATTAGTTGTAAACAAAATTGCTTGTACAAAACGATAGGTTAAGAACTGACCGTCTGATATTTGAAATACTATAAAATTCAGATTAAATTCTTAACCTGTTCTTTCCTGATTGCACAGGATGTTTTTGGAATAAAAAATTTGATTGAAAGTGGCAATAAAATTGAATCTAACAGTACATGTTTTAGTGGTTACTTTTACTGAAGCTTGATAAGCTAACATTTTATGTCTCTGTTTTCACATATTAAAATTATATAAACCTGTATTATACTTTAATCTAACCAGGATTGTAGTTACAAACAAGCTTAAAAACGTACCGGCTGATTCACATGAGAAGCGTCTCTTAGCAAATAATAGGCAACCCAACTTACCAATTCATAAATAACGTTAATCCGTTAATATAGAATTGATATAGTTGAACGCCATGCCAAATACGCTAAATAACTATGAAATTAAGAAAAATAAAAATAACAAAAATAAATGTATACCTATCAATTGTTAACATAAAAAACATACAAAATAAATATTATAAAATGGAAAAATGCAATTTTGTATACAAATCACTTTAATGAAAAATTAATTAATGAATAAATAAACAAGAAGCATTTGTAAACATATCTGCTAGTTCAAATTTTGTTTTTTATTTGCAGATATTTTCAGCAGCTTGGTAAATATGTATGCTGAGTTGCATTTGAATTTTTTAGTAAATCACCCAGGAATTAATTGTATAAAAAAATATTATGTTACATTATTTTAGATATAAGAAATATCTGAATGAAAATGTATAATTTTTTGTGTGTTTGTTCTAAATTTCTAAATAACGCATTTATTTAATTAAAAATTGACATAAATTCGACTGTTAAATTTCTATTACAGCATTTTAAGTAAATGAATAATGATATAATAAACAATTCAATTTTTCTGTCTTTTTAAAATGCATTTCTTGGGCAGCTATTGCTATGGTATTAATTTCGGATAACGTTCATGAAAAATAATAAAGTAAGACACTAATAAGCTTCTTATTATTTGCCCTTTGTAGAACGTACATTATGCAACACAGAATACATATTTGTATGTTATTTACAAGACTTAATTGACAATATATTACAATAGATACTAAAATGTCACATTAGCAACTCACTCAGAATTAAATTTACTAAACAACCTGTTTCCATATAAACTTTTGTTGTGTGTTGCATAACTTTCTCTGTGTTCTTAAAAAATAGATTACAATATACAGCAATCGATTCTAAAACTCTGAGCCTGAAATTTTGTACGTTGACAATACACAATGCAACACACAGATAGGTAGACGTATCCCGATATCTCATGGCCCACGACATGCACGTCGAATTTCTGAAAGAGTCAGATGGATGTCTAATAGTGAAACCTAAAAACATGCGGCACTCAGGAAAAAGCGCGTGAAATTTGAAATTGTTATCCTTATGAAATTGAAAATAAATACATTTATTAGCTGTACCTATATTACAAGTTTCTCAGCTTATTATAACATAAAGCTAGGTTTTAACTAATAATATTTTTTCATATTTTGATTTTGACAGAACGAATTTTAAAATCCAACGACTACCTAGGTTTTTAGGTTGAGTAGAACATGCGTTTCCTCTTTCTGTACTGAGGGCCATGAGATATCGGGATGTGTCTACCTTAAGATTTTATAAAACTTTGTTTTGATGTTAATAATAGGAATATTATGCTTTAAAACTGTATTGCAGGTATTGCTTTAATTGAAAAACGCTCGTAGTTTTAACATGGGCACCCTGTAGAATCTTGGATCACGAGTTTTAAAGAAAAATTAGAGCGCACAACCATATCTTGTTTTACAAATGAATAAAACCTAACATAATAAAACCTGCAGAGTAATGAATTCGAAGACTTCCATGGTCAGTGTTAGTGTTAACACACAATGTCTTCCGGGTTGGAACGGTGTCATTGTTGATACAGAAGAAGGGTTTTGCCTGTGGCTTAATTGACAAGCTGACTCACCGTGCTCCCCTTTTGCTCCTGAAGAAGCCCCTTAAAAAAGTCTTCCGTCTCAACAATGACACGGTTCCAACCCGGAAGACGTTCTGTTAACAAACCTACAGAGTGCCTGCAACAATGCTTGACAGGATAAATCTCACTTACCTCCCTTGCTATGTAAAAATTATTACATAATTGTTACCTATTATTCCACTTGTGCATTGTGTTTGAGAAAATCTTAAGACCTTTTTACAGCAGAATAACATTTCTTCATTGCAGATAAGAACAGCCATTAAACTTTGATATAATAGTTTAACACAAATTAACCTTAAATTATTCAGTTCACTTATTTACTTATTTATTTTCTTCCTGCCACTACAACAAATAGGCAAATGGTAAAATCAGTCCTACCTTCTCCAAATATTACCAAATGCCACGTGATAAATACAACTTACAAAGGGACGGGTTGCACAAACATGACTTCATCAAATTAATTCAACAAAATCGAACCGGAATTTAAATTTATATGGCAAGTAAGACATTAATAAACAAACAATTATGCTTTTTTGTTAAGTTTATTTATTCGTTAATTTAACAAAAGTTTTGCGCAACTCACCCAGTCAGCAGTAGAAAAGAAATGGTATACACATAAGTATTTCTAAATTAACAGGTTAATTTTCTACAAAATTACTAAAGAAAGCAGATTCGAATTAAAGAGAGGTATTTGGGCAAAAAATACTTATGTGTGCACATCTCACAAAGAATACCTTCACACATAATAAATAAAACAACATATTGCTGAAAAAACTGGTTTATTTTTAATTACTTCTAATAATTACCAATTATTCATAACAATAAATAATTCATCAAATATAAAATGTAAATCAAACAACCAGAAAAAGCCATAATGATGTATTTTAAAAAATTTTCAAACCCAGTAATTTTTCCAGTTTCCTCAATTTATCATATGGGCCAAAAATGGTATTGTCGAATTTTCAGTGTTCTTCTGATCCCAGTTCCTGTGTGCACCTATGTTTATGGATGATTTTGTGGAATAGTTTGAAGTAATTTCAAATATCTTCTTCCAAATGTTGAAATTAATCTCTTGATTGAATTTTGAAATTTCAGTTATGATTTTTTGAAAATCTGACACATTAAAGTAAATATTAAACTCCAATACACTTAAGGTAACAATTTATGCAACAATTTAAAGAAAACTCTTGTTGATGACTTGTATTTTCTGACGGATTGTTGCCACGGTTTCACTGGTGATTTTCAAGCTGGATGATTTGAAATTGATGTGGTATATGTATATGTATGTCAATTTAAATTTTTTACATTACTGGATTGAATTTTGTAATTTATGTTAATAACTTACTAAATTAAATTTTAAACGTGTTTCTAAAAACTGACGAAAACTTTAAAATCATACATGGAATTTAATCGCCTTCGTTACCTGAGAAGGAATCTACGTCTCGCAAAAATAATGCCAGCTTAACATTCAGTACTATATTGATTATTGGTTCATACTTTTTCAGAAGCATGGCTTTTTCTAACACTCAATAATTTTTTTAATTGGTTTTGGGTCATTTTTGAAAACTCCAGATTCGACGTTTTATAAAGTATCATCGACTTCTCAATAAGTGCGCCACATGTATGGTTCCTAATTTATTGAATAATTTCTATTAATTAAATATTCATATTTTCAAAAAAATAATTACTTAGCCTCCAGAATGAATACGCTCTAATTTTTGTAAATTTAGTTTGAAAGAAGAAACCAATCTTAGCTTATAACGAACCAACATTTGCTTACATATAATTTCCTGCGAATAACATCTGGAAACTAGAATAAAGTATTAAAAAAAAAGAACTTTCCTGTTGAATCTGATAACATGTTGTATTGAAATAAAGCACTTAAAAAAATTGAATAAGCTTCTCTTAAAAGAGGAATTTTGATTTTTTACTCTCCCTCTACCTTTTCAATTTTTTTTTTTAATTTTCCTTTGCAGTGTTTTCTGGAAACTAAGGCACATTTATAAGAAGCAAATATTAAAACAAAAATTCCTCTTGAGTCTAATAACATGTACTGAAATGAAGCACTTCGAAAAAATAATTTGGAACAAGTTCCTTTTAAAAAGAGAATTTTGATTTTTTGCCCTCCCTCCACCCTTTCTTCATTTTTTAATTTTTTTTCAATGTTTAGATTTATTTTTATTACAGAATAAATTACTTTTTACGTAAATGAAATATCATTGTCGTGGCTTGTTTGCTATTTTGCCATTTTCCTTTTTTTTTATCCTGTTTATTTTGGATGAAACAGAAGGAAATTTGTTTTAGGAATAATCATTTTACCAAGCTAAATTTTCTTGAAGTTTTGCAGAATTATGTAACCTATATTGTTTGCCTCAAATTTATAATCCTATTTGAATTCGAACAGGAAATTCCTTACAACTTAAATATTTAGAAAATAAACAAAATTGTTTTAATTTTTGAAAGATTATAATAATTTCAGAAATGCAGTGGTTTTAATGTTTCAAAATAAAAAGGTGGTTTAATTAATTCTTTCATTATCTTAATCCGACGGTTTAACCTTTCTGAAATGTGAGCTTCATTAAAAAAATAATTGTTGATCTTTTGCTTGCGTTTGTACTTTTTTGACTGCACTTATATAAATACCATTACCAAATTTTCTTATGTGATTTCTTTTTCTAATTCTTGAATTTCAATTTAAGTCTTAAAAAATTCGGTTACGTGTTGTTGTTTTTAGAAGCTTGTTCAAGCAAGTCTGGGTAATTTTCATTGTTGGTTTATTCAGAAATTTGACCAAACTAAATATTATTTTAAGCGTTTATTAATAGCAGCTTTGTCTAAATAATAGCCAAAAGAAACCTAAATGTTTCAGTACTCAAAAGTAAGAAATTTTGAATTTTGTGCCCTCCCACCGCCCTTTCATCAATTCAATTTATTGTTATTATGTTACGTTACTTCCAAATTTGATTTACGTTAATCAGTCATAGAATTTACTTGAACATGTCGGTGATTTCCTTATTTCAGAATAAAAGCTTTGTATGTAAGTATGGACTTAAATATCACGTATTCTATGAACAAAATATCAAGTAAACTCGGATTGCCAAATTATAAAACTAATAAAAACACGTGTTTCTCCAGAACATATTTCTTGTTTATATAATTTGTTTGTATGAACCTCGCTGCTTTGCCAATCAGCCAAAAATAATTCTTGGAAAAACTTTGTTTTAATTTCCTTTTTTTTAATGTTCGCAAATTTAATGAAATTGTCGAATTTATTAATCTTTGAATCGTTGTAATTGTATAAATCAGAACAGGTCCTGCCTAACATAAATATTTTAGCTATGTAGTTTATATTATGATTAGGTACTATAATTACTGTAGCTTTTTATTTTCGACTGAATACAGTACCAAAATTTTAAATTTTGATTAATTTGGCCCGCCCACCTCCCTTGCATCATTTGATCGTTTTTTGTTATTTTTTGGACAAATTCTCAATTATTTTAGTTTCCGATTAAATTGTAATTTGTTTTCAATTTTATACGACATTTTACAAGTTATTTTCGCACTATTCTCTTAATTAAATTGCTGGAAGATTGGATGCTTTTCTGTTAATTTTTCGAATGTTAGATATCTTTTCACAACAATTATTTCGATGATTTGTTTTCCTTTTTTTACATTTTTATAACCTACTCTTTTGAGTCTTTTGGGCCATTTGATGGCATTGCATTTAATTGCGCCCGAACAATAAACAGGGTGTATGAAGAAAATATAAACAGAGTTTATTAATTGATAACGTCGAACATTGAGTTTTGTCACTTTTTGCTTGAATATACCTTAAATACTGTAAGTAAATCTCATGGTAAAATTTATGAGTTTGATTCTGATTAGAACTGCATAGAATTCAATTCGATTCTGTTTAGCAACGTACGAAATCTTCCGAAGATCCTAAGAGATCTTCTGTTTTACCACACTTTTCTTATTCCGATTTTTCTAATTTGCCCATATCTTTGTATTTTTTTAAAGATTTAGTAATACTTTTTTTGAAACATTTTTAATAGTTTTAAAGGTCCAGATGCTTAGGGACATGTAAGGATTTAAAAAAATTTCTTTCTTTCGTCTTTAGCTTTAACTTAATTACTTCATATTTCAATTTTATCATTTAGTATTCATTAAATTTTGTGGAATAAAGCAAAACTAGGATACTTTTTCTTTAGACTAATTGGAGCAAATTTAATTTAAAAAAACATTAAAAGAATTTTTCTTTTTAAGCAGGTTTTTAAATTTTTTGCATATAGGTACCTGAGCCTCAAAATTAGGCAAAACGAAGGAATATTTCATTAAAGGTGAATAATTTGTTAAGTCCCAATTCTGGATCAAAGCTTTGAAAATGTTCCATAATCTTTTTAATTTATGCATATTCTAAGCTGAATTTTCAATATAGGTACTCAAGAAAATATTCTGTATAAACGGTTTGTATTTCTCGCAGAACAGAAAAATTAGATAAATCGAGCTCACTGCTACTTCGTAAATTATTATTGTTGTTTGTTAACTGGGCAAAATCTATGCTTCCAAGGGGGTAAATTCTTTTTCTGAATAAATTTGATTAAACCGAGATTTAAACTAGGTATGCTTGAAATGATCACATTTTTTTCTCAACCTATTTTACATTTTTCTTAGTTGTTTAAATACGCATCTACCATTATGTGTTGTTTCTAGTTTTTAATTATTTTTAATTAGTAATCAATTTTCGTTTATAACTGGCATATTTTTTCAAAACTTAATTTTTTTTTTCTAAATATTAGAAATTGAATTTGTAAATCATCCTATAAATTAATTAGCATATATTATAAGATTCCTATTTATATCTTACAAAATTATAAAATTTTTAATAAGTCCAACGAACGGAGCCTATAGTTCGATTTAATTCAGTGTCAGAAGCTCCCACAAAAATATTAATAAATCCAAATACGCACTAGAACTTAATTTAGTTGCCGAAATACGTATTTGTTTTCATTATTATTTTAGTAATTTGGACAGTGCTTCTGACATTGAATTATTTCATTTTTCAGTGGGCTATCCTTTGGCATAAAAAAGTATAAAGTTATTTTCGTTGTTGAGTAATATTCTATTAATAGTAGGTTTTACATATTTTGAATGTCTACTTTTACAACGCAGATTTTTATATGCATAGCAACTGCAGATTTTAATACATTTCCGTTTACCTCTCCAACCTATAAAAATTTTAATATTATTATTAATGTTACTAATACCACTTGCGAATTACTACTAAATTTTGTATTTTTCTCCTACTGTCGAGTTAATTTTAGGGATTAAATGCGACTTTATGCCATTTATTTAATGCAATCATTATGAACACTCTGACCAATTTTTTAAGTAGTTTGGAGGGTTTTTAATTTTTTCTTATTTAAATTTTGGAAAATTTGAAATAATATCTATTATGAAATAACAAATATACAAATTTTGTAAATCTTTGTACTTTGCATTTGTGGTATATTTTTACAATTTTGATACCGATTCTTTTGCTAGCAACTGCTGCTTTCAATAATTTTGGGCTAGATTAAAATTATTTGTGCTTATATACAATTTTTATTTAATGCCAGTTTAAATGATTGATAAGATTACTTTGATTTCAACGTAATATTTACTGTATAAAACTCGAAGTAATACCGACAAAGTTTTTTCAAATAGCTTCTTTCATAAGCCAATGTACATATTTTATTGGTGAGAATGAGAACTGACTCTATAATTGACTAAATTCTTAAATTCTTTAATCTTTTCGAAGGTAGGGTTTTTCTATATACAAGAAATTTAACCAAATTTATTAATAATAGTAGTAATCTGTAATAATCGTATAATTCACTGCAGAGGACATAATGTATTCCCCAGCACGAGGAAGGGGATTGACATGTCATAACATCACACCTACGTTTTCAAGAGTTGGGATTTATTATTGAAACCAGAAATATCTCTTACTATAATATAGTTTTATTTATACGCCGGATTTGTATATAACCGAATATTTATTAGTATTTTATTCACATTTATTGCTTTGGTTTTGAACCAAAACGAACTATACATTTTCGCATTTTATGCTGCAAATTGCATTCTTATGTCAAACGGTTTAAACCTATTTAACCCTTTCAAAAATACATTATTATGGTGTGAAATGCTCTTTTATTTAGATTTTTGTTGTAAGTAAATTATCCGAAATCGGATCTTCCTAACATACTAACATAACTCGTTAAATGTGGAGAAGTATGCTTTTGGAGGAATACCCTGTTTTTACTTAGAATAAAATGATACGAACTTAGTGCTTTAAAAAATATTATTTTCAATTATCATAATCGTTGAACGTTTCCAACCTCAACTACCTCAACTATTAAATTATTTGGACTCATTTGTTTGTTTTTAAAAGACAAAAAGTAAAAATTAACTTTTACATGGAAATAACCCAAACTCTCATTTAGAGTTGCGTAGCCTCGCAATTTCGATCTAATACTCTCTATTGCAGCTAGGAGCTTTAAAAACTAAGTACCAATGTTTAATAAAGTTCAGTTAAAATATTTGGATATCATTACATATTAACATGGCCACACAAAGGGTACCTAACGCTTTTTCGGTATTTTGTTTGAGGTTATTTTTAATAGGAAATTACTTGGCGATATTTTGTTACAATCATTTCTTTATCTTTCCTTAAACTAAAATTTGAGCTATATTTGCTCTTGTGAAAGACATTCTTACACAACTAACCCGATGATAAACATCTGCAAAACGCTCTGGTGAGAAAAACAACAAAGATTAAAGATGGACCATGCTGCAAACAACAAATAAAACTAAAACAGCCAACATTTTATTTTTATATAAGTAATAATCAAGACTTTATTTTGAAAATACACAAAAATCATGCGATTGTTTTAAAATTACATCAACATTGATTATACACAAGAAAACAAAGTCATTTTCTAAGGCATACATAAATATTATAGTCGTGAAGCAATGCTTACTTTTGGGGAAGGGGTCATTTTAGAATATTCGCATCAACATTTAAAAAAAATTCTGTGTTTACTAAATATTGTAGCCCGTACCAAAGTAGTTGTTTAATGATCTTGTACGAAAAACGTTAATTAAATAACACCTTGAATCACACGTTTGCCTATTTTTTACACAAAGTTTTAGTGAAAGGGGTTTCAGTTCACACTTAACCGGTATACTTCTACTGCTTTATAGAAATTGTTAAATTTTCGATTAAATAGTCAATAAAGTTTGGTTTTTTAGGATTTTAGGGTTACTCAAGATTACATTTTAATGTCTGTCAAGTTAATACTGCCGTATGTATGTCCTGTTTTTTGTATTTTACAAGAACCTTGGATTGATGGGACAATTTTAAACATTACACATACTTCATAGGATTTTATCTTTCTACCTTTTAATTTCATTTAAATACATTTAACTTTCGTGCATTTAATATTTCTGTCCATTACTAAAACCTTTGACCTTGACTTTGATACCTAAGCTATAAATAAATGTCTATTATTTTGTTATGCTTATTTCTCCAACTTCTCTTTTAACTATACTTATGTATTTCTGCAATTTCTTATAGAACCCAGAGCTTATTAGTTTGAAAAGTTTTTGAATTGGGAGTTTTCTTCTGCACTTGGTCTAACTTCACTTCTATTTCTATTAAAATAATACGTACGAAAACCTGCAATAAATTATATTTACAGAATTTTTCTACCTTTTAACTTGTTTATAATATTTTCAGTTTTTGTGCATTTAAAATTTGCATCAACGTTTTAGAATTTTTCAAACCTTTTGCATAGTAGTTACTAAGAGTTTTTATTTTTTAATCTCTACAAAATCGGGTTAAAAAACGGATGAAGTTGTGAAACTTTGATATTTAAGACATAAACAGGTGTTTATTTGTACTTATTTTTACAATTTCTTCTAGTGTTTAACGCTTATTAATTATTTCTATTTTAAGGCTAGAATATTTCCTTGATCTTTGCATTTTTTATAGTTGGAGATTACTTTAAATCATCGACAATAATACTTAGGGAAGCTAGCTATTACACTAAAATTACAGTAAAATTCAGCTTTTTTGAGTTTAAATCAACCAACAACTCTTTCTGCTTGTATACTTGACCCCAATTTTTTTTTCATTTAATTAATGCTTACGAAAGCTATTAATAAACTAAGTTTACATGCAGTGCCCTTCTGCATCCTTTAATTTACTTTGGGGCATCGACTACGAAGGTCGTCATCTATGTATAATAAAAGTAGTTTGTGTACGTTGTGTACTAAATATTTTGGGGGTTGTTGTTCTTTTAACACTAAGCATTAAATTAATTTTGCCTGATTTACCGTATTTTCTAAAAAAATATATGATTTGTTAGCGACGTTGTTTTGGAACTATTGCTCCTTGTATTTGGTTATCTGTTCTGCAGTTAAAACTGATTTCAGTTCAACTCTTCTTTTCAATTTCATTTTTTTTGGTAAAATAAAATAATATCTTAGAAAATTACTAAATCTTGTATATATTTTGTTAAAGACAGTGCGAAGTTACCTAATGACCTAAAATTATTAATGTTTATTTCTTTTTTCAGTTTATTTATCTACAACTCAAACTATCTTAATGTAAGGGTTTTACAATTTTGTCCAGGTTTTGATTTATTTCAATTCCACTTTTCGTTTACCCTGTATGTATAACTTATTAAATTATTTGCTTTGGAAACAATATTTTACTAAATTTCTACATACTTGATTTAGAGTGCCCTATTGCCTTTCGTTATCCATTCACCTCATTTATAATAAATATTTCCAGTTTTTGTACTTAAAAAAAATATATATTAAATATGTTGGAGTTTATTATTAAACGCCTTTAAAATAAGCTTTAAGAAATTCTTTCTTCACATTTCATAAATGCATATTGTTGAAGAATACAAGAGGTTTTGGAACTTTCATACTGAAATTGTGAATGTTAATTTTCTGTATTAATTTAAGTTGTTGATAAAACCTTATTCTAAGAATTTTCTAATTTTTTATCATTTGCGTTGGGGATATTTTGTCTTGTATACATAATCTCAAACCTTTAAGAAAAACTACCTACAGAGACGTTTAGAAACCTAATTTTCAATAACTTTTTACTTCTTTCTAATTTTCAATAACTTTTTACGTCTTTTTCGCAAAGTTTAAGGTTTAGGTAATTGCTAAAGTTCTCATTTATAATATTTTCAGTTTTTGTCAATTTAACACCTTATTAATTTAAGAGTATTGTCATTTGGATATATATCAGGTGGATGTTTATTTTGAACTCTGTATAACTTCAAATTTGCTTCCATTAAAACAGTACCTACTTCACTTCAACAAACGTTTTTGGATTATACTTTGATAAATAAGATATGTTCAGTTGTAATTTACCATTTACCAGTTTATACTTCTTTGCATTGTATATTAAAAAATTGCCCTATTTCACAGCTAACTAATAGTTTGAAGTTCATCAGCATTTAAAATGTAAGCCATTTAAAGCTATCATCTACCTCTGTTAAAAATTATTGTTTACGTAACCACTCAAATCTCTCAAGCTTTCACTATTTGTTTATAATAAATTTCTTAGCTGTAGAAATGTGTTTGTAGTATTTTATAGTCAAAGTATTTTTAACATACACCACGCGTGTTTAAAGTATATAAACATTTTTTGTTATTTACGCTTTCTAAAAATATTATTTCTTCCATTAATACGTTATTTTGTATTTGTATTTGCTTCTGCATATTCACTTCGTCTTTTAAGTAAAATACAAATTTTTGAAATTTAGAATTTTGGGCCCGCCCACCTCCCTTACATCTTTCTTATTTAAAACCAATGAAACAAACCAAAATACAAGCCAAAAATCAACACCAAAGATATATAATGTAATTCATATAAATATTGCGATTTTATGGTAAGACTTTTCAGTTTTATAACATGAGTACGTTGCAGACACTAATCTGTTTGTATGTTGTCTGAAGTATAAGGCAAATAAATATCCGTTAAATTTGGGGAATATAAAGATTGCTTGTTCGATTTACAAATTGGGCAAATTTTCCTAATTAGTTTTCAAACATGACTTACAGTTGCGTTCACATATAAAATTCACATTAATTACATATAACAAACAATACCTTAAACAATTATAAAAAAAACCCTAAAGGAAATAAAATACATCCAGAGTGAATATAAGAGACCTAAAACGAGTAACAAAGATAATCAGATTCGTGCTAAATACGAGTACAAAGAGTAAGGAAAGAGGAAGTACAGCACACTTATTACAATTAATTCAACTGTAAACAATTAAAAATTATAATTTTATGCTCTGTAAAACTGACCTGACAAATATACACCTTTCACATTCGCCTTGTTGCAAAAACCTACTTTGTTGCTTTCTAGAATGCCTAATTCTAATAAATTGTTTGCTAAATTCAGTTACATTTATGTACCTACATGTAAAGCCATTCAGTAATATTTATTTAAAAAAAAAACTCTGCGCTTGTTGCATACAATGCAGCCTTTCGACGATTTGTTTAATTTGTTTTTACAAATAGAGTCGCAAAATTTATTTAACTTGTACGAAATATCCGCATATATTTTTTTCAGTTCACAATTTTAGAGGAATTTTAAAGTAATACATTTTTACCTAATGAAAAGGGCTTAAAAACTTAAAGTCTTTAATTTTATATTGTAATCCTGCGAATTTTCCGATCCTTCCTAACGTGATAACTTCAGATTTCTAATTTTCTTCGTAGTTTCCGAAAAATGCTTCAAAATTTCTTACTTGAACATTAGCTCCTAAAATAGGCAAACCACTTTTAAAATTTAATATTTTACTATTTTCTCATGTAATGTAAACACGTTATAACTACAAATTTTTATGATTTGAAAGGTGAGAACACTTTTTAATTATGAAAAACGATACACAAAATTTACATAAACAGCCTTTCGTAGGTTAATAAACTAATTACACAGTAATTTTGGCACAATATTAGTAAATTTAAGGATAAAAGTTTGAGACAAATATTCACTCCCATTAAACTTTCAACGTTTTCAAATAACCAAAACAAAGAGACGTCATTGTTCACTCTCGTAAATTTTTGTTCAATTTGTAAGTGTATATTTCTTGACATTTTTATATATTCGTTCTATCTTCGTCTTCATTTATTGTCTGTATATTCATACATGATCTTGACTTATGTACTATATATAACGACCCTACTGTTTTGACTGTTGCTTCTTTTATATTCGTCGTACAAAAGCTAATCGCGTTTTTATAAACGAAAATGACCAAAAATGGCGATTGTTAACAGTGACGCCAAGTCACCCGAAATTCTGTGACTTTCGCGATTTTCTAATGCCAAAGAGAAATGTCTCAAACTCTTCAGAGTTTTCCACAATTTTTGTGATCTTCAAGTTTGGTTAACCTTTACTTATTATCTTATTAATTTAGCAAGTGCTGAGAATTTAGACTTTCCGTAAAAAATTGTTAAAATCTCAAAAGCTTTTGTTCATAATGCACATTTGATTAATTGTTGATAACTCTGTAAATTTCACCAACCACAAATGTTATAAAAATCTGAGTTATTTCAAATTTACGTATGAAGTTATAAACATCAGTCTTTAAACAAGCACAGGCACTAATTTTAAATTACATACACGATCTCGAGCATTTTGTAAAAAATTCGTATAAATCCACATTAATCATTCGAAAAAATTTACAAGTTTAATTTATCTAACGTAAAACGTTCAAATCAGCTAAGCATTCAATTTTTTATGGCTAATATGGTATTTAGCTATGGATACAAAGCCAGTATTTGAAAATTTAAGCGCCAAACACAAACAATTAATAAATAAATCCGTTTCTAAACAAACATTCCTTAATATTTTGGTTAATCTAAACACGCTTACAAATCTAATAGCCTCTTAAGCTTAATACTCACTCACATATTTAGCAGCGAATAATTTAGATTAATTAAAAACATCTACAATAAAACACTCTAGGGTTTTGTACAACAAAAAGAGAACATGTCAGGCATAACAATTTTTAACGTTATCACAACTTTAATAATAAAAAAAGTAGAATTTCATAGTGCACTATTAAGAAAAAAATTAATAAGAAACCGTGTATACGTACAATCAACACAAAATAGAAAACACAACAGTTTACAACAAACTTACAGTCGACGATTGTTTTCACAAATTAGTTAATAATTTAGGTGAACCAAATGACAGATCAGCCAGATGCAAACAGATTCGTTAAGCGAATGGGTTTACGATTACGATAAGCTGAATAAGCTCTAACGATTAGTTTACCACCCAAAATGTAAAAAATATATGTTAAAAAGACATTAGAAGATATATAAAAATACAAACAGTAAATTTCGAGAGCTGTACAAAAAAAGCTTTCAGAGTCTAAACGCGAAGATTACTTTTTATTAAGATAACAAGAAAATATCAAAACCATACGACCAACTAACATAAAAATTACTACATTTTATTTTTACAAATACGTACAAGCAAAATGTTGTAAGTGCAAGATGTTCGAATCTACGCAATTATGCTGCAATTTTTGAAATCTATTTGTTAAATTTTTTGTATTATAGCGATTATGGTATCAACGACATTTTACAAAACTGGGCTTATACTAGTAATACAACATGGCACGAAATATTAAAAGTTTATCGTTAGCTAAATGTGCAAAAAATATTTAAAATTTACAGTAAACATTTACAACAAAATTCAACAAGACATCAATTAAAACGATTAATTAGTAGTGGGGCTAAAGCACGGATAGTCCTAAGAATCTTAAGCACTTATATTCTAAAATCTTGATAATTAATAAACTTTTTATTGTATTAACAGGCATCATCTAAACTAAACAGTACTTCTAATGTTTTAATACCTTGCTTTTGATATTTAACCTTTTAGCCGTATATACGACCTTTAGAACTCCTTCTAAAATGTATGTGTAGATTTTAATATAAATAATGGCATAATTGTTTGATTCAAGCTCAGCTTAAGCCATGTTAAGGGACGATTAGTAAAGAATCCTGTTAGGATATTTCCAAATTTATTCGTATTCATTTGAAAGGCACTTAAGTAAATTAGTGCGTATGTTACCTCCTATTTCATATCAGTTTTATATTTTGTACCTATCCATTAAACATCTGATATATTTTTTAATCAATACCGTACATGTAAATAGCTTTAAATAAAGAATTCGAATCAATAATGCAACATAAACCACCCTAAAGTGCCTCCACCTTTATCCATTTGATTTTACGTAAGTCGTATTAAACCGTATTAAACTAAGCTAAACACCAGGATTAGAATGTAACAAACACCTTTTGGGATCTAAACATTTGATTTAAATTTATAAGAAGTGCGTAATCCTAATTAATAAAGTAATTTGGTACTTAATACGACGTTATTCCATTGAGAGAAGGAGCGATTCTCAGAAATTTTAATTTAAATGCTACATTTTCTACAAGTTTAGTTACTGTAAGGTTCTATATTAGAACAATATTACCTACTGATTATTAGCACGGAATATTTGGTTTACAAGAGCTTAAAATTTAAAACGCTTTTTAACATACAAAAGTCAAATTATCAATTATCAATTAAAGTTTAAATAGGTAAATTTCGTACGTAAAGTAATTGTTTGTAATGGTAAACGTTTCACACTTTTTTGATCTAGGTAAATTTCGTACGTAAAGTAATTGTTTGTAATGGTAAACGTTTCACACTTTTTTGATCTAATTAATATTGTAATTCTATAAAACTTTTCTTGTTCTTATTTCTCAGTGTTAAAAATGTATACCCAATTATTATTTTGTTTACGTTTATGCTAATTCGAGTAATATTATTGTTGCTAATTGCTTTACACATAACGCTAACATTTAACCAGTTTATAAATAGTGCTTAAAAAGAAAACATTTACATGGCGTTGATTCAAGATTAGTGTGTTTCACGAATGTTACAAATTACTTTAATCGCATTTATGAATATTAATGATTGCCTTTCCTACGTCTTGAATTCCAATTATTATCTTTTTATCAGTTTTATTTTACGCATCTAATGTATTAAAGTTTTAATTCATTTGCATTTTGCAGAATTATGGAATAACCTAAAAACAGGGCACAAAATATCCAACGTGACTTTGGGCTTTGCTATTGTACATTTTTAAATATAGGTATGCAGAAGAAATTGTTTTACTACGTTTCAGAATTGCGAAACAGAACAAGCGAAAACTTGGAAGTATTCGAAGCTTTTGAGAAACTGCAGAAAATGTAGATGTGGGTTGCTAACTTATAAGAATCATAAACAGAGCCATTTCAGGTCAATAAGGACATATGAAATATCATGCCTAATAACAATTTGTTACAATGATAATCATATAGAAGTTGGCCTATTTACAAAAACAAACTTTTCGAAGTTAAATAACAACACATAGAACATTCGTTGCATTTTCGAACAGCTAAACAAACATGAACAAAATTTCTACCACTACTCTTTCGTATAAACAAAGCAGGCAATGCAATTTCAACGAAATACAATCGAAGACTTTTGCTACTCTCAGCCTGCTACCACGAACGCTTCTCATTTCCAAATAATGTTTCTAGCCCGACCTTAACATTAATCAAAGCATTCATGCAAATGGTCGGTAATATCAGTCAACGCAGGAGAATACTGGTTATCTAAACATCTTGAACGGCTAAATAATTCAGATCCATAATCATAATCAGTCCTTAAAACTTTCACCCTTTATCTATTTTGAGTACCACACCAAAAATTTAATCCAATTCAAGTGGAAATTCAAAAAAATTTAAAGACTACTTACAACAATTCATTATAGAAAGGAATAATATTTAGTGAATGACAGTGATTTATTACTAACTCAGTTTTTAATAAAAATTAGTTCTTACTTGGAATTAAAACGTATACGGTAATGAGGTAATTATAGAAAACGCTCGAAATTCTAGTAGTCAGAGATACTTGGAATCTTCATTGGTTAGTTTATATTTGAAAAAAATCTAAATCATAGGGCATAAATCAATACAATTGGATTGGTTTTGGGCAAATAGAAAATGTCTAAGTTTCGGCCAAGGTTTAGGTTTTTGAAAACTAAAGTATTTGAGTTTAGTGGAATGTAGTTGGAATATTAAGTCCTACTCGTAATTTTCGTTATTTTAAAACGATGGAATATTGCCTAGTCAATCAAGAATTTACTAATACGATAATATACAATATAAATTGTGATTTCTTTTAGTTTACAGTGGAATCACTCTCGTTTAGAGAGTTTGGAACATGCGAAATGGTTTTTCGAAGAGTTGCTGACTAACACGGCCTAACTTCGCCTAGTATATAAATTATTACGGAATATTTACAAAAATTGACGATTTTTTTCCCTTTCAGAATAGTAAAATATACGGAAAATGAATTTTTAATCTTTGACAACCTAGTTTTCACCACGTGGATTTTTCACCAATTTACACAACCTTATCGAAATTGACGAAAATACAAACGATTAGTCATAACCTTCAGTGCTTAGATATTTATATTTTTTAATATCCTAAAGAACCATCCCAAAACACATTGTAATTTAAAGCAATATTTGCAGAAGATGGGATTTTCACGGCGATATAATTTTTTACATATTGGACAGCTATGTTTGTACTTGGAAAATCAACATTTCAAGGATATCCATTCAAACTTAAAACTCATTTTTAATCTTAATTTAAAAGTAACTCATTAATTAATTTGTCTTTTATATGTTTGTGATTAACATTCAAAAAGTAAATTGGTTTTTGGTATTTTCCAAGTTAATTCCGATGTTGGTCCTTAATTTTAATTTGTAACAGGACACCATCCACTTATACATATTTAAAAAAATTCAATGCGGGATTATTAAAGATTTTTGCGTTGTAAAATCTCAAAGCTTTACTTTTTAGTTTCTTTAATAAAGTTTCAAACTATTAGGTTTTGTTTTATAATTTTAGGATAAATAAACTTGCTTTATTCTGCCGTTAACAAAAATACAAGGCTTTGAAATACTTAACCTAAAACCGTTCTACATTTTCGTTTTATAAAGATTTAGGAGTTATTTTCAACCCGTAGAGATTACTGAAATTATTAACGAAGAATCAGTTTCAATCATTTACATCCGCATAAAATATGAACTAGAAGACGATTAAAAGTCAACAGTTTGTATTGTTGTTAAAGCTGTAATTACCTCTTCGATAATCCTTTTCTGAATTTTTAATGTTATTTTCTGGGTTGTAATATGCTTTTACTTACAAACTAAGAATTCATTATTTATTTAATGTTTCAGAAAGATAAACGTCGATTTTACGTAACTCATATATGGATATTTCCTACTGAGATGCTCGGTTTTAATTCGATCGTGGTCTGCTCTACATAAACTACCTAAAAATATTTCATTCACATTTCTGTGTTATCACTTGTCTTGATATTTTTAACACCGTTGCTAGCGGTGGACTGTATTTTTTTAATATTTCGTTTTTAATAGGTAACAAGCAAAGCTCTTGATAATCATTTCGCGTTTCCGAATATGTGTAAAGCAAATAACACCATTTAATATAGTAATGCATACAGCTGTATACATAGCTTAGAATTTTAATTTTTCTTCGAGTTCATTCTTATTCAGTAAACTATCAGCCTATCAACCAATTTATTTATTACATTTTTATGGCAGTTCAGTAATACTTATTTGCTCTTTATCTAAAGAGACCGCTAAAGAAGACACGAAATATTACAACAAAAATACGCTAAACGCTTTGTATCGTGGATTATGTACTAATTGAATTATTTTATTTATTATTCACACTATGATCGGTCTAATTCACCGTCACATTGTACAAGTTATAATTAAATTGCAACCGGATATTTTCCGAATTTCATTTCGCATCATCTCAGGATTTAGGAAACAGGGGATGCATTTTACAAATAGAATTAAAAGAACATCGGTCATACACAAACACTATCTTTCCCAATTTTCTGCAGCCTTTTTTGGCACAGGGAACGTTTAGAAGAGTACATTATATTCGACTTTATATCTACGAATCACATTAAATTAATTCTTTAAATCTTTAAAACTTGGCGATTGTTGTGTTTCATACTATCAAAATCTTTAAAGTAAATCGTATTACTGTTGTAGTACAAGAAGGCAATGTAATTATTTTAATTGCAATTTGGAGGAATTAATTCAGGGGCTTACACGTAGTGCCCGACTTCACCAGGTTTCTTTATACATTTAAACAATTATTTAAAAATTTCCTATGCTTCTCCTTATATTAGTTTGTAAGAGAATTTTCTAATTTTGGGAGATACTGGAATATCAAAAAGTAAGACGAAATATTAACTTAGTTGATGACTTTTAAATTTAGCCATATAAAGATCAAGGGATTTACAAAAAAAGTCGACCAATCGTTCAGATTAAACTTTTGGATATGTTAATAAAAAGACAATTGAAGATGTTTTTACGAAAAAATAAAATGTGCATCAGAACTCGTTTAATTCCACTTCTTTCAACCAATAAAACCTTTCAGATAAATTCACCTCAAGCTTAATATTCGAATTTGACTTTCTTAAGCGTTCATCATATGACTCATTATTACAACCCCAATCAAAAACGTAATGATAGTTTCAGACAGTCCTCAAAATATAGCAAGCCCATTAGTCTTCATCACTAAATCATTGATTCACAAACTGACTATGTAACCAAGAAATTAAATCGTTTCTTGAAATATGATATGTCGCTTAAAAGCCCAATAAAATATCCTTTTATTATTCATAGAATTGTAAATATTGCTAGATAAGATTTGTTAAAACTAGGTAAGTTTTGAAGCCAATTAGCAATGACAATTGGGAACGTTTTGGTATTCGGAAACGTAAACATACACAATCGGAAGTATTACTATTTAAGAGCTACACTCACCAATAAGCATAGATTTATCTTCGATAATAAACATAAATTTGATACAGTTTTTCATCTCCTCTCTTCTCATATCATCCCATAGCAAGATAAAATACAGGAATAACAGTTTTACAGAAGATCTGCTAGACACTGTGCATTCATTAATTACTAACATCGACTCGACTGTTTATTAACTAAAAAATATCGTTAACTAATTCATCAAGCCATCGGCAAACCATTCTCAGGTTACAATAATTCCTTTTCTACCGCAATTTCGAGGTTATTATAATAATAATATCAACCGATTGCATTGCTAATAACAATTAAATAAAAATAATTAACCATATAACTATAATTTAGGAAATTCTTGTCGAGTTTAATTCAAGCACGATAGTTTTTAGTTATTTTAACTCTCAACTGACATGAGTAACATTCATATTAAAATATGTAAAAACAGGAATTCAATAAGAAACAACATTATCATTCCTCATGCAACCCAATAAGGTTTCATCTGCGCTTTAAAACACCAAATACATAAATGCAACCACCTACTTATAGCAACAAATTCGTTAAACTCGTTCATTTGCAAAATCTACCAGAGACCCACGATCGCCGAAATGATTTGTAATTTAATACAGAATAACAATTACCACACGCAACTCTGATCAAATCCGCAACACATATCTTACCAAACCACAAAAAACTAACAATTTGTATAAGGCACTATAAGGCTTTAGAACTATTTCAAAGAACAGCAACCCTGCACATATATTTTCGACAATAATTACAAAAAGAAAAATTCAAAACAACAAAGTAGAAATTTAATTAATAAAAATAAGCCTAGGCCAGTGGCCTGTGAAACTCATAACTATGAGTTCTGCATAAATTTTACAGGGAGGAATTGCGAATTTTCATTATAAAAACTAAAATACCAAGAAATCGTAAATTAGGGTGATATTATAATAAAATTCATAATAATTCATAATTATTCATTCTTTCGTCGGT
The DNA here is from genome assembly GCA_963082815.1 of Melanotus villosus. Lineage (NCBI taxonomy): Eukaryota > Metazoa > Arthropoda > Insecta > Coleoptera > Elateridae > Melanotus > Melanotus villosus. The sequence goes on along the minus strand of OY720419.1, from coordinate 97,042,198 downwards.
TTCTGTTTAAAATTTGTCGTGTTCGTAATTAAATAAATAAGTAAAACATTCGTTTTCACCTTTATGAAACCCCGAAGAGAAGTTTTAATATCGAAAAATAATTATTTATTTTTCGGAGGGAGAGATATTTACGTAATATTGGATTTCTGCAATTCCTATTAAGTAAGAATAAAAAGTAATAACTATAATACAATTATTTTAATATTAATTACTCTTAGGAGTTCTAGGGAGAAAAATATACATCGAATATTCTTTATCATCATGTTTAAATATTAAGGATTGGATATTCATTTTACCGTAGATAAATCCGTTACAGAGAATTCAAAATTTGTTTTGTTGAGCATTTTAAATCAATATACCTATTAAATCAGTGTTAAAGATATTCGGGTTACAATATATTTTTAGTTTCCGAGGAGCTTTCTAGGGTTCAGTAAGATTTTTGACAAAATAGTTTTCGCTAATATTTTATATTTTATAGCTTTTGTTTAGATTCAGATGTGTTTAGGTTCTGTCGATAAAAATTTAAAGAAGTATTGATGCTATCAATCTTCTATTTTTGCGGTAATTTATTCGATAACTAGCTACGAACCAAAATAAAATTTTCTGTTAAATATCACTAAAAATTGGGATAATTTATACCTAATGTTCGGTACCTCGGTGATTGCATTAAATTTGAATACAGTAGTTTGTGCTAGTATTTTGTATTTTGTCGAATGGGTTTAATTTAAAGAAATATTAATATTATTAATCATTTTTGCAACAACTCGTTTCGTAACTACTAACTAAAATACTGTCAGGTGTGTAAAAAACTAGGATCATTTTACTTATTACAGTCAATGACTGCGTCTTTACCTACATATTTTTGATACCTTTTTTAAAATAAGGGAACATTTTATTCGTTTATTGACAAGGCTTGATCGTTATTTATGCTTATAGTTATAAACCATTAGTGTGTCATTCTTATTTCGATTAACTTATTTTCTTAATAGAGAATTTCTTCTGATTAAATATTACAGTATTTTTCATTTACAGCTTAATGGTTTCGAATTGTTATCTGCTTGGTTTTTCTTTACAAACGATTTCATGTATTATGCTAGCTAAGGTTTGTTTTTAACGTACAAAAGTTTTTAAAGCAAATAATGCTTTTTTGTTTTTGCTTCCCCACCGCCTTTCATCAGTTTTGTAATTTCTAAACAGCTTTCATCGTTTTCACCTTTTTAAAGTAAAATTTGGTTTCGTATTTTTTTTCTAATTTTGGCGTTTTACTTCAGGGTATTTTTAATAGTTACGATTATATGTATATTCCGCTTTATTAGTTACGAAGTATTAATGGAATTTGGTTTAGAACTTTAAGACTAAAAATAATTATTGCCATTTTCTAATTTATACATATTAAGATGTTGTTTCTTCTATTTTATTTATCTATGAAATATTAAATCTCTTCTTGAACTTGACGACAACAGAGAGAAATATAAAAATAAAAATAGAGGAGTAAGAAGGGTTATAATCAAAGAGAAAAACTGTTACTGGGAACATCAGGTATTGAAAGTTACATTGGTGGAGCGCAGCCCACAGAAGTTTGGAAAACCTTGAAAGGAAAGAAGAATAATAGAGGTAGTGGTTGGGACAACTGTATACCATTAAAAGACTGGGAACTACACTATAATCAATTACTGACGGAAAACCGCCCTCAATTCTTAATGGACCCACAAAATCTAATAGCAGATGAAGATGATACCCAGATAAACATAACAGAGGAGGAATTCTTGAAAACTGTAACATTAATGAAGAATGGACGATCACCGGGTCCAGGCAATATACCAGTCCAACTACTGAAATACGAATGACCAGCCCTAATAGAAAGAATTACAATGTTAATTACATACCAAGAGCATCAATTTAACAACTATACCAGCGGAATGGAAGAAATCATATATAGTTTCAATTTTCAAAAAGGGAAATAAAAAGGACCCCAACTTCTACAGAGGATTGAGTATAAACAGTACTTTTAGTAGACTTTTTGGGAAAGACCAAGTGGTGCTGGCTTAGGACTCCTACGACCTGGAATACATGACCAGGATACAGCTTATAAAGACTGGGGACTTCAGATGAGTATGACAAAAACCGAATAGTGGTTAACTCAGATACCAGATTTGAAATAATTTTAGACGACGATGTGAGGATTCATCAAGTTGATCATTTTAAATATTTGGGGCAGAAATAGATAAGAATGGCCTGGGAGATAGATAACTTAGACACCGAATTCAACAGAGCAGGAAGATAATTGGATGCTTAAATTGTGTATGGTGGGACAAGAATATCTCCATCAAAAATACAAAGTGAACAGGTCGAACATTTGTAGAATCAGTGGGAGTTAGATTAATTGCGACGAAGTGCTAGAATTTCAATACTTCAAAGAATTCCCAATGCAGAAGTTAGACGACGAATGGAAGCTACCGATGTAGTTAGAGACAGAATAGAACGTAAAAGTCTAAATGATTTGGACACCTATTGAAGATACCAGATGAGAGATGGCCGAAGAAGATCTTCAAATGGAAACCAGAAGGGAAGAATAAACCAGGAAGGCCACGAAAATCATGGAACGAAGGGTAGCAATGAGAAGAAGCAACCTTAACGAAGACGATGATTACGACGGAATCGATACTCCTTGCTTTAACATGTCGTTATCAAAATACAAATCGTTGCATTCAAGTTGTTCAAAGCTTCGAAACCGAAAAATCCTACATTTTTGTTTTATAAATATTTAGAAGTCTTATTTTCGAACCGTAGACATTAACAAAGAATCAATAAATTTCAATCATTTACATCCGCATAAAATATGAACCACCAAGATTAAAAGTCAACAGTTTGTATTGTTGTTGAACCTATAATTACTACTTTGATACTCTTTCTATCAATTTTTAATACTGTTTTCTGGGTTGTAATCTGCTTTTGTTTATAAACTTAAGAATACTTTAATTTAATTATTCATTCTAAACCTTTAGTATTTAACGGACAAAAAATAGTCATCCAAATTCATTACCAGTTCTACAGATTTTCATGAAATTTTAATTTCCTTTTCACTAAAACATCAGTTATCAGCTGTTAAAGCACACGTGTTAATTTAGGCTGGGTTATTTAAAGAGTGAAATTTCCTATAGTAAATGGCATCTTAAAACTTCACCGTTTTCTACATGTGGAATGAATAATAATTGGGTAATACTACAAATATATTATTGGTTTTCGTTCCCTAATAGTGTTGTACTGTTCGTCGTGATATAAAATCAAAATTCATACAAAACCTTTAAGGAGTTTGAATATGAAGACTTTTACGAATTTTTGTAATTAAACAAAAAACGGTTTAATAGATTCGGGCATTTCGCAGGGGAAGAAGCTCCTGTATTTGGTAGCTGTGGCGGTTTTATATTCGATTATATTAGGTTTATTATTCGTGCTAGAATTTTCTTTATTTTTTTAGCATAACGTCTGGGAATAAAACTTTAGGACTCATTGTTATTACTTCGTGATTTCATGGATAGTTTAGTTTATACTCTTTCTTTAATTTTTTTAACACATTGGATCATATTTTTTCACGCTTTATTATTCCTGCATATTTTTCAGATATTTAATTGCTATAAAACGTATAATAATCTAAATCTAATAAAATATTTGTTTATTCAAAACATTCACATGTTAAGCAATATCAAGGACTAAGAATTTCCAAAATCCTTTTTGTGATGTATTTCTTGGACTTAAATATGATTTTTATCCTGTTTTCTTTTCTTATTCTCATTCTTAGTCTTCTATCTAAACTATGAAGTAGGATTTGCTACCTTCTTATTCCGATTACCTATTCTTTAACAAATTTTTGTCATTCAAAATCTCAATTTTTCGTAATTTTATTAGTTTTGTTCTTTGAGTAAACTTCAAAGGCCTTCTTCTCATATTAAAAATCGTTTAAAACATTTAAGTTAACTGCCTATGTTATGAAATAAATCGTAAATTGTCGTTTGTACACAGTTTTTGTTTTTTTTTAGTCTTAAATAAACAGACCGTTTCTACCGTTTAAGATTTTTAGACTCCGGTTTATTGCCAGTCTTTAATTTTTTCCTGTTTTGGATATCTTATTTAAATTAGTTCAGAGTACTTTTAGTACTGATTCCGACCTATTATCTTTATTTTACCGAAACATTATTGGCACTCAGTTTTCAACTTTACCTTAAATTTTGTAAATTACAATTAAGTTGACCATTCATATTCCATATTTTACACTAATTAGGATACTAAAACCAATTTTTTATTTCTTTGCGAATTCTTAATTTGGTCCGACGCTCACATGGTCAAAAGGACAAGAGAAGGAAATAAAAGAATTCTTTTATTAAATTCCGCTTTTACTTCAAGGAAATTATTTTAGAATTTATTCCATTTTCAGTACGCTCAGAACGAGTCGAACGGTTTCTTTTTCAGTAAATTTTGCAAGCCAATTTAATTAGTATTGATCAGTTTTCAACTCGACTTTTTAACTACAACAAGTCTCAATATATACTGCTACAAACGACACAGAAATTAACTACTTCAAACATTGCAGATTACCAGCATAAAGCAAATTTCGAGAAGCAAAAAGCCTGTACATTCGTGCCTTTCAAAGATTAGTAGGTAACTATTTGCCTGTTTTAAAGCCTTTGTGCTTAATAAAATGCGCAAAGCCATTAAAGCCAAACATCACACATACAGCGATCACAAATTTTTGTCAGTTCATTAAAAAATTAAATAAATCTTAGAAATGCCACGTTGCCAGTGGCTTTTAATATTTTTTGGGTCTAAGTTTTGGGTTTTTTGGTTATCCTAATTTGCGGTATGTTTCTCAGAATTTCGTTTTATTTTTCAAAGTTCAGGTCTTATAAATAATTCGTAGGGAAATATTATAACAATTCGTTCGGCAGTTCTTTCGAAATTCCAGGTCTCATAAATAAATCATAATATATAAATCATTTCAGTTTTTCCAATAAAACGTATAAATTATTGTTGATAAACTTGAAATATGGAAAATTAGAAAATTTAGGTTCACTAATGTAACTGTTAATGTTGCCTCATTTTTTAACTTAAAGTAACCGCTTTTTGTTTAATCACTAACGTAATTCTACTTAAATGAAGCGAGACTAGACTATGACTAGAATTGTACACATGAGGAAGGAATACTTCTATTAAAAAGAAATCATTAAGGGTATCTTGAATTACGGATTGTTGGGATGAAAGTGAAGGGAACATCTGAATCATATGCATTTAATAATTTATACCCATTTTTTGTTTTTGAATCTTTGAGAAATCACTGATTTAACTTATTACTAACTATTAACCATCGCTATTTTTTCAAGTGTTAATTTTCTTATGGGAAACTGGTTATAAAGAATTTTAGTTCAACAATTGTGTATCGAGTTTTTTACCTTTTCGGTGAATATTATCCTAATTTGGCTTATGTTTTACGCCGTTCTGTCCTAATTTCAAAATTTCAGGTCTTTCATGTGTAAAATAATTTTTAAGAAAAATCGCATCAATTCTTTCTATTTATCTCTATTTTTCAAGAATTCGGGTCTTTTATTTTAACGAACAAATTGTCGAAGATGATATTTTTACGTTTTTGGTAATGTGTACAGTCAAGGGTTACTGGTTCAATTCATACTCTTTTCCTTGCAAATTTTCAGAATTAACGTTAATCCATTATAAATTCTTACATATTCTGATATTTCAGTTAAACTAATATTACCTAAGACATTCCAATTAATATCAATGCATTTTGAAAGAGGGCTCTTGGTAAAACATATTACAATACATTAAATATATTCAAGGATTTACTATTCAGAAATTATCCTAATTTGTCTTTGTTATTTTAACAACTTATCTTCTTCGATCAGATAACATATGTATTAAAAAAATTGCGTTTCGAAAATATTTAAAATTAGGCACTTGAAGCGCCATATAAACTTTAATTGCTAAGGGTTTGCTAGATTCTGACAGAATTTTCAAGCAATATTTATACATTACACTTCTGATTTTAAAATAAAACTAATTCATTTTACAGTCGAGTTTTGGGGAAGCAGAATTAATCACCTGCATTTTAAATTTATTCAGAATTTAAATTTTAAAGGTATTTCAGGATTTCTACAACCTTTCACCAACTACCCGTACTCTAACAATTTTCTTCATGTGATTTTAATTATTTATCTTTCTCGGTCTTGGTATGTCGTTATTACGAGAATTACAGGTATGCAATGTCTAAAATTAAGTAGGTACCTAATTGAAGCGTCATGTAAACCTTGGTTTTAGTAAAATACCAACAAAAATTCTTAATTTTACAACTTTACACTTATGAACATATGTTTCTTAATTTTCGGTTCAATTTAAATTTTTTGCGACGTTAGTTTTTCTAATTTCCTTTCCCTTCGTTATTATTTTTCACATCAATTACATTTTTAGGGATTCGCTGCTTTTCAGAAATATTTGTAATTTTGTTAAACCTTTTGTCATATTTTTTCATGTTCTTGCAGCCTTAGAAGTACAATGAAAATTCAGTTAGAAAACTTTACTGAAACTATCGATGTTCATACGATATAAAATATCCCTTAGTTTCATAATTTGAAGCAATTAAAAATACAAAATAAGGAATTCAGTTAATAACTTGTCTTGCTGGGGTTTTTCTAAAATTGGTTTACCTTTCGAATATGCATATTAAGGGGGAAGTCAGTTGTCATCCAATCTTAAATAATATTAACGCCATTCTAAATTTTAATGTTTTTCTGGATTGTTAAAGTAATTCCATGTCAAACCACTCAAATAAGTACTTTGTACTTTTGATAATTACTCGGTTTAATTAATTTTCAGTTGTTGTCATCCAATCTTAAATAATATTAACGCCATTCTAAATTTTAATGCTTTTCTGGATTGTTAAAGTAATTCCATGTCAAACCACTCAAATAAGTACTTTGTACTTTTGATAATTACTCGGTTTAATTAATTTTTAAATGAAATATGGAGATTTCCAACTTAAATGTTGCTTTATTCTTAACAGAACCTCTTTAAAGGGCTTCTTAGATTTTAAGGGCATTTTCGTAATTATAAAATTAATTTTTCCACGATCCGCTTATAAAAATTATATTCAAATAATATTTCTACGTTGCACTTAGGTTTAAAATTTATTTGACTGAAGAAAAGTCAATCAAGTGTGTTTTAAATTTATTCAAAAGTTAACATTTTAAAGATATTTATGGAATTATGTTACGTTTCACAAATTGCATTACCCTAACAGTTTCTTTTTGTTATTTTGAAAACTTGTTCTAATACGTGTTTACTAAAAATTGTAAGGTAAGAGACGTCTAAAATTAAGTAATTAAAGCGTCATCTAAGCAGTCAGTTAAATTATTCATTCCATTTTATTACTTAATTGTTTACCCAATTCAATTCTGTTTCAATAAAAAATATTTTAGTTTTTGAGATTTGTTTTCCTAAATGTAAGTCGTTTCTGGATTTATTATTTTGGTTTTTTTAAGTGATACCATGTGGGACAACTTCGATACTTTGTATCATTCTTAATTAAGCAGAGTATAGTGATGTTTTAAAACTCGTTGATTTTCGATTAACAAACTGCTTTCTCCTTAACATTTCATTTGTAAATTTTAAAAAATTTAAACGATTATATTTCCTTGTTTTCGTTCGCTTTTTTTCGGGGTTTTCATTTTAATTTTTTGTTAAATAAATTGGAATACTTTCAAAATCTCTGATTGTTTCTTTGTTCTGCCAAACTTGTACGATTCATAATATTGTTGCTTGCTTTATTAAAGTATTCGTAGCTAGACTAATTACTTTTTTAAATATAAATACATTTCAAATTTTATTTTTAATTTAGAAGTAGAAATATAGTTTTCTTTATACAAATAAAACTGCTTTTTAGTATTTTTAATATTCAATTTAGTTCTATCCTAATTTCTATAATTTTTATGAATATTAGAAGGATCTATAACGACAATGAATTAGAACTCTTTTAATCTTAATTTTTGTTTACAGCATAAATCTTTGATTGATTGATACAATACGAATCTCAGTATTCATTTTTCAAGTATTTACAATTTATTGGAAGTACAGAAATATATGAGAAGAGGGGATAAAGAACCGTAACAAATTCGTCTATTATTTTACTAAACATTTATATTTAAGATTTTTAAAAATATGCCTCGATGTAATACGAATTTCGGGTTTACTTCTTTAAGTATTCAGTTTTTGTTTTTATAGAGTCATACCAGCAGAGGGGATTAAAATCATTAATAAATAGTCTTACTATTTAAATTTATATAAATATTTCGTATTTGGAAAAACTTTCAATTTTGTTTTTACTTAATTCTTGTCTGGGTTTTGTCTACGGTATTTTATATTACATTATTTATTATATTAAATATATATTCTGATTCATTACGAATTTCGGTGTTAGAGCCCGGCTATGTCACCTTTTACCTAATTTTTATCTGGTTTGGTCTGTGTGATTTTAAATAAAATTGTTAAAAAGATATCTTTGAGTCAATACGCATTTCAGATAGTACTTTTTCTTAAGATATTTTGGTTTTTGTTTTTATTGTTTAATTACGAGGTAGTTTTAGCATTTCAATTCACCTAATTTTTTCATATTTCGTAAAACTTTCAATCTTGTTCCTTGCTCAAAAAATATGTCTTCATTCATACAAATTTTAGAACTTGTTTTTATTAAGTAGGTATTCAGGGTTTCTTTTTATATAAATATGTGAAAAAAGAGGATTATTACAAAATAGCTTTAATATCTAAATTCACATAAATATTTTATATTTTGGAAGACTTTCAATTTTGTTTTTACTAGACTTATCTTATTAATTACCTTTGGCTGTTTTACCTTTATCTTATTCATAGACTCTTATCTTCTAAACACTTTAATTTTGGACTTCACCCATTAATATCAAAAATCTCTGAACACACAGCCGTATGTAAGATTGAACTTGCAAGCTTTGATTTGTTTTTTCTGTAGGCGATTTTATGCTTTAAGTTTTTTTAACGTTTTCGGAGATTTATGTTTTGAAAAAACGGGGTAAAATACTTTTGTGAAGTAATATTTTAGTGCTGAAGATAAATACCTTAATACCAAGATCTTCAGACTCTAAATTTTGCCTTATTTAATCGAATAAATCTTTATTTGACAAATCTTTTCAGTTTGTTCTATTGCTTTAAAGGCTATACAGATTGACACATGATTTGTTCATTTCCATATCTGCGTTGGAAAATGTTATAATTCTGGTTTTAATCCTAGCTTTTAATTTGGTATAATTTTTATTACAATCAGCCTTCAGGGATCAATCATTTGGTTTGTATTTTGTATACCTTATTACCCTTTTTCTATTTCTCTTAGAATTTTCAATACTATCACTACTTAGGTTTATGTATTTTTCGTTTGCTTTTATCTAAATTTCTTGTCATATTTTCCTAAGATATGCAAGACAATTCATAAAGTTATTGAATTATTTATAGATTTAACAGGTAGATGATTGATTAACTAAACCCCTAAATCTACCACAAAATAAACTAACAAAACGCACCTTGTGGTTGGGAGAATTTATACTGAAAGGTGTAACTTGGCCTTAAGAAGTAAATTGATTTACAATTGATACTTTTTATCAGTTTATGACCTTTTACTTTAGGGTTCGTCCATTTGCCTTAAAATTTTCTACAGTATGTTTGGATATTTTTTCTATATTCAATAATTTAGTTTATACATATATTTGTGTTACTTGTCGAGTTATGGTTTCCTACAATAATTCCTTTGGTGTATTTTTTTAGTATTTATCAGATGTTTGTATGTTCGTAATATTCATTTAAAATTATTTTAAGCTATTTATGGTAGGACTAATAAATGGGAACAATATTTAAACTTGGAAAAATGGAGAAAGTGTATAAAAATCCCTTTTTACTTTCCTAACTTGCAAAATTGGGTTTTTAATATGAATTTTGATTCTGTACCGTATCTATTACAATCTGTAAGTATTACACCTTCATCTTTATAATTGTACTTCATTTATAACCAATTCAGGTGCTTTGTTTATAGCTACGAATTTCTTGACGTTTTATTACCATCAATTTATTTTTATCTTAAATTATTTTTAGATACTTTTCGACCACTTCATAATATATAGTTTTTATCAATATATCGCAGTTATTCGACGTATTATAATTTTCTAAGAAAAACTCCTTTATTCCTTGGGCATGTTTTTCAGTCTTTATGGGTTAATTAATTAAAAATAATAATATTCTAAACATAAAACGTTCATTTCAAGATATTTTAAAACCTTTATAGTGGGATTAAGTAATAAAATATGGGAAATTACCCTTAAAAGTCAAAAGTTATAATCTTTTATTGATTCTAAATAAATATTTAATTGCAGTTTTGATTCTGCACCAATTCTGTCATAATCGAATGTTAGTCGGAAACTGTTAAATTTTATTTCTGTATTACTAATTCGCAATATGTTTTGTTTCTATGAACTTTTCTTTACGATTATGCAAGGTTCGGCTTAAAAAATATTGTTGAAATTGTAACTTTAAATACATTTGATAATTATTAAGTTCCTGTATTTCAGTTTCAGAGCTAAGAGCAGTTAAATTTTCTAATTCCAGAAGACGTATTAACATTGTTTTATTTATTATATTCTGCAATTCATTCGATTTTTCTGTTAATTACGACTACCAATTTTGGTTACCGTCGTGTTTTATTGTTCATTAATTTCTTAAAATTTTAGGTTTTTATACCTTGTTGGGAGTTCTCAAATCAAATTCTTACGTTGAAATATGAATATATAAGTTAAAACGCTTAGAATGGACAATTGAAAGGTCCTTCCTTTACCAAGAGCTAAACTCGAAATATTGTTTAAATTTTCTGTTAATTATAAAACCGTCTATTATTTTTGCTAACGTTGCTTTTTATCGTTTATTAATTTCATAAGGTCTTCAGCCTTAAATATTTTTACCCATCTTCTGCCCGACTTATAGTTTTCTTATGTATCTTAGTTATTCGATTTGTCTTGGAAAAGTTCTTCGACAAGTTTTACAACGCCCATACATCCCTACACCTCTTTCTCTCATCCTTTGTATCTTTTTCAAGTATTATAATAAATTCAAATATAAGAACGAATACGCAAATGTATGTCAAACAATTTATTTTAGACCCGACGAACAACTGAGCGAAAACATAAAATTTTTCTGATGAGTTTTGGATATTTATTTGTTATACTGCGATTTTCATTTTTGATTAAACTCTATGTTTATATCAGTCCGTACTATTTTCGTTAACGTTGCTTATTATCGTTTCTTAATTTCTCAAAAGTTCAGGCTATCTGTACTTTGTTGGGGATTATTAAAGCCACACGTATTTTTCGTGCGTTTTATAATTTTCCGTTTATGAGAATTCTCTACGCAAAAGTGGATTATTCCTTGGACTTTCGCTCTTTTCCAGATACTTGTTCATTAAATGAAACATTCTATTAATCGCCGACATTCGCTTAATTTAATTGTCAGTTTAGGTTTAAAAGTGGATTTAAATAACGAATAGGAATAACGTTTAAAAAAAAATTCTAAAGTTCTTAACCATCTACGCATTTTTATTTAGTCCAAAACTTAAGTACTTTGAAGCTCGAGCTTCGATTCTGTGCGGTTTTTCATTACCCAAACTGTCGTTCATTTTGTTAATTTTGTACCAACCATTTCGTTTATGAATATATAGGGGAAAAGGAAATTAAAAGTATCATTGAAATTGCATTTTTTATAGATCTGATAATCGTTAAATTGTTCGTTTTAATCTGAATTTTACGTTTCTAAACATAGATTGATGTAGCATAATATTAACAGCTTGCCATGATATTTACAATTAATACTTCTTAACGTCGTCAACACACCGAGTTTTATATAATTCGGGAAATGAATGTTTCTTAATTTAATACCTAATATAATATTAAAAGTTTTACAAATTGCAATTCATTCAATTTTTCTGTTAATTACAACGCTTTCGATTTATTTCTGTTAACGTCGCCTTTTATGATTCAATAATTTCTGAAAATACATATCAGGTTTTCTATACCTTGCTGGGGATTAAGCTTAGTTCTAAACATCGAAAAGCCGTTAATATTACATGAAAAATCTAAAGTTAAGGAATACACCTAGAATGAATATGTGAAAGCTCAAATCGATTGTTACCGTTACCAAACCAACAAAGCTAAGCTCAACTTCCAATCAAAGGAATTCATGCTTAGAAATTAAAAAAAAAAAAAATTAGTCAAAAACCAACGTTTGCAAAACTCTGAGAAATACGTAAGCCTAAAACATGTCCACATTTAATTAATAAATAACTCAACTCGCCCCTAAATATTTACAACCACAACAAAGAAATGTTTTTTAACATAGATTACAAAATAAGAATTTCAATTAACACATAAATCATGCAATTTCAATGAACAATACAAGGCACACAAAACTAACTCCTGTTAAAACGGAAGCTAAACTTTATTAATTACTGTCTTCTGCCGTGATTTTGTTAACGTAACAGCCTCAAACTAAACATTTAACAACCCTTCGATCGCGCAAAAACTGTACACAATACAACAAAGCAACTTGTACGTACTGTTCAATACCAAAGCCGATCTATAAGTTACTTAAACTTAAGCGCCTCGTTAGTCAAATCTAAACTAAACATTGATGATTTCGTTCGCATTCAAGTGCGGGGGTAACATATTTAAAGCTTAGAACTTTAGGTATGCTTAAAGCATGAACCACTTTGAGATGCAATGCATGTGGAACGGGTTTCCATGGTGTTATAAATGGTTTAAGTTGAAAGGAATTATCAAACCCTTGAAGTACTAAATCATGTCAATGAAAAACAAATGCAAATAACTAAAAGCATGCCGATTACAATTTGTGAGTAATTTCAAACAATTGTGAAAGCTTATTCAGCTATCAAGTTATTAAAATAGCGTGCTGCCTATTTCCTTTGCCTTAGCCCTTACATAGATTAACTTGCACGTACTATTTAATACCAAAGCTGATCTAGAAGTTACTTAAACTTAAGCGCCTCGTTAGTTAAATCTAAACTAAACATTCATGATTTCGTTCGCATTCAAGTGCGGGGGTCACATATTTAAAGCTTAGAACATTATCGCTTTGAGATGCATTGCATGTGGGGCGTACTTCCATGGTGTTATAAATGGTTTAAGTAAAAAGGAATTATCAAACCCTTGAAGTAAATCATGTCCATGAAAAACATGTGCAATTAACTACTCGTCAAAGCATGCCGATTAAAATTTGTGAATTTTAAACAATTGTGAAAGCTTATTCAGCTATCAAGTTATTAAAATAGCGTGCTGCCTATTTCCTTTGCCTTAGCCCTTAATGATGATAATACGCTCAACCAATAAATAAACAAACAAACAAACAAACACAAGAAATTGGTTAACACTAAAATTCAATAATTGCAAGGGGGATAAAACATTCAAGCTAGCTTCTGTAAATTACGAAAAAACACCAAAATAAAGTAAAGAAGTAGAACTTTTATACACCCAAGTAGTATACAGTAATACAACTAATAATTGTAATTACATTCAGTGCAGTGAAGCAATCTAACTTTGTTGCCAACTGTTTTGTGGTGAAATATAAAAATTATGAAAGTTAAAAGAAGGTTGAAGTTACTTATATACATTAATAATTTACACCAACTCTATTATTTTATTAAATTTGTAATAATTAACTAGAATTACTGATGTTTTCGCTTGGATTTGATATAATTTTACATATTTAAATAACAATAAATTCTTGGTTTGTGGGATTGATTATATTGAAACCAATTTGGTTTTTCTTCATATTTTGGGAACGCTCGGACCTTAATGATTCATTCATTATTTTCCATAATTTCTGGGTTATTGAAAGTCTCACGGTTTGACGTTACTATCATGATCTTCTGAAATTATTAATATACAACTATATAAAAATTAATTAATATCTATGATTTGGGCGCTTTAAGGTATTGCTTTCAATTTGGGACTTGGTGGATATACTTGGAATTTTGCAGTTATTTCAAACTTTGGAAAAATACAAACGTGGTCTTAAGAAACTAACTAACTAAAATTGATTAATGAAATTGGGTATAAATTAATTCAACATGGCGCCTATGATTTTCCGAATTATGTAGTAAATAATAAACGTCTATTTCCCTTTAATCTAGTTATTTTGGGTTTTTTTTTTCAGTTTTCGCGTTTTCCCTACCAATTTTGTTTCGTTTATTATTTTGAGTTATGAATCCTATTTTAACATCACATTTTTGTGTAATTTTCATTATTCTTGGTGATAGTTATTGCGCTACATTCAAGCGAAAAGGTGGAAAATATTTAGGAAATAAAATCGCTTCTTAGATTTCATACTTTGTAATTGTTTTGCATTTTTAATTATGGGAAGGCGAAGGGGGACAAAACGAATCGTTTTATTTAACAATGTTTTCACTACCAATGTTTTTTCGTTTATTATTTTGAGAAACGCACCCTATTTTAACATCATGTAATTTTCATTATTCTTGGTTATATTTATTGCGCTATAGTCAAGCGAAAAGGCGGAAAATATTTAATAAATAAAATCGCTTCTTAGGGTTCATACTTGTAATTTTTTAGCCTTATTAAATTGGGAGAGAGGGAGTAAAACGTATCGTTTTATTTCTTTCTATTCCTTAGTATTTTCTTAGTACCAGTATAAATCTAATCTATTTTCAACCGGAATTTTAATACAACATCCTTTCGTAGTAAAGTACAAATTAATCGAATTTATTAAATTTTTGGATACCTTTTTTGCAGTTGCATTTGTAACTGTTTTTGTTCGTTTTAAAGAATGCATTTCTTGTTATAATTTTAGCAATTAAAAGATTTCGAATACCTAAAAGTTTGGAATACACATTGGGATTTTGTTTTATTTTTCACTAAATTTCTTCGATGCAATATTAATGCTAAAAATTACCATAAAATCGCATTATTTATTTGTAATTAATTCAAAGTTATTTAACTAACATATTAATATTTTACAGTTTGGGGTATTTATACCTATTAGCAGGTTCGTGTTGTAGCCTATTTGTTTTACCTATATCTTAACTTATTTGTGCTACCATTTATTCTCTTTTAATTTCCATAATATGGTTTCAAATTCTTTAACATACAATTAGTTTGTTTTGTTTTTGTAGCGTTTATTCAGTTACTAATTCTGGTGAAGTTTCTTTTTATTGAACATTTACCATTACTTATTAAAGACTATTTCGGACTGATTCTATAATACGTTGAACATTTTGAAGTTTCTTCTTTACGTGCTACAAATTATAGCTAGGATGCCAAACTTTTACGTCGCATATATTTCTGTGCCAAAATCTTTCAACCTTCAACTCTTTTAAATAGCAATACACCTTCATGTAATATTTGCATGTATATAAATCCTATATTCAGTTTTAGGAAGTTTAATTAAAATAAAAATTTAACAAATCCTACAATTAAATCAATAAATTTTTGTGCGAATATTATAGATTTTCCTATTTTACACTTTGTAATTATTTTACCTTTTTGATTAATTATTTACTCAGGAAACACTGTGTTTGTATACCAATAATTTTAAATTGTATGGACATCTGAATTACCTTTGTAATTTTTGTTATCTTAGTACTAATTCAGTCAATTACATAAAATACGATCGAACTTAAATTCCCTAGAACCTACATTTTCTAAACTAGCAACTTGCTTGATGATCAATCTTCATAAATTTGTTTCAGGTAAGAACATTTTTGGGTATTAATGATTAAATATCGATTTTGTAGGGCTTTTCCATATTTTTTACAGGAATATTATGCAGTTAATAGCAACTACTAAGTATTATAATAATGAATTAACCAACCGACTAAAACAATATATACTGAAAGGGTTACGACAGAATCAAGGAATAATTAAAACACTTGGAAATGGAATTCTGTTTGGTGTTTGGGTTCTTCAATTTAGATTAATTTGCAGTAATTTTTTATTCATAATCGATTTTTATGATTTTCTTTGGAACTGTGGTTTTTATATGCCTATCTAGGTCTATTCGGTATATGCGTTTTTGTTACTATTTTCTATTTTAGGTTTGCGGCGGTTTACTGTCAATATGTTTTCGTCGAAATATTTTTGCTTTTTATTTGCAATACTGGATTGTGTTGACGTCATTAATATTTACCTTTTACTACTGAAGTTTTAAGATGATTACTGTTTTACTTTTACGTATAATTATGTTGTAATAAGCTATTTTCGATCTGTTTTTGTTTTAACCTTTATGATATTTACCAGTATGTTTGTTCAAAACCAATTTTCATATACTCAGTGACAAGACATATGTGTTTATTCAATCTTTGCACTTTAATCGGACTACCTTATCGTCTCAAAATACTTGAGTTCTAACTAATTTCGTTTGGTTTTATAACACAAATTTATGTGATAACGAAGCTTAAATGTTTGTATACCTTTTAACCTTTGAATACTTTAATTTTCAGTTATGACGTTTTTCACAAAAAGGGGATTTATGTGCATTTTTATCCAATATCAAAAATACGTAATTAACTAATAATTCCAAATTTGTAAATAGATTAGATAAATATAGAAATCTCGAGGATAAATAGTTACTTTTAATACATTTGCCTATTTTTCCGAAGTTTAAATTATTTGTTCGTCTCTAAATTTTTAGTTGTGTTCACCTAAAATACATACATTTTTCTCCAAGATATTTTTTGTATGCCTTTGGATTACTTATACCCATGAAATGCATAATATTCTAAGTTTTACATCAATATTTTTATGTGTAAATAAATATTCCATCTTAATTTTATTACAAATTCATATTAATTTTTTTGTAGCAAAAGGTCGTACTTTCTTTAAATTAATACGTTCAGTTTTTGTAATCATCATCGTTTTTCAGTGGTTTTAGGTTCATTTGTTAAGGATTACGTAGGACCCGTATGCATCAATTAGTAATCTATTTAGCTACAAATAACACTTCTAATAATTGGGATTTTATTGAATACTCAAAAATTTACCGTTTTCTGTAGGATAGGTTTCCTGTGCCTATTTTAAAATTTGCTATTTTTCGAAGTTGTTTGTTTATATTTTGATTTTCTTTAAAAAGCAAACTTGTGATTCCGCACGTGAAATATTAAAGGGTTCAATGTAGAGAACTAAGGATTAAAGCGTTTAGCAATCGATCAAGTTTCAGACCTTATTTTTTTCGTTTTAGTGTCTTTCACCTATGTTAAAAATTTTATTTTTTTTCTTTATCGACGGTTTTGTAATACTACCGAATAACCACAGCATTTGATGTTTGATACTTCATTTTTTTAGTTTGCGATTTCTCTGCCTGATTAGAACTTTTCAGTAATATTTTTGAAAATTTGTATATATAATTTGATTTCGCATGCGAAATATTTCAGGGTTGACTGTAGAACTTTGGAATAGTTAAAGCATTAAATTTCCTAGTCTATTTTCTTTGGTTTTGGTTTCTTTTACCTATTTTAGGATTTTTATTAATTTTTCATTATCGACGATTTTGTATCATTTGGTTGTCTTCATACATGTAATTTCGTTACTTTGGTTTATTATAACGCTAAGGGATAAGTAATTGAAAATCGAATACATATTATACGTCATTCTCTTCTTTGCCTGATTAGAACTTTCACCAATATTTTTGTCAATTTACTGTGAATTTTTTTACAATTTCATTTTCTTTGCAGATCTAACTTGATTCCGCATATGAGATATTTACAGGGTTTACTATAGAACTTACGAATAATTATTTCGCACTTTATTTTCTTTGGTTTAGATTTGTTTTACCTATTTTGGGATTTTTATTAATTTTTTACTGTCGACGATTTTGTATCAGTTGATTGTCTTCATACATATTATTTAGTTCCGTGGTTTCCTGTAACACTTAGGAATAATAATTGAGTAATTGAAAATTGAATATGCTTGATACTTCATTCTCTTCAGTTCGGGTTTTCTTTTGCTGATTAAAATTTTCAGTAATATTTTTTAAATTTTCTATCAATTTTTTTATAAAGTGATTTTCTCTACAGATGTAACTTGATCCCGCATGTGAGATATTCAAGGGATTTACGGTAGAACTAAGAAAGCATTTGGAAGTCGATTAAATTTCGCACTTTATTTCTTTGGCTTTGAGTTGTTTCACCTATTTTAGGATTTTTATTAATTTTTCGTTATCGACGATTTTGTAGCATTTGATTGTCTTCGTATATCTAATTTAGCAACTTAGGTTTATTATAACACGAAGGGATAATTAAATATCGAATAAGTTTGATACCTCATTTTCTTCAGTTTGCGTTTTCTTTGACGGATTAGAATTTTCAGCAATTATTGGGAAGTTATTGGCAATTTTTTTTATAAATTGATTTTCTTTACAGATGTTACTTGATTCCGCATGTCAGATATTCTAAGGAGTTCCTGTACAACTAAGGGATAATTAAAGCATTTGGAAATCGATCAAATTTCGTACTTTATTTTTTTTTATTTTGTTTTGTTTTACCTATTTTAGGATTTTTATTAATTTTTATATCAATTGATTATCTTCATACATGTAGTTACTTCGGATTTACAATAATTGAATAATTAAAAATCGAACACACTTGACACTTCATTGTCTTGACTTTGCGTTTTCTTTGCCTGATTAGGACTTACAGCAATATTTTGTTTATTGTCTTTATTTTTTATAATTTGATTTTCTTTACAGATGTAACTCAAATTCGCATGTAAAATACTAAATGGTTTGGGAACAATTTATTTTCTTTGGTTTTATTGTTTTACCGGTTTTGTAAATTTTATTAATTTTATATTATCAATATTCTTGTATCATCTAATTGTCTACACAAATAATCGAAGGATTTGAAGTTTGGTACTTCAATTTCTTTAGTTTGCGTTTTTTTTTTGCCTATTTTGAAATTTTCTGCGACATCATATTTCTTAATTGTCACTTTTTTATAGTTTACCTATATAATTTTCTTCATAATCTAGCTTAATTCGTACGCGAACTACCAAAGAAGTTTTTGTAAAACTAATAAATAAATAGTTGACACGTTTGGAATTACGACAATTTGATTTGGTTCGTTTAATTAACCTATGTTTTAAAGTTTTCGTCGGAACTAATATTGCAAAAAAATCTGTTTTTATTTATAAAATTTTTCAATAACTTCACAAATCGTTTTTACGAATAATATACCCTTGTTTTACATTTTGCATTTTTACATATTCTTCAACGTTGGTTTACCATAAAATATTTAAGGCAATATTTTTTTATCACACCATATCTTCGAGATATTTTTAATAGCTTGTTTACTTTGAATTCGTAATGAGCTTGTTATTCATACAATCTATACCTAGATATTCGCATTTCAATATGTACAATTAAAACTAAAAATAATTGAAGCATTTGGGCACCGAATAGGTTTAGTATTTAATTTTCATTTGTTTGGATCTAATTTGCCTATTTTATACTTTTCAGGAATATATTTTTGGATACTTTCTATTGATTTTTTTGATGCTATTTGATTTTCTTTGCAAAATTTAATATACACAACACGTCAAAGACCGAAAGGTGTAAAAGTAAGGAATAATTGAGGAGTTTGGAATTACCATTAATAGCTTTGTTTGGTTCTTTTCATTAATTTGATTTGTTTGTATTTTAAAATTTTCGGAAATTTTATTTGTCATTTATTATCGTGTTTTAAGATTATTTTCGAATTTTTTTCGCTCAGTCTACAAAGGTATGTTTACTGGAGTTTTTTACATTTTTCAAAAACCGTTTCATAAATTGTTTATAATTTGAATTTTGGCTTTTATTTAATGCTTACCGTAAAATATTTAATAATTACATATATTTTTAATCACATTTTCTGTTTGCTATATTTTTTACCTCGTAGTTTCCTCTGTAAGTTTTATATAAATATAATATTGAATTTTCCGGAAACCCTGTTCCTAAACATTGGCTTTGCTCAACCTGAATAACTAAGATTTACAATCTTATATTGAATATAAATTTGTTTTAGTGCACGATTTTCGACTTCCGTTTCGAATTTCTAAGGTTTAATTAAACATTTAAGAATCAAGTTTCGTATATTAAATATTAAGAAAAATATCGTTTAAAACTTTCTTTACGGTTCAGTTAGGCTATTGTAGGCTATCAAATCTTTGACTAATTTCTTTATTGTACGTCCATGTGTTAGTATCGGTCTTAAGCGCTCGTTTTAAAACAGAACATTTTTTATTACTAATTGCGTTCTAATATGCGACGATTTTTTTTTCATTTTTGATTATTTTCTTAGTATACAATAAAAGTATTTCAATAAGCTATGGAATCGGTGCCTGATTACAGGCAACTTAAAACAGATGATAATATAAATAATCTTTGTTTATTAAAACGAAATATTTACTTTCAAGAATGAAATAAACATGACATGATCTTTCTCTTTTGATATCTGCAGTCTCTCAGTACAATTCCAATATCAGTAAGAATAAAAACAAATAAAATCTGACATTCACCAGTGACCTTAATAACATGAACTACATCCACAAGGCTAACTTTTCTGACCTTCATTTCATCTAATCTCCATTTTTGACCTACCACCAAATTTCAATTTATCAATTTAAGAGATTTCAAATAATCAATGATTTATTTATATGTGAAGATTCTACACGAAAAAGTGGTTATGGCTGTTGATTACCCCTAATTTATATTTTTCGATATACCTTAGAATTTTCAATGTTCTTTGCTTGATAATAATAATGAAGTTAACCTGCTTGTTTGGAATTTTTTTGCAGAAAGTTTAAGTGGTGGAACTACGAAATACTTAAAGCATTTGAAAGTAAGTTTGATGTTCTATTGGTTTACTATTCCTAATTTAATTTTCTTGTATCTATATTTTGGACTATTTTTATTGATTTTCTCGAAGAATTTCTAATTTTCTTTGTAAATATATGTTAGGCACTCGTGTTTAATTTGGAGCTAGGGAATAATTGAGGAGTTTGGAAATATGATATTCTGTTAGCTTAGTATTCTTAATTTGAATTTTTTCTATCTACCTTAGAATTCTCAGCAATATCTTTGGTTGCTTTTATGTATTTATTCGAACTTATGGAACTTTATTTTATACACGTTTTTCATTTAGAATTATGTTTGATGCCTACCCCTAATTAAAATATTTCCATCCACCTTAGAATTTTGAATATTCTTTGCTATTTTTATGTAGTTTTTGTTTACTTTATAACGATAATGAAATTAACCGGCTGCTTGGACAAATTATACAGAAAAGAAAAATTTGGAGATTGAATTACGTTTGATATTCTGCTAGTTTATTACCCTTAATTTAAATTTATTTTAGTTACCTTAAAATTCTCAACAACATATTTTGACAATTTTTATGTATTCAATTTTCTTTGTAAATAGGTACCTATATCTCAGCTACTCGGCGTATTCTACTATCCCCACAAAAAATAAATTTGAGTTCAAGATAATGAACTTAGAGATTTGTGTGAATTTTTTTATGTGTCTTATGATTGCCCTTAATTTAATTTTTGTTAGTTTACTACCCTTAATTTAGTTTGTTTTAGCTACCTTAGAATTTCCAACAATATCTTGTGACTACTTTTAGGTATTTTTGTTTTGCTAAATATATTTCAGTTGCTAAAGGTGTTATGATATCCTACCAAAAAGAGGTTTTTAGCACAACATAATGTACTTAGGAATTTACTTTAGTTGTACCAACGCAATTACAAGTTTGATATTCTATTGGTTTATTGCCCTTAATTTAATTAAACAGTACAGTTCACCACAATAACTTCTGATAACTAACTGATTTATATATTTTTCGTATACTTATATTATGTTTGCAAATATATCCTAGTTACGTAATATCTTATAATTGTTTTTGCCGAATATTTGTTAATAAATTGATAAGTTTAAACAATCCCTAACATTCATCACTTGAAATTATCTTAAGATATTTTTAGTGGGATTGATGCAAGGAGTAATAGTTTAAAAATGAGGTAGTCGTTCTTTTACTTTGAAAATTGGATTTTAAAACTCTAGTTTTGATTCTGAACAGTTTTTTACACGATTCATTGATCCCCCAAAACGTCAGATATTTTATAAAATTCAGGTATACAGGGTTATTGGTAATTCGATACATTCCTTTGGAGATATGATGGGACAGGAGCTAAGAAACAAATTAAACCTAAGATACATTATGCAAAAATAAAAAAATAATTTCTGAGAAAAACGAATAGGTAATTTTCGTAGCTGATTTTTAGAAATCATTTTTAATAAGTTTTTATTTAAAATTTTTACATGATCGAAATGTTTCCGGATATTTTCCATTCTAAACGGATGACCATAGAGTGGGACAAGTAACCCAGTCAAAAAGTTCAGAAAATGTCAAGTAGATTTTTTAAAAATTAACTTTAAAGACATTAAGATCTACTTTTTTGAGAAAAACACAAAAATTGAAATATCTCAAAAACTATTGAGTTTTGCATGGTGTATGTTAGGGTTAAATTTGTTTCTTAGCTCCTGTCCCATCACATCTCCAAAGGAATGTATCGAATTACCAGTAACCCTGTATATTTTGTCTGTATCAACTTTTTAGAAATTGGGTTTGTATTCGATGCCTTATTGCCCTTAATTCAGATTGCCTATTTTCATGTATTTTTCGTATCTCTTCTAATTTTTTATATTTTATAATATAGGATTTTCAACACGTTTTTCAGTCTTTTTCGGGTGCTAAGAAAATAAAATATTCTATCACGTTTGAAATTATTCAGTCATTTTTAGTGGAATTAAATGATAAACGGGAACAGCATTTAAAATTTAAATATGGAGAATGACGTTTAAATGTTGTTAACCTTTTATGAATCTTTTATTTACCCTAAAAATTCGGTATTTTAAACCACAAGTTTTCTTTTGCGGCATTTCTTTTACATGCTATCACTACAAGGTGTTTTACAAATGATAAAATTTCATTCGATTTTTAGAAATCACATTCATATTTCAAATCTTATTGCCATTAATTTAGATTTCTGCCCTACTTTAGAATTTTCAACAATATTCTTGGCTATTTTCATGTATTCTAGGAAAAATGAGATTTTGTTTTCGGCGTGTTTTTCGATCTTCATCGGATGTTCGTTAAGAAAATTCTAATATTCGTTTGGAATTAGTCTAAATTATTTCTAGCGAGATTAAAGGATAAATGGGAACTGCATTTAAAACTTAAAAATGTGGAAAAACGTTTAAGAATTTGAAGTTGTGAATATCTTATTTAACCTAGCAATTAGGTACTTTAAAACTCAACTTTTGTTGTACCACTTCTTTTACAAAGTGTTTTATTTGTTTGTAGCAACTACTTTTACAAATCCGATTCGTATTTGATATATTATTATCCTTAATTTTGATTTTTGCAATCTACTTTAGGATTTCTAACAATATGCTAGCCCATTTTAATGCAATTTTCGTCTGCTTTATAAAAATATATTTTAGTTATTCGTCGTGTTACATTTTTCTAGGAAAAGGTGTTTTATTTTTTCTATTTGTTTTGCAGCCTTTATCAGGTGCTTGTTAAGAAAATAAAATATTCTCATTCGTTTGAAATTATTCCGAGACCTTTCGGCTGGGATTAAAGGATAAATTGGGACGACATATAAAATTAAAAACCAAGGAAAAGCGTTTAAAGATCGGGTTTTAACCTCTTATGAATCTTATTTACCCTAAAAATTACGTATTTTCAAACTTAAGCTTTTGTTTCTATACCACTTCGTTTTATAAAATTTCACTCCGTTTCTATTCATGTACCCATTTATTTTGTTTGTATCAACGATTTCTTATTAATCGAATTAGAATTTGAAATATTAGAATTTTCAGCAATATCCGTGAATATTTTCAGGTATTTTTCGTATGCCCTCTAATTCTTTATATTTTATATTATAGAAAAAAGCGATTTACATATTTTTCGATATGTCTTTCAGTCTTCACCGTACACTTGTTAAGAAAGTAAAATATTCTAACTCGTTTGAAATTATTCGGTCAGTGGTCAAGTGGGATTAATGAATAAATGGCATTTAATATTAAAAAATTGGTAAAGGCGTTTGTTTAAAAATCTAAAATTACATATATTCAATATAAAAATTAGATACTTTAAAAGTCTAGTTTAGTTTATGTGCCTTTTTATATAAACTATTATTACAAGGTGTTTTAAATTTGATAAAATTTCACTCCATTTAGAGTATAGGTACTCAGGTATTTATTTTGTTTGTATCAACGATTTTTTACAAATCACATTCGCATGTAATATCTTATTACCTTTAATTTAGATTTCAACAATATCCTTACCTATTTTCATCAATTTTTCATTTTACGGGATATTCGTTAAGAAACGGCATTTAAAATTAAAAAAAATGTTTGTTTAAAAATCTGAAGTTGTTAACCTTTTACGAATCCTAAAAATTATATGTGTTCAAACTGAAGTTTTGTTTCTGTGTCACTTCTTTTACAATGTATCGTAAGTGTTTTGGATTGTAGAAAATTCCACGATTTTTACAAATCGGGTTGGTATTTGGTATCTTATTACCCTGAATTTGGGTTTTTGCAATCTACTTTAGAATTTTTAACAATATAGTTGTCTATTTTAACGTATCTTTCGTATGCTTTAGATAAATATATTTTAGTTGCTCAACGTGTTACATTTTTCTGCGTGTTTTTCAGTTTTTCAGATGCTTGTTACAAAAATAAAATATTCCAATTAAATTGAAATTATTCCGAGTCATTTCTAGCGAGATTAAAGGATATCTGGGAACGATATTTAAAATTAAAAAACTACTAAGTCTTTAAAAATATGAAGTTGTAAAACTTTTATGAATCTTTTATTTATCCTAAAAAAATTTCAATTTCTGTTGTTTCTGTGCCATTAGTTTTTATAAATTTTCAGTCCGTTTATAATACATTAAGGTATTTTGTTTGTATCAACGATTTTTACATATCGAATTAGTCTTTGAAATGTTATTACCTTTAATTTAGATCTGCTATCTACCTTAGAATTTTCAATTTCAATTTTCAATAATATCCTTGTCTATTTTCATCTATTTTTCGTATGCTTTCTAATTTTGTTTATTTTTTGGATATGTTGTTCTATCTTTATCGGATGTTCGGTACGAAAATAAAATATAACAGTCATTTCTAGAGGAATTAAGGGATAAATGGGAACGGCATTTAAAATTAAAAAATGGGGAAACGCGTTTGTTTAAAAACCTGAAGTTGTTAATCTTTTATGAATCCTAAAAATTATATATTTTCAAACTCAAGTTTTGTTCCTATGTCACTTCTTTTACAATGAATCAATACAAGGTGTTTTAGATTGTGTAAAATGTCATTCAATGTATAATACATTAAGATATTTATTTTATTTGTATTTTTACAAATTGGGTTGGTATTTCGTATCTTACTGTCCTTAATTGGGGTTTTTGCCATGTACTTTAGAATTATTAACAATATCGTTGCCTAGTTTAACGTATTTTTCGTATGCTTTATATGTATAAATATATTTTAGTTACTCGGCGTGTTACATTTTTCTAAGAAAAGGCGCTTTACTTTTTATCTGCAGGTTTTTCAGTTTTTCAGTAGCTTGTTACAAAAATAAAATATTCTAATTCGTTTGAAATTATTCCTAGTCATTTCTAGCGGGATTAAAGGGCAACTGAGAACAATATTTAAAATTAAAAAACGGGGAAAAGTGTTTAAAAATATGAAGGTATTAATCTTTTATTCATCCTAAAAAATTTTCAATTTCTGTTGTTTCTGTGCCATACTTTTTATAAATTTTCAGTCCGTTTATAAATACATTCAGGTATATATTTTATTTGTATCAACGATTTTTACATATCGAATTAGTCTTTGAAAAGTTATTACCTTTAATTTAGATTTTTGCTATCTACCTTAGAATTTTCAACAATATTCTTGTATATTATCATATATTTTGCGTATGCTTCCTAGTTTTTTCATATAAATATATTTTAATTAGGTACCCGACGTGTTACGTTTTTCTAGGTGAATTTGCTTTGTTTTCGACATATTTTTCCGTCTTTACTCGGTGCTTGTTAATAAAATAGTATATTCTAGAATTTGTAGTAGAATTAAAGAATAAATGGGAACGGTATTTAAAATTTAAAAAAATTGGGAAAGGCGTTGGTCTAAAATTTTTAAGTTGTTAACCTTTTATCAATATTTTATTTACCATAAAAAGTTGCTTCTGTGCCACATCTTTTCAAAAAATTTCACTTAGTTTATAATACATTAATGTATTTATTTTGTTTATATCAAAGATTTTTACAAATCGGATGTTTGAAATCTTATTGCTGTTAATTTAGATTTTTGCTATCTACCTTAGAATTTTTAACAATATCGTTGCCTATTTTCATGTATATTTCGTATGCTTTCTAATTTTTTTATATATGTAAATATATTTTAGTTACTCGACGTGCTTTATTTTCTTTACATGTTCTTCAATCTTTACCAGATGCTCGTTAAAAGAATAAAATATTCTAATTGGTTTGAAATTATTTCGAGTAATTTCTAGTGGGATTAAAGGATAAATGGGAACGACATATAAAATTAAATTAAAAACCTACAGTTGTTAACTTTTTATGCATACTTTATTCAGCGGAATTTTCAAACTTGGGTTGGGTTTCTGTGCCACTTCTTTTTATAAAATTTCACTTCGGTTATAATACATTTACCTAATTTGTTTGTACATATTATTAATATTTTTACATATCGGATTAATATTTGATAACTTATTGCCCTTAATTTAGTTTTTTTGCTATCTACATTGGAATTTTCAACAATATCGTTGCCTATTTGGATGTATTTTTCGTATCCTTTAAATATATAAATTTTAGTTACTGAACGTGTTACATTTTTCGACATATTTTTCAGTCTTTACCGAATGCTTATTAGTTATTAATATGCATTGCCAAGTCATTTGTGGTAGGATTAAAGAATAAATGGGAACGGCATTAAAAATCTTAAAAAGCTGAAGCTAATCAGTTTTTTTCTGTACTATTTCTTTTACTATCTACCTCTGTATTTTGTTTGTATTTTGTATTTTAGAAATCAGATTAGGGTTGGATCTTACTTCCCCTTAATTTACTTTTTTGTATCCACCTTGGAATTCCCTACAGTATACTTGGTTACATTTATAGACTTTTTTGAATTTTACATTTGTAAATTTTCATACCTCGATGTTAGCAGATTACCTTAATTATTTATACCTAAATTGTTCTTACGCCGCCAATTTATTAAATATTATAATTCTAGAACACGTGCCAAATTTGAGATTTATTCAATCAGGCAAAATTTCTATTAGTCGCGTAATTTCTTAAAATTTTAGGTTTTCTATGCCTTGTTGGGAATTATTAAACTTTAGATATGTATTTTTCGTATATTTAATTTTTCTTTATAAATGTAGAGTTGCTGGAAATTTTGGGATTTTTCATGGAAAAGTTTATTAATTTGACAAGTTTCTTTCGAATTTTTCTGAGTTTTATTGGGAGATTATCAACAGATTAAAATATACCCATAAAATTTTAAAAGGAGAAAATACTTTAAACAACCCTTAATTTTTCAAAAATATCTGTTAGCGCGAGGTGGATAAATAAGAACTTACTGTTTTTATAATGTTATAATAAGTTATTATAGAAAACTAATTAATGTAAGAGTAAAAATAATTTGTTGCTTAGGGCACATTTATTTATACCAAATACCAAGGAATAATTGGGCGAAAGAACGAAAGAAAAAAGTTATCTGTTGATTTTTGGAATGAATATTTATTATAAATTGAAGACCTAAGTGGATAAAGGTGTTAAGCAACATTTTGCTGAAAACTGAGATATGGGCATGGATGAAGGTGTCAAGTCCATATGGACTACAGCCTCTATCATGAACATAAAAGCAGTAATGTCACATGATACTGTTGTGTTGAGTGCTTTTTTGTGGGGAAAATGAATTCAAGAGGTGGAAAAATTTACATCAGGAGTTACTACTGACAATAATTTTCTGCATTTAAACCACGGAAATTCGCCGAAAACATATCAGAACCTCCAAAAGTATTATTACCAAAGTCAACTTGCGAGAGCACCCCTGTGGAAGTTTTGATGATGATGATAATATACCGCTTATTCAGCTGATGTGCAACGAGAATGAGCTACTGGATCAGCCTTCGCCATCATTAGGAAGTTTATCTAATAATGAAAATATAGAAATCGAATGAGATGAAAAGTTACGGAATATATGCAAAGATCCTACAAAAAAGAAGATATTTCCTAAAAAAGAATTTGTATCTAGAAAGAAGAGAAGAATACAGAGATGTGGAAGGGACGTTCTGCGGCCATAACTAGAGAAAAAGGCTTTAATTATGTATCCCAGAAAGGAAAATCCATGCCAGAAAAACATCCGAATGTTGGAACACTGTGCAATGTAAACTGCCGATATAAATGCAATGAACAATTCAATGCCTCTAAAAATATTCAAAATATATCTGTACAAAATTTTTCCGTGCATTCGCTTGGTAGAGTAAACCACGTATTATAATAATACAACTCGATTTCATTTAACATTTCTTTGTGTATAATTTTTAATCGAAGTCGTAATTTCGTAGAACACATGTTAAGTTAATAAATCTACTTGCTTAAGCTTAAATCAACTGAGGAATAAAGCATAATTTCTAGGAAAATATTTGTTTTACTGTCGTCTTGGTCTTAATGTCTGGAATTCTATAGTTTTCTTTTAAACACCTTTAAGTCTTTGTCAGGTATCGTTGAGAATGATTACTTTTAAATAATCGAATAATTAAATTTCTATGATTTTTTATATTCTATTATCTACGTCATGTTGAGAACTTCTAAGTGGTTTGGAAAAATTTCTTTAATTTACCTAAGGCAGGTTTCTTTTAATTAGACGCGATTTGACATCAGGCCTGTTTACATAAAATAAGTCTTGTAATTTCCATTTTAAACTTTTTGTTATTTTGTGTTAAACACTTTTAATGTTTTTAGAGATTTTTATAATATAAATATTGGCAACATAAAATGTTCCTTAATAATAAACCTCGAATTTCACTGTTTCACAAAGGATTTCAGGCTATATTTTCCTACCCCTTTCAAAAAAAAATATCATAATATTCATGTTTCGAATTCACGAATTTTTACCTTCCAGCATCCTTGAATGAACTAAAACTATGTTGAAACTACGTTAAATTCGTTCCTTGTAAATTCAATCAGTTATTTTTTATATTATTTATAATTCCCTGTATTCATTAATAATTTACGAAGTTCAGTTCATATCATGTGTATTTACAAATCAACAATGCGCTGCAAATTCAAACTAATATAATCAACATTTGAACCGTAATTTTAGTAATAATTTGGTGCTTTAAACAAAAACTAATTTTAAAACTAATTCGAATCCTTTTGAAAAAATAACAATGGGCGTTTCACATCCTAAAATAGCCTTTAATAACCTTCCCAACAGGCTGTTATTTTCAGCTGGTTACAAACGTTAAACACAGCGTGTAATGATTAAATTTAAATATGGACACAGCTTGTTAAATTCTATACACGTAGAATTAAATTAACCTCGACGAATTTTAAATTAAAATTGTCCTTGGTAAACACCACAACCTATTGTTATATTCTGCTTGTGCTTTGAGGTTAGAATAAGTTACGAATTATTTATTCACTGGCCAAAACTTATACCTTACGCACTTTCCTTTTTGCGTCGACTCTAAAGCAATTTTTCTTTCTTATGTTCAAAAATTGTTTTGTTAAATTTTATGTAAATGTTACTAAAATAGCCTCGTCTCTTCTACTGATTATCGCATGTTTTCATTACGTCGTTTTTAAATTTTCAAGCACATAACCTACTTGTTTTTTCTTGATATATATTGGGCCGAATTTAGGCTTGCGGTTGTCAATTTGTACCAAAATCGTACCTTTATACTTAAAGATCTTTCATTTTCTAAAAGAAATATTAACATTCTCAAACATTAGGTTTCATAGTTCTATACTTCTTTGCTAACTTGATAGAAAATATATTGGGCAAAAGTTTCATTTAAAATATTAGACTTCGGTATTGTTAATGACGCCTTTCAATATGAATTAAAACAACAAAAATGTAACTAAACCATAAGTACGTATATTTCCGACTTTGGCTAAAAAGGTACGGAATATTTTTGATTTCAATTTTTCGGTAATATTGATTAACTTAATTTCCTGTCTACGCGTTTTATTAGATTTTTAATAAATTTTATGCATCTTTTACTACCAATCCAGAACATTGCACAGCTTTTGTATAAATTAATCACGTGTTTTTCGAAGTTTCCGGCTCTAAATTATGGGGAGGAAAGCCACTCCCAGTTACTACAATTTATAATAAATAAGGCACTGTGGTGAATAGGAAATAACCATGTAACGATATAAGAAAATAAAAATAATCTACGTGTTCATATCTAATCTTATGTAAATACTATTTACTCTGCAGTATTTTCGTATTAACTTCATCCTAAAACATAAAATTAAAACTAAAGTTGTAAATACCGTGTTAAAATTGGAAACGCTTGTTTATTATTAAGATTTCTTACGGAATATGAAAGATTTTTTAGGAAATTTCAAATATAAAACTACAGCTTTTAGGTTTCTTCGCGGATCAACAATTTGGACAGGAAATAATATTAAAGAGATCTTGGTTGTTATTATTTTGAGTTTCTTCTATTTTACGATATAAAGTCGACGTATTTTTGTTATTTGTAATAAATACCTTATTGCAATTATTTGAAACTAAATTGACTTCGAATTTGGATGTGATTCTGTCATAAATCGATTATTCGCGTCATACATTTCTAATAATTATTTTAAGTTTTATGGTTTTATTAATCCCTTGACTTGTACGTATAATTCTGCATTCGGGTAAATATCTAAAATGTTCTAAGCTTTTTTGGACTTTTCGATAACAGCTATGAGGGAATCTAATTTGTGGCTTTCAGAATACAATTTACGATATTTTGGGGGACTAAAATTGTAATACGAACAAAGAGAATACTAAAAGTTAAAGTAGTAATAAACCAATTTGTTTTGTATGGTTTTTACCATTTTAAGATTTATTTTTTGGGGAGATTTTTCTATACACATTACCTTTATATTAAGGTAGATAACATTTTGTATGCGATTTTCATAATTTTATAACATTATCAAATTAGACTATAAATATAATTATTTAGTTCTTTTCTTGGCCCATTTCATCGTTTAAAATGTAAATATAATGTTTGAATAATGGGGAAAATAAAATGTGTTAAGATCATTATCGCCTGATCAAGTAAAATCCTGTTTGCCTGAAATATAACACTAATAAAATTAATTTAAAATTTGAAAGAAGCAGAAATTGCCTTATTTTATGATCGTGTTAATTTCCTGGGCACTTAATTTCGGATTTACAATGAAAATAACTTAAGCAAAACGTTACTTTGATACGTCACTTAGTCTGTGTATTTAACCATTCGTTATTCCTTTCCGTTGAACTCTGAAGCGCCCACTTACACTAACGTCGTAAATGACGGATTTTATTTGTAAAATTCCAATTTCGAATGTGGATATTCATATCAGCTAATTGCTTAAAATAAGTAAACGAAATACATATTAACATCGAGGAAAATTATATGGGATTTTTACTAAAAATATATATACTTCTGATTATATAGTTTTTGAGAATACACTTATTGAATTTTTATAACTAAACCTTTACATTGAAATAAATTCCGAGAAATTCAAATAGTAAAATATACTGCGAAACCTAAAATATATTTATTTAGCGGAACACATCTGAATTCTATGTTTTGTTGTTTATAATTTCCGATTGCTTATTAAATAAATAATGAAAGCGGGTTGTAACCAAGATCAACTTATTTAAACTTATAATTCAACTTATTTAAACTTATAATTTCTGAAACGATCAGGTTCGACTCGAAAAAGGTAATTTTAGAGAACAGAAATTTTAGTCTTTTTGAACTATTTCAAAATAGTCGTACATAATGTTGATGCATATTATTATTTTAACCAAACAATCTGTCAATGGTTGCAACAATTCAATTTTTAAGTTAAATAAAGCAGGGTTTCTACAGCTGAATTAAAAGTTTTGTTGAACACCTCATCGTTCCTCTCATACGAGACATATTTTTATATGAAATAAAGACACTTTGGATTGTTTTACAACTAAATAGTTAGTGTATATTAATGAACTCGAAATGTTTGTGCTAACTCTACTCCAATATGTTTTTAATGTTTCTGTGAAGATACAAGGGACTTACCGAATGAAGACAATATTTCTCAAGAATATCTTTCATAATTCTTTAAACATTCTAGGAATGCGGTAATAGCATTTTATATTAATTCACATAATTTGATTTCCTTTTAGATTTTGACAAATGATTCAAGAAAATGTTTCATTTTTATTCCAAAAGTGGGTTAATTAACAGAGAAATAGCTCTGTACTTTTATTATTAAAGGCAGAATAAATATTTTTTTTATAATTAGATTTATATCGTCAACAAATCCCTAAAACCTTTATAGTTTGAATTTTTGTTTCATCACAAATATTACATTTAACAGAGTTCACTTTCGTAATATTATTTCCAATTTGTAACATTTTTGTTAGTTCATTTTCTGAACAAACCATACACCTAAATTTAATTTTTGTGTGGATAATATTGCTCCAATGCCTATCAATTATTTAATTTTCCTTTAAAATTTTCTAATTTTTGTTGGTATACTTTTTTATTAACATGAAAAAGTGAAAACGTTTTTCAGCACCACATATGTTGGTTTATATTATTAAATGCATTTAATTGGTCTAAACAATTTGAGGGTTCTCAGTAATTGTATTCAATTCGTAAGGTTTTCATTTAGAATCTAATTTTCGGTGTTATTCTTTCCATTTCATATTTCAACCTAGTAGTTTCTGTTCTAAAATTGTCATCCTGTTACAAAGGAATCGTCCGTGTACTTGTTTTCAGATTTAACTAAAATATTTCTTAATTTCGTTACTAATTATACTATATCCCCATTTTAAATTCATTAAATAATGTACAGCATTATCAGTTCAGATTTAAAAATTATGTATAAATATCAAAAATTTTCGACGATAAAAGTTCATATTTCATTTTTAATTTTGCGGTAATTCAACTCGGCCATTGTTTTAAATAGCTTATTACTTCTATTAGTAATCCTAAATGAACAAATTTCTTGTAATACACAAACATCTCACCGAGTAAACTGTTACATTACCCTCTTCTTTTCACAAAAGAGATTCTACTTATGTGTGAAATTTAATTGAAGAACTTTTTCTGATAGATGTACCATGATAATTTGTTTAAGAGAAAAACTGCTGTTACATATTGTTTTCATAAATAAATTCAACTTAGATATCCAATTGTAACGAGGCAAAATTTCTGACAGTGCAAGGATTGCTTCTTTTTAAAAAACCGTCAAGATCGCTGCATTTTATTTACTTTAGATACGAGTTAAATAGCCAACATTTGTTGAAAATAGTTAAAAGTCGTATGTCTGCCGTACATAACTGACGGGGGTTTCTTTTAATTCTTTTTAAATTCAGTAGAAAACCAATCCAAAGGCACCATCAGAAAATTTATAATTTTAAAAAGGCAAAGCATGAACTCTTCAGTGCTTTAAATATCACACACTTATTTAATTTACAAAAAATCGATTCGACTTGATTATTGTTAATAGCATTGCCGCCATCATTCCAAATTTTATTCTTAAGTTCATTTTATTTTCTATTTAATTCCATCACCACTTTTGGTTTGCGATTACTATAAATAAAACTGGTCATATATGGTTAAAAATTAAAATGTGTTATTTTCTAGTATTAAAACTCTTTGAATTACGTTGTTATTCATTATGTAACTTTAATTGAGCATACATGAGTGAAAATCTAAAATTACTCATTTTGCGTTATTTGCCAGTAATTATTCAGTTTTTTGGTCAATTAGGTTCAGCAAAGAAACTGACTGTATGTTAAAACGTCATTTATTGGGAAAATTCCTAAATAAATTGTGTTTCTAAATAAGTTTAAGACGAATATGAATCGTGTTTGTAAAACCTGCAGTGACCTTGGGAAGTTTCATAAATGTGTGAACAAAGCGTTTCGTCTGCTTACAATGGAAAATTATCATTACGTCAGCAGCTACATGGAAAATTTCATGAAATTTTCCATGATTCAAGATTTTAAAGACTAATTGCCCGTCTAATAAATTGTCGTTGTTATATTTATAGTTTGCTTTAATACTTGTTTTTCTTATGTTAGCTTCATATTACTATCGATTAATAATATTGTAGGTATATTTCTCTCCTGTTACATTCAATCTACATATTATTGTAAATCGTATTTATATTTTATGTATCTCCTACAAAGCGATATTTCTTATTATTATTCCTAAAAGAGAATCCTAATACTCATTTTTTAACCTTCTAATTTATTTATTTTAAAAATTGCTTTTGTGTTTTAAGCTCCCTACCACCAGTTCAAGTTTTCAGGGATCGTATTTTGCGAATATTTCTAACCATTTGTTCTATTTCTGTTTCCAAGTCACGGTAGGTATTTGGGTTTACGTAACTATTATTTTTGCTTACTTGATTAATAACCTAACCTCCGTAGTTTTCGAGTTTTCTGTTTTCACTGTTTGTGAATGAATATTCATTTCTGCAGATTGTATATAATATTCTTATCGAAGGCATAACGTCACATTTTGATAAACTAAGATTTACACTTTCGTTGTAAATAAAGCAGATACCTTTAATTGGTTTTATAAGTTGCATTTAAAAATATGTCCGATTGGATTGGCTTTATAACCAGGACGACGTTTTTGGTAATTTTCAAAGTTTTTCTGTATATGATGTGCGTTAAAATTTCTCATAAAGACTGTTTTCGAAGATGTAATCTAATATGTTTTGTAAACTTTGTAACCTATTTTTTGGTAACCAACCATTGGTTTACGCTTTTGGACATCTATACAAAGTCCTGCTTTACAAAGGGATACTTCATTACAACATTTGTTAGTTTCGAAAATATATTTCAATGGTATTGTTCGGTTTTGTTTCATTATTTAATATTTTCACCCATTATTTAGCTATACCTTTGTAGCATATATAATTTATGTAACTAGACTGGGAATGTGCGTTTCTACTAATATAATATTCAGATTAAATTTGTTCAATATATTGCAGGGTAAAAGGGACACATTAAACTCACACATTTCCTATACCTCATTTCGATTATTTCAATGTATTGTACTACTGTTTTCATACCTAACTTACTTCCTTCCGCGTAATTCCAGGAAAATCCTGTTATACCCATTTTACATTTTCTTTTGGAATTTATTGCTTCGGGGAAACTTCTTTAATGGAAGAACCTTCAATAAAACTTAGTGGATGTATTATTTACCATACATAAACCTTTTTTTAATGCATTACAACCCTGTTATTGTTTTGCACTTTTATTAAAATTTGTTTGCAAGTCTTAAACGCTAGTTATAGGGCGCACTTAACTAATATAATTTTTCGAATTTTATTATTGTGTATGTACGCTTTGATTTACTATATTCATGGCGCAACTTAAAAACTACATCATGCTCCCTAAAAAACATCCCATATTTGTATTATCAATAACGCATTCGACACATTTTATAGTGGCCACTTTATAGACGCATTTGTTCCTACCTACTGTGTTCTTTTAACCCACTCACATTCGTATAAACAACATTTAGTTCCTACCTAAATTCATGTTAGTTAAAATAAAAAAAGTTGCTAATAAACTGTAACAACAAATCAAGACTTAAAATTATTATTGGTACTTACTTGCCCCTTAGAAATGATAAATTCTTCTTTAACTGCAAGCTATTTATCACTAAACAAAATTTAAATTTTGCTCTGATAATGCAAATAATACAGTCCTAGTTAAACTTAAGTGTTTTTCCTTTTTTTTTTTTTTTTTGAAAAAATATTATTATTTGTTTGATATCAGAGCACGCTTTGGAAGAACTTTAGTTCTGTAATGAATTTTAATTTAATAATCTAATTCGATAAACACTGTTTGTTCAACTGAACTGAATTTTCACTACGAATTTTATGCACTTTTCAGGCAAATTAGGAAAAACTTACTACATGAAAATAATAAACAATAACCCATAATTGCCAGATATTGAGAATTAAGTTTATTTTATTGAATTAATAGTTTTGTTTCTTTACAAACGCCAGATTTGCATTTAAAAATTCTCCTAAATTATATCTAAGGTACCTCACTGAAATAAAGTAAATTAAAAAACATTCATATAAGAGGACCGAAGTCCTTAAGAAACATTGAAAAAATTGGATAGAAGTAAAAAAAAACACTAATATTACATTGTTTTCGCATATATGCACATTAATTAATAAAATAAGAATTATATATCCAGATTCAGAATATTAAAAAATATTAGGTATCTCATAATATTAGAAGTCCTTGAAATTCGAACTAAACTGTAAACAACACGGTTATCAGGCGAGGGGCCCTGTTTGGGAGGAAAAAGAGACCACGGCGTAGTTTGACTCTCTGTCCTTTTCCTGTTTACTAATTAACCAACATTCCAGTTTTCCCTTTCTCTCTCTTACGTCACACATGTCGAATTATTCTAGAAAGTTGCAATGAGTCATGATAAAATTGACGGTGCACCTAAGTGCACCGCTAAATTAAGGCTACGACGAATAGTTTCGTCTTATTATTGGATAAAATTATCTACAGCAAACCTCTCTGTAATTTAAAATTTAACCCGCTGCGTCGACAATGTGGATCAATTCTAGAATAATGGGTGCCTACGTGCCAACATGGCGGCCGACCGCACCCTAGCTGAACGGCCATTTTGAGTAAGATTATGGCTGTCTGACGTGGCGTACCGAGTGTTACAGCATATGGTGAAATACTCTGTAAATTAATTAACAATTTCACACGAATATTTCGGGCGAGAATTTAGGTTTATTATTGATTAGTCAAAAAATAGCGTGCTCTCAACATTCACTCACATACGGCTCTCAAGAAGTTAAAATGTTTTCATTTTTTTTTACTCTTCTAACATTCATCCAGATATAAATTAATTAAGGAAAATCAATCTAGAAAAGCTTCACTGGCTCTACTTATTCACAGATAAAAAGAATTCAAACATGAAAAAATTAAACGGCTCCATATGGGAAGCGTTACTACTGAGTTAGAATAAAAACCAAAATATTAAAGACAGAAATTGGAAAAAATACGCGAATACAAATCCTGTTTTGTTTATACAAACGTCCTCTTCTGCACCATTATTTCGGGCCCTTTTAAATCTTCAGTATTCTTTCTTCATGTTGCACAAACACCCTCGTACGTACGAGCTCACACAAACAAACACTGTGACGCGCCAAACCGACTTTTCGTTTATATACAGGGCGTGCCCCACCACACCGTTCTAGAACAACGTCGCAGCTGCGTCTTTCCCCACGGGCAACTCGGATCGTTAAATTTTCACGAACAATACAAATAGCGTACACGTCAGCCCATTACATCACGCTTAAACTTGCAGTTCTTGGAGTGAACACACAACATGGTGTAACACAAACGGCAGATGGTACGTTTTAGTATTGACTACGTGCAAAGCATTGTTCTGGAATATTCCCAGACTTATTGTACTTTTATATAGGGGTTGGTTTTTCCGTTATGTCAGCTGCAGTAAAACTAGTTCATGTTGAATAATTTAAACGCAAAATTTCACCATATTTGGTAACAAGTAACAACTAATTCAATGAATCACAAGAGACACGACGGTTTTGCAGTGTTTATTATTTACATGACTAACAAAATCTGAACCATAAACTTTACGTATTCTATATTTAGATATTTAGAGAATTTTGATTTTTACGGTGATTTCCTTTGATTAACTGTTAAATTGAATATTAATGCTACTTTATTGTTTAAATATCGCATGACGAAACTTTATGTTACGTTAAGCAAAGTAAATGTACAGAAATGGTATGAAACCCATGACCATAGACAATTATTTATGGCGTGACTAATTAATATTAACAAAGCATATGTGTGTACTTTTACGAATAAAATTTACGGAATTTTACTGGAAATGTAGAAAGTTCGATACTGTCAATCAATAGGCTATGAAGTCATTCTTTAAAACTTCCAAACATAAAAGCTACGGTTTCATCAATTCGTAATTGATTAATTTTAAAGATTACGCAAGACTGTGTTACTCATTTTTCAAAAATTAACTAAAACAGCAATCAAGAAACTATAGAAATCTCTAGAACGTCTTCGAAATTTCTAGAAACCTTACAGGTGTTCTTGAAAAATTAGTAAAGGATTGAATTTGAATTTGGTTGAATTTAATGTCACAAATTATGAAATTTAATTTCAACACATAAAGGGCTAAAGTTCTCAGTTTAAATTTTCAAAAAGTCTGTTTGTTGAATATCAGAATCCACACAAAAGGTTAAATTAAATTTGTTATAAGTAATTAACTGGCCGTTCAGCAAGTTATGAAATCGTCTACGACCTTTTCCAATGCTTTGGATTCCTGTAAAACAGGACACTGGTGTTGTACTGTTAAGTAGTAAAATTCTTAAAAACAATTTCAAGAAAGGTAAAACCCACAAACAGTTTCTAGAAATTCTAGAACCTGAAAATTTCTAAATGCTTAAAGTAATGCAACCTAATGCTTTTCTGCAGTTAAAAAAAAATATAATAACTAATGCTTTCTTCCGGAAGAAACATTTTAATCCATTTATTGTAGTAACCCAAACAACCTTCTCCTTTTAAAATTTAGCGTTTTTGTTCCTCCTAGCAACATTGCAGTAAAAACCAGTGATTCATTTTTGAAGTTGTTTTGTTAGGAAGAGATTGTACTACAAGTGTTTTAGCTACTAAAAGTCTTTAGATGTTGTTGTTTTCGTTGATGCGGTTACTAAACTATCCTCGGTAATCAATAGTGTCCGGAGTTTTAGGACCTTAAAAGTTAAAAAATATGATCCTAAAATAAAAAATAGGACAATAGGATCCTTTAATAGGCCCGAAAAGAAAATAGGACAAATCCTGAAACATACCATAAAAAAATAACAATAAATACAATAGCGAATTACCACATAAAACTTTATTTTTATGTATAAACTATAAAAAATAAATTGCACAATCTTGCATGTTTTGGTAAAGTGTTAGTAAACAGAGAAGACGTAAATATAACGTGGAGATTGGAAGGAGTACAGTGTGTCCTAAATTCGACGTGCATGTATGGGTAACTTTGTTATTTGTACAGCTACGGCAAAACCGATTGCACGTTATTGAGCCAACTTTTTGAGACTAATTCTATGGTGGAAACAGAAATGGGCGATCTTCTTTTGTTTTCGAGTTATTGCGCTAAACTGAAAATTACTCCAATTCTACTGAGTCTTATAACTTGTTTATTTATAGAAATATCTGAATACAGTATAGAGATTATTTATAGATAATTTTCCGTAGATTCCAGTGGCGTACATAGATTTTTTCCATTTGCTATGGGTTTTCAGTTACAGCATAAACTTGTGTTTTTTTTTAAATGGGAATCATAGTTGGTGTTAACCTCATGTAAAAGACCATTTTAAGAGCTTTTCAAATATATATGGTTTATTATACTTAGTGTTTTAATTAAGGGCATTATCGGCCATTTATACCTAAATTAACATTAATTATAACAAAATAAACAGTTAGCCATGAAACAATAGACAATAGAGTATTATAAGTCTTAACGGCATTCAAATGTTTATTACAAATGTCAGATTTTACGGCCAACTATGTTTTGTTTATTAAATCAGTAATTTAAAAAAAAAAAAACTACATATACATTCGAAAAGCTTTTAAAATGGTCTTTTAAATGGGGTCAACGCCGACTATGATTCTCATTTAAAAAAACACAAGTTTATGCTGTAACTGAAAAACCATAGCAAATGGAAAAACTCTATGTACTCCACTGGAATCTACGTAAAAATATCTATAAATAATCTCTATACTGTATTCAGATATTTCTATAAATAAACAAGTTATAAGACTCAGTAGAATTGGAGTAATTTTCAGTTTAGCGCAATAAGTCGAAAACAAAAGAAGATTGCCCATTTCTGTTTCGACCATAGAATTAGTCCCAAAAAGTTGGCCCAATAACGTGCAATCGGTTTTGCCGTAACTGTACAAATAACAAAGTTACCCATACATGCACGTCGAATTTAGGACACACTGTACTTAGTTAATTAGTTAATTCTGTTAAATTGCACATTTATATTAAACTTTGGTTGGGAGCACTCAAAAAATATAAAAAGTTATTCTTTGGGAAAATTTACATCCAACATGAATATTGTGAAGAATGAAATTAAAACATGAAAAGTGAACAAACCATCTAGATATTTTGCATTTGCATAGCAAACCAAATATTTTTCAAAATTTCAACTGTGAAGTTGGTACAGTTGTCAGTTAACACGTTTTTTAAAACTGAAGATGACCTCTCTACATCACAGCTAGTGATGGGAGCATTATGTTGAAATCCATACTCATAGTGGAGTAACAATTTAAATAAATAAATACGACTAATGAGGTATTCTCCACAGTTTATGAACTTTATATAAACTGTGGAGAAGACCTGTAGCGATTTTTTTAATAATATTATAGATATTAGTGCCCTCAATGCCTACATTATACAGCTTGGCAAGCAAAAAAGGGCTACAAACGACGACAGTTTCTTCTGCAACTAGTGGCTACTGAAACAGAGCTACAACAACCATCAACTTCACAGAGACAGTTACAAGAATCTCAAAAACTGAAACGTGGGAGATGCTGGGAATGTCCAAGAAAATAAAACATTCAAACAGATGCAACATTTGCAGTCGTTTTCTGTGTATTAATCACCAGATAGTTACCTGTTCGGCATTTAAACATAACATACCGTTCGAATAGTTTCATATTTTATTGTCGTAATTATTATTTGAAATAAACTATTAATACATATTTCTGATTATTTGATACTACCATAAGTCAACCAAATACTAATACTAAGCTTAGAGGAATATCTCTAAATGATAATAACCATTCCATATTGTGCAGAGCTTTGGGGTCAATAACAACCCCATTGATATTACATGTTATACAAAAAACTTCGTATTATGAGGGCTAAGTACGCATGTATTCTTCAATTTGTTCATAGATATAGTTACTTCCAATCTTGCATACCTTCTATAAATTCACTTTTGTATGAGGTAGATGCTAAACAACTCAAATAGCAAAGTGAATTTTTTATCGAACTGTATGTCAGTCATTGTCTTAAGATTCCATTTTCGAGTTTTAGAGCTCTTTGGGGTTTTCGGGTGATTTGAAAAGCATATTTAATGGCATCCTTTTTGGACAAGTAAGTTCAGTTTCATTTAGGTCTACAGTTTTACTATTTGTAACGGGATTATTAACATAGTTTTGGGGTGATTTACTGAACTACTTTTTGCATTCAGTCAGTGCTGTTACAGTTTCTTCAGTATCTAGATAAAGATAGAGATTTACACCTGGGTACAGATAAAACACTTCTTAGCAGCGTATATACGAGTACAAACATTTTAGAGTATGTATACTGGTGATATCTATGTGGATTATGTGGACAACTTTTATTTTTCTTACATTTTGAGGGCTTTATTTATCAACCTGGATTTCTCAAACATTGTTTAAATAATTATGGTCGTAGTGCTAGAGCGGACGTTTTTCTACAGTTATCGAGGGTTTCATGCGCGAAGAGCGCAAAAACATTTTTAGGTGTTTTAAATTGTTCAAGGCTCCTGGAATAAAATATTCGACATTGTTTTCGTATTTAAAACTGTAAGAATTTCTTTATTAATTTCTTCGGCCAAACTATAAGGAATGTAGAAAAATGTATGTAAGCAGTTAGATATAGACCATTAAAGGTATGCATAAATACATATCTGATACATGCTTTTAAAAGTATCTAGATATAACTCTAAATACACAAAACGTATCTAGATATTGTGTTTAGATAAATTATTAGTCATAACATTAACTTGGTTGGTTCTTAATATCACTTATTTTTTCTTTGCCCAATTCATAGAACGTCAATTTCCAAAGAATCGCAAGGTTTGCTTTTCCTAACATAGGTACGTCATTTCCTTTTGACTCGTTCATTTTGGGCACCACATTTTTGTCGTTTTTGCGATATTTTATCCTTTTATTCTATTTCCAAAAATAATAAATAAGAATTACAATTTATTAAAACTCCTTAAGATTTAAAGAATGTAAAAATGAAAGTCTAAAAATACTGGAAAAAAAGGAAATCGAAGGAGTATTAAACATAACATAAAAAGATGCTGTAGAAAAGGAAGACGAAGCATTATGTTCAATAGAGCAAATAAGGGAGAGAACTAAAGAATGGTAAAACACCATAGCACAATAAAATATCATCCAAAATGCTTAAAATATGGGAATGGAAGAAAAAGAACTATTACTAGAAATTGTAAAATCTGACGAAATGAAGAACAGCAAAAAACTGGCAAGTCGAAGCAATAGTTCCAGTCCACAAGACTAGAGAAATCACATTGTTAAGGATAAATTAGAAGACTGCGAATAGAAGATTATCACCTTCTTTTTAATCCTAAACTAAAATCTTAGTAATAACAGTTACTACCCGTATATTTTTGTTTATTTTTACAGGGTAGACATAGGCGCCGATACTGTGGGGGCACCGGGGCCCATGCTCCCATAATAAAATGTTTATGCGAGCAGTGCCCCCACAAAGCAAACTAATTTGGGTATTGATATAGTAATTTTTACACAAATAAAATACAAAACTGTTTTCCTTGACTAACGATATTTTAATCTAGGAGAAATATAATATAATATTTTTAGTTGTGTCCCCACAATGATCATCAGGTTTTTCTTGTTTGGCTAATTAAATAAAATAAATGATGACTAATAAACGCCTATCTCACTCTACTATATTGTCAGAAAGCGTTTATTTACATAGATATACTTTAATTAAACATAGTTTTGCTAAATTCGATATAGAGTGATTTAAAAAAAAGCTACTTGTAGTTAGTACTTTTGTTTGAATTTAAATTTCTGTGTATCGCTATATTCTTTATTGCCATTGAATTAGCCAGTTTTGTTACGAATTAAAGGTTCTTTTTTGTCATGTAGACTATTCATTTCTCATAATAACTTTAAATTACATAAGTATAGTTAATACCAAAATGTACACTTCACAAGAAAAATTTTTATTACTGAGGCTTATTTCTGATCGGGATAATAATGGGGAAAAGCGATACTTGATTAAACCTGATACTTGATAGCATATCGCATAGTATTAAGCGTAAGCGAGAGCGGCATATTTTATTTTACACCAGAAATTCACAGCCAAATATCCAAATAAATAGATGTAGGATGTAGGTGTTTTTAACCGCCTGGTAGAATCACAGCTAAAATGAGTAAACCTAATAAAGGCAAGGAATTAGCTTCGTGTCACAAACGACAAATTATAATATAAAACCACGTCAGCTGATAAAAGTAAAATTAAGCATAGAATTAGAATTTCTGTTTTTAGTGAGCCCACTTAAGTGAAACAGTAGGAAAATGTACACGTAAAGTCAAAAATACATTAAATTATTTTTAACA
Source organism: Melanotus villosus (assembly GCA_963082815.1). NCBI lineage: Eukaryota > Metazoa > Arthropoda > Insecta > Coleoptera > Elateridae > Melanotus > Melanotus villosus. The sequence continues at coordinate 96,998,290 of OY720419.1, read as the reverse complement.
ACTTTGTTATTCGTAGGAATGAAAATTATATCTTGCCGGATCAAACCCAATAATTTCCTAATGAATAATTAATATGCCTTTATTAGTAGTACTTTCCCTTTGAGTTTTTTAAATCGTTTTCTTTTAATATCCATGAGTCAGTTCATTCCAAAGCGTAATGAAAATCTAAATTGCATAAGTAAATAAATAAATAAAACCTTGATGAAAGAACAAAAATGCTGAGGTGTGTTTAACTACGGAATTGAAGGGAGAATAGATATTAAAAGATTATGGCGTCGTTAACTGTACAGGGAAGAGAACTTTAAGTTTTATCTCGGAAAAAAATGTTTTAATAGTATGTTGTATTAAATTGTGTTTTCTTATAGCATGCGATCAATGAAATTTAGCTCAACTATTAATAAGAATAATAAGGCATGCTTGTAAAGCTTTGCTGAATGCGACTACCGTAATGAAATTTAGGGATTATGTTATCAAGTTTTCGCAGTTGTTGCTTGTTTGTTTTTAGGTTTCACACCAAATCTTATTGATTAAAATTAGTAAAAATGGGTAACGGTATGACAATGGACTGTTTTCATGTGAAACGTTAAAGTTGAACCAAACAAACAAAAAGTCCATAGCATAATATTTTAGTATGAAAAACTCTAACGCGATTTGGCCGATATTATCGAATTACAATTTTACTATATTATTTGATTTAAGTTCGGTTTAAAAAACTGTATTGATTTTTGTTTACGTATCTAAATAGACGGGTTCCATAATCTCATTTCTAAGAAAATTTTCTTCCTGGTGTAAATGCAAACGTGGTTTTGATAACAGAAATTGCACCTTTTAAATTCTTTAACGAACAGCTATGTGGAATATTCCAGAAATTAATCTACGTTGCTAATCAAGAATTCCGACTTTCGAAATCATGCTTACGAATTTAAAACATTCTAATCTTATCTACGTATTTATTTATCTTTTACAATTCTTAAAATTACCCGAAGAGGAAAATAACATAGCTAAGTTACAAATTGCGGCCGAAGTTTACTAAATTATCTTAGTTGTTAAAATTCTGTGCATTTTTATTGTTTTATTGCTATTTAATACGAATTTCTAAAGATAAATTCGCTGATTTCATAATTTACAGTTTTTCGTCACCTTAATTTATCCTCCTTAGAGGAAATACTTTTAATGAAAGTTGTTATTACTCTCGGCAGAACAATAAAGAATAAAAATTAAAAAAGCATTCTAGTTGTTGCTTTTTATTTTGGAATGATTTGTGAAAATCTTTATTTGAACTTGGTAACCACGTTATAAGAAAAGTAAATCCTTCACTAAGGTGTACTTTTAAGCAAATATATTAATTTATCTCTAAAAGTAGGTACCTACTTTAGAACAGGTGTAAGCAGAAATTTAGATTAATAAAAGTTAAATAATGTAGTTTTTCAAGGTACCTGAAATATTATGCGTAGATCTGTAGAAATAGTCAAATTCAAACCTTTTGTCTATTATACTGGGTGTGTCAACATACTGAAGACTGTTAAAGGAAAAAAATATGTCGCTGAAAAGTGAAGTAGGTATCCGCGCAGATTAACTTCTCTGCTATAATAATGTTGCATAATAGAAATGCGCAAATGACGAAACATCTCCACCTAGGTGTACATATTAGATTGTCGTAGAGCAATGTTGTGTTACATAATATTTATGACGTTATTAATATCTTGCTCTTAGCTGATTTTTTTTCTTTAGTACCTCCAATCAAAGAAATCTAAATATAAAAAAAAAATCTTTTATTGTGACTATAATTTATTATAATTACATATAGGTAAATAAACTAATTATTTCTTTAGCTTTTATTGAATAATTTTCTCATGAATAGTCTAACCTGCAATAAATTCGGAATTTCATGTTTGCAACGGCTTTAGGTAGTACCTACTCGTAATTATTTGAATAATTTATTCCGGTTTTTACTACATATAATTTGGACCGACTTTCGTTCAAAAAAAAATTAGGCCCAATTATTTAATTATAATTTAATTAAAACGGAATAACAACAATAACTCGTAGTTTAACGCCATAGTATTAATTTTAATACCTACTGAAAGTTTTACGGCAGCTTTTTAAATTAATAAGTTGCGGGAAATCAGTGCTTTAAATTCTAACTGCTGTGACGACTGATATTTTAAATTATTCTAACATAAAAACACAAACATGATTTCCACTAAGACAAATAAATAAAAATGTAGCAATTTCTTCTGTTTTTCTTTTATTCAACCCTTTTCGGTCTCATAGGAATTGATTATGTATTACTGAAATCAGCGATTAATTAAAATTTCAGGAGAACACCAACTAATCACACAACTTTTACTTAACAAATTATGAAAAACATATATTTTAAAGGTGAGATTTCTTAGGTTTTGCTGCTTTTGGAATATATTTTTAAACAATTTGCATCAAATCTGCATAAAAACTTATGTATAAAGAATATCTACTTTGAAGGAATTCGTACCACTGACTTCTGGTTAGTTCTATTAGTTGAGGAGGTGATTCATTCGTTTATACTATTTTTTTAAAATTTATGAAAAATATTAAATGCAAACTTGGTAAGTTTAGGTTTATTTACTATTATTTTGGCTTCATTTGGACAACGCTTTCTTCAGATAATCTTAGCGAAATGTTAAATCATTTAAATATTAGAAAACATTACATAAACCCTGTTAAGTCCATTACATAGAATAATTATAAATGTAATAATACAAAGTCCAGCAACAAAGTTCATTTAAAATTAAGTATAAACACTTTAAATTCTGTTTATGATTATGCAAGTGTAATTAAATTCTAATCAACTTAATAGCAAAAACGGAACAACTGTTGTAAACAATCTGTGTTTTGAATAAGAAAAAATAGGCACTTAAGTAAATGACAAGTAGTTTTTCTATTTTTAAGAAGTTTCCTGTGAAATAAACAAGTCAGTTGTTCATGTTGTATTTAATAATAGAATAACCTAAATAATCCGGTTTTGTCAGCTATTTCGGACTTTGCAAAATTTATTATTTTATTTACAGATGTTTTTAAGGTAAATGCGTCTTGGAAATATAAATCATGCCATTTAAGCGTGACACTTGAAAATATAGATAGCGCCATACCACAATAAAAAATAATTAAGATAATAAATTGAAACGTTTTTAAAATAAGATAATAAGTTAACAACGCAAAAACAACAGGAAAATTTCTTATCATTTCTGTTTTCAGTAAGGAAATTTATTAACAACTTTTTACATTTTTTATCTGCTTATTGTGTTTGATTGGTGTATTTTTTATAGATTAGTAACCATGCCGAAAATTTTATTTCCTGTATATACGTATGTTAAAGCTCTTGAAGCTTGCGGAAAAATTATTCTACTTCATAGCTTAATTAAAATTTAATTGTTTAATTATAAAGTGAATTGTCATTTATGTATAAATATTTTACAAATATGCGTTTGTGGCTTTGTTTGATTCACGTCACTGTGATTTTGCATCAAAAAATTTTGGTTAACCGCAGCATATTTCTGAAATAAGGTGCTGTTTTCTTTAACTCAAAACATGCTACTGTAAATGAACTAACTCTAGTAAATTGAAATTATTCTCTGAAGTAAAGGTATCAACTCTTGTCAGAATAACTAGAATATTAAACCTTACTGCCAGTTTGTAGCAGCCGGAAAAGAATTTACGGCAAGGAAAGACCATGACTTCTGATTTTTTTGCTTCAAATTCCGTTTTAGACATTTTGAATTCTTTGATGTTCTTCTAAGAAAGTTACAAAAGTATCTTTTTGTTAATGAAAATGATCTCACAAAACTAAACAATACATATGAAAATTTTACCATCGTAGTTGCTTATGTTAGTTTGCTCTGAAAGTTATATTATCGACTAAGAAACACAGATCTTTTTAAATAAAGACAACACAAATTCAAATAGATATAAATGATAGACTTATAACAAATAAAAGCAAATTAAAAACAATTATTCACCATTTATACTTTAGTTCCAAGAATTTCTTTATATTTTAATTTGATTTAAACGTGTACTTCTTAATATTTTTCTTTAAATAAAGGAATAATTATTATTAATAAAAAGAATTATGTTTATTGGGAATTTCGCCATTCTTCTTCGTTAGCTTCGTATCCAATTTTGGATATGTTTTGCTTCTTCTAGATCTGATTTCCATATTTGCCTGTTGTACTATTGTTTGCTCTACTTATCCATTTCAGACCCGTTTCATTTGGACGCAGCCTATGTTCCATGATCCACTACATCTATTACTTTTGTTCGTTCTCCGATGTACGTATAGTCGGTTCGGAGGTCCGCATAAAATTGCTAGAAGCATTCTACAGCTTGTGGATTATGAGATTTAAATACCTTCGTAAATCATATCTACTAGGTCGCATTAGAACAATTTTAAAGCTGCTTTAAAATAAGAGAATTCCTTTATAAAATATGAAAATATTTTGGGTAACAGTTTAAAGCCATGACTGGTAGGGTTTTTATGGCAGGACTTGTCACGTCTAACTCGTCATAATACTTTTATTATCCGTTGTAATAACTTAAGAAGTCAGGTAGAAATGACGAGGCCGAATGGACAGGCTATACATAGCTGTTGGTTTCTCTATCTTTCAAGGAAATTCTCATCATTACCAGTTCCACAGCTCTCTGCGTTGTTTGAAGCTTATTTAAGTTTCTTCTTATCATAGCCCTATTTTCTGCCCCATAGCATGATATTGGTATAATGCATGTATTAATGTATTAATCTATTTCCTTAGCAGTACCTCTGCCGTTAAAATGATTTCAGAGAGCTTAGAAGGCAAAAGGTTATTACTAATGAAATTATCTGACAGGTTTTTAAAACTTTAATATTAATTTAAAAGTGTTTAATGGTATTTGGTTGTCCAACAGACTGAATGAACTATCATTTTGAAATTTCTTGAAAGTTGTAACAAGCGTGATCAAGAGTTCGATTGCCTTATTGTTTCTTATAAAATAACTATAGGTACTCCTAGATAAAACCATTCTTATTATCGAGTTTTTATTATGAAATCTAATATAATAAAATAAGGCCTGAAAAATACAACTAAATCTTTCAAATAATCTTCTGAGTTAACTTTTAGGTCACCTTTTTGTAAATATTTAGCATCCTTAAGCAATTATGGATTATCTCAGCTTCTAAAAAAATGAAATAAATAAATAAATATAAAAGTATTTGTTTTGTCTAATATGTACTTAAAATACGATTAGATATCTTTCTTGAGCAAGTTTGTGATAATTTGTAATTACAACAGAAATTAAGTATTTAAAGCATATTCAAGGGCACTTTTAAGAGCCGTTGAATGAAAAACACTATTGTTTAATTCTTGCAGGTAGGTTATGATTATCAACATTTCTTACAATTCCAGTTTTAAAGTGTTCTATTGCGTTTGAAAACGACGATAGAACCCTATCCTTTACGTTATTTTTAGTAGTTTAGTCTCACTTGTGTTTAATGGTTTAGTTTCAGTTGCTTAACTTAAATTTTTATTAATTGGCGACGAAATAACAATAAAGAAACAATGTCAAAGAACTTGCCATATCAAGCATTCAGATAATAGGTACAATAAAATTGTAAGGATTTGTTCCTTCCTTTCCACCCAAAAAACTACAATTTTGAATTAGCAGAGTTTTCTTGTAGATTGTAGATAGGATCAATCTTTCGCAAACTGTTGAGTGTCAGACTTTGCCCTTTTTAATGTGTATTTGTACTATGCCCAAAATGCAAAAAAATAGAAAACCAAACATACGCAACGTACTAGAAATTCTTCACATTCTCCGTATTAAATTATTATGTGATAATGCTTATCCGAATGGAAAAATTATTATAGATAGCTACTTCGGTAGATGAAAAGATTTATTCAATAGGAATCTTTCGAAAATAGTTCACCAATAACAGTGCACATAAAAATAGTCATGGAATCAAATCAGCTACCAATTCCAAAAATAAACGACCCGATACTTAGTTAATAATAAAATGTGTTCCAACTTTTCCTTCTCACTGTCAGTTTTATTATTAATCTACTTGCCCGGCTATTGATACTCTTACGAATTATTAGAATAAACTTTAAATTAGAAAACTGGGAAAATTAAAAAAATACAACAAATAAAAGTGATTTTTCCTTTACGTTCCTTTACACTGAATTTTGATATTTAAACAGAATGATATACCGGGTGTGGCCTGACATGTGAGACGTAGGTGAAATGCATGGTAAATTGAACATATGTGAATATTATCTTCTTGGCTAACTGTTGCTTACGTTGTAGCTATTCATCGAAATGTACTTTTTGATTATAGTATGAAATTTATTTATTAGACTGATATTAATTCTACCAAAATTTGATAAACTAGACTTCTGAGGAGCTGCAGCATCACTATGAAAATTTCAGAATTTAGTACGAACAAATGATGGGCAGCATGCTTTAAACAAGATGAAATAAGGTGCATGGGCGACTTTTTATTTAAAATATTTACTTTATTTTACGTTTAGGAGCCAAACTTTCCTAATTAGTCAACAATCAATTGCTTAATAGCGTACTACTCATCCAAACAAGAACGTACAAAAACTAGACGGTTCAGCTGGAGAGATAACATTAAGCAATTATCAAAATCGTATGTATTTTTCTCCTATGTCTCACATGTCAGGCCACACCCGGTATACTATATTATTAGAGAAACTGCTATCAACGGAAAGGTTATATTTAAATCTTACAAAAGAGCACGAGTAGGTTTTACAACATCGAAAATTTTTAATTTACCAGAATAAATCATTTGGATAAATTATTAATTAATTGTTTTTTTTTCGCTACCAGCAAAGTAAGCAAGCCTTACATCCATGGCAACAGTGACTGTAAGTGGCTAATAACATTCTGGCTCTAGTTACACTTGACGACGGAACTTAATAGTGTCACTTACGTTCCTAGGAAAATAATGAACAGATTACAGAACTGTACGTTTACCGTTGTCATTGTTACCACTGTTATTATATTGATTTTTTTTACGTTGCCAAGTACCATGAGATCAAAAAAAAAAAGATGATTCTGAGCAGGCCTTGACTAGTACAACACGATTGGTTACACTGGTTCTAGAATGCCGATGAATTATAATGTGACAGTGACATTTCAAATGTAAGTCAGTTTTGCAATCTTGTTTCCAGAATTATTTAAGTTTATCGTTGTAATACTAGTGAAGGATCGCATTTTGAACACCTACTCTAACATGTATTCATCTTAGTTTTTAGTTTGTTCTCTAAATAAATACTGTTTTGTGTTTTAATTTATTTGACATTTATTAACCTCTAACCTACTGCCACATTTTGAAATCAGTCTTGCCAATCGTGTTGTACTAGTCAAGGCCTGCTCAGAATCATCTTTTTTTTGATCTCATGGTGTATTATAGGACGCATAGTTACCACAAAAACTGTCATTCATACTTTGCAAATAATATTTTCTTGTTCTTTTAAACTACTTATTAAGCGAAAAAATATAATAAGCAACACGGAATGTATGGACTATTAACATTTTCGGAAGGCGACGAGCCTTGGCTTCGCCTCGGCTCGTATTCGCCTACCTCAAATGTTAATACGTCCTTACATTCGTTGCAGCTTATATAACTATTAATTGGCCATTCGTTGTATCTGAAAAAAAATTGTTTCAATTAAAACTTAACAGTATTTCCTAGAATCACGTTATACAAACAATTATATTTCATAATACATACAAAGGTTATTTTTATCTTATCTATTGTATTGTCGATTAATAGCACCTGATAAAAAATTCCTTCATTAAAAATTAACTATTATTATTTAGCTATTTAGCAACAAGACAAAGCAGTTCCACTAATTACAATTAAGTGGGTTTTTGCTGAATAGCGAGCAAACACTTGAATTATTTAGATTACCAAGGAAAATTACGAATAAATAAATATTTATTAAAATGTTGCGTAATTCATATTGTTTCAGAAATACGGCTTATATGATTAATTAAAAATATGAATTCGACAACTTATATTGCATATTTAGAGTGACTCGTAATTACCACATTTAAAAAATCAAACAGCGAGTATCTTTACCGTTGCCACATGAGGACTTAACAGTTTTACCTAGTTTTTCTAAGGCGAAATTCACGAAATTGAAAATGACATTTGACATACTTTCTGTTTGCGTCATCCTTTATTAATTGAGAAAGGTAAAGCTATCTAAGGCACTAATGCTATAGTTTTTTAAATACAAGAAATAAAAATGTTTCAAAGAAAATAAAAAATCGCTAAATAAATTCGATTTCCAATTTTAATTTAGAAATCCGAAGAAAACTTATACATCGGACGTTCATTTTTGAAACTATTCTAATTTCCAAATTGGATGTTTTCTTTAACTTACAAGTTTAAAGCTATTTTTTGATAAATGCACTAAGTTTATGGATAGAAAATAATATTAATTAGAAATTAGGTATCTACCTAGGATTTCGTGCTTTTGTTCTAAAAATTGTGAGTTTATAGTATATTTTAACCTGCACATGATGTTCATAGTCTTAGTTATAGGAATTGAAATAAAAGATTGTGATGAATAAAGGATTTTTTCTACTCCTATACTAGGAAGTTGCCTATTACCTACGGTTTACTTGCTAAGTAAATATATCATTACACACACTGATACGTAATGACTGATTACACACACTAATACGTACTGACTGCTACGTAATAAAAAAGATGGATAAGATGGATAGGTACATACTTTACCAGAAAATAATTTAAGCTACTTCAAATATCTGCTATATTACAATAGTTGCTTAAAAAGTCTAGCTTTTCAAAAATCCACAAGGAAAAGTACCTTAAATATATACGTGGAAAAAATTGAAAACATAAAAAAATATTAGTTTTGTAAGGTTATTTTTAAATATGAAAAAATGAAATAAAGTTATCCTATAACAAGTACAAATATTACATGAATGTTAATCAGGTACATATACGTAGGTTTGGTAATTAGTTACTTGGGTTTAATTGCTAGCAGTTGTAAAATGTTGACATTAGGTACACTTAACGAATCTATCTGATGCAATGCCGACGTCATTTACATTAATGTAACATGTGAGGTACTGGATGGATCATAATTTTAAAAATATTTTTAGAAGAAAATATATTTCCAACAAGTCTGTTTCCCTGCAAATCATTTTCACATTGTTCGCGAATGGTAAATCTTCAGTTTGTGTAACATGAAATGGTGGAGGAGGATATTTATTTCACTTTTCATAGCTTTTTTCAGGTATGCACTTTCTTTACGTTCCTTTTGTGGGTATTTCCAAAATTCAGGTTTTTAAAAACATACACAGAGTAAATTATTTTCTAATAAAGTAGGTCTGGATCTCAAAAGCTGTTGTTTAAATGCATTTTTTTTAAATTCAGGGATAAACTGTATATTTAAAAATAAACTTCAATTTGTGTAGCTCGCATTCGTTCTATTATCAAAATGTGTGTGCTTTTCAACGTCCAGACCTTAACACCGAGGTTTAAAGAAGTTACCTAGTTGCTAATGGCATTGCTAGCTTATCTGTGATTATCTGTGAGTAGGTCTTCTCGATCACCTGATTTAATATCTCTACAAACCCCTACAGTATAGATCTGTGAAAAATTTTAAAAAAGTGCAGTTTTTCAAACGAAATCATATTTCGTTATGCAAACTAACTTTTATTTAACAAATTGAAACTGGATGAAACAATAAACTCAAATGGTAATATCTCTTGATTGAAACACTTAAAGTAGGAAAATTTCCGTATTTAAAGACACGTCCACTAACCCAACCTTTAGCTAGAAACTACTGTGGTCGATGAAGTCGTGTGTCAACAAGGTCATACACAATTAAATATGTTTGAACTTTTGCGACCTTTACGAAATTCCTTTAACAATATTTACACATCTTGTTTTAGCAATTAATAGTTTAATAGGCATACTAAAAATTGACTTTCGTTATCCTTATTAACCTAGTGCGAGAGAAACTACAACAAGATGAACATACAAATTGCTGTAGAATTTCTGTAAATTTACGAATTTGACACTATCAGCTTATTCTCTATATTAAATAAAAACGCAGTTTTATTAATTAATTTGCCTACAAGATAACAAAACATAAGAAAGGACAAATATACGGTGACCATTAAACTCTTTATTATTTTATTTGTTACTAAAATTACGTAAATCTTTTCAAACTTGCGAAATATTGCGTACGCAGAATCCTATCTGTCTGAAAATAGCTTCCCAAGACTATTGTTAGGAAATAGTTAAACAAGCATATTATTTAATCTACTACTGTAACGGGTCGAAAATTCAAATTAATTTACTGTTGTTGTACACACAGAAGATGTACGAACAATTTTTACAAATAGATTGTTTTTCTTATCAATGTTGCAATAGCTAAATACAGACTAGTAAAATTGCATATAATAGCTCTTTGCGTAATGGAATACAATGTGCAATTAGGCTTTCTATTTTCACACTCAGTAAATTTTACCGTTTGTGCTGTTGCTAATAGGTAGTAACATAACATGAGAAAATAAAAGCAGACGTACAGTTTTTTGCAGTAGTTAGTTCATTGTATGTTTGCTTCAAAAGAAAATTATAAAACAATATTTTCTCTGCGACTTTCCGTATACATATAGTATAGTTTAATATAACTCAATTTAGTGATCAAGAATGACAGGTTTATATCAGAAAAAACTTGTTATTATTGCCTAAAAGGCTCTTAAATGCATTATATCGTAATCTTATTCCCACCAGCAAGTTTCAGTAAATTAAATCAAATCTGAGCTAATTAAATAAACCATATTAAATTAGAAAAGGAGGCAATTTGGATAGAAATTTTAATTAATAAAACGTTTGGAAAAAATAAAGTTTATCTTTTGCTTATTTATAAGCTTAAGTTATATTAAATTGAATTAAACAGGAATTAAAATTAAATTTAATATTTTACTTGTATAGTTCACTATTCGTTTGCTTCAAAAGAAAATTATAAAAGATAATTTCGGTGAAATTGTCCATATTTAATTCAATTTAACATGCATAATTCAAATTAATGAATAAGAATGGCAGATTATCTTAGACATGGGTTATAATTAAATTTCATATTTTACTAGCTTGTTTACAGTTGGTTGCTTCAAAAGAAAATTGTAAAAAATAATTTTCGTGGGATGATCTGTATTTAATTAAATTTAATATAATTTAAATTAAAGAATAATAATAAAGGCAGGTTATAATTATATCCATTATTTTACTTGCAACAGCTAGTTCCCTCTTTCTTTGCTTTAAAAGATAATTATAAAAAAAATATTTTCCTGTAATTTTCCATATTTAGTTCAATTTAATAAAATTTAAATCAATAAATAAGAATGGTGGATTACCTTGCATATGGGTTATAATTAAATTAATTATTTTACTTGCACAGTTGGTTTACAGTTTGTTTGCTTCAAAAGAATATAATAAAAAAAATAAGTTTTCTCGGCTTTTCCAAATTTAATTCAATTTAATGTAGGTAATCGAATAAGATGGGTTATAATTAAAGTTAATATTTCTGAAAATTTAAATAATACAACCCCACGAACAAAATTAAACTTGGTCTTTCTCGGTTTTGCCGGCAGTAAATTTGATTAGAAAATTTTTAGCAATAAATAGTTCAAACAGATCATCGCCTGGAAAACGTTTTGTCTAATACTTGAATAAATTATTGTTTTATTTCACAAACAATGTTTTTTTTTTTAATAAAAATCGGGAGTAATTATTATAGGTAACTCTAAATAGAAAAAGTAGAAGACAAAAAATATAGCGAATGTACAGAAATATGCTAAAAATTTGGGTTTTCCAGTATGAGAAATAATTACATAGTTAGAAATCGAACAAAAATTCCCGGAAATTTTCATTTAAGTCTTTAACAAATATTAGGAACAATTACAAGAAAATGTAAGTAATACAATGGGAAAATTCTTATGACGCTGCCAATAAAATGAAAAAATGGAAATCAGTTGCATTTTGGTATAAAAAAATAAGAATTACTCGTATCTGGAAATTTAAATCAACCCAGCAGAAAATTATGAAATAATAACGTTGCTGAAATATGGAAAATCTGGAGCTTTCCAGCGTGAAAAATAGGCAGTTGGAACCCTATAAACTTTGGTTTGAATTTTGCTTTAAATTTTTAGCAACCAATCGGGAAATTATAAGGAAATTTATAGAATAAAAGGAAAAAAGCTGCAAGATTAATAAACTGAAGATTTTTACTGTGAAAAATCATCAGCTGGAAACCCTACGACTGAATATTTTTGATATAAATCTGTAATAGTAATATCTGGAAAAAGTAAAAAAAAAAAATTAATAAAAAGGAAAGTGAAAAATAACTAAGCTGCTACCCTGAAAAACAAAGAATATGAGCCCTATAACCTTTGCTTTCATTTTTCTTTAAATTCCTAACAGACATTCGGGAATTCACAAGGACATCTAAGGAATAACAGAAAAACATCTACAAATATAATAAACCTGCGGAAATATGGCTAAATCGAAGTGTTTCAGTTGGAAAGCCTGTAGATTTTCCAAAGACTTAATTAAATTAAATTTTTTAAAAACACCTAAAAAAAATCTGTTCAAGTGTACAAACAGCTAAGCTACTGAAATACGAATAAAATTAGAGTTTTCTGTCTTGAAAAACAAAAAGTTTGAACCATATGAACTTTCGTTTGCATTTTAAATTTAAATTTCTAATAAATATTCAAGAAACCATTAGAAACTCTAAGGAATGAAAGGAACAAATCTGAAAATATAATGAATCTGATGAAATATGGCTAAAGTTTTTCAGCGTGACAAATAATTAGCTGGAAAGCCTGCGAATTTTCCAACTTTTTTGTTTTAAATTTTTAATAATTATCTAAAAAAATACCGAAAAATTGAAGTTTTCTAATGCGAGCCTTATGAATTTTCGCTTGAGTTTTGCTTTAAATTGAGGAACCACGAGGAAATCTAAGGAATAAACGGATATAAACCTGAAATATGGCCAAATTGAAGTTTTCTGCGGTGAAAAATAATCAACTGGAAAGCCTGTAAATTTTCAAACAACTTTGGATATAAATCTGTAATAAATCACTCGAAAAACTAAAAGAAAATGTAAAAAAAGGAAGAAGAGAAATCTGAAAAAATAACTAAGCTGCTAAAATGTGGGGTAGAAATTGGGAGTTTTCGGGTGTGAAAATAAACAGTTTGAAGTGTTAGACAGAAAAATATTCACTTACAATACCACGTGTGGTCAAAGAATTGTCGATTATTTTTTTCCTGTAACATCACGAATGTTCCTTGTGCTTGCATATGAATATCACGAGTGCGCAGCACGAGTGGTTTTCGCAATCACAAGGAACATGAGTGATTTTACACCATAAATAATCTACAACTCTTTGATCGCGAATGGTATTTGAGGGACTATTCAACGAAAAAAAAATTATTTCCATCGAATCATTTTTCATAAATTAGTCCACATTCAACTTTGTTTACATGAAAATTGTTCTCTGTGGATAGATATAACTAGCAATAAACTGTTTTCAAAAAATTGTCGCTTCGTATCACTAGTGAAATTTTATCGACAATTTTTGCTAGTGGAAATTGTCGATACAATTCGTTTTGATTGGCTCAAGAACGTCAAATCTTGCATTTTGATTGGCCGATTTTTGACAGATGACATATGAGTTGAATGTTCATAGTCACATAACCTACGACTTGACATTAGGTTTTACAAAACATTCTATTCAATTTTCAAGTAAATTTAATACGAGCATAATAAAAACACCACATGGCCTACAACGACCCCAAAAGATCATAAATGCATTATACTTCAAGCAATAACACGAGTATTCAAATGCAGACATAAAATAAATATTTTAAAATACTAAACGTAACAAAATCATCTCGCATAATATGACACCTACATAAGATTAATATAATCTGCTTAGAAAATACAAATACGTCTCTTAGCACATATGATGTCGCCAATAAAATGTAAATAGGATAAGTACCTCAGTCTTGTTTAGCATGAGGTATTTATTATTGGATTATTTCGCAAACTCGTGTGTATTGCTGTATAAGATAACAAATGGACATGTGTTCATTTTATTTAAACTTTAAGGCTATATTTTTAATCTATCTAATTAAAAAATTAAGTTATTTGGTTTGTAAATAAATAGATAATAGAGATACAATATTACATACAAACAGAAATTGCTATTAGATTTTAATATATGTAAATGTTCTGACGTTCTGAGGGCATTGCTTTGGCAAAGAATTTATTGAGATAATTTTGTTGAATTACTTCATGATTAATTAATTCGTTAAGTTGGAATTGTTTTTTCCTGTTTTTTTTTTTTTAAGACAAGATTCGAATAAAAGTACAATGGCTGATTAAACAACGCGGAAAGTGGGCAAATATTTGAGTTTTTCAGTGCAAATAAATGCCCAAGAGTGCAGAACAAATTACAGAAAAATACAATGAGGAAAGTCGAGCTTGCCGAGATAAGTTTTAAAATTTATTTTTAAAGTTATCTTATCAGTGTTTAATAATTGCTTTAGTAAAGTGGAAATTTACCATGGCTTATTGTTATCCTATTTAATATGGCCTCATTTTCTTGTTGTTGTTGTGTAACCTATTCACCTTCTGTTAAGATAAAATTGGTCTGAAGATTAAATGTTATTTTTTCTGAAATACTGTCTCCTAAACATTGAAATATAAAGACCGAATTTGTAGATTAAATCAAAATTCTGAATTTCCACTTAACTTGAATGAAACTCTTTTGTGGTTTAACAAAATTTAAATGTGAAGTTAAATGCCATAAGAAAATTTCTGGTATCTTCACAACTTTAGAAAAATTAATTATGCTTTAATACTCCCTAATTTAGATTTTTAAAACAGAAAAGCTTAATGAGTAGAATTGGGGCATTTTGTATTTTTTTCTTCGTTTATTTTCATTAAGTTGCAAAAGTTTCAGAACTTAATTTCATTTATTACATTGATATTTCTTGGATTTTTTTCTCTATTTTGTTGTTGTTTATTTATGTATTATTTTTATTGAATTCGAAGGCTTCCACGGTATAGTGTTAGTTAAAAGAACGTCTCCCGGGTTGGGACCGTGTCATTGTTGCTACAGAAGGAAACAGGAGGAAAGAGGGAGCAACAAAGAGCACGGTAGCTCAATGTGTGAACCAAGCCAGAGGCGAAATTCTTTTAGCAAGAGAAAGAAGGGAACGGTAACTTAATTTATAAATCAAACCAGAGGCGAAACCCTTGATTAATCCCTTTAAGAAAAGGCGAAACGTTATGCCGGGTTTACACCAAACGGACTTTTAGCGAACAGAACAGGAACTCAGTCCGTTTGTAACAGTTCGCGAACAGTTTTATATTATTGCGAACAATTTATAGACAAATAGCGAACTAAAACGTGTTTAGGGACTGTTTTCGCGGACATACGAAAGTCCCGTCTCTTGTCGGAAAGATCAAAAGGTTTCCATGTACAAATCTGGTCTGCTGTCCAAGCGCGTTTAGTGTAAAGAAGCTGTTCGTTGTTCGTAAACACACGGCATGCAGTACGTGGCCAGTCTTCATGCGTTATAGAGAAAACACCGAACATTATCTATTGTACATAAATAAATAATAATGCCTAAACAAAGTTGGATAACCGAAGAAACGTGTAGATACAGAGATCATCAAAATTGGTGGAATCCCAAAGATCCAATATACAGCCTGTATCAGAAATAAGTACATTACAGTTTTTCAGTGGTGGAACTCGTCAAGAACTACAACATTTCTTATTGATTTTCTTTTTAAATCTCACATTTATTTTGCATTTTTACCCCGCCCCCCCCTTAAAATAACGAGTTGTTTATGAATTTTCAAAATAATTAAATACTGCTAAGCTTAATTTTTAAGTAAGTTGATTTACTATGGTAACTAAAATTGTAACATGATTTCCATTGGCGGGTAATGAAATTTGTGATAAATCTTTAACTAATTTTATCACAAAATCTAAAAAGTTTACCTGTAGTTCTTGACGAGTTCTATTACTGAGGGAATTTAATGTACTTATTTCTGATACACCCTGTATAAAGACAGGATTAGAAAAAACGACTCCTTGAAAGAGTTGGGAAGATATCTCGTCTGCACTTGGAGGTAAACTGAATTAAAATTGAACAAAACTCGGACTAAGTTGTCTCCATTTTGTTGAATTTTTGCCCGCTAGGTCGGCTAGGTGTGAACTACTATCAAAATTTTGTTCGTTCACAAACATGTCTCAGTTTTGTTTTAATTTTGTAACAAACGGACTGTTTCTGTTTTGTTTTCGGTTGTTCGTTTGGTGTAAATCCGGCATTTAAGCTCTTCAACAATTCACCAACAATTATTTTTATTATTTGTAAAAAAGAATACTTTTTGGCAGTACAAACTTTGTTAGACGTTGCCTAATTTGGGTTCATTTATTAGAAAAAGTATAGAATATTAAACTATATTAGAAACTGGATATTTAAAATAATTTCATTTAAATTATTTTAAATATCCAGTTTCTAATTTTTCCATGATTATTCCACTCGTATCTAAAATAAGCAATCAAGTTTTGAGATCCTACATGCTTATCCGACGAACCGTCTGTGACCAACCAGTTTCTATTTTTTCAAACTTCGTAATACAAATCATCAACATTTTTTAAGAATAACCATGTCGAGCACCATTCGTAGGATTATTAGACTCAAACAAGTTCACGAATGACTTTACATATTTCAAAATCTTTCACCTACGACGCAAGGTTCTTCTGTCAGTTGCAAAACTGCCAAACAGCAAATGAAATCGTACCACTTACGGTTTCCCAAAAGGCTTTGCGTTAACAAATAAAAGCAAATTAAAAAAAAAAATTGGTGATATCCAATCCAATACACTTAAATATTTGGGTTCTATTTTTATAATTATAAGCAATGTAACTAAAAGTTGCGAAATGTAAATAAAAACGTTGTTTATTAACAACATTCTTGAGAGTAATCAATCAAAGTATTACCCCTGTATTACAATTGTGTACTAATATTTATTTTTTCTACTCCCACCATGGAAAGTGGGATTTTCAGACTTCGTCTCCATAGATACGAGTATTGAAAATGAGTGTTTGCCGAACAAGTGAAATTAGCGTGCGGAAAATTTACTTTCCGCACGCACATGCATGATTTTCGGTGCGGCAAAGTATAATTTTGCCGCACCGAAATCAAAATGTCATAAATGACATTTGATGAATGTCAGATTTGATTTTGCAGAAATATTTAAATTTTTTTATGGAAATGTGGTTGTAGAAAAAATAGTGTGTAATACATGTGTTAAAAGCTTGTATTTGCCACTCTCATGTGACTGCAGCACTCACTATCGTTCGTGCTGCAAACTTCACATTCGTGTGGCAAACGCAAGCTTTCAACACTTGTATTACAAATTACTATTAAAAAAATTCCTACTTTAATTTCTTGTTAAGACAGACAAAAACTTTTCCATTCTGTATGTGTTTATTCGAGAGCTAAAAACAATAACATGTCAAATGAGTTGTTTAAACACTGTTTAAATACACTGATCTTGTTAATTGTTGAAATGAAATCCACGAAAAATTTTCTTTTATTCTCGGCAAATATTTCTTGGTATTTTTATGTACCTGTAACACGGTTTTTATCAATCAAAATAGAAAAATTGGCTAAATAAGCTCTGTCCACATAAGCGGTTATTTAAGAAATTTATCTAGTGTTATTTCGGACATAAATATTTATTTGTATTATAACGGTGATTAAAGTACTCGTAGTTTATTTTAAAATCGGGAGTCAATGGCCATTTGAACTCTTTCAAAAAAAGTATTTATTATAACTATAGGTACTTCTTCTAGCTTTATTCTCTGATTGTTCTTTGTGACTATTGTTTTTATACTTTGTTTTCAGTATTTAGTCACCAGCTGCTGAAAATTACAAGTTATACAGTCAAATCTAATTACTTAAAACAACGAAAATTATTTCATCTTCGTTTTCAAATGAACAAATGAACTAAAACCCTGTGTTGTAGATTCAGTTTCGGCAAAGCGAATACTAAAAGAATATATTATGTATAATACCATGAGATCGAAAAAAAGATGATTCTGAGCAGGCCTTGACTAGTACAACACGATTGGCAAGACTGATTTCAAAATGTGGCAGTAAGTTAGAGGTTAATAAATGTCAAATAAATTAAAACACAAAACAGTATTTATTTAGGGAACAAACTGAAAACTAAAATGAATACATGTTAGAGTAGGTGTTCAAAATGTGATCCTTCACTAGTATTACAACGATAAACTTAAATAATTGTGGAAACAAGATTGCAAAACTGACTTACATTTGAAATGTCACTGTCACATTATAATTCATAGGCATTCTAGAACCAGTGTAACCAATCGTGTTGTACTAGTCAAGGCCTGCTCAGAATCATCTTTTTTTCGATCTCATGGTACTTACTTACTTTTAATCCATCCTCATCTACCTTACGGTGTAGAGGTAAGGTTCGAGTATATAATACAATATACAAATTTCGGGCATTTCGGTTGTAAATTGTAATTCCTAGACTGACAAAATAATTCTGGTGGAATATTTTAAAAATTATGTTTAATAATATATAAAAAAGAATGCCAATTTTCCTTCGAATTGTAGGGGCAATAAAATTATTTTACGTTTCATATTTATGTGGGAATTTAAAAATTATTCCACAGTTCAAATGCGCCCTAAATAAACTCAGAAAAATAATTTGTGGGAGAAGACGATGAATGTGTTTTTATTTATTTTTTTAATATCTTATACGTGTGGCGTGACTTATCATGCATGCAAAACCGCGACGTTGAATTTATTATCAGCGACAGATAAGAAATTCCATACTAAACTAAAGATTAAAAGTCTTGGTATTTTGCTGCAAATAAATATGATATTCATGTGATAAATTCCTTTTTAAATTCTTGCATTTTTTTTGTAATATAAAACATTGATATAATTTTGTTTTTTCTGTTAAATGTATCATAAACACGATCGTATTAGGTAAAGATAATGCAAGTATTCTGATAACATGATAAAATGTGTCTGATCCAACTAAATCCTGAATCATTCTGTAAAATCACAAAATGTATTAAAGACTAATTTAAAAGAAAACAAAATGAGTTACATATAAATCGATAGTACTCTGGCAGTCTTTGATCAATCGGAACACATGTTGGTAGCTGATTTTTGTTTCTAGCCTAAAGTTCTCTTCTGAAGTATAAAACAAAAGACAAGTACCTACCTTGCATGCTTTAATAATTAGAAATGGTAATACATATAGGTTAGAATTTGATATTTATAGGAAGGAAACCAACTTTAACAAAGTTATTTATACAGATTTAAATTTTAACTTTCCAAATAAAATAATAGCTTTTCAGTTAAGAGATCTCTCAACTGTTTTCTTAAAAAAACAGATACAGAAATACAGGCCAAAAAATATTATTATTTCCAGTGATTCCTTTCTTCAAAATTTTTGACAAGTCAATCAGGCAGTGAAAATAAACTTGGAGATTTCAATCAAGCTACATTAAATTCGTTTTCATTGACATAATTTAGAAAAAATAGCTTTTATAAATTTATTGTGCAACAACATTAGGAGTCTTTCTGGGAAACCTAAAGATTAACGCAAGGCCATGTAGAGGGTAGAAATTTACAAAATGAAATACTCCTACATAGCACTTTAAAATATGCTTGGCAAATAAAATGTTCATTTTGGGAGTTCGATGGCGTGACCAGCTCATACATATGGTTCAAATTTTCTCGGTGTCATGAAAATTGTTTATGAGCTGCTCAGATATGAACTGTCAGTTAAGATTAGGGTTCACATGGCCAAGATACCGGTATTAAATTAAGAAAAAAGAAATTTTGGCGTTAGGTTCAAAGAGGAAACGCTTGGTTTCAACTTTAACAGAGCGGAAAAATCAAAAGTAGCTCAACTTTATGAAACCCATAATAAGTTGCTGATTTATTTATTGGCCGAGATCTTAACTTGCTGATGCCAGGAATCGCAACGCACAACTTTTTCCATATTACAAATTTTATCTGACTTCAGCTGGAATCGAATCCGCAACCTTTGATTTACTAGTCAGCCTTGCTATTCTTCTACGCCACCGCGGTAAGAATCAATAAAGTTTGAAGAATTCTAAAGGTAACCTTCAAAGGAGCTTAAGTGTAGCTTAACGTATTTTTCATTCGCAAAAATAACAGTGTATTGTCATAAGCTGTAATGTATGTGTGCTTCTTCCACAGTCAGATTAAATCTGAAGGGATTGATTTTTAATCGAAGCAATCGACGATAGATTAGGCAATCAGGTTTTGGGTAAGGACCTCGGATATCAAATTTTGGTATAGGCTTTATAAGCTCAAGTAAGTTCATCTGATAATGTGGTGAAGCCCGAATAGAAAAATAAATTCTACAAAAAGGGCAAATTAAGTAATACTTAATGAAGAAGTAAACAAAGCACGCAACAAATCGAAATAATAGTATTGAATTACAGTCAAATAAAAAAGAAAAATCGTACATGAATCAAAGAAATTAAAACATTTTATTTATGTACACCGACGTCTTTCTGAAAATTTCGTACAATTTGTCATGCCAACCAATAATATCTTAGTAAGTAACCTTTAATAATAGCACATCATTTCCGTTCTTTTTATTTTTATTTTTATTTTTGAAATCAGTTCTATATAAAATTAGCTCTCATACAGGAAAATATCTAAATCTCCCACAGTGATCCCCTCAAAGGTTACGTTTTCCTAAGTTATTTTTGAACCACTTTCTGTAAAAGTAAAGACAGTCTATTTTGATACCCTAATTTTAAATAAGTGGTTATGCCTTTGTCTAACATTACTAAAAATATAAATATAGCCTTTTCTGACATTCTGACATTGACAAATAAGGAACGTCTTGTTTTCCTAAGTTATTTATACATCACCAACTGAGGTTAGATTAAATACTCAGTAGGGTTTGGCATTAATTTGTTGCTATTTTAGTTGTTTCTATTTAAGTACTGGTCCCGAATTAATCTCAACAAATTTTATTTTTGTATCTAACTGCCTACTTTAAAATCATTGCCAAACATAAGCTGTCATTTCCTCGTACTCATTAGGCGTGGAATGTGGTAGTATTTGTTATTTTAATAACCAAATAAATTTACACTTCTACGTCTAAGGAAACTGAGGTTCTTTAAAAAATACTAACGCTCTAAATGCACTCGTGCCTTAAGTCACGTATTTCCATTAAACGTGAAAAGAACGTTACTATATTTAGCACGATGAAATAAACAACTACATTTTGATAAGATATCGAAAACCTATTGGCATTTTTTAGTTGATTGGAGTAATGTTCAATCTATTTTTATTTTTAATTTATGCCAGCTCATTGTTACACTGTGAACTGCAATATTGTTTATTTATTTTATACTATTGTGAGAAAGATATAACAATTTCACCAAATTAAAGTTTTAAGAAGTTACCCTTTTAGTGATATATTTTTTAATGTATTTCAATTAAAAATAATTATATTGCCATTCTTTTTCTCAACAACGTTTCAAAGTTTAAATAAATTTAGTAATAGTGCAAAATTGTTCTGCATTCAACACTTTTGCGCTGACTAATACGATACATAAAATTTTGAAATAAAAGTTACAAAATGATAATATTTCTTTTCAGAAATATAAATATATTAAATACTTCATGATGATGTATAAACTAACTTATTTATAAATATAAACTGTGTATGTGTATTTAGTGTATATTTAGTGTATTCGACTTCCAACTCGCAAATTCTTATACAGGATGGAAGTTATAAGGAGGACATGAAAAAAATGTTAAATTGCTGAATGTTAAATTCTCTCATCGTCAAGCTTACCATGTTATATTTTTTGTAGTGTAGTGCAAGTTTGCACTACGAAACATTTGTTGATAATTTGTTGCTCATTTTTCAGTTTTATTTCTGCAAAGGTCACAAGATTTAGGGCACACTTACACAAAACGTATTTGCTAGATGTGGTTTTTTCTATCGGTTAGAAAGAGAACACTATAAGCTGTCTGATTATGTATTGAAATTTAAAGAAATGCAAAATGACGCGTGCAAAAAGCTGTACAGTAAAAAAATTACACTTTGTCTTTGAAATCTGCGCAAAAACATTTCGAATCTGTATCTTATATACTTTAGTAGGAAGGCTCTGAATCCGAACTTTTTTACCCTGTATGTTATAACTATTTATGTAAACCATGTCAAAATTTCAAAAATTATCTATACCTTAAAAACAGATGTTTTGTAACTAACTTTTCTTATGGTACGCCACAAGCTGCAATATTTACAAATTAAAAAATGAAAAATCTGCCAAGTCCTGTTTATAACTTTGCCACAGAACGTTTCTACGAATCATAAAATAATTCCCAGTTTCAGATTTAACAGAAAATTTTAAATTTTCACTTATCCTAAATAACTTCAAATTATTTCCAACAGCAAATTATAATTTTGGCGTAACATTAAAGCTATAAAAGCGACTTAGGTAACCTTAACCCTTTATCTTGCCGGCCATACCCCTCCGCGGAGTTATGTGCCGATACCTTTACTTCTACTAGTATAACTGTTACGGGCAATGTGGGAAATCCGGGCAGTGTTCACAATGCCCGGGTAATGTGGATAATGTACTTAGCATAACACTTTTATTGTTTTTTAAACTTACCTTACTCTACCTCTAACCTCCAGTAAATGCCTCTGCCAAAACAGTAGAGGTATTTATTGGAGGTTAGAGGTAGAGAAAAAACAGTTTTGTAAAAAATAGAAGTACATTATCCACATTGTCCGGGCATTGTGAACACTGCCCGGATTTCCCACATTTCCCGTGACATAAATACAGAGTGCCTATTTAAAAAAATCGAAAGAAAGTCTTTTTGATAAAACAAAGGGGCCTTACTATGTTTACATGTATTTATGCTGTTTGTTGGCTTCGATAGAGTCAGGTTAGCATATTGGCCTTGTAAACTAGAAAGATCGCATTCGATTTTTGGTCCAGGTCCAGGGCGATGAGGTTCTTTAAAGAAATCTGAAAATATCTGTTGTTTTGGACATGAGATGAAATACAATATTTGGCACAATAAAAGTCTCTTCCAAAAGTATTTTAAATCCGGAAAAATTCTAGTCGGATAGTGTTAAATCGCCCTGATAGTCGAGATTTTGCCCAATATATAAATGAATAAATTTTGTTTTTTTTATTTATAGAGAACTAGCTTGTGGCATACAATAAAAAGGTTTGAAAAGTTGCAAAACATCTGCTATTAATACTCGTACATTACGAGGGCCGCAAGGTATGCGATACACGTAAACTGTTTTTTATGTTCAAAGTATTCTCCTAGTATCAATACATTTTTGTAATTTGATTTATAATAAGTCCAAACCGAACATTGCTCATTTTTCCTGTATTACTAAAAAGTTTGAATTTTCTTCTTTAATCTGGTATTCGATAGAAAATTTATGGCCGCGCGGATGTTTTTTGTGTTTAAAGAAAAACCAGAAGTGTCGCACAAAGCCAAATCGGGAGAATACGACGGTTGTTCGATCACTATGATATTTTTCTGCCAGATGCTCGATTGTTATCTTAGGTGTATAGGAAGAAGCGTTATCATGAGCAGCATGAAACCCTTTTAACACGAAATTCATAAAGTATTGTGTTGTACCAGTAATGTTCACACTTTCACCACTGTGCTACGAAAAATACTGCAAGCATAACTTTCTTCTTTGATCATTGGCATATTGGCGTAGTCGGTACTGGATCGTCTGCATAGCACCAAACAAGAGATTCTTGATGGGTTCGAGCATAATAAAATGGCATATATATAGGTTTCAACACCAGTCTCTACTTTCGAAATAATAAGGTGACCGGTATATGTTCTCACAATTATTATCAATTCGGGACTTTTGGAAGTCTGTTAATTGATGCGGTATCCAGCGACAAACAAGATTTTTCATATTATGTTCTTCCTGTAAAATGTTTCTTACTGCTGCGCATCCGATTGCTCATAGACTTCAGAATCATCGTAGAGCTATATCTTGGATTCGTTTTATTGTTTCAATAGTAGTTTTTCTGAGTAAGAGCTGATGTGGTACGTTTTTCGTGATTTATGTATATGGCTTAAGTATTTTACTGACCTTTTTTAAATTCAGAAGACCAACGAAATACTCTTGCCTGAGATGAGCTTTCTTCTCCAAATTGCTTTTTGCAGTCTTTAAAGGCATTTATTGTCACTTAGTCCTTAGTCCACTCTTAAAATCGTAATAACTCATAGCTCTAAAATGTCCGCGTGGTAAATCTATTTTATTGTACTATAATAAATTTATTCTAAAGAGTGCTTGTTTGATTATTTCTTGTGTTTATAAAAAAGTATCAATTTAAGAAAATAAAAAAATATTGTCTGTTACTAAAATAATAGATTTTTTTGTATCTCAAAACATACAGGATGGACCTTGCATAACTGGTATAAGTTTGAAATCGTTTCCATAATAAGCAAATAATAAGAATTTGTGAATTTGAAGTAAAGTACACCAACTATATCTATACAGAATTTAAATTTGTATATAAACTTATTTTAGTTGAAACAAATAGTTGAACTGATGTACGAAATGGAACAACATTACTTCAAGCAAACTGAGCAATACTTTAGATAGGTAGCTTATCGGTGTTTTTTCGTTTATTTGTTAACTATAGTTGTTTTTATGGCATTCATGCATTTAGAGTGTTAGCGATTTTTAAGCGATCTCGTTGTACTTAGACCTATAAGCATAAACTTATTAACTTATTAAAATAATAAATACTGTCACCTTTCATGCTCAATTAATTGAAGAAAAGATGGCCTACCTATGTTTGGCATTGATTTTAAAACAGTAGTTACAAAAACAACATTTATTGAGATCAAGGTGGAACGAGTAGGTAAGTAAACAGCAATAACTAACTATAGTAACAACGATGTTTTCAAATGGATACCCTGTTGTAATACACAGATAATCATTATAATTTATACAACCCAAAGCAAAAATTAGCTTTTAATACACACTAATAATTATACGTTCTAAATTTCTTCTTAAGGACTTTAAAATAAATAAAACAACCCCCTAGTATTTAGAAAAATTGGCTATCAAACAATGTGGCGTAAATCATATTGATTGATATCGTTTCGCCTTGTCTATCTGATAAATCATAATCATATTATACGTTTTCACAATTTATTTGTGACGTTGTACTATTAGTTCACAAATACGCGGCAAGAGGACAGAGATCTTTTAGATCACTTGTTGATTTACATGGTTCACTTTGGAAAACCGTTAATAGAGGCAGTACTAGTTTGACAATTTTCAAAATTATATAGAAATCTATTTTGGTACTATTTCCTTAATCCATATGTGGAATTTCTTTGTAGCGAAATTATTAACAATAATAAAGAGTATTTTACACGTTACTTCACATTCTGTAAATCTACGTTATAATTCTGTCAAAGCGAATCTTTGTTTTGTGATGAATTATTAATATTTCGGTATCAACTTGTGCGACATTAATTTCAGGCAATTTAAAGTAAAGCAATTGTTACTTCGAATGAAATTGAAGCAACATAATAAATTAATAAACCGATAAAATTCCACAACTGATAACAAATCAGTTGTTTGATAAGGCGAGCAAACATTACAAAGCACACAGAAAGTATTGTGAAACTGAAATATTAATTTATTTAAAAAAATTTCCTTGTGTTCCGTAAATTATGGGTGTCTTGAAGGTTTTGCGGATTTAATGCGAACGTCATATTATATTCTAGTGCCATTTATTTAAATTAACATCCATCATTTTAAATGTTTTACTTTCAATTGTAAAACATTTTGGGTGATTCTAAATTTAACTAGTATCTTTTTTTCAACTCGTTAGTTAAAGCATCGTACCTACTTTATTTTTAAATATTTTGTAGTTAAAATATATAAATAACAAGGCAACATTATTGGTTTTTAAAATATGTAATTTTTTCAAAAGAATTGCAAACCTCACTACTATTTTATTACTTATTAAACCATTAATAATTTAAATAAACATTTCAACATATAAATATTTTGCTTCTATCAAAGGTCATAGAGACACCTGCTGTAGATATTCTAAACTTATACCCATATATGGTGGGATCTTCAACTACAGCATTTATATTTCAGAACCTCATTGAAAGAGGGCGCCAGAGGTTTAATTTAGAAATTTTTACGGAATTAAATTATACAAGGCCAATATCTAGGAATATTTTGAATATTTTAGAAATTCTGTTGAAATGTAATGATTAATAAATACCTAGTAATAATAAATTAACGATGATAATAGCAGAAGTTATTGCTATTGATATCTGTTTAAAGTTTCCTTAATTTGTAAGTAATTTAATTTAAAAAGAGAAATACAAATTTAAGGAATGCAGTTTATGTTTTGGTTTTTGGAAAAGTTGACATCTTATTCTTTTATTCCATTTTATAAAATAAGAAATCTGAATGGATTTGAAAATACTATCTCCACCGATTACGTTTTAGAAAAATAACAAAAACTGTTGTAAATTTAAAACGCCATTATTTCCAGTGCATAAAGGAAAATTAGTGCAAAATTTGAACCAGAACATTAAAATAAAAACATTGCGACGTCTATGAAGTGTACTGTTTCAAGAGATACACAATTAATTACTTTTAAACATACGTTACTGCTTCAGAAGACTATATGTATAAGTACTTATAACAATTACTGAAAGTAGGTACTAACTAAAATATTCTCAGCATTAATTTCGGATTTCAGGTAGGTCTTTTCATTTTCTGAGAAATGTAAGTTTCAGTTATTTTCTTTGGTAATAAATCATTGTTATTGAAATTGTATACAGATAATCTTTAAAGCTTTCTTGTATTTATATTTTACAACCAATGTGATCCTCTTCAAATTTAAATTAAATTTTATACAAGGTATCCTAACCTACCTCTACCTAAAAGCCCTTCGTTAAGGAGTTATTGAGTACCAAAAACCTGCAAAAAAAGTTTCTTTTTTTAATAACACATTAATGATTGATTTTACCGATTGGGATTAAATGGTTAGGATGACCGTCAATTAGAGCGTTCGAACAGTGCAGTTTTACAGTGAAGAGTGAACTAGCTCAGCTACGTCACATCACACCTTATTAGTACGGATAAGAAAGACGATTGATAAATTTAAATTTTAAATGTAAACAGAACTGACTTATTCCGCTATTCCAGTGACCCCAAAACAGTTTTTGTATTGATTTTTCCAATTTTTTCCGCCCTTACCGTTTATTTGAGAAAAGTTGTTCTATTAGAAATGCTCTACCTACCCTTAAAAGTAATGACAATACTTTTGAATCACCCGTATAAAGAAGAAAGCATGAGGAAGATATTACTTTATTCGCAATTTGTTTCACAGTATATTTGTTATTATTTTATAATTATGAGGTCAGTATATGGCGTTTTATTCATTTGTTAGGGGTATACTATGGCTTTCTGAGATCAGAATAAACAAAATGTGCCTTAATACCTTAGGGTTTCATTTAGAATTGGCAGGGTGTTAAAGGCAAAGATAATGCGTCTTAGTGCTTCAGAACATTTCGGTCTTTTAAATCAACGCGATAGTAAACGAATCAGTTTGTGTTTGTGCTTGAATTTAATCCAATTTTGTGTGCTAAAATGGAGCGCCGTGACCTTCAATTTGTAGGGTGAGTTTACAAAATTACCTAATAACTGAATTTTAGTAATGGCTATGATAATAATGTAAGAAACAACTTACAATTTCGGTAGTGTGTTTAGTTTTTAGGTTAGATTCTTAGATTTCACGTAATTCAGTTTTCCGTTTTAGCATCCTATATATAGGACGCTAGGAAGTTCTATGACTGTTAAAAATTATTAGACAATATTATTACAAAATTATATATAGTGGTAGATTTCGTAATGCTTCTTTATAACTTAGGGATTTGACGCTAGATGAAGCCTTAGGAATATTAGAATAAAATGCTTGCGGTAATATTACTGACAAAGATTCTGGAGATAAAGATAATCTTCAACCAGATAATCTACCGTCAAGTCAACTAAGAGCTCGCGCTGAAATAAACATCAAGGAACTACAGGACACAGGCAAGCTCTTCTTCGGATTTTGACGAAGAGGATGATATTCCTCTAGCAGAACTAATACGCGCTAAGAAACCCATCACCAAAAAACACAAAACAGCACAATATACATGGATTGTCAAGGATTTTGAGCCGACTGTTCCAACAGAATGGCCTGTCGAAACTGCAGACAAATTTAGAAAATTGGCTCCCTGGCAACTCTTTGAAGAATTTTCTACCAGCACATTGATCGAGTTTATTGTAGAAGAGTCAAACAGGTAAGATCTTAAAATTTAGGTGTGATAGCATAAATTAGTGAGATATAATCTATTTCTAAAGATATGCAGCACAAAAAAATAAGCCACAAAATATTACGGTACGTAAAATAAAATCTTTTTTGGGAGTTCCTGCACTCAGTGGTTAAGTGTCTAAGCGTCGTATGTTTTGGCAACGTGAGAAAGATGCTCATAATGATCTCGTATCAAAAGCAATATCTAGAGACCGATTTGAGTTTCTTATGAGCCATATTCATCTAGCAGATCACAACAATCTGGCTGTAGATGATAAATTTTCGAAAGTAAGGCCCCTGTTTACTCATTTGAACAAAAATTAGCTCCACTACAAGAATCACACAGTGTGGATGAAGCCATGGTCCCTTATCATGGGCGCCATGGCTGCAAGCAATACATTCATGGTAAGCCTATTCGATATGGGTATAAGTTCTGGATGGCATGTACTCGGCTGGGATATGTTAACTGGTTTGAGCCATACCAAGGTGCAACAACCCATATTACGACGACTACAGGCAACTTGGAGTTGGAGCAGGTGTTATCCTTAGTTATGCGGATGCTTTGAAGAAGAAATGACCAAATTCCGATTTTCACCTTTATTTTGATAATTTTTTCAATTCTTGTCCACTTCTTACAGCTTTGTTAGAAACTGGCATCAAGAATACTGGAACTATTCGATCAAACAGAATTACTAACAACCCGTTTAGCTCAGTAAACATGAAAAAGAGAAAACGAGGTGAGTATGAATATAGAATGTCTGAAGAAAACCACATAGTTGCAGTGCAGTGGAACGACAACAGTGTCGTAAATATGTGCTCAAATGCAGTAGGAGTGCGACCCATCCATAATGTTAAAAGATATTCTCGACGTGAAAAATCTAGTATTGGGGTTACCCAACCACATATGGTAAAGCTATATAATAAAAATATGGGAGGAGGGGATCGCTGTGATGAAAACATTAGCCTTTATAGAACATTCATCAGAGGAAAAAAATGGTATTTTCCGTTGATCTCTCAGAGTCTGGATATGGCTATCCATAATGCATGGCAGCTACATGAATGCAACGAAGGGGATATGGATCATCTAATGTTTAGAAGACAAGTTGCAATCGGTCTTCTGCAGCAAAATAAGAAAAGTGGCAATACTTCTAACGAAGGAAGACCAAGCCGAAATGAAAATCTGGTAATACATTTTGACAGGATGGCTCACTTTGTGGTAACCCAAGTGTTGGATTATTAATAGTTAGTTTTTTTGTGTTTGTTGTTATCTTTTACTTTTATTATTATGAATATTATGATATTAATAATTAATTCGCTCGTTGGACCAACAACGTTTACTTTTTATTATTTTCCTTCCAAGGGTTGCCTTGAACCGCCAATTTTTTATTTTGGAGTTTGTTTGGGTTTCCGGGGTAAAAATTATTAATTAATTGAAAAAAACTCACATTACGTGTCAATTTAAAAAACGCATAACAAAATCGTTGAATTTCGCATTGGAACCGCCAATTTAATCAGTTAATAAACGCTTCAAAATAAAACGCTAGCTCGGGTGTGTGAAAAAATATAAAATTAAACGCAAGATAGAACATTAACCTATGGCCATTGGAATTGGCGCAAAACCATCCCCTGCACGAACTGAGTGACGCTGTTTTCAATTTCAATCAAGGTGAGTCAAGGCAATCTATTTTATCAAACAGTCATATTGAGAAAAAATTATTATTTGTCACGCGTACATTTTTTTGGTCCTTCGACGTTCGGATTGTTTGTTTGATATCTGTTATCATATGAATGCCTTTGTTCTTACCTTTTAATTATTGAAACGGTGTAGTGGTCAATTCTACTACTGGTATTACAGCGCATTCAATTTTGGCAGTGGACATTGGCTGAATTGGTTATCCAATTTATATTTTACCCATTATTTATATTTGTTTAAACATATTGTTATATTGCATACAATAGTTTCGCTAAACGCACGCACGTCATTGTGACGTTTGAGGGTAAAATAGATTATTTGGTTACGTCAATTTTGACATTTTTGTCATCTCAGTTTTTTCAATTCGCATCGTTTTTGAATTTTTTTAAATTCAAAAATGCCACCTAAAGTTAACGCTAAATTTGCTGAAGCTTACGCTTTTCGAAATGCTTTAATTAATAAAATAAAGGAAACGCTAGATATCGCAAGAATGGCACAAAACGATAATTCGTTTATTCCACTATTTAAGAGACGCTATCAAACAACAGATGATATTTACGCAAAATTGGAAACCTCTCACAATCAGGTAATATCGCTTATAGCTGCACAAGAAAACCCTGATTTTCAAGCAGAAGACGAGGTAAGGAAGGAATTCGATGCTATGTATTTTGAAATAGGAGTTCTTTATGACCAAACATTACCTGTTGATATACCGTCTTCAAACAATTCATCCCATGTTATAAAGGAATTTTCAAATGTTCGATTACCTAAAATTAATTTAAGAAATTTCGATGGTAAATTAGAATTGTGGTCGCCATTTATTCAATTATTTAATACCACAATTCACAACGCATCACATTTATCGAATACAGAAAAATTTCAATATCTAATTAGCTGCCTTTCTGGTGAACCCTTAAATTTAGTAAAGACCTTAGATTTATCAGATGATAACTATATAATCGCTTATCAAAATCTAGTCAATAGATATGACAATAAAAGGAAGTTAGCTACACGTTATTGGGAAGGAATGATTTCGTTGCCTCAACTAAAAGAAGAATCGTCTAAAGGATTACGCGATTTGTGTGATAAATTCCGGGAAAATGTAGCAGCATTACGTGCTTTAAAATTCGCTGATTCTCTGGAAGATTTCATGCTGCTAAATCTCCTTTTGGAAAAATTAGACCCAAACACACGAAGATTGTTCGAATCGGAAATCCGTGATTTAAGGCAGGAAATCCCAACGTTTGGGATGTTAGAAGATTTCATCGAAGGTCAAAGTTTGGTATTAGATCAGTGTAAACCGAAATGCTCTAATTTTAAGCAAAATAATTATTCTAAACGCACGTTCCATGTTACAACGGAACATACATCACCAGATAAATGTTTTATCTGTAGTAAAACACATTTAACTTACTCGTGCCCACAATTAGTAGAGAAACTACCTACGCAACGCTACGAATTGGTAAAATCCAAAAAATTATGCATTAATTGCCTTAGTGGTTTTCACACCACCAAAACCTGTAAGTCAAAATCACGTTGTCGAAAATGCAATAAAAACCATCACAGTTTGTTACATTTTGAATCTTCCGCTACGCAATCTAATCGTAATGATGAACCTTTTAACGCTGTACGATTAGAACCTACAAATGCTGTAAGTAACACACTCGAAAATTCAAACGCTACGATTTCTTCAGTAACGGCTCTAGTTAGTGCCACATCTAATAAATTAGTGTTGCTGTCAACAGCACTGATAGATATTCGTGACGAATCCGGATATCCACACGCAATAAGAGCAATCCTCGATGGAGGTAGTGAGGGCAGTTTTATAACTGCTGCTTGTGCTCAACGCTTAGGATTACGTGTTAAATCCAACCGCATTCAAATTCAAGGAATAGGTTCATCATCCGCTCTTCTATCTTCTGGAACGGTTAGTTGCTGTCTATACCCGCATGATGAGTTACAACCATCATATTTGATTGATGCTCACGTCATTGCATCTATTTCGCATAATATTCCAGCCTTTCCAATAGATTCTTCTACGTGGACACATATTAAAGGCTTACGCTTAGCAGATCCACAATTTTGTATCCCAGCAAAAGTAGATCTTTTACTAGGTGCTGATATTTATACGCAATTATTACGTCCAGGCTTAATACTGGGATCAAATAATACGCCCTCAGCTATAAATACTATTTTCGGATGGGTTTTGTCTGGTCAGGCATGTGCTAACCAACCAACTCATTTGAACTCTTTTTTTACTGCGCTTTCTAATGAACCTTTAGAATCAACGCTAAAGAAATTTTGGGAAATTGAAGAAGTTAGCGTTGAAATTCCTCCTTCTCCAGATGACGTTATGGGCGAAAAATTGTACAAACAATCAGTATCTCGCGAACTTAATGGTAGATATAGTGTTGCGTTGCCTTTTAAATCAATTCACAGACCCGAGTTTCCCAATTCTCGCTCTGTCGCTTTACGTCGCTTTTATTGTTTAGAAAATAGATTTTCACGCGATGAATCTCTTCGAATTCATTATTCAGAGTTCATGAAAGATTACCTTGATAGTGGACATATGTCCATTGCAAAGGAACCCATTACATCATCTGAATGTTATTATATACCGCATCATTGTGTTTTTAAACCAGATAGTACTACAACGAAATTGCGTGTAGTCTTCGACGCCTCAGCTAAATCAGCAAACGATAAATCACTTAATGATTGTTTGTATTCTGGTCCAAAATTACTACCACACATTGCAAATATATTACTAAAGTTTAGATCGCATAGAATTGTCTTTATCGCTGACATAAAACAAATGTATCGGCAAATATTAATCGCACCCGCTTTCAGAAATTATCAACGAATTTTATGGAGGTTTTCGCCACATGAGCCGATCGAAGAATATGTCTTAAATACTGTTACCTACGGGGTTTCTTCTGCCCCATTTTTAGCAATAAGAACGCTTCATCAATTAGCTGAAGACGAACAGCTAAATTTTCCCCAAGCCGCTGCACTTTTAAAACAAGATGTTTACGTTGATGACGTTGTTTCTGGTTGTAATACGCTGTTACAAGCGCAAACTCTCCAAAGGGAATTAATCGAACTTCTAAGAAGAGGTGGTTTTTTACTACGCAAATGGGCAAGTAATGTACCCGAATTGCTTTCCGGGTTGGATTCCAGTTTGTGTCAAGAAGGTCTTTCGTTTGATAGTGAATCCGAATCCACCATCAAACTTCTAGGCTTACAGTGGCTTCCATCGCTTGATGTATTTTCTTTTAAAGTTGATACTATCAATCACACTTGTACTAAACGACAGATATTGTCCGAAATCGCAAGAATATTTGACCCACTTGGTTTTCTTGCCCCATTAATCTTTTTTTGCAAGCGATTAATTCAACATCTTTGGTGTTTAGGTTTAGATTGGGATGCTATCCCGCCAGATGAAGTAGTTGATCGCTGGAATTGTTACCGCCAGCAGCTTTTTTTAATTAGTAACATTCGTTTAAACCGCTACGTTTTTTCGCCAGATTACTCAAGCATTGAGTTACACGGATTCTGCGATTCATCGGAAGCAGGATATGCAGCCGTTGTTTATTTTCGTATCATTGATAATTCTAATACCGTTTCTGTTAAATTTGTAACAGCCAAAACTAAGGTTGCGCCATTAAAAAAACGGTCTTTGCCACAATTGGAATTGTGCGGAGCCTATCTCCTCTCCAATCTTATAGATACCATTGTTCAAATATACTCTGAAAAAATTAATAAAATTTTCGCTTGGACTGATTCCACAGTTGTTTTGGCTTGGTTACGTTCATCTCCACATCGTTGGAAAACGTTTGTTTCAAATAGGGTTAGCCATATTCAAGAACGCGTGCCACCTTCCTCGTGGCGTCATGTACGATCAGTGCATAATCCCGCCGATTGCGCATCTCGTGGTTTATTACCCCAGGAACTAATTTACCATCCTTTATGGTGGGCGGGGCCTCCTTGGCTTAAGGCTTCACCTAATTCATGGCCCACGCAACAAGACAATCTGTTAGATATTGAAGACGTAGTTACTGAGGAAGAAAGAAAGGTTAAGGCTTTTATTGCCCAAGTTGACAATCTGAAGCCTTGGAATGAGTTATTAACTAAATATTCTTCGCTGAATAAAATTTTGCGCATAGTCACTTACATTTGTCGTTTTACTAAAAAACTTAGGAATATGCATCAACCCATGTCGGATACAATCACATCTTCTGAATTACACAATTCCTTACTTATATTAGTTAAATTAGTTCAGCAACAGATATTTCACGCTGACATAAATAGTTTGAGACAACACAAATTATTGTCACATCCACCACGCAAACTAAATCCCTTCTTGGATCAACAAGATATCCTCAGGGTGGGCGGTCGATTATGTCATTCTGCATTATCATTTGAAGAAAAACATCCCGCACTTCTTCCTCAATCCCATAGATTAACTGTTTTGATTATAGAAGACGCTCATAGGAAACATCTTCACCCTGGTCTTAAAACGCTTCTTTATTTAATTCGACAAAATTTCTGGATTTTGTCCGCAAATCGAGCAATTCGTCGATGTTTATCACGCTGTTATCGATGTTTCCGTACAAAGCCGCAGTCACTGCAACCACCTATGGGAGATTTACCCGCAGTTCGAGTACAGCAAATCAAGGCATTTAACTCTGTAGGCATTGATTTTGGTGGCCCATTTACAATAACAATGCGAAAGGTTCGAGGAGCAAAAACACACAAGGCATACATTTGCCTATTTGTATGCTTGGCAACTAAAGCCCTTCATCTTGAGCTCGTCTCGGAGCTTTCGACAGCGGCCTTTCTTGCCGCATTGCGTCGCTTCATTGCTCGCCGTGGTCGATGTGCTTTAATAATGAGTGACTGTGGAACAAATTTTATTGGAGCTGCACGCATAATATCTAATTGTTTTAAGAGCGCTGTGGAGGAAGAAGGTATTACACTGCCGCCAAAAAGTCTGAGATCACCCAGACTTTTTAGTATAAATCAAAATTTGGCGAATAAAATGTATGTTTATTGTATACGAGAAGCATTATAGACTTTCTTAATTGTTATAGTGTTAATTTCACAAAATTTTGATTGGTTTATTTAAGAAAGCTGGCAATTTTCTTTAGTCCTATTGAATTACTACAGCTGGAAACGTTTTGATAAAGTATCTTTGATAACTTCTCCCTAGTTTTCTCAACTATCTTGTGTTTTTAGAATTTGTTTACATTGCATATAAGTTTGACAATTGAAGCAAGTAACCCAAATTACACTAGTTCATGCTATTTTTATTATTTTTGTGTGCATTGAGGATTTTGAAGTGTAAGCAATGTTTGCCCAAAAGAAATTTTGTGTAATGTGACAATGGCAAAATTCAAAAAAGAATTAACTATTGAAAAACATGCTGAAATATGTATTCTTAGAAAGGAAGGCTATTCACTTCGCCAAATTGCGAAGAAAGTTACAATTTCCTGTGGTGGTACTGTTATAACTCTTGAGCAAAAGATAGAAACAGGGGTTTGCAGTAGCAGAAAACGAAGTAGGAGGCTACGAACTATTCAGGAAGACATACATATTAGTATAACAACAAGCAAGCGAAATAGGTTTCTTACTGCTCCTTATTGCTCTACAAATCAACGAAAATCGCATAAATTCAATCAGCGTAAGCACCATCAAAAATCAACTGAATGTTGCTGAACTTAGAGGTTGTGTTGCCAAGTAAAAACCATTACTTTGTGAAATAAACCAACAAAAAAGGCTTTAATGGGCACATTTCCATAAAGATTGGTCTACTGGACAATGGAAAGTCGTCTTGTGGGCTTGAGAAATTTAAATTTGAGAAGTTGGGATCCTAATGCAAGGTATTCGTTCGAAGATTAGCAAATGAAGCTTAACAATCTTCAGTGTATTCTTCCTTGTAAAACATGGCGGGGGAAGTATTATGGTATGGAGTTGCTTTGGAAGAGGTAAAGTTGAAAATTTAATAAAAATCGATGAAATACTGGACAAAGAACGATTTCATGGGATACTTCAAAATCATGCCTTCTGGATTAAGAATTATTGGACGAGGATTTATATTCCAACAAGACAATGATCCAAAACATACTTCTGGATATTGTACAAATTATATTCAACGTAATCAACGACCCAGTGTTTTGAAAATAATGACTTGACGGACTCAGTCGCCAGATATAATTACTATGGGAGAAGATTGACAGAATGCTAAGGAAATTCCCTTATCACCAACAAAATAATATTTGGGATAGTATTCAAGCCTGTTGGAATCAAATACAACTGGAAAATCTTCAAAAACTTATTGCAAGGATGCACAGAATCTTCCAGGCCTGTATAAAGTCAAAGGTCGTCATTTCCATGAAAAGTTAATTTAGGATCGTATCATTATACTTTTATAAAAGATTAATTTTTGTTCTATTTCTTGCTTTATGTTACTGTCTAATGTGAATATTTCAACAAATAACTCATCATTTAAATCCTTTAACGCAATTATCACACATAACATATAATTTATGTTAGTGATCTCAAACTTTGTGGCGGCAGTGTACATGGAAATTTAATCCGCCAACTGCTCCACATTTTGGTGGTATATGGGAGGCTGGGATTAAATCTGTTAAAACTCACCTCAAACGCGTAATAGGGGAACAAATTTTAACATTTGAAGAATTTTCTACAATATTAGCACAAATAGAAGCTTTACTCAATTCGCGACCACTGTGCCCCCTTAGTAGTGACCCAAATGATTTAGAGGTTTTGACGCCTGGTCATTATTTAACTTTAGCTCCTTTAACATGCATACCTGAACCCGACCTGTTAACTATCAACATGAATAGATTAACTCGCTGGGAGCTGCTTCAACGTATGCACCAACATTTTTGGAAAAGATGGCATCATGAATATTTGCATACTTTACAACAGCGCTGTAAATGGGTTGCCAATTGTCCACCTCTTGATCAAGGAACCATGGTCTTAATAAAAGACGATCTTTCCCCTCCTATGCGTTGGCGTCTGGGTCGTGTGATTCAACTCCACCCAGATCCAAAAGGCATATCTCGCGTCGCGACAATTAAAACCGTTCAGGGTACCCTCAAACGTCCTTTAGTAAAGTTATGTCCATTGCCAAATCAATAATGCATTGTAAAATACTTGTATTTTGGTGGGCGGTATGTTGGATTATTAATAGTTAGTTTTTTTGTGTTTGTTGTTATCTTTTACTTTTATTATTATGAATATTATGATATTAATAATTAATTCGCTCGTTGGACCAACAACGTTTACTTTTTATTATTTTCCTTCCAAGGGTTGCCTTGAACCGCCAATTTTTTATTTTGGAGTTTGTTTGGGTTTCCGGGGTAAAAATTATTAATTAATTGAAAAAAACTCACATTACGTGTCAATTTAAAAAACGCATAACAAAATCGTTGAATTTCGCATTGGAACCGCCAATTTAATCAGTTAATAAACGCTTCAAAATAAAACGCTAGCTCGGGTGTGTGAAAAAATATAAAATTAAACGCAAGATAGAACATTAACCTATGGCCATTGGAATTGGCGCAAAACCATCCCTTGCAGGAGCTGAGTGACGCTGTTTTCAATTTCAATCAAGGTGAGTCGAGGCAAATCCTATTTATCAAACATTCATATTGAGAAAAAATTATTATTTGTCACGCGTACACCAAGAAAAGCAGACCAAGTGCTGCCACTGCCATACCAAGACACTGACGAGATGCATAAAATGTGACGTTAGCGTACATGTAAAGTGTTTTGTAGACTACCATACAATCCAGTGTAACCAGTAGTAACTGTATTTAGTTAACAGAAATAAATGTTGTGATTTGAAACATGCCACACTCTATGTTCCTAACGTCCTATATATAGGTATGTCCCCACAGGGCACACCAGGAATTCAGATGCAGTTTTGAGGTATTCCTTGGTTTCATACCAAAGGAACCATTCAAAATAATACAAAAAATTAGGTTTGTAATCTGTAATTGAATTTCAGGCATATCTGGGTTAAAAGCGATAAAGATAAAGGGAAAATGAAATAAATAATTTTAACATACTGCTGAAACAAAAATAAAATTAATAAATGATATTGTTTTGCCTTATGATGGCAAGGGGAGCGGTGCTTCCATCGCTTGCATGGACCGCACGCCACTGCCGGGGTTATAGGATGCTGTAAAAATATTAACATTTTCTAGATTATAATCAAAATGTTTAATGATTAACTTATTTTCACGCAATAAATTCTTTCTAAAACATATTAAGCAGTTAATGAAAGCTTAATGAAACGAAAGGGGAATATCAGTAAATAAATGTATAAATAAATACCCCACACCAAAGAAATTTTGCGGTGCTTAAACTTTCAGGGCTGGAATTTATGCCGATTATCTTATATGTAAATAAGTTCCCTAGCCACCGCCCAAAATTTGAATAAAACTATCTGTAGAATGCAAAACAAGGCATTAAAATTTTCTGAAATCTATTTTCAACAATATTTTTGAGTAAAGAAATCGACTTTACTTGTAATGTAAACAAATGTAAACCCTTGAATTTTCAACAACGTAGATTCGTTTAGCTTCATTTGTTTCTCATAGCAAGAAAATGATGACGGTTAATTACACTTTGAATCTATTTTAGGTAAAAAAATTACAACCTTCAACGTTAAATCGAGCAATAAAAATCAAATTACGTTTCGCCATTTTTATAAATAGAAAATTTTATTTAGTTCGGATTTTATTAAACTCTACAAATTAAACTGGGGCGCCAATGGAGTCTATAATTTGATTGAACACAACGAGATTTACAGTTATCGGAAGAGAGTGCCTTGAATCTAAATTGGAAAGATAAAATTCAGAGGTAGTTTTATATTTTTAGTTTTGCACTACATTAGGTATTGTACAATATGCTCAGGGCTGCAGGTTATTCTATAACTGTGAGATTTTTTAATTGAAAACGTTCGATAATTACAAACCTTAAAAGAAAAATAAAACTAAAGGTTGTTTCTAGTCAGAAAATCACCAAAAATATTTATAAAATATCTCAAAGAACAAATGACTTGCTTTTGACAGCAAAAGGATCTCTTTATTTGTGACACTAGCTTTGATGAACTTAAGCAGATTTTGTTTTGAGAATGTAAAGGTCAAACCCTCGTCTTACCTTTGACTTATAATTAATTTCACAAGGAAACAGTCGTGGTATACTGGTTCGAGCTACGTCTTGATAGTTTTAGAAAGTTTCCTGTCAGTTCTATTCTTGGCAAGAAGTTCTGCGAGGTTTGTCGTTAAAACGGAACAAGTCGATCAGAAAACAGAGATGAACTAATCCTTAGAAAAATAGTTTCAGATTTAACTAGTTATACGTTAGGAATTATATGATTTTGTTCATGTCCTAAGAAACCGGAACTATGGTATTTCCAAAATTCGGTTCTTAAGGGTTTACTCTGTACTCCTACATGCTAGGCATTTTCAGTTACTATACACAGAGTGATTCAAAAGTATTGTCATTAATTTTAAGAGGAGGTAGAGCATATTAAATAGAACGACTTTTCTCAATAAACTAATTGCCGCAAGTAAACGGTAAGTTCAGAAAAAATGTATAAAGATCAATACAAAAATTGGTTTGGGGCCACTGGAATCTATCCGAAATTTATCAAACGTCTTTCTTGTTTATACTGATAAGATAGTCCATCTATGTTACTTTGGTTAATGTCAGTCGTTCTTCGAACGTTTAGCAACCGAATTAACTCACGTTGTTTTAATTTACGGGGAAGCTCTTCAGAATGCTGCAGTAGCTCTTAAAGATAGTTTGTGTTTGTATTTGTGTTGTGTGTGTTTGTGTCAATGGAGAAACATTTTAACATCTTCTGTAAGTCATGTTTCTCTTTATTAACAACAATCTTTCTAATATCACCTTTTAAACATGCCAGTAATTGTTTACTGCCAGTCTCGAGTCTGAGAAAATCCGAGAAGAAAGCGAAACCTGTAAATTACATAATTGCGAAATGTTTCATTTATTTTTGCAGGGTTTTAAAATGCATATTAGCCAGCGGTTCCCAATAGTGTGTAACAAAATTTAAAATTTAAAAATCGCGATAAGCTTTATATTTTGGTTGTAATATACTTCTATGAGGGTTAGCATATACCCATTTAATTTAATGACAATAATTTTAAATCACACTCTATACACGAACATCACAAAATCTGGCTTTACATCTTAACTGGAGCGCAAAATCTAAAGTAGCTGGTTGGAATTCCAACGTAAAAGATATCGTTTTCTTTATAGGTACCTATTTCAAAATTAATA
The DNA here is from genome assembly GCA_963082815.1 of Melanotus villosus. Taxonomy (NCBI): domain Eukaryota; kingdom Metazoa; phylum Arthropoda; class Insecta; order Coleoptera; family Elateridae; genus Melanotus; species Melanotus villosus. The sequence goes on along the minus strand of OY720419.1, from coordinate 96,957,720 downwards.
AAATCCATTCGGGAACTTTGCTGTAGTCTTTCCATAAATATTATACCTTAAAAAGATAATTATCGATTATGATACAGAGAAAAAACTTAAAAGCGAGCTTAAATGTGTGGAATTACCCTAAGAATTAATTCACGGGACGATAATAAATTATTATGGGTTTAGTTTTGAGAAAATGAAGCACTAGTCTATCTAGCGAACTACTTGGTACATCATTTATAAAATTTAACCCTAAGTAACGAGCACTCAAGCTTTGCGTTACCCACAAACAAGCTGCGTGTTATGTGAAACTGCGTCACATAAAGATTATAATGTGTCATCTGTTTACAAACAAACAAACTGCTCCCTGTGCTCTGTTTACGCCGCATGATGATATCCCTAGTATGGTAAAGTGTTTTAGTGTTAAATTAATTCCGATTTTATATACTTTATCATTATTTGAATGTAGGTACTTAAGGAGCACTTTAGAACAGAGTAAACCTGCAAGTCAAATACACAATCTTTTTTCTTATTTCATTCAGTGGTTAAATTTACAAATAAGAAACTTTATATCGCGGCGACAGCCAAAAAATCACTTCTAGGATTCGAACTTGTATAACTGGACGCGAAGCAGATTCTTGGTATATTTATTTGCACCGTTGAGCCATTTCTGTCATATGAAGTAATTTATGGGATAATTTGTAAGAATCAGCTGTGATAAACGCATAAAGGTAAACTAATCTTGTCGATAGAATCCAAATCCAAATCTGAGCAGTTTTAACACTGAGGTTCGAGTTTTTACTAAGCAACTATTTTCAAATTTGAAGTTTTACAATCTCATCAAAATTTGAGGATTAAATGCTGACAGTAGTCTCTAACCACAATGTGCTTTCAAACATGAAAACTGAAACATCACAATTCAACTGGATTACCTCTAATTCGAATTCTTATTACTTTTAATTACAATTCCCTCCTGGAGTTTGGAAATTAAGTTCTACGTTTCTGAAATCATAGATTTTAAATCGGACATTTTTTTGCAATGTCAAAATTTGTGTGTATACATATATTAAATGTTTCCTTTAATATACCAATAAAAATATTAACACTAAATCAGAGAATCGAAGATCTCATTTGAAAACACAATGTGGAAATTGAAATGGTAGTTTCAAATTTTGAATTTCGCAGGTTTAAACTTTTCGAATCGATCCAGGGTTTAAAATTTTGGATTTGGATTATGACCGTAAATTGAATTCGAATTTAATATTCGAATCTTTGCAACGTCGAATTCAGAGTACAGATTTTAACTTTGAATTTGGAATGGAGATCTGATATTTTATTATCAGTTTGGTTTTTATAACTTTAAATTTAGTAATTCAAATATTGAATGTAAACAAACGGCTTCGAATTAAAAAAGAACCTTAGTCTTAAGCTACTTTAATTTATTTTAATCAACAATGCAGTGATTTTACTTCACAATTTTTTTTTTGAGTTTTGAATATGGAATGGATCTCATTACTAGTTTGGTTTTGATATTCAATTTGAAACTTCCATCAAATATTGAACGTACTCATTTCAGAAAAAAGTAAGAGCAACTAAACAACCCCAATCCAGTTTGATTTAGATAATGTTTAAGTATTGAAATCGTCAACATTCGAAATTTCTGCTCTAAACTTAATATCCTTTCAGATTCGTATCTTCTACATCTACATTCCACGGTCGCTTTCGATTCTTCCAATCGAGTTTAAAATTTTGATAATTAGATTTAGAATCTCCAGTTGGTTCTATAACACTATTTTAGATTTTTAACAGAAATTTAATGCCTGAATGTAAAATCTAAAACAGAAGAATTTAAATTTCGCTATATATCGAACTGAAGTACAGGTCAGATTTGAAGGCAAAAGTCAAATCTGAGGTTTAAAATTTAGATTTAAATTCGAAATTCGTAGTCTAAGTTAGACCTAAGTTGAAATTAATTCGAAGACTTCCACGAACAGACAGTGTTAAAAGAAAGTCTTCCGCATTGGGACCGTGTCATTTTGAGAAACAAGAACTTAACGTTTCACCTACTTTTTTAAGGGCTTCATCAGGAGGGAGAGTAACCAATAAAAGTAATTTAACGTGTTAACCACGACTTTATACTTTTATAATTTGGTCGCGAGTGGAGGGCTGAGCCATTAGCGATGACAGCCTTCCATATGTCCGACAGAAAATTGGGTAGGGCTGTAGAAGATTTCAGTGTTCTCACGAATCTTCTTGTTGAAAAAATTAGGAGGTAATGATCGATGATTTTTCAAATAAGATGTTATGGCCAGTGTCTTGATTATGTTTGGTGTTCACAGATTGTACGTGTTTCCACCGTTCCTCTCATTTCTCCAATGTACCCTAAACAACGAAGACAAGGGACAGACGTTTCTTAGTGACAGGGATTAAGGCTTGTCTTTTACAGAAGGAAGTAATTGTGAAGCTTTTGGTGGGGGTTTGAAGATGGTTTTGAGAATTCTACTTATGCGATCAGTAACCTGGCGAACATATGGCAGGAAGGCAGTGGTTTGGGGTGAATAGGTGTTCTGAGGATTTCCAGAGTGTGAGGGGTATAACTGTTTTCTTATTACCTTCCTAGCATCAATTTTGCTGTACCCATTCTTAACGAGATTGTCTTGAATATGGGCTCGATATGAAGACCGTCGGGTTGGGACACTGTGATAACACGATGGACGGTAGAATGGATTACGGTGAGTTTTTGTACCGGATAATGATGTGAATTGGCATGAAGATACCTCTACATATGGGTAGGTTTACGATAAAACGAGTGTTTAAAATGACCTCTCGGTTTTCGGGTTACCGAAATGTCGAGGAAGGGGAGAGAAACATAGTGGACTTGATATCGGTGTTGATTGTTGAGATGTTCCAGGAAAGAAGCAAGGTTACATATGCCTTCTTGGATCTAGAAGATAAAAGTGTCATTTGCATAACGGAACCGAACCTTGGGTTTTAAATCAACGGATTCCAGAGTTATTGCTTCAAAGGATATCGTAAAGATGTTTGCAACCACCGCAGAAAGCGTAGAACCGCCAGTGGCGCCTGTTAATTGTTTATGGAATTGGTTGTTAAAAAGAAAATATGTGGAAAAAAGACACTTTTCAACGACAATGTCTAAACGTGCAGGTTTATCATCTTGAACTAGTAACTTTTCGATGATAGTTACTGTGTAAGAGATGAGGACCTTGGTGAACAGAGAGGTAACGTCAAAATTGACAAGCAAGTGGTTAGGGTCTACTGTGAAAATGTAGATGAGGTTTACAAGGGGAGAAGGCGTTAGAATATGTAAAGAAGATTTCCTTGTATTAAGAATGCCCGCGAGATATTTGGCCAAGTTGTAGGTTTCTGAATTTTAGGAAGACTATTCGACCTCGGTGGTATGGATTCACGAGGGATTAGGCGACGCTGAATGTCCTGTGGGAGGATAGACGATTTGATGATTGTGACAACTTCGTATTTGGAAGTGGGGTCACGAAAAATGAGGTATGCATTGATTGTCCTGTAGAAGACAATTGACTTCAGCAAGATACTCAGTTTTATCAAGTCGACAGTCGCATTATCCTAGTCAGCTGGTAATATAAGAATACTAGAGTTGAATGGAAGACTTTTAAGTGCAACCATTTCTTCATCCGAGATACTGCAATATAAAGACTTTACAGAACGAAGATATCTAGTTATTTCGAAGCACACAATATCAGCACGTTTTTTGGGAGTGCAAGTAGTGACGACTCAATCGAATTAACAGTGCCTTCGATGGGAATTCCGGATGGAGTTACAGACAAAATACCTTTGGATAACAAAGACGATTCAGCCGAAGTTAAAGTGTAAGAAGAACGATTCACAACAGTTTTGGAACTTACACCGTTAGAAAAAACTGTTTTTGGGTTTAGGGGTTTTTGGGTATGTATCACCTTAAGAAAGCAAACAAAATGACAAATTCTTCTTTCTCAACAATGAGACGGTCCCAACCCGGAAGACGTTCTTTAGACCTAAGTTGTAAATTTTACTCCGACATCGAGGTTCAGCATTGTAATCTCTATTGTAGATTCGAAATTAGTATTCAAAATTCAAATCTGTATTCGGGCTCGCCATTCGAATTTTACCTCAGCCGAAACTCAAATTTGGAACCTGCGGTTTGAAAGTTATATTAGTATTCGATTAACAGGCCTACAAATAAAATATAGTTCAGAAACAAGAAACTTGATTAAAATTTATAAAGGAATTCTGTCTTCATCTTTTTAGATGTTAGCTGTACTGATTATAATCTAAGATTGCCTTTTACGTACGTAATATAACAACGTGTGAATTCACAGTATTGTTCTACATTCTACACCCGAACAACGCACAGGCTTTCTAAGTTGGCAGTGTGTAGTAAACCTCACGTGTTTGATCTCAACGGGGTTTGTTTACAAGCAAACAGCACCTGTGAGATGCTCTAGTGATCATGAAACTATTAGTTACCCCTAAGAAGGTATTAAGATTGCGCTGCTTTGTAGTAAATGGTGCAGTATAACAAATCTTCCCCAGACAAAATTAACCCCTTTGTTATTGTGTTCCTTTTTGCAAGGAACCAGACGTGGCGACAAAGTAGTAAATTATAATGTAAATTACAATTTAACGCAAGCATATTTTGTGCTACACCAGCTTTATGGTTAAATTGTAATTATATTTTTAACACTAATCACTTGAGGGTATTTTACTAACAAATTAGAGCGAGAATATTTAGTTGTCTTAGTAATGTGAGGTTGCGTATTTAAACAAAGTTTTAAATAGCGAGATCTGTAGGGTTTTTAATGCCGTAGAAAAATTTGCACATCTAATTTTACGTCGTATCTACAAAACTACCCACATGCGATACTTAATGGCATAATGACTTCAAATGGATTTCGGTTTAGTTTAAAAATTTAATGACCGAACCCTTGTCGTACCCTTAACTTATGAATAATTTCGAAGATGTGTTGTCGTGATGATACAAAGTCTGACGCCCGTTACTTTTCACTGTACATTCATGATTTTATAACAATTCTATTTCAAGATTCTTTGATTATTTGGCTCATTTTTGGTCCAACCACAGAAAAAAAAACAATTATTACTGTACTGAATTTATAACAAAAAGACCGAAATTCTTCCTAAAAGGTTTAAAAGTACTAATCTAAAAATGACAGTTAACATAAGACTCTCTTTGCCTATTACTGTTTATGAAAAATACAGTAATTGTGAAAACTGTATGGTAAATCCCTTGACTTAAAAAAATTAATTTTGCGATTTTTGCGAACATGTTGTGCCTGCAATTTTTACAATACTTCAAAAATCGCTTGGAACACTGAATGTGACTTAAAATAGTTGTTAGTTGTCACATTCGTAAGTATCAGAATTTGTATTTCTTAGTAGGACTTAACGTCTTTTATTATTCAAATTTATGCAAATTTCTAAACAACACATAATAATTATATTTGGATTTGGATTAAATAGGCAACACACATTCCAGGGCGCAGGCAAGACTAAATTTCTATAGATCTACCGATTTTGATTTCAATTTACCGATTTTGGACCCATTTCTACCAATTATTTGAAATTTCAATAACCTTCAAAAAATTCTGTCCTGCTTATCTTGACATCACAAAATCCACCTGACTCCGAACAAAATTTTGTTTAGCCTGGAGACACCCATAACTATACGACTAGATTTGTAAGCAATTTCAGATTACCTTTAACTACATATAATCCTGTTCCCAAAAAAAGGTAATGGATTCAAATTATTTAATGAAACACCGGACGAAGCCAAACAGGTTACTAATTTATGTCAGTTTTAAAAGCTATGTTCTAACTATGTCAAATTACTTTGTAAATAACAATAGCTGTTTATGTAATCTTTTTCATAGTAAATAAAGATGTTTACTTATTTACTACAGAAACTCTTATCAAATTCCCTAACCTTACCCTTCGTTGTAAGCCGACTGTTTCATAAATCTCACATATTTAGCTTACATTATAAGTAAATGTCAAAATGATTGCTGAACCCTAGTTTTTGTTGTTCCTGAAAAAGTGCTTTAAGGATGGAATTAATATCTATGATTTGATATTTTGGGCTCTATTTTCTGAAAATAACACCTAAAAAGAACATGTTAAAACGTTGAATTTCATTTGTGTATCATTATAACAATACGTGTTTCAATTACAAATTACGGGGCGTTAGACTAAACGGGCTGTCGGTCGATATATTATTCATATTACGCGAAATACACTTGGTACGATGGCATCCACGTATTTGTTTGCTGTCACAAAGTAATATCGTTTGTAGAGAAACCGCGTATAGAACCTACTACTTTAGTATAAAGCAACAGCCAGAATTTATTTGTTTGTCAGAATGGTGTACAATAGAGACGGCGTGCCAAACTTGCTATCGAAATACTATAACCCGATTCTGTAGGTTTCTACCCCAGATAGCGCAAATACAGCGAAACTTGAGCAGTTCAATTGGCGCTATTCAGGACGAACTGAAACAGATCGCTCCTGAAGCGACGTTGTTACGAGTTGGCTGACTTCGCCGGCTCTTTTGATTGCTAATGTTGCATTCCGGGCACGAAGCAGCGCCGGAAACTTTGTGTTAGAACGGCAAAGAGAAGTAACATAGATCAAACGTTTCTATATACAAATACCTGGAAATGTCGAATGGGCTTTTTAATTGCCACGTACGATGAAAAAAGATTCCTATATAGAAATACCGCGCATTTTTCCGAATACCTTGTTATGAAAACAGATACTGGGGGATACCTCATTATACGTGAAAACGCGTTCCACATTTTAAATTTACATTTTACGTTTTATTGGCCGTGGAAAAAGATATTCGTGCACATTTAATTTTGTAAATTGTGAATGTAAATATTCATTTTGCAGTCTTAACGCAATTTAAGTGGAACCGAGTAAAGAAAAGCTGGGAAAAGACGCAATTCCCGGAAATAAACTTATTTTTAATTTCGTGTACCCTTTTGCATTTACATATTTATTTTTCTTAAAATTACTTTTTCTACTAAATTTTCATCTAGCTTCGACTCGGGCCTTATTAACCGGAATTTACAAACATAATAACACAGCCTTGTAACTTAATTAAAAACTCAGAAAAACAGCAACAACAAGACGGACCAATATTTACCTTCGCACAAAGTTGCAAACTTTAATAATTATGTAACGAAAACTATGCAAGGCAAAATTTTTGTCCTTACATTTTATTTTTATTATAATTTACACCGCATTCAATGAACGGGCGTGCTATCGATAGATAAAAGCAGTCCGTAGTGACTCTGATGGCTTTGTAAATTTATATTCTACACAGAGAAATTGCAAATTAATTTTCATGGAATATAAATGAGCAGAAAATTGAAAATGTAATTATGACCTTAGACGTAATGTTGTCTATAGATACAGCGGAGTATTATAATGTAAATTTTTTAATGGAACTACGTAACGTTCTATGAAAATTTTATGTCCATTCACTGAATTTCTGGATGCATTAGGGTATTTATTAAATTATTTTCCCGTATAGCTTATTATTATTATTCCATAAGGCTTAGCTTTAGACAGTGGCGGTTGCTCCATAAGGCCGCGCGCCCCTCCTAAGAAATGCTAAGGAACACACAATTTTTTTCTAAATTATTAATATTTATTTTACATACATTCTATGACTAAGTTCAAATTTCAACAAAAAATTCAACTCTATCCAAACATCCGCTCCCATCTCTAATTGTCCATCCTCGTTGAGATCTCTAATTATCCGCGTCCTCAACCAACGGCCGCGGAAAATCTGCGGCCTTTAACAAACATTATACATTGCCGCCGAACGACTCCGGAGACTAGCCGATAATAGCCGATTGTATAAGTTACAGCAAGCCGCGATTTTAGCGCGGCCTGCTGTAACTTATTGTTGGAGCAATGAATCTTCTTTCATTTAATCGGAGCATCGCAAAGATTCGTACTCGTCTACTCGTAGCTATTCAAATCCTGTTATTTTATTAAGAAACGTTTTACAGAATTATTTCATAATAAATGCAATTAGTAGATATATTTTTTACTGCAAGAAATAAAAAATAACTAGTGAGCCTTTTAGAACTTTAAATTTGTAACAAAAAGATGGTTTTCTTTCAGTTACATGAAATTGTTTGTTTCAATTTGTATATCATTACAATATTCGGTGTTCAAGAACATTTAAAGAAAAATATCATATTATGAAAATATAGGTATTTAAAAAAAAAACAAACTAAAATATGTACGATTGCTTAGATAACTAAAAATATTTACAATTTTATTTACAGTCGATTTAAAATATCTAAAAAAGTGGGTAAAGAAGGATATATTCAAATCTAAATATTGTTTGGGTTTCAGCTTCGATAGCTTCAAATTACCATCAAATTTATTTACGCAGTTAGTAGGTGTATAGGTATATACTTCATAAATTACGCAATAACCGTCATGCAGTCTAATATTTGTTATGACTGAGAATGAAGTAATCGATACCTAATTATTTTGAAAGCAATTATTAGAACTCGTGAAAGGCCGAGTAAAACTACCTAGAATGATAATAGTAACTAATCACTAGAAGTACCGAATACATTTATTTGCGGTTATAATATTTACTTAAATGTGCCAATTTTCAGATTTGTATTTATGTAAATTGGTTCGGAAAATAAAGAGACAAATTTTCCCGTAACTTTTGGTAGGTTATTTGGTGTTTGACTTCTGGTGCGCCCCTCCAAACTCAAACTCCACGACACGCCACTGGCTTTAGAGAGTAAAACCAAAGAGAATAAAAATATACCCGGTGGTGCGTTAACTCACGCACCATAGGGATTTCAATGGTAATTTTTTGATATGTAATTATTTGCTTCCCTAATTAGTTTAGACCAAAAGTGGAATGAAGTTTTTTGTAGGAAAAAAATACTGCATCGATTGATGCTATTCTACACAATTTTCGAGTTTCGTGTAACAGAAGAACTGTGGCGATTAATTCTTGCACTTTGACAAAAATCAATAATGCCATGAAATTTTTGAAACAGAGGGGTGGAGCTATATTGTTACCTCCGGCGTTCGGCGGCCAAGGGAACAGCTGGGCTGGCGATGTCTTCGGCGGGAATGGAATGAAGCGACGATTCGAAAGAGTATTTTATTTATATACAAAGAGTACCTATATATAAGCTGACACAACTACATGAAATGTGGGCTGACAACCCGATTTAAGGAATTCAAGCAGGAGCAGGAGCAGGAAGGCCACGGGGTTGATGGACATCAACCGGCGTGCCGTAGGAGGAAGTGGAAGTGATACTCAGGCCTTTCTGAGTATCACGACGATCCTGGAGTCGAGGTCGGTTGCAGGAAGGAACCGGAGCAGAACTGGAGCAGGAGTTGAAGAGAAGTGGACTTGGAGTCGGACTTGGTGAAGGATGTTGCTCTGCTGGAAGTCGGAGATGGAATGGGTGCTCTTGCAGGAAAACGCTCTGGTTTTATACCTTCTGGGGCGACGGGGAGACAGCTGATTGGTGACATCCCCCCCCCCATCAAGGCTGCACGTCTTCTGCTCCTTACTCAGATTAAAAATAAACAACTAAAACTAAACTAAACTAAATGTCTTTCGAGTCTTTCTTAACCTAACACTGGCACGGCACTATATTGTCTTGTCACGGCACAGTTATGACTCTGTCACTGTCTTCGGCTACGCCTGAGGTTAAAAAATAAATTGATTTTAAGCATTCTTGTGACAAAATAGTAATACTAACATCCTGAAATTTTTAGGTAAATTTACATAAGTACCTATATTGCAAAACTGAACTAAAAATGTCAAGATAATCGCCAAAATAACATTCAACGAATATTAATGTTCCCCAAAACGGGATACATTCACGCTTGGGACACTCTGTGATTCAAAATCACTTTGAGCTGTAAATGTAAGGTGACTGCGGTGTGATACCCATGGGACCGACGTGTAACTGTGCGTTAGACTCTCCCTAGAGTGCTGATTTTGTACGACAACGTTGAAATCAGCTAAAACTATGAATCGTCAAGTGTTTACTATATTAAATTTTACAGTTTTACTTTCAGTGGCTGCACATTTTTTATAATTATATGATGTTAATATTTAATACTATTAATCAGTTAGGTAAGCAAAAAAGCGACTGCTTGGATTACAGATTGTAAGGTTTTGTATTTTGGTTTTTCCGTGGTTAGTAACGCACGCTTGGAAAGTTTTAAGTATATATGACGTACTTCTATCATTTGGGTATTTTAAAAGCACCTAGCAAGAAATATGTAGCTAAGAAGCGAGATACTGGATTAGGTCAATGCTGAAAACCTTTAAACCTAGGATTCACAACAACATCTAGGTAGTACCAGCGTAGCCCTTCTTTCAGTAAAATTCTATAAGAAAGTACGTAGTTTTCCTTAAATCAGCAATCAGGAGCAAAATAAAGTTTAGGGCTAATGTTTTCTTTGTAGCAAAGGCTAACTGTGATGCATTGATTTTGCAAGTAGAAGGAGAGAAGTTAGGTATTGTAGCAATTAATTGTTCTAATCACACATTTTAAAATTATACCCAGCGAAATACTTTTATTTTCGTAAATAATAAATTATGAGAAGAGATTCATAACTAATTGATCTCATCATGAGTTTAATTCAAAAATAAATACAATAATTATTAAATATAAATAATAAAGGTCTAAGCCTTACAAAAGCCTACGTTTGGGGTTTGAATATTTGGTTCAAGCTTAGGTTTTTTTTTTATTTCCAAAGAAATATAAAGTTTGATATGAGGTGTCCCAACATATGTATACAGGGTGCCCGTTTTTCGACCTCAAGCATGGGGATCTCGGTTATTATAACAGATGCGAGATCGGTTAAATTAGGGCAAAGTTGCGCATTTTTATGGTGATCAATTATCTGAAAGAAAATTTGATCTGTCATTTTTAGTTTTTGAATTATTGGAGAAAAATGGAAAATTGTGATTTTTGTTTTAATTTTTTTAAACGAAAACCAATAAAACTAGACATTTTTAATTAAGACATTGTGAAGGCACTTTTTTACAAGGAATCTGAATCTGGCATCGTGTTTTCCAAGGCATCCTAGATGCAAGAGTTACAACACTTAATTTTTTTTTTCTTATGGGCGCCATATTTGATTTTTGCATTTTCGAATAGAGCTCTTTTTTCTGATTACGACTATGTATCACATGATATGGTCAAGCTTTACATTTTGATTAGAATTTAAGAAAAACGTTTTTGCGAAGAGTGCTTTGGAAACAACAACATCTACTTTTGTCTAACAAACAAACTTTTGACAGTTAATTTCAATTTCACTATTTGGTTGCATAATATTTTAGAATAAGTCTAAGTTTATCAATAAAATGCCGTTTTCAAATGAAGAAAAACGGGATATACTAGAAATTTATTACGCATCGCATCGAAATGTGCAAGTTACTTCAGAAACATATCTGCAGCGGTATCCAGAAAGGGAGCAACCAGCTAATAACTATTTTCTATCGCTACATCGAAATTTAGGCGAATATTGTTCTTTTTGTAAGCCTAGAAGAAGATATGCCGGTAGACAGAATGAAAATGAAGCGGAAATTTTACAAGCTGTAAGTTATAGAAAAATCTATCAGAATAGGTAAATACCTCATAATATCTAATGAATTCTTCGTTAGATTGAAGATAATCGTTCTAAATCCACACGGGAAATTGCAGCAGAACTGAACATACCACATCAAATGGTGTGGAGAATACTGAAGAAACATAAATATCGACCTTTCAAAATTCATATCACCCAAGTTCTTCATCCTGGAGACAGTTATCGACGGGTAGCGTTTTGTAGGTTTGTGATGAACCAGTTGGAGCAAAACGCTAATTTTCTTAATAATGTAATATTTACGGACGAGTGCAAGTTTACAAACTCGGGCATGTTTAACCGTCACAATGAACATATTTGGTCCATTGTAAATCCTCGTGAACATCAAGAACGGCGACCCCAAGTACGTTTCGGGTTAAATGTGTGGGTCGGTTTATTGGGTGACACAATCATTGGCCCATACATTTATGAAGAAAATTTAACTGCCGACAGGTATTTAAATTTTCTTAGGACCTTCCTTGCGGACTACATCGACAACAACATCTGCCTCAATCGTTTGAATAGCGTCTGGTTCCAGCAAGACGGCGCACCGCCACATAACGCTAGGAGAGTGGCTGACTGTTTATCAGAAATGTTTCCCGATAAAGTGATTTCTAACAATGGAGACATACGTTGGCCAGCGCGGTCTCCCCACCTTTCTCCTTTAGACTACCATTTATGGGGAAATATGAAGGATCTCATTTACAAAACTGTACCCGCCGATATCCATGAGCTGCGAAGAAACATAGTTACCACTCTGAGAACTAAAATAAGAACAAGAGACATTTTACGAGCTATACAGAATTTGAGGAAACGAGTGCAATTGTGTTTAGAAGTAGAAGGTCAAACATTCGAGCACCTCTTATAATCTTTTTTGCATATCTGTTTCATTATTTTTAATTTTGTTCCAATTTAAATACAAAAATTCTGCCTTATTCTGTTCTTAATTTAAAACTTAATTTTGTAGCTAAATGGAAAGAAATGTGAACGTGCAACTCTAAATTTAATTGAATTGCCAAAAATTTGTTTGTTAGACAAAAGTAGATGTTGTTGTTTCCAAAGCATTCTTCGCAAAAACATTTTTCTGAAATTCTAATCAAAATGTAATGCTTGACCATATCATGTGATACATAGTCGTAATCAGAAAAAAGAGCTCTATTCGAAAATGCAAAAATCAAATACGGCGCCCATAAGAAAAAAAAATTAAGTGTTGTAACTCTTGCATCTAGGATGCCTTGGAAAATACGATGCCAGATTCAGATTCCTTGTAAAAAAGTGCCTTCACAATGTCTTAGTTAAAAATGTCTAGTTTTATTGGTTTTCGTTTAAAAAAATTAAAACAAAAATCACAATTTTTCATTTTTCTCCAATAATTCAAAAACTAAAAATGACAGATCAAATTTTCTTTCAGATAATTGATCACCATAAAAATGCGCAACTTTGCCCTAATTTAACCGATCTCGCATCTGTTATAATAACCGAGATCCCCATGCTTGAGGTCGAAAAACGGGCACCCTGTATAACCGATCGTTTTCTATTTTTTATAGGTTGGCGTTTCTATCAGTAGAAAACGTAATATACGAACTGGAACTCGATTACAGTGTGCCATAACTCTTGACCCATTTCTTATAAAACACATCTACGTTGTCATACTTCGAGCCGAATCTTTTCGAAAACAGAAATCGTAAATTGTACCGTTATCGAGACAGCTGCAGCGTATCATCAAATATAGTGGTAGTTTGTATCGCTTACAGGGATCTGTAGTTGTCACCAGCTTCTTTTCGGTGATGCATCGTTTCCGTTTTAGTTTTGTTTTCGATTTTATACATGATAAGCACAGCGGTGTACAAAGTGTCATGGTGACCTTTTGTAAATTCAGCAAATTTAGTTTTTTTTTCGTGGCTTCAGTCTCATGAGCGACTGTGTTTTATAGGCTGAAGTTTCAATATACGAGAAAATTGATTTTCTAATGAAAATGTCAGCAGTCAATTATTAGGTAGTATTCAAAAAATAAATAACTACTTAATCTTACAATTACTGAATATTCTTGAGGATGAAATAGTTTGGAAAATATAAAATACTAAACGATCAATTTACTTTGCCTAATGCTAATGAAATATAATACAGGGTTATTATCTTATTATAAATGATTGTAGTCGAAACAGGCGGTGCCCATCGTGATGAATTTTGCTGCTTTATACAAACATAATAATTATAGTGCAGGGATTTTTGTAGTGATTTTTATTTTCCAAGTGAACTGTCAATTGTCACTCGTATGTCATTTACTGTATTTACTGTGTTTCTGAATAATTGCATTTTGTGTTAGTTTGCCTGTTGATTTCGCCCTTCCTTAAAAGTCTGCGTGAATAAAATCAGTCTCTATTAAGACTACTGCTTATTCCAGAGTGTTAATACGTAAGCGTAATGGAAGGCAGTCATCGAAATTTTAATAAACAAAATAGTAATTTGTAATACAAGTGTTGAAAGCTTGCGTTTGCCACACGAATGTGAAGTTTGCAGCACGAACGCTAGTGAGTGCTGCAGTCACATGAGTGTGGCAAATACAAGCTTTCAACACATGTATTACACACTATTTTTTCTACAACCACAAAAAATTTAAATATTTCTGCAAAATCAAATCTGACATTCATCAAATGTCATTTATGACATTTTGATTTGCGTGCGGAAAGTAAACAAATTAGCGCGTGGAAAGTTTACTTTCCGCACGCAAATCAAAATTTGAGTGTGGAAAGTTTACTTTCCGCACGCAAATCCAGATTAATCCAGATTTGCGTGCGGAAAGTAAACTTTCCGCACGCTAATTTTCACTTGTTCGGCAAACACTCATTTTCAATACTCGTATCTATGGAGACGAAGTCTGAAAATCCCACTTTCCATGGTGGTTGTAGAAAAAGCAATATTTTAGGTTTAAATTTGCATAATGGTGTACTCTTTAGAACAGAACACCTTTATTATTAAATCTTACTATCGAAACGGTGTATTAAATGAAGACGGGCAACGGATACATTCTGTTTAAGCATGCAAAAATGCATATTTCGTTGCGTTTCCAGGCATAGATATTGAAGAGGAATCTTTAATGGCTCATATTTAGAGAGTTGTGGATAGATTTGATAATACTTAAAATGGAGAGCAGTTTCAACATCCATTGTAAATAAACATAAATAATCATTATTAAATAAGTTTTGGATTATCTTTGTGTGTGTTTTTTAGTAATATGAATACATTATTAACTATGCATTAACAATGAGTTCATTAATCAGAGTCTAGTATAGATATGTCTCGGGTTTGTATCGATCATCCTTTAAGTGAAAATTATGGTAAGAAAATTTTTATTTCACTTAAAAATGATAATAACTTTTTTACATAAATATTGACTCGTTATGCAATCAATTTAATACCTGTGTGTAGAGCAGTGCATATCCAATATAATTTGAATCACTATTTGTGTGGAGATTTTGTTTGTTTCTAATAGCAAAAAATCGTTCTATTTTCATATACACATAAAGCATAAAAAAATCCAGTTCTGTATCAAAAGTTTTTGAGGTGCCGCAACTGCGTCGAATTTCAGTGCTTGAATAGTTAAATATACATATAAAGCGGACTAATTTTTAGCTATTTAAAATAATGTATATACAAGATTTATTTTTGCTTGCATGGAAGTAAATATAATGCAAAATGCCTGGGGTGTTTCAGAATATCGAAATTGAATAATATATGTATGAAAAGGCTGCTGAATAAAAAGTGTTTTTTGTTTTGCAAATTTTAATACAAGTAGTAACGTACGTGGTATTTTTCATGCTAATGTATTTGGAAAAATGAAACAAACTTCAAATTGGTAAATGTAACGTAACAAAAAATAGATAGATATAACTAACGTTCAAATTTTAAAGTCTCTCTTGGTTTCAAAACATGGCATGTCTTGACAAGATTGGATCCTTGCTCTGACAAATCCATCTCTTGCAGTTACTCCGCAGACTTTGGATGATGCTTCGGCCACTAGTTTGATATGTCTTTCCACATCTTGAATGTGGTAAGGGAACTGCAAAAATGCTTTAATAGTCGCTGGAACACGACAATCACCGTCGCTATCAGTCAAATTTCTGAGATCTTGATCTTCTTCTTACAGGTGGTTCTGACAGCTTACAATCCGACCAGTTTATAATGTCAAGATATTCTTTAGCCTCAAAGTTAATTGCAGGAATATAAAATTTTCGAATTCCTTCTGTATTTTCCGCACTGGCCGTGAAAATTCGAAGAAATCCTATTTTACGTATGTGTTTCCTTTCATCACTTACCTTGCTTAAATTGACATTTTCTGGAGAGGCAATATAATCGTTCCGTTGAATCACTATGTCCACCACTTGTTTCAAATCAGCAGAAAGATAGCGAGACAAGTTTAGAGCCTCCATAAATCTATTGGACCATCTTTCAGGAACGGGTTTAATTTGATGTAAAACCAAACGAGAGCATAAACATTCATAATAAATTCCAAAATCCAAATATCGGACCGCTGTATTAAACAATATATTTCATCCAAAGAACACAATCAACAAATGAAAAATTTTCGTTAAGTAAAACGTTGCAAAAGATCCTTTTCATACGAAAGTTAACCGCAAAAGACTCGTGTAAAATTCGATGCGCAAACAACTCTCAACCAAACCACGCGCACACGCAATGGCTTTTAGAATACGGTCTTCAAGGAAAATTGCAACACTCATATACACGGTGCGTAACAAGTAATGGATTCACAACGATGTGAAAATATTATAAGAATTAATCAAGAAAAATGAGAAATTTTGAAAAATAGTAAAAATAAAGTGAAACAAGCACAACATAAATTCTTAATACTCAAACAACACTGGCATTTGACAAAAAACTGATACAATTTAAGTCGAAAGCAAAAAAAATTGTAACAACCAGACCACACTACATTTGACCAATCTTCCTCTATGAAATGTTGGTACATAATAGACCACTGCAAACGAGTTTTCTTATTTTTTCTGAAAGCGATGGTTTCCTTCTGGCTTTGCAACCTTTAAGTCCAGCTTCTCCGAGCTTTCTTCTTACAGTTTGAGCGGAAATTGACTTTCCGATTTCCTCTGAAATTGCAGCAGCGACCACAAAAGAGGTTTTTCTTCGATCTTTTAAAGAAGCGCGAATTAATTTTCGATCTTCACGTATCGTGGTCACTCTATTTCTACCTGTTCTTTTTCTATTTGCATGTGATACGATCTCCTTAAATCGTTTTATCGCATATTGCACAGCGCAACGTGAATACTTGACAGTTTGGCAATTTCTGTTTGCATCTTTCCTTGTTCGTGTAAAAATTGAATTTGGAAGCGATGATAATCACTAAGCTCACCATTTCCCACTGTAGAAGCTCCAATATTTAAAATTATGTATAACTGACCACGATACAAACCTGTATGTACATGTAGTATTGCGAGCAACCAAAACAGAATGTCACTTGCTTTAAAACTAAGAAATTTGAACAATACTCCCAAGTAGATGTTTTTTTAACCCTTTCAAAGAAACCTTTATTATTTAAATATTATTCTGAGGTAAATTACAAACTGATAATCAACAATAAATGAGTTACTTACGAATAGTTTTAAATATAAAGAAAAAATTTAAGGGTGCCTAATACTTATGGCCAATGTATTGCTATGAGATGTAATACTTATAAGTTAATTATTTAAAAAAAATCTGAAAAAACTAGCACATCTCACATACCTATATTGCTCCGGTTAGCTCAGCCTGTATTTAAATTTACTAATTTAAAAGAACTCTTATCAAAAGGGCGTTAAAGGGATCGATTCACCACAATATAAAGAAATCTAAATGAACACATTTAAAATAATGCAAAACCTTTGACAATTTAACACACAAACTTATTATCTAATTAAACACTCTTTAAGAACCAAAATTTGTTTTGATAAATACTTTTTTTGTGTAGTCAATGGTAAACGGTCATTTTACTATGTAGAAAATAGTAAAGTAATGTGGCATTTTGCTCGTTAGCAACCTTTACTCATTAGCAACACTTTACTCATTAGCAAAAACTTCATTCCTTAGCAACACAGTCTGTTTGTTTACTTGTTACTATGTACGTGTTGTAGTTGCTATGTTTCCGTACAAACATAACCTTGATAAATTTGTCTAGAAAATTAGTTTCATTGGAACTTTTAGTACTTACACAAAAAACAGCGTATTCAACGCGTAAGAAAAGTGGTTTTCTAACTCGGGAAATTGTAATTCACTCGCTAACGCTCGTGAATCAAACATTTTCCACTCGCTAGAAAACTGCCACTTTTCTTTACTTGTAGAATAATCTACTATTAATCACTTTTAACCACCACACTAATAATCATGTAATCATATTTTCAGCGATATCCGACGACAACTGCAACTCGCTCCGCTCCTGTCAATGCTATCCTACACTCCACCCTTCGACTCTCATCCAACAAATGAACTTCCAACTCCAATCTAATCCCAAGACCAAAATATCCTATTTTGCAATTCCAACCTCTTCCAATAAAATAATTGTAACTAGCAGAGTACAATATATTACATCGATGGTAGATCTAAAATAAAGACTAAAGCTAATAGAAAAGTTCTCCTTATTTAAATTGCGGTCAAAGGGTGCGTCTCGCACCTGGGCTAAGCACTTGAGTTACAGATTCAAATTGCTAAGAATATGATACAAAGATATAAAGCAAAAACCAAATATAACAGAACGTTAAAAAACATTTCAAAGGTGAGAGACCTAAGCTGGCCCCATCAAAGTCGAAAGTTTGCCATCACTTCTACAGTAATAGAGCGCTGAAGCTAATATAAACTGAAAAAACAGCAATAAATAAAAAAGAAACAGAAAACAACCTTTACCTTTAAGGTGGGCGGACAAATATACAAAAATTAAAAATAAAACCCCCTAGAATAATTTTCTCTAAACTATAAAGTTATTTTTTACCACAAAGCAGATATTTTATAGTTGTTACACAAACGATTTTTATTTAATTAAAAACTTTAATAGAAAGCTTTACTTAAACGCCTCCAGTAAGTAAACGAAATAAAATCTGATAAAAGGTAAACACAAAATATAAAACAAATAAATACAGACAGAAAGATTAATGTCTAAATTAAATTTTTAATTTCCCCGAGTATTTCTACATTTTTCAACCCTCGAGTTTTCTTAAAATTCCGGAATAAAACAACGTCAACGAATTATGTACACAAAATTCCTCCTCCTAAATTTGTGTTTACGTGTCTACTTTAACGCGTTATTGCAAGGCGAGAAGGTATACATTTTCGTCACCTTAGTAGCTTTACCGGCTACGACCGAAAATTTTCCCCATGCATCATAAAAAAATCTTTGAAAAGAAAACAAAAGTGCTTAACTGAATTAAAGTGTTGTAGCAATATATAACGCCCTTTTGTTTGCCTTCTCGCTGCTTTATACAAAAATAACACTGAAATGTAAGAGAACAAGAGAGTTTCCTACAAAGTTGCAGTCCATTAAAAGTTATTTATTGACTGAAATTCACATTTAACAAATTAAAGTTAAAAAGGTCGGAAGAATTGGTCAACAGAGTCGAGTGGCCCTTTGTGTTTGTTCAGTCATTCTATTGAAGACAAGATTTAGTAGAATCCTTCCTATGTTAAAGAGAAATTTTCGTAATGGGGTGTTTGACCTAAATTATACGACGCACCGTCTACAGTTTTGTTATTTCCTCATTAAGCTATAAATCTACACAGAATAACGCGTTTCAACAACTACCCGCTCTTGCTTTTGAATACAAGAACTGAAAAACTTTATCGATTAAACATTAACAATATCTTTTCACGACGTTGACTTGACTTCAATTAAATTTTAGGCAAGGCGTGTGCCTTTTACACATAAACTAACTTACGTTGCATTTAAATGACGTTGCAATTCTCCCTTGTACACATTTAATTTAAACTTTGACGGAACATTAACTTATTTCTAAATAGTTTAACAATTTTCTACTGTTTTCTATTTCCTAGAATTTTTTATTATGAATGATCTCTTAGATCTGGATAATTTTACTGAAAAGTAGCTTAGCCATTCAATTTAGCTTGAAAGGGTAACTTCAAAAACATTCGAAGGAATTAAAACCTCCAAAGTTCATCAGAACTGCAGCGAATTTAATTAATGCCGTCCCACTCAAGTAAGTTAAACATAACTGTTTAGATTTTTAAAGCTAAAGTTAAATTATGAATTAAAACGGACATTGAATATTTAAGTTAGCTGAAATGCATAACGATAAATTTTCCCGTAACGTCGAGCCGCATATTCGTTTCAGTTGCTGTAAAATTTATTACTTGGTAAAAAGTTTAATGAATTAGTTTGATTATTATACACTTGTATAGGTACTTATCTTATAAGTTAGTTAGTTAATTTTATGTTGTTACGAAAAGTTTTTTACTATATTTATTAACACTGAATATGAATACAGATGCAGCAGCAGTAGAGAAGTCACAAAGTTAAGAAGCAAAATTCTTAGTCGATTAACTAAGACACATAAGATGGCGACTTTTGAAAAATTTCATATTTGTTTCGAAAAAAATCAGAGACTTTGTAGAAAATTACACTTCCTAGAAGAATGATGTTTCTGAGCGATTGTGGGCAAAACCTTTATAACACTCGATAGAAAAAGGGGCGAATAACCGAAACATAGAAAAAAACTTGTAACAGCTGTGCACATTTTGAAAATGAGGTAGAGGCACGGTTTTAAAAATAGAATTTTTATTTACAGTAAAACCTTACGTTAGAAGGAATTTCCTGCTCAAGTGCATACTTGTATTTCCGACAGGACTGCTTTTAGGAAGTCTTCGATAAGAACAACAACAATGACACAAACAGAACGTGCAGCTTTTTCTTTTCTCTTTGCTTTCTTATGAAATTTGATCTTGAAGTACGTGCTATAAATTTTAACGTTTCTACTTTAAAACTGAAAGCCTTTAAGGGGCAGCAATAGCTGGGAACACATTCTAGATCTTCGATTAATAACAATTACCTTTGCAAGTTTTATTTTGCATATTTCTTTGTATAATTATTGCATAAATATTGGGCATAAATCCGCATAACACAAAAGTCAAAAGGAGACATTTTCTGACTATTTCGCTTTTTTGTTTTCCTCAAAATAAACATGTAATACTTACAGCTTTCATTTATATTTGATATTTAAAAAGGGTTATTTTTGTACGTCTATCCCCAAAGACTACGTCTGTGTTTAAACGAAAAGATGTAAATTGCTCATGAATTTCAACAAATTAAAGTTTCTAAAAACAGCGTCATGTATCATTAACCACACTGGATGTAAAATGTGTAGATTTAAAATATGCAAAAATGTGTTCAACCGTCGCCATAAGCAAATACTTTAGTCCAACATTTTATGTAAAATAAAGGTTTTATTTCAAGCACGAATGACGTACAATACGAGACCGTATGTTTTAATAAAGCATGTAAAAGGTATAAATTTCAAAGAAGTCCAATAATTAAACATTTTTATTATAAACGTGTCCTGCTGGCTAACTTGCCTGGGGGCATCGTAACAAAGTAATATGTATTTTATAATTATTATTTCCTTTTATGTGTTATTAATTCCACGTAAAGACCTGCACTCGCACAGTTTGCCCCTCGTTTACATTAAAACCTCTGCAACTAAATATCAAAAAAAATTTAAATTAAGGATTTGTTTGTTTTAATTTTCCATTAAACGGAAGTAAAAGACTTTATAATCATCAAAACTCTGTATATGGCATTTATTCATAAATGGTTGTTTCACTTCTCAGTGTAGCGGAATTCTGTTTTTGTACAAAAATGAGTTCATTTTGGCTGTAAATAAAAGAAGGGATATACATTTTTAATTTAGCAGTTATTACTTAGTAGTCCAATTGAAAAGAATTAACTAAATAGTTAATGGGTGTCTACTCATAGTTTAAAAAATGTTTTCGAATTGTTTCGACAGACGTTTGTTGGAAGACCTGTTCCCAATGTTTCGACTATTTTGAGAATTGCGAAAAAGTTTGAAGCAGAAGGTTGTGTAAGTTCTGCACATAATAAAAGTAATTAATTTAATAAATTATTGGAATGCAAGGACTGAAAACTTTATTGGAATTTTTTAGCTTAGAGAAAAGTGTTATTGTTCTTGTAATAAGAAGCGATTAACTTATCCAGAACCTGATTTCATAATCTTTACACAAGCTTTCTGGTGCGACATTCTCCAATCTGCGGATGAACAAAATTTGCTTAAATCTTTTTAATACCAAGATTTCGAAAAAAACAATTAAAGCAACGAATTTCTAGTTGGCCTTCTTTTTAATTTCCAAACTTGTTCTGAATACTACTAACTTTAGAATTTTATTTCAAGAATAAGCCAGGATCATAAACAATTTAATCTTTTTTGCTAGCCTACAGTTAGAGGGCGCAACCTTTAAAACTTTTGGTAATTAAAACTTGTGGAAAGAGTAAATAAAATAAACTTTGTTTAACTCCAGTTTTGTGTTACTTTCATAATAAACATTTGTATAAAAGCGGTTTAAAGTAAAACTCAAACAGAAACAAGAACTCGAAACGTATTGTACTTAAAATAATAAGATGTGGCAGGAAGAAAACATTAAAGTTTTATTAAAGTATTTTAGAGCGAATTTCTCTAACAGACATTACGCCGAAATAGAATTTCTGTAAAATGTTTTTATAACCGCAATAAATCCAAGTTTAGAGTTCGTATTTTTTAGGTTTTATTACAGAAGTAGTTTCTGTTTCTGTATTTGAAAAACCACAGAGAAAAATTGACTTCTCCGAATTTACAAAGACTTATCTTCAAATTAACACAGCGATGAAATTTATACAATAAGTACATTTTCCTTTGTTATCGCCACCTTACAGAATCGACCATTTATTCAAAGGCAGGAATTCTAATTTAAATGTTAAGAGCACTAAACGTCGCAGTCATCTGCACGAACATGTTGTTGGTTCCAATTTTTCACATACCCTTTTCTGCAGACTCATTCAGGCTGACGTATGATAATGTAAGGTTTTCCACCTAAAGGATTTCCGTTAGTTGATTGACAATGTGCTGAATATCGAACGCATATTTTAAGTGGCGTGTTTGTAATATTTACAGCACCTAACTTAAAAGCACCGGTTCGTAACATATTTTTCCGGCACCAAAAAATCAAAATCTGTCTGAAAACTTTTAGTAGAAGATCAGATAAGATGAGGCACGCTAGAAGGATAAATTTCGGGCAAGGAGTTTTAGTGTAATAGAAATACCGCCTTCTTTTGAGTGTAGAAACCAAATTCTTTGTCATTGTACAAAGCTATTATTCTCGGTCCTTTCCAGAAATGTAACTCCTTCACAACAAAGTAGGCCACCGCTTTTAAAAGGAGCATAGTGATATGGCCAGTTCGCATTTCGAAACCGTAAGTACTGAGTGAATTCAAGTGAACCCTTCAGATAGGCAGCGGTATATACTATCAGATACTAAATGGGGAATGCTGTTGTCATTACCATTCATCTCCTTAGATTCACAACAGAGATTCCGAATAACCTTTACTTTACTTCTCTGTAGTGATAGTTTTTGTACTCAAGCCTTTTGTTTCAACAACTGAAATTAAATGGCTTTGTTTTGGTTTAGTTACCATTGATATAATATACATTTAGACCAAAGAATTCTAACTTAGTCCTACAACAAAGATTCGTGTGCAATTGTAGTTTGTTTCGAAACCTTATTTATAAAACATGTATGATATTTAAAGTAAACTTGCAAAATTTTTGTTAACATTATGGACGTTTAGTAATTCCTTCAACTAGGTATGATGTTGTTATGGCTAATGAAATTATCTATTTTTAAGACACAAGGCCGAGAAGCACGACAGCTGGGGCCGTATGAATCACCAAACGTATCAAAAAGAACAGACATTTTGAAGGATATTAAGGTATCCCACATCAATATGTTGAAATATCTTAAGCTGCTTATAAAGCTTACAAACCTAATCAATAAAAATCGACTAACAGCGTTTTAATTTAATAATAAGTATAGGATTTGACTTGGTAATGACTGTACGTATTTACTTATTTGTTTTTTTAGATGCCTGTAACACTTTAATAGATCCCACGGTTCTACTTAGTACTTTTAGTTCTTTTAGTATAATTACGTCATTTATAATCCCCACATGTGTCCTTAAGTATGTGAAGGTAGAACAACCATGTCTTTAAACTAGGGCGGCTTCTTAGCAGTTGCAACACAAATTTGCTTATCTGCATAGTAATGAGGTTTCCTTATTTTATCCCAGGGGAAAATTAATGTCCAATAATGGTAGTCCTGGTTTAAGTTAATGTTCAAAGTAAATGCATGTTTTGGTTTTATCGTAGTAAGCAACTTTAAACTAAATTTTCGATAGATTTTCGATTACTGAACTGTCGATAATTTTGTTTGTCCATTATTTTTAAGAGCCTGTGTATGTAAATTGGTAATTGTTTATTTTTATAATTTGGTGTGTTAAGTTTAAGGAATCATTGACAGAAACCTTTAATAAGCTTACTAGAAATTACAGATGTTTCTGATAGTTAAAACTAAAGTTTCAGAAGCAATGTTGATTAGCCTTAAAAGTAAACCTTTCGTACATGACTCACATGACTGGCTAAGTAAGAAAATCTCAGTTACAGAACTTTTTTCATCGAACATAAAATAAATCAAATACAATATTATAATTAATAATTTAATAGGGGCATCGTTCACTTTTCCCATAGCCGTTTTGTAAATAATGGAAAAGCTTACTAGAAATTACAGATGTTTCTGATAGTTAAAACTAAAGTTTCAGAAGCAATGTTGATTAGCCTTAAAAGTAAACCTTTCGTACATGACTCGCATGACTGGCTAAGTAAGAAAATCTCAGTTACAGAACTTTTTTCATCGAACATAAAATAAATCAAATACAATATTATAATTAATAATTTAATAGGGGCATCGTTCACTTTTCCCATAGCCGTTTTGTAAATAATGGAAAAGATAATATTTAAGAACTGCACCGCGATCTAAATATATGTAAGACAAGAACAAAATTGAAATTTTATCGTCAAGAAGTGCGGGAGCAACGTCATATCAAATAAGGTTTTATTTTCAGAAGTTATTACGTTGTTGAAAGATTAAATTGAAGTCTGAAGATGCATCCATGTAATAAACTCGTGTCTTTGTTTCAGCATTTATCGTATAACTGCTTGTAGAGCAAATGAAAATAACTTACAAATTGCATTTATTGTTAGCTGTTTGTAATCCATTTTAATTGTTTTTTATATATAGTGTTTCACAGATTCCGTCATAAAAACAACACAGAAAATTACGTAAATGGGAAGTAAAGGGTCTTTGAAATGCACACAGAAATAGATTCAAAACTTTGAATTTTAGGTTTATGTTAAAAACCTAGTTATATACTTGATAAAATATTGTTGATCAAGTAAAACATACAATTACAAAACATAATAATAAAGCGACTAAAAGAAAAGCTGAAAAATGCAAAAGCAACAACATAACTTAACAAAACTAAGAAAAATGGAATAACTATGGTATCTAGAAAAATGCTGATCTTAACTATTTATATTAAAAACGGCCTACAAGAGAGATCAAAATAAACAAAATTTAATGGTCTTCATAATACTTAGGAATGTTTAACAAAAAAAACTATTAATATTAAAATATTAAATATACGGGATGTTTTCGATACGGTTGCAAATGTTCGAATAATACTTTCTATAAATATTTTACTTTAATACCCATTCCAGAAAGAATGATAAAGCTAAATATAAAAATCTATAATCGGGATAGAGAGTGGTTTATAGAAGCAGTTGGCGAAGAAATGATAAAAATAGAACCATCTCAAGAAATCTTTGCAGAACAACTGTTAAGAAATTTATGTAGATTAATTTGATTAGATACTAATATCTAATGAGGACTGGGTATTACGAAAAAGAAGCGATTTACATTCTGATGACCACAGAAACTAAGTTGCCGGAACCCTTAATTTAAATTTGCAAGGAAAATAAATTAAAATTCATTACACAAGATTTTCTAAAACTTTTTCTTTAATAAAGTAAAATCGATTTTTGTGTATATTAAAATATTAAAATAATGAAATGTAAATAAATGCAAAGCTTTTCTTAAATACAATGTAGGGCACGTGATTGAGAGACGAGCTCCGAAAACAACCTGGAAATCTCTAGAAATATGTGTCATACGTGAAATTTGTAAGATCGCACTCAAGTCTGTGAAGTCACGGAAGCGAACAAATATTACGCTACGTGTGTGGCAGTGATATAAATAAGCATTTAGTGTAAATAAATTAATGTGTTATTTTAATTCCTCAGTTTATATAAAAATGATTCAAAAGTCTTCTCTGGAGTAGAAGTGCAAGCACTTCCGTGGTCCCCTATGTCTGTAGGCCACTTGACACGCACAGAACAGGCATTTGTAGAGAAGACGGCAACGTCCTGTAAAGGGTATGCCACTCAAAGAAGAAGCAAGTAATGACAATATTAAGACGTTTTCATACCAGAAGTTCTTAACTTTTATTAGGGTTGACACCGATGTACTATTAGTTATGGAAGAGGCATATTTGTAAATATGTATAATTAATAAATTCTTATGATATGGAATTGTTCGGAGTCTTGGAAAGCAGTAAGACCTGTATCCAAAGTAAATGCAACAGCTAAGAGTGAAGAATTTCCCTCAATTAACGTTTTGATTGTTTGCGAATGAATATTGGAATTGATTTAATCAGTCAGGAATACCTAGAAATTAATGATTTATTAAGGATTAAGCAGACATCCTTGTGAAACAGCATTAAATTTAATTTAAACCAATTGGAAGAACCAATTAGATTAAAACTGTAGTGGGTTTGTTTTTGGATTAAAAACAGACTTTTGAAACCATCGACAGAAAAGTACAGAATTCGAGATATAGAAAAACTTCCACGTGCTAAACACCTCATTTTAGAATACTGAATACACAAATATAAAAAATATCTGAAGGATTGGTTTTAGATCCATTATTATTTGTATATTAATATGTATGTATGTATGTATGCACTATCTGTAACCTCTTATACCTTTCGGTGTCGAGGCTGGTGCGATAACGTCTCTAGCGGACGTCCTAGCGAAAACCTGTTTTTCGGATTTAGGCCTGTCAGTTATGGAAAAAAGAGAAAGTTCTTCCACTGTTATCCATATACATAGGTTCCACTTCAATTAAGCTATTTAAAACGGAAAAATTGGGTATTTGTAACGAAATAAAAAAATATTCAAGAAAAATTTCGATTTTCAACTTTTTTAAATGAATGCTTGAAATTTTGCATATGGACCTGAAATTCAATTCTAAGCAACTTTTTCAAATAATTTTCTTCGATCTTTTGTCATCTAACCCGACTTTCTCCGACTTCCCTGTGATTTTTTTAAATTTGTCGCCATACCAGTAGTTACGTGACATATCTCAAATTCGATCTTTAAGTGTTTAAATGTGGTTTTAGAATCATTGTAACTCAGGAACTATACGAAAGATAACAAATTGGGAAGCAGTTAGTTCACGAATCATACGAATATGCAGACCTCGAATTAGAAGAAAGAGCACCTAATCATTATTCAAATATAATTATTTTACAATCAACTGACCATCATTGCAGAAAACTGTCGAAATGCAAGCAAACGTAACATTGGTAGATTGTAACGACAGGATCGCGAAGAACCAATGGAGAGGAATAATCGGAAAATATAACGGATAAGACGTTATAAATGAGAATGTAAAAATAATACTTCAATTTTGTATAGAGAATCACCTTCTGATGGGTAATACATACTTAAAATATAAACCTATCCATAAGATAAGCAGGGCCTGAACCCGCTTCTGTTTGTCATGTACAAGACGGAAATGTTAAAGAAAGTAAAGGAAAAAGCAGAAGGCGTACATAGGAAGCTGGAACATGAACCAAGCGAGAGAAAAAACAGCTAAACTGGTACGGGTACGAGAATGCGGGGAGGCAGGATTCTAGAAGCAAGACCAAGAGGTAGAAAAAAGCAAGGAAGGAATATAATATAGTGGGAAGAGGACATTAGTAGAATGGTGGAGAAAAGAGGGACAAACATCCGTGAGCTAAGAAGCAATGGTCGTCAACCGAAAGGAATATCGAAAATGGCTCGAGGGCCCTACGTCCTAGAGCAACGGTTTGAAAGAGAAAGAAAGGGAAGAAGAAGTACCTTTTTGAAATTATAGATTAAATGATAAATAGAGATTTAATATTATTATTAATAAAATGAGTATGTCGTGATTACCGCGTATACGGGTCCATCACACGGTGCAGTTAAAAGTGTGAAAAACAGTGTCTAAAGTGCACATTTTTAGGGATTACTTCATCAAGGAGAAATGGAAATATTTATGGAACGAGAAGTAGGCGTAAAAGTGTCGATCAGCTCCGCGCACATAATCAAACAAAGGGACGAAAAACCCATGGCGATGGCAAAGTTCGATAAATGGGAAGACAAACTAAAGCTACTGAAAAATAAAAGAAACTTAAAGGGAAAAGCCATATACATAGATAACGATCTAATACATGTCGAGAGGCGAATAAAGAAATAGATTAGAGACCTCGCCCAAATAGAGAGACAACCAGGAGAAAAGGCCATACCAAGCTACAATAAATTAAGCATGGGAAAAGACACGTGGTTCTGGGATAAAAAGACTGAAAAATTACTGAAACCCGTTGAGAGTGATGACCCGTCTCTCCCATCAACAGAGAAAGTACACCACGGACGACGGGCAGGTAATTGACATGGAAAACGAACACGGATGGCAAACAAAACAATCAACAACTTTATGTAAAGAACAGGAAAAGGAAGCTCGATAAAGAGGAAATAACCAGAAGCAGCAGGGAAACAAAAATAAGGACATGAAATGTGTGCGGTCTAAATGGGAAACAAAACGAGTTAATAAAAAAAATTGAGAAAGCAAAAGTGGAAATTTTAGGGGTCACGGAAACGGAGAAAAAGGGGAAGGCGTTGAAAGCATCCCAAAAGGATACCTATTATACTACTCTGGAGTACTCAATAACGACAGAGTAAGAGCAGGAGTGGGACTAGTGGTACACCATAAAATAGCACCAGAAATAGAGAGATAGACAAGTGTAAACGAAAGAATCTTAGTGGTACACATGAAAGATAAAAATACAAATCAAACAAGAGCAGTAGAAAGAAATAATTTATTTTTCTAGGAATTACAAGAAGAGATAGACATTGAGGGAGAACAGATAATATTTATGGGTAATCTCAATGGCAGGGTGGGAAATAGGGCAGAAGGGACAAATGGAAGCCTAGGGAAATACGGAGAAGGTATAAACAATGACAACGGAACCAGAATAATAAATTTGTTAATAGAAAATGACCTCGCAATAGCCAACACAAAATTCCCGCACAAAGAAGTACACAAGTACACAAGAGAAGAAAAGAGCAGAAACGAGAAATCTTTAATAGATTACTTCCTAGTAAGCAGAAGTGTATGGAAAGTAGTAAAGGATGCTAGAGTAAGGAGAAGTGCAGAAATAAACAGCGACCACTACCTACTCATGCTTAGACTAAAAATCCAACCAGAGCACGAAGCAAAAGAAAGAAAAAAATCCAAAAATTAGAAGTTACAGGCTACCAGACGAAGAAATAAGGTTTAAGTACCAAAAACCGAAAATATTGAAACCACAAGGAAAAACTATAAATGGCCATACTTAGGGCCACTGCGGAGTGCTGCAGCACGGTAAGAATAGGAGGCAATAGAAAGGAAACAGCATGGTGGACACCCCAAGTAAAAGAACAGAAGAAAGCGTGGACAAATATCTAAGTCTAGGATCGACAGAAAGCTACGAAGAGAATAAATCAAAAAGGGGCGCGGCGAAGGCGAGCATCAAAGAAGCAAAGAAAGAAACGTGGGTAAACTTTGGATATAAGATGAAGGATAGTTACAACAAAAACAGCAAACTGTTCTAAAAACCCTAAAGAATCTAAGGAAGGGAAAAGACTATCCTTTGAATTATGTCAAAGATAATCAAGGCAGATTATGAACAGAAGACAAAGACATACTAGAGAGATGGAAAGAGCACTTCCAAAAACTGCTAACAGACCCAAACTTGACACAAACAGGAAGGGAAAATATCGTACAAGATACTGAAGAAATAATCGAACAGCACCGGGAACCATACATAACAGTGAAAGAACTAGAAAGGACACTGAAGAAAATAAAATTAGGAAAAACTGGAGAAATCGGCAAGATCACACCTGAAATAATAAAATGCATGGGCAATACTACACAAACTCACTTGCTACGCATGCTCAACCAGTTCATGAGGAACAAACAAGTGGCACGAGTTTGGAAAACTACAATTATTGCGCCGATAAACAAAAAAGGAGATAAACAGGAATGTAAAAATTATAGAGGCATATCGTTATTGAGTGTTCCGAGCAAAATATATTCAAGGATGCTAGAATCTCGACTAAGGACAAAAGTGGAAGAGCAGTTGGATGAAGGACAGTATAGGTTCAGGGCGAACAGAGGCAATCAAGATTTGATATTTGCACTCAGGCAAGTATTGGTAAAAAACGCTTAAGCACAAAAAAGGTGCACCTTGCCTTCTTAGACTTAGAGAAATCATTTGACAGGGTGGAAAGAGATAGGGTTTGGGACAACCTAAAGGAAAGGCAAGTGGATGCGGGGCTAATTGAAGCAATAAAAAGTCTGTACCAAACATGCTATAACTGAGTAAGAATAAGGCATAACGTGTCGTCAATGTTCGAAACAAAGATAGGTCTAAGAAGGCAAGGTTGCAACCTGAGTCTCTGATTATTTATATTGAAAATGGAGAAAGTCGTCAAGAACAGCCAAAAGAGCACCAAACCTTACGAGATAGGAAACTGGAGAATGAACCGAATAAGATTCGCTGACCTAATATTCGCGGACGACATGTTAGTACTGGGCAACATAGAGAAAGATTTGCAGCTCAACTTAAACGTGTACAACGCCCAGCCAAAGAAACGGAACATGAAAATTAATACCGTCAAAACAAGAACAATGATAGTAAACACAGAAGATAGCAAACACAGAATAGAACTAGAAGGCGCAACTATGGAACAAGTGCGGCTATTCAAATATCTGGGAAGATCAATAAGCGAGAAAGGCACAATAGAAGAAGAAATAAACGAAAGAACCGGAAACCCCACCAAGTTATTCCATGCCTTGAAAAGAAGCTGCGTGGCGAAGAAAGAAATACCCAAGGCAACAAAAGTGGCAGTATACATTACCGCTGTAGTACCCACACTAATGTACTCAAGTGAATCATGGACAGCAACAAACATAACAGGCAACAGATTACAAAGCAATTAAATGAGGTTCTTACGTAAAATAGAAGGGAAAACGAGACGCGAGGGGTGCAGGAACAAGGACATAAGAGAATCGCTAAATCTGAAACTGTTACAAGAGAACAATCCCAATTTAGATTGCTGGGCCACATACATAGAATGGGGACCGAAAGGACAGTAAGAAAGGCATACGAAGCAATAACAATAGAAGACCCAGGGTCAGACTAAGAAAGATATGGTAGGACGGAGTGAGAGACGCACTACAGCGATGAGGGGAGATATGGGATAGAGTACAGCCCAAGATAGAACAAAATGGACAAAATTGTGGAGAACAGCACCAATACTAAACTAACCTCCACACCGAAAGGTACAAGAGGATGCGAAGTAAGTATGTATTAATAAAATTCTGGAATAGAATTTTTTAGTCGTAGAAGTTGTTATGATAACGTGTGTTCATTAAAAAAAAAAACTCGCAGCTATCCCTGGAAATGATTTTCATATGTAACATACAGCTTAAGACATACTTAAAACAAATTTTCAAAGCACTCTAGAGTTTTTTTTTAATGAACATACTTTATATGTACAAAATTATCAGTAATAATATAATAAGTGCATAAAAAATTATCGATAATTTTAGGGAAATGTGCATGAAAGCAAGTTGGGCTGAAAAAAGCACGAATGCACGAAGTGCATGAGTGCTTTTTTCTGTCTCAACTTACTTGAATGAACATTTATCTAAAATTATAAATAATTTTTTTATGCACGTATTATATTTGGTAAGAAAATTTCATAAATCAAAATATTAAACTGGAACCATTTTGACATTACTTATTCGTTGTTTGAACAGCATAGGTGATTTGATACTTGGCGTGATTGCCAAAATTAAGGTAGGTAGATATATTATTATTAAATGTCAAAAAATTATCAGCAGTTGCACATGTGCAATTATCGATAATTTTTTGACAACAAAAATTATCGAGTAATTAAATTTTGTTGAATGTTGATTGGTTAAAATAATTTCATATCTAGAATGTGATTGGTTGTTTAGGTGACAGTGACAGATGTATGAAATTTTCTAAAAAATATAAGAACCTATAAATTAATGTCGATTTAAGAAGAACTGGAAAATACTAGGAGATCGATTTCTTACATTAGAACTATTTTAAGCATATACTTAAATATGTAAATGTGAATTAAAAACCATATTAAAAAAAATATGCTTCAAAGATGAATACCTACTGAAAAAAAAACTGACTTTATAATTAAATAAAGAGATTCGATTCGTTGAACATCGCCTTTTGTTTATGAATAAATAAATTTAATAAATACAAAAATGTAGGTACGCAGAGTTTTCGGCTATGCTTTAGCCTATTCTAATTATGGAATAATTATAAAAATGCAAGCTTATAAAATATATGTACAAAAAATACACCTAAAAAGCTAATAAATACGCCAATGTGAATTCAATTTTTTCAGTGAGTACCCAAAAAAGCGAAGTAAAATTAATCAGCGAAAAGTTGGGTTAATTACAGGGAAGCTTTACTAAAAACAAATGCAAATACATGCATCAGGCATATTCCAATTTTACATAAAAGCTCCTACCTTAATGCTGCTGCATTCTATTGTATAAACTATGTAACCACTTTCGTATATGCTTTCAAGAACTTTAAATTTTAATATTACCTCATTTGTCTAAAAGCCTGAAAATCAAGCAGTATTCTTCCGAAAGCTCTAACAACTTTAAAAACAATAGAAATAAAATGAACTTTCTCATCACACTAGAGTTTTCAGTAGTTTGAGTTTTAATCTAGCGAATTCAATTTTAACAAGGTAAACACCTTGAAGTATTGTGTTTGTGAATAATACGACATATTTAGTGGTGAACTTAACCTAAAATAATATTCTCGGCGTTAAACTTTACACATTTAAGTTAACCTGGCGGTTGTAAACACCCATCTCGTATAAATTATTCATTGTAACAGACAACTCCGTCGTGTTGCAAATAAAAGCATAATTTAATTTACAGGACGATACTGATCCTTTTACGGTTTTTCACCGGTTTTATTTTATTTATTTCGAGACTTCGCCGGAAACACGTTAAAACGGCAAACAAAATTCTCAAGTCTAAGTAAAACGTTTTACAGTAGCGAAATTAATTTGCAACGTGGAAGCTCGAAAAGAACGGTTTAATTTATCAGAGGTCATTAAATAACGAGACCTGCAAACCTTGTGGGCTAGCAGGAAGTAATTTAAAGTTACCCAATATTAATGTTTGTAACATTTGATCTCTTTTGGCTCTTCGTCGACTGATAAACTTACAGAATGCGTGTACCTTATTATTTAAGTAAGGATTATTGTCAATACCATATCAAGTGGCACACAGCCGAAACCGTCTTCGATTCGTCTATTTAATTACAATTGATGCAATTAATGTTAAATTCACCGTGAAAAGTGCAAATTTTAAAAATTAAGTAATGTCATGAAGTATTATTTATACAACGAGGGCTTTTGTGGTTTTAGTGACGATCACTGTAATTTGTGGTGAGTGCTTTTAACATAAATGTGGGTGTTAAATTTATAATTACAAATTTTAATCGTTATGGCATTGAAGTTTAGTATGATAGTTAATCAGTATCTACAGTTCCATGAAAAACAAATTCTCTTTGAGTAGATAAATTTATAAATTTATAGTAATGTAAACATAAGGGAAAAGTCAGAAATTTACGATTCATATTGGCAGAATAACTATGATCTTTTATTTCCATCGAGTAAAACTATACCCAGGAGAAGTAGTTTTAAATTTTTCGCAAACTTTTTGTCATTTGAAGTTTCTAATATATACAGTGTGATTCACTTTACATGAAGACACCTAAACAAGTATTCTATTAATAACGCAATTAGTATAAAACTTTTACCAGTGATAGAGGCCATTAAGGCGAATCTTTTTGTAAGAATGAGATTTTAATTAAAGTCCAAGCCAACTATGATTAAAATAGAAACTAGCGTTTCAAGGAAAGTCATAGTAGTGATTAAGGTAGTCCAAAAAAGTATTTAAAAAAGTAGTTGCTAACCACAAAAATACTCCAAATATGAAGTTTTGCTGAAAGATTTTAATTTTTTATTTTTTCTGCAGTTTTGCGTGAACTCATTAAAAATTTGACAAATAAATTAAACATTAACCTTTATATCATTGTCTGGTATATGTGACTTTCTCCTTCTCGTTATTTGTTTACTGCATAAGATTCACTTTAGACATGCTATTGCCTTTCGTCCTAGTGTTACCTATTCTTGATCTAATGTATTTTTCATCTGTCCCACTTTTATTATCATTTATTATAAATTGTTCCTAGATATACACAGCGAATTTATGAAATGCGAACATAGGCAGATCAAGGCCAATTTACGTATACCCAAAAAGACGCCAAGGCCGACGTAATTATCCATTTTTAAGCACAAATGATATCAAATATATTAATATCTGTTGACAAAAATTCGTTAACTGTCAACATCAAATTTTCGGCATTTGTAATTTTGTCATATCGTCGTCTGCTATGTTTGCAGTAACAAAATTTGCACCATATATTACATTCTCTACATGCCTCTATTTCAACTGATCCCTCTAATTTCAAATTATCGGCATCTGCTCCAACACATAAGTATTTTGTCTTTTGTATATTCATTTGAAGGCGCCACTCTTCATATGTCTCTTTTAATTTCAACCCCATGTACTCTAAGTCATCTTAATATCCAGCTAATATCGCCTGGTCGTCGCTGAATTGTAATGTACATATTGTTCATAATTGTATCCCACTTCCTGAACATTTTCTTTTCCATTGTCCTAATAGTCCAGTCAACGATCGCTCAATAGGGAGGTGTAGAATGCATGGACGGTGTCACAATTTTTGACTTCAGGGCATTGT
This sequence comes from Melanotus villosus, assembly GCA_963082815.1. NCBI lineage: Eukaryota > Metazoa > Arthropoda > Insecta > Coleoptera > Elateridae > Melanotus > Melanotus villosus. The sequence continues at coordinate 96,922,709 of OY720419.1, read as the reverse complement.
TTGGAGTCGTTACGAGGTAAGCATACTAAAAGTCCCCGGACATAGGAGTTGAGCGGGGTGCGGGGGGGGGGGCACCGAGAAGATCCCTTTTTTTTGGTTTTTTGCTTATATCTTGAAGACGGTACGTTTTGACGAAAAAGTCATTATATACAAAATCAAAGTTGGAAAAATTTCCCACATTTTTGTTTTGTAAAGTTCTTTTCTATCTCCAACCGTTTATGAGATATCCGCTATCAAAAAACGCTAATTTTCGAAAAAAATATAAAATGTATATACCGTTTTTAAGGAAATTTAATCATCTACAACTTCTTCTCTGGGGATTTTTCTGTAAACCGAAGAGATGAGGTGCTAGAGAGAAAAGTTTAACGAAAAACGTGAGGCAAAATATTTTCTTTCGAAACTTAGCGATATTTGAGAGCAGATATCTCATAAACGGTTGGAGATAGAAAAAAAACTTTAAAAAGCAAAAATGTAGGAAATTTTATCAGCTTTGATTTTCTATATAATAACTTTTTCTATAAAATGCACCGTCTTCAAGATATAAGCAAAAATACAAAAACAGAGATCTTCTCAGTCCCCCCTGCACCCCGCTCACCCCCTATGAACGAGGACTTTTAGTATGTTTACCTCCTAACGACTCCAAACAAAGCCCTAAAGTGAAAAATTATGACACCCTCCATGCATTCTACAAACCCTTTATTGACTGGACTATAATGCTATCTTTATGTATATTTTTTGCACGATCCGTCAATTTGACATGTTTACTGATTTAATTATGACAATAGCAAGTTATGCTTACAAATTACTGATCGGTAAGCATTCACTTGCCGATCGGGGAGGCGGTAAGTAATAAAATATGAAAATTTGAGTGTTTTTTGTCATTTTAGATAGTGGGATTTTTAGATAATTTTACAGTTATCACACAATTATTGTCACTTTAACATGACCAAATTTAGATTCATTTAATTTGGTTATTGCATGGATCATGCAAAAATTGTAATAAGCATCACGGGCGCAGGTACTACCGGTCTCGGGTAAAAAATGGAGACCTCCACTACGCGTCGGTCTCCACACTTTTACCCTCGACCGGTAAAACGCACCTACCACCCTTGATACTTAAATAACTATTGAACAGGGTTAGGGAGATACAGAAACCTTGTCGCAATCCTTTGCTGACGGGGACAGCGTTCGAAAGCTGTTTTCCCATCTTTACTCTTGATGTTGCGTTTTCATATAGATTTTGTAGAGCTACAATAAGTGTATGATTTACTTGTGACTCATGTAGTATTTTCCATAATTTAGTTGTAGTTGAGTGTCTTGGTATGTACTTAGCAGCGTTTTTCTCTATTATTTGTTTCGCACAGGATCTGCCAGATCTGAACCCACTCTGTTCTCCTTCATCGTCGTAATCTTTTTCTATTACCGTATTTTCTCGACTCTAAGACGCCATCGAATCTAAGACGCACCTTAGTTTTATAGGTTTTAATATCATTTTTTTTGAAAATGTTTATTAATGATTGTACAAAACAAATAAAACAGAACATCTTTAACTAACCTAGGTAGTAAATATGTATTTTAAATATCTTCTTCACTTTCTACTATACCATCAATTGCATTGATTCTGAATCTAATTGGAAAAAGAATCGTCAACGTTAGACTCAACTTCCTGCCAAGCATAATTAGTTTTGAAATTTGCCTTATAAAATCAAACGATTTGGTTTGGTTATCCTGAACACTGTGATGGGACACGAGATCGGGAAAGACGTTACGAATAGTAAACGCCCAGAAGCTTCTACTTTATTCTATAATAAGCAGCGACCGCATATACAAAAATGAGTTCTGGTAAGAGCGGTAAGTCAACGAGAGGTCTCAAGTTACGAATAATACATTCCGCGATACGCGAGTTTTAAAATGAATATGAATTATTATTAATTTTGGTAATTTTAGTGTTCAGAAATTAGTAAATAAGTGTCACTTTAATTATTTAGTTTAATGAACCAAAATCGACCAACAAACCTAAATGCAGTTTAGTGCAGTTGTTACAATAGAATATATACCATTTCTAATTGAAAGTCTTCTTCTGAATTGCTTTTCTAGCCCTTTATTTTTGTCTTTTAATCGTTTTGAAAATATAGTACTGATATAATTATGTATGCATACATAAATATTAATAGATAAAACGTTAGATAAAAATCGCTGGAAAACAATTGTTTCGTATTGAAATTGTTTTTAATTTGTTAGTATGTTATATGTATGTTATCTATGCAGGTTTTATTTTCGATAATTTGCTTTAATATCGTGTGCGACAGTATACTTTAGATTTAAAACATTTCAAAATGTCTTAAAAACAATGTAATGCCAGGTTTAAAATATTTCATGTCTGACCATATTATGGGGACTGCTCAGACCCCATGTTAATTTAGCTTATTTTCAGGATAATTTGTTTCAAAGCACATTATTTCGTCTCCGTAATTCGTTGATAAATTTTACACATTTAATACGAGAATATTTGTTGAAATAGCCTAAGTTACATAGCTAACTGACGGTTTTGGCAGATAAAAGTTGGAAACGAACATGACATACAAATATAGTTAAAACAGTTATTACAACTATATTGTGACTTCCTCTCCTTATTACCTTTATAGAAGACCGGCATACTCGGGTATAAAATGGATGCTTTGCTCGCTCAAGGCCGTCTTTTGATATATATTTTGGAGCCTAAGCCTCATATTTCCAGATGTTCATGACATTCTCCACCTTGATAACGCCATCTACATCTTACTCTACCACTACATTATCTTTATTCTCACTTGCACTACCTCTCAAAGAAACCATCAAATTCCTCGTCTTTGGATTCAGTTAACAATTCTAACTCTCTGTCTGTGAGTCTATCCAGATTTCGAAAAACAAGTCGTGATTTTGATAACCTTGTAATATAGTTTTAATTCACTAGAACGCTAATAAAACAACAAAGCTAACTGAAACAGTATCAGGAATAAATTGTAGGTTAAAAACTTGACAGGAAACAATGACAAGAATGAATTTGATGTTAGAAATATGACGAGAATTTCAAAAATTTGGCAAACTTACAAAACCAAATGTTTTAAAGTTTTAAAAAAAACGATAAAAATAGTTAGTTGAAGCGGCGTAAGTGAAATAAAATGTTTGTAACACACATGTTCAGGGAGCAAAAAAGTAAGCTACTACATATATAGGTAAAAGTATAAAATAAAATGCAATGAAATTAAGACATTTTGAATTGGAGCCATACATAATTTTAAGAGATCCATTTCATCTTATGAGATTTATCTGAATTAGAAGCTCTAATGTAAAACATTCAGAAGATTCAGGTATTTTTTTATGGTTGCCTTTAATGTAGTTTAATTAACAATAATTCCTAATTAGAGGCCCATAGTTCGCCGATTTTTAAAGGAGCATGGTTGTTCAAAGCATTCCTCTTAAGAAAATTAAGAAGACGTATGATATTAACAAAAGCAACATTATCAGGAAATTTGCTGACTGTCTGGAACAGAAATCCCATTTTTCACCTTGGTATTGGTTTATGACACGAGGATTTATTAGGACGTTTATTTATTAACTTACTCGGATTTAATTAATGAATTAAATGTATTTTAGGGTATTTTTCTTTAGATGCTTAAATCACTTCCTCAAAATATTATTAAGAAATACTAGTAATTACATTCAGTGAAACTCACACTATTAATAAATATTTACTGCAAGTTCATAGTAAAAGCAACTGATAAAAAATGTTAAGATTAGATAAATTCAGGCGTATGAAAAACAGAAATTACAGCTCTAAAGAAGTAAATTCGGCAAGCAACTAAATGTTTAAGTTAAGTTTTTGTTCCAAGTTGTAAGTGGAATGTCAATAACTGGCTTTTAAAGACGTTTACACCCCAAATTTGAGTTCGTGTTTTACTGAAACGTTCTGAACGATCGCTAAATGTGCTAATTAGTTAACTTTGAAAGTTTTACTGAAAAACTGCTGTGCTAGTATTTCTGGAGTTATTTGGTTTGGTGATTACTTGAGCAAAGGTTTCCTACACAAACAAATTTTGTTAGTTTGTTAAGTTTTCTATGAATAAATTAAACAGGTTATTTGTGTTATGAATGGTCGAAATCAAAATCAAAACTCTTTGTTAAAAGTTAAAAATATGTAAGCACCCATGCTTCAAGCCTAAGACTTTTTTAAGAAAGAAAAGTGGTACCCATATTGATTCAGTATAATTTAAAGACATACTTTCATGTTCAGTTTTCCGCCTCATATATTTTGATATGTAGGTATATCGTTCTTCTCAGTAGATTACTTTGCCAAATTTATGAATTTGTCGAGGACAACCTAAAGCTTTCTGGTTAAATACTGACCCTTTGGACACTTGCGTTTTAAGATAAATTCTTTATTTTTAGGAATTTTCTGCAACGCTCTTTCTTTCTTTCGTAGGTATTTCCAAAGGAAGAACCCTTTAACTCAAATGTTTGCCCTTAAATCCTAAAATAAAGGTGCTGAAATACAAAACAATTAGTTTTAACTCACTTTTTAAGGCATTATTGGTTATCGAAAGCTTTTGGCTTTCGATTTCTAGACGAAATCATTTTCTTATCTCTTCAAAAGACTTTTAATGTAAATAGATGCTGCTAAAGTAATATAGTTAAATCTAAGCTTTAATAATTAATCAGTCCCAGCTCAGATGTGAACATACGTCTCTTCGGTTACCATGGGGAGTTTTCAGCCAAGCGCGTCATTACTTTGTCTGATCGGTTTTTGTATCAAAGCTGTAAAGCTCTCAATTATATCCGTTAAATAAAACAGAATAATTTTCTATTAGATTTCATGCAAGTTCCCTGATATTTCATTTTCAAGTAACTTTCGAAAACTTCCTGCAGCAAATATTCAACTAAGAAGTTAGAAAATAAAACAAACCTATTATCGCCAGGAGGAAATTTTCATATTAATATACATAACAATTGTTTACAGGGGAATGTAAAGAGGGCTGTGATGAGCCAACCCTACTTTATGACAATCTCCGTTGCAAACCTGTGTGCTCATCTGCAAGTGACTGCTGTCCTAAAGAATACGACTGTTCGCACATTTATAAACGTCCGGAGGGAACATGCCACTTGAAAGGGAAGTTCTACAAGCACGGGGAATGGGTCGATCAGGAAGACATAGCTGATGCTGATGGTAACTGCCAAGATCCCTGTCGATGCTGGAATAAGTAGGTTAATAGGGTAGAGTTTTCATAAAGCCCTTGGGCTGTTTGAAATGAGCGCACTTGCAATTTGTATAAGAGACCTTGGCCTATGCGAACATTTCGGGATTACTAGTAGTTCATTAAGTTTACTAGTATTAAGCTCTTCAGTGTGCTTAATCGGATGATATTGAATACAAAATTTTGAAACTATAGTACTGAGGTGTCAAGGAAAACGAGTCCTTCGTTAATTGAAATACGTTACGTCTTAATTATTAGAAGCACACTACCGCAACACCTGTAGCGGTTTGTATAGAATTATGTTAAAATCTTAGATTGAAACAGTTACCTTACCGTATTGGAAGGCTTTCTTGAAAATTAATTTCTGAGGAGGGCGTTTCAAACTGTATATGACGTATAATTTAACAAGTCAAGGTAGACTCTTGGAAAATAAATTGAAATTGTTTAAAACGTTCGCAACTCGTTATTCAATTCCATATATTAATTAAAATTTAACTATACAAAGAATATGTGTGTTTACTGTTCTACATACCTCAGAAGTGCAGTGTTTCTTTTTTACACTAAAACAAGTGCAACGATTGTGAAATTTTCATTAGCATTCAGAACGAGAGACTGAGTATTTTAATTTTCAATTTTCGTCAGTATTGAACTATTGAGCTTTAGGGGACTCTGGTCGCCAGAGGCATGTGCAGTGGAGAAGCTTTATTAAATTTGAAATTGAATTGCCAGAATGCAGCTTAAGACTTGTGCTGCAGGTATGATACAGTTACAATACATATCCCCAGGTGTGCAATTTGCCTTCTACCAATTCATTTAGAAAATTCTTTGTTGTAACTAAATAAACGTATTTACTTACTAATAAATCGAAACTGCAGTTAGAAATTAATAAATTAAAATAAATAAAAAATTGTCCTTTACTACTACAAATACAAATTAAACGAGTGCTATGCCGCAGAACGATCCTGCCGTAAGAACTTTAACAGAATGAAAAAAATTCTCTACTGAAATTTAAAGTGTTTCAGCTCCTTTCGACAATATTACAAGATGTGATGTTGATGGCGTCATTTATAAAGAGGGCGTAAAGTTTGTTACTTCAAATAAAAAATGTACGAAATGTGTTTGTGGAGAAGGGTTTAAGGGTAAATATGAAGTTTCTTTTTGTCAAAAAGTGAATTGTCGTGAAGAAATTCGACATTCTAAACAAATTGATGAGTTTTATGCTCCTTTTTATAAAACGGCCGAATCTTGTTGTCTAGGCTGGTGGATTTGTCGGTAGTATTTTATTTTTGGCGCATGTAAAAATTGTTCTTGAACATATTACCTGTGGAATATTTCGTCTGCACCTTATCTTAAATCTAAATCACCAGAATCATCCAAAAAACCATATGTTGTCAATAAGATTATAAAAGAAAACAAATTATAAACTAAGTTACAATTAAAGAAAGAAGAAGAATAACTTTATCGGTACAAAGAACCACAACTAAAAAGTGACATTAAGGAATTTCTATGTTATTAAATGTAAATCATTCGTTATTTTCGATTAGGGTAACGGGTACAGTCATTGGCCTCTTAAGCATCTACCTGAACTTTGACAGAATAAAACATAAAAGTTGAATTTTTTTTTTTAGATATTAATATTACAATAGACGCTAAAACTTGTATAAAATCAGATGGTACTACTGCATTTACTTAAGATAAACGTTTTAATAACAATTCCAACTCATTTATTCAAAAATGTACAATGTGACAGTTATTGGCCATCAGGAGACAGTCATTGGCATACATCTTATATAGTGATTGGCCATTGGATATTAAATTTTCTTTTTGAAGTTTTTTGACGTTTTTGACTTATTTAGTATACACATAATTGTTAGATATATTAGGTAGCTAGTAGTAAAACAAACAAAATATCGAATTTTTTTTTATAAATGTATTGTTTGACAATAAAGTACCTAGGTACCTACCTGCTAAGTAAAATCTATTTGACATTTTTGTAAGTAGCAAGCACACCTAAAATAATCATTCGAAGTTATCGTGTCCGTTTTGAATTTCATAACGCAGAAAATGTGATACGTTCTTCGGCAGGTTGTGCATTTTACACCATTCTGGTTTGTATTTAAATATTTTTAACACAAGTAAAGCATAGTCCAGTAGTTATTGTGGTATTCTTGAAAGGGTTATCTTGAGGTTTTTGCTTTTCATGATCCGTGTAAGTTTTTTCACTTGTCAGTAAAATATCTGAAATTACTTTTAATTTTTTTGCCCCTTTCTGGGGAATCATTTTCACAATTCAAAAAAATTACAGCAGTATTAGAAATATGATTTTGTTGCAATTTTGGAGAAGTTTGTTGGCCAGTTTGTTAGCCTATTCCATTTTGAAAGACTATGGTTATGCTGATTTTAAAGCCAAGAATTGGGGGAGAAAAATAAAAAGAAATTAAGCGAAAATGGCAGAAAAAATGAGGAAGATAGACAGAAAAAGTGGAGGTAAATATTAAGTAAGGGAAAGAGTGGGAGAGTGGGTGAAAGGGCGGATGGAAAGTAGGGAGGGATATAACTAGTGAGACAGAGAGAGATTTAAAGATCCATCCTTACTTATGTTGAGCTATCTGAAAACAAATTCTTATATTGTTTTACGGGGTGTGATTTCATAGAGAATGTATTTCATTCCCATACATAATGTCAGTGGGGTAGTAAAGTAAGTGCTAAGAGAAGCCGTAAATATTAATGACGCGAATGAAAACTGCGAAAAGCAAATAAATGACCGCTTACGTGGGCAAATTGTGTAAGTTTTGTCGACTCTGTTTTTATTTCTAAAATGGGAGATTTTAGGTTAAGCTTCGTGTATAAAGTTAGTGTTTGGATTTGAATAAGTCAGATTTAGTTTGTTAAAGCACGTGATCGTAGTAAGTGGAAGTGTTAATTTGTGAAACTGGTAGTTACAATCGGTATTAAAATATTGAACTGCCGTAGTGGCCCATGGCTTCGACAATTCGCTTTCATTCTTTTCTGCCTGCAGCTCCTTCTTTTCAATTGCTTATTCCAAGTTGTTTTAGATCCCTAGTCACAGTTCCCAACCATTTTATTTTGGGTCGTCCTCTTCTTCTTCGGATACCTGTACCTCCCTCTAATGCCTGTTTTGTTACTCTAATATTATTCGGGCAGGTAACATGTCCTAACCATCTAATTCTCTTCATTTTCACTACTTTTACTGTACTCATATATTTCCATTGCCTCGTTGTTCGTTCTTCTTCCCTCTTCCCTCCAAAAATCCTCCTTAACAACTTTTCTCCCAGACCTCCAGTCTTTTCTCGATTTCTTCTGTGGTAATCCACGTTTCACCTCAATATAGAACTGTAGGTTGAATAACTGTCTTATATAATCTGGTAGACACACTTTTTATGATTCTTAATAAACTTCTCTCGCTTCTATTCCTTTTAAGTATACGTTTGTCTATCGCCTCCTTCTCCTGATCTACATTTCTCACTCAAATAATTAAAACTGGTAGCTACTTCTAATTGGTATTCACTGTCTCCTTTACCTTCAAACGTTAGTCCTTTTCCAAGTAAGTTCTGGTTACCTTCCATTTCCATATAATACCGTGAGATCGAAAAAAAGATGATTCTGAGCAGGCCTTGACTAGTACAACACGATTGGCAAGACTGATTTCAAAATGTGGCAGTAGGTTAGAGGTTAATAAATGTCAAATAATTTAAAACACAACACAGTATTTATTTAGGGAACAAACTGAAAATTAAGATTAATACATGTTAGAGTAGGTGTTCAAAATGTGATCCTTCACTAGTATTACAACGATAAACTTAAATAATTCTGGAAACAAGATTGCAAAACTGACTTACATTTGAAATGTCACTGTCACATTATAATTCATAGGCATTCTAGAACCAGTGTAGCCAATCATGTCGTACTAGTCAAGGCCTGCTCAGAATCATCTTTTTTTCGATCTCATGGTATATTCTGTTTTTTACTGATTGGTTCTTAAACCAAACTCTTCTGTTTTCTGTTGTAACCTGCCAAAGACTCTTTGCAATTCTTTTACTGATCGTGCTAATAGCACAATGTCGTCAGCATACCCTAACAACTGCTGGATGTGCTGGTATATCATTCCACGAGTACAGATATTATTCTCTTGTAACACTTTTTCCAAAACTAAATTAAAGACAGCTTTCGACATTCGATCGCCTCGATAGAATCCGCGATTTACACTGAAACTATCAGAAATCTTCCCATCAATTTTGTTTTATTTAAAGTCATTTTTGTTAGCCGGATTAAATTGTCAGGTATTCGGAATTCTTTTTTTTTCTCACTGTGTCATATGCATTGTTAAAGTCCATAAATAACATACACAATTTTAGTTTCTGTTCATAGCTGTGCTTCATTATTTGCTTTATTGTGAAATTCTGGCCACTAACTGTCCGTTCTTCCCAAAACCCACACACCGTTTTTTTTTCTACAATTTTATTTCTAACTGTTACCGCCAAAATTTGATACACAACCATCTAACAGTGAGGTGCGACGATAGTTTTCACATTTCATTGTTTCACTTTGCGTATGTACAGGAAACATAATAGCTTCGTGCCAGCTAGCTGGCATTATTTCTTGTCTCCACACTTTCATCAATACTTCGTATAGGTATACTTTTTTGTAATACCTCCCCTCCTTCCTTAATAATGTATGCTGTTACTTCATTTTCCCCGGGACTTCTATTACCTTTCATCTTTCTCATTACTACTTTTACTTCCTGGTAGCTAGAAGCGTCTACCTATTTCTTCAGCACGTCGTTCTATAATACTCTCCTACGACTACTTGCTCCTCTTCTTCATTTAACACCTCCCGAAAATAATCCATCCATCTTTCCAGTTTCTCATTTACTCTTCGAATAAGTCTCCTTGTTTACTTTTATAGTAAGTTGCTACATTGGTATCCTTGTCTCTCTTTATTTGATTCTGGATATGAGTTCCTCATTCCTTTACTATTCAAATTATCTGCTATTTATGTCCACCAGTTTCTTTTCCATGCTTTACCTTTTTTTTACTTCTGCATATTGTCTTTACTCTACTTCGTTATTACTTTGTTTCTTCTTCTTATTACGTCGTCACACCAACCTTTACTTTTCTCTTTGCTTTTGTCTGTAGGTAATATTTACCAAGCCCCTTTTGAATTATTAGTACTTCCTGTATTTTTCCCCATTCCCCTGCTACATTCTCTACAGATTCTAATCCTTCTAACTCCGTTATCATTCTCTCTTCAAATAATTCTTTGATTTCTTCCCTCTTCATTAGCCCGATATTAAACTTCCTCAATTCTCTTGGGTAATTTTTTCCTGCTTTTGGAATACTTTAAGTAATTTTCATTTTAACTGTGTATTTAGTGGTCAGAATCTGCGTCTGCTCCCCTGTAGCTTCTTGTATCTTGTACACACTTCGTATGTTTACTTTCTATTAGGATGTCGTCATTCTGACTAATAGTATTTTTACCTGGCATTTTCCAAGCCCCTTTTAAAACCCCTAACCGGTCAAGGTGTGCCTGACAGGCACATCCTGATGGTTTTTCAGATCTATTTTTTCACAGAAAAATTATTGGACCTTGGGTATTTTATTTATCCTTTACTAGTGTATATTACGTACGTTTCTGCTTTTGTTGATAAATTTTTTCTCTTTAAATCCTTTAAACAAAATATTAAAAGGGTTGATGGATTTCTTCATGATCAAATCATTTTCATGACAAATTCCGGCACAAATTCAATTATCTTTTTGCCATTATGATTGCTTATAGGGTGTTCACTTTTCCACCTATTACAAATTTATATAATATATCTGTGTATCTCCTGATGCTATTTTTATATCGTACGAAGGTGTTTCCTGGACAGTTAAACTGTAATAGTATTAAAATTATACAATCGTGGCAAGGGCTGATTTTAAATTTGCTAATATTATTGGCTGCAATTTTCCGTATATTTAATTTGGAGGTTTTCCCACTTTGATTTTTGATATGGTTCCTTTGTAAATTTTTTTTATTGCTTTAACTATTGTGACACTAATTCCTGTCCGTTCTAAGGCTTCCCATAATTTCCCGATTGGTATACATATTGTCGCAGGCTTTTGACAGATCAACAGATAATAAGTGTACTTCTTGGTTGATAACTGCTATTTTTTTTTCTATCAATTGCGTTAAGCAAAATATGTGATCAGTGGTTGATCTGCCAGCCTGTTCTTCTTCTTCCACATGTGAATTGAAATTTGCGATGAATATAAATATCTAGGGGCTAAAATTAAAGACGATGGAAGATTTGACGAAGAAATAAAAGAACGAATCATTCAAGGAAGACAAGCAATATCAAGAATGAACTCTGTACTGTGGGATAAAACAATCACCAAAAGGAAAAAGTCATACATATATAACACACTAGTAAGAAGTATTACAACGTACGGTTCTGAGGTATGGCAAATAAACGAAAAAAATAAAAGAAAACTGTTAGCAACAGAAATTGACTTCTGGTGAAGAACAGCAAGAACTTCAAGACTGGAAAATGTTCGAAATGAAAGAATACGAGAAGAAATGAAAGCCGGGCAACCACGATTATCGACAATATTAGAACCAGGCAAAGACTATGGTTTGGACATCTGCAGCGGATGAACCAAGAAAGACTCCCTAAGAAAATAATAGAGTGGAAACCACCAGAAATACGAAAAAGGGGAAGACCCAGACGTAGCTGGCGAGATGGAATTAATGAAGTAATAGAAGAAAGGAGCTTAGAGAAGGGAATATGGAAGGATAGAGATATATGGAGACGGGAAATCGGAAGACGTCGTCAGACATTATAAAAACGATTAATATATGTATAATTTGGAGGTAATTTTGAATTTAAACCAAAATATAATTTTAAGTGATCCATTGAATGCGAAAATCAAATAAATGACCATGCCCTGACGTTGGTGAACCGTGTAAGTTTTGTCGACTCTATCTGTATTTCTAAAATGAAAGGTTTTAGAATAAATTTCTTCTATAAAGTTAGTGATTGGAGTTGAATTTGGGAGAAGGGCGAGGGGGAGGAAATGGAGAAAGGGAGAGGGAAAAGAGAGAGAGAAGACAGAAAAGGGGGACGGGATTGAGAAAGAGAGAGAGACAGAGAAATAAGAAGAGTCCAGAACTTTTAAAAGGTCGTCGTAATTTCATTTTTGATCTATTTTGAACTTGAGTTTTTCGGGGGTGTAACTTCCCAGAGAGCGCATTTTAGTATTTCAATTTTAAATATGCTAGTTAAACTCAAAAAATATTATTTCAGCAACAGCCGACAGCACTTTTAGCCAGCCACCAGGCCAAGTAAAGATCCAGGCAAGCAGATTAACAAAATTAAGGTACCTAGTTATAATCTTATATATTTTCATTCCTCACTTTGGAGAATTTCTCTAGAATAAGAACCTAAAATATGAGTATGGATAATGGACTAAAGTACGACCAGCCCTTTAAGTATTGACAAAGACGTGTTGAGATTTTACTAAGCAAGGTCAACACTATATTCAGACAAAATCTTCTAACGACTAAACAATTAATTAGATGATAATTAATTTCAAACTTAATAATTACTGGGGGTTTAGGGGTTCGGTGGTGTAGTGGGTAAAGTAAATTTTTTTCGTAAGACGGCGCCGGGTTCTGCGTTGCAGCCGTAAAAGCCACATACGCTAACGTACCAGCCTCGACACCGAAAGGTAAAAGAGGTTATGGATACAGATACCAAAGAGTACAGAATGTACAGAGAAATAATATCTATCCAGCATACTATGACACAACCTCTACAGAGAAATAAATGGAAACAAATGAAAATTGAAAAAATATAGGTCGTACACTACCTCTTAGCAAGATATCTAGCCGATGAGCTCTTAAGGTGTGTTAGTACTCTATTATAATAGGTACAAGTAGCTCATACTGTGAAGTGTTTTTCAAACCAGCCAGATATCTTGGTAATATTGGTAGGAACTATACATACCTATGTGGTAAACAAATATCGGATTTGACATTTTTGTCATACAAAAATTCGAGAGTTTGATTATGTATACAGGGCGCTGAAAAAATGGCGAAACAACGCTATAGCAAACTATTCAGGGACACCCCCTGAGTACTAGAAAAATGTTAAAAAAATTCTATCTCGTGATTCCTTGAAGATATGGAGGTTATAAGATCGGAATTTAACATTTTTTTATTAACCAATTCTGAATATTTCAACAACTTTTGTTGTGAAAGACATATTTAAAATGATGTTCAACAATAATATTTATTTAAAATCAATAAATAGTACCTTTAGGTATATGAAGTTTTATTTTTTATAATGATTTTTGTGCAAAACATGAAAAATAAAACTTGAAATAAAATTTTTTTTAACATTTTTCTAGTACTCAGGGGGTGTCCCTGAATAGTTTGCTATAGCGCTGTTTCGCCATTTTTTCAGCACCCAGTATACTGAGACAGTTGTTACTAAACTGATAAAAGGTATGCAAAGCTGTTGATATCGACTGCATAGATATCAAAAAGCCTCGATAAACGTTAAAATGTGGTAACGTTATATAAATCCAACAAAAGTAGGTTCGAACTGCGACAAGTTTCTTGTTATCTGCTATATTGTAAAATTTTTGACAAGCTCTGTACATTTCATACTCTTTGGTAAGATTTATTTACAACGCCTATAACGAATTTAGATGTGTAACTTATTTTTATTTCAAAATAAAAACTATATTTATTTAATCCTATGTTTTATTAAGAAAATTTAAATCCAAGGCGCGGTCCCGTATATGAACAAATCGATTTAATAATAACGCCAACTCCCACACTTTCTTTGGTTTGGTCTGAATGCAATTTAAATACGTTTAAAGCTACGTTCGGCTACAGTTGGGTAAATCCTCAGGAATAGTAATCAATTTTAGTTCGTAAATCCTTTCTAATCTGAAGTTTTTGAATTAGAATCAATATTCGGGGAACATTTTAATCCGTTTTCTTAACTTAAAAACTGATAAAATTGAATAGAATAACCGGAAAGGGATAAACGAACGGCGATTCTAGATAAAGTAGATAAAGGTTTAGAAGATTTGCCTCGTTGTGTTTACTTTCAGAGCTCAGATGTAAATTTGGTGAAATGTTCGTAAGCATAGGGACCAAGATCGAGAGGGAAGACGAAGGAATAGGAAAGATCTCTTGTGAATGTAGAATTCCACCATTTCTTACTTGCGGTCTAGGGACGATTTCCTTGGAGACTAAAAGCTAGAAGTTTAAAAGTGTGTAAAATGAAGGGTAGTCGTGCCTATACAATGTAATATTTTGTATCTTGTTAGATGTAACATCAATAAAAGGAAAACTTTCTTTTTTATTTTGCTTTTCAATATAAATGTTGCCTATTGTTAAACTAGTCAGTATCATTAAACTGTACCGTTACAACTTGCAAATAGTAGGCAGAACAACCAGCAAAAGATTGTGGCCAGAAGATCTTCCAAATTAAATCTCAGAGAACCGTCAGTGGATGGTGCCTGACGCTAACCTATTCACCTTCATACTATTTACTTATTACTCTGTAATGCTAGAGTAGATTGTAAATTTGCAGTAAATAAATAAATTAAAAAAGAAATAGTAGGTAGCATATTATTCTACTTTAACGACTTCACAGGAATAGCTCTGTCCACAAATTTGGTAACAGCCTTTTAACTGACTAAAAAATTACTTCTGATTATTTAACGATCAGTATTTTGATTTAATTCAGTGTAATATAATACTCGTATGTTTCAGTCAGTTAAATCATTCTAAAAAGTGGCCACTATAAAACTAAATAGTTATAAGACATTTATAACTATTCAGGGAAGCTGTGATTGTATAATATGGTATTTGTTAAAATGAAATCTAGTTGATGTACCACTAAGTACACTCCCTCCATATGATGACGATGACAGCCAGAGACACTGGTATCCCTAGTCATATTTACAAATTTATAAATGCCAATATGCTACAAAATTTTATGAATGCATCCAACTGGAGGAAGCGGCGGTATCGTGTGATACATTAATCCGCTTTGGTCAAAGTTATGACTTTAACTAAACTTTTATGTTTAATAAATTAAATCACTGTATAATAAAAATTGAATCAAGACACTAAAGCATGAAAAACTACTGTTCGTACGAGTATATCAGGCTACGAAAAATAGAAGTATATTTTAATATGTTTTACAATAAATGTTGTGTCTTATAATTGTTTTTAGTATTTGGTACCTTAAATTTCGGATACGTCTCGATTTACCTCAGCTGTCTTACACCGCGAACTCAATCACCATTAATTGAATTATTTTTTAGCTAAAAGTGTTTTTCCTTCTTATTCCTCTTAGTAACTCGCAATAACGAGTTCTATAATAAAGTAGGAAGAACAGAACTGGCCGCGTTCATAAGCGGGTGACGAATATAGGTTTTGTAGGCTGCCTCTGCATTTTTAAAATTGGGGGTTTTACACTAAATCTCCTACGTCAACTTGGTAAGAGGGTTTGTAAAACCGATAAACCGAAGAATTAAGGTGTTTTCATGTGGTAAAGCACGTCTTCAATGGAACTGAAAATGTTTAATTGTGTAACAACATCTACAGGCAGCTGCATTGCCGCTCTATAGGATAAAATATAATGTTTTACAGAATTTGATTAAAGTATTGTGCAGTAATACATAAAATAAAAATTAAGTTCAAGTAAAAACGACGGCTAACATTTTTGGTGTGGCGGGAGCTATATTTGTTGTTAGGTGCGTAATTTAAATTTTAATCATAGAGGGGTCTACAGGAAAGATATTTCAACTTTGCTGTAGTGATAAATGTTGCTTAAAAATTAATTTATGTCCCTATTACGGCCTTAAGATGAAACTACAGTTAATTATTGCTGTAAAATGGCCCAGTTTATATTTTCAGTACCACTGTAACCTTGTAAAACAAATGAATTTTACAACTGTCCGAAAATATTATGACAAATTTTTTAAATGAAATATACAAAAGCACAAACTGTGTTAATCTACATTTTAGTTACCCTGGAAAAAATCCTTTCATGTACTTAATTAAAATTTAGAACACTCTAGGCAGTCATTTTTAAATTGCTAATGGTTTGCGGGACTTTTTGTTATTTTACTACAGCCCGAAAAATCTCCACATTGTACGACCTACAAAATGTGAAACTAATTAAAAATCAATTTTATTAACATCGGTGTACATTATGATCCCATTTTTTGATAATAGACGTGCTTTATTATTCATGAACTTCAATCGTTATCGAAATTAAAAACGGCAAATTACGTTCTAATGCCTGTTTAATATTACTGATAACCTTGGATGTTTAATAAATAAATTGCGGGGTTAATTAAATCCAAAACGGTGAAAATTAAGTTGCTAGCCTTTGGCATCAGGTTTTGGTGTTTATTAGAAGATAGAAGTGTTTTACTTATAAGGTATTTTTGACGATGGAAAGCATAAAATAATCGTTTACAAAGTTTAACGCCATTTAAAACCACCAAAACTGCATACCTTGCCTTTTAAAATAAAAATATATTGATAATGACTTTAAATGTTTACATTTTTAGAGCAGTCACGAATTTCGAACAAATTTTAATTAGCGTTGATATAGGTAATAATTTCATTAAACGGTAGTGTTATACAGCTTTTACATTTCACACATCACTTGTTTATGAGCTTTATGCTGTAAAATGTACAAGGCTATATAACTCTGTAACGGTCGTGAATGTGTGAATATATTGGACTTTGGGATGTTTTGATGTATATGAGACGACAAATATGAGTGACAGGGAATACAAAAGTTTGGCTCGGCAACTCGGTGTCATTTAATATCAGTTGTGGTATAGCGCTTTCGTCCGTTATGTTAAAGTTGGAGTTCGTGATTGCGAATTTTCAGAGATGTTTTAGTGAATAACTTGCTGTGAAATATGTACATATTTATTTCAATAACAAATTCTGCATTTGTTGATTAAAAGGGCCATTCAAAATTAATCCGTTTCAAACGGACCATTAATATTATTTACGCCCTGTCCGAAATAATCTACAAATATTGATATTCACGTGTAAATTTCAAATGTCCGCATTGAAACTTCATTTGAAGTTTATTACTCAAATTTCTGTATTAATATTCAAATAATCAGTGATGTTGTAAGATAGCGTTCTATCCACAGAAACATAAATTAAACTGGATTGCATCTCGTTATTATGTTAATTGTGTTGCGAACGTTGATCTCACTTTAGATATTGTTATGGTTAACCCAGAAAAGGATTATGGATTTTTTTTGGTCGAATTGGCTAAATCTAATTCTGTATTTTGCTTATTCAAGATGTTCCCTGAACTCCGATGCTAGGCTACTATTTAAGTAATAAGAAAATGCTCTAGCTAAAAATGAACATTTTTCAGAAAGAAGTGAAGTAAAATTGAGAGCCGAAAAGAAGCACGGCTACAAAGTAATTTTAGTTTTAATTATCACGTAATTATTTCATTATTTTCCTTTTTACTCTTAAAAGGTTTTTTTTATAAAGAAAAGAAGTTAAATACCTTTTTTCTTTGATTTAGTTTATACGGAATTAGGTATTAAGATGTTTAAGGTGCTGCTCTCGCTTTGGTTATTAGGCAAAATACTTAGGAACGCATTTTGTAGTGCAGTTAATTCCTCCCCATATGTAGAACGTCTTAAAATATTTTATACTACCTTGCCTTATGACAAATATTAACATAATTTATGATTTAAAAAACTCTATTGTAAGAGACATCTTTTATTCTGAACATTTTAATAGGAAGGGTTAAAAACTTCAAGTTATAATTTAATTTGAGAAATTACACGAAATACACAATTACACCGAAAACATTAAATTTAATGTGTAGTAAGTCAGCTGATGATCTCATAGCGTCATAGCAGTGAAGTTGAAGTTCACAAATACAAAAGAGAGTAACACAATAGGGGGTTGAAAATCGACTACTTTCTGGCAAGTATAAGGAGCTAAAAATCAAACGAAAGTGAAGTGAATGTAAGCACCGAGTGCCATTTATTGGAAACATTATAAAAAATACCAAAGAAGAACAGCAGTAATAGGTGGAAAAACAACGGATTTAGAATAATTCTAATAAAAGAAAAATGGAACAATAATCTAAACAAGAATTATAAAAGTAGGAAAGTACAAATGAACGGAGGAAAAGTGACGTAGATTTTTTGAAAAATACACCAAATGAGGCCATAATGTAACAAAATCAGACAACAAATTTGGCTGTTGAATGGGTGGAATAAGTAAATGTGAACAAGGAAGAATATCTTCAACAGAAAGATGGAGAAAATAAAGTAAGAATTATTAAAAACGAAAATAAAATTAAAGGTGAAGGATGCAACAGACTTTGTAACACGATCAAGTAGACAATAAAGGCAAAAACGATTGTTCTTGTTCTTGTACGCTTTATGTTTGGGCTTATCAAAACAACATTGCCAACAGTCACTTAAACCATTTATGTTTATGAATCTATATTATTTCAACAAGGTAATATGCCTACTATGAGTATGAAAAAAATAACGTGCAACTCTGCCTTACACGTCTTTTGATTGGATTACTAGTTACATTTTCTTCTAGTTGTATATGGCAAGCAGTATTGTCGCATATGTGTATTATTCGATATCTTAAATTGACTCCTGCCAAGCTGTTTGATAACAGTGTCCTTGGTAAACGCATTTAATTTGTTTCCTATCTAGGCAATGACAACACTTCATTCGGTAATTCCAACATACTTTGAAGTTCGTACATGTTTGAGTTCACCAAAGTAACATAGTCAGCAAAGCGTGAGTGATTTCGGAAACTTGAATATATGTTTATGACTTCCTCTATTTGCCTAAGGCTACGACTTTCATTATAAGTGTGAAGGGACTAAGGGACATCAACTTACGCCTGTCTTAACTGATATTTAGTTACTAAGCAAACTTTTCTCCAGTTTTACCTGAAATTGTATTACAGTATATGATATTTAGAAGGATAAGCGACATCTAATATTTCACACGAGTTTCTTGGACGCAATATTTCTATCTTATTGTTCTTCCTCTTCGGCCTCCATCACTCTATCAGTCCACTTCTGGATGTAGGCATCCCCTTGTCTCTTCCACTCCATTCGATTTTGTGTGATGCTGTGCTGCCTTTTATCAACCTTTTGCTTGATCTTACCTAACAATTAGCGTGATGGACGACCTACACTTCTTTCGTGCAACTTTAGTCGTCATTGAAGAATTTGCTTTGTTCATCTTATATTGTCCTGACTCTTAATTTCTAGTCTTATGTCTTCATCTTGTATATGGTCTTTTACACTGATTTCAACACGATGCGCTCTATTGCTCGTTGGGTTACTCTTAGCCTATTGGCTGATTTGATGGTCAAAGTTATAGTATCTATTCCGTTTGTTAATATTGAGAGTTGAAGACTTTTATTTTCGAGTTAATAGTATATCTTTAATACAATTTCCAATTTGAGTTACCATCCGGGCCATTCGAATTCTTCGTGAGATCTCCCTGTCTAATTTTCTTTGTCTGATCTTATAAGAATACATATATCTAGGGCACACCATAGTGTGTTCTAGATATGCACTATAGTGTGTCCTAGATATACGTATTACATATATCTATTCTTCAACTATTTCCATGTTTTGTCCTTCAAGTTCTATGTTGGTGTTTCCCGTGGTTCTGATCTTAGTTTTTCATTCGTTTCGAAACCAATATTCTTTGATTCTCTTTTTTCATTCTAATAACATTTTTTTTTTAGTTGTCCTAAAGTCATCACTGATAAAAGCTATGTCATCCGCAAATCGGAGATTATTGAAGAATCTTTCATTAATGTTCATACCTTTTCTATCCCACTCTAAATTCTCAAATATATCTTCCACAGCAAGTTTGAACAATTGCGGAGATATTATGTTGCCCTGTCTCACTCCTCTTATTATAGGGATTTACATACTTTGAACCCCAAGGAATTTCACTAGAATTCCACAAAATTCCATTCAGTAATAGGTACATCGTAATTCTGCTGTAGTTTATCACACGCTCTTAATTAATAAGCAAGCACAAAGCATGGAGTTTATCAAACGTATTTCAGACGTAACAAAACAGAACCCAATTTGTGCACAAGTTTGTTGCTTCGGTTTAAAATCATTTTTAATGGCTTGCGTTTTAAACGTTAACAAGATATACAGGCTGTTTGATAAACAACGGAGCAAGCCGTAGCACTCTTATTTATTAACTGATTGTAATAAAAAAAGTATTTGGTCGAATAACTCATAAAAATCTACATTTTGCCGTAAAAAAAATTTTTTTTCGGCCCATTGGTTAAGCGTGGTGACGTCATGATGAATTTTTTAAATTACACTGTATATATTTTTTTAGATATTCTCATAGAGAATTTTTTTCTCTTTTCAACCGTGTAAATATTTCATATGATTGCATAATAAAACTTTTGAGTTAAAGACAAAATACCAATACAAGCCAGTAGGCCATTAAATTAAAATAACTTGAAACAAAAAACGGTCGCCCTAAACGTTACTGAAGTATCAAGTGTTTTCTTTGTGTTTTTAATCAGCGTTGTTGCATTTCCTCTGAAAAACCATTAGAAAATGGATTCTGACGAATTGACGGACATGATACAAGTTCGTAATGTTTCAGTCTTGTATTGGTTTTTTGTCTTTAACTCGAAAGTTTTATTATGCAACCATATGAAATATTTACACGGTTGAAAAGAGAAAAAAATTCTCTATGAGAATATCTAAAAACATATATAGGGTGTAATTTAAAAAAATCATCATGACGTCACCACGCTTAACCAATGAGGCCGAAAAAAAAATTTTTTTACGGCAAAATGTAGATTTTTATGAGTTATAAGACCAACATTTTTTTTATTAAAATCAGTTAATAAATAAGAGTGCTACGGCTTGCTCCGTTTTTTATCAAACAGCCTGTATAAAAGGCAAGAAGCTGATGGTAGCTAGTCTCTACCACGTAAAGCTTTGATGTTTGGTGAAAACTAATTCGTTGTTGCTCAAGTTTTTGCCAAAGATAATTATTGTTGAACATGTATTGCGTTGACCAAGAAGGTTTTTAGAAACACTCACCTGTAAAATATTTTAAAAGCTAACTAAAGACAAGCAGCAGTTGTCAAAGCTAAGTTCAAGTAAAAATGAGTAATTGTTTTCGAGGAATCTTGCTCAAAGGAAAGTGAAACGCTTTGTAATTAGCGCAAGGTTTCAGTTGACTTATCTGACCAATTTTCCAGTTAAGCATGTTGAAGAACAACCCGTAAATGTCAGAAGAGGATGTATTTTGAGATTCTCGTAGATACTTTGTGTTAACTAGTTAGAACCATCATATAGCTCCTGTAAGGAGCAAAGGTACCCTTGGGTGTTTCGTATGATTGGTTCTTTGGGTGACACATCAGTTCAATCCACTAATCAAAGCCAAAAAAATGGAGAAAATCACAGAAAGATGGAACACATGCTTTCTGAAGTCCTTTCGAAGTAGTAAACGACAGCAAGAAAGACAAATAAAAGAAAATAAAGCACCATAAAGCAAAATAGGTGGACAGCAAGATTAAAGTAATAATTATTATAAGTTACAGGAAATAACAGTGTGGTTGAAAGTAGATACTTCAACGGAATCTGGTCGTAATCGAAATGGTAAGATTTATAGCAGATGTTGAAACTTCAATGGAATAATAAAGACAGCGATCATCGACCCAATACTGGCAAATGGGCCTTCTAACGTCCGTATTCGCACTATTATAGGCAAGAACAGTAAACACCAGGCTTGCGTGTGCCAAGCATCTCAGCGTGCGTTGACTGCTACGATTATTAACACTACCCGTCTAGAATTTTCTCGAATGTAAGGGACTTTCATTTTGAAAAGAGATCCTTATGATGCCAGACATCGCATTGGTGCCATACCTACAATTTAATTTGCACCCCAAAAAGGGGGTATACAGAGAGATATATTTCGACAATAAAAATTTCAGAAATATTGACCAGGAATCCAACCCGTTAGATTTGTAAGACTGATCTTGAAGACACCGAAAACGTCCGTTTACGTTTGGTTTTATGCCCAAAATTTGCGAGAAATTTATAACGACAGATCAATAAAAATACCAATTAGGGTAGGTTGTGAAATTGAATTATTTTGAATTGGTACTTTAGCCACATCCACAGAATGACATTTTATAGCGTTTGTAATATGACATTTTTATTGTAAACAAAGTTTATAACCTTAAATTGAAACTGAAACAAAAAAATGAAAAAAATATTAATTTACGACATTGAAATTTACATAAAACTATAGGATTTGTTGAAAATGTTGTCTACGTCTAAACATAAACGAATTCATCTTTGCATTCCAGCAAAAACATTATGTAACATTTGAGGTGAGTTGTTGAAAAAATGTGGTTTTTCACTTGACCACCACCTCATATTCTGTGAATTGACATATCCAGAAAGATAAAACCAGGCCTCATCAGAAAAAAGTTCAGAGCTGCTTCATCGTTGAGATTATTTTGAAACCAATTGCAGAATTCTATTCGTCTTGGAGGGTCTATTGGTAAAAGTTCATGAAAACATTGCAGTTTATATGCATGACGGTTTAAATCTTTTTTTAGGATTGTTCTAGTTGTGCCATAAGATAAATTTATTTGTTGAGCCAATACTCTAATGGAAGTTTTTGGCTGTTCATCCATAATCTGTCGGGCAGCTTCTATCGTTGCTTCTGTTCGTCTGAGCTGCGGCCACTTCCACTTTTAGGGGCGACACTACCACTTCCTCTAAATAACTGCACAGATTTAGTTACAACGTCGCGAAAATAATTGTAATTGAACACTAAATCGGGGTATTCTTCACGAAAATCAGTCATGCAGTCATGAAGTGAATATTGCCACTCTCCATTTATTCTGACGCCGGTTCGAAACAAACATTCAATAGCTTTCGCTTTTTGTTGTGTAGTGAATACCATTTTTTCAAACTTTAAATTTTTTCACCAAATAAAAAACCTAAAAAATTTGACAAGAGGGTTCAGTTTTAAATTTTCATGTCAGAAATGTCATTCTGTGGATGTGGCTAAAGTACCAATTCAAAATAATTCAATTTCACAGCCTACCCTAATTGGTTTTTTTATTGATCTGTCGTTATATAGTTCAGAGGTTTATTATTATATAGTGATTCAAAAGTCATTAAATTAAATGGGTGTTATGCTGACCTTAGTAGAAGTACATTACAGCAAAAATTTAAAGATTTTTGTTTATTTTAAATTTTGTTACACACTTTAGAGAACTTTGAGGCTGCAAAAATAAATGAAACATTACACATTTATGTAATTTACAGGTTTCACATTCTCTCGTATTTTTTCAGGCTTTCAGACTGGAGGTATATAATTGCTGTCATGTTTAAAAAGTGATATAGAAAATATTGTTGTAAATAAAGAGGAACACGACTTACAGAAGATGTTCAAATGCTCCTCCATTAACTTCTACACAAACACACACACAACACAACACAAACTATCTTTTAGAGCTACCTACTCCAGCATTTTGAAGAACTTCCCCGTAAATTAAGTAGGTACAATAACAAGAATTAATTCAGTTGTAAAAGGGCTAGTTTCACCTTCCATTAAAACGTTCGAAGAATAACTTACCTGGATTAACATCAGTTGTCACGTGCCAAACTGGCACTTCGACATTATAGGCAGATGGTAGAGTCTCTTAGCCGCGCAGCTAGCTAAAACAGTGGAGAAGGGCGGTTAGAAACGGTAAAACCCTTATTCAAATAAGGGTGTAGTCATAATGGGGATGAAATGTTGAGCGCCACTGTGGTATTAAAGGCACCCAATGATCTAAAAGAAGGAGACCCAAACAGAAGATTCCCATAGGGTTAGGAGAAGGGTTGTTGCTGCTGACCTACTGCAAGATGTAACTTACCTTGCTAGACTGACAATAACTTACTTTACAGGAACTCTTAAGACTTGTAGGCAGGCTAACACTTTGCACATAAAGCTTTAGCCACACTAATACACAAATATTATTGGGGAAGACTGAATACAATAACAAGACTAAGCTAAATTGACAATCAGATATTTAATGAAGCAAAAGACACAAAAATAAATACAACAAAATTACACAAGATACAATCAAAAATATGTTACGTTAAGAACAAGTAATAAAACTACACTTACGTTAAGGGACGATAGAATTGAGGGTACTACATTTACTTTACAGTACTGTAAAACATTTACAAGTTTAGCCTCTCAATTCGAAGGCTAAACAATATAATCAACAACAAATACTAAACTAACAATTCAACAGGCACCGCTTAAATTTTACACACATGCAACAAAACACAAAATAGTATCTTAAACTTAACTTAACACTTACTACAAATGAGATCTTTAAGGTAAATTTGTACTGACAAACTTGAACTGTAACCTAAACGCAAAAGTCTTTACTCAACCACAAAATTACTACCACAAACTAGTTAAATCTGATTTGTCAGGGGCCCTCAACCTTTACAATGTGAACATCAAAGCCGCCAAAAGGCGATTCACAAAGCCTTCAACAATGCCACTAGAGCAAACAGATTGACCACGAAATCGGCTTACTACTTTAGAAGTTGCAAACGAAACACAAAGATAAGACAAAAGACGGTACTTATTAAACTCTAAAACAAACTGGACGTTGATGACGGCCTGCCAGCAAGCGGCAATCGTAGAGGTAGAAACATGAACGGCAAAAGCAGGTGCAGCGTAAAAGAAGGTAAAATTACCTGACAAGACGTTGGCCAGGGAGTAGCGTGACGGACGTGTGACTGGGAAGAGCTATGATGTTCCTTCTTCTAGGACGGGTGCAAAACAACGAAGGAATAATCCAACGGCTGTGGGTTTTCTTAATCCCTCAAATGAGGAAAATGCGTGAACGACACTTTAACTTTCCACATCTTTCACACATAATTATGTTATTCCGGGAGTATATGACATCCTCTAGAATTATCCGGATTTATGCCGTAACAAGTTCTCCCCGAGAACTACGAAAGTGAGGAGCCTTTCCGGTGGGGTAATTGCCCAGACGATAAAATTTGCACGCCCCGTCTTAATCCAAAGACGTTCGGTATGATCGAAGACTTGTCACGTACTGATGTGGAGAGCGGAAGAGGACTCGAAAGGAAGCTGAAACAAGCCAGCTCAAGTGGCCTGACGTATAGGGGATTCCCCGCACCGTATCACGAGGAGTTGCAACAACCGAAACAAGATAGGACCGTGGGATTTGAACAACGGAACATTTAGATAACGACAGAACATACTAAAATGACTTCAAGATTTCGTAGAACTCCAAGCAAAACGCACTGACATGGTTTAACTTTGGATGCCCTACAGACGTAACATGAATTTAAACTTCAGCAAGAATAACATAATTAACACGAAATCAGAATTAAAGGACAGGGCCGTACTAAAGGATTTACCAAAAATTTAAAATGACTCAAAACTTCTCAAATTACACGGAATTACAAAACCACGCGACGCAGTATCGACAAGAAATGTTTGTGAAATTTAGGTTTTGAATGTAAACAGAACCTATTCCAGTGACCCCAAAACAATTTTTGTATTGATCCTCTTAATTTCTTTCTTAGTTTACCTTTTACTTGGGACACATGGTTTATTGAAAAATGTTCTATTTGGTATGCTCTACCTACACTTAAAATCAATGACAATACTTTTGAATCACCCTGCATAAGTAGCAATCGTTTTCAAAAGAAATACTTAGCTGAGTTTTTAATAGTGCAGAGCAAATTTCTAAATTCGTGTGTATTCTAAACAGATTAAAGAGGATACAACTACGATTTCAGTATGGAACAAATATTTGCCTCATGCTCAGTACATACTAACATTAATATGAAATTAAAATTAGCGTGTTGCTTTGAACACACACATGTAGAAATAATTTATATTTTTATATCCCCAGGAAGCCGCAAGGCAAATATAAAATAATTTTATACATAATGTAGACAGTATTAAAGGCAACGTTTATGAAAAGGGATTTTAATTATAGGTTCCTTTTGCGATTTATGCAATTTGCCCCAGGTTTACTAAAACAGAAACACCCATGTACGTGCTTTGCGAATTAAATAAAACTGTTTTTATTCTTTAATATGTGGTGGGCACCGTACATGATATTTTTTGTAATTATACTAAAACCCACGTTTGTAATATTTGCCAGTCGTGTAATTGGGGGAGTTTCTGATATAATTATTATACGTATAACTACGTTTAGCAAAAAGCTTGTTGCACGAATGGAATTGTTGGATTTATTGAGACGATTTTTTTGAATAAATTCATCATGCACAAGGTCCTTCGGTGTAATTTCTTGCGATCATACAAATTTATCAATTTTTAATACATTTAGACAAGATACATATGAAATGCCTATGTATTTACTACAAATGTTTTCACTATATTTATCAGATTTTGTAGAATATAGATACAAACTAAGCAAGCGAATGGAAACCAAACAATGTTCTGTAGTACATCAAAAGCAGTCGCTCGTAATAAATTTACATGCAACATTGTCCATAAATTCATATTCAATTTTCATATTGAATACATTCGACAAACAAAGTTCCACTAAACGTTAATAATATGTTTATAGCCAAGGTAAATATGCAAAATCGATTTCGATTCTTTCACTCCCGATGGATATTCCCTACAGAAATGACGATAGACGTACACTAAATGTAAATTTAGGAAGCTCAACGATTGAAACAGTAACCAAATATTAGTAAGCAAAAAAAATCTCATTGTATAATGCATTCTGTATCAAAAGAAAATATAGACGATTGTTTGAACTTGAATGTTAATTAAAACTGCGTTTTAAGAACTACATATGATGTGCCTGAAGCTACCAACACAAACCTTAATAAAACGAGAAACATAAACCTTTGTCTGATAAAAAGAGAGATTTTATTCCAGCCAACTTTACGCTTGTATTTTCATTAAGTCGGTTCTTTAACTCATACCTGCTTTTATAAATTCGCCATAATTGAAAGAGAAAAATTCTTTACGTAAGGTTTTCCAATCGATACCTTTCAACTTTTGTTAAGCAAGTTCGGAACACGATTCTTCTCCCTTAATCGAATAATTGCATATAAACTTTCTAAAAAAAGGTAATCCCATTTATAGACAAAAGAACAAATTGAGAACAAAATCTCGAGCCGAATCTAAAAGCGAACTCAATGGTCAGCCATTTTCAGTTTCGGCTCCTTTCTAATTCCAACTAATTCAGTTTCTGTTACTTTCTGCCGTCTCGTTCAAACCAATTGAATTTTAGTTCGTTACATATGTTTTGACGTTTGTCGAAAATTGTCTTCTATGTAACTAAATACATGGAATATTTTATAAAATTTATAGTAAGCGACTATAAATATAAAAAAGTTTTTACTATACCTTTTAAAATATGGGTGGCACTTTTATTACTGTTTGTAACAGGGTTCTGGTCATAAAAAGAATTGAAAGAAATTGAAAAATGAAAATGTTAGTAATACGAATTCTATACATAAACTGATGATTTTGGTGGTGGAAATTCTATTTTCGTAGAAGTAACTGTGGAAGCAACACAAAAATGTAGCTTTGGAATTATGTAATATTTTGTGTAAATTACAATAATTTAAAATTACTGCAGACACAGACAGGCTTAATGTAGAAAATAGAAAAACTCAGTAACCTAAACAGAAAAGCTGATTAAAATATATTTCAAGTTTTATTCATACAAAAGCAGGTGAAGAACAAAAAAGAAAAAATAAGTAGATACATGAAAATAATGAAGAAACAATAAAGAAGTATAATACAAGTAGACAGCGGATAGATCACTGTATTCGCATCCCATCTTAAAAAACACTCGGATTTGAACAACGACCTTAATTTTTAAAGCTTCTATAAAACACTTGTTGTCTTAATAGCTATAAAATATTTAATTTTTTCAAATTCAGAAATGCAAGGTAAAGGCAATTTTTTAACGGATTATGGTGACTATACCACTCACCTTTTGCTTAACCAGTCAGATTGATCGATTTCCTTAGCAACAGCCAATAAAAACAATTTTTAAGTGAAAAAATCACACGTGCGTTTTAATAAGTGAAAAAAACACGAGTGGTTTTTTCACTTAGGTATTTTAAATAAATGATAACAATACATAAATAGTAATTAACTGTTCGGGATATAGTCTTAACGAATATAACGCGTGATTCGATTTTCCTGTGATAAATTTGGATCGAATACTTAATTCGTGCTAGTTAATTTTGAAAAATTATCGTTTTAACTAGCACTCATGAACTATCCGATCCAAATTTATCGGAAAAACGGCGTCACTTGTTATATTACTGTTGAAAATACTCCGGATAATGTAAAATATAAATCTAAATCTAAAGCCAAGTTTGAAGATAAGTTTTAGTATGGTATGCTATTCTTAGTATCCTATATCGGATAGGTGAGAGGTAAAGCGGTAAATTCTGAATTATACACATGACACAATACCTACCAAAATTATTAAATATTATCCAAGAACGCCATGATAATAATTATTTAATCTTTTGGTTTGACTAGCTTTTCCTACCAGTATGTCAGGATACACAAAAATAATTAGACGAGACTCATGTTCCGTTTGTAACCTCCTCTCCCAATTTACCTCAAGCCCCAAAAAGAATTTTGGTTGTTACTTAGTAGAAAAGTGCACGACCGGGGTTAGTTAAGAACCTAGATCAGAAGAATAATTGTATCGTAGAATACGAAAGAATATCAGAGAAATAATTGATGTTGGCTCCTTCCAACGACTAATGAGATGTGTCCAGTGTCATAGGTTATTTAGTTTATTTATTTGTTAATTTTCAATTTAATATTATGTATGGTTAGCGTGCAGTTAGGTTGCAAGAAAGTTAACAAAATGTTCACATTTCCATTACATACCTTTTCAAAAAACTTTTGTTCCATACTTTAAGTGCTTCTGCTCAAAACTTTGGGAAAATGCGAACTGCTGTTTTAGAAAACTTCATACGGAAATTAAACCAAATCCAGCTAACTTTAATCAGATATGGACCAAAAAAATGTTATAAGAGCAGATCAGTTCTTTGAACTTGTAAGGCAAATTTTCTAGACAAATCACGGTTCAGTAATATGCAATTAAATCTCTAAATAACTTTGTTAGTGTAGGTCAGTTCAGTCTAGTGGTTAGTAATTTCCTCGTGATAATGCACGATGACATGGCCTTTTAAATATCGTACAACGTTGATGTAAGTATGATGGTCTGAAAAAATTTGCATAATTTAATTACATAGCAGAAGTTTGCATGCTTTTCTTTCGTTTTCCTTTTTTAATTTGACTTCGTCTTCAGGTTTACCGTACTAACTGAACAATGGTTCAACCGAGCTGGGAAAATTTTCCTTAATTTCCCTAATTACCTCAAACACATTTTCACACTAATTTCCGCCTTTCTTGTCAACCGTGGAAGTTGGAATAGTTATATGCTCGAGAAAATTTCCAACGCGACAAGAAATATTCGTTAATATGGAGCTTTCTTCATCTCAGATCCCGAGTATAAATTTTTATTCCTGCTGGAAAGTCTTAACATCGAAAATGGGTTGAATCTCAATTTCTGTCGAATACAATAGCCTGAACTCATTCCATCTCTCCCGTAGAAAGGTTGCATTAGAACATAATTTCGTTCTGAAAGGGCCCTGTTTCAAAAAGTTGTGTTTCTGAACCGTAATGAAATCTACTTGGCCGCATTAAGAATTAACGCCTGGGGCCTGTAAATTACATTTTCTTCTGCCGCTAGAAATGCAGAGTAAAGTAAGAGACGGCTCGGCGGGTGCTTGCTTTTGGAAACGCTTGCGCACCCTACAATTTGCTGCGAACTGCAGGGGTTGTTCCGTCACATCATCGCCACCCTCAGCTCGACACACACGAGCAGTCACGGGGTTTGTTTACGCGCCCGCGTACGTGTTAAAATGATATACTCTTCGAACCACCAAAGTGGAAGAGAAAGACAAATACCTTGAGGAAACAAGTGAAACTCGACTGGAGACGATACTAAATCATGATTAAACTTTGGATTATTATAATGTAGTGTATAAGTGAGAACAGTGAACAATGAAATGCATCTTGTGGATAATTAGAGTCATAGCATCACTCTTCTTGTGCTATGAAGGTAAAGTTAACACCGGAAGCTCCCGGAAAGTTTATAATCTCTTAAACTGACTTCGATGAACTCCCCTACAATAACCCTAAAAAGCAAAGCTTTTAGTTTCTGAAAATGTATTTAAAGAGCAACCAAGTGTGTGAAAATGAAGATCAACCGACCTCCCCATAAATCCCTGATATTATTAAGAATCACGAGCAGCTTTTAGTAGGAAACTGAAGCTTTACTCCTAAGCGTATTCTTCCCAGTTTTTCTCTCGGATAATTTTGTCGAATACTTTAATTAACTTAGGGAAAACTTTTTGGGACAATGATAAATTCTTTCACGCCAGTACATCATTTGCTGACTTTCTCGCTAATTTACTAAAACTGACTGACTGAATCTGGTTAATGTATTACTTCTACTTTAATTGAAACTTTTTAGGAGGTCATTAATTTTAGAATTTCGCTAATTAACGTAAACGATCTAATAATTACATCTGCCGACTTTTTATCGCTTGAAAATCGAATCAGACTCCGGAAGAAAGGAAAGATGCTTGAAACGCAAGCGTTCGTTAATTGCAGTAATTAAAAGGTATCGTAACATCAAATATGAATTCCGCCCTCTTCGTAAGGGTTTTCCCAGTCTGTATTACAAAATAATTTTGAATTTAAAATGTACATCGATTTTTTATTTTCGACTGACGTAATCTGCGTGCCATTCGGGAATAAAAACTTAATAACTGTCACAACAGTTATTATCTATTGATAAAATATTTTTGGAGCCCCAAAAACCATTTTTCAACATTTTCTCGTTCGGATTTAAAGACTACAATACAGCATTTTTAATATTCAAAAGAGGAACTACCAAAAATATCAAGGCCTACTTTATTAATACAAACACCTTAAATTATTCATAAGTAAATACATCATTTTTTGATTATTTAATTCTGAAAACTCCAATTTGTACGAGTACCTCCAAATAACAATACATTTCAATTTTAAACAAGGTTAAGATTTTTCCAACGAGAAACACAACTGTCGATTTAGTAAAACGAATCGCTAGGGATTTGACTTGCTTGCTTGAGAGATCGAGTATGAACTCAGGGCATCGTGTTTTACAATATTTGTATACATCTCTTTCGAGATCGGAATAAATTCCCGTACATGGACCTTTTTTCCTGTGGCCGGAAACTTTAACTAAAAATGTAACTTTTTCCTAACCTTCATTAAAAGGTCGCGTTTTAAATGTGTGGTCAACTTCAAAGGATTTCCTTGTTTATATAACCGCTTCCTCTTTAACTACGCTAAAGTTGACGGTACGATAAAAGTTCTCTTGAAAGGAGTGTTTTAATTTTTGTATATTTAAACGGTTTATGCGGGTTGACGTAATTGTTTTGAGAAATGAGAGAATCTGGAGGTAAAAATGGGTTTCTTTGTTAAATGTTTGTGGATTAAAAGGGGAGTTTAAGTGATGAATCAGAATGATTTTGAATACTGTTAACTTTGTAATTTTAAAATATTAAAAAGGCCGCTGTTTAATGAGTGTATCAAGATTAATTATTTTGTTTTGTTAAATCATTGTGTCGAATTGGCTAGCCTGGTAATTAATTTTCGAGTTTTCCTTATTTAGAGAAAGGCCAGTTCAACTCTTCCAAGTTTTGTTTAAATGAAGAAAGTAAATAAACAAATCGAATAAATTGTAATACAAGCCAGAAGAAATCAATTTTAACCATAAATTAACAAACCTTAAAATGAAAAACAATTGAAATAAGAACTTTGTAAACGTTTCTAAAATTAAACAAAAAGTCTAGGTTTGTTTTTAAGAACAAATCTTTGAACTTGGCCAGTTAAATTTTCAGTTGAATTGATTGAACGGTGTGATTTCGAAACTTAAATAAGTAAAATTTCAAAAACTGCCTTGATCCACAGGAAATTTAAACGTTAGTGGTAACATCGAACGTCTGTGTTCTACATGTTTGAAATTATACAACGCTGTTGTGCTTTATATTTACTTCAATCACCAATTTAGTTACTATCTTTATTTGAAGTTAACCAGTCTTGTTGCGCTTCATTTTTGAAAATTTGTCTTTGCATATCCAGAAATACCTAAGATTCGATTACACTTCACTTGACCTAGATTGAACTAAATTTTTGGCGTAATTATTTAGTTTTGCGCTTTTTTTTAAGTAATATTTCGTTTAACATCCAAATATTAATATTAAGTACTATCGACGTATCGACTATTATAGTTCGTCACAAAAAACTTTAAACATTATAGTTAAGTATCTAAACATCGTAAATTCATATATTAAGACGATAAAATTCCTTACCTCTATGATAAATATACTTTTCCAGTAGTTTTGTTGAGTTTAAGGTTTACAGCAATTTAAAAAAATGGTGGACCGTGTAAAACTATTGTTAAGTTAACGAATGAGGAGAATTATCAAAATGACTTCTTTTTCGTTTACAGATGGGGCATTAGGGTTTTGAATAAATTTTGTTCATTATGACTTGAGAAAGGAATAGACAGGGTGTATACAAATTGGCGCAAAAGCTCCAGGTAGCGATCTTCCTTGTACAATTCTGAGTCGAAAACCTTAATACTAGAATGATGTACCATGTTTCCCCTGTCTTCACGAGGTCCTCAAAGTCTCAATGTTTAGTTTTGAAATAAACATTATTATTTAATGATCTGTTGAATAAACGATTACAAGTTGAAATAACAGAACGTTATAAAAATAATTTTTGTATATAATTGTCTTTCAACCCTGAAATTTTAATCTTAACATTTATTCATTTAGATCTGCCCGTTAAAAAAAACGTATCAACACTGTACAACAACAACAAGAACGCTGTATCCTAAGTTACCATGCTTTAATTATGAATACCATGTGTGGGATGGATTCAATGTTGCCAAATGTAGGTTTCTTTCAAATGGTTCGTAAGGGCACGGGAAGCATGGTACAACATTTTTGTATTAAGGTTTTCGACTCAGAATTGTACAAGGAATATCGCTACCTGGAGATTTTGCGCCAATTTGTATACACCCTGTATATGCAATAGATTATTGCTGAAATATTCGCATATATATGCACACTATTTTTTGAATATATGCAGTACATGATTAGAATATGCACATGCAATAGCATACCTACATAATGTACAAAATCGACATTAGAAACGATTTATGATCAATTTTAAAACACAGATAGGTACACGTAATTCACAAATAAAATAACAGCAAGACATTTTTAATGCGTTTTATTTTATCTACAAAATTATAGTGAATGCATAATAATTAATTAGATAATAATTATCGTTATCAATATCTACAAATAAAATTATGCTAAATTTGAAACTATTATTTAATATTATGAAGACTTGAAGACAACTTACAACTAAATGTTTTTCAAAAGTTTCAAGAAGAAAGTTATGTCTTTTATTGGTATAAAGTAAAAATGTATTTGTATATCGAAAACTATCTTTCAACTTCTACCGATGTGCATGGAGCATTTGTAAATTATGATGTAGGACGTATTGCACTAATAATCCTTAATTGGTTTGCGTTTTTGAATGATTTAATATACAATGATTTATAATAAACAAGGGCTTAGTGCAGAACTTGGTATAGCTACAGATGCCATATGTACCCGGCCTTCTGAGAAAATCCGTTACTTTTAAGTAAGCTATCTGTGACCTTACCCATACAAAATACAATACAAGCTATGATGTTATGTAAAACCAATATTACATAAAATTGGAAACCAATCGAAAAAAAAATTAAAAATATGAAATTGATGCATGAATATGCAGAAAACGTCTAAATATGCAGAATTTGCCTAAATATGCAAAATATGCATTAATTAATTGGTGTCAATTAACACCATGATTCGTCCACATTATTGACTGTTTCACAATATATGCAAAAATGACATTATATGCAGTTTGCATAAAATCCTTTCTCTAATTATGCCGAATGATTAATTTGACGTTAAATCTTGTTTGTGTAACCTTCCTTTCCTTTTATAATTTACATTTTCTTGTTACAATGCACTTCCCTATGGTACTTGCTTGGAAACTAACAAACGGCAATTTCTGAATTTTATTTTTGTAACCTTAAGTTCATTTTATGAAAATGTCGTGATATTAAATAAAAACAGGGCAGACTTGGCTCTGAAATTGCTAAAATTACTTAAATCTTAGCTAAATGCATTTTTTGATATGATATACTATCGAATTTTTAGACAAATGTCAAAATATGGAAAAAATACGTAAAACTCGTCACAAACCTTTCTTCAAAGTTTCAACTTAAAAATATATACAAATGGATGGTATATAAGGGAAGGTATTCCTTTCAAGAATGTTACAACAAATTTATTTTTAGTTCTCCCGACTGAATTCTTGAGTGTAAAAATCGTACGACGAGGTCGAAGACTAAGTGATGTAATTACAAAAGTGCTTCGATATGCCTTTTCCCACGTGTCACACGACTGCTGAAAAATTCTTAAAAATTCAATTTTGTGCTTAAAAGAAAATTTGACATTTCGCCTTGATTATTTGTAAATATAAAATCCCAAAATTTTTGATTTATAATGAAATGTATAATATAAATTTGATTTGAACAAAGCAATGGCAGTTAGTCAGTTTTGTTAATACCAGTTAAACATAGTGCTTGAGCTTTGTTAGATTTGCTGTAAATTTTGCAAAATCTGTAATATTCCTGAAGAGCATTGAAAATTAAGCATTGTGAAAATTATTTTTTCGTTATATTTGTAACTAAAATGACTTACGTAGTGATACATTAACTCAAGCAGTCGTAGATAAAACTGCTTATGAAATCTCATGTTTATTAGTCTCTAACTCGTAGCGTCGTAGCTTAACAGAGAAACTAAGAACTCCCTTTAATAATAATGGTTGTAAACAAGCCTGAAAATATTGTCGAAACTAATTAATCAAATCACTGATTGCAAAGACACCCTAGGGCTTTTTGTCGTAGTTTTGGGAAAAACAGTGAAACTGGTATAATTCTGTAACTGAAATTAATTAATATTGATAATTAATGTAGTAAATTTAAGTCAGAAATAACTCAAGTTGGCTTTCAAATTTTGCAGAATAATGTCTTAGAACATAATTATGTAAAAATTGACAGACTGTCAGTCATAACTTAATTGTAAACAACAAAATGTTTGAGTGCATTTAATTAGCTTGGTAGAGCTATATCTGCCTATAAGATTCCAATTTCAATTTAAACTTATATTTAGTTTATATTTATGTATTTAAACACTCCTGATTGGGGATGCCCATCTAATAGGAAGTCGGTGCTGTCGTTAATAGTTATTGGTCATTGTGAATGCGCTTAAAGCGGCTCTTTGGCTTTATAACAGTATATACGACTATTAGAATAGACTTCAAATTCTGTTTCAAGTTTGGAAATTTGACGCTTCCTCGGGGACCGGACCTCCGTAGCTCAATGGCAGAACAGTGGTGCGTTTAACCTAAGTCGGTGGTTCGATTCCCCGCGGTGGTATCATTTTTCTTTAATTTGAAACTTTCTGCATTTAATTAGCTTGGTAGGGCTATATCTGCCTATAAGATTCCAATTTCAATTTAAACTTATATTTAGTTTATATTTATGTATTTAAAATGTTTGAGGTTATGAACAATGTAAACACATTGAGATCCACCTTGTTGGTAGATGTTCTGGAAAAGCATTTCGCAATTATGTAAACAAAATGTAAACAAAAGTTGTTATTTTTAGTTTTTAATTTGAAAATTGTTCAGAAAATTAAATAACAAATTAAAGTTTCTTTTGCACTTGTACTTTCAGTACCGCTAACTAAATTATGTTTTACGTGATACTTAAAATAGCTAAGTATGTATTTCTGAATTTCACTTTCAGAAAATGGATTAATTTTCCATGGGTTGCTGCGAGTTGTTTTTTAATGAAAATACGTTAGAGTACAATATCGGGCGCCTTATAGGTGGTTTCTGTACTCAATGCAGTCCTACATAATTAGAATAAAATGTCATCCAAACCTAAATTTCTTTCTAAAGCGAAATACAAGTGTTGGAATCGGCGATTCACCAGGTTGTATCTTATTATTAAGTATTTTAAAAATATTACAGGAAAGAATGCAGTTATATTTTGCGAATAATTTTTTTAACATTTACTAAAAGCATATCTTTTTTACGGTGTTTCCAGGTTTGAATCGAAACGAAATAAAAGTTCTGTTACGGTTTCCGCCCAACAAAAAATTTAAATAATGCTTTCGGTTTCGTTATGGTCAAGTGAAATAATTTCGGTTCCGTCTTATCAGTATTTAGGTATGGGTTCCCATCTTCCAATAGTATTTCAGTTCATTGCAACTTGCAACAAACAACAGATGATAATGATTATTTCAATTTGCATTCTACAAGAAATTGAAATAATAATAAAAATTCACTGATATTCTTTTTGTATTTCGTTTTGTTAATATGGGAATACTCATTCATTTATTCGATTATTACTATTTTAATTATTTTTTAAAAACGTTTGAAAATCGAAAAAACAATTTTTAAAAATAACGGTCCGATTTTGATTTAGGAAAGAAATTTATTTGAAATAAAGGTTCGGTTACGGTTTGAGTCTCAGAAATTAAAATGATTTCGGTTCGGTTTTTGGCTCCTATAACCGATTTTTTTTTTTAATTTTCACACCCTGTTTCTTGAAAACTATGCATTTCCGGACCCATGTTTATAGGATTTTTTTTTCATAGTTTATGACAAGGAATCACCCCCTGAAATATCTCCACTTATTTTTCGAACACCCTGTAATGACCAATGACTTTATAGAGGGCTTCGACTTATTTTTTTCTATGTCTCAAATCAATCAAAGCTTGGTGATTAAAACAATTCTTTGCCATTTATTACTGACCTGTTGTATTAATCACTAATGTGCAATGTGAATCATAACAAAAAATTAACTAACATGAAAATGTAACTGTGATAGTGGGATTTAACGATGCGGAGAATTCACAGTGACAAATGTTTTCAAAAGCATATAGCTCATTAGAGTTGAAACGTTATTGATCGCATAGTACAAAAAAATACTGAAAATAGTTAAACAAATCTGAAAAAATCTAAAAAAGAGAATATTAAAAAGAAAAAGCCTTAAGGCAAAGTATAAAGCGATTTTTAAAATTGAACGTCAGAAAAAATTTACGAAATTGTTACATGCTTCATGCACACGAAATAAAACCAGTATCGATAGAGTACGGTTTTATATTTGACATTTCGTGTTTCAGAATAAATAAACTCTTTGGCTTTGTTTCTATTTATATTTATATCTCTAATCCTGAATTGAATAATGTTCCCTTTTATATTTACTTTTTAAGGTTTTTATTTTTGTTTTTCATTTCATCTTTAAAAAATCGCGAATATGACGTTGACAAACTCTCAAGACGCCGAAAAGGATTTAATGAAGTTCGAGTCAGTTACACGTTCAACTGACTGAAAGCTAACAAGTCTGTCACAGACGATAGCCGACATTTATATGAATATTTTTTAGTAGATTTTGCAGCTATGTAGCGTACGTTTAAGAAACTTAATTAAGCTTCTATAATTTCAAAAAAGAGATAACCTTCAGTTTTGCAATACAGATATATTATTTGATTTTCTAATGGTTGCATTGGCAGCCATTCGTAAAATTTAATTATTTAATTGCTTAACTAAACACCTCTCACATTCTCTATTAAATATTTGCGGTTTGGCATAACACTGAGTATACGTGGTTGAAGTATGGCAAAACTGTTAGTTAATTTAGGCGAAGAGAAAGTTACTCCACTTGTGAACATTTTTAATTGAATTCGTAACTTACACCCGTATTGGCAGCTGAATGTAAGTTGATGGATGTAAACATTGAAAATATTAAAAAATATTAATAAAGGTCGCAGTAACAGTACGTAAATTCATTTTAAATTGTATCGTTTAGGGTAGGCTCTCATTCGAAATTAATTTAACAGTATATAGTAAATTCGGGCAGTGCAGCACTGGAAGAAAACTTTACACATTTTTTATTTATTTTTATTGAACTTAATAAGATTTGTTTTTAAAAATAAAACATAGGGTAGTCAACTAGTTAGAAAGTACCCTCTTGCATTTTTCTGAATGCTTTATTTGAATACCTATTCTTTATAAATTATTGTATGGTGAAGTGTTGCGTTATTATAAAATTTACTACAGATTATTAATATAGAGAGGATGATTGTACCCCCCCAAAGAAATCATAATCGGAAGAATATCCTGCTCATCAAAATCGTTCATGTATTTTATCCAATCATTCTTAAACTCCTCGCTGTGTCTTACTGTTTTGCCACATCTCCCCAGTGAATTCTGAAAGAACATCTTATCGTAATATCGTGACTTTGACTTTAGATGGAGGGCGTGAATTTAGTTGTTTGTTGTTGTATGTCTTCCCCACACAATTTGGATAGGGTTGTATCGATAATGGCCTGGAGGGCAATCCAAGTATATCGTGCCCATATGTGTTGAATTTAATAATTTTTATGAGCCAAATGTCATTTTATAATGTTGCAAAAGAGTGTGTTTGTTGTAATTCCTTTAGAAAATCCTTTTTTGTTTTTTACATTTACCATTACATTTACAAAAAATAGAAATGGGTGGCTTAACAACAAAAGGCATTCCATCACTAGCATTTAAACCTGAAACTAAGCAACACCAATTATTTAAAAACCCTTTAAAACGTCTAGAATGTAAAACTTTTCTTGATTTCGAACCCACATGCGACCCTTTGTAGATCCAGGTTTCATCTAGATAAATAAAATTTATTTTCTCATCAGATTTCAAAAATAGTTCAAATAGCTTCTCGAAATTTAGACTTTTTGGCTTGCAAATATTTTTGGTCTCCCCAAACATCTGTTTTTCTGCATATTTATCCCATGCTATTTCGTATAATATTAATGTTGGTTTTTGAAAGTTCAGACTTTGGTCTGCAAACTCCAAAAATTGTTCAAAAAACAATATTCCCGATCTTTAATCATTTCTGTGTAGATACATCTTCTTTAAAACCAAACTTTTTAAAACTGAAGATAATAAGTACATAATTATGTAGCTTGCACAGATATCGCAGAGGAAAAACTGTAATTCCTTGTTATAATATGGTTCTGAAGATTAAAAACAATTTTCAATTAAGACTGTTTCAGTTTTATTTAGAACAGATTTAAATATTTTATATTTTTAATGCTTACTGGCACGTGATTGAATATCTTTAGTCCAGATGACACAGATTCTATTTCATTCACATACAGAGGAAATAGAACAGGACCCAGAATCTATCCTTGTGGAACGCCAACATCAATTATCATATTTTTTGAACGGACCTGAAAGTTTGATGAAGATATAATTTTGATTTATAAATTGTTTACGATTCCATACAAAAGAGGAAATTCATTGCAATGTAACCCCTCTGATACCTGATTGTCGTAACTTAATTAAGATGTTTATATTTCCACAGTCAAAAACGCGACTTAATTCGCAAGAGATATCAATTGCATTATTTCCAGCATTTATTGAATTAATTACGGTTTTCTTGAACGAATGTAGAGCTGTACTCATAGAGTCCGGGTTTTCAAAATCCACATGGGGGCACAGCTAAATAACGTTTTTCCTCTTGTACCGGAATATGTTAGTCAAGCTAAACAGATAGGTACATAACTTTCGAAAACATATTAATTATAATAATAATAAAATTTTGTTATTTGCTGCCCCCATAAAACTTTCATTATGGGGGTATGGGCCCCGGTGCATCTACGAAGTCTGATTGGTTGATTGGCTGATTTACCGGCAGAAAAACCGTATTGATTGGTTGGATTGATTTGGAAGTTCTAAAGAAAGCGGGTTAAACAATCATTATTAACGAACCAATATTCGAAGATTTCTGAGAACCTAGATGAAATAGAAATATGTTTATAGTTTTTTACGGACAAACGATTATGCTCTTTATAATGGAATAACCTTGTACAGGGTTAGGCATCTAGTATCACCTATTTTCAAAAATATGTTGCAAGGGTAAAAAATAGTTTATTGGAAAAAAATTATGATAAATAACAAATTTAGAATGTGCATTTCATGTTCTGAAAATTATATTTGCTAAATGACCTCCTTGATTCTCTATAAGTACATTTTTGCAATCTGTTTCTAAAATTTTGCATAACTCGTTCCAACATTTCTGCTCCAATATTATTTATTTACTGTCACAGTTTCGTTATTTTCTTCGAAAAAGTATGGTCCTACGATACCAAACGTCGAAATATCACACCACACGGTGACTTTTTGTTCATGTAGGGGTCTTTCCTGAACATTTTGTGGATTTACCTCAGACCAGTAACGATAATTTTGTTTATTAATTCCCCCGATTTGACGGCTAATGATTTTTTCCTCTGGGGATATCTGAAGGGAAAAATTTACGAAAGGCGACCCCATGCAATCAAAGAACTTAAAAATCGTATTTCGGAAGAAATAAATAATATTGGAGCAGAAATGTTGGAACGAGTTATGTAAAATTTTAGATACAGATTGCAACAATGCATGGAGAATCAATGAGGTCATTTAGCAGATATAATTTTCAAAACATGAATTGCACATACTAAATTTGTTATTTACCACTTTTGTTTTTCAATAAAATATTTTTTAGTCTTGTAACATATTTTTGAAAATAGGTGATACCAGATGTCTAACCCATTATAAGTTTAGAGACGATGGATATATTCCATGTGAAAAGTTTACAAAATAAGTAGGGGAAGGTGGGGCAAAGTGACAATGCGGGGCAAAGTGAAAAATCCCCATAATAATAGTATTGTAGGGGCATCTGTTTTCGAAGAAACATAATTTGTGTCCAATTACCGGCCTGCTTTAGTAAGTTAAGTTTCAAGAAGCATGGTACACGCTTCACCGCATCAGAATAAAAAAATAGTTTTATTTATCAACAGATGTAAGATTTCGAGGGAAGTAACAAAGTAATTATTAATATTTATAAAATTGGGTCTAACTTTAAATTCATAGTATGGAAACATGGGAGTTTCTAGAATATAATGAGACAATGTTCGATTTTGTAGTTTAAATTTTTGTGAGTTGGCGTCAATTTTTGTACTTCAATGAGAAATGGGGCAAAGTGAAAAATAAGCTAGAGGGTAAAGTTTATGAGCAACTATAGACGACGGCACTTGGACATATTTGAATTTCCAGAAGTTGCAGATATGAGCACAGTTTTTGGAAAGAAAATATTGGCTGTTTTAATTAAAAAAACTTGTAATGCTTCTCCATGGCAAAATAAGATTTCAATAAACATGTTCTAGGTAATAAGAAATGGATTTTGTATGTTTTTGGCAATTAAAACTGTAAAAAAATAAACTGGTAGTTTTATTACTGCAATTTCGTTACGACATTCCACGAAGACTAACTTTTCACTTTGCCCATTTCCATTTTTCACATTACCCCACCATATGGGGCAAAGTGAAAAAAATGCAGTAAGTCAAAAAACATTTTAAATATAAAAAACTGTTGAATATAAAAATTTGAAAAAATTACCTGCTATACACAAATGTCTGGCCAAGATATTAACCCCTAACTAAAAGTTATGTGATGTTTTGCCTTAATTATACAGCGCATTAAACATTAACCTTTCCACTTTGCCCCACCTTCCCCTACTTAGAAGGATTGCTTATATTTCAGCTTATGCCTTTTTTAAACGAAGCATTGGGATATTACCTGGTCCTCATTTACTTTAGTGATTTAAATTTTCATTCTATTAGTGCGATTAGTCCGTTGTGAGTAAAAAGGCACAAATAGATGCTACAGCTTGAGTGATCTTATTTCTTATTATTATGCTTATTAAAAGTAGAGGCTATTATTACGAGTGTATTTGGTTTTGTTGTGGTCGTAATGAAACGACCTGCCAATCTGTCCTCCATGGGGAATTAGGAATCTTATTTTCAAAAAAGCGTTTTCTTGCATAGTCTTTCTTATCTAAATTATATAGAAGCCTTATACATTTGTGTGTAGATTTAAACATAAATAGATGTTTGGGATTAGACGAAGACACACGAACTTCGTTGTTTACCCAGGATTTATTTTTTCATTGGATTGCAATACAAACAAGCAATATTAGAAAAATAACCAAAAGTATCTTCAGTAAAATTAAGTAAGTGTGACCAACCTTATAATTTGATGGCGTTTTTAAAAACAAATATAAAAGAATTATCGAACAATCGCTTACACATAAAAACCGGTATTTAGTATGTTTTAATCGAAATGAACTCAAATTTACCGACCTATGATCCGAATTGGTATTATCACCAACATCACAAAAAATGCCGTCTAAAATACTTGTAAATATATGGTCAATCGTTGTGACCTTATTTTTAGCTATTCGCGTGGGCTAACCTAGTTTTGAAAGACCGAAACGATAATGCAAAATACTTAACTGATTGTATTATTTTGAATCATTTAAAGAATCTGTATTAAAATCGCTACATAAAATAATGTTAGAATCCATTGAGATACTATATGTAGCATATCAGGAAGCTTATCTAGAAATAAACTGAAATCCCCAGATGGAGATTGATAGCAAAATAATGTGTCGTTGATCGCTTACACAGGAGATCTCAAGACACTTTTCAATGCAATATTTAGAAAGGTCTATTGGATATTCCGTTCAGTTTTAAACCATATTGCGACTCCGCCTTGTTTAAATATTTTCCAACAAGAATACCTAATCTATTACGTGATTTCACGAAACATAAAAATTCAATTTATTAACGTCAGAAAGTAAGACCACATACGTCTAGTAATAAAATGTCAGTATTAAAAATCATACATTTTCTTCCTGTCTACTGTCAAAACTGTGAAAAATGTCCGTTACATGCTCATTCAGGACATCCGGGACCCACCTCTATGGAAATTACTTTCAAAGATTGTTACTTTAAATAACATATAGATTTCAGAACTTTCCACAGGTGACTTCGGGAAATGATTCATTTAAAAACCGAGTAAAAGTATTCTCATTTGTTGAGAGATCAAAAGCTATTTGTTCCATGAGAACGTTTACTTTTTCCAACTTGCTGAAATTGTTTATTTTCAGAATTATTAATAACTTTTAATATTGCCGAACTAGACACCTGAAATATGGTTATGTGTTAATATCTATTTTAACTAATATTAACCTTTGCACGAAGGTAATTCTAGGTAAATTGTAAAATTTTGACCCTACAAATCTTGTTTTTCTGAGTCCTATTACTTATGGACCGCCCTGTATAGTGACTATAAAATTAGCCGAAGGAATCTGTTTTCCGAAAACACTCTAAAAGATATAATTTAGAAATTAACTTAGAAGGTCAAACTAATAAATCCAAGAAAATCTTCAAACGCATTATTTCATGTGAAACATAATATTTACATGTTTTTAAATATC
The DNA here is from genome assembly GCA_963082815.1 of Melanotus villosus. Classification (NCBI taxonomy): domain Eukaryota; kingdom Metazoa; phylum Arthropoda; class Insecta; order Coleoptera; family Elateridae; genus Melanotus; species Melanotus villosus. The sequence continues at coordinate 96,878,781 of OY720419.1, read as the reverse complement.
TCCAATAAACGAATTAGTTTCACGCGAAAAATAATATTTACATGTTTTTAAACATTTTCTAACACACATGTCAGTAGATAAGGAATATTTATTTATAAAAGATAAATATTATATAGAACATAAAAACTAGCAACTAATTACAGATTTCTAAATAAAAATTGTACTTCAATGGCTGCGTTAAGTTTTCCTCCTTACTCACATGCGTTAGTGAGCATCTTGATTTTAATGTTATTTCCTTTTTGATGAATGAAATATTATGTTAAGATATCAGTTTCTGTAAATTACGATCTTACGGACTGTGTTTAATGTTTTATAGTGTAACTGAGTAATTATATGCGAAGTTAATAAAATGTATAAATATATTGCAGCCCTTTATTGTATTTGTTTGGCAGGTGAGTTAATTTAACAATATTTCTTTGTACAAGCTTAAACAAAATATACTACATAATTTCAAGCTTAACACAAACATGATTAAATGTAACTTTTTGTGTTGTATATTTTATAGATCAATTATATTTTTAATAGTCATTCATAGTTACGTATATTCTACGATTTATTTTAATTAAAGTATAGAGAGTATAGAGAGGTAGACGCCATGTTTTTGCAATTCAAAATATGAAAAAAATTTATGTGAAGGTTGCTACTTGCTATCAAAATAACTATTAATTATTCGTAATTAATAATCATTGTTCCTGCAAAGGCTACTTAAAAATAATTGTAATTCAACTAAGTAAAGAATTTAATGAAAGCAATTTTGTTAATCATTCTGGTTTAGTATTATCTTTACCAGAACTTTGAGTTAGTTAGATTTAGACGATTGTTAAAAAAGTTAGGCATGTTTGAAATTTAATTATTTATGTATAAAATTTAAGAAGTAGCAATTCATCCCGTTATTTATTATCTTACGTTTTGTCTATGCAAATGATTTCGTACATTTTTAAACCTTTTCAGAAGGAGGCATAACATTGCTGTAAAAACATGTTTTTAAACATGTATCGAATAAAAAATATTGACATTTTTAGCTTTACAAAAATAAGTTTGATAAGACTATTACTATAACGTAAAATGTCATTTGGATATTAAAAAATCAACAGTTATTTTCGTAATCGTTTGTCATGTACAGCACTAAGTACCAATCCTTTCTGAATGCCGAATCTATCTATTTTTGTTTAATGCAAACACCGAAAGTCCCCTTCTATGGTAGAATATTTTAATAATAAACTGCACAGTAAAGCTTTGCGAAATTATTTGTTTCGTATAGAAAATACAGGATAATTTAGTAGAATTGAAGTGAAGGTTTTGATAAGGTTTTTAGTAGAAAAATGCCACTTCAAGCACATGTTTCTAAACGACCCTTTTATACCCTTAAGCTAGGTGCTTAAAAGTAATATTTTTGACCCTAAAACCCGTGTCCTACAGACTAACATACTTAACTCGCAGGGTGAGACATAGAAAAGAATTTATTTTATATAAGATAAAATGTATTCGTATTTGGGTGAAGTTCTTTATGCAATAACGACGAATTGACTTGTCGTTTTTAACTGTCTATAGGTTTCCAAACTCAATAATTTAGTGTATCCTTATAATGTGCATTGTGCATATGTGCATGTAGTTGCAAATAAGTTGCTGCAAGTCTTTTGTGAGCGCCTTATCTAAATATAAATCCGCTCAAAGTACCTTTTAGGGACATTATTAATAAATTGCTTAATTGCAGGAGAAATATGTTTTGGTATTTTTGTTTTAGGTGCTAATTTGTTTTCGAAATTTTTGAATTGAAATTGTTTTTTGAAATTTGGATTCTGTTACTTAATTTACAACAATGCCAGGTCATATTTAGTAGAGGTGTCTTTGTATTGTTGACTACCCCCTCTCTCCAAGACGCACTTTTTGATTAGTAGTCGCTCATATTCTAGAATACCGCCAAAATTCGATATTCTGGGGTTTGTTATTCGTAACGCGTTTCTTGATGACATGTCCCGCTACAATATCCGCATAGAAAATTGAAATTTCGACTTCCAGGCAAATGTTTGGCGAAACACCTTTTATTATAATGTTTAATTTACAATCTATTATACATAAAAGAACAATAAGTAAACATGTTGATGTAATCTAATCTTATGCATAACGTATTATGTACCTGTATATCAATCTATCTGCATAATGCACAATGCACATACCCACGTATCCCCTTCTGCTAGGGTAATAATTTGATGGAATTAAATATCCACTGGTATTTATTCACTAAGTTTTTAGGTATGTGTAACGTACTGCACTTTACTTAATTTAACTGCACTATTCACTAATCAAACAAGTCCTCCGCTTTAGTCGATGTGTCCCTCTGCTGTTAGTATATATTATTTGTGATATACCAGTGAGTTTGTTGTAATTCTTACAATTTTAGATTGAAATCTTTGAATTATTTCAACGTTTGATTTGCTGACTGTATGTTCTCCATACTCGCAATCCATAAGTCCATAGGTCCATACTGGTTTCAGTATGGGCTTGTACACAAGCAATTTGTTCCTTAGCAGTTGTGAGTTAATAATCCAGTATAGCTTTCCAAGTTGTGCGTTCAGTTGTTTGCACTTATTTCATAATATATGGGTTCTCCATGCGAAGAGAAGCCATGTAGCTCAGTTGTAAGAGGGCTAGGCTTACATGTTGTAAGTCCCGGGTTCGAATCCCTACGTTGGTGGAGATTTTTTCTCAGGCTTCTGGGATCGGTACTAGGCCTGGTGCGACCATTCACATTGGGCTTAATTAACTGCCCTCTACTCGGAAGACTGGTCTATGAGATATAGTAACACAAGACCACTACACACGTAGTAACACACACATGACACAGCCGTCTGACTTGAAGTAATGCCTAAAAAGCGGTTCCGAGCAGATTGGCTACACACGCATACGAGGCACACACAAAAAGAAAGAAAGAAGGGGTTCTCCATGTGAGGTGTGTATCTATGTAGGTGTATTCCAAGATATCTAATACTATCTGCTTACGGTAGTGTTGCCCATTTAGAATAACTTTGCCTGTGAATTGTAAAGGTTAAGATGCGTTGATTTGGCCTAATTAACTCTTATGCGCTACTTTACCTAATTTTGCACAGTTTGATCTTGAAGGCATTGGGAGGCTACTGCTGGATTTTCATTGGTTTCTTGTATAGCCGTGTTATCCGCGTATGTGGCAACTGAGGCATTTTCCATAACAGGTAGTGAGGCAGCACTGGAGTTTCATTCTAGAGGTTCTACAACTGAGGTATTACTTGATGACTTTATAGAATGGGTGAGGTAAACTTTGTTTGATTTGATATAGTAGGCCTTGGTGCCACAACTTGTCAAGCGCTTGACTTATGTCCAGTATTTGAACCCAAATTGATGGTAAGTTATTAACTGTTTCTCTTGCAGTATGGGTCTCAGCCTTAGCAAAAATAGTTTTTCAAAAACTTTTGGTAATAGTGAAACCAGACTTATTAACCGATATGATTTGACTTCATGCGGAAGTTTTATGATAATAATTATATCAGCAATTTTTCGTTGGCCAGGAAAGTGTCCTGTTCTCAGGATGGCGTTGGATATTAACGTTATGACCTTTATTGCCTTTTCTGGGAGTCCCTTGAGGATTTTTGCAGTTATCTTTATATATATTTAATTGCTTTATTTGGAAGCGACAACTGAAAGAGGGCTTCTAAATATTCAACAATTTCATGTACTTCTTCTGATTGTTGTTCTGCAGGGAATGGTTGAAATACTTCCCTGAAATACTTAGCAAAGACTTTCATCCTTTCTTTATTCGTTTTCGCCCAAGTGCCGTCTGTTTTCCGTAATGGTGGGATTGATCTTATTCATTGTTTTATCTTTTCCGTGGCTTTCCACAGGGAATAGTTGGTGGCTTTTGTTGAGCCAGTTGTTCCAGATACTGTTGAACTGATTTGTTTTTCTAATTTTGTAACATTCTCTTGAGGTTCTGTGCCTCATTATTAAATTATTCTTTTGTCCAAGGGATGCCTGGTAGCTTACCAGGTCCGTCTTAGTCTCCTTTTTTCTTATGTTTACAGATATGTAGTGGTTTTATGATCCGTTGATAACTTGCGAAGTAAATAATCAATAATCATGCAGCCTCTTGCAATAGCTGGGTTGATTTTTTATATGGCGAAACATAGCAAATAATTTCGAAAACATTTTATTGTAAACAGTAGGCAGGAAGTATGTTTACTTTATCAATTACATTAAACGTTAACGTAGAAGCTTACAATAAGGAAACTATGGAATTTAAAACTGACTGCTAAAATTATTAATTGAATAGAATTACACAAAAAACGAATTACGCCCTTTGGTACTTACCGCTTAAAAAATCATTTTAGGTAACAGCCTTCAATGATTATGGTACCAGTTTACAAGTTTCTATTTCTTTTATTTATTTGTAGCTTGTATTAAAAATAAATACTACTCAGTTGGCAGTTATATAGTTAGATACAGATCTGTGAACACAAACGTTGCTTGAAATCAGGTCTTTTTTCACATTCAGCTGTTGCTGAACATCATCACGACACTGGCCATAAAATATTGTTTGCAAAATCTTCGATCATTGCCAATGCCCCTTATTTTTTCAACAAGAAAATCCGTGAGGCCATTGAAATCATCAAGACCCCTAATAACTTGAATCGTGAAACTGGTTATTATCTATCCGATATTTGGAAGTCCGTTATCATTACTGGTTCCGCTCCCTCCACCCCTAACCAATCGTTGTCACAGTCAGATACGCTTGGCAGGATACAGCCGGTATAAAGTCGCTGCCTTTTCTGTTTCTCTTCAGAAGGGTTTCGCCTCTGGCCTGGTTGACAAGTTGAGTTACCGTTACCCTTCTGCGTCTTGCTAAAAGAGTTTCGCCTCAGGCGTGGTTGACACGTTGAGTTACCGTGCTCTTTTAGTGCTCTCTTTCCTCCTGAAGAAGTCCCTTAAAAAGTGAGCGAAACGTTGAATTATTCTGTCTCAATCCCAATCCAGTAAACGTTTTGTTAATACAGATACAGTTGATTGTCTAAAAAATTGACGCAAAAGTAAATTTTCTCACTAATGGTTTGGTACCTCAAAGAGGTACATTAATTTTACTTGCTATTTATTTAGTGACTGCCAAAACAGTCGAGAAATAAGTATGGATTTACCTCCTTAGAGAAGTTAACAATTATTCAAAAACCCAAGCAGCAGCTTCACTTTGAATGAATTAATTGCGTCTTCTTCTTCTTCTCCTCGAAATAGCATGTTCTATACAGGGCGTTGCCGGTCTTCTCTCCATATGACATGTCTGTAGTGTGCATGTCAAGACTTACGAGGAGAAATACCTCGGTGGTTTGCCATTGCCTTCCGAGGAAAACCGTCGGATGTTTTCGGCGTATGTCTGGCCCTAGGAATCGAACCCGGGCCAATTTTAATCTCAGTGGTTAGATGCACGCTGAACCAACTGTGCCACAACCGCGACTTAGTTTAGCGACAATTAATGTAAAATTATTATGCCAAATTTTAAAATAATTTAAACTTAGTGGCGATTTATATTGTTCATAATACTGGATTTAAGGAATTTACTTTGTAGTGCTAGAGTAATTTTCACTTATCTCTATTGCTCTATAAATAACTATTACACTAAACAACATTAATGTTGACGTCAAAACGTTTTAGCAAAATAGTTTTACCTCGAAATTTTATGCTACTATACATCCTTTAGTGGGTTTCTCACAATTTTAGCATGTCCTTAGTGTACCATGTTGCTAAATAAACTTAAATAAGTTGTGTCATTTATTCAATGTTTAGAATGTCTAAGATGCCTTGTCGTTAAATGTCAAAATAATTCACCAGAAATAATATTCAGAAAACATTCAGCTCTTATTAATCCAATATTGCATTTATTTATAGAAAAATTAGAACAATCAGATTCAAAGTTGTGAAAGTAATGAAGAATTTAATAGGGCTGAAAATTCGTAAGTGTCTATTTGCTTATAGCAGTAAGTTACCTTAGCAAATAATATGTTGAATATCAAGCAATTTTGAACAACCGGCAACGCTGAAAAGGTGCCGTTCACACTAACATAGCCAACTGTGGTCTAAAAGTTTATGAATGTATTGCTTTTTGTTGTTTATTGGATTTTAGGAAATTTTAAAAATTGCCTAACTGCTAAAGCTGACTGAAAGTATTAAGTTAAGATATTTAAACTATTGAAAAATAATCGGAGCGGATAGCCGCGTGTAAAAGGCCTCGGTCTATCATGTAGGCATCTCGGGTTCGATTCCTGAGACCGGCGATATCCTCGCTGGAATTTAGAAGGTTGTACGCTTCTCCGTGCTTCGGAGGGTACGTTAAGCCGGCGGTCCCGGTTATCATACTAACACCTTTGATAACCGTTAACCTCTCAACACTGCGGGTTGGTCTTCTTCACCTCTCTCGATGGGTTAGGTTAGCCTCCTGTCCAGCATACGTGCTAAGAGGGCTCACAGAAATCGTCCTTACGAGTGTATAACAGGCCATCGGTCTAGGCTTCGGCCATAAGAGGAAGAAAAATAATCAAAATACCATCACAAATAATGTTTTTCGTTAGTAGAAATTTAGAAAAGGTAATTTAATTTTACAAAGTGTAGTGAAAATATTACATTTCCTAAAAGTTAATTGTTTTAAACAATATTTCGATTTAAAATAAATCCCAAGTTATTTCACTTTCATATTCAAAATTTAATTTTAACAGGGAACGAACAACTATAATCCCACATGTGCATAAAAATTTGGTACGTTAATTAATTGTACAAACAGAATAGTTTGCGGTGTTAGTGGAATTCCCCAAAGCATGCATTATTAATGATTACGAAATCGTAACTTACGCCTAGGATACACTACAAGGATTAAATACTCAGGCTGGAAGACAACCTAATCTCCTCGGCAATCCCGTGCAGATTTCGTTCCGATTTTTACTACTAAAGCTTGAATTTATATTTAAATGCTAGGATATTCTGTCACGTTTTTAAAGTAAGTCTAACACCTCTTAAAACTTGCATTTCAGATTCGTTAATTAAATATTTAAATGTTCTGAATTTATTTAAAATTTTTGTTTAAACCACATGCCCAGGTTTGCATTTATGTATGTGGTTCTGATATTTTTTATTTAAGTCAAATTTTAAATAATTTCGACGCAAGAGAATTCCTGATAAGCCTCTATTTTTTTTTAATTTTAGGTCAAACACAAAAAAAATAACTTTTAATATATACGAAAATGCAAAGTAGGTAACATATAAAAAGCCATATATCAAAAATAATTTTTCGTAGGCCCATCTGTGGGATTTGGCAGAATTCCAAGTTACATTCTACCAAAATCCCTCTGCAGTCTTCATATTCAAAACGTTTAAAAATTTACACGACGCTTTCTACCCCTTGTAAGGGTGTTTTGTGTGTGTTTATCAGTTTCATTCCCAAGTATTTTGTTTTTGTTTCTTATTTTACAACTATTGGGTTTCAGGCTCCTTTGGCATATTTTTACATAATCGGTATTGGAAATGCATCCCTTGAGATTTGTTTCTTGTAAAACTTTTTGACTTCCTCCCATTAGAATACTTTTGTTTTTTTGAAATGGGAATTTTACGTGACTGCCTTTTTATGTTTATTTTTGCGTTTGGTGGAGTTATTTTATCGAAATTGGCCGTAAAAATAAAAGACAAAACGCTCACCTTCGCAAAACCGAAGGTTGAGTTTAAACATAAACATACACAGTAGCTTAAATTAAAGGACTTTACAAAGTGCTGAGAAGTGCTGATATCATGCGTTACTTGGGAATTTTTTTAATTTACCTGTGTAAATGATACCAAGCTAAATATGTATGTACATTAAACAAGTAACATCACACGTGTGCGTTTGCATGTACATATTTTGGTGACACCTTTTAACTCGCGAGTTTGAAGCACAGACGAAATGAAATATTTAGGAAGTCTTAATGTTATACAGTAGACCTTAAGGAACATCAGGAATGAGAACAAGTCCCAACAAGCACATTTTTGCAGCTGTAGTAAATTAATGATTCTGATTTATTTAACCTCGGTTAGAGCGCTACAAAGTCTCGTGCCCCCCTGAGAAAAATAAAACGCGGTACCCATGAATGCTTCACAACTTAAGTTACGATAAAACACGAAAGAAAATATCTTGAAGAGTCGAAATATATGTTTCAAGATTAGTTCGCTGGAAATTACATAGCAAAGTGAACGAGTAAATCTAAATTTTTTTGTAGATTTCAAGTTTCAGATGTAAATGGAATCAAATGAAAAATAATCGAGTTAGCCTGACAGGAGACAACTTTCATTACATTTTTTTGAAATAATCACAAGAGAAAATATTGACGTGAGCGCGTTATTTCCAATTTTAATTGGTTTTATAAACTCAGCATGTTGAAACCCGATATGAATATTTTGTACGAATATAAATATTTTTTTGTAACAAAAGGTGAAAGCGAAAGTGAGTAAAATCATATTTTCTGATCTAATATCCACAATAAAATCGTTGTTTCCGGAATTTAATTAAAAAATGAGAAATAACAATACGATTTCGTCGAAAAACAACATATTTTTGTCAATAAACGACACGCTTTATTGGTTGTGTTTGTATTTTTTCCTTGTAATTTGCATTAAAGCAGATATTCTAGTAAACAACCCGTATATTAAAAAAAAAAAAGACTGGTGGATTGATCTCTTGCCTAAAACGTTGTTGGCCAGTATATTTTGAAGCTCCCATTCTAATAATTATTGTAAATTTATGCATTCCACAAGTATGGTTATTCAACTGCTGATACATCTTTAAACAATTATAAAGATGAGTAATGTTTAGAGTTAATAAATAACAAGCCTTGAGAAGCAATGTTTGGGCTGAGATGAAACACCTGCTTAATCGTGAGATAAAAAAAAATAACAGGACGTCCGTTTGATTAAATTAGGGGTACCCATGGATATTATGGTAGAATATCTCTTATTTATGATATTTATAATAATTATTAGTGATTAATAATTGAAAACCCTGCAGCAAGAACGAGGTAGCTCCATTTTAACAAATTTTTCAGGAAATAAGAGAAAAGTTTTATAAGTGTATTAAGTTTTTTTGGTAAACAATGCATATTTTTTAAACTATAAATAAGTAAATTTCGCACTGGTTCACGTTATTTTTGACAACCTTTCATTTGCAAATATCTGTTTCTTTATAATTATTTATTGGAGCTAACTCGTTGCCACTAATGTCAAATAAATTTACGATAATTAAGTAAGCTTATATGTACAAACCTACTAATATAGTTACTTATTGACGTCATCATCTGTACAATAGGTTTCGTTATCATTCTATGCGACATCATAAGATTTTAGAGATCTGTGGGTAGGTAGGTCATTTTCAGGTATGTACATATTTATTTGCCAACGTCATTATATTTGGTATCCTTTTAATGATAATAGTCCAGCGTGTGCTGTTGTTGATGGTTCTAAAGGGATGCTTCCTGTAGTTCTTACTATCTGATATTCTGTAAAATCAGTAAATTTGTAGATGTTGAACATTTGATTTCTTTTAATTCGGTGCTGTACGATATCATTCTAAGTTTTAATATTGCAAACTTCTCTTTTTCCTTATCTTCTTCTTCTTCTTCTTCTTCTTCTTCTTCTTCTTCTTCTTCTTCTTCTTCTTCTTCTTCTTCTTCTTCTTTGGTCCTTTTGGCTCCTTCGGGAGCCCTTGAAGCATTTCTTTAGCAGGGTTTGAATTCTGGCAGTTTTGCTTTCTGGTGGTTTCCTTCACCAAAATGGCTAGAGGTACCTACCTACTAGATATATAGCTCTTTGCTCAGAAACAAAAATATGATAGTTATTGCTATTTATAGGTATTATTACAGGATAAGGGCAGAGGCTCAAGGTCGCTTGAGGCCATCTGTTCTCTTTAAAAATATGAGATTATGGTAAATGGTAAGCACAACAAATCAAAGAAATAATAAAAAGGAAAAAACAGACGCATGTTATAGGTTAGCTGGTACCTACCTACCTACCTAATTAAAAGATATTTTCCAGGTTCTTTATCATTGGGTATGGTTCAAAAATAGAGGTTAGAAATAATTTTAAAAATTCTTTTTTTATACCAAATAGCCCCTTATAAGGTTTTATTCAATTTATACATGTTTCTTAATGTAATCCCAAATACCCCCAACCAAGGGGCTATTTGGGAAAATGATTAAAAAAATATATATACCCCCCTATTTGGGGGGCAACGTCAAATGATATGGGGTTATATTAATTGGTCCTAACTCTATCCAAACATATGTTTAATTTCCACAAATTGCTACAATTGGCTTAAAACATCATTAAAATATCTTAATTTCTTCCCGAATAGCCTTGTTCTACCGGTAAGAAAAACCTCGCACTGAAGTATCACGCGCGTTAATTTTGGCGTCAAAGTAGGACGATGCAACTAGCGAAACCTGTTGTTGAAGAAAAAAAGTTCTATATAGCTCATTGCTTTCTCTGATGGGTACATACAAAAACTTAGTGCACTTATTTTATATCGTATTAATAAAACTCCAAAGGATATCGTATGGCGTGATTAAGGGCATGGTGTTATTTGGCTCACATACCATACATCAACATAACTAATGTACTAGAGGAAAAGGTTTTCTTAATAAATTACAGTGCATTTACTTACATTATACATATTGGATACATTGCGAGCTCTTCCAGTACCTACCTGTCTTCTTCCTTCTCCGTTTTATCTTGTTGCACGTTAGTAGTCCAGAGATACTCATCTTGCTCTCTTTTGTTTCCAATATTATTTATTGAAATTTAAAAATAGTAGTCAATCTTATCCAAACATTTAGACTTACATTTGCAGTTTTCTCTAGTAACCCGGGCCCTTACTACTTTTCCTCTTACACTCATGTATGCTTCTCCTCTTGCACTTTTTAATTTGGCATAGTTACGTTTCCATGATTACATATTTACAGATTTTCCTTTTTTGATAAGCTCACTTTTTTAGTTATTTTCTTATTACCCATCTGGCCACTTTCACTACTATCTTCATCACTGGTAGGTGAATAGTTATGTGTGGATCCGACACTGTCTTCAAAATTATCAGAATCCTCTGAACTCGTTTTGTCACCTGCTATTCAAAGTTGTACGTATCGTTGTGAGGCGTTACAATAACCACCTCTAAAGTGTTTGGTTCAACAACGAGGCAGCTCCGGAGCTAGCTCATTATTGTCACAAACTGAAATTGATGACAGCTCCTTTTAACATTCCAGCTTTAATGTAGCATACGTTCCTTGACTCATTTTGCACCAACGGATAGAGACTGATTCGTTGAGTGCAACAGTGTATTTAACTCGTTTCTGACAAAAAGTGGAGCTGTCTCGTTGTTGCTGCAAGGTCTTCAATTTGTCTGCTAAATGTATAACTAATTTTCCTTGTTGTTTAACGGATTACCGTTTGCAAATATTTGTCATATTCAAATTGGCGGGCTTTTACTTTTAATCACTTGTTACAGTAAAAACTTATTAAACAATAATAAAAGCCATAATTAAATTTGTAACGCTTTATTTTACGGTACTCTTACTTTCGGCGCAAGGCCAGGGTTTAAAATTAATTACAAAAAACAATAATTAAATGTTGAATAGAAAATGGATTAAGACTTGTTAAATAATCACACAAAGTTAAATGTACTTAAAAAATACAAATTTAAAGTTAAATATCAAAAATATTAATAATTCATTCATGAATTAGAAGATATTAAAAAGCAAAATTTATAAAAAATTAAACAAGAAGCTAATTCATGATTGAATTGAATTACCAGGACAAAATACAAAATTTATCTAAGCATTAAATTTTATAAAAAACTAACAGGTGGACACACACCTGTGCGGCATTTAATCTGAATAATATGTAAAATTTTATCAAATACAAAAAATATTAATAACACTTATCTTAATAAACCTTCCTTGATAATGAATCATAAGAAATCTGGAATTCAGCAACACTTGAATTCAACTGGAAAAATGTGGTTGATCAGATATCACATCTAAACGGCATAGGAAAATGGCGTCCCTCCTCGTGTAACGAAATTACCAAAAAGTTAATTTCCAAAGGAAATTAAATTATTCTATCCAGGAAAATACCCAAAGCTCTTCCAGAAGGAAAATATTTCTAATTAACACCATAAAAAATTGAATATAGGTGCAATTAGGAGCTGAAAATTCCAATGCAATCAGAAAAATGGAGATTAAAGAAAATTTACGAAAAAAAGGTAACTCACCACTAAAAGTGCGAAAAAACTGTTAATTAAGCATAACAGCAACCAATTCCGAACATCGGATTAATTAAAGAAATTACGATCATTAAAAATGAAACGTAATAAAATGATAACTTTCCACAAAACTCAAGTGTGCGTTCGGCAGGAATTCTAACGCCAAAGAGAACTAGTTCGTGTCAAAAAATTCACAACGCCTGACAGTCAAACTACTGCGCAGGTTCAATATAGAAACACCAGGATGACACTTATGCAAATCAAGCTGCATAATTAGTAGGCGAAGATTTCACTAAGGAAAGCATTCAAAATGAAAACAAATAAGTTATGGCAATTTATTGAAATGAAAGAAATAATAAAAATGTGAAATTTCGAAGAAAATAAAGTTAAACAAGCACAAAACAAAAATTCTTAACGTTCACAACACTGGCAAAGGCTTGAAAAATGCTACAATTAATTTGGAATCCAAAAAATTGTAACACACTTACTTTAAGCACTATTATCTCCAGATGATTACTGAAACATAAATTATCAGTACAAAATATACTTTCATCCCAGCGTACCTTCCGCTTTAGCTTTTTAGGGCTTTTCAAGCTTTTTAAGTTCATATATTTCCCACATATCCCTCTTTATTTTCCCCAATCCGCTAACACATATCAATTATTTACTTTAACTTATTTGATTAGTTATCAAAAAATGTGTGTAACTTTACGAGTAAATAAATATACCTAAAAATTAGCAACGGATGACAAATTAAAGGAAATATAAACACGATCGACCCCGGTTGTTTATTTCCTCTAATTCTAAAGTTTTTATTAATATTAGACAAATAATTGTGGGCGTGCTGTGCTGGGACTCAGCCCGTAATTTAACGTTCCCTTTGTAGTAGTTATATCAGGTGGAAGTATCAGGCTCACGATATATTGGATGTGTTGTTTTTGCACACGTATTTCGGCGGATTTGTCAGCAAAACAAGCGAACACCTGTGGGTGCTTAGGCAACCAATCTGATACCCTAACAAAACATCGAGGTTTACGTTTTATATAAGAGCAACGTGTTTTCTTGCCCATCTCTGACAAAATTTAATGGTTATTTGTGTTTGCTAAAAAACAGCAAACGACTCGTTTAGGTTACTAATTTAGAGTACGGTTATTTGGAGCACGTACGACATTTAAAAATGCCGTTTTATTTACTTTGTTAATTTCAGATATTAATAATAAGCATTGAAAACGACAGCTGCTTAATTAATGTCTTTCCTTTTCGGTAAGTTTTAATGTCGTTTTCAAAATAAGCAATTTCATTACGTAAGAGGGAAACTAAATTTGCTGTAAACGTAATACGGCAAATTAAACTTCAGGCTTATTTTGTAAGTTAGTAATTAGTACAACAAACTTTTGGTTGTACATAAACGTTAATTATTCCCAATAATTTCCTAATGAGCGAACTTCTTTGTTATAATTTTCGTGAAATTTATTTATCACTAATTTTTATGATAACGAGAATTTTTCATTGGTTAACAAAGTTTACACTTTTTATTGTCTTGATATTCAATTTAATGATTTAAATTCCATAACGTTATTCACTGTACGTGTACATGGATCTCAACGTTTTTTAACATACAAAAAATCTGCAAAATCCGTAGCTATAATATAATAAACACCGGTAGAAAACGAATTAATACAGCACAATTTAAATTTAGAGCAATATTTAAATGAATACTGGGCGATTCACAGAAGACGCGCCCTTTAAGAATTGGAATAGGCAACCCAACTTGGAAATTCATAAATAACGTTGATATACAATGTGATTTTTTAAAAACTCAATTGCAGCAGGCCGTATTCTGACTTAATACAGACAGTTATAATGTTATTAAGACAGAATTCGGCCAGCTGCAATTGAGTTTTAAAAAAATCACATTGTGTCTAAATCCCCATAGTTATTTGTACAACTAGTAATGAAAGCAATACTTTTTTTCATGAGTTTGAAGTTTGATGCACGACGGCGAAGCCGGAGTGCATCAATCAAACGAGTGAAAAAAAGATGCTTTCATACGAGTTGTACACAAAATTTTTTTGCATTTTTACATTTTAAATCCCTCAAAACAGAATAAAAAGGATTTGAGAATTGACAGTTGTCAAACTGACAATTTACAATATTTTATTTAAAGCATAGGTACTTACTTAATGCAAAATGTAAAATTAAATTGTTAAAAAAAGTGTTGCTTTCTTTTTGATTTTTTGATAAAAAAGGTCCACTTTTTTTGTCAAAATGCAAAAAATGAAATTTGTTTAATTAAAGATTAACCTTCAGAATGACAGTATATCATTAAAATTCATGTCAAGGTCACGTCTAGTAGCTTTGGAAACATGTTGGGTTGCATTTGAAGTCTTATGTGAATCATCCAATAAGGTTCTGATTTTATCTCGTAACTACTTATGGACTCTGATGAGGCAACCCACATCACACACTTTACAGATAAACCTTATTAAAGCATTATATTTGGTTGTCTATATATAGGATAAGTAAGATGTTACGAGATGAAACGGTCACCCTGAGTACTAACATTAGCTCAAATATAAACATTATAATTTTCATGTGTAGAAGTTTGACGCTTTCTCAAGGACCTGCCTCCGTAGCTCAATGGTGAGAGCATTGGTGCGTTTAACCTTATGTCGGTGGTTTGATTCCCCGCGGTGGTATCATTTTTCTACAATTTGAAACTTTCTGTAACATTATAATAGTTAAAATATTAGTTTATATGCTTCGGAACATTCAAAAACAAAAAATAAGCAAGTGCCTTAAGCCCAATACTAACTTTTTAACATATTGCCCAGTATCTTTAAAGTTGTATAAGTAACTTTTTATTAAGAGAGCTACACTAAAGGCTAGCGGAGCAAAGTTGGGCAGAATTAAAAGACAATTCTAATGATGTTCAGATTTGTAGTATCTGGTACAGATATTTTTAAAATACCCATCTCATTTAAAGCAAAGATAACTTTGTACATAATTCAAAAAATATAGTTTAACTATACTGGCAAATTTGATTTCTGAGTTACAAAGAAACTTAGACTTTTTAAAAGGAAAAATCAGTTTAGTTTTGCATCACCAAAAATTCTATTTTCTCTCCTTTTGAATATTAAATCATTCTATTGGTTTACCTTCAATTTTCTGAACAATTGAATATCAATCACAGTAGTTTAAACAATGTTAACTATAAGTTATATAAACGTTAATAATATTAGTAATAATTACACCTTAAGTTATTGAAGTAAGCGGTTATTATGACATTTCGCAATTTATTCATCTACCAAAGTCGGCTGAGGCAGAAAGAATGGAAGAAAAACATATTATTATTATTATTTTTATTTTTAAATCTCATTTTATTTGAAATTTGTACAGGTACATTTGGCAAAGTATGTGGTGGTAGTGACTGACATGTAGAAGAATGCTCAGTAGCAGACTTCTGGAACAATTAAGCCTCTAGGTTTCTTGTAACTTAGCAGAAGAAGCACTTGGAACCAGAAAAGTAAACGTAAACGCCGCCCATAGCATAAAACCCTGGTTCACGGACGAAGTTAAAGAACTAGCAGAAGAAAAACGAAAAGATATAGAAGCAACAAAACCGAAAATGAATACGAAGTTTATGTTGAGACTAGAAACAGGGTTAATGTCAGAATCAACGAAATAAAGAATGATTACTGGCAACACTTTACAAAAGAAATGGAAAGTGAACTCTATGGTGCACAAAAAAAGATTTGGAAATTATTACGAGCACGGAGAAAGCATGTTAACGAATACAAGGAATTAAATGTAATAACCAAAGAACAATGGATGGAATATTTTAATCAACTGTTTAACAATAATGAAATAACTAACAATACGAATGAACTAACCAGAGAAGAAGAAAACGCAGTAATAATAGATGAGGCACAAGTAACATACAGTATAAAAAAGTTAAAGAACAGAAAAGCACCAAGTCAAGACAATATATCCAACGAACTAGTGAAATACGGGGGAAACCATCTAATCACAGAAATAACTACCCTTTTCCAAAAAATCTTAGACTGCGGTACAATAATGCACATTATAAACGAGTTTAACACAGATAACACAACAAAAATAAGAGTAAACAACGAACTTACCCAAGAAATACCGCTAACGACGGGAGTGCGCCAAGGGGACAGTTTAAGCGCTTTCTTGTTCATGTCATCTTGTTGATAATGGACAAAATAATTGAGGACGTCAAACCAGTAAGCAGGGGATACAGAATGGGTACTGCAGAAATTAAGATAAAATACTATGCCGACGATGCAGTGTTAATGGCTGAAAATGAGAACGACATACAGCGTATTTTACACAAATTCCATTTGGCGGCAGCAAAATACAATATGGAAATCAATGAAGGAAAAACGAAATGCATCACCCTATCGAAAGAACCGCTAAGATGCAAACTCACTGTCAATGACAAACCTATAGAACAAGTAATGCAATTCAACTACCTAGGCATAGAATTCTCAAGTCATGGTGATATATACAAGGAAGTATTTAAACAAACTAGCAAAGCCGCATCTATTTCGGGCTGTATGAATGATATAATATGGAGAAACAAAAATATGAACATTGACAGCAAGGTCAGAATATATAAGACCTGCGTGAGGCCCATTATTACGTATGCAACCGAAACAAGGGCGGATACAGTTAGAACCAAAAGACTATTAAGAACGAACGAAATGAAAGTACTAAGAAACATAGCGGGAAGATCACTGAGGGATAGAGTAAGAAACGAAACAATTAGAGAAACATGCAAAACGGAAGACATTGTACGCTGGAGAAGACAAAGAAGAAGACAATGGAGAGAGCATGTACAGAGAATTAACGACGACAAAATCGCGAAGGTAGCAATGAACAAAAAGCCACATGGATCAAGACTGCCGGGCAGACCGTCAAAAAAATGGATGGATAGTTGGACTTCAACGTTACAAGACCAAGATTAAAAGATTAAAAGCCGGAAAAAACAGGCCCTAGACCTAGAACAAGAAGAAGAAGAAGAAGTGACTTAGGGATTAAAGACTTACAAACTAATGCTTACAGACTAAAACTTAAGCTACGCTATCTACATAAACATTCAAAATCAGATTATTAAATCATTTGGAACATATCTGGGTAATCTGGGGTTCATTAAGTTCACTACTAGTTCATTAGGATGAGCTCTGAGTTGAGCACTATACTGTGAGCTATATTGGTGTATTTCTTCCTGGACAGTTGGTGTTTGGAGATCCCTTCTGATAACAATTTTGGGTACAAACTATTGCGCATTCATTATCAGACGCAGCACCTTTGACTAGAGGCGCTCCAATATCTCGATGTTTGAATTGGAAGTAGTGCCCCATAGCTGGATACCATGTGACCAAATTGGTTTTAACATTACTTTATACACCAATAGTTTGTTATCGAGACTAAGTTTAGATTTTCATCCCAGCAGCCAGTACATCTTCTAGAGGGTCATTCCTAATTGTTTTCGCTTAGCAGATTATGAAGATGGCAGCCGTAACCGATCTGTTTTTTCTAAAGCCCTATTGCACTTCACTGATGGATTAACTATGAAACTGTTTACGTTTCATAGTCGAATTAAGGGGTGTGCGCTTTCTATCCCTCTTCTTAAATATCAGAATGGTTATGCACTTCTTCCATTGGTTTGGAACAGTTTTTGTGTCTAGAATTCTTTGGAACATGTTTGTTAATTGTTCGCATAGGTTTTCGCTGCCATATTTGAGTAATTCCTACGATATGCCAACTATCCCCATTTTTAGCTTTTTGATAGATTCGGTTGCTTCTTCCGCTCGCGGAGCTGTGGCTCTTGACAGTGTGTTATTGTCGTTGATTGTATTTTCCTACTAGTATAAGCTCTTAAAGTACTGCATCCATGTTTCTATGCTTATTGCTTGAGTTCAGGAGTATTCATTTATTTCGATTTTCCTTCTTCTCAACATTCCCCATACCTTTTTGGGCTCCATAGAGGTCATATTCCATATCTACAGTGAAACCAGCCCAGCAGTCATTTTCTAACTTTCGGATTTTATTTTTTACTTTATTAATGATGAACTTATACTTGTTATGCTTGTATGTCGACCTATTACTCATAAATATATCTTAGATATGTTTCCCGTTTTCTTTGGCTGGTTGTTTTATCCTAGGATATTTTATTTCACTTAGTGCTCTTGTTCACCACTTTCTTACTTAAAGCTTCTTTTGTCGCGTTACGGATGTTGGTTTTGATTTTCTGCTAGCTTGTTTCCATATTGTCTTCTGGTTGTATCGGGTTGATTTCAACTTTTTGCGATAGTCTTTTGGTATACAGATCTTTTATGGTTTTATAATTCATTAGTTCGATGTTGAGTTTTTCTGCGCAGTTCCTTTTTGGTTCCTTTTTGAGTTGTATCGCTGGTCGTATCTTCCCTAGTATCATCTTGTTACCTGATCCTGTATCTGTTGAACTTAGCCTACGTACGTCGAGTACTACTTGTGTAGGGTGTACAACTCTGTAAAATATAGATATGTTGTCTATCATGGACGATTGATCTCTATGGTTATTTTGTGTCGAGGTTTGTGACTAAAATATGTATTGTTTATTCGTAGTTAATTTTTGGCGCAGAAGTCGATTGAATTGCTAATTGCAGAAAGGTAAGTAATACGTAAGCAATTTTTTTGAGAGAAACGGAAAAAAGGACAGTTCTGCTGCATTACTTCCCTTTATGCGCAAATCGTTATAAACCCATTGATAAATCACAGTATTAGGACAGCAACAAAACTTTCCTTTCTGCACCAAACGACGTAACAACCCCGAAAATACACGATTACGTAGA
This sequence comes from Melanotus villosus, assembly GCA_963082815.1. Lineage (NCBI taxonomy): Eukaryota > Metazoa > Arthropoda > Insecta > Coleoptera > Elateridae > Melanotus > Melanotus villosus. The sequence continues at coordinate 96,859,632 of OY720419.1, read as the reverse complement.
GAACTCGAAATTGCTAAAATTGTCGGAACTTACCTTTCTGCAATTAGCGATTCGATTGAAGTTTTCCGTTCTCATTTATTATTTATAAAATTGTTAGACTGTCTGTATTTTCATAAGCTACTCCAGATTCCATTGAAATGTCTCAAACTGCCTCAATTTCAAAATATTCGTGACTACCTTAAACTGACCCTTAACAATGCCTCAAAGCTACAACTGTTGATGTACAAGGGGCGTTTACTTAATTCTAGGAATTTCTGTTTATGTTAATAATGCTGAGAATATTTCAAATATCAGAAGCATATCTTACAATTTAGGAAATGCCCCTCATATTTTTTTTAAACACAACAGTAATCTAAGTCTTAAAGAAATTTCAATATGTATAATTAGCTCATGTTAGTTAATATGTATTACAACTTCTAAAATGCATCGAGATAAAATGGATTGCAATTCGATGTATCACAAAAATCTGCATCTGTTGAAGCATACCTTCCAGTTGAAAAGAGCCTGAATATCTCTGGAACATCAAAGCAGCATGGAAATGCACTTTGAAAGGTTCAAGTCGCACAGTGCAAGGTGCATAGTACCCATAAAACCTTACAAAGAACTGGTAGTTCGCTAAAATTACGTTACATGGTTACTTACTTCCTATTTCTAAAAGAGCTAAAAACGATTTATAATTAGGTAAATCTCCTTAAGTTAGTCTGAAAGTTTCTACTAAAAGTCTCCATCATTTTAATGGTAGCTAAAGCCTCCCCAAATATTTTATGGAAAAAATTCTGGGTAACTCCGGGTGTAAACAAAGGTTTGCATAGTTTTACTTTAGAAAACTCTAGAATTACAAATTTTATATTGCCACAGCTGACATATTATTTAAAACGCGTCTCGAGATGTAATAATAATTTCAGTTTACGTTATTAAATATTACCAACCAAGGAATTCCCACAAAATATGCAAAACAGTTCCAAAGCAATTAAGCAAATTTTGTAAGTATTTCCTGAGGCAACTCTCGTTTCCGGTAAAACACTAAAACTAACAGATTATATCTTCTAAGCCTATATGCTAATGGAAATCCTTCGGTATTCTCCTCCAAATACTCTCTGCTATGGCTTTAAAGAAGTTCAACCACGATTAATTTAATATTCAATTTAGTGTTTATGTAAAAAAATTCACTTTATTTTAAATGTTATTATTTTATAATTTTCAAAGCAGAATATCTACAATAATAATACGGTATAGTTTATGTTGGTTAAATTCGCATTAGAAATTCTGATTTAGTTACACGAGCTTCATACGTTTACAGAGCCGAATGACCTTAGTAATTAATTTTCAGGTTGTACTTTATTGCAGTTTGTTTATTCTGTTAGAACTTGGAATGTTTTTAAAACAGAACTGAAATTTCATAACTGCAGTTGTAGGTCTACTTATTTCACTATTTTACCGCGTTATGCGCTTTATAAATTATCAATTACGAAGTCATGCAATCTACAAACAGTCGTCTCATAGTGCAGGAAAACGTAATGAACCACACACTAACAACTCGAGGGATTTCATTTAATTCCGTTTAAAATTAAACACTAGCAATTAAACCTACGACATTTAGTTTCCCCCCTTTGATGAAATTACATTACTTTACTGTTTATATATTCAGGTGAATAAAGTACGTAAATGAAAAACAGTTTTTACTTAGAAATAATGTGACCAAAACAAAGAGAAAAATTGGAAAATCTAGCCATGTAACATATTTAAAACTGAATTATTATTGTTTCGGAAGTTTTAAAATTGGTCAGATAATTGGCTTTAGATCAAAAGCTCAGTACTCGTGTATCTAACAGGGGTTTATTAGCTTTGATGATAAATTCGGAGCGAAATGTTGGTAGAAGTTTAGGGCAGTTGGTTTGAGCTTTGGTTAACAGCAAAGCTACCGAACGTTAGTCTGTTTCTATTTATAGAAATTACTTTATTTTTGTTGACCACTTTTACTATCTTTAAAGCATAATCATAATATTCATAACATCAGTGTTGGTTTCCGTATTTTCCAGAAACATAAACGACTACACATTCGTTAATTAAAATCGATAAACAACAGACTGAAATCATGAAAAGGAGTTTGCTTACAAAGCTTCTTAAGGATTATGGAACATCGTTGTGTTTATGCATAATAGGAAATGCTACTCGTTTTATTTTAAACATGGTTCACAAGACTCTATATCGCGAACTACAGCTTAGATCTTTACCTAATGAACCGTTTTTGCTAAACGCCAATTTCCAATTACGTCGAAAGTTGAGCAAGTACGACCTTGCAGTCAGAAAATGAATAATTATCAGCTTGTAATTCCAAGGAACATATATTAAAACGTTGATTTTCTAACAAATAGACTGTTTCCAAAATAATTCCTACACAAAAACTTGCAGATAAATATTTATGGAGCCCTGCTTTTTGCAGCATATGTTATTTCGCTGTAAATCTAATTCACTCTTTAAATTTAGTTCTAAAACAAAATTTCGGTGTTTCTAAGGGTTTTTCTATTCTTTGATTTAATATTTAATTTAATTATTATAATAAAAGGATAGATGAACTGAATATCACGGAAGTTCACATACAGTCTTCATTGATGTCGCTTGAAATTCCTGTACTTATACAAAATTTTGATCGTGTCAAAGAAATACATTGGATACGACTATAGGTACACCGCAGTGGGGTACACCTGAATAGAATTCCTCAATGTAATTTTACTAATTTATGGTACTACTGTTATCTAATTCCGTGAAATTCTGGACGTTTCCTAATCGGGATATGGAAGATAAACCAAAACAAAACCTTTAGTTACGAAATTTCAGGGAATTATATGGGATTTCATTGAGAATCGCCCCCAAATATCAAATGAGTAACATTAGTCAATCATAACGTTGAATTTTTTGAGTAACAACCAATCACAATTGAATTAATCAGAAATTTTCACTCGGGAAAATTACCAAGGGAATCCTCCTAGGGAAAAAGTGCAAATTTGTCAAATATCACATCAATCAAATACAGTCGAATCATTTAAAAAAATAGTACATTATACATCAAGGGAGAGAAATGTAAAATTTTTCCTGAGGTGTAATTTGTAGCCAGAGGGCGAAGCCCTCTGGCTACAAAGCTCCGAAGGAAAAATAGCATTCTCTCCAGAGGGGTATATACTATTTTTTTCACGGCCTAAGTATAGTGATAAATATAATAAGCTCGTGCGCCCCAAATCTTTCGTTATCAAGTAGACATTGAAATTAAAAGCGTGCAGTTCCTAATTCATGAACACAACTATAAGTTCACTAAATGTCTATTTTGACTTGACATATTGACATTCAAGTGTAGTTATATTTAATAGTGTACCTTCTGTTAATTTTTACAGTTGTGAACATGTAACGTTAAATTTTAATGTAAACAAATAATTTAAATGTACGAGTATGTTTCAATTTTGGGGTTTTAAACTTTAATAAACATCTAAAATTTAGAATCGCCGATTTTTATTATTTGATTCGTAATGAAAACTCCCTTGGGAATTTTTTGAAAAATTATTTACCTAGGGGATAATTTATTATTTCTGTCACGATTTTTGTATCATAGAAATGGACATACAGTGAGCACGTAAAGGTTGGAATAAATTCGATAAAATCTTTACTGGGCAAGTAAGAAAATAATGCTCGGACACGTCGATTTTCTTTTTTAGATGCGCATTTTTTAGTATACGTATATTTTTTATTACGTCATCCTTCTTCGAGTTATGACGTCATCATCAGTTTTTTTAAATAGCAACACCCTCTTTTGATAATACCATTTAAAAGAGCACATTTTTCTGGGTATAGACGCCAAATTTTGTGGTATGTTACATAACAATATTTTCGAAAAAAAACGTTTTAGAATTCATAACAATCTAATGAAATAACAATAGAAGAAATAATAAATACAACTAAAACCCATTAAATTAAACGTTGACATTGCATATCATTCACCTCTTGACAATATCCATCTATTGGCGATTCAGATAATAACGCACAATCTGTGAATGATGTGGTGACGCGCCATCTTGTTGGTACCATATTGATTCGTCCGGCATTTGGGGATTTTGATTATTTGGATATAGTGCTACAAGCGCGGTAATTATCTGTTGTTGTAAAAAATTCAAATGTTTTTTTAGCATTTAATGCACCGCCAATAAAAAATGGTGCAACAGTTGTGGTACTAATTTCTCGAAAATATTGTTATGTAACATACCATAAAATTTGGCGTCTATACGCAGAAGAATGCGCTCTTTTAAATGGTACTATCAAAAGGGGGTATTTCCATTTAAAAAAAGTGATGATGACGTCATAACTCTAACAGGGATGACGCAATAAAAAATATACGTATACTAAAAGATGCGCATCTAAAAAAGAAAATCGACGTGTCCGAGTATTATTTTCTTACTTGCCCAATAAATATTTTATCGAATTTATTCCAACCTTTACGTGCTCACTGTATACTCCCAGCGGTGAAAAAATGTATTATTATATTAGTCATTTATCAATTTTTAACAACGTATACAAAATATACAAATTTAACAGTATTAAATTAATCTTGTTTCTGTAGTAAAAAATTTAGGGCGATTCTCTGCTGAATACACCTCAGAACAGGTATATTGCCTGGAAATTTTGCCTCGTCGCTCATCCCTCGTGTTTGTTGTTCGAAACATCCCTCGGGCTACGCCCTCGTGAGGTTCTCTCGTAACAAGCAAAATTTTATGAGAATTATATAGAATTTTATTTAGTTTTCGCGTAGCTATAAATAGAATTCCTTGGAATTCCGTAGGTTTATACACCAAAACATCTGTACAGCGCATAAGTGGCGTCACAGGAATTTAACGTAAATTCAAAGCAATTCTATGGAAATATCAGGTAAATTCTTAAGAATTCCATGAGATTGCTATGTAGTTCTGAGAAATTGTCAAAAACCTTGCGAAAATTACAAAGAATTCCATTCAGTCACATATCATAGTTTCTCTACGATTCTATGGTATAAACGGTATCGGAGGAAATTCAAGGGAATTTTGCGGAAATTTCACGGATATTTCAGGTACCTAACTTCTCACAAATTCCTTGAGAATTTCATATGTTTTTGCATAATCTCAGATAATTCTATCATGATTTCTCAACGCACAAGTGGAAATCGAGGGAAATACAAAACAAATCCAAGAAATTTCATCGGAATTCTAGGTAAATTCTATGTAAAGTCCAAGTAGCTCTATTACTAGAATTACACGAAGTTCCATTCAAATATGCACCTCAACTCCCTACGGTTTTTCATATGTTATACTGTAACGTAGTGGGCTAGGACCTGGCGCCTCCACCAAATGTAACGTAGTGGGCTAGGGCCATATAAGTTCAGAGCGAACAAAAATAGGTTAAGTAAGCAATTTAGGTAGAGCCTTTGAACCCATCTACGTCACGTGAGATTTGCTTGGTTTTTACGAGAGATTTTGATTGAAAATAAAATTCAACTAACAGCACATACATTGTTCAAACATTATTTATATTACAAGAATAATGTGAACATTTAGACAAATATTGAAGATAAGTTCCGATAAATTAACACAAAAGAAATGGGTCTAAGTACTAAGACCAAAACTACGAAACATTCTTTGGGATAAATTACGAGTACAAACAAACAAGTACAATTAATAAAATGGACAGAGTATTACATGCGAACTATTAGCAAGTCCTAATTACAAGTTAAATTAAATACAATTAACAATCCTACATGAACGTCTTCTTTAGAGGACCCTCTTGTAAAGGCTGTTTCTGTGATAGAACTAACTCGAGGAGTCTAGATGCTTAGACCTCAATCTGCCTACTCTCAACACCTTGACTTTACTCTGCCTTTCGTCAAATAAGCTGACCTATTTATTCACAAATTGGGCCCCCTCTTTTACATACATTCATGCATTAAATGTATTAGTTGGCATTCTTTAGATATCGTATTAGGTTGATAATATTCTCCTTTAAATATCAAATTACACGCAGGTGTCTTATCTAAATCACTTGCAACTGTAAGGGCCCCCGCACACGAGCGATTTTTACTAGCGACTATCGCGTCGCTCGAAATGGAACTCACTATTTCTTATGATCTACCGCACACAGGCGATAATTTTGTAGCAGCGATTAAATAATTGCAACCTGTTCCATTTTTCCAGCGACGCGATTGTCGCCAGCGATTAAAATCGCCCGTGTGCGGGGGCCCTAATAGTTTCATATTATTACATTAGATAATACACTAATTTAGATGACTTACTTTATATGTCGTATTTCATTGATAAATTCCAACGACTAGTTTTTAACCAATCATGATGCAAAGCACTTGAAAATTTAACCCATGGGAACAGTATTATACTGATAAAATTCCGTTACCCAATAAATTTCCGCTACCAACTAAATAAACAGTTGTTATTGTTTATAACTGTCAGGGTGACAGTTAATTAATATTTCAAGTTTCAAAATAATTTCTAATATTTATATTTTTAATGTCTTAAATCGTTAATAAAATAATAATAATTAAATTATTTCATTTTGCATTGTCTTTGGAATTTATCTCACTAAATACCACACGACCGCTCTGATTTTCTCAGATAAACTTTTATTTTTAAGCACTACATAGTTAGTCCTATATTAACTTTAATATTATTTGAAAACTTCGTTGCTATTTTGATAAATTCAAGGAATAAACCGTTGCAAAATTTTGTTCATTGAATTCCACCTTGAATGGAATTCCACGATATTTCACATTAATTCCAGTGAAGGGTAGCCCACTGTCAAAATTTCGTATATCGGAATGTCATCGAGAATTACCCTAAGGAATTCCAATAATTTCCATTTGGAATTTTATAAATATTGACTAAAACCAGGAAATTCCTCCGAAATTCCACAGAAAGGAACGGAATCCCACGGTAATTCCATGGACCTCCTGGTTTACACCGTAGTTGGACTCCGATGCACCTCCCGAATTCCACGATGTACAATGTGATTTTTTAAAAACTCAATTGCAGCAGGCCGTATTCTGTCTTAATAACCTTAGAACTGTCTGTATTAAGTCAGAATACGGCCTGCTGCAATTGAGTTTTTAAAAAATCACATTGTACCAAAATACCTCTACAATCTTCCCCCTTCAGACGATTAACAGAATCTTAATGAATATACCTGAAATGGAGGGAAATCCACGGAATTTTATGTAGTTAGGCAAAGAGAATATTATAGAGGGATTGTGCTATACAACTCAATGTAGTTTCATGTGGTTTGCTGTGGGTTAGCAAATGAATCAACGAAAAATCATGATACTTAGGTGATTGAAATTCCATGGAATTAATTATAATTTAGATCCTACAAACTTACTTGAATTACTTCAGAATTTCCTAAAATTTATTGGAATTTTTTCGGCAAAAGCTCACAAAATGTGGATTTATCTGAAACTCTTGTTGAATTTTTTGAAATTCCTAATAATCTATTTACATCGAATGATAAATTCAGTAGAATTCCCTGAAATTAAATGGAAGGCAACGGTAAATTGCTTATAAAACTATACAACGAAATAGTACAGAATTTCACGGAACTTCATTCAACAAGCCTTTTAGTACACACTGTGACCTAGGAATGCTAGAAGCTTACAGAACTATTGCTGTTTGTCAGACGGCTGAATGGAATTTCGTAGAATTCCTATTGATATTTTCTCTGATTTTTGTGTAATTTCTGTGGAATTGTTTTGTACAATAATTTACTACCTGTTTAGTCTTTCGTTAGACCCTCCCAGTTCTTTTTTTTTAACAATAGCAATATAAACGGGCAGAAAGCAGTGCAGTGCAGCAAATTAATGCCGGTGTTTATAGGGCCACTCATCGGAAAAAAGCTTTCAACAAGCAGAAAAAAGTATTCTTTGTAGAAACAGTCGAAAAATAAACTTGAAACGTGACTTTCATATACCTGAACTTTACGAAACTTGACTGAAAGGATCACATAAAATATGTACTAGTTATAAACAAAAATCATTAAAGAAATATTTTACCCTCACAGAATCTAAAAACCATGAATATGTATTAGACGGATTTGCGTTGTCGGCATTTAAAATTTAATGTTGGATTTTGTGAAAGGCATACTATTTTAACAATCGTATGTAACGGTTTAATTTGATATTCAAGCTGCTGCTATTTCGTGTTCATTAAAATAATTCAGCGGAACATTTAAAACTATAATTTTTTGGATGCAGCCTAATTCTCATCACCGAAATATATTGAAAATTCTTTTTTATTTGCCTTCCATTTACCCATAAACACAAGGTGGTTGTATATCTGATAAAACAATTTTCAACCTTCGAACCCTTCGGTTCCAATAAACCGTAGGTAAATTCAAATCTACCGTTCACCTTCATCAAAATGGAAAAATCGATTTTGTAAATTAAATTATTAAATATTGAATCAAGGTGTTAACCTTGAAATAAATTTTCAGTAGACACAAGAAAAAAATTCTACTTTAAACACGACATAAAAAAGGTTATTCAACAAACGACATACGAATTGTTCGTCCAGTTTCTTTCGAACAGGAAATTCAGACAGGGAAAGTTTCACGCCCGACCTGAAAAACGTTCCCATCAAGTTTGAAAAGTAACCCCTAAAGTGAGACGAGCAAGGGCGGTTACATGGAAGAAGGTCGGGCTTGCGGATATTTACTTGAATGCTCCCATGCGTGAATGTCAGAAGATGATTATTTGGACCCTTTCACAAGAACAAGATAACAGAAATGGTCAGCCGTGAAATTTAGGCGAAAGTGTGCCTAATACACGCGAGAATTTCAATTAGATTCACTTTGGTTACTGCTAAGCCGTTGCCGAAGTTGTTAGCCGGAAGTTCATACATTTTTTTTTTTAAACTAATCGGAAGATATTCCGATACAGCTGTTGATATTTAATTTTAATACATTGAAGTAATTAGGGATTACACAACGGAATTAACTAACGAAGGGAAACAAGTAGGAAATTCTGTTAGAAACATATTTCGCACCCACGTATTATGCACATCGACATCTTTCAATTTTGATGCTTCTGTCTGAACAAATATATATCCCAATTTGCGTTTCAGCTTACAGGATTCCGATAATCACAAATGTACATTTACTAATCTCCGGCTAAATTCAGGAAACGGCTAATTGGAACCCATAACCCTTTCCGGTTTATGTGCTAAGTGGACCACGCGTGCTTGCATTTTTTAAATTTTAGACCTTACCCTTTCTAGAAATTTAATTAAAATTCTTCCTGGTGGACTATCATTATTGACTTCAAAGTTATTAAAAGAAATTAAAGTGGAGTTAGGTTAGGCCAGATGTTTATAGTCAAGGTCATTAAGTTCTTAATTAATAAATTTAAAAATAATTATAAATAAGGAAAAGGGTGTAACCTTGACCTTTAGTAAAAGCTATCACCAGTAATTTCTAGTCCGCCACCTAAACCACTCAAAGTTATTTCAAAATCACAAATATGTGGAAGCTTAATGAAACGTAAATATTTTATTAAAACATTATATTCAAGAAGCTATGCAATTAAGATTCAAAATTAACTCAAATATTTGCACTCCCTGATTGCCAGGCAAATTAAAATTATCGCTATTCTTGTTAGTTCTCTATTCTGAGTGTACGTATGTGAAAATTAAAGTTTAACCAAGCTGGCGGTAGTTGGAGCTTTTTAAAACATAGTGTAACCAAAAAATTTATTACATATTCTCGGTTGAAATTAAAAGGTTCAAGCACGGATACTCCTTTTAAAATGCATATTGAAAACTACACATCGGATTTTTATTTAGTCTTTGTCGTATTTTCATGAAGATATAAAAAGCGTCTTAAAACTTCTTTATATGAAAACAAAGAGGAATTTAATGAAATTATAAAATTATTTGAGCCAAGGAGAATGTCAGCTAAGAGAAATCCAATTTAAGATAATGAAATAATTAAATAAAAGTAAACATCTTCATTTGTATTGCAAACAGGAAGCGTGTTTGTTAATTTAGTCAGAAAATGTAAACAAGAACCGTCTGCTACGGGTACGGTTATAGTTTTTCTTTTATTCTGATGGCTTTTTATTTATGCTGTAGTTATTGATTTATTTATTATTCAGATACAGGAATTTTAGGTTTATTTTCGTGGTAAGTTTGGATAGTTTCATATACAATTTTTGTAAACGTTTCCCATACTGAAGTTTTTACGATTAATTGTTATTAACTTGAAATCTTTTGTTTGACGTTTTGAAGTTTATCCCCTCCTTTTCTATAAATCAACGTGCTAATATTTTAAGCAATTTCAATTTTTAATAGTTCCATACCCCTTCGATATTTATATTTTTTGATTGCTTAAATAGTTTTTAAGTTTATATGTTTTACACTGAATAATAATTCGATTGAAAGCAGTACTGTATTTTAAAAGTCGTGTCTCCGTTGGTTCAGCGTGCGTCTGATCACTGAGGGGTTTCCCAGGACCACACATACTCCGAAAACACCCGACTGTCTCCTTCTTAAGGCACTAGTATACCATCGAGGTACCTATTTCTTCATAATAAGTCTTCTATGGAGCAGAAGTGCAAGCACATCCGTGGTTCAGAGCCCATGTTAAGCTGAAGGTTTCTTACTTGACATGCACACTACAGACATATGGAGAGAAGAACGGCGACGTTCTGTAAAGGGCACACCACTTCGACAAGAAGGTAGACTTGACTCTGTCTACTTGCTTTATTCAGCGAGCAATGGTACAATGAAACAAAGATAATCTCGCAAGCTTAGGATTCATTAACAGAAAGAAAGTAAAAGAAAAGCAGTGTATTTGATTACAAACTCTATGTAACCTCGGTGAGGAAGACGATATGCAGGTTGAATAGACTAGTCCTCCTAAAAAGACGGCACAAGCTGGAGTATCCAGTGGCTTCGACAGATTTGCATCTTCGCAAGTTTGCCTAGTATTGGGCTACTAACGATAGGCAGGAAAAATCATCAAGATACAGATAAAAGGATAGCAAAATCTCCGCATAGTAAGTAGGTAGCTGTCGGATGAACCGCATAAGTATCAACGGTTAGGGCGTCTAATACCGACCACTAAACCATGGTTGATACAGATTCATAGGAGGAGAGGGTACTAGGCAGCCTAATGTTGTCAGGTCACGATTAATCAGGGGGGCCCCTGGAAGCAAGTCAGGGCAAATAGTGAGTTGTAATATTTAACATAGTATATCTTCAAAGTAAACAATGTACAGACAAGCATGTGTGAATGACAAATATCCTTCATCAGAGGCCGATACGATATACCTACGATGTTGCTATGAAGCCATAGAAAACTTCATTCATATAAAAATGGAGAGTAAACTATAGGATGAGTGAATAGACCCATCCGAATAAGATGGAAGACTAAATGACATAAGAAGGTTCAGTTAGGTAGGTCAGGGTTAACACGGTATCTTAGCTGAAAAAGACGGAATAGAACACCATTATCAGCATGACAGAATACATAACGAAACCCAAAGTGATAGATGAGAAGTACAGGCAGAATTCCAATACAGGTGATACTTATGCTTGGAGAAGTTTAGGTATAACGGAAATAGGAAAGAGGTTCTTAGGCAATATAAATTTTGTAGGACTGTAGCACAACGTTTAGAAGATTTTCCTCTTCCACGAGAATAATAAAAGGTTGGGTTGGATTAGGTTTAACCAAATTACGTTAGGTAGTTCAGCACATGCCCGAAGAAGACAAGAGATTATTGAATATTCCGTAGATTTCGTGTCGGTTGCTAAAATGGAACGACTTAAAGGCTAGAGTTGGAGATCAACGATGCGATCATAGGAATAAGCTTATTGATACAAGGGAATAGAATAAAAATCCCCCCCCCCCCACATAGAAGACGCAATATCCATCTATAATAGGAGGCCAAAAAAACACAGTAGATATCGCTTTCTTAACATGTCACTGTCCATACAATATCCACTGCAAAACTACTGGACAGTCATATGATTTCCACTTCAAGTGCGATTATTTCTGGGTTAAACATCCATCCCATATCCATCAAGGATTAGTTAGAGATATACATTATGGAGATTCATAAGATATCAAGATTTTACTGATTTGGACATTTGTAACACTTTTACTTCTAAAACATGGATTCCTTGTTGATATTTTTTATTATCTACTATTGTGAAACACAAATCTTCATTATCATCTCCATTTGTTGCTTGTATTATGAATATTCCAGATTAAATTGATGTTACATTAAATCCATGGATGTAGGTCCTTTTCATATAATGAAACGGATATTCACAGAATATTCTGATCTGTCTGAGCAATACTATAGCAAAATGAACTGAAAGAAAATAATACCTAACTGCTTATACCATGGCGCAAGATATCAAAGAGGCCATCGTAACAGTGAGGAAAACAATGAACAAACTAGAAGGGATCATGTTACAAGTAGAAGACAGGAAGTTAAAACTACAACTACAGAACTATTTGAACAGCGATCAACTAAGTTAAGATGGTCATTGGTCACATGGATCGCCAATATCCGTTAGCGGATACGCATAAGCAGTCGAAGAAAGGATCATGCGGAGTGTAGGGAACCAAAATGCAGTAAAAGGGATATCCTCGCATCGGTTGCCCATTCAGTCCTACTGTATGAGGATTTAACATCGCTGAGAACTATAAAAATACGGTTGCAATGCCAAGAAGATACCTTAGAGAGTAAGCTGCGCATTTAGGGTAATATTCTTCATAAACCTACAGGTGATGGTTGGGATGTCCATCAGCTTTTTGATAGAAAAGAAGCAAAATCAGTAAGAGAGAAAAACAAATAATAGGAACAAATACCGTGCAAGAGAGCAGGGATACTAAAATAGCAGGGAAGACGAAAAAATACAACCAAAAGAGTAAGGTGAATGCAGATAGAGGTTCATTGCTCATGCAGAGATCCGGTACTTAAGAAGCAGCGTGGATGTTATTTATCAACCGACGCAAGTATTGATAGGACATGGACACCTTCGATAGTGAATGTGTAAGTTTAAGAATAGACCGAACCTCAACTGTGTCCATTGAGGGGGGGGGGGGGGGGTATGGCTAAAATACGGTGAGGTAAATTCGATTCGATATTTGAAAAATACATTTTACTTCCTTTATAGAGGTAAAGAAGAATGTAACTTTATTTAATACCATGGGATCAAGGTTTAATCCTCCAAAAATAAGAAAAAAGTCGTACTTCGTCATTGCTTGGGAGAACAAATTTCAGTATTATAGTTAGGAACAGCAAACATATACAGACCAATAAAAACATTTTCTGTAGAATAAAGAAATTAGCCGGCCAACTTATAACAAAATCAGCACAGTTAAATTCAAATAAGGATGAATATTCTGATTAAAGAAAGGCTATTACACAACTTTATATAATAAATTTATAAACCTAAACATTATTCTGGGATATACATACTTATGCCTTTGACTAGATGTTACTTGGTAAAAATGTTTTGAAAATTCAATGAAAACAATAGAAATGAGAAAAATATCTCAGGAGAAAAGTAGCTTCCTCCCTCTCTGTCCTAATGAAAACTTTGTTTTTTATTTCTACATAGCTTCTGCTTCCCGTGTCTTATGTTAATTGTTTTATGTATTGCAGGCGAGTACGTCCTTGAGAGGTTGTTCCTTCTATTTTGTCTTCTATAATTATTATTGTTGCCCTCGCTGGGTAAGCCGTGTCTTGTTACTCGAGTTCTTCGTTTTTTTAATTGCTTTCAAACTTTTCTCTTTTCTTATTTGCTATTTATAGAGCTTTTGTGTTAGATTTTCTTTGCGTTCGGCTGATTTTTAGGACTATTTTGAAACACTGCATTTCAAAAGTTTCTCTTATTCTTTTATCTGGCACGCCAGTTGTCCATTGAAGGTCACAAAATAAAACGATAAAAATAATGTATGAATGAAAGTTGCATTTTATTGTTTGTCAAACAATCGTAAATCCAATTTTTAGGTAGATATTTTAACATAAATCTTAATCAACTTTAAATTTCAAAATATCAGTTATTTCCCGTAATAAATCTGTAAAATGTAATTCTCCCAGCAAAAATTCAGCTAAATATAGAAACATCTACAAACTGTCCCGATTAATTATTAAGAACAACTTGCGTCAGAATCCTTGATTAAGGCGAAATAATTTTTCCCAAATTCCCGAAATAATTTTATTAAATTACGTTAATGCTTTCCGGAGGAAACTCGGATAAGTTAAAACGACGAACAGATTATGTTAATGGCTACCGAAGTCTAGAAAAATGCCCAAACATTATTGTAATGAAATTAAAGAGAGAAAAATTGGAGGAACGTTAAACGAACCTGACATTAGTGCTCACACGAACGGCAATTTAAATTTCATGAGAGCTACAAAGCAACCAAGCACCATGCTACAAAACTTAGTAATTACCTCAAACATTCGGGCGACCACAATCTGTGTAATTTACATATTTACGAAAGGAAAAAGATCGAAACAAAAAATACGGAAAAGTAAACGCAAGCTAGAAAAGTAGACCTTTTTGTCTAGTGAACTTCAAGAATTTACATTTACTTACTAAGTACACGCAAAAGTATTAAAAACACTTGCAAACTAAGAACTTCACGTAGCTTTTTAGTAATTTACTAAGCTAGAAATCTCAGAAACTTTTTAATAATTGTTTGAAGAACTTCTAGTCTTAAAACTGTTCAGATTATTAAGTAGTTTTTCATATACTTCCTAGGAAGATGCTAAATCTACTAAATGTACAAAGGGACGCTGTTTTTTAATTATTAAAGTGCCCTGAAAAATAATATCTGTCCGCATTTAATATTTAATAAACGAACATGAAATGCAAATTTTAATTTATCAAAACTGGGAAATTCGATTATGGTATGAAGTTCCATACACAACCGAATTTAATTTACTCTGATGTGGCGATGCAAAACAAATATTATATTGCTACTAACAAACAACAAAATGTTGGTTTAACTAAATACTCAAAAATATATTTAAACATTAAACTAAAATAAAGTAACCTAGAACGAAGTTTATCTACAACTGAGTGAATCATAATCTAAATTTTGGCTTTGTAATGGAATTTAATTAGAACATATCATAATGCATTTGGAAAAAACGTTCCTTTTCGAATATTCGTGATTACAATCTGCCCACTTTATATCAAGTAAATGGCGTTGATATATAAATAATTAAAGTAAACAATTTCAGAGATTACTGAAATTTTACAGCAACCGTCATCCCAAGACTTTTTGATCATTCTATACAATACTAAAATAACTTGGACTTCAAAAAGCTTGCTTAACTTTGAAAATTATTTAATGTTCACATTTATATGTATAAATGTGGAGGTTGTTTGAAAATTAACGTAATGCCCAGCAATGTTTTGACCCTAATTATAAGGCAACCGCATTAGTATCCAGGAAATCAAAAGTAATGGAAATATTTGGGGAAATTTCAAACATTAGACAACTTCTCTGAGTTAATTTAATAAATTGCTTTCAGATATTAAAAATACGTATAGCAGTGCTAATTGGGTGTTTGTAATCGTTTCTAATTTTATTATTGTAAACCTCAACAACAATAGTAGTAGGAAAACCGATACAAATTTTAGAATCGAAAAGCAATTGCACAGGCTGGCTTTAAAGGGTAGTAATCCCCTATGCACCAGCTGCATACGGTGAACCACATAATGAACTAGTCTAAGGAATAGAATAAAACAGTTCGGTGAAATACTTCAGAGCCTTTCGATTCTGCCAGAACACAAATCTATTATTCAAGTACTTTGTGGCCACTAAGCGCCATTAAACAACAACAAAATGCATAAGAACAACAATTTGGAGTGAGAACTAGCCTAGAAATTGAGGAAAGAAGCTTCGAAGTTCAGAGTGGAGTTTAGGGAAAATATGATATTAGTTGAGGCAGGTTTTTGTTCCATAATGATGGAGTTTATTTTTAAGGGTTCTCGGACATAGTTCAGGAAATTCTGAAGTTCAAATACATTGGGGCAATAGCCCGAGGCGCTCAAAGCAGTTTCAGGAAGGTTAAGGAAGTCTGGAGTCTTATTAAGGATATACTGAACAAGTACAAGAGATAGACACACTTTGGTTCAGAAGATTTAACCATGACTAATCAGTTGATGTTAGTATTAGAGGAAAATGGCATGATTCTCTTTGAAAAAATTAGGAAGGTAATACCGAAATGTAATTAAAGCTTAAGAACTTTAAATTTCGAAGAAAATATTTCAAAAGGACGTTCTAGTGAAATTAAAAATGATATCTCCAAAATATACCTAATTCCGATGTCGGTTCCTAGAGTTGAAACTTGAAGCTCGGGTAATTGAAAACTTCAACAAAGGTTGCCACAACGTAAGGGTAACCGACTCAAGAATTTAAAAGGCATAAACAATAAAACTGAAAGATAGGATAAATCTAGTGTGAGAATTATGGCAGATGGCTGGTGTTCGAGTGGGGGTTCGTTCGTAGGAGTCAGTAGTAGTAGTGAGCACGAAGTATGTTAACGACGACGCGGGTGCAAGACTGTTTCAAATATATTAAAATATAAATGTTATTAAATTAAAATAAAGAAATTTCTCAAAAGACTCTAGCTTTCCTAGAATCCCACACTGGCAAAAGAGAATATGAATAGGAAGAAATTGGTAGAAAAATACAGAAAACTTAATTTAATCATGTTAATAGGAGAAATGAGCTTCAGGGGGCACCAAGATGAAAGTAGTCTGATACGTTTGAAGGTAGCTTGGATGTAACCTGGGGAATGCTGCCTCAGGTTTCTATCATTTTGGGAAAGGCAAGGCAGTACTGAATCTATTCGGTGCAGTACAAGAGAAAGGCAGCTTTTGTCGGCATGACCTTTGCGTTGATATTACAAGGACAGCACAGGAAAGACAGAATCCTAGAAGGAAAATTTATAAATACCAATCAGATACAGAGCGGCATAGGGTACAGAGATACAGAGAAATTTGGCCAATACCTAGACGAGTTGAAGAAGACATTTTCACTAAAATTAAAAAGGGCATCTTTAACATGTACAGATTTTAAATTAGAAGTACCTACCCTTATTATCGGAGATGGGCAAAAACTAGGCTTTTTTCTATGCTAATTCTTCTTAAAATAAAATATCACTTTTGATAATCCAAAATTCAAAGTTTGCCATTTTGCGAACTTGAAATAACTCTTGTTTTTGAAGATGACATAAACGTTTTTGATGCACCTTTTCACGTGGAGTACTATAATCATTTCAGAGAACTTCTAATGGCATAAAGCTGATGCTTCTTAGATAGAGTATCGAAAGCCTTTCTAAAGTCTATGAACGCCATTCATATCGGTATGTTGTACTCTCTTGCTGGTATTCATCTTTAAATCTTTGCAGTTCTTCATGTTTTATAATGTTTATTTATATATTTCTATAAAATTTTATAGTTTCTAATATTGCTTCAGAGATTTAACAGTTCAGGGATTGCAAATAGGAATTCAAACAAGGTTTCGAATTTCCAGGGTGGGTTAATCTTGAACTGAGGGTTAATCTTGAACTGAGATTCGGATTGAAATTTTTCAAACCTTGACAGCTTTTTTGGGTAACTTGTTAGAATATTACTTGACAAATCGCCAATAAATATGATTATGAATTGTGTCTAACCAGTTCTAAGTTCAAAGAAAGTAAGATACCGAGAGGCAAAGCTTTCGTACCTTTACATTACTTTCGTAGCACCCTGTGTAAAATAAACAGGTGCTTCGACAAACTTTAAGTCACGCCATTTGATTCTTAATTTCTAGACGTCAAAACCCTCACCACCTTTTCACATCAGATTTTTTAAGTTGCGTGTATTTGGCATAGTACCTATATCTAGAATTAAATCAAACTCACGAATAATTCATGGCTTTTTAAATACTTAAACCCTATTCATTCATCTTGTCTGTGGATTTACTTGTTTAAGTAGACATATTTACTTGTTGCAAAGCATAAATCTAACCTTAACGTTCTTGTTGCAGCTATTGTAATTTTCTCAGTTCTAACATTATCCCTCGTTGCTTGTATCTTTACTAACTTCCGTGTATATTAATGGTTACAACATTGTTTACTCCCAGGGGCTCTTGCTAAATATTTCGGGCTTAAACTAATGCTTACACACACACTTTTTGGAAAATTTACTGCATATAAGCTTTCTCATATGGCTCACCTTTATTTTTAAAGCGCCTAAAACTACCCCTACGGTTCAGACCGAACCTGTAATTAATTACGGAGGTTGCTTTATAACTGTACGTAGGTTAAAAAATACTGTCCTTTAGAAGTTGCTTCTGAAGTTTATTATTTTAATTTCGACAATACTTTCTTAACGCTTACGACTGAATCTTTAAAGTATGTTGATTTATGTATCCTGGTAGCATTGTATCCTTATTTAAACTTTGGTGTTTGCAAAAAACGTTGATCTTTACGGATATTCCGAAGAAATTGCTTTATTTCTGTTCTTTATTGTCGTTTCCAATTAAAATGCATTACTTTCCACTGAGTACCGTATTTATTCCCTGTGTGGTTCTGGTCCTCACAGTCTTATACTGAGAATTAAGTGAAGGATATGGATTTTAAGCAACTACATATTCAGCACTAAGAGGAAGCGCCAAATGACATGTAACCTATGTTTAGAAACAGCAGTACATGCATCTGGCGATACGTATGGTATATAACTGTGAATCATGAATTCAAAGTAATTTTCTGATCTATAAATTATACTTCTAGCTATTATTGAAGCCAAATACTTGGATAAATGTCTTGTGGCATTATGGAATGGTTGGATCTCCATAAATTAGCTGTACTTTATTAACATCCCGTCTAATGTCTAAGGGAGCTTTCATGTAGAATTTCTTCATTTGATTGTTTTTGTAAGGCATCTTATAATTGTCTAAAACCAAACTTGCTTTACCTTATGCGCTTGCTTGTCAGTATTAGCTTGATACTCCCGATAAGTATTTTTTGAAATATACTTGATATTTAAAATAGAGAATGAAACATGCGGAGAAAATAAGATTTATAAAATCACATAGAATGAGATGGTTTGGACTGTAATGCAAGACATAGAGAACAACAATTATGGACAGAAAAGCATGGAGAAAAGTTGTAGAAAATACCAAGACACAAAAATCTGTAACGAAGCAGTGAGAGAAGAGAGCTGACCCACCTCTAGAAAAGGATCAAAACCCCCTACGGGGGAATAGCAATAAACCTAATGGATTGGACAGCCAAAAGAAGAAGAAGATTTGATAGCACGATATGGCTTTACATCAACTTCTGTTGTTCCCAGCTATACATAAGTACAATAATTATAATTAGACCCCAATTTCGCTTCGCGATCGGGGAAGTGGTTTATTCTTAAAACAGCATTAAGAAGTTGGGGTAATAACTTCTAGAATCCTGTTAAAAATTGTCCCTGTTCTAAGATCGAATTCAGCGAATTCTCCCTCTTATGGCCGAAACCTAGGCCAATTACCTGTTATTAACTCGTACATACGAGTTCCGTGGGTCCTCTCTGCATGTATGCTGTGCAGGAGGCTAAGATTATCCATCAAATGAGGAAGTTAACGGATATCCAAGGTAACAATAAATTCCATTCAAGAGGTTTCAAATTACTTTAATGGTCTCTCCAACGGCTCTGGGACCTTTAATACTTTCAGTCTCTTTTTCCTCTGATACTTCAGATTCGGAAGATATTCTGCAAACAAGTTTTCTATATTATAATCACTTTTTTCCCAAAGTCCAATATCATATCTAACAGGAAATTTCTAGATTGAAGTGTTTTTAACTCTCTTGTAGCTCTTCATAAATTATAATTCATTGCCTCTGTAGCGGTTCGGTTACCTATACAATTTTGTATCGCCTTGCCTTTCCACTTTTCAGAAGATGCCTAAGTTTTTTAGTAGCTTTAGGGCTGGTCTTTGCATCTCCTATCAAATTTAACTTTTACAGATTTACTTAAAAGTAATTATATTAGCATAGGTTACCAATACCGGAAGATAAAAAGATATTCTTTTATTCAAATTCGCTTTATCAAATGGTGATCTGGTCGTTTGCCACATTTGCCCTAATTTTATCCTCATTGACATTGTGCATTTTATTTCTGCAGGGCAATTTCTTTTAAATTCATTCACATTTTCAATATTTGGCATAGAATCCCAAGCTACTTACGACAATTGCGGTTAGATATTCGATGGCCTCATCAATATTAGAACTTGTTGTTAATAGGATGTCTATTTTCAGCCTTTCCTTGATCAACCTTCTGAAATTTTTTCAATGAGTTTTCCTTCCTTCTGCGTAAGGCGGGTACTTTCTGAAATGCAGTTGTTTTTGAATAAACTTTATAAACCTTGGCACCCCTTTAACATTCACTGTGTTCTTGTTATTCCTAGTTAACACTGAGCGCATAGGTCTATTTTGCTTTACTTGCGTCCGTCCGGTGTATGCGCTGATGTTGGTTGTTATGATTATCATTTACCAGATTTACTTAAGTATCTAACTTTGCCGATCTTTCCGCTAACGTAACAGCTGCAGATGCATCTTTTTTGGTAACTTCAGAAAAGCTTTTGGTATTATTAGCAACTGGAGTAGTTTTAGCAGCAGACGTTTGTTTAGGAATTTTTTCCTTGCCTATTCTTTGCATTATTATTCACTGGGATTTTATTTGCCTTAACCATTTCTGTGAAGCAGGTATATTAATTGGAGATACTTTTACAGTAGGGTCACGAGTATACCGACTTCTAAAATTAAAATTTCGAAGCAATTCCACTTATTTCATTAAAGAAATTATACCTAATTTTTGATTGTGGATTTTTTCTTCTTTTTTTGTCTGTAAAGGAGGGGAAAATCTTCTAAAGATCCTGGGAATTTCTCCCAGGAGTGTCGGATTTGACTGGGGAGGAGTTCCAGTCGCCTACCGAATAAAAAAAACCTTTGTATTCTGAGCAGCACCGGTATCATCTTTCGACATTACTTCGGATGTTGCTTATCCTTTCTTCAAATTTCTTGTCCTGCTTGTCTCCTTCTCTCCTCAGTCTCTTTCATCTTCATTATATCATTTACCATTCTTTCTATAAGCTTCCATACTTTCTCGTTCTCTAGCATTTTTTGTACCATGTTGTCCACAGCTTTTGCTTCACCCCCTACTTCTTGTCCTGTTCTGTTTCTTGTGTCCACCCATCTTCCGCATTCAAAGAATGTGCGTTGCGGTGTATCCTCTTCGCC
Source organism: Melanotus villosus (assembly GCA_963082815.1). NCBI lineage: Eukaryota > Metazoa > Arthropoda > Insecta > Coleoptera > Elateridae > Melanotus > Melanotus villosus. Next base: position 96,838,316 of record OY720419.1, on the reverse strand, counting down.
GCAATACACGCAAGCATCGCTGTCTTTCAACTTCATCTTATGCCAGTATTTCCCGAAACAGCGGTGGCCTGTCAAAATCTGTGTGAAGAAATAGTTTACTTCTCCATGTTTACGTTTTATCCAGGGTTGGACGTCCCTTGTCAAGGTACTTGCCCAGGCTCCCATTCCTCCCCGCTGCGATTCCTCCTGCCAGATGTTATGGGATTCTTTCCTGGCAATTCTTTTTTCGCTCTCTTTTGTTTTCCCCCGGTATATAGGACTTCTCTCTTACCATCAAGTGGATCAGCACAACTACCGCTACCACCGGTATTGCCCTGGTCGACACTGTTCTATAACCACTTGCTATTCTTATAGTCGATTTCCTTTGCACACTCTCTAGCTTTTTCTTATGCTTCTCAATTTGCATGCATTGGCTCCATACAGGTGTTCCATACAGAATTATGTAGTTTATCACTGAGCAAAGTACCTTTCTGCGACTCGGTTTAGGGCCCCCCCTATGTTAGAAATTAACCTGCTTAGATTATCTATGGCTTTTTCGCTTTTTTTCCACTTTCTCGATATGCTCTCCCATGTATCTGTGTCTATTGATTACCATACCAAACTATATTGCTCTCTTATTGTTGTGTTTCCACTTTTTGAAACTTTCTCTTCCCGGTCAGTATGTCCATCTCTGTTTTATGTGGGGACAGTTTTAATCCTTTTCTCGCCATCCACATCCTTATTCTGTGAATGGACCATTCTATATTCCTACCTATTTCATCTCTATCTTTTCCGCCTACAATGACAGTTAGATCCTCGGCATATCCGACCAATGAGGATCCTTCTGGCAATTCCACCTTCAAAACCGTCCCAGAATAAATGTTCCATAATGTGGACCCCAGTTTGGAGCCCCGGGGTACTTCAGCCGACATGTCTATTTCCAGGCGCTCTCCAATTTTCAGCCTACGGTTTTTTAGATAGCTCTTTAACAGCCAATTTTTAACGCTCTTTGTACTGTGTCTATTGTACATCTGCCCTCTCTGAAGCCGTATTGCCTATCTGAGAGGCTTCCATCTTGATCTATCTCCTCTATCAACCTTCTGTTTACAATATGCTGAAGGAGCTTTCCTCATACGTCAGGGCCTATATGTTTTACCCATTTCTTGGTTTTGCTTGTTTGGTTTCTCGATTAATGTTACTCTGCCCATTTTCCATTCTGTTGGAAAGTTTCCTTCTTTTATCAGTCTATCCATTACCTTTCGACATAATTCCATGTTGCTATCCACCGCTAGTCTCGCTATCTCCGGTGTAACGCCGTCTGGGCCCGGCGCTTTTTTTAGTTTAATCCCCTAGCACGCTTCGGTTATGACTTCTAGTTTGCATTCAGGTATCCTTGCTATGTCTATCCGGGTTTCGGGCCAGTTGTGCACCTTGTGATTGTAGATTACAAGATCCTTTTGAGATAAGGGTTCTTTCAAGTAAAATAATTCAAGCCTCAATTTTGATGGATTGTTGCTACACTGAGGGTGTTGATCAACAGCCTTGGAAGATTTAGCTGAATCAGAAAAACAAGTCAATTAACTAATCGTATATCTTTTTATGTTTTTTAATAGATTCACACAACTACTACAGTATTTTTCATCTAGCATTTGGGTTGTGACGTCAACTTGTCCCGCCCAAAAACTGTATGGGTAGACACGCGTTCGTGCGTAGTAGGTAATGAAAACCTAGTTTAGAAAGAGATGAACTATAGTTGGATTGTGAAGTTATAAAGAGGGCGTTGACGTCACAACCCAATTCCTATGTAAAAAATAGTGTATGTGATACAGTTCTACATTTAATACACTCAAGTCCCATTTGGGCACTATTTTTGCACCTTTCAGAAACTGTTAGAGGAGCACTCGCGACGGCACCGCCAGGTGCCATGTTCTGTGGATCATGGGTATAGTGGTATAAAGAATAACGCCAATTTTGAGGTCAGCGATATGAACCCACCAAATTGCCGCGAGTTTCGTTGAGTTGAACATTTTTAAGCGTTAATGGAATTCAAACTTTGAAAAAGTGTTCGTAGGCAAAAATTTTTGAAGAACTTGCTGTAAGAAAAAAGTTTGATAGCTAGCCAAAATTGCTTAATTTATTAATTGAGTAGATTTGCATTGCTTCTTGAAAGCGTTAAGGACTAATTTATTGAATGAAAGCCAGAAAACAAGTACAAGTTTCATTTTTGTGTTTATATTAAATACTCTAGTTTATACAAGGTGATCCATAAGTAATAGTACACAACACAATAGTAGATTCCAGAGGTCAAAATATTACGATTTACTTAGGATTACTTCAGTTCAAAAGTTGATTATTAAAAGATGCAGTATGTTAAAGTCAAAATTTGAATTAAAATTGTTTTCCGTAATTTCAAAGGTTTTCGAAATATTCATCAGAAAATTGAATGCATACAATAATTCGCCCTGATTATAATGTAGCTCCTAAAAGAACGTTATCTTTACTAACCCCAATATTTTAAAAACGAACTCTTTTATATGCAAAAATGAGGTAGATTGGATTGAAAAATAGGTATGCTGTTCAAAGGGCGTTAAAATTAACCATTTACTTGTATTGCATAAACCCCATAAGGTTGTTGCTGTTGTTTTTTAGATAATTCTGCCATAACTTTAAGTATAAAAAAGTTTAATACTTTTTATGATCTTGGGTATAGAAAAAGTAAAGTTTTTTAAGAGCCACATTAAAATAGAGGACGGATTATTGTTTCGCACCCCAAAAAAGTTAAGTTCGTCAATTGTTTTAAGAATATTTTGAAAATCATTGAAAATACAGAAGAACACTAAAATTTAGTCTTTTTCAATATTAACTTTGGACTAAGGCAATCCTAGGAAAATCGTAATATTTTAGCTTAAGGAATCTACCGTCCCGGTATGTGCTACTACTTCAGGACCACTCTGTACAAAGAAACATGTGAACTAACATAAGGCACTAATTTCACGTTTCATAACAAAACAAAAAAAAACACACCCGGTATATACGTACGTGTATCTATCAATAAGGATTCTACGAGTTAATAACATTCATAGGATGTGCCTCTGCGTCGCTCTAGGCTTGCCCATACATATTTGAATTTCCACAAGGTGCAGCAGAATCTGTTTTCACGCCAATTTAGGAAGAAAAAAATTAATTACTCACTGTATGAAAAAACATATCAGGAAGAGTGGATTACTTTTAATCCCTCGTTGCTCATGCATCACATTTACGAAATAAAATGTATATATTAACTTACTGGCGTCAGTTAAATAAGAATATAAAACTAATTTTATTAAATACCTACAGGAAAAACTGCATATTCGATGTCACTACGTTTTCACCTAATTATAATATTCCGCTTGTAATGATAAGCACGAACTTGTGCATCATTTAATTAATTAATAAGCAAACGTACAAAAACTATTACGTCAACTAAACTTGATAGTTAAATGAAGTTAGCAGAATTGGTTCAACTTCAGGGATTAAAACTAAGTTTCACAAAAGAAGAAAAACAATCTCAACAAGATAAAATAAAGCTGACATAAAGATGTTTAACGGGAACGGAACTAGTGAAAGAGACGAGCTGATTTAGTTTATAAGACACGTTCTAACTTTAATTAATCGGGTTACATGTAATGTGTACAAAACAACAATGAACGGTATGTTTATGCCAAAGTACTAAAGTTATTCCGTCATCAAGACTTTATAGTGACTTTTGACATTAACGCTGATGTTGTATTAATTAATTTTTAAGTGGGAAAATGTTTGGGTTTTTTTGAGTATTGGCTGTATTTTACTGTCGATGATGTAGTGGCGATGATCCTAAGTAAGATTTAATGTCATAAGTCATAAGGATTAAAGTTTCGTAATAATTATTGGAAAATACTTTAATACCACTTCCAAGCTTATCATTACTGATGATGCCCGCACGGTACCATGGCCGGCAACATGAAGGGTTAAGACCTCCTATTATGTCGCTCTTCATACCTCGGTTGTCTCGCACGCTGTACGTATGGGGTGTTGTGGTAAGCACCACTCCGTCAACAATCACCTAGCTTCCCTACTGCACCACTGTGTTTCGGTTCCCAATTATTTTCAGTGACTGGTTAGGTCATTTGTCGAGCATCCGACTCGGGTTTAACCCCGAAACCGTTCATTCTGTGGTTGAATGCCTTAATGACTGGGCCACTCCGGCGATATACCAAAAATACAAGCTCAAACTGATGCGGATTATAAGTTTTTAAAATATAGAATATCCACGACCATTACGCCTTAAAAAAAAACGATTTGTTTAAGACTTTCTCACTTTTTTATAAACCAGCAGTAAAATATTAAATTAAGCGTCATTTAATTCACACAAGGTTACTGGTACTAACAGTTAGGCGAATACGAATCCGAAAGTCAAAAATTTATTTGTATTTTCGAACGAATATCGAATTAAATTTTGTAAATGGCTTTAAAGAACCCACAGTCACGAATTCAGATCGAAATTTCGAATCTTAAATTCAAAAATACCAACAGAAAGTTTTGGATTGGTATCAAAAACGTTTTGAATATTACTAATGCATCCCAATAGACAAAATTGTAATTTAAAGGCATGAACAAATGAACATAAACTAAAAACTCGAATCATTCGTAGAATGAAATTCAAAATTATTCGAATTTAAGACTTCAGTTTTGTCACTTTGAATTTTGAGTCAAAATTCGAATTTAAGGATTTCGAATCCTGGGCCGAGCTTTCCAATAGCAAGTTAGGATTTGAACCGATACTTTCTAGTAATAATAAATTCGAACTTATTGACAATGGAATTTGAATTCGAATGTAAAATGTGTATTTTTACAAAAATTTTAAACTGCAATGTGGCTTCTAGCTTTAAATTTCGAATAAAAAATTGATTACGGTTCGTTACCGTTTTGAGCCTCAATCTCTATCACTGGTAAATTCGAATTTAAAAGTGAAAGTCAGTCGAATCCAAATTTCAATACGACTAATCCATTCCAAAATTAGAATTTAAAATCGCGAATGTGAATTGAAAATTCGAACCTAAAACTGAGATTTTCCAATAAAAAATTTGAATCTTAGATGAGTATTTGAAAAAACAAAGTTCGAAGCTTGGCTGGGATTTTAAATTTAAATAAGCTTCGAATTTTTAATATTGAGTAGGAATTGGATTGTATGTGTCTGAACTATAACTTTGAAGTTTGAACTGACCGTGGTAATTCCAATGACAAATTCTGGGTTATGCGTCAAATCCGAATCTACATCTTAAGCACGAGTCGAAGTGTGTCCCTTAATTAGTTCTAATCCAGGTTTAAACTTTAAGAAGGAGGAGGAAGGTCGTACAATTTTCAATAAATCTCTAGTAACTCCCACCATGCTTCCTTGGTGCCAGGAAACGAACCTTAGAGGTCTACGTGAGAGACCAAGCTTTATACACAATGCTTTCGGCTTCTTTTAAAATATGAATCTAAACTAATCTTCCACCGAGAATTCAATGGTAAACTCGGACTTGATTTGAAGATCGAATTTAAAATTTTGAACATGGACCGAAATTTCACATCTTGGGTCCAGATTTCCATCTTTGAAATATCATCAATATTCAATAAATTGAATAAATCGAATCTGAAATTTCATACACCTAAAGAATTAAGCCCGATTTCAAATGAAAAATGTTATTTGTTTCTTTTCATAATTTTTGTCCTTGAAATTCTGTCAGCACGTGTTGTGAAATACGAAACATTTTCAGCTTGTTTTTCCGTGGCAAATAACTAAGGTATTCAGATAAACAGAATTACATTTAATATTTACTTTAAGAATGGCTCCGGCTGAAATGAAATTATATTTTGGATTTTCTTTTAAACCTCATTTTGAACTTCACTTTTAATTTCAACAGCTTTCTTCTGGATTTTTTCAGTCTTGGCCTTCACGAGTAAATAACTTCAGGTTTATGTATTTTACATCTCTCAATGGCTATGTTCTTATTATTAATGTTTACTGATTAATCCTTTTTTTATATCTTCTATTCATTTACTTGCTTTCTTTTCTATGATTTTTATTATGCTTCATTTCTCTATTTCCGTTGTAGTTTAGGTCATCTTAAAGTTAAAAACTTAATTGACTTTATCTATCTTTTAAAGAAGTGTCTGGTCTTTATGAAACTGTTTTGATTAATTTTATGCTTTAACTTGTTGATTTTACATAATTGTTTCCCTTCTTCTTTGCAACTGTCCAGTGTACACCTTGCCCAACTCGACTCTTGCTCCATTTTACCCTGCTATAGCTTTTCTGCTAATTTTCTTAAGTAATCAATCCATCGTATCCTACGCTTTACGATATTTGTGTTTGAAAACACTTGATCAGAAAACTTGGTCTGCCCACGATCAACCCTTAATACGAGTGTATTTATTAGTCATTTCAGAAACAGAAACGAAGGCTATAAACTTACAATCATCAAGCTTACGAACGCGGTCTGTTTGCCTTCCTTGGCCGTTCCAAACTTTTTTTCCATTACTTTAAATAGTAACCATCCTAACGTTGCTGTGTTTGTACGAATACATTTAAACCAACTGAAATTCCATGCTTAATACTGTTTTAGCTTTTTATATTTTTCTTTCCTTGTTCCGTAAAGGCTACGCTCAGTAATGCGTGGAAATCAAATATTTCGTTTAAGAAAAAAATAACAAAATAAGACCAAAGGAATTGTTCATGCCTGTTGTTGACAGGTATTGTAGATTTTCACGTCGGGTTTTCTTTTTCTTATTTTTAACATAATAGCTTTCTTCTTAATTCGTTTTTCTCCCAATCTCATCTTACCTCATTTCACTAACATCACCACATGGTTTAAATGTTCACCTCATTGTTTTTTTCCACTGAAATAACTTAAATCAAGCGTGTTTGAGATAGCACCTGAAAAACTTTTCAGAATTAAGCCGCCAATTCATGTGATACGTGTTTATTTAGAAAGAAGTGCTTAATTCCATTTCTTTACCAATTAATAATTACGTCTTTCCTTCCTCTTTTCAAAGCTTAAATTTGAACCTTGTGGATGTTTTAATTCCCGTGATGAGCTCATTTGATTCTCGGTTTTTCTATAGTAATCCATTCGTTGGACATGCTTCTTTCATCTCTCTGTAGATCTCTCTGCTTTGTTTGCTTCAATAGTGTCTACTACTAACTGTATTCTTTATATATTTTCACGTAAGCTTAGAATTTACTTTAAGTTGTAGAACCAGTCTAGAATCAAACAAAACATCAATCTAACAATAAACCCCTTTGAACGATCAGTCCGTTGTAGTAAAATAACTCTAAATGGTAGTTCGTTTGTAAAATACACTCAACGGTATTAAAACTATTTAGAAAGTTACATAGCGTAATTACTTCGGCTACTAGCCAAGCCAATGTTCAAATTAGTTTCATTAACAGATGCATTTGTAGCTGAAAGCGCTTTAGTTCCTTTAATCAAAATTAGTTTACATCGGCGGTGCATGTTTAAATGCTTGATTGCTCGTTTTACAGTTCGTCTTACTTCAAGATGTAGAATTTCGAGTAAAAATGTTCCTTTTCCTCACTTTTATAAAATAAATTTGCCAAGGGCTCGTTTAATTAAGCTGATGTGGACTGACGGTAATTTTTTGTGTCGGTTTGCGTTGCAGATATATCTCGTCCTTCTTTTTAACTTTGGTAAGTCGTGAATTCTGAACTTGTAAAGGAACTGTAGTAGTTCCGTTAACAAAGCTAGATTTTTAAACAAATGTTTTAGGTTTCACTTTGATCTTCTTTGTATATGAGTATATCTCCTTTAAAAAGGAAGCGAGCTTTCTCTTACGTAAGGTGTTTCTAAACAAATCTTGGGTTACTAAGATAGAAATGCGCGAAAACATATTAGTAATTGTTATTATTTCTACAAATGCTAGGAGCTTCTTATAAAAAGGAGTTGGGATTTCGAAAGTAGAAATTAAATCCATTAAGCGAAATAACAATCTTAAGAGGCTCTTGATAATTGTAATATAAATATCAGTTCTCCTCCAAAGAAGAGTCAGTAAACACAATTAACTACTTCAGAATCCTCTTTGGGTAATTTAGTGGAGCTTTATTAACTAAATTAGCATCTATTCACGAAGTTCATTAAATTTGATTGTTGAAATAAATTTATTCGGGGCTCAAATTTTGACATCCACCTGGTTATTATTTCCGAATCGAATCGAGAGATAGTAGCAGATTAATTTGTTGATTATATAGACATTCTATGTTTAGTTTACAAAGGCAGGAACTGAAACATTCTGATGAACCGAAGCGTTAAGCATCCTAATGGAATAAATCATTCAACATACCGTGGAGGCAGAACGCAGGAAGGATTATGATCTTCTACGATACTGCGTTAAAACCAGTAAAGCTAAATGTCGGAAGGCACCAGCGAGCTTTACAGGAAAAGGGGGGTAAAGCAAAAAATCCAATTGCAAGAACGGTGCGTTCGTGTTTTCGTTTTTTTGCAGATTATCCTGGGTAACATAAAACACATGAATTCGATTCGAAATGGAGACTATAAAAAACCGACGGAAATACCGAATAAAAGCTTCTCACTGTAATTTTCTCTCTATTGGTTTTTATATCGCCATTTATTTAGAAATTAGGACAATCAAAATTTCTGTAATAAAAATCGAGGCGGGATTTTGCTTATATTTTGCGATTAATTGTTATTTTACGTTCGTTTAAAAAATCCCTGGAATTTATTTTCCATTATTTTTAGAATTATATGCGATACAGAGCCGATTTGACGTCATATCGGGAAAATTGATTTTTGGGTTACGTTTCAACCCAATCTGATTAATCTGAATTGTTATGTTTTTATTTTCTTTCAAAACCGCTACGTTGGGTATAATTATTTCCTTTCAATAGCTAGATTACTAAACCAATCGAGTGATTACGTGCTGTCACGCTAACCTAAGTACATTGCTACTTTCGCTTGCGTACGGGCATTGTAAGTAGTCTTGATTAGATTTAGATTCAGCTTTTTCTAAGTTTAATATAACAGAAGTTTAAGTTAATTCTTTCAAGTTAACTTCGGCCTGACTGTTTTGCATCAAGAGCATCCTCTTTAAATATCAAGATTTCCAAAATTTGCGTTTATTTTAAAGAAATTTTACAAACCAACTGAGAATTAGAAATACATTTCTGAATTCTTTAAGAATCTTAAATTAGTTTCTGCACTTAAAATATCCAAACCAATTTATGGATTTAGCCAGGCATGCACTAATATATTCCCAAAACTAATTTTTAATAAAAATGTGCCACTAAGCTAACGTTTATTAAAGTAAAACAATTTCCTTAATTCCTTCAAGTGCTTAAAGTTTGTCTTCAAAACTTACCTTATAATATGCCTGGTTGCTATAAATAATCATTGCAAAATCTGTGTTCTTTATGCTGAAGAACACAGAAGCTTAGTTTTATAAAAGGTGAAACCTATTTCGTGTCTTACAAGCAATAACTGGAATTTTTGTAAAACATTACGTATTTAATATTTTATCCACCATAATCAGCTGCGTTTCATATCGGTTTTAGTTTTAAACTAAAAAAGTTTTAAAACAGTCGTTAATAAAATGAGATACGGTTCTCTTTTTTTCTAAGGTTTGTTGTAAAATGAACGTGTAGAGTCAGCTTTTTAGGTTTAACTTTATCGTCTTTGTCATTGGACAACTATTCGCATCTGTGGTTTGATCTACTGCTGCTTCGCTTCGAACTTTTCATTTCCTAAGGAATAAAAATTCACGTTTTGTGCGTTTTGTGATTTCTTGGTGTTTGTTTGTTTATTTAGCTTTATTGTGAAATAAACGTATATTTTATAAGAAATTCAGGAAAATTGGTATTTTTAAAATATCTCCAGAGATTCGCTGGTGTCTTAAAAGAAGTATCTTTAAGGGCTTCATAAAATCATTTACAATTTTGCCTTATTAGCATCGGCAAGGTGACCCAATATCGACGAAGTTGTTTAATACTTTAGCAATGGAGGATATATTTAAGACCTTAAACTGGGAAAATAAAGGTATACTAATAAATGGCGAACGTCTCAACAATCTACGCTTTGCAGACGATATCGTACTAATAACAGATAACCTAACAGAATTACAAGAAATGGTACAAGAACTAGCGGAAGCCTCACAAACAACAGGACTACAAATGAACATAGTTAAAACAAAAATAATGACAAATAATCAAGAAGACAGAAGAGATACAACAGTAAATGGCAAAGTTATAGAAAGAGTCGAGAAGTATGTTTACCTGGGACATGAGATAAGAATAGGAAAAGAAAACCAAGAAGCGGAAGTTAGCAGAAGGATTACTGCAATATGGTCAGCCTTCAGAAAATTAAATCAAGTATGGAAAACAACGATACCGTCAAAATTAAAAGCGAAAGTTTTCAATCAATGTGTGATACCTATGGAACGGAGATCTGGGTGCTTACGAAAGCAATCATGAATAGGATGAAAGTGGCGCAAAGAGCCATGGACCGAAAAATTCTGGGAGTAACTCTAGCAGACAGAAAAACGAACGAATGGTTAAGAGCAAGATCGAAAGTGGAAGATATAGCAACAAGAATAGCAAGACAAAAATGGGAATGGGCTGGACATGTTGCCAGAATGTCACATAAGTGGAGTAAGAACATATTGGATTGGAGACCATGGGGAAGAAGAAGAGGTGTGGGCAGGCCAATGATGAGATGGGTAGATGAAATAAGAAAAACAGCCGGAACCAAATGACAAGAATTAGCAAAGGACAGAAAAGAATGGAAGGGTAGAAAGGAAGCCTCTATCCATATTTGGGTAGAGAGAGGCATGAGTGTTCTGGTGAAATTTCGAGCTGTTTAAACCAAACCTCTATTTTACGCAGAAACTTTAGTGGAACCCATAATATGATCTTGATTAAAAAGTTATAACTTGTTTCTAGGTTATCTAGTGTTTTACTTTTCTGAAAACGATTATTTATAGTTAAACTGTAATTTATCAGTGAAAATTACAAGTAAACTTAACTCGAAAGCAACAGCATTTTCCGTATCTGACAATATGAAGTTAAACTTCCATCTGTTAATTTTCTTCTTCTTCTTCTTCTTCTTCTTCTTCTTCTTCTTCTTCTTCTAATAGGTCGCAGACCTGTTCCTTCCAAAATTATTGTTGTTGTTCTTGTGACATAGAAGTCCAGCTTGATACTAGGATAACGAATGTTCAGTTCAAAAGTCTAAGTCACCGAAATAAGTGTCAGGTAATAACCGCACTTCAATTTCGTATTGATAAAGTCACTCTGCATAAGATTACTTCCGATTTTTAATTTCTTATTCTTCTAAGCTTTAATTAATAATAAATTAATTAGTTTATTATTCTGAAAAATATCTGCTAAGATTACTCTCGAATCTGAAAGTATTATTAATAAATGATTGAACTGACAATAAATAATGGAAAAGGTTAAAATACCTATTGAAGGTCTTAATTGAATAATTTTTGCTGTATCGATTCTCCAAAAATAAACTTGTGAACTATACAAACACAGAGTTTCTTACTAATTAAAAGCCCCAACTTTGTATTATGATCATGATAAAAAAAAGTACCTATTCAGAAAGCCATTTAATTAAGTTCCTTTACTCGTAGTCATACTGGAATCAGCGGCGATTCCTAGTGTCAGCACCCCAGCAGTCGACTTGGTTAGTTAGGACCCAAGTACAAAATTCGATCTACAAGATTTATTTATAGTGCCACAATATTTTAAAAATTTACTGAGTTCGAAATTTTCTTTCTTTAAACGAGTTCAAGACTGCTTCACTCGATGGTTCGTAGTATTCATTTGGTTACAGGTACCAACTGTCGAAGTGTCTTATGGTATTGAGAGTTACACCGTGGTATAAACTATGAGAAGATACCTTCTTCTTCTACTTCACACAGAACTTGTATAAGGGATTAGCTTCTATCCCTATTAAAATGGTATACTTTTAGAGACAACGTTGATCTGTGAAGATTCACGCATTCTTTAGTTTTTAGTTATTTTATCAAAAGTTACATGCCTGAACATCTACATGATTCCAGTATCGACGGTGCTTTTCCTGAATTAATCTTTTATGATTTACTCAGAAACCTTGCAAGTACATAGGTTCTGGCTATAGTTAGTAAAATATCTGCCCCTCTTCTTGCCAGGAGACCGGCTTTTCCATTTCCTTGTATTATAACGTGTGTAGTTCCCCATTCTACTACAGTCTCCACTACTTTCACTTAGCTGCTGTATTGCTAGCTCGTTTGCGTTTGGATGAATTATAACTTCTTTCAGTTACATTACAACGTTTATAAACAACTCGATTAATTACAGTGAATTATGCGAGAACTTTAAAAACTTACAACTTATATTAGGGGTAAAGAACAGCGTAGCTTATTTACATATTAAAAAAGATAAAATCGAAGAAGACACCTTCAAAACTTAGATACTTCTTAGATTCTGTAAAATTCCAATCTGGTTGACGTATGTGAAAATACTTGGTACTTGTAGGCCTATTTCCCGCATAATAAACAAATCAACGTTAGCTTTTACAATATTTCTATAACCTCTACAAATAATCTTGCTCCGCCACCCCACATTCGACTGAGCCGGTTAAACAGACGCGCTAGGTTTTCATAACTTTAGTAAATTATGAAACATTATGGAACATCGATGTGTCACAAAAGCGGACCATGAAATAATATGGAATAAAAACATCCAGGATCAAACCAAGAAGAATATTTAAGGGTATCGTAGAAAGTTTATTGACATATTACGGAACAAGCAGTTCAATAGACATCGGTTACATGAGCTAATGATGGCAGATAACTTAACAAATTATGTGGAAAATAATGAAACATATGTAAATCCACTAATACAGCCCTTACTGGAAGATACTACAATAAGAAGATTAAAAAGACAGAGGCCAGCGGAGCTATAAAATGGAATAAGAGACCTTATCACTGGATGAGATCTCATCATGTTACTTTTAGATTTTTTAGGCTAGCACATTAGCTCATAGAATGCAGTGTATTCTGATTGCTAATAAAACCTATATAACAAAACAAAAACAAAGTAATGAAAATAACAAAATTCATTACAACCAAACTAAAATAATAGAACCCTAAGATGATATGGGAACGTGCAACGTATATAGATGAGAAAAGATGGCCAAAGGTGATAAAGTGGTCTCCATGAAGCTAAGGAAAGAGAAATCTTCAAAAAATTAAATGAAAAATACATTATGTATATTGATAAGCCATAGATGAAAGAGCTTGGAAGAAGAAATATGGGGCATTCGAAAACTGAAATCTCTGGCGATGGTAACTAAACAAGGAGAAAGTTTGAAAAATAGAGAGGGTGGGAGAGAGAAAGAGAGAAAAATGATATCAATACAGGTACCTTCATCTTAGACCCGATCAAAGATAAAACAAAAGGGATAAATCCAGATGAAACATAACAAAGTACTGGCATTCGTCAAAAACATGTCGGACTTAACCAAAGTAGACTCTATCGGTGATATGTACATGTGAACTATGGCAGAAGTGATGCTATCGTGATTGTATTTTTATCTCAAAAAACTAAACATTGATGAGAATACCTTGCTACCCTTCAAAAGTACAAATACTGGCCATTTCTTGACTACCTAAATTTAATAAAATATCCAAATTGTCAAATAAAATTAATGCTAGTGCCCCACCTAGTGGACGAAATATTGTAAATGAAGAGAAGTGGAGGAAGTATTGCCACTTTGTTCGGTGTAGGCAATATCTGGATTTGAGTAGACTTAAAGGTAAGTGATGTATAACGAAGCAGATATTAGAACACCTTATTTACAATATTGTGTTCGCCCGAAGTTCTACTAGCGGAAATGATATCGTTAATAACGCCAAGTGGAAGAAGGGTTAATATACTTATCAACTGGCTACAAAATCAAAAAAACGGTGCCCAAATAACTTACTGAAATTGAAGTGTGGTATTATTTTAATGTAATTAGTTGAATACATACTTACACCAGAGTGATGGAGAGTAGGGGAGACAAATCCCTAATAGATTTAATAATGATCAGAAAGCAAGATAGGAAAATAATAAGACGTGCGAGCCCGCAGAGGTGCCGAAATAGGTAGTGATCATTACCCGGTCGAAGTTAAAATGAGAAACATATGGTGCAAACAGGTACAAGTACCAATGGATGATCACATTAAAAATAAATCAGATTACAATAATAGACTACACAAATTACATGAACCACAAATATAAAGAAAATATCAAGAGAAAATAAAGCAAGAAATTGAAAAAATGATAGTAGATAAATCAAATGATAACATTATGAATACAGCAGAAGCAGTTTGTGGCAAAACCATAGTTAGTAATAAGAATCAAACTGCCTGATGGGATGAGGATATAAAGGAAGAAGTGAAAAAGAAAAAAAAACGCTTTTGGTAAAACTACTTAAGTAATAAAAATCTAAAAAATTATGATGCATACAAGTAGCAAAGAATTGTAGTTAAACAAAAAGTATTAGAAGCTAAAAAAGAAAAATGGTAAGAATTATTTGATAGAAAAACGTAAGAGGACAGCAAAGGTAGCGCGAAGCTGTTATTTAGAGTGATTAAGGGTCTGAGGAAGAGAAATATACAAACAATAGAACAGATCAAGGATAAAAATGGAATGATGCTTACTAAGAAGGAAGATATGATGAAAAGATGAGTAGGCTATTTTGTTAAGGTGTACGAAGCAAAAATTATAAGCGGTAAAGGAAAACCTGAAGCAACTGTACAAATAGATGAAGAAGGGAGACAGTTGGCCGATGAAAATATTAAGCTGGAGGAAGTACAGTGTGCCATAAAACGACTAAAAAATGACAAAGCAGCGGGAAGTGATGGAATAAAAGCTGAGATGTTAAAATATATGGGTGAGATCGGAATACACTTTCTTCATACATTACTAAATGCGGTATGGGCAAGCAAAAGGGTGCCAAGAGATTGGACGCAAGCGGTGAAATTACCCATACATAAGGGCGACACTAGGAAATGCAAGAATTACCGAGGCAACTCACTGCTAAGAGTTCCGAGCAAAATATAATATGAAAGCATATAGAAAAGAGACTGCGCCAAGAGATAGAAGGAATATTAGAGGACAACCAGAGCGGATTCAAACCGGAAAAGGGGACAATGGATTTAATTTTCAGTATGATTATTGAGAAGATAGCGCAACAGAATAGAAATGTGTTTACATGTTTTATAGACTTGGAAAAAGCCTTTGACAAGACACCGCATAAAATATATAGATATATTAGAAAGAAGAAGGGTAAGTCAACAGTTAATTGCAGCCATCCAGAGTACTTATGCCATGACAAGAAATGTAATATGAACACATAATCAAACATCAACAGAATTCTACACGTGTAAAGGCGTAAGACAAGGAGGAATGTTGAGCCCACTGTTGTTCATACTGCTTCTAGATGAGATGGCAAAGGAAAGCAAAGGCCATACCAATGTAGACATAAAGGGATTTATGAATTTAGAACCATTTAGGACATTAGAAACAATGTATGCTGATGATATGGTGATTGTGGCT
Source organism: Melanotus villosus (assembly GCA_963082815.1). Taxonomy (NCBI): domain Eukaryota; kingdom Metazoa; phylum Arthropoda; class Insecta; order Coleoptera; family Elateridae; genus Melanotus; species Melanotus villosus. The sequence continues at coordinate 96,822,715 of OY720419.1, read as the reverse complement.
AACACGGTGAAGGATTTGCAGAATAATGTGAATATTTGGAATGTACTTGTGGAGAAATATGAAATGAAAATAAATGTAGCAAAAACAGAAACAATGGCAATTTTAAGAAACGGGGAACAAATAATTGATTTAGAAATAAAAGATGAAAAAACCAAACAAGTGGAAAATTTCAAATGCCTCGGTGCTATAATCGATGGGAGAGGGAATGTGGAAAGAGATATTATCAATAGAATAGAATAAACTGGTAGGCTGCTGAGTTGCTTGAGTAACACATAGAAAGAAGGCAGGTGCAATGGTGGGGAAATCTAGTATCGATACAAGAAGACACGAAAGTGAAAGTTATCTGGAAAGCAGGAACTGATATTGAGGCACAGAGAAAGACCCCGTAGGACATGAAATGGCTGTAGTGCAATCATATCGGAAACCGAAATTCTTAATACTTAATTTCAAAAGGAGTTGGAGTATTTTAGTGATATCATTCGAAAGGACAAATACAAATTTCCTCAAAATATCATCCATGGCACGATAGAAGGCAAACGCGGAGCTGGTCAAAAAATAACTATTACTTAGCTAAAGAATTTACGCCAATGGTTTGGGCTGAGCACGAGATCATTATTCAGAAAGGCTGCTAACAAAATACAAATCATGCTTCTGGTCATCTTGGAGGACACGGCACTTGAAGAAGAAGAAGAAAACATAGCCCCTGAATTCACTGAACATCACACTTTCAACTAAAAAGGTAGATCAGTCGATTTATTTTCGATGAAATGCTGGTATGACTCCCACGTAGAGCTGATAACGTCGAAGTTTTTCAAGCAAGGCTCTATCTCGAAATGGTTATCATGTGGAATAATTAATAAACTTAGTAATAACCAGTAAAGCAAATTTGATCCAAAGCTGGCGGGTTCGGGCTAGATGGCTTACCGTAGTTATGCAATGTGAACAACTTTAAGACAAACCTAATCTTGTTCAGGTGATTCCCCTTTAAAGGATCTATTTTTTTCACTTCTGTGGTTCGCAACGTTAGTTCTTATAACAATAAAATGTTACTCCACCAAACCAAAGGTTAACGTGAATTCAATCCGAAGCTGATAACTTTATATGGTTTATTGCTATTTGTCGTGAATAAGGTAAGGCATGCCTTAAAGTTGTTAGAATTGTATATGCGAGTTATACTTCTTAATCCGATAACCGACAACCTAGAATAATATTCGCTTTTAAAAATTGTTTCAATCGTTTGACGTGTTTGCACTGTTTGCCTGTAGCATTTATGAACATTAAAGTAGTCTGTCAATTTTGATAGATCGAATAAATTTCTTTCCGTGTTGGACAATGCCTAACTTATCCCCTACCACCTACAGCCATTAGTTTATGTCGAGCAATGATTCAATATGCTTGCACATAAGTATTCTTTTAGTGTTAATCTAGGAAAAATTGATTTTCTTTGATTTTTATTAATATGCAGTAATGACCTTCAGGTTTCCCAAGCTCGAATTCACTTTCAACATAAAAAGTTAGCCGACACCTACACTTTTGTGAATATGTAGATAAATCAATTTAAAAGTAATTTGTCCGATATGTCTCCTGCTAGAAGGTGATTTATTATCCTTTTGATTAAATAACGAAAATAAATTGTAGAAAGAATCTCTGAGGCAATTTTTCATTTAAATAATAATCCTTAGTGTAGATTAAACAAGGCAGTTTTCCAAATTAATTTTGCAATCGAACATTAATTTTAATTCATTCGATGTAGGTTTAAACTTTTTTATACCTAAGATAATTACGAAAGGTTGTGGTAATTACCTAGAAGAAAAAAAAACTTTTATCACTTTTAGTAATTAAAGTAAATGAAGAAGGAAATGTTTCAGATGTTATCCGAGCGAATAATATTAACAAAGATAGTAATAAAATTCACGCTTAAAATATAATTCCGCTTAAGGAACGGTTTTCTCTTGCGGAAAATTACACCAAAATCAACAGATAACTTATTTTAGCGAACAATTTAGATAACTTAAATGTGCTTTAGTTTACAGTCTTTATATAGATATAACCCTAAAAATGCCTCTTGGTATTCGCTTTCAGCAGGATGTGGGTTCTCAAACTTTCATAATTTAAGTTTGAGTTTGAATAAGATGAAAGTAAAATTAGTAACTTTGCTAACCTTAAACTAAGGCACAGTAAATCGCTAGCGAAGTTTAAATTTGCCTTGATAAAATAGGTCTATAAGGAAGTCAAATGTCCTTAATAATTAAAGAGGTGCCGTAATCATTTTCCAAAAGTTCAATCCTTCCCAACTTGATATCCACTTCTAAAATTATGATTAGTTGGTTGCGCTTTCGTTCAGAAAATGTAATGTTTTCTTCCTCTTTTTGGTAATATTCCTTCTTTTCTTTTCAACGACCGTGAAAATTATTTTTCTCTGTTTCAGCATTAGAATGACATCATTCTAGCACGCATTTTGAAGCTTTAATGAGCTTCATTATTAAACGAATTTTGGTGATATTTTGTTTTCAGAAATTGGTGATGCTGTATCAAATAATACACAAAATACCTAGGCAACCATTTAGTTGCTAGGCAACCAGTCAGTTGCTAAGCAACAAAAACGTCAAATGTCATACTTCTGTTAACTGTCAAGCAAAAATCACTATAACAAACTTAACTATTTAACCAAATTTCCCCAACTTGAAACTGTCAAGTATTTTTATAAAAAAAATAATGTAAATGGAGGCCCAAACAGAGCAAATAGTATAAAAAAACTCGTTACAGAAGGCAATTCGAGCACTCGTCTGTTCGCCCACTCGCCGCTACACGGCTCATGTGCAAATTTCGGACTCGCGCGCGAAAACGATGCCTTCTGTAACTTGTGTTTTAATATACTATTCCAATTAATCTATCTCTTATATTCACTACTTAATTATCATTTTCTGTTTCAATTTAAATTTTAATATTTTCATACGGTGAATAACTACTGTCTTAGTTTTCTCACAAACAATTTTTCAAGAGTGCCATTCCTTGTAGGCTCATAACTACTAATATTTATTATTAATAATATAATATTCAAAATTAATAATTGATTTTTCAACATTTTAATTTTTTTCATCGATTCTGCAAAGTATTTTGAGTATAAAATAAGAATTGAAATTTCTTATATCGCATAAAATACTTCAAGATCGATTTAGCACTCGAAGTTTGCAAGTTCATCCGTTTGCAAACGCGCAGTTCAGGTAAGCGCGATTCATTGGTTCCATATTTTAAATATCATTTCTGTATAGATATTATACCATGAGATCGAAAGAAAAATGATTCTGAGCAGGCCTTGACTAGTACAACACGATTGGCTACACTGGTTCTAGAATACATATGAATTTTAATGTGACAGTGACATTTCAAATGTCAGTCAGTTTTGCAATCTTGTTTCCAGAATGATTTAAGTTTATCGTTGTAATACTAGTGAAGGATCACATTTTGAACACCTACTCTAACATGTATTCATCTTAGTTTTCAGTTTGTTCCCTAAATAAATACTGTTTTGTGTTTTAATTTATTTGACATTTATTAACCTCTAACCTACTGCCACATTTTGAAATCAGTCTTGCCAAGTGTGTTGTACTAGTCAAGGCCTGCTCAGAATCATCTTTTTTTCGATCTCATGGTATAATCTAATCATTTTGCAGGCCTTTTAGGCCAGAGCTTAGTTATTCTCTTCCATCTTTTCTATTCTTTCCTCACTCCTTCAATTATGTACACCTATACCTCTCAAATCGTCCTCGACAGCTTCTCTCCATCTCTTTTTTGGTCTTTTTCTTCTTATAATCAGGTTCTCTCCCTGTACTTGTTTTGCCATACGCTCATCTGACATCCTTTCTAGAAGTCCCAACAATTGAAATCTTCTTGATTTTATAACGACGCGTATTTTCGGCTTTCTGTAGTACTGGTACACCTCTTCACCTTTACCCGTTCTTGTCATTTACAGGCTTCCTGTCCCAAGCCATTAACCTCTCCTGTGCAGCTTTGTTCAACACCCAAGTCTCGCACCTATATAGCGTTGTGGGCCTCAATATTGTTTTATATAACCTCAGTTTTTGGTTTGTAACGGTTCATTTTCCGTTATATTATTTTGCTCCTTTCAATTGCTTATTTACGGTGAATGCATTTATTGAACCTCTATTTATTATATATTCACTGGTAAAAGATTGCGTTGTTAGTGACTTTTTGGTTTTGAGTAGGTTTTCTGATTTGGGGAGAGAGCGTCATGCGCGTTTGGGGATTGGCGTTGCGTTCTAGAACTCTTGGCTTTTTCCGTTTGGGTTGTCTGCCGAGGCAGTTGAGTTTGGTGAAATTTATCCCGAAGTTACCTATTTAATTCTAATAGAATTTTCGTAATTATAACTTCCGAGATTTTCGGTTTTGTTTCACTTTGTGAAATTATTTTTTTTTGAAGCACCAAGATTGTGGTGGTAAGTGGAGATTTTTGTCTTATCATTGAACGCACGTGTTAATGGCGACTTTGTTACAGCTTCTTTTCTTTACGTTTTATTTTACGTTGCTTTACCGTACTCCGGCTCTTTTGGTTATTGCCTTTTTGCGGCTGCATTATTTATGGAGTTGAAGGATGCGGTAGTATTGAAAAATTATTTATCATTGCTGATTATTCGCAACTCGATCGCTTGGAGGATTCAAGGTCGGTGTTTATTGAATTGTTAAGTGTCGTCGAATTTACCTGGTTTTATTCCATTTATTAAATTTCTTAATTTTTAACTTTGCTTTACTTAAATATTTGTACAATTGAATTTTGAATTTTAACGCCTTCAGCTAATTGAACTTGCATTAATTATTTCATATTAATCCTTTTTCGCTTCACGAAATAAATTTATATTTTTGTTGTAATATACTGTAACGCTTTAGGTTGGTTTTTCCATTTTATTTTATTAACATATCGAATTTGCGTGTTTTTTTCAAGGTAATAAGCTTGAGTTTAAACAAGGCTATTGCTATATATATTTTTTTTATCGTTCATTTTTTTATTAGACTTGTTTTCACTCAGGTAATAAAGGTAAGCGCTTATTTATTTTTTATTTATCCACCTTGTTCGTTTTTTTTTTCATTCATGTATATCTTTCTTTAATTCAACTAACGTTGATATTTAGTTTTTTTTGGTTCCTTTGAAATTAACCTAAGCGATTTGTTTTGTATGTTTGATTGAATATTTTTGGCTTTTATTTTGTCTATTGTTAAATACTTTGAATTTATTAAAATTACTTATCTGTATTTCTATATTTTTTTGAAAACTGAAAAGTTTTCTGGCGCCCAATTTTTTCATTTTTTTATTAGTATTCACTTTCTGAGTTTTAACTTTGATAAGGCAATCCTCGGCGATCTACGGCCCTCGCAAACAACTAAGTTAGTCGGCGAATTCTTTTGAGTTTTTTTTGTAAGTATACAGGTAGGTGATTATTTTTCTTTGTTTCGCTTTTACCTGTTATACTAAATTGACGCAGCAACGTGAGGCTTTCGAGATTGCTACTGGTTTTCTCCCCTTATCATTTTATCATTTTTTTCGACACCTTTGTTCGGACACTTTGTAATTTTATTAATTCGCCACCATGAGTTTCAACGTTAATGCTTTGAGGGGCGATGAACTCTCTTATGAACTAATCTTCCGAGGGATAGATCCCGAATTCATGTCCGTTGACCAAAAGCGCAAGGCTTTACGTGCTAAGTTAGCCCTGGAGAAATTAGATACTTCCTTAATAAACAGTTACCCTCCTATTCAGTACGATGTTCCTGGTGAGTTGGATGTTTGTGGAACGAAATTGAGTGAGCTGTCCTCCCAGATCAATAATGTTTTTCTTAAAAAACCTACTTCTTCTGAATGTGTGAGACTTGACGCTCGGTTGTCCCATTTATTTGCTAGGTTGAATCGTTTGAAACCCGAAAGTGACCTAGAATCCCTTCACGCCGATAAGGTTAGTCTTTGTTTGGACTTACTGGACTTAGTTAGGAAAACCGTTGACGACGATGAAATCCCTGAAGATGAATCCGAGGTTGAACAACCCGAATCCAATATTGAAGAAGTTTTACCGTTAGCTAACTCCACGAGTCAGCGCCCGCGGGTCTCTTTTTCTGACGTTCAGGTAGTTGATTTATCTCGTCCAAGAGCTCCTGTATCTCCGGGTGGTGGTCCAATTGAAGATCCAATTGATGAATTACGTCGTCAACTTGATCGTTTACAACTCTCTAGAGCTACTTCGAATTCTACCACGACTGCTAGTTTACCTTCTTTTACTAAGTCAGTTCCTGTTTGTAAGTGGGGTTTAACTTTTACCGGTGACGCTAGTGTTATTGGAGTCAACGCTTTTTTACAACGAGTCGAAGAACTTAGAGTCGCTCGCAATGTTTCTTTTGATCAATTGTTTGCCAGTGCGGTAGATCTATTCTCTGGTCAAGGTCTCGTTTGGTTCCGAGCTGTTAGGAATCGTGTTACTTCATGGTCCGAATTAATTGACAAGTTACGTTTTGACTTTTTGCCAAATGATTTCGACGAAGCATTGTGGGAAGAGATTAAACGACGTAAGCAAGGTTCCGACGAAAAACCAAGTTTGTTTGTAGCCGTACTTTTAAACCTTTTCGACCGTTTAGTAGAGAAGCCTTCTGAGTCGTTAAAACTTAAACATATTTTACGTAACTTACAACCTTTTTATGCTACTCAACTTTCGTTAACTGAAATTAGAGACGTTGATCAACTTCTTGTTTTGTGTAAACGGTTAGAGGAAGTTAAACTTCAAAATGCTAGGTATAGAAATCCTAACCTTGATTCTTCTTTACCTCTCGAACCTGATTTAGCTTACCAACCCAAGAAGAAGCCTCCAAATGTTGTTAGTGCCGAAGTTTTCACTTCTAAACCTGCTTCTACTTCTAAAGTTTTTAAGAAAGTAGCGAATCGAGCCAGGTCTAATACTAAATGTTGGAACTGTCAGGGTACGGGGCATACTTTTCATACCTGCTCTCAATCCAAGACTATCTTTTGTTACGTCTGTGGTAACCCTGGGGTTTATTTTACCAAATGTTTAAGGTGTCATCTAAAAAACGAGGCTTAGGGATTGGATGTTGCAGCCGATCCATCCCTTCTGTAGAATTATTGAAGGCTGAACTCGAATTATGGCCATCTTGGTTGAACGTGGTACGTAATTTTTGTCTTTCCTCTCCTGAGACTTCAGCTATTTTTGCTAAACGTCCAGACGATAACAGGCCCTATGTTTCGGTTTTTATTAACGGCGAACCTGTTCAAGCTCTCTTCGATTCTGGAGCCAACCAGACTTTGATTGGTAAGAATGGTTTTTACCTAATTCGAAAACACGATCTTAAAATTAATAAAAGTAATTTACCTCTTTCCTTAACCACTGCTGATGGTAATTCGCAGACTATGTTGGGTACTGTATCACTTCCTATTTCTGTTGACGGGGTTTCTAAAACTCTTGACGCCGTTGTTTGTGGTACTATTCCGTCTACTCTTATTTTAGGGATGGATTTTTGCTACTCTTTTGGAGTTAAAACCGACTTTGTTTCTAACCAATTTTCGGTGTCTGAGGTTTCCGCATTACAAGCTATTTGTAGTACTGACGATTTGAGTCCACAACAGAAATTATTATTGGATGAAATCATTCAAAATTTCACTGAAATTTCAGGTCCCGAGTTAGGTCGAACTGATAGAGTTTGTCATATTATTGATACTGGTGATGCAGATCCCATTAAACAACGTTATTATCCACTTTCTCCTGCTATGCAAGTTCATGCTAATGCCGAATTAGATAAGATGTTAGAGAATGGTATTATACGTCCTTCTAAATCTCCTTGGAGTTCGCCCATGGTTCTGGTTAAAAAGAAAGATGGTGAATCTTTTCGCCTGTGTTTTGACGGAAGGAAACTGAATTCTGTGACAAAGAAAGATGCTTATCCTATTCCTTTCTTATCAAGTATTTTAGATAAATTAAGAGATGCGCGATTTCTTACGTCAATTGATTTGAAGCAAGCTTTTTATCAGATTCCTCTCCATCCTGATTCACGCGAAAAGACTGCTTTCGTTGTTCCTCGTAGGGGTTTGTTCGAGTATAATGTTATGCCTTTTGGTGTTGCCAACGCTCCCGCTACGCAGCAGCGTTTGATGGATTCTATTTTCGGTCCATTGCTTGGTGATAACATCTTTGTTTATTTAGACGACATTATCATTGTTTCGAGTACTTTTCAGGAACATTTAAGCATGTTAAAAGAAGTTTACGACCGGTTGAAGAATGCCAATTTAACTGTTAACATTGATAAGTGTGAATTTTGCAGACCTAGTTTGACTTATTTAGGTTTCATCGTTGACAAACATGGATTGCATACAGACCCTAAGAAGGTCCAAGCTATTTCTAATTATCCCAGACCTTCTACTGTAACCGAAGTTAAACGTTTCCTTGGCTTAGCTTCTTGGTATAGGCGTTTCATACTCAATTTCGCTACTCTTTCTGCTCCCATTTCAGACCTTATTAAAGGACGTGTTAAAAAACAAAAGATTACCTGGACGGAGGAGGCTGAAACTTCTTTCCGTGAAATCAAATTACGATTAACTTCAGCTCCTATTCTTTGTAGCCCTGACTTCACTAAACCCTTTAATATTCAGTGTGACGCTTCGAGTTACGGGTTAGGTTGTATTCTTACGCAAGGTGAAGGAGATGATGAAAAGGTCATTGCATACGCTTCACGTACTTTAAATTCTTCTGAACGTAATTACTCTGTGACTGAAAGAGAGTGTTTGGCAGTTATCTTCGGTGTAGAAAAATTTAGAGCATATATTGAGGGAACTCATTTTACAGTTTTTACCGACCACTATTCTTTATTGTGGTTAACTAATATGCGTGAGCCCACTGGTCGTCTTGCTAGGTGGAGTGTTAGACTTTCACAATACTCTTTTGATATTAAACATCGACCGGGCAAACACAACGTTGTTCCCGATGCCTTATCACGAGCTCCTGTCATAGTATCCTCTTTAGAACTTGCTGAAGTTGATTTAGATCCTTGGTACCTGAAGATGATTGACAATGTCCAGAAAAATCCTGATAGTTATCCCGGCTGGAGAATTGAAGGCCATAGCTTGTATAAATATACTCCTAATCGACATAATATTACCAGTAATTTGATTGAATGGAAGCAGGTAGTCCCTAAATCAAGACGTAGAGAACTTTTCAAAACTTTTCATGATGAGCCTACCTCCGCTCATTTGGGTGTTTATAAAACCTTTCATAAACTTTGCGAGCAATATTATTGGCCCAAAATGCATGCCGATGTTGTTCGTTATGTCCGTCATTGCGATATTTGTGCGGCTAGTAAAGCTTCTCAGCTTGCTAGACCTGGTTTTATGGGAAAAGAAAAGAAAATTTTATATCCTTTCCAATGTTTGTCCATAGACATTATGGGTCCTTTTCCTCGTTCTAAAAACGGTCATACTAGTATCATCGTTGTGTGTGATTGGCTCACTAAGTTTGTTTTAGTGAAAGCAGTGCGTCAAGCTACCGCTAAATCGGTTGTTAACTTCATTGAGAACGAAGTTTTTCTTATTTTTGGGGTTCCTCAGGTGTGTATGGTCGATAACGGTCCACAATTCATTAGTTCTGACTTTAAAAAACTTATGAATAATTACAAAGTTCAACAGGTTTGGTATAATGCTTCTTACCATCCACAGGTTAATTTTGTGGAAAGAGTCAATAGAGTAATTGGTACTGCTCTCCGTTCATATGTAAATGACAATCATCGCACTTGGGATGTTAATCTTTATAAAGTAGCTCATGCTTTACGTAATGCTATTCACGAAGTTATAGGTTTTACTCCTTCTTTTCTTAACTTTGGTCGAACCGTTCCGGTTTCGGGAGATTATTATGGTCGTCTAAAGAATTTTAAAGAGGAAGAACTGACTCTTGACACCCGCGAAGACTTAGTCGCTGATGTTAATCAGTTGTCCGAATTGTATCAAGACGTTCGTAGACGCCTTAACAACGCCTACCAAAGAAATTCTAAATCCTATAACCTTCGTAAACGACCTTTAAGATTTCATCTTAATGATTTAGTTTGGAAACGTAACTACGTTTTGTCAGATGCTTCACGTCATTTTAACCAAAAGTTAGCTCCTAAGTATGTCAAATGTAAAGTTATTAAAGTAATAGGACCTTTAACTTATCAACTCGCGACGGTCCCTGATAATAAACGTGTAGGTGTTTGGCATATTAAGGACCTCAAACCCTGCTTTGGGGAAGAAGAATTTGAAGAATAAATTTAGTGTGAATGTGGGTGAATGCAGTGTGATTGTTGTTGGTTGAGCTGGTAGATATGTTCGGTCATTGACCCTAAGGATTTCTTTTTGGTGTTTGTTCGCTCTAACTATCTATATTTTGATATTGACCTTGATTAGGTTATTTTTAGTGTTAGGGGTCGAAAAGCATTTATTTTACTCCTTTATTTATAACCATTTTGGTTTATTTTTGTTTAGGGTGCATTAACACATTTCTTATTTTTAATGCGAACCTATTCTTATTTACCGATTTGTTGGTGCTACTTCCACTGATTATGGATTTATTTTGGGAAGTTTATTTGAGTGGCGGATTTTCTGTAAATTCAACGAACTCATCCGTTGTTAGAGTGGTCAGGCACTTTCGTGTCTTTGATTGAATATTTTTCCTGCGTGTGTTTGTGTCATTTACTTCTCCCTGAAGACCTTTTATCCATGTTTTGGTTAACAGAATCGTCTTCCTTGTACCTTTGTTTTTAGTCTTTTGTCCTCCATCCTTTCCTTTTCCTTCGCTAGCATTTTTGGTAGGTTGGTTGAGGATGCCGGCAGGCCACGGGGGTGTCTTTTCCATTTCCCCATACAAAAGGCGCTCTCTAGGGTTTTACCTTCAGGTTGCCCTTGTGTTATTGTGTTCGTGTATTTTATATGTTTTTTGCAATTTTTGACTTCGTTTTCCTACCGTTGGTCACGGTGGCGGTAGTTTCAGTGGGCTAGTCGGTCCTGGACTAGTTTGCTTTACCTTGGCCTAGTGTGGTGGTGGGTTTAAGATTTTTACTGCTACTCGCTGAAAGTTACCTACGTTCACTGATGTATTCTTTCGGGAACCAGTGCCGGGTGGCTCAAGGTGGTAGTAGTTTCATTTTTTTTTTCGGCTTGATTCCATTTTGAAATTTTCTGTTGTCTTTTTAGTCAGCCACACGAAACCAACCCTCCTACCTTCTCCTTCTTCTGTGGTTGTTTTGTGCCGTTTTCTCCCATTTTTTTTATTGTTTTTTCTCGGTGCTGCCATGCTATTGCTCATCTATTTTTTTGTTCATTAGTGGAGCTAACACTAGTTGTGTTAGGGTGGTCGGTTGGCTCACCGGCGCAGCAGTTTTTATCCATGCAGCGAGGGGTCAACTGGCATTTGTTACTGTCATTCTTTAGATGAGCAATGGTTGGGTCAGTACTGTGTTTTTTTTTCTCTTCTTTATTTTATTTTTTTAGTCCTTTGTTCTCCTTTCATGTTCCTCATTTTCTCCGGACCTTATTTTTCTCCAGTTCTATCTCTGGTGAGTTTTCTCCTCTGATCGATGGTTTCTACTTTCGTCGTCTTGGTTGGGGGGAGTGTAACGGTTCATTTTCCGTTATATTATTTTGCTCCTTTCAATTGCTTATTTACGGTGAATGCATTTATTGAACCTCTATTTATTATATATTCACTGGTAAAAGATTGCGTTGTTAGTGACTTTTTGGTTTTGAGTAGGTTTTCTGATTTGGGGAGAGAGCGTCATGCGCGTTTGGGGATTGGCGTTGCGTTCTAGAACTCTTGGCTTTTTCCGTTTGGGTTGTCTGCCGAGGCAGTTGAGTTTGGTGAAATTTATCCCGAAGTTACCTATTTAATTCTAATAGAATTTTCGTAATTATAACTTCCGAGATTTTCGGTTTTGTTTCACTTTGTGAAATTATTTTTTTTTGAAGCACCAAGATTGTGGTGGTAAGTGGAGATTTTTGTCTTATCATTGAACGCACGTGTTAATGGCGACTTTGTTACAGCTTCTTTTCTTTACGTTTTATTTTACGTTGCTTTACCGTACTCCGGCTCTTTTGGTTATTGCCTTTTTGCGGCTGCATTATTTATGGAGTTGAAGGATGCGGTAGTATTGAAAAATTATTTATCATTGCTGATTATTCGCAACTCGATCGCTTGGAGGATTCAAGGTCGGTGTTTATTGAATTGTTAAGTGTCGTCGAATTTACCTGGTTTTATTCCATTTATTAAATTTCTTAATTTTTAACTTTGCTTTACTTAAATATTTGTACAATTGAATTTTGAATTTTAACGCCTTCAGCTAATTGAACTTGCATTAATTATTTCATATTAATCCTTTTTCGCTTCACGAAATAAATTTATATTTTTGTTGTAATATACTGTAACGCTTTAGGTTGGTTTTTCCATTTTATTTTATTAACATATCGAATTTGCGTGTTTTTTTCAAGGTAATAAGCTTGAGTTTAAACAAGGCTATTGCTATATATATTTTTTTTATCGTTCATTTTTTTATTAGACTTGTTTTCACTCAGGTAATAAAGGTAAGCGCTTATTTATTTTTTATTTATCCACCTTGTTCGTTTTTTTTTTCATTCATGTATATCTTTCTTTAATTCAACTAACGTTGATATTTAGTTTTTTTTGGTTCCTTTGAAATTAACCTAAGCGATTTGTTTTGTATGTTTGATTGAATATTTTTGGCTTTTATTTTGTCTATTGTTAAATACTTTGAATTTATTAAAATTACTTATCTGTATTTCTATATTTTTTTGAAAACTGAAAAGTTTTCTGGCGCCCAATTTTTTCATTTTTTTATTAGTATTCACTTTCTGAGTTTTAACTTTGATAAGGCAATCCTCGGCGATCTACGGCCCTCGCAAACAACTAAGTTAGTCGGCGAATTCTTTTGAGTTTTTTTTGTAAGTATACAGGTAGGTGATTATTTTTCTTTGTTTCGCTTTTACCTGTTATAGGTTCCCTGGATATATGTTTTAATAGTATCAAGTAATTTATTCTGCCTGCGCATTTGTTTCTTTTAATAGGCATTGCTCCGATCTCCCTTCTTCTTGACATTTCTTCGATATAAAAGCCCCAAGATACACAAATTCGTTCACTTCGAATATCATCTCTTCTTGATAGATATCTTCAAGTTAAATTATGTGTTGTTCCTTATTGGATTTATTCTCATAAACTCTGACTTTTGGTTGTTGATCTTGAGCCCCATCTTCTCTCTCGCTTCACCGATTTTACTCGGCACTTCCTGTAGTTCTTTGGAACTGCTTGTTATTACAGCAACATTTTTGTTCAGTATGTGCCTACTTGGCTATCTCTTATAATTTTTACCAGAGACATATTAAATAATAGCTATTCTATTGTGTTCCCTTTGACTCTAACTTTGCTTTTGGTATTCCTCAAGATAATTTGGACGAACCTTGTTAACTTCGCTGGTATGTTGAATTCTTCCATAACTTTGATTATTTAGTGCCTCATATGGGAATTACTGATATCAATTTTTACTGCTTTACATTACCTGCGATTGCAGTATTAAATACTTTCGCTGTCAATACCTAGGTGGAATCTCGGATTTTACACTATACTGCAAACAGGCCGCTCGAAATGTCTGCATCTAGTTATACAGTGTGTTAATTTTTTAAATAAGTGTTCCCCCGGTGAAGTCACACAATAAAATAAGCGATTATCAAATGTTGGTATCAATACAGAATCCCTATGAAAATGTTATTGAATAACTGAGACAATGCATGTGTCCTTAAACGTAAACAGCACGTGGTCACTCCACTGATTTTCTCTTCTGCTAGCATTATCCAGTATTATTAATCCACCATATTTTCTTACCTTTAAAAATTCTTCTTGTACTTGTTTAATCCTCTTCAACTAGCCTATACATACAACTGTACTTGTATGGTCGCATATTTTCTTTCATTAGAAGTTATAGCTTTGTGTCCAATCCCCGTTTTCAAATGTTGTTTTAGTTTTTAGCCAAGCATCTTGCTGTATAGCAGTTTTACGTATGATTAGATTTGTATTAATGAAGATATCCTTTAACTTGAATAAGTGTAGTAGGCTGTTATTCTTAATGATATGTTTGCTGTTATAATAAGCCATTTTTTGTAATTACTGCTCTTAAGTACTTGAATGATCCTACTCTCTCGCACATTTTGCGTCCTACCTCTAAATACAGATGTTCTGATTACAATCTTGTGGAAATGATGAATTTCGATTTTCTGTGATTAACTTTTAATCCTACTGGCCCATTCCAACACAATATTAAAAAGTGTGGTTGTAGTGGATAACTTTATTTTAACCCTCTTTGAATCTGCAACGCCTCTGCACTTTTACTTTTGTTTACGCATTGTTTAGGCATACCTTTATCAATTTTCCCGTCATTCTAATTTCCATTTGCCTTTAAACATCTGTCCTCTTATGACTGAATCGTATGCTTAGCTGAAGTCTATGAATAGGTGGAGTAGTTCCAGGTCGTTTGCTTCAATATTTCTCTTAACGTAACGATATGATCGAAACCATTTTGGTGGTCACCCACCTCCTCCCCATAATCGGTGTTAACTTTAGGGAAATTGCTGTGCTCCTACAACTAAACTTAAGTAGTGTTATCTCTCTACAATTTTTACATTTTTTTGTGCAATGGAAGTATTACAACTGTCCGGTATGTTTTCCTTGATCCAAATTCTATTTATTACACAACATATTATTTTGTTTAGTTCTTTGCCTCCATATTTTACATCTCTGTCGTTAGAAGTCTTCCACTGGGATTTTATTATTTTTTGGTTTTTATTTTAATTGCAACGATTTCTTCATCTATTGGTTGATCCTCTCCTTCTTCTACACAATTATGTAACTTGCCCCATCTCTTGATTTTCACTTGGCATATTTCCCTCTGGTAGGTACGTTAAAAGGGTCTTCAAAAGATTACCTCCATTTTTTCACACCTTTCCTGTCTGTAATTACTTTTGATTCGCGTTCTTGCAAAATGTTTGTTACCCTTGGTTGGAACCCCCTTTTTTGTCTATAGAATTCCTTACTTTTTGCATTTGTACTGGTTCTTTCATTATTGATAGTGTTTTGTTAAACGAAAACGGGATGTTAACAGATCGATTCTACATATTATTTACCTTAATATCTAATTATCAATCGGTCCAATTTGCTACTGGAACATAATAGTGTTATACAGGGTTACTTTTAATTCGATACATTTCTTTGGAGATGTAATGGGACAGGCGCTAAGAAACAAATTTAACCCTAACATACATTGTGGAAAACTCAATAGTTTTTGAGATATTTCAATTTTTGTGTTTTTCTCAAAAAAGTAAATCTTAATGGGCCATATTCATAAACAGTATTTAAAGTTAGTAGGGGTTTAGTAGCTACTAAACCAATATAATTAATATATGTTGCTATAGCAATTAGTAACATCTAACTTTAAACACTGTTTACGAATATGGCTCAATGTCTTTAAAGTTAATTTTTAAAAAATCTACTTGACATTTTCCGAACTTTTTGACTGGATTACTTGTCCCACTCTATGGTCATCCGTTTCGAATGGAAAATATCCGGAAACATTTAGATCATGTGAAAATTTTAAATAAAAACTTATTAAAAATAACTTTTAAAAATCAGCTACGAAAATTACCTATTCGTTTTTCTCAGAAATTATTTTTTTATTTTTGCATAATGTATGTTAGGTTTAATTTGTTTCTTAGCTCCTGTCCCATCACATCTCCAAAGGAATGTATCGAATTACCAGTGACCCTGTATATCTTGGTAAAGATTTGTACCCTGGGACAATTAGTTAACACGATGCCCATTTATGATGGCGCTTGTGGCGTGGATAGTTTAAGCTTAGAACAAAAAATGTATGTTGTTAGCAGTGCAAACGCCTAAAACAGAACTTTAACTTTTAAAACTTAATTATTGTTGTCACCATTTCATTTTAAAGATGCTCTGTGTTACAACAAAATAATATAAATATATCAATATGAATAAAATTTAATCTGTAAATTGATAATATCTGAAAATCTGATAAAGCATGGAAAAGTTTTTTACGCTTCTGGTTTTGATTCTTGATATTCAAATACTAAATCAAATTTAGATTTAAAACTATAACTGTTAAGTGAAAAATGCTTGGAAACGGATTCATAAAAATAGGCAAAAAACATAGTTTGCGGCAATTTTAGTACGAGTATGTCCTCTGCGTTTTTGCATTTTAAATAAATCCTGAACTTCCGGAACATTTTCGCATGGCGCACTGTAAAAAAGCGAAAATAAAATACAGCAACCATCAAGGATTAAATGAAATGCAACTGCATGTCACAAAAGCTCCGTGTTTGTTGTCGGATAACATGTTGTAATAAATTACTTCATTAATTTTCAGAATTAATTATGTGGTTCTCTGTCTGACAGGGGGATTTATTTTTATGATGAAAATACCCGGCATAAGAATCTGTCACGTTGTACAATGTATGATAATATTAGCTAATTTTATTGAATTCTTAGAAAATCAGAAATTTTAATTTAATTGCTAATATTTTTTTGTATGGAATTATTTGTATCAAAGTAAATAATTGGGTTGGCATTTTTAGTTGGAATTTTTAATAAAAGAAACAGATGTTTCTACAAATAAAAATTCTCAACTTTTTTCCCAGAGAAAATTCGTAATTTCTATTATAAGCTATCTAATAATGTTCTTTGATCGACTGTCACGTTAAGACTAAATTCTCGTAAGAAAATTCCGGAGCATTCGCAGTAATTAAATTTAGTTTCTGTTTGACTTAAGTGGCGTTTCAAGAAAAATAAAATATAAGAGACGTCATTTCTTTTTTCTTAAAGTATTACAGTTGGCATTTTAAATAAAGCTCTGATTTGATATTCGTTTTTATCCGTACAAGATTCCTTGAAGGTTTATAATGCCACGTCTGTTTCCTCGTTTCTTACCCCAACATATCAGTGAACATTTATTTTGTTTCTGTCATAGACAGAATATTATATTACCAGGGTGCCCGAAACACAAAGCGTCGTTTTGTCGTAAACAATACAGTCAATTTACGATTTTCTAAACAAGCAGGCAACCGATTTAACCGGTGTAACCATCAGAAACTTAAAAGTTGATAGAATTACCTCCCTAAACTTCAGAAGTTTGTTTAATGAGATCAAAAACTCAGGACCGAATAACAAATTAGGTTGATGAAACACAACTTTTTCAAACTTGTCTCTGGCTCACTTCAGGAAATAAATAAATCAGAGAAATAAACGACCTAATTTTGGCCAATCTCCAAGAGTGGTCTTTTTGTCTATTTCGCAAATCAAGCCAACGGCTAATTGCGCTTGTGTTATTCTGCTTCCTCTCGTAATATATTGTCAGCACTGAAAACAATTAATTTTAAAGTACAAGACGAGGTTGGGTTGCACGTCGGGAAATTTCCAACTCGGAATTAATATTAAATATCGCAGACAAACTGTTTAGGTTTAGATACGATATTTATAAAATTCTCTTAAAGAAAATGACAGTTTAAAGAGCTGGGATTTGCTTGAAAAATTCAAATCGGAGAGACAAATTCAATGTACGTTGGACCGTTTCCTTTGAAATTAGGGTCGAACAGCAACACTGTACAAATACTGATCGACTCTTTTACCAGCGTTTACCGTGAACAATTAAATGTATGTCTTAGCCCACCCCATACGTGATACAATCAGCTGAATTGTAAGAATTTTCATACATAATAGCGTACATACTTACATAAGTTGGTTGCTTAAGCATAGAGTGTATCCAATCTCCGAAAATACTTTACCTATTAATTTCGTGGCTTCATCATATTAACGTTACTTTACATCTTCAACAGTCGTTTTGTTTCGTAGGGACAACCATCTACTAACTTTACAACGTTCAATAATCATCATCATCTTATCCCATCCATCGTCGGATGTAAGCCTCTTTTGAACGTTTTCATTCTTCTCTGTTGTTGGCCTTTTATATCCAGTTATATCCAGCAATTCTTTTTACATCGTCCATCCATCTGGTTTGGGGTCTTCTGTTTCTCATGTGGGCTCTAGGTGTCCACTCTACAATTTTGCGAGTCCATCTGTTATCTATCATTCTTGCTATATGCCCGTCCAGATCCATTATAATGTACATAGTCGTTGTATCACATCTGTTCAGTTCGATCTTCTTATAATCTCTGTGTTGGGTATATTTTGAAGTTTACTATTCAGTATTCTTCCTGCATGGCTCGTGGTGTTACTTGGAGTCTATGTAATATATCCTTGTTAAGGGTCCAATTCTCCATACCATATGTTAAGACAGGTAACACGTATTGATTTAAATTCTTGCTTTCGGGGTATTCAGTATACAGATTGTCCGAAATCCAATCTAAACATACAAAAATTAATGAGTGCAACAAGGAAGACATAAACAGTATGGGTAGCGCAACAAAGATAGAATGAAATCATGGTTAGGTAAATTTTTAAACTAAAGATCTCTCGCCAATAACAAACAATATCTATGACAGATGTTTTTGCTTGCTTGCTTGTTATTGGCGAGAGATCTCTTCCTTGTTGCACTCAGTTTCGGACAATCTGTATGTGTTAACCTGTATGGAAATGAAATAATTGAAGATTACTAAGCTGGTCTTAGACGTGGCTGCTTCGCGATTGGCCAAGTTTTTACAGCACACTAAATACGAAAAAATGCAGAGGAATAGAATCTACCAATTCATTGACTATTTATAGACTTCAAAGAACCATACCGCAGTATAGATGAAAGGGGACTGTTTAGTATTATGGAAGAAATAGGTATCATTTAGTAATGATAGCGCATTTACAATAAAGTCAAAAGAATTGGACAATCAATCATCAGTAAAAATTGCCATCAGTAGTAAAGCCATCAAGCAGGATACGACAACCTTTTACAGTGGAAGGTATAAATTTTGACGTAGTTTAAATACCTGTACGTGTAAATAAATTATCATTATCATCATCCAGCCTTTCTTGTCGTAGGCCTCCCATAGTAGTCGCAACGCATTTTTATCCAGTGCTTTACCCAACCACTTGTCAGCGATTCTTTTTACATCGTCTGTCCATCGAGTGGGTAGCCTTCATTTACTTCGCTTGTCGGTCCACTTCAACAATTTTTTGGTTTAACTTCCATCCTTAAATCTAGCAACATGCCCCGTCCTATTCCATTTAAGTTTTGTAATGCGTTGTATAACATTGGATGTTCTTGTTTGTCTTTATAGGTCTTCATTTCGTATTTTTTCACTGAGTGCTACTTTCAGCATCTCTCCATTTTCCTTTGTTCTATTCTGAGTAGCAGTTTTTGAGTCAGTGTCAAAATTTCTGCGCCGTATGTAAATCAAACGCTTTTCGCTTTAGTGTCATGGACTTTAAGTGTTGAGCATAGAGAACCGAAAGCTGCCGGAGTTATTCTTCTATACAGCTCACACGTCTGACTGTCTCTTCGTTTCCTGATTTTATTCCCTAAATAGGCATATTCTTCGACGAATTCGATGTTAGTGTCTTGGAGGTTCAAGTCACTCGATGATTAAATTCGTTATGAATTTGGTCTTATGTATATTCATTTCTAGTCCGACCCTACCACAGACAAGCTCTAGCTCTGTCAACATTGACCTTGTTCTGCCTAAGTTGTCATATATCAACACAATGCCGTTTGCGAAACGAAGCACAAACGAATAGTCGTAGAATTGCAAATTAAAAAGAGAAGGAGAGACCATCTAAGACAAAGATAAACTGACATCATAGACGAGGATACACAAAAATACTCAAAAATAGGAAGGCCAGGGCATAATCCCAGATGACAGTAGGGCTGCGATTAATGTGGAATTCTTAAAATATGAATATATCGAGTTATCGATGTATAGATTTAATTATTGGCGATATATCAGTGCAATTGATATCTTAAGATTTTTCATTTATAAAATAATTCTATAAAATCGATATTTTGCAAAGAAACTGTAAGATTAAAGCATCTGTAAGAGTTTATTGTCATCCATATGTGGAGCATTTGATGAATAAATAATTAATGTATTTCACTAGATGTATGGAGTTATTGAGTAAATCAATTAATTCGATACATTGATTCATTGGATATGGGGATTCAGTCGATATATAGATTAAGGGCCGGTCTTTCAATCTCCTAATAAGTAAATATTTTCTACGGAAACAATTTTATTAACAAATGTTCCCAAAGAAGATAGCTGGTGAAAGTTACCAAGAAATTGCTAAAACGGCTGTTTTTCTGACAGCCGAGTATAATGAATAATTACATAGCAGCTATACAGGGAAGTTTTCTTTTTAGTATACATATACCCTATGTATACTTTTATAATAAACGCAAATAGGCAACCCACTATACACTATAAACGTTAAAAAATTAGCATGCTGTGGCAAAAATCATCAAATTAAGTTAATGACAAAAAATTAGTCTTTAACTGTTGCTGTTTTTATTTTACTTTCTGTTTTGTATTGTTGATATTTTATGTTTTAGAATAATCGTTGAATTAAAATTATGTTGATATTCCACTAATTTTGATTTATTTTTTATTTACAAACATGAAACATAACCTTTACGCACCACGTGACGTGACGTTTATAGTGTATAGTGGGTTGCCTATTTGCGTTTATTATAAAAGTATACATAGGGGAGATGTATACTAAAAAGAAAAATTCCCTGTATAGGAATACAGCTTTACATGGTAGAAAATAATTTTATTTCTCCCTCTAATGCATACACTGTACCTTAAATATTACATTAAACTGAAATGTGTACTTCAAAGTATAAACACAAATAGGTATATTTCTCCAGCAATATGTATCGCAAGTTACATCAAATTTTTAACTTTTATACTCACAGGACACATGTTAATGGGCCCTTTAGTCGAATTCGTCCTGATAGTGTTTTACAAAAAAAAAAACTGAAATAAGGAATAAAGTGTTTCACTACTTACTTCAATAGCAGATATCTTGGAAACGGTTAATTTCAACGAAATTTAAACAGTATGAGCCATATTCATAAACGGTGTTTAAAGTTAGATGTTACTAATTGCTATAGCAACATATATTAATTATATTGGTTTAGTAGCTACTAAACCCCTACTAACTTTAAATACTGTTTATGAATATGGCCCTATGCCTTTCCTGAATAATTAATATGGCAATTTATTTTTGGTTGAACCTCCCACGAATTTAAAAAGAAAAAGTCGAAGCTTTTTTTTAAGGTGTAGCGAAAGTAGCGTTCCTTTAGTAGCAAGTACATTAAAATACAGTAGAGATTATTGTTTCCCATCCTAAAAATATTAGTTACGCCAATTTTCTCATGAATATCTTGAACATTTTTGAAATTGCAGAAAAAATTAAAACTAAAATTTCGATTTTAGCACTTTTAGCTCTTTTAATATTAACTTTTGAACGTAAGCCTTGGTAAATCCTAATATTTTTACCCTACAAATCTACAGTCAGTCTGTGTCTCATGACTTAATGGCCACCTTGTGTAGAAAATTACTCAAGTATTTCAATTCTAAAGATTTACATTTTGTAAATAACATTTAAACAAAACCAACGACTTAAAAATCTAAAAGCAAACCTCACTGTACCCTGACTGTTTATTGTAGCGATTTTCTTAATATGTTTTATTTGTGGATGGGTGTTTCGCTGGTAACTACTAGATTTGCTAGTTAAACGTATAATTTCAAGCAACTCATGGAACTGAATGAAAAAAAATAAAACCTTAAATGTGCAAATGTGCAAGAAAATTTATAAATCAATACTAATTGTTAGATTATTACTAATGGCCGAATAATTAATTAGAGAATCATCTGATTTGTTGGGTGCTATTGATTTATATGCAGATTGTCCGAAAACCAGTATGAACATACAAAAATTAATGAGTGCAATAAGGAAGACATAAGCAATGTAGGTAGCATAACAAAGGTAGCATGCAATCAAGGCTAGGTAAATTTTTAACCTAAAGATCTCTGTCATACCTAAATATTTTATCTGTCATTAAAAAGCATAATCTCCGTATCGATTAGTGGTTCTTATTGCATCACATCTCTTCTTCACAATTGAATAGCAATTTAACCCCACTTTATGCTTTTAATGACATATAAAGTATTTATGACAAATGTTTTTTCTTGCTTGCTTGTCATAGGAGAGAGATCTTTAGTTTAAAAATTTCACTAGCCATGATTGCATTCTATCTTTGTTGTGCTACCCATATTTCTTGTGTCTTCATTGTTGCACTCATGGATGTTTGTATGTTTAGACTGGTTTTCGGACAATCTGTATAGTGAAAATAGTCTAATGAACGAATGCTGAGAAATAAAGAATTTGCCGCTACTTATCAAAAATCAAATGATAAACTGACGTTTGGATTTTCTTATTTTCGATGATTCCTATACACATATTTACTTCTATATATCTACTTTGATAAACCTTGTTTTATTTACGCTTGAAGGATACAAGCAGGAGGAAGGATTTGTTATTAGTATTGTTTTATTTTTGCTTCCTTTCTTATAAAACAAATACAACCCGAATGAATTGAATTTTTTTGTTACCAAATATTTTAGCTCTTGCTGATATCGACATAATATTTTCTAAAGGTTCGTTTGATTTTATTACTTCCCTAACATTTTTTTTGCATTTAAGCATTCCTTTTCAAGCTTTCATCTGCGTAAACAATTGGTTTCGTAGACATTTTTGTTAAAATAATACGGGTCTCTAAAGACCCACCTACACGAATTCCACTTTTCGGAAGCATTTTGAAAAGCTAGCATTAATTTTTCATATTCAGGAGAATAACTGATAAAGGCTAACGTTTCGGATTACAAAACTTTTAGTTCTCTAGTCTAGAAATCGTACATTCTTAGTCATATAAAAACTTATCATTTCTTTATCTTCTAGGCGTAGTTTTGTTAGTAAAAATTCCTATAAAAACCGCTTATTAGAATTTTCATTATATCTGCAATAGACAGAACGTAAAATACTTGAGATAAGATGATTAGCGATGAGACAGCCGATAAATCAATTGGCTGAAAATAGAACTTTTAAAAAATCAGAAGATAGGCCTTAAAAGGGAAATGAATTTATCCAGGCATTTATCTGACATCAAAGTTCCTTTTAGATGTCTTTCGATTTACGGAATTGTAAGAACCTAACTTCAAGCTAAAGAATTCCTCGATAAACTTCACTTCATAGTTTATTATTTGGCCCATTGAAGTAACATGTATCTACACAAATAGATCAGGCCTTTAGATGTTTATAATTTTATTAATTTGCGTTAGTTAAGTCCAAATCGGCAAAAGATTAAATTCGTTTCAGCTGAAAGCTAACGTTTCGGAACTTTATTTGGTTGTTTCAAGCTCGAGTTGAGAATTTTCGTTCATTTTTACTGGTAATTGATTTTCTTGTTTCATGCATAAAATATTAGTCAATAAAAGTTTTCCGGATTTGAAAGTTCGGAATTGGCAGTCAAATCGAGCACCTGATTTTTTAACACTGTTGGAATTTGTTTTTTAGATTACATGCAGTGTTATACAAAACGCGTTGCCTTTTCGTTAAAAAAACGCAAAACAACCAATCAATTAGAAAATACAAAAAAATACAGTATAAGCATTTATTAGTGTTCCACTCAGCTACCATAAAGTGTCGGCGAACGGCAGTAGCAGCTTTAACTAATTTCTTGAAG
Organism: Melanotus villosus; assembly: GCA_963082815.1. NCBI lineage: Eukaryota > Metazoa > Arthropoda > Insecta > Coleoptera > Elateridae > Melanotus > Melanotus villosus. The sequence goes on along the minus strand of OY720419.1, from coordinate 96,798,916 downwards.
TATAAGGAACCGCAACCGTTTTACTAATTCGAAATGTAACGAAAATACATGTTGTAGGAAATTAGCAGACAGGATGCGAATAAAACCCTTGTCATGCGGTTTTAGCACCACTAACTTTCTAGCTTTGATGTAAAGTGGATGATACCAAATACGTTAGCGTTAAATGTCAACAAATTATCGTGGCTCTATTTAATGAAACATCGAGTACCGCGTCAGCAAAACTATAAATATTTGAATTTCAGAAGCCAATCTCCAAAGTTTTCTAAATAATTATGAAAGTTTATTTTAAATTTTGTTTAATTTATAAATGTATAAATAACCGGCAAAATAAATAAATGCTTGTAAAGCTTCTACCTTTTTAATATTTAAAATGTGGAAATTGGTTAGTCTGTGGTTAATTCGGTAGCAATGGTTTTTAAAAAAGTTTCTGCATAGTAATTCTTTCGTTTGTTTATTTAAGGGGAGATATCTAGGTCTGCGAGTGCTACGTATCCGTACGCGCGTTGACTGCCATAGTCCTTTAGCACCAACTGACAACAATTTTTCCTAATAATTCTTCTTTCGAGAGATTTTAACGTTAGTTGTTATTAATTATTCTTGTAAGTTTCATATGACATCAAATCCCTTAAATACAGCCTTTCCCTTCTTGAAGTGGCGTGCCCTTTAGAGGGCGTTGCCGGTGTTCTCTTCATACCACTGTTGTTTTTTTATGCTAGAAATTATTTATTTTCTACATGCCCCATTACATGCGTGTATATATGTACTTGTAACTCAGTTGCTATAATTAACTTAAGTATTATACATACATATTTAATTGCGAATACAGTGAAATAAAATAATTAGGACAATACTTAGTAAAGTAGCTTGTGTTACAGTAAATCAAAGATACTTTTAACAACACTTAAAAAATGTTTCAGATATTTTGTGACTAAGTAGGTCTTCAGCGCTGACCAATCAATGTCCTTCCATTAATATTTGGCGCCTTAGTGCTGTTCCTTGTCGGCTTAACCGGCTGCACCCGTATATTAAATGACCACTGATTTCACAAATATACTAGGGTTCCTCGATTATTTTAAATCTATTTACCTAACTTCTTATTTTCCCATGACCGGTTAGTATCACAGTTAGCTCCGCGGCTAGTGGTAGTTTCGTTGAAAACCTGGTTTCAACCGAAGGAAAAAATGATCTTGTTATCACACCTCTTTCAGCACTCTCCCACCTTCTTTGCCATTTCACTACCATTTTGTCACGTGCCAATCCTGCACTACGACAATTAATTGAGGATGTTGTTATCCCTTAGGCGCGCGGCTAGCTAGACAGTGAAGATGGGCGGTTCGAATCGTTAAAGACCCTTCAATTAAGGGATGGAAATTGTTGAGCGCCACTGTGATATGAAAGTCAGCCACAGATCTAAAAGGAACCCACCACAGAAGATTCCCAAGGGCTCCAAGGAAAAGGGTCGTTGCTGCTGACCTACTGCAAGATGTAACTTACCTTGCTACTGAAAATAACTTTACTTAACTGCAATGCTCAAAACTTGTAACCAGGCTAACACTTTATACGTAAATCTTTAACAAAACACTAAAACACAAATATGGCCGGGAAGCACTAAACGCAAATAACAAGGCCAACTAAATTGACAATAAAATATTTAATGAATCAAAAGACACAAAAATGAACACAAAGAAATTACACAAAAGGATGACAATCAAAAATAATATGTTACGTTAAAACAAATAATAAATACCACACTTACTTTACGCCCTTTACGGGAAGATAGAATTGAGGGTGCTACACTTACGTTACATGCTACAAAACATTCATAAGCTTAGCCCCTCAATCCTAAACAAAATATAGGAAAGACGAACATTAAAATAACATTTCAATTCAATTCAATAACCACCGATAAATTTTATACGCATGCAACACAACCAAAATAATGTCCTAACTTGATTTAACACTTGACTACAATCTGAACACGAAAGTCTTTATTGAACGGCGATCCTCAACCTTTACTATGTTGATTTATAGCTGCCAAGAGGCGATCCACAAAGCCTTCTTACAATGCCGCCGGATCAAACAGATGGACCAGCTATCGACTACTGCAAAAACAAGTTGCACACAAAACACAAAGATAAATACAAGTGGTAATTATTAAACTTCAAGCACTGGACTGTATAATATTAAAAAATGCCTGCCAACAAACGGCAATCATAAGCATTGAAACTGACGTTGGAACATAAATAATAAAAGCAGATGCAGTAGAAAGAGATTGTAAAAGGGTACCTGGCGAAGTGTTCTACTTGGTCAACCAAGGAGCACGTGGCGGGACGTATCGGCAAAGAAGGGGGTAGGTATTCCTTTTACCAAAAGGCGGGTGCAAAACAAACGACGAAGACTATTCCAGAAGCTTTAGGGGTTTTTCTTGATTCCGTATTAGGGAACATGTGCGATAACGATACCTCCAACTTCCGTTAAACTTAACACAAATATCTCAGTCCGAGATTGTATGGCCTTTCTTGGGATTATCTGGATTCTACCGTAATATAACTCAACGCAGCTACCAAAGAAACGAAAGACCTTCTCGGTGGTATAAGGACCAACACTGGAAACAACAAACTTGCACGCCCGTAATAATTAAGCCAAAACGTCCGACATGGTAGACAGATTGCCAAGTATTAAAGAGGCGGGGTACCTAGAAGAATTGAAAGGACGCCACAGAACGGCTGACGAGGCCTAAAGTACAGGGGGATTCCCCGGTACCGTATCAACTGGAACCAGATGAGATCATGCGCTAACAAAATACGCGTGAATTGGGCCACCTTGGGATTCTCAACGTAGGGAACTTTTTCAAAGACGAAACATATTGAAATGACTTGAGGATTTCGTAGAACCGCATGGAAAGAACGTGCCCATTTAGGCTTAACCTTTCGTGTTCTCCAGACTAAACGAATTTAATAAGCAGAAATAAAATAATTGATACGAAATCAAACTTAGAGGACAGGACCGTACTGAAAAATCTTAACAATAATTTAAAATGACTTAAAAATTGCAAAATAACACGGAATTGCAAAATCACGTGACAGCATTTAAAGCATCTGCTTATAGAAATATAATCTGCGCAGTTGCAAAAGTACCATGCAATTTTTAAATTCTTACCCAATAATTGTTTTCTTATATCTCCACTTACTTCAATGACTAAATATTTAATATTTTTGGATACGTCTGTAGTGTGCGTGTCAAGTAGCCTACAGACATAGGGGACTTGACAGCTTAACGTGGGCTCCGCACCACGCAAGTGCTTGCACTGTTACCGCAAATAAGACCTACTAGGCAGAAATAAATTAAGCGCAATCCTAAATTCCTTCTACTGAAAGTGCCAATCAGATTACTGATAATTCATTTACTTACATACACGAATCTCAAGTTAATGTACAGTTTAATTATTAACTCAAAAAGATAAATAAGTTATATAAAATAATGCCATTAAATTTTGACTTGGAACTTTTCACTAAGAATGAATAGATTTGGTATCGAAGACAATAAAGGAGTGGATTTATTATCCAGGCCCCTCAGTAAACTAAAGTTGTTTTTTTGTCTGTTTATCCATATACAGTACGAGTAAAAAGTAAGGAATATATTAATTAAAACCGAAACAACCCAGTTTTCGAACAAATCCTCGAACACGTCGATTTTATTTTATGAAAATGTACATTTTTCCATTAAATTCGATTGTCGATTGTAATTTGTTTTCGAGTAACGACGTAAGCGTCATTTTTTTTAAATGGAACTTTTTACTCGCACTGTATATAATGTGTGATATCAACTATTATCATTGCATTATCATAAACTTTCGTTAGAATTTCCTAATGGTACTTCAGTATAATAGTTGCTAATGTTTTTTACTTCCATTAAACTCTGATAACTATATGGACTGATATACATATATTTTAAATACCATGAGGTCAAAAAAAAAAAGATTCTGAGCAGGCCTTGACTAGTACAACACGATTGGCTACACTGGTTCTAGAATGCCTATGAATTATAATGTGACAGTGACATTTCAAATGTAAGTCAGTTTTGCAATCTTGTTTCCAGAATTATTTAAGTTTATCGTTGTAATACTAGTGAAGGATCACATTTTGAACACCTACTCTAACATGTATTCATCTTAGTTTTCAGTTTGTTCCCTAAATAAATACTGTTTTGCGTTTTAATTTATTTGAAATTTATTAACCTCTAACCTGCTGCCACATTTTGAAATCAGTCTTGCCAATCGTGTTGTACTAGTCAAGGCCTGCTCAGAATCATCTTTTTTTCGATCTCATGGTATAAGCCAATGGTTAAGGACTCTCTACGTTTAGGCTGTCGTTGTTTTTTGATTTGTTCTATTATTACTGGCTTAATGCTGTTCGAAGGTTTATTCCCTGTGGGGTATGGTTTAGAACTCGGTGCACATAAGCTCTTTGGCTTATCGCAGAACCGGGTGGCAACTTTTCAGGGGGTCAAATCTAAGTAGCGGCTCATTTGATTTGATTAGAAAGACGACCTTATTTAAACTTCATTCATTTTAATTTTGATTAATACTTAAGACAAACTACAGCAGGACTACTAAATGCAAAAAGTTGAGGATGCTATAATGTCCCTGTGTAAACTGTTCCTGGCTAAACAGACGGCACAACTGGAGACCTGCGAATTTAGGATACTTTTAGGGTATGTGTATGAATTGTTTGTATTTGATTAAATCAGCCCAAAGCTGGGCATTTCCCCTATTTCTCTGGACAATTTCTGCAGCTAAGGACATTTTCTACACCTATTAAGTTAAGGTTAATACTATTCTTAGTTTCTTTGTTCGAGATTCGTATGGACTCCGTACGAACATTCTATGACGCGCCCTCTTCAATATCTGAAGTGTTGTGAGCGTTCAGCGTCTTGCATTCCAAGTTTTGCTAACTGGTCAACTATTTCATTTTCCTTTTTGGTATTCTGATATACTTTTCGGGGTTATTCTGATTTATTTTGTTAACTCCACCGGTCCATCAAGACATTAAGAAGGCTTCAGAATTTATTCCTATAGCTTTCGCAAGTTTTAAATCTTATGTCATCTGCTATAATGTTTACTTTGTGTAAACTTTGCAACGGTTACTGCTTCTGCCTGCGTTGTAAAGCTATCCAGGTTAACACCTACGAGGTCCATATCAGAATTACGTACCTTTCTGTGTAAAATCAAAGCTAGTTATATAATTTGAGAAATTTATTCACTATTTTTCTACATAATCTCCTGCCTTATTTAAACATGATTCCAAATGCTTTATCGAATTTTCGCAGCACTCTATAAATCTTTTTTTGGGGAGGCTTTTGAAATACTGATAACTAGCACTTCCTACCGCAAAACCTGATGAAAACTTGACTCCTCGGACGAAATCCTTAAGATTTGAAAGCAGTCAAAAATCACTAGGCGCAAAATCTGGTGAATACAATAGGCGAATAAAGGTTTAGATTCTATTTTCTAAAAGAAAATCGGTAACAATGCAGGTTTTGTGCGGCGGTGGGTTGTTCCAGTGCAAAATGATATTCCCATCAGTCAGATTTGGACAGAGGTTTTTTTGATAGCAGGCAACAAGATCACCTCCTAAAATTAAATCAGATTTATCCCAATAAATGACATAGAAAACTCTACTGTTTGATGACTTGAAAGCTTGAATTTTCTTGATGGGAAAGAGTCCGAGTGTTTCCACTACTTTGATCGGCATTTGCGCATTTACCCAGCTCACCTTCTGAACCTTCCTTTTTACTGGTTTCATAGATTCCAGCATACAGGACCCAATCCCTTTTCCTTCTTTTTGTCACTTCACTCAACTATAACTCTCAATATTGTTCAAAATTTAAGACAGTCCTATTCAGTAAGTAAGTGATCTCTGCTAACAGTTTCAAAGATCTCAGATTGACCTTTCTTTGGACAGAGGTTTGTTTTTCCATATTCAGTTCATGAAAGCATGCAAGACTGTAACTTTTAAGGTTTTCTGGCAACATCCTTTTTGCTGGTGCAATGCTGCGAAGTGATGGATTCACAACCTAGACATCGTCTTACCATGGGTATACCTTTTTACACGTCCAAAGTACTACTTTATTCATTCTGGTTAATCGATTTATTAATTTATTGTTTTGTTCCAAGTGAGCATTAAAACTCACTACTATGTCGAAAGCCTTTGCTATCTTTAGTTGTCATTATTTGCCATACCCTATTATTTATTTCAAATTTTGAAAATTTTTAGGACAAAAAGTCGTAAATGTTAAGCAAAATTCTAATCAGGTAGTGCCAATGGCCACAACAGCTGATAAGATATTTGACATCATTCTGTTAACCTAGATATCGTCCAATAAGCAAACAAACATGTTTTTGTTACATTTGTATTGATATCAGACCCATAATAAGATAGTCCTGTTTACACCTGTTTAGTTAACAAAGCCTGCTGCGGTTTAAATTAGACATGAATGCGACCTTCAATATCAACTAGAATAGAAGCTGGTTATGACTAAGTTACGTTAGCTATATGATCGTTGCAGTCGGTATCATAAAGAGATAAAAAGTATGAAAGCAATTTAATATGTAAAAATAACTAAATAATTATAGCTGGCCGGGATATTACAACTTATGTAACTGTAGGTAATATAAAACTGCATAAGAGATTAAATTTATAAGGATTCCTTCCTTTTTAACGTGTTTTAATAAAATTCTAAACATTTTGTGTCCAGAAGAACATCACTCCGCAGGGATTTAAACTAGTAACTTGAGTGGTTCAAATCCACGCGACGATGACATTTTTTAAACCAGATTTATCAAAATCATTAAAACAAAATAAAGCTACATATTTCATTAGAATCTTCAATCCATTACTTCCAATTTTATGAAAGAAATCTGAAAAGCAACTGTTCACGCAAGTCTTCCCAAAATATTTCAAACACTTGCCAAGTTCCAAAATTCGCTAGGTAATGACATGTTAACTGTTAGCAAATTAAAGGTCGGAAGCTATGGAAACGATAGTGACAGAAGCCTTAAATATTAGTTTTTCTGCTCCCACCATGGAAAGTGGGATTTTCAGACTTCGTCTCCATAGATACGAGTATTGAAAATGAGTGTTTGCCGAACAAGTGAAATTAGCGTGCGGAAAATTTACTTTCCGCACGCACATCCATGATTTTCGGTGCGGCAAAGTATAATTTTGCCGCACCGAAATCAAAATGTCATAAATGACATTTGATGAATGTCAGATTTGATTTTGCAGAAATATTTAAATTTTTTTATGGAAATGTGGTTGTAGAAAAAATAGTGTGTAATACATGTGTTAAAAGCTTGTATTTGCCACTCTCATGTGACTGCAGCACTCACTATCGTTCGTGCTGCAAACTTCACATTCGTGTGGCAAACGCAAGCTTTCAACACTTGTATTACAAATTACTATTCTAGATTTTCATAGCAAATTCGGCTTTTAAATAAGTTTAGTGTAACTTTAAAGGTACCGCAATCGGCACAAATAAAGCTTGCAAAGTTTGAAGTGAAGGTTTTATATATAGATTTAAATATCAAGCTATCCAAACCTATTGAATTAAAAGATACGTCTTAACCAATAATAACTAATAAAAATGAAATAATTAAGTGATTATTATTTGTTTTGTATCATGTCAACATTTCCTGTATCAAGCTGAGACATGATTTTTTATTCCATGGATTGGATTCTGGATTATCAGTGGAGGGTAGCTTTTTAAGCCACATGCACTTAGGCCTCACTAAATGGGCCCTTTGTACTACCTCCTAGGCAGCCCTCCATTGTCAGACTACTCAGGCCACCTCAACCCGGTGACGAACCTGAGAATATCTGCCACTGGAGCACTGCTAATACTGGCCATGTCCGGCCAGAAATCCCCCAACATGGATCTTCTAATTGAGGCTAGAGCAGGGCAGTGGCATAGAACATGCTCTGCCGTCTCCTCCTCTAGATTACAAGCCCTACAGCTGGGGCTGTTAGTCAGCCCCATTCTGTGCAAGTGTTATTCCATGGGTCACTGAGAATGACTTAAATTGGATCACTTAAGTATACGAAAATCAGCAATAAATTTAATGCGTAGCAAACTTCCAGTTTAGTTTTTTTAATGCAATAATTAGCTAAAATTAATTCATTTTGATAAAATACAATCGAAAAATTTATTGAAAAGTGATGCAAAGACAGAAAGGTTAAAGTAATGGCAAGGCAGACTAATAAATCCTTCAGCTTAACTAAGCAAACTGTCGGAACAGCTTTTAAATATTTAGTGTAAACAAGTAAAAACCAGACTGACTCAGAATCCCAAAAGGCAAGCTTCGTTAACATCCAGATTAATTAGGGAAATTGCAATTACCTCCAAATGCAACAAATAAGTTATGAAAGTACGCTCAATAAATTGTGGCTGTCTTAGCGACTGCATGGAAATTGTGTTATCACACAAAGCAGCTTACCCTTCCGGCAGAAAACGGGGAGCTATTATTATCGAAATTCTTACGCCACGTGATCTTACGCCGATTTCCCTCCCGATTTATTAGCGTAGCTTTTATTGCTCGTAAGCATTTCTCGCTAATTTGCATGGTAGTAAGTTAAGGCTGGAGGCAAAACTTTTTCTGAATTTCCAGATCTATTTTCAGATGTCTGGGGTTTGAAGAACGTGATCCTGACCCTGGAGCCTACGGTAGTACAACGACTCAACCACTGCATCCTCAGGTGCAGCTACGATCTCGAGGGTGCACCACTTTACACGGTCAAGTGGTATCGAGGTTTGCACGAGTTCTATCGTTACACGCCTAACGAATATCCTAACACGAAAGTCTTTCCGTTCGGAGGAATAACAGTGGACGTGAGTGCCGTTCTTATAATAAACTAACAATGAATAAAAATGTCTTCGATTGTAGGTCAACCACTCGAATAGCACTCAAGTTGTTTTGAGGAATGTGGAATTCAATCTATCCGGAAACTTTTCTTGCGAAGTCACCACTGAGGAGGGGTTTTCCACCGGATATGATGCTAAGACTTTACTCGTTGTTCGTAAGTGAGAAATTCCTCTTTAAATTGTATGTGTGTTTGCGATGTGACTGTTGGCGCGTTTTCGAGATGGCTTAAGGGCCTTCCCTATTTCAGTAAACTGACACTTAAAAGCACTTCTCTGACATCAAGCCACGAGAACGTCTACCTATATGACACATACACATGTAACACTCTAAGAATTTTATGCGAAGCACGAGTTTCAATATGAATGCCGCAATACTGAAAGGAGTTTAAATTTCAATGAGGTTTAAAGTAAAACAATTTACATAAATTTCGTAGCTTCGTCATCTTTAAATTTATCTCAAATTAAAATTGTCATTGAAGTAAACATAAAATCCTTGCGTAATTTTAGTGTGTGGGAAAGGATTGCTATAGTAATTAAACTAGTTTACATTCAAACATTAGAATATAGTCAACCAAAACGTTTTAACTATCAAACTAGTTATTAATATTATATCACATTTTAATATGTTAACATATACATGCACATCTCTCTCAATGAAATTTGGGTTTTGGCAACAGTATTTATAATTTACTTACTTACCGCTTGGCGTTAGTTCAGTTGAACAATAATACTAAAACTGCATTTTGGTCCACCTGAAAAGAAAACAGATTGTTAGGCAATAAACAATAGGAAATTAACTATAAATTTCATTAAGTGAAATAAAAATTAAAAATAAAAATAAAAACAATAGGCTTACTTGGCATTTGGTACTTTTGTAACTTTTGAAAAAACACAGGTTCTATTCTCGGCTGTGTTGGAATTTCTAAAGGTTTAGATAAGCTGAAAGTAGAAGTTTTTTAGCTGAGAATTACAGTACGAAAATTACTCCAATCAGTGGGCGTAAGGGTGTACAAACGAAAAATCGCTTACAGTTGGCTTTGATTTATAATGGAACACCACCTTTAATTTTACTCTTATGTCATGCGTTACTGTCCAAGTCAATTTATTAGTTATATTTGACCGAACTTTAAAAGGGAGATACGCCGTTACAAACCAAAGTTACTGCATATGGTTCTTTCGTTAGGTTAACTCTTCCCATGGGTTTGTAAAGCGCATTTTAGGTTCTAATTTTAGTAAGATTACTAAACGTTTGGTTTCTAAACACTAGTGCCCGACCGAGGCTTCGGCTTCGGCTTCGGCCACCTTCGGCCGCAAAAAGCACATTCGGCAGCACATTCGGCTTCGGCGAAAAAAGGGCCGAAGGTTTGGCCGAAGCCGAAGGTTACACACAGCCGAGCGATTCACGCAAACAAACGAAATATTACGTACTCGTACAATGTACAATATTATTCATTTTATTATGTTATATGTATTTCAATAAATAAAAAATAAATAAAATTAAGTTTACCATCGGAAAAAATAAAAACAATTTTATGCTATTTAATTTATTTACACTAATTTACCGTAAGAGTTCTAAGTCTGATTGCACCTTCGGCTTCGGCTGACAAACTGACCTTCGGTCGGACACTACTAAACACCCTAAAAGGCATCAATAGCATTTAATATACCTACGTAAATATATGCCAAGCTTTTTTCGACAGTGCCCACTAACCATTAGCAAGTGAGCTACGTTCAGGCAACTTTGTAACGGTTCATTTTCCGTTATATTATTTTGCTTCTTTCAATTGTTTATTTACGGTGAATGCATTTATTGAACCTCTATTTATTATATAGGTATTCACTGGTAAAAGATTACGTAGTTAGTGACTTTTTGGTTTTGAGTAGGTTTTCTGATTTGAGAGAGCGTCATGCGCGTTTTGTGATAGGCGTTGCGTTCTAGAAATCTTGGCTTTTTCCGTTTGGGTTGTCTGCCGAAGCAGTTGAGTTTGGTAAAATTTATCCCGAAGTTACCTATTTAATTCTGATGGGATTATTGTAATTATTACTCTGTTGGATGACTTCCGAGATTTTCAGTTTTGTTTCACGTTGTGAAATTATTTTTTAGAAGCACCAAAATTCTGGTGGTAAGTGGAAATTTTTGCCTTATCATTGAACGCACGTGTTAATGGCGACTTTGTTACAGCTTCTTTTCTTTTCTTTTCTTTTTATCTTCCGTTACCTTACCGTACTCCGGCTTTTTTGGTTATTGCCTTTTTGCGGCTGCATTATTTATGGAGTTGAAGGATGCTGTATTATTGAAAAGTTTATGATTACTGGTTATTCGCACTTCGATCGTTTGGAGGATTCAAGGTCGGTGTTTATTGAATTGTTTTAAGTGTCGTCGAATTTACCTGGTTTCAGTCAATTTATTAAATTTATTATCATTAAACGCATGTGTTACCTTCGAGGTGATTGATAATTTTGCTTTACTTAAATATATATACCATTGAATTTTAACGCCTTCAGCGAATTTAACTTGCATTAATACTAATTATTTCATATTAATCCTTTTTCGCTTCACGAAATAAACTTATATTTTTGGTTGTTGTAATATACTGTAACGCTTTAGGTTGGTTCTTTTCATTTTATTTTATTAGCATATCGAATTTGCGTGTTTTTTCAAGGTAATAAGACTTGAGTTTAAACAAGGCTATTGCTATATTTTATTGATCGTTCATTTTTATTAGACTTGTTTTCACTCAGGTAATAAAGGTAAGCGCTTATTTTGTTATTTATCCACCTTGATCGTTTTTATTACCATTCATGTAATATCCTTAGTTAATTCAACTAACGTTGATATTTAGGTTTTTTTTGGTTCAGTTTATTTGTTTGGAAATTAACCTAAGCGAATTGTTTTGTATGTTTGGTTGCATACTTTAGGCTTACCTATTGTTAAATATTTTGAAGTTATTAAAATTACTTATTTGTATTTCTATATTTTTTTGAAAACTGAAAAGTTTTCTGGCGCCCAATTTTTTCCATTTTTTTATCAGTATTCACTTTATGAGTTTAAACTTTGATAAGGTAATCCTCGGCGATCTACGGCCCTCGCAAACAACTAAGTTAGTCGGCGAATTCTTTTGAGTTTTTTTGTAAGTATACAGGTAGGTGATTATTTTTCGTTGTTTCGCTTTTACCTGTTATAACACATCAACTAGGCGAATATCTGAAAGAACTTAAAACATATTTCTACATACAAAGTTACCGGGTTATATTGATTCAAATTTGAAGGTGTATATTGTGCATTTTATTAAACAAATCACTGATATTTTTAATATCCAAGGCATGCTTGGTGAAGCTATAGTTATACAATTTAAAAAAAAATGAAAATGGTTGCTTTAAGTCTACCCTGTCTGAGACTCAGCTTTATGTATTTGGTTGTCTGTTTACAGTAAAGAGGAATAGGTTGCGTTCCTTTTTCTATCATTAAACCGACATCATGTAATTAATTTTATGCCCATTCTCAGATTTGACTAACTTTTATGTAAGTAATTCATAGCTGAAGTCCATTTAGATAAGAAGATCGCTCATTAATTGATTGATTGATTTATAGCAGCGTTTTTGTTAGGGGGGGGGTACCCATTGTTCTTGCACTACGATTCTTTGGTCTTTTGTACGCCTTGATCCAATCAAAGTAAACTTGTGCCCTCAACGAGTTGCAGGATATTTCTTACTAGGTGCTCGTGCACGTTGCATTACCCCGAAGAGTTGTCGTCTTTTGGGGTACAGCGCTGTGCAATCAGAGATTATGTGTGAGGCTGTTTCTTCCTCTTCCTGACATAATCTACAGAGTGTGTCTCCCCTGTATATGCCTATTTTTTGTAGGTGCTTTCTCAGATGGAAGTCCTACCAGCCGTCTAATCTGAGTTCAACCTAGGTGTAGTACATCGGATGTCAGTCTGCTTACCAATTATTTCCTTTCCCAGTTTCTGTATGTGTTGCAACCCAAAAATACGGTTCATTGTTCTATCGCTGTTCTGGTGCTTTTTTTGAGTATGCCGAATACAGGTTGTGGGCCTATAAACGGGGTGCTTCGTTTCCCTCTATACCTATGTGCCCTGCCACCCATATAAGTTCAACTGTGTTCTTCTCAGCTAAGAAATTCAGGTGATTCAGACATTCTCTCGTTAGTTTCGAACTAATCCGAGATGATGCCTTTAAGGCTACTTGACTGTCGAGCAGAATGCTTCCCGCATTGTGCATTCCCCTGAGCACACTGCATTATAGCAAATATTTCAGCCAGAAAGACTACGGCTTTAGTTCACAAAGATACACTTATGTTGTTTCTTGGTCTTTCGCCATATATTCCAGCCTCTGTATCCTATACTGTACGGGATTCGTCTGTATACCAGACTATCCCTTTCGAGAGGTAAGGTGGGGTCCTTGAGTCCAGTTATTACGATTACGTTTCACAGTGAATGTTTTTTCAAAAGAATACTCTGAACAAGTGTAATTGTAATTGCAACTGCTTCCTGTATTCGTCTGTGTCCACATCGTCTTTGGTTAGTGTCCGAACTACCAGTGATTTTCATTATATGTCCTCCAATCCAGAAAGAAGGAGATCAAGTATGAATTAATTCTTTGACGAACTCGTATTCCCTGACACAAGAAACATATTGTCCTGGAAATTCCAAAATATGTCTTTCATGGGCCAATACTAAAATATCAAAATAAAGTAGATCGATCGTGTAGCTACGAGTGCAAGGCATGGGTCTCTCACGCAGGCATCTCGGGATGTCATACGTTAATTCTGTAGCACTGCGAGTAAATATTATTCCCCTTTTTCGGTGGGCTAGATTAGACTTGTGTCCATAATATGTGAAAAGGGCGCTAGAAGAACGCGTAGTAGCAGTTATTAACTGGCTATCGGCCTCAGCATAGACCGGAGTTATCAAAATAAAATTTTCCCCTTAACATCTTCCAGGTTAAATTTGAGATTTTGAATTTAGAATAAAAATGTTTTGAAGCAATGAATATATGGGGTGCGGCAAAATATACCCAGCTATGGAATATTGCTATGATTTTGTTATTTCCTTGACAACTGTCAAAAGTAAAGTTTTATATCAAAGTAGAAAGATATAGAATTTTGTTATGGAGCGTTATTCGCCTCAAGAAGGCGCAGAAATTGTTAAATTGTATTTCCAAAACTTTTCTTCGATAATTTCAACTCAAATGGAGATATTGAGTGGCCGCCTCATTCCCCTGATTTGACGGCACCAGATTTTTTCTTGTGGGGATACTTGAAAAGTAAAGTCTGTATTAATCGCTCACAGACGTTAGAAGACTTAAAGGCAAATATTCGTGAAGAAATTGCGCAAATTCCAGCTGAAACATTGCGCAAAGTTATGCTACACGCTCAAAGTAGAGTTGGTTATTGTCTGGCTTGTCGTGGTGGTCATTTACTCGATGTTGTTTTTCATAAATAATGTTACATGTTTTAATAAATAGTTTTCATAAAAAAAAATATTTTTTTGCGCTATTTGCTTATTTTTTTTATTTTAAATAAACTTGGCTGGGTATATTTTGCCGCACCCATTACTACCAATATAGAACCTTCAAACCTTCAGTAAAGGAAAACTCTAAAGTTGGCCTGGATTATAATACTAAACATTTCCAATTTTAGGAATTTTTCCATTCCCAAAACATTCTGATATCTCTCCCTCTCTCTCTCTCTCTCTCTCTTTCTCTATCTTTCTTCTTCTATCCCTATGGCTCTTTCTCATTATGGATTTGCTGTTCACATATTCACTTTTTCGAGTTCGGTTCGCCGTTATTATGTTGGCGTTTTCCATTTGACAGTTGGTCCTCTACCGTTAACTCGTTAACGAGTCCCTGAAATTTTTGTGTCGAGTTTCGTTTTTCATTGTTTCTGCGTACTCATTCCATTTTAAAACTTTATTTTCAATACTTCTGATGGAAGTCATCACTTTCATTTCTTATTGTATTTCTTCTAGCGTGTTGTAGGATATTCTTATGCCACCTACATACCTCGCCTGTTCTTATTTTTCTATGATAGACCAAGATTCCCCACTGTATATCATAATGCTCTTTATGAAGTTTCGTATAATACCATGGACGCCCCTTGTCCCTTACGAATTTCTTCTAGCATGTCTGCATATATCTTTCCTGAGATTGAAATATTGAAATGAGATTTTTTACATATTTTGATTATTTCGTCATCAATTCTTAGTTCGTTCATCTGTCCCTCAATACACATACAATGTGATTTTTTAAAAACGCAATTGCATCAGGCCGTATTCTGACTTAATACAGACAGTTCTAAGGTTATTAAGACAGAATACGGCCTGCTGCAATTGAGTTTTTAAAAAATCGCATTGTATTTGTTTTGATAAAATTGGTATTTAAGCTCTATTATTCGCATTTTTCTTTTCATTTTTGCAGCATACGTATGTGTTATGTTTTCCCTGTCTTGCGCAAATATTATCTGATCATTCGCAAACATGGGAGTGTTGGAATTTGAATTTGTATTCGAAATTTCACAGTTCCTGGGTCATGAAAATTATTTACATGTATGGCGTGTTGCCTATTTACGAACCTTCAGACGGGAACAGAAAAATGAGCACTCGGTATGTATACAATGCAGCCGTTTTATCTCGTAACCCTTACTATTTCTGAATCTGCAACACACATTTCGGGTCACATGGTTGGCTATTGATAATGATAATGCGTAAGGGATTACGAAATAAAATGAGCACCCTGTATACAACACAGAAAGCTTATTTTCTCTCATTTTAGCATCACATGCTCGTGGTCTTCAGTTTATCCTTAAGCTCTGACAAATCAAATTTGTGAAATATAAATGACAGCCTCCTTGTAAAATGTTTTGGCTAACCTTGTTATGTATTCAAATTTGAGAGTTTTCATTTTTATATGTTTATTTAATACCAAACCTTTCATAAGAATAAGAAATACTTTTGCTACATCAAGTAAATGCGGATAAATCAATCATTATTAAACTAAGACAACCCAGAATCTGGATCTTGCGTCATACAGTCAGATAAATAAAGGCTCTTTTATAACTCCTGTCAATATTTATGTACTACTGTTCGTTACAACAAACAAAGCAGACATTTTAACAAACGACTTAGGGCGGTAATAAAAACGATTTCCAATAACAGAACTTGTTTTCTTGGCTTTATCCTGTGCAAGAATACTGGCGGCAATTATAATAATTCAAGGCAGCAGCTTTCTCAAAATGTCGACCTTAACAGTTTTAAAATAGGCAATGATTAAGTACGTTTTTAAATGATTCTTTTTATTTACTTTGTAATTGAGCTAGGAATCCGAACGTGCATCGATTGGCATGGTCATTTAGAACTACCCGACTAGAATTTTTCTAAACCAAAATACTTCCATACCTGGTAGGGGTATTTATCGTACCAGATATTGTATTGCCACAAGTAGAGTTTGATATCTTTTTAGCATTAAACCTAACCTAGGACCAAACCTGTGATCTATGGTTTACAAAATAATCTCGACTACACCACCAAGCCCGGGAATATTATATCTTAAAACCTATACTTATTTAACTACGTGAATTATTTGGTATCCCCCTTGTTTGTACTTATTGCACGGGAAGTGTTGTTGATACTTTTGTATTTAGATTTAGTGCGTGTTTACACTTCGAACTAAATGATTCTCAAACATGTGCACTAGCTCGAGCTTATTGAAAATCGCATTAACGATGTTCGAACTGCAGATTTTAATTTACACTCCTCGTTTTCTAACAAACATCCGGTGAATATCGACGAGATTAAAACTACGAAGTTAGAAAAGTTTCCTATCTGTGTGGGTAGTTCGAGCAAAAGTTGTAATAAATTTTCGAATTTAAGTTTTAATAATTTTGCAGAGAAATAAAATGATGATGGTGATAGATATGGGAATTTAATTAAGCAGTTCAAGAAACTTTTCACCGCTATTTTTGCTAGGTTATTATTTATTGATTGTAAGAAATATTTCTAGTTGCAGTTGTTTGATCGAAATGAATCTTCCAGGCCTATTTGAAAGCATTTCGCGTGGTTTAGTTAAATTTTTATACATTAAAGGCACTTTGAGTGCGATAAACTCCTCGTAAAATAGATCTAAGAGAAGTTTATGATGAAGTATTTTGTAGATATAGAGTAGACTGGTTGAAGTTTCGTATCTTAAAGTCTGCATTTTTGTGTTCGAGAATGCTTTGCGACAGTGATAAATTTTCTCACGTAAAGCATCGCATAAAATTTGTTGAACAGGGGTTATTTTACTTTATAATTTTATTAGTTATAGAGGCGTAGATGTCTGCATTAGAAAAGTACTTCGCCCGTAAAAGGAAGTCGATAAAAACTGCGTATAACTTTTTAAAACTCTATAAAAATTAATGTTAAATTAAGTTTAAAAGAGCCCTTCGTTCGCGAGACCAATTTTCTTTACTTCAAAGACCTTATCTAATCCCTTTTATATCCTTCTTAAATCTCTTTTAACTACTTATGAAAGATCAAAATTGAACTGCATTATTTAGTTCAAAAATTCTGTCTCTTCGAATCAGAACGTTTTCTT
Organism: Melanotus villosus; assembly: GCA_963082815.1. Taxonomy (NCBI): domain Eukaryota; kingdom Metazoa; phylum Arthropoda; class Insecta; order Coleoptera; family Elateridae; genus Melanotus; species Melanotus villosus. The sequence goes on along the minus strand of OY720419.1, from coordinate 96,781,402 downwards.
TCTTATGCAGGGCTAAAAATTGACGTCAAACTGCAGACAGCGTGAAATCGTTCGGAGATTTACTTGTGAAAAAGAAGCCATGCGAATGACAACTTATTAAAATTTATACTTTCAGTATGAGGATTGCTTTCGACTTTTTTCCTCTCGAATAAACCACGTGAGAAAATTCATTTATAACGGACACTTATTCTATGAACCTTTCGTTTATTTCCTCAAACTTTCGCGTTGGACCACATCTTTAAAAAAGATAATATTAAGCTATTTATTACAAATTCCATGTTATTATGTTATTTATCACAGCTACACTAGTTATAGTTCCATCTGTTCCATCTCTACACAATGCGTCAACAATAGTTCTAAATTCGCGAATCGAATAATTAAATAATTCCTTTCATTTATACAAAGTATTAACTACGAACTATCAAAAGAGTTTGACAACAAAGCTTACAAACTAACGAGAGTATTCGCTCTCTACGCTTTTTGTACGGCATTAGAGATTTAAAACTGAGATAGAAAGAAACCGCATTTGTGGCTCATCCACATCAAACATTTGTGGGATCACATCAAAGTCTACGGTGTAACTGAAGAAGGTCCTCGAATTGCCCTCAGACAGATTGATTACGAATTTAACATTGGCGTTGGAAAGATTCACGGAGTAATTCATGGGGTATTTGGCTATAAGACTTTTACAGCTCCATTGACCTTTTACTTTCTCTTAAAGAAAGTACTTTTGTAGTGGAAGATAATATTATGCATTTTTTTTAGTGTATTTGGAACATTCGAGTGGTGTTTAAGAGATATTACGTGAAATAAAGTAATTCGTTAGATTTCTTCCGTAAAAGAATGAATCCTTAAAATTTAATCATTAGATATGATTGGTAATTGTTATTGATAATCAGTAATACCGTTCTTCGATGTAGCTTCGACATCTCTGTTACGACCAATAGGACAGAATTTTTTAACTGTGGTGTAATGTAAAATATACCAAGTTAGATGACCAATAACTCTAGCAGCTGACGTTATAAATTCAATTAAACATTGACCAGTTAAGCCTCCCAATATTTCAGAAAGTAGTCAAATATTTCACGATATAAAGAATAAAATTAAATACGGGAATTATATCTTAATGGATTAAACCTGTAAGACTTGTTCTTAAAATTGGCTCTTGCCTAATTTATCTAAATTCGACACCACATTTTGCATTGCATGTATGAATCTCAATTTGCAAGTCAATGTTTAACTTTACCTTTTATATAGGGTGTATAATTCGATCGAACATTTTTAGGGGTGGATGATATCGAGAAGATAAATAAACCCCCCGTCGGAAACGCATGATAACTGCGATAGAAGTATCAAAACATTTTATTCGAAAAGGTCTTAAGTATGCAATAAGTAAATTAATTGTTCTGCCGAATCATCCTAAATGTGAACTTAAAACATTTACTAATACCAGATCCTTAAGCATCGGTATTTACAAAAGTACCATGAGATCGAAAAAAAAAATGATTCTGAGCAGGCCTTGACTAGTACAACACGATTGGCTACACTGGTTCTAGAATGCCTATGAATTATAATGTGACAGTGACATTTCAAATGTAAGTCAGTTTTGCAATCTTGTTTCCAGAATTATTTAAGTTTATCGTTGTAATACTAGTGAAGGATCACATTTTGAACACCTACTCTAACATGTATTCATCTTAGTTTTCAGTTTGTTCCCTAAATAAATACTGTTTTGTGTTTTAATTTATTTGACATTTATTAACCTCTAACCTACTGTCACATTTTGAAATCAGTCTTGCCAATCGTGTTGTACTAGTCAAGGCCTGCTCAGAATCATCTTTTTTCGATCTCATGGTATTATCTTGATGCCTTTTATCATTCCTATATGTTTATTAGTCAAATTCTGATACACCCTGTATAGCATGTTGCTTTCGAATATGAATTCTCATAAATTATTGAAAATATTTAATACACAAGTTCACAATCTAGTTATGCGAAAGAGGAGCGGATAGCAGCGTGTAGAAGGTCTCGGGTCTGATGCAGGCATCTCAGGTTCGATCCGTCAGACCAGCGAACCCGGAATATATGTCGAATGCTCAGTCCTTCAGAGGGCACGTTAAACCGGTGGTCCCAGTTGTCATACTAACACAATCGTCAACCTCGCACCACTGCGGGTCGATGGGTAAGGTTGGCCTCCTGTCCAGCATACGTGCAAAGAGGGCTTACATAACTCGTTCTTACGAGTTACTAATTAGCGAGACCAAACCTACCTTAATTCTCTCTTAACTAACAGGATTCGTATCTTAGCTCATTAAAATTTCTACACCACCGATAAAATTTCAAACTCGTGAACTGGTCACAAAGCAAACTTTCAATCCACTATGATATCGAGCCAGCTAATCTTGAACTTTATCATTTGCGAGAGTTGGTTCAAGAATCGGTCCAAATGGTATACTTTTTCTGTGCTTCGTCCACTTCGCTTTTCCATGACTGCCTCTTTTTCTTCATCCTATTGGACTTCAGTGAGGCAATTTAAATAGCTATCCATCTACCTCTAATATGTGCATACCACAGAAGCCCTTTTCCTCTTTGTCATTTGTTTAAATCTTTCGGTTTGGATGTTGTCCATTTGGATTATTTCATAAGTTCTCCAGAATTCCATTTCCACGGCCGTTGTCTTATTTTGATATTTCTTTTCTGCTCCTCCCTCATCACTATGCTTCGTAACATTGGTTCGCAGATTCACAGCTTTGGGTGTCGTTAATTTATCTGTACCATAGAATTGAATTTTAACTGTTTGGCGCAGTCATTAATTCCTTCTTTCGTAGTCCCTTTTCGAGATATTTTAATGCTTGAGTACGTTTTATGTTCTCGTTTACTATTTCCTTTAACTTTCCTCTTGCATGGGTATCGCTAGGTACTCAATTTTATAGAGGTTCATTTCTAGTCCACTTTTTCTTTCTTCTTCTAGTTTCCGTAGCATGTAACTTAGGTGATTTTCATCTTGCGCCATGATCACTTGATCATCTACAAGGTTTAGCGTATATAGATGTCCATTTCTTATGAAATTCCTGGTTTTTCTCATTTCTGTTTTCCGTGGTTTTATGGTAGATTTCAGGAATTTCTGAAAGAACGTCGGTGACGTATATCACTCCACCTTAAAAGTTCCTAAGGTTTTCGAGTTTCAGCTTCCTACTTTGACTGGGAACTGATTTTCTACTTACTGCTTTTGGTTGCTTGGTATAGGTATTCGAATACTTTTCATTACCTTCCAGTCTCAGCCTGGATACTGAATCATAGGCTCTATGAAGGCTAGGTGTACTGTTATGTTGGTAGCCATTTTATTTTACATAAGCTATTGAATCGCGTAGATGTGGTCTATGCAGGTTCGCCCTAATTTAAAATCTTGATTTTTTATCTTATCTATAAATTTTTAATTACCCAAAAATTGCTGGTCTCTTTGGAAATCAATAAAAGGTAAATTATTTGTAAGAAAAAATAACGAACTTATTGAAAGAAAAGTCATTTAACGGAGATAAAACGTAATAAGACAGAAGACATACCTATCTCTCCTCATAATTAGTTTTGCTTACATGTAATAATTTGAAGAGCCACAAAAGCTATCCTTCACTTAGTTTGATATTCATAAAAATTAGGCTAAAAAAGGACGGACGCAAGGAAGGACGGACAAACGGACGACCAAACGAATGAATAGACGGAAGGACATGGAAATTTCGTTAATACGGGATTTGTAATCTACATAGTCGAATCGGCACTTATTTATCAATTTCAACCCTCAGCTTGACTGTTTCACATAGACATTACCAACCTACGTATTGCATATGCACCCTCAAAAGTTATAGGATAACGAACTACCATCAGACATGTTAAAATTCCAATTTCTTCATTCTTTAGAAATGTAGTAATTTATATGGTACCCAGATTAACAACCAAACAAATATATTTTCAGGTCTCTTTAAGAGAAGGGTTAAAAAGAAACGTAAATTTTGATAAGTTTAACCTTCTATAAACTGTCCGAGTATCAGTCTCGTATTTGTGTTTGTTCAGTCGACCGTATAGACAATGTAACACCCACTCAGAGAGTGTGTTCTACAAACACGGGCTGCTTTCTTAGGATTTTATCTGTATTCCTATACCAGTGAATCCATTTCTGCACAAATCCGATCGATTCTGAATGGGATTTCGGGTCGTGTCTTAACATTAAGGTCCTGTCGGGTTCCCACCACCTAATCCATTTTCTTATTTACATCTTCGGTTTTCTTAGCCCGGTGAGAAAATTTCCCCACGTTCACTTTACTTCATTATCTTAAAGTTATTAAAGTTATAATTTTATACCTAAAACCATAATGCCCAAAGCTTGTTTGAGTTTAAAATTGAAAGTTAAAACTCAACCAATTAAATACAATCGTTCCGAATTTTAATCGAATTAGATGGGCCGATACTGAAAATTAAATTTATTACGGTAACTTAAACAGATTAAGGTTCAGCTGAAACCCTGATTCGAATAAATCAGTGGGAATTATTCTGAAATTTAAGTGTAAAGGGAATGGCTTGTTACCGTTTCACATTTATAGCCTTAGAAATTGATAACAAAGTCCGTTTTCATTCGCCCTCTTCTAACTTTTGGAATGAAAGGTTTGAGGTTTCAGAATTCAAGACTTTCGAGTGGTTTTCCGTCAGTCACGATAAAATATCAAATATTCAATGAAACAGCATTCATGGCAGTCGGTGAAAATTGTGAAATTAAGTTAGAGGTAGCGCTGGATAGACGCATTCGTCGTTTTATTTACTGTTTCGCTGTATTATGCACTCTAAACTGACAATACGATTTTAATTATAATTTTAGTTTGAAAATCCACTAACTTGTTTAAAGTGATTTGGCTGTAATGAAGCTTCCGTTTCATTTTTATTAGAAACTAAAAATTCTAATAATCCTATTTTCAAAGAGGATTTTATGTGTTTACCATGACTCTTTAAAAGAGTTATTATCGGTCTGCACAGTTTACTGCACTTGCTCGAATATGATCGTGATGATGATAAAGGAGTTGGTGGTTTCTGTAAAGCCGGGTTAAAAGGTTAGATTAACAGGTCAGACCAACTTTGAAATGGAGTTGGATGAGCGTTGAGCCATAGCATCAAGCGGATTGCGCTTTTTCGTGCTTTCATTCAGACTCATTCTAGCCCCTCGTTATAACTCAAAAGAGACAGATTAAATCATAACAAAGAGCACGTGCTGATACCTCTCTTGTTATCGTAAACCACAAAAGCTGGTTCGTTTGATACGACCTTATTACAACAACTATTACAAAGCCATTACATTTGAAATAATTTACGGAAACCCTTAATTTTACTCAAACTTTTAATAACCTCAACTTTAAGACAAATAAAATAAAAGAAGCGAGAAGTTGTTTAAAATTTTAAAAGTTATAATTAAGTTCGTATACAAAGGGGCTTGCTGCGCCAAATTGAAAACAGTTCAGATTTCTGTCGGCACTACGTTATATTATTACCAAAGCGAAGATTGTTACCTTAAAACAACAACAGGATGACAGCGTTAAATACAGAAACCTCTAGTGAAGACTTTTTATCCTATTACATTGACTGCTAAAATCATTTCCAGCTTAACTTAACTTAACGAGATTCGCAATTGTTCAATTGTTGCAACGGATTTCCAAATCTGGACTAGGTTACGAATATGTGTCCCTTTAACTGTGAAGCAGGCGCCGAATTCACTAAGCTACCGACAAAAAAATACTGAATTATCATGTTGTTACGAATTAACTATGAAGAGTTCTGACTTCTTATTTAATTTTTTTGGTGCTTTCACGCAAGTGACACGTGAAAATGACTTGGAAATCGATTAATTTGATTAACACGTAGATGGTATTAGATAGATTATCAGATCTGAACTTAAACTGAAAAATTGTTACGGTATAGCAATGTTTAATATTAAAATTATTATCCAGTTATTATTAAAGCAAAAGTCTCTTACTTATGCTTATACAATGCCGGTTTACTTTTCTTATTTATTGTTCTTTTGTTCGCGAGAGTGATTGAATGATGACGTATTTGTACTCGTCGAGTAGCCCATGCAATTGTAATAATTTGGTACTACGCAAAAAGTTTAAACCGTGAAATTTTTACAAAATGCAAACGCAGCTGACAAACTTACACGACTCCCAGCGCTGATGAGCACGGTCATTTGCTTTCGTAGCTTCTCTTCGCGTTCTTAATTTGCACCCTCTTTTTGGCGTCATAACATGGCGCCGTCTCTACTCTCTTATGTATAAAAAATATTAAATAAATAATAGTGTATAAGGCACCTCTTAAAAGACCAGGTATAAATAAAATATTATTAATTTAGATATAACATTACATTTATAATTTCCATACTGAAGCGACACCTTAGTAGGTAGCTATACATAAAGTTCGTCTACGCGAAAAACTCGAATAGGCAATTAATGATTACCTCTGGACGCTTTGAACAGGTAACAATTATTATAAGCTATTTTAGCCTCTACTGTACTGCATCTTATATTACTTTTAAGGGCTACTATTGCAAGAAACACTTTCAATGGGACAAGGGTTTTACCAGAATTTCCAGTTAGTGTTTTAATCGCCTATCAGAGTTTCTCGCGTAGACGAACTTTAGGTCCGCATCTAGGTCGGTTAGCCAGGCTATTGCAGCCGGAGTAGCCTCCATGACATCTCTCCATTCTTCTTGAAACTTCTGTATGAAGCATTCTTGAACTATGTGAGCTATCGCTTGTTCTCCATTTCTACAATCACATGTAGGGCTGTCAGTGACTCCCCATTTGTGTAGCATTGATCCAGTTTTTGCGTGCCCTGTTCTAATTCGGTTTAGTTGGCACCATATTTTCCTGGGCATCTTCATTTTTATAATTTGCTGGTTAGGATCTTCTATGTTATTCGGAACAATATCAGCGTTTCTCCATTGGATTTCCTATGTATTGTAGATATTGAAGACTTCAGCCGTTGTTACAGTTTCATCATTCCATATGGGATTGCGTGATCTTAATCGGTTTAGTGGCATGTTATCTAATACTTGAGGGATGGGTAGTGTTCTCGGCTTCTCTGGGTCGTTGAGTTTCTGCCACTCCTTGGCTGTGGCGTGTTGTCGTCTGTAGCCATGGAATTGGGGTCGATGTCAGTGTACCAGTTATTATTCTCATAGTATCGTTGAGCTGGATGTCTATCTTATTGACGTGCGAGCTTCTGACTCATACTGGTACAAAGTATTCGGCTGTTGTGTATACTAGTGATTGTGCAGCCGTGCGTAAGGTATTTGTTTCTACTCTCCATGTGGTTCCTGCCAGTTACCAAATAATGTTGTAACGAGTTTTTAGCTTTTCACTGCTGAGTTCCAGGTGTTTTCTGTATGTTAGCGATCTGCCAAGGATGACACCGAGGTATTTGTTGTGCTTAATGCGTTCATTGCAGAATATAACATTGATTTCCCTGTTTGCTAGCCGATTTGTAAGATGGAAAGCACATACTGAGGTTTTATTCGGATTTGGGCATAGTCTTAATTTCTTAGAGTATTTGCTCATTATCTCTACATACGTTGTTAGAACTTCTTCGCTGTCTTCTAATTGTTTACTTTGGGCGGCAATAACAATGTCGTCAGTATAGTAAAACTTTTGGGATGTTCTTTCTGGTATGTAACTTGTTGCAACACCCTACTTTAGGGGAGTTGCCCTAGGTAGCTCGGTTAGGGTCGAGGCTGTTGTCGCAGCTCTAATATATGACACAGATAAATACGTATAATAATAATAAAATGTAATTCTGGTTAATACAACGTAACTTATTAAGTAAAAAGAAATCAATATACAAATTCATAAATTAAAAATAAATGTTGTTCCAATAATTGTCGTTTGGTTATACCTTCCTGCGGTGTTCGCTGCTCGAGTGGTTGCCTGGGAAGCTACACGCATCTTGGCGCACGTCGGCCTACGATCGTAGGCGGTGCCGGCGCGGATACCCTGCAGGCCGACATAGCGGGACTGGTACTTCTTATCGGATTTCGTGCTGTTTATATATGTTTCCCTGGCCTGTTATCTTGCTATGTACTCGTCTGGCAAACTGATTAAGTGGTTTTGGCGTCGCACTGGCGAGTCTGTATCCGGGATGGAAAAATTCCGTTGAACGGGCACCTGCACTAAACTTGCTATAGGGAAATTTCATTTACCTTTTCTACAGAAAGTCGTTAAAGACAGGTGGTACGTTACAGTATAAATTGAAAAATAGCGGAGCCAGTACTGATCCCTGTGGCAGGCCGTGTTTTATGATTTTTGATGTAAGTTTGTGGCAGCGAGTTACTTTAAAATATTAACTTCTCAGCATGTTTTCTAGGAGTGTGGTCAATTTCAGACAGCGAATGATATTCATGGAATTTAGTAGGAGACCAACGAGCCAGATTGTATCGTATGCTGCGGTGAGGTCGACAAACGCTACTGAACTTTTAAGGCCTTTTTGAAAGCCTGACTCTATATATGAGGTCGAGGTTAGGACTTGTTCACAGGACCTTGTATTTGGCCTGAATCCGGCTTGTTCCTGGAGTAGGTTCTGATTGACGATTGGATGTATTCGGTTAGAAATTAGTCTATCCGATACTTTGTAGCAGATACTTAATAGCGCTATAGGTCGGCAGTTGCGGTTTTTTGAGGGTTTTCCTAGTTTCTGGATAGCGACTACTTGTGTAATTTTAAATTCTTTTGGGGTTTATCCTGTGCCCAAAATATCATTTAGCAGACGTTTGGGCCATTCTTTCGCTAATCGGCCTAGGTGTTTGATGAATTACGGGAAAATGTTATCGGCTCCGGTTGCCTTCTTTAATTAGAGCATTTTTATGACCTGATTTACTTCTTGAGTGGTAAAGGGGAATGAGAACTCGGGATTTTCTGCTAGGTTGCTTTTTCTAAGTGCTAGTTCCTGTTTGACTTCTCTTTTGTCTTCTTATTTAAGTGGGACGTTTTCAGCTCGTTGCTTGATACGTAGTGCAATCTGTCCTGGGAATGCTGTTGGATTAGGGTTTGGGACGTGTGTTTCTGCTCCTAATCATTGGAGTAGGGACCAGCTTCTTTGGCTGGAATGTGTAAAGTTGAGCTTTTCTGCTGTCTCTTCCCACCTTTTCTTTCTTTCTTGGTTAAGTGTTTGTAGTAGTTGGTGGCCTAGTTCAGTGTAATTTGTTTGTTGGTATTTATTGTAGATTCGTTCTGCTTCGGTGTTCCAGCAAGTTATATATTGTTTTCTACATCCTCATGCTCCAATCATGACTCCTACAAATCTTTTATAGTTTTCGGTTTTTGGTGGAATAAAACGGATATTTAAATCGACTTCCTTTATTCCTTTCTTATACTTACTGGTACTAAGTTCAACTAACACGGCCTTTACAAATAATATTAAGACGGCCAATTATTGGCCCCTTTTTTACCAAACAGTACACATAATACAAATGTACATGAATGGTATTTTTGTTGAAATACCGGTAATAATCTTTGCTTTGTGCTTTTCATCTTACAACAAGCTAAAGGTGCAAAAGTTAATAATAAACATATCTAACTCCAAACGTTGTACTCTTGTAACAAGAAAAAACAATCCTTAAATTTTCTTAAAATACACACAAAGCTGTGTCATTTAATCCAAGAATATATTTCTGGGGTCACAATATTTCGTCTGAGTGTATGATGAAAAAAATACAAATTCTCTGTGAGGTAACACAGGAGCAGAATTCATAATGAGAGTGGAGTCTGTATGCCTACTCATTTCATTTCGCAAGTAGGTTTTTCGTGAAGTTATAAAATTCGTAACTTTGAAGAAACTCATACGATACTCTGAATAATAAATATGCTGTAAGTACGTTGTTTATTAGATAAGGGAATAAACCCTGCGTAATAACTGCATATAATATTACAGTCGAAATATTTAGAGAATGCTGAACTCGTCGAGTCATTTCTAATTAAAGAATTAAAGTTTAAAACGAACAAACTACGCTTAAAGCTTTTCGATAGTTGTGTATAAAAGTTTTAGGGCTTTTGTGGATGCTTAAAAAGTTTTTAGCTTTATAAAAAAGAACAATGAACTTCCAGGAAATTATAAGAATCGAACTCAGTATATCACAATTCTCCGGGAAAGAATAATAGTCCAAAGTTTTTACATATAAAATTTCCTTGTATCGGTGTTTTTCATACTTTGTGGAAGTTAGGTCGAGTTTCCTCGATCAACTATCAGAAGCATCGACTTTGTAAAATACCTGAAGCAATGCTTTCTCACCAACTTTTATTTAAACTTTCATCTCGTCGTAAACTTTTATGGAACGACTTTACTAGTGGAAACAAAAACGAACACCACTGAATATAAAGTGTGTTTTTATTTATTACAATATCCTAATCATAATTTAAAAGTTCGTCGATGTGAAAGTATTGCTTTAAACAGTGCTGGCAGTATTTCTTTAAGTTGACCATTTTTCTTTTAACCTAAAATTTACTTCAGATATTTAAGTAGAGCACAATATCCCTATGTAAATTAGTGTAGGGCAACGCAACACAATTCCGGCTTGTGGTTTCCCAGGACAGATTGCCATAAACTGGAATCCCTGAGCGATTAGGAGGTTGATACTTAGTCACTAACTAATTAACATGAAGCACCTACTTTACCTAGGTGTGAGTCGCAATAAGTTATTTAACGGTTTCCCTACGCTCGTTGTTAAGTTAGGGTAAAATTGGAAGTCGGTCCTTATTAACTTCATTATATAAAGCGCTAGACAACTTAAGATCTCTTAATGAAATATCTTGCGATATTTATTCATTTGACTGCGAGTTAAAAATTGTATGAATTGTCCTTGCATTAATGCACATGGTGAAGTTACTAAATTATACCTGATTTCAACAAAATGGGATTGATAAAGAGGCAATACTGAATGGCCTGCCAGATCGCCTAATCCTAGTCCGCAAGATTATTTCTTCTACAACCTAATTTACAGCATTCGAAGGTAGGCCATTGACTATCCTTTACTTCTTGGATTCTTGAATATCCTATTCTTTGTAGTTAGTAAAACTAAAACTTGCTATTGTTTATATTGTTAGTACAATGTAGTTAATTACTTCACAACTACGATAAAACCAGATAGACTTGGAGTTACTGTTAAATGCTTCAGACGATTATCAGATATACTAGGGCCGTGTTTAAAATGTTTTAGTTGAATTTCCGATTTAACCATTACCAATAATGTTTCTACTTTATTTAGAATAAGTAATAATAAATGGAATACTTTAGATGTTTAGGTGTTCCTATACTTTTCACCAACATCGTATGTTTCTTGAACTGCCTTTACGGACAGGATTGAAGATTTTTTGATGTCGAAGAAATCTGTGACTTTGTTCTCCTTCGGATACGAAGTGAGATAATAAGGTAGTTCTCATGCGATGTTTGTTACGATAAAACCGCCCCCCCACAGGGTTACAAGACGTCTAGCTTCGGTAAAGTTCTTGTTAGGTGGTACTTAATATCGGAGCAGTTAACCCCAAACTTAGATCCTGTTAAAAGAAATATAGAACAAATCGAGGGCTTACGAACGTGTTTTAGAGTTACATGTGTCACATTACTAAAGAATATCAAGTCTATGTAGGGCCACAACAATGGAAGAAACTTAAATTTGGACTTACGCCAGTGTAACCCTGAGCCCTCGAAATAAATATAAAGAATGCTTCATCCCTATATCTGCGCCAATATTGAAAGCCCGTCTTTTTAGTTATTTGATATGCAAGCAAAATCTGCTTGAAGGTAGTTGCCTAGACAAATCTGCTAGGTAACGCGTGGTTCTTTATATTCGTTAAAAACTTAAGGCGGCCGCAGATTTGCTCGTATTTTTACCTATACTTTCGGGTGCTATGGGGTCTCCTACATCGCCTACTAAGTTGGTATTTGGATATAAAATTAACATAAGAGTTTTATTAAGATGGAATGGTTGGAAGAAGTTTGCTGTTTTTGGGTCCTAGCGTCAAAGAAGTACGGCCCTTAGGAATTGTATGAGTCTGTTACACCATCTGGCTGCTGGTGATGGAGCTAGAAATAAAGAGAAATAATGGTAGAGGTTTGTTGCTCTTACAAGTGGGTTAAAAGCCTTTACAAAGATGATATTGTCTGTGGTGAGAAGTAAGAAAAGTTTAACAGCAAAAATTTGCAGATATTGTTCTTTGTATTTAGTATCGCCCAAGGACATCCTATAGGGCTTTTACACTATGTACTATGTTGATAATTAGTCTCAGAAATTAAAAAAATGTCGGCAGAGCATAACAGATTTAGATTTGTTACTTTTCTTACTTTACATCAATGAAAGGGATGATCAAACGTAATGGACACTCTTATACTATTTGTTATGTTGATAGTTGAAGATGAAAATAAAGGGATTGTAAGAGTTATATATAAGTTACATTAGCCGTTAGTGGTAGAAATCTAAGAAACAAATTTGCAGATTTATTGCCCTTTTTAATTTTTTACCAACAAAAGGGACGCTCGCGTAGACCATCGAAATTTCTACATTATCTGGAGTTAAAATAAGAGGTTTATTAAGGTAGTTGAAGCAGGAGGTTTGTGCACTTCGGGTGTATAATTAAAGAAGGTAAACTCCCAGGCATTGCATGCGACTCTCATATTATCTATAGTGTTGGTAGTTGATAAAAAAATTAGTAATAAAAGGCTTGTCATAGTTATTGCCACCCAAGAAATGCTTAACATTTTTAAACAGATGAAAATCCCTTAGTGCTAAATCCGGACTGTACGCTGAATGAACCATAATCTCTCATCTGAAACACCGAAACAATTTTTGAGTCTTCACAGCAACATGCGGGCGAGCATTGTCATGCAAAAGCACCATACCCTTGGGCAACAGTCGTTCTTAGGTGGCAAGCGGTATGAAAACAGTGATCAGTTAAAATTCGCTGTGAGTAAGTGGATAAGGAAATAGCCCAATATTTTTGGGTGTGTACCTCTTGCTGTAAGTTTTTGCAGCTCTTTATATCAATATCTAGGAAGGTACAACTCATACTTTGTTTGCTGGATTGGTTATTTACAGCCAACTTGCATCTGATACGCAGTCTTGATGTAACCATCGATTCTGTATTTTCTACTGATATTAGCATGTTAAACTACTCTTTCGCACTTATCTGCACCAGCTGTCATTGCAAGTCATCCTCAGCTTCTTACATGCATAGCACAATATTTTTACTTCCGTTGACTTCTTTGACGCCTTGTATTATCTTGTCCATAATTAAGTTGAATAGAGTTGGGCTCATACTGTCACTTTGACGAATTCCCGCCAGAATGGGTATTTCTTCAGTTAGTTCCTGTTGTCTCTTTATACGTCTTGTTGCTCTTATTAATCTGTTAAATAACTTTAATATAGTTGTAGTCGATCTTGTGTATTCGAAGTATTTCTAAAACATCGGCTAGTTTTACTCTATCAAAGGCCTTGTTGAGGTCCACTAAGCTAAGAAACAGCAGTTTGGTGAATTCTACAGATATTTCAATTATTTGTCCTAAGATAAATAGCTCGTCGACCGTCAATTGATTTTGTTTGAAATCCTGTTTTTCTGCACTTACTTGATTTTACTTATTACTTTTTTATTTATGATCCTTGTTAGTAGCTTGCTTGTACTATTTAGCAATGATATTGTTCTATAGTTCTCGGGTTAGTTCTTATTTCCCTTTTTGTAAACTGGTATCGTGAAGCTTTCCCTCCATTATTCCGGGATTCTTCGAGTTAAGACAATTTTTTTCGTCTAAGGATTGCTATAAGTGTGCATCTTCTTGGGCGTCTTGTTATTTTTTTTGTTCCAAAGTTCCAAACTTCTTCTTTTTCTTTACCGGTTTCATAATTATTATTGTGTTTATTGTGGTCTGTTATCTGCTATACATATATGCATGTTATTCGTTATTGTTATTATTATTTTATATTTACTTGTTCTTACCATATCTATTTAATCTTTGTTATATTAAATACTTGAACGATCTGAGAGTCCTTTATTGGGTGTATGTCTTTTGAAGACTTTTCCGGGAGTTGGTTATCAGTTGCCATTCCTGTTCGTCTGAAGGAAATGCTTGTAACTGATTGGCGCCCATTAACTTTTTTCCAACTCGTTATAAGAACCCCGACCTTCCCACTGGCAGTCGGCGGCGTGTTCCCGAGAGCTACCTCGGTTTTTCCCTTGTGTCGTAGCTGTATATTTGTGCTGTTTCTTATGTTTATAAAGTATATTATTAAAACGAATTTCGCTTTGAGCGCATGTTATTATCAGCATTCCGCCGTTGTCAATGATGGTATTTTAACTAGGGGTAGAAATATTTATTTTCATTTTTCATTTTCATTCCGTATGTATATCATTCCCGTTGATTGTCCCTACCTTGTATAATTTCTATTCCTCTTCTTGATACTTCTAACCTACCAATTCCTTTAGTTTTTTGTTTTCTTTATCTTAAGTTCGAAATATTTTATCCTTACCGTGTGTTCCCATTTCATTATTCAAAGATTACACGTGGTTTCTTTACATCACTTCATGTTCCTTCGTAATGAATATCATTAATTTTAATACTTCAAACTCCTACATTAACAATTCTAAATACAAGTATTAAAATAAGAAAATCTGGTACCCATTGAGGAAAATCTCCAAAACTGAAGACTGCGTATAAATAAAGGCAGCCAAAATGATAAATTCGGAATAAGGACAAAATCTCATTAAAACGAGATCACGGAAGATTAAACAATTAAACTAATTCCCTTAAAGATTTTCCTTCTTGCCTCGTGAAATATTTTAACAGTTGGTCCCTTTCGTAAATTAGAAAAACAAACGGAATAATACTATCTTTAAATCTACATGTTAACGATATTTGATTTACGAAACGAAAACCGTATTAAAGGAATAAACCCGTAAGTCGTTACAAACCGTAATAAGTAATGGTTTTTACTAAGTTTATGCAGAAAAAATAAATGAGATTTGGAGGAATTTTGGCAAAGGTTTAACGAAAGAGGTTTGGGGCAAAGCAAGAAATAAATGGAAAACATAGTTAAAGATGAAATTTCCTTTCACATCTAAGAGGTATATGTTTAGTAATGAATGTAGACTGAGGAACTTTAAAATTTTCCGATATTCAATTCAATTTTTCTTTTAAATATATTGTATAAAAAATGGTACGAGTATATCATCTAGCCATCTTTGTTGATTGAAATTGTTACTAATTAATAAAGAAAATGTATACTTTAATTTTATATTCCAACTAACTTGTATTTGCAGTTAAATGTCTGACAAATACGTTTAATTCGTTTTGTATACGATGAGCGCCATGGAAACCCATTTCAAATTTGAATAACATAGTCAAGTGTAACAATTCAAGCATAAGTGATGAAAAGCGAGCTCCCTTAAACATATGTTATAATTACAGAGCTCCCAGAAGATCCCCCTACAATTAGCGTCAGTAGCGAACCCCTGGATTACGGGGATGTACTAAGAGCGAATTGTTCTTCCCCACCGTCTAGACCTCCAGCAACTCTCAGATTCATACTAAATAACAGCACGGTAATAAAATTCAATTATTCCCCAGTAAACATAACTCACGAGATTCTCTATTAATATAGGTCGCTAAAAGCGTACCCGCGATAAGGTCTCCTGAAATGCTCTGGAGCGATTTGTCGCTGGAACTTCCGTTATCCGAGGTGCATTTCAACGGAGGCCGCTTAATCCTACGATGCGAGGCGCAGGTAGCTGATTTGTATCAAGAATTCGCGGAACTGAGGCTTGAGAGCGTGAGAGATCCCGTCCCAGAAAGAGGTATGTGTCTTAAATATGATATATGCTAACTATTTTTCCTTTCAGTGGTTTGAGTGATACAATTCCAAATTTATTTATTTCTTTTAATACCGCCAAGAAGTGGTTATTTTCCTCGCAGACTTTAAGTTCAGATTTTTACGTTTTTATTTTAGTAATGTTTATTTTATTTTCATAATTCCATCAATTTGCCAAGCGCTCATAACTGTTCCACCTAGGCTAGATTCAGAACTCCAACTAAAACTCGAAACTCGAAACATACAGGAGGAACACGGTAAAGTCAAACTTGAAAAAATTACTAGACTAACCATTATATGGGGGAGGGGGGTGTAATTTTATGTCGCATTTCGTAGAAACCCCGCTGGGATGTTGAGAAATTATATTAATGATGAAGATTCAGTTATCTACAAACCTGTTAACAGACGGTTATTCTGTCGTATACCGGCTATGACAGAATGGGGGATCCACTCGTGTCAATGAGTCAACCGACCTACGTAATTTTTTTCCTAGGATATATGCTAACTATTTTTCCTTTCAGTAGTTTGAGTGATATAATTCCAAATTTATTTATTTCTTTTAATGCCACCAGGAAGTGGTTCTCGTCGACTTTAAATTGACATTTTTATGTTTTTATTTTAATAATGTTTATTTTATTTTCATAATTCCATCAATTTTCCAATGGCTAATAACTGTTCCACCTAAGCTAGATTCAGAGCTCCAACCAAAACTCGAAACTCGAAACATGAGCGAAACCCAAAACATGCAGGAGGAACACGGTAAAGTAACACTTGAAAAAAATTACTAAACTAACCATTATATGGGGGAGGAGGGTGTAATTTCATGTCGCATTTCGTAGAAACCCCATTGGGATGTTGAGGAATGATAATAATGATGACGATTTAGCTATCTACAAACCTGTTAACAGACGGTTATTCGGTCGAATACCGGCTATGACAGAATGGGGTTCCATTCGTGTCAAAGAGTCAACCAATCTACGTAATATATTTCCTGGGAAGTGCAATATAATGGTCCCGAGAATTACCGATGTATATTTTATACTTAGCTCATGGTCCTTTGGAATTCAACTCGAGCTACTAAATGCTGTTAAAGGAAAGGTGTTAATTACCAATGCCAATAATTTCAATCAAACGGAGTACTTTTTCATCTTTAAACTACAAATAACCGAGGAAGAAAGGATTAAAGCAGCAGACAAACAAAGGTTGTCATGTTTTTAACGTGACGTGATGAACAGTTCAAGTATATGAATTTGAACTATTTGACGAGTTAGCATTGATCTGTCAGTTTTAATACAAGTAAAGTAGGGTTTTAAGGAAAGCTGAACATAATAAATTGTAGTTCAGACTTGTTTCACATTGTTACGAATATAAAAGAAAATTTAAATAAATAACACATCACAAACGTACACGAGCATAAACTGTGCGAAATGCACAAATCAAAATTTAAAGCACCAAAGCGCAATAATGTAAAGAAGTCCGTAGTATCATAAATCATACGAGCTACGAAGAATTAATAGTTTAAGCCCATACACTTTTATGGTCACGCCTTCAAATTTAAGACCATTTTGGGGTTTCCCATTTAACTAAAATTTACGCTTCAATGCAGGTACGCAGATTTAGTAAACTGGTTAGGTAAATCGACTAGGTATACTGTTAATTGTGAAATAGTGAAATGGGAAACAATCTATTCTTGACAATTATTGCTCATTACTACGAAATATGTGAACCACCAGGTTTGCGAATTTAGCTCCCAGACATCTGAGCAGCCGTGTTTGATTCATTTACATTGCGGGTACAGCTAATAACAACAAAATAGATACCGAAATGAAAGTAAAACAGACATTTTCTTTGTTTGTGTCATGTTATTGTTTCAGTTGGGCGAATTTCCTTGTTATTTTAATTTCGCGTTGCGTGAGAAACGAATAAGGTGCGTTAACCTTCCTCGTTCAGGAAAATGAAGATCTCACCGAAAACGAGTGTATGAAATAGCGTTGTTATTATTAAGTAAATATACGTACATAAAATAATAGAAAATAATTTATTAAAGAATGAAAATTAAGGTCAAAAAACTTCAACGTTTTATTGTTTTCAAGAAAAAAGCAAACTGAAAAAGTTCATGCAAGTTTCGCGCACTCATTAACCTTAATTGTTCTTAAAATATACATACTGATATAAGTTTAAAATATACATACTGCTATAAGTCCCACCTTAATAATTCAAAGGTATTATAAAATTGCCTCAATTCGCAAAATACCAAAATGCCCTAAATTACAAGAAGCCCCACGTTTGGCTGATAAATATTGTTGTGAATACCTTAATGCAATTTTTTTTGGGCTAGCTCAGACCTGGGTCGTTAAAGAGGTTCCTTTTAGTTCAATAATAATAATAATTTATTTTTATACAGTTTATTAACATATATACTCTTTTATTACTTCATCTTCCCTAAATTTATAATATCTATCAGTTCACTATAGATATTAATCTATAATAGTTTATAAATTTAATACGCTCACGTTTTTAGTAATTATTGTTATCCAAATCAATTATCTCAATTTCTGAATCCAAATCAGTGGTTATCGACTTTCACTCCAATTTTAATATTCAGTTGAACAGGAATCCATTTTAGTTCTTAATTTCAATATTCAGATGACCAGGAAACCAATTAATTGCTATATCAGCTTACTCTTCTTTTTTTCTATTCAGGAGAAACTACATCTTCTTTTAGCAAGAATGCAATTTCCTTTTGGAAATAGAATTGCACTTCTTTATTTTTATTTTCCCTTTTAAGCTAAAGGAAAAACACAACTTACTCTTTCAGAAAATAAAATTCCTGTTATTTATTTATCTTGACTCCCGTTGTCTTGGTTCCCCCATATTTTCTTCCAATTAAAATATTCGTTCCTTTCCCTTGGTAACACTTATTTATAATAATAATAACCTTTGAACACACATTTCTACGTTTCTAGCTATCTTAAATTAAAATTCACAATACAACAACATTAACTAACCCTATTTACATTTTATTTTAAATTAAATCTGCATAAAAATAATAATTAATTTTAATTTATTAACAATAAGAGTAACCGCTATTTAACAATATGTAACTACCAATTGATATCATCTCAATACGTACATAATCCATTTCCTCCTCTACCGTAATACAGTGTCGAGGCTCATTCACACTTGCTCGTGTGCAGTGGAGGTGATTTGATCCACAACAAACTTTAAACCTAACGAATTCGACCCAAATCGGCTCATAATACCACAGTATAAACCATACTGTGATAATACTATGGCCACCGTGTCAGCCGGCTAGCTAGAAGGCACTTACCTGGCCGAGCTACCCAGGCTGCCTCTTAAAATGTCAGATCCAGCATTCCGTCAACGGAGTATAGGTCACTCATTGTCATGAGCTCTTCTGATCCGATGTATGCGGGGTATCAGTCCGCATGTTCCTTGTTTGTCGTTTCTCTATTTTCTATTACCACAGATTGTTGTGTATCTGTCTCTTCTTTGCTATTTTGCTCCATTCCTTTCTATTTTTTTATTAATTATCTCTAGTTTATTATCCCCATATCTCGTATATCTTTCGTTACTTCATATTGCCACCTGATTTTTGATCTTCCCCTTGGTCTGTTTTCCATAAGTCTCCAGTTTAGTATTTTTCTTATTAGTGCATCGTGTTTTCGGCTTTGGGTGTGTCCGAACCACCTAAGCCTTTGCGCTTTTACAAATATAACTATGTCGTCGCCTTGCGATAGGTTTCTCATTTCGAAGTTCATAAGTTATCTAAGTTCTCCGTCCGGTGTCGTCATCGGTCCAAGTATCCTTCTTATTATTTTCCTTTCCGGTATTCTCAGCCTTTCTTCATCTTCACTGGCACATTGTTTCGGCGGAGAAGTTATGACTGGTCTGATGGCTGTTTTGTATATTTCTAACTTTGTTGTTTTGCTAAGATTTATAGCCTTCAAAAACTTTTAATATTTCCAACATGCTTTATTGCCCGCTTTTATTCTTTCAGTTATGTCTGCATTTCTCTCGTTATTTCCGTTTATCATTATTCCCAAATATTTAAAGTATTATACTCTTTGAAAGCTGTATCTTCCTACCTTCATTTCCGTTAAGATTTGTATTCCTCTTCTTGTGCGTATGTGCGTAGCATGTATTTTATTTTTTCTTCATTTATTTTCAAACCTCCGATTTCGGCTTCGCTTGTGAGTTCTATTACCTTTTTCTCTAAACTTCGTTTGTCTCTTGCTATAAGTACTAGGTCGTCAGCGTATCCAATTATTTGTGTCGAGCTGTGTTTTATCGTTTTATTTCCCCACTTGCCTATGACTCCTCCCAACGCTATATTAAATATCGTGGTTGAAAGGCCATCTCCTTGTCTCACTCCCGCTTCTATATTAATTACCTTTGTCTTGCCCTCAGTTGTGAATATTTTTGCAGCAGAATTCGTCATTGCCATTCTTGTTAGTCTGATTAGTTTTCCTAGTATTTGCATGTTTTTCATTTTTCTTAATAGTTGCTGTCTATTTATGGAGTCAAATGCTTGTATGAAATCTATAAAGAGGATGCGTATTTCCATGTCGTGTTCATAACATAATTATATCTTTAACCTTTGCATAGCTATTGTCATATTCTTTGTCGATCCCTCTACATTGTGAATTTGTTAGTTTTTTGAATCGGTTCTTGTGATTTCTCTAAGCTGTTCGCAAAATTAATTACCTTCAGTAGATTCATCACCTCTTATGATCTTGTTTAGTTGGTTTACTTCTGTGCTCGGTCCTTCGCTAATATTGTCTTTAGCCATTGTTCCTTTTGTACTCATCTGTAAGTTGGTTTCACGCACAGATTTCCTTAGAAAAAATTATTTTCTCTGCTAGTTCTACGTGTAACTACCACAAACGGTGTCGAGGGGTGTAGAAACACACGCACTATTTAACTTTTCATGGTAGCGGACGGCCATCCCTTCTAGACGAAGTAATTGTTCAAGATGTAAGACAGTGTTTTCATTATTTATTAACCTACCACATGTTGTAAATTGTCTCAGGAAGCGTTTGTTAAAAAATGCTCGCGAATTATTAGCAACAATATTTATTATTATTATTATTATTCCCATTATTCCCAAGGGTGTTAGCAGAAGTTTTCCACACCTTCTTGTTCATTTCCATGATAGCAAGTTGAGCAACTGTCACGTTTGTCTCTTTTTCAACGGAATTTCCTCCATGTTTCCCTTGGACGACTCGGCTTTCTCCTGCCTTTAGGGTTCCGTTGTAATGCTCTCTTTTCGTTTTCTAACGTGCGTTCCGTCCATGCCATTTCTCTTCTCTTGATTTCGATATTTACGCCTCCTTGTCCAGTCCTTCTCAACAACTCTTCATTACTAAGAACTTATGATCACACAATTCTTAACATAATTTTTAAACAAGGGTTAAAAAAAATTGAAGTTTATGTTTAATTTCGGCAGTCATTAACCATGATTTCAACCCATTTCACTATAGCATTAAACGCTCTAATTTTTATGTTAGCAGCAATATTGTCCACATGCCGTATATAATTTAGACTAATAAAGGCATTTCTTGCTTTATTAATTCTTACTTCTACATCTTTGGCTGCAGTTTCTTCCATACAAACCCTTTTTTTAGCCGTTGTGCTACTCCACCAAGTGGTCTTTCTGAATACACCACTCCCCCTGGGACCACTCATACCATTACTTCCGGGGGCTGGTAGTCGTCTACTTTATATTCCATCTTTTATTTTCGTTTGGACAATCGTCTTGACCATATCCTCTATTATTTTCCAACTTTCTTCCCTCTCCATCATGGTCTGAACGAGATTGTTGACTGTGGGAATTTTTCCTAGTCGGAAGAAAGCTTTCCTTCTAAGGCGGTTGAACTTTTCGCAGACGAAGAAAGTGTGTTCTGCATCATCTCTTTCAGCGCTGCAATATGTGCAGCTTTATTCTTCAGTTTTTCCAATTTTTTTCACAGAAGACTGAAAACTTCCATGGCCACTTAGCAGTTGTGCTGTATAGAAGTTAACATGCCGAAATTTATGTCCTGTCCGTTTTGGCAAGTCTCTTATTAAGCGCTTTGTCCATTGCGCCAACCCTGTCGGCTTCCTCCATCTCTCGCTCCATTTTCCTAAGGTTTCTTCCCCCATATCCTTCTTGTTATTGGCTCCCTTATAACACCTTGCTCTTTTCTGTATAAATAAGTCTATGGGTATCATATTTGCTATCACTTGAATGGCTTCTAGCTGCCTCTGTTGTCTCTCTAGGAAGTAGTTAGAGAAGAGAAAAATTTGCGGAAGTTTTGATATTTGGTGATTCTATGTATTTTGAACTGCTTTTTTCGATGTTTTATTTTGCCACCTCGTATCTTTGCCGCCGACGCCGCCATATTGTAATAAAGTGCGAAAAAAAGAGATTTTTCAAGATATCTCCTTACTCGTTGCTTTTACAGCCAAAATGATTCTGTGATAAATTAAACTACATAATTTTCTCTACAAAATTGGTCCTTATCATTTTTCTCATAAAACCGACCCATTTTGGATAGGAGACTAACGTGCAGTAAAAAGTAATACCCATTTCCACACTACCATGAGGTAGAGTATATGGCGCGTTTTTCTTTCTGTGGTTTCCCCAGTAGGCCTAATCCACATATTAATTGCTTAGTGAAAATTACACAATTTTTTTTTTCGCTTTGATATCCCTGAAGGACCAGCTTTATCTATGTTTCTGCTAGTTGAAGGCAACAAAGTCTCAGAGTCGTGTGGGATCAATTCTGACGCAGTAGCTTCTTCTCTACCTTCTGCATCAATTTCATTAAACGGTGGTTCTGAAATCGTATCGGGGTCTTCATCTTCATCACTACCTTCCAAAACTTGGGGCATGTTATCAGTAATAATATAATAAGTGCATAAAAAATTATCGATAATTTTAGGGAAATGTGCATGAAAGCAAGTTGGGCTGAAAAAAGCACGAATGCACGAAGTGCATGAGTGCTTTTTTCTGCCTCAACTTGCTTGAATGAACATTTATCTAAAATTATAAATAATTTTTTTATGCACGTATTATATTTGGTAAGAAAATTTCATAAATCAAAATATTAAACTGGGACCATTTTGACATTACTTATTCGTTGTTTGAACAGCATAGGTGATTTGATACTTGGCGTGATTGCCAAAATTAAGGTAGGTAGATATATTATTATTATATTAACTTAAATGTCAAAAAATTATCAGCAGTTGCACATGTGCAATTATCGATAATTTTTTGACAAGAAAAATTATCGAGTAATTAAATTTTGTTGAATGTTGATTGGTTAAAATAATTTCATATTTAGAATGTGATTGTTGTTTAGGTGACAGTGACAGATGTATGAAATTTTCACATTTATTGTCACAGTTTGAGCAAATTATAGAACAGTTGAGCCCTGCTTTTTTCCAGCTAAAGGCAATGTACAGCACGTAATTACTGGACTATCTTACCCTATAAATAATTGATTAATAAATATTTGAGAATTGAAATGTAAATAGATATATAATTTAAAAGTACTTAATTAAAAAATGTTTCGCTGAAAATAGGAAAACAATCTTCGAAGAAACTTCGGGAATAAGAGCACTATCTAGCAAGTTATTTGTGAAACATAACCACTGACTAAGAATTTGTAAAAACATTTATTTTAATTAAAATATAAAATTGCTTACAGGGCAAAAATAATCCGAGGATTATTTTCAAACTTTATAAAACAGATTTCCTTTTTAAATCTGGTTTCATGGTTGGATCCTCAAATATAAAAGCATAAGATGTAAAGGTAAATGAATTGCTTTTTATTAATCCACCCAATCGAAGTAAATGGCATCGGGTTTTATAATATAACGCAAGACTGAAAATTTGTCAAAAATATCAGTATCTTTATGAGATTATTGCTTTTTAAAAAATTTAATACACGAGCTTTTATCTTAATTAGATAATCTAGTGATCAGAGCAGAACGAGCGACATCAAATAAATTCATAGAGTATACTGTGAACTTTATTACACAGTGGAACAGCTTTGACATATTAAATTTGATTTGTCAAATGTTTAACGCTTAAACTACTCGATTTGAACACAATCTAACCCCAAAACTGACATGTAACATGTTCCATGTTTATATTTTTATTTAGGGCTTACACCACGTCGGCATGGCTTGCACAACAAAAATCATGGCCTACTATAATTATAAATTCATTTACTTTTAGGCTACAAAAGGCATTAAAAATAAATTTCTAACTTCAGTACGGGACAAAAATCCAATTGAACCGGATGTAAAATACAGAAAAAAAAACACATACAAACTTTGAGTAACAAAGCTCTTGAAAACTCCATTATCTCGGGACGAGGATCCACAAAATGGCGTTGTAAAATACCAAATTAGATACACGCCAAAATTGGGACGAAAATTAAAGTACTGCAGATCACGCTACATGAAAAAATTTGTTGATTAAAGTAACGAATGAAATTTTAAATGAGCAACAGGAAGAAATTCAGCGACAAAGTTTAATACGTCCGAAGAGTTTGAGGGAAACAAAGACGTATATTTACCTGTCGGTGTAATATGTGGACGGAATCCACGGAGTAAAGTGAAGGAGAACTAATGAAAAATGCTTAGGTTAATGAAGTAAAGGGCACAAAGGGAGAATTCGGGTGTAATAAATTTTGAAAGAAAAATCTTAACACGACATGTTAGAGACGGGCTTAATGGAATGCATCCAGTCTAGGCTATAGTGTTATTAAGGATGAAGTGCTCGCTTAACTGCTATTAATTACCTCTTTTATTTAATAAAGGTCACACAAATGCAGCTGCTTATGTTTACGTAGTGGAGCTCATCGCAAACTATGAAATTTAATGATTATGAGATAGTTTCAGCAGGATAAAATGTATAAAATTCTGCTGAAACCAATTGAGAATGAGATTTTAAACTTTAGAACTTGTTTTTACATATTTTACAGCCATTCAAATATTCTAAATTACGTGAAATGGCAGTATGCAGCTCTGGAAAGTATAAAACGTTTTTGTGAATAGTGCATTTGTTATTTTTTAGATCATAGCAGGCCATATTAGGAAGACAGTTTCATTGTTGAAAGCAAGACTTTTCCTGATCTAAATCTGCCTTGAGTCCAAAACACACCCTCAGTTCAGCATAGCACCAACACTGCCTTGATTTGTTGTGGAAATAACAGCAATCCTAAAGAGCCATATAAAACCATGGCCTACTTTGGTTTAAAAGTTTCTGAGTATACCGTAAATAGTCATACTCTAATTAATAACGTTGTTTGCATGGAAATATGATTTATACGGATTTCGATAACAACAAATCGAAGTCATAGATATTCTATTATTCGTACTTAGAAATAATTAATTTTATATTATTAGAGAACCATTTAAGAAAATTAAAAAAATTTCGTTAAAGACACAAAAAGTAAATCTTAAAGAAGGTAGGAAATAATTACCAATCCGAGCTCATTGTTTACTTTTATTGTGCCTTATCACCGCGACTAATTAACAAAAATGGCTAGAAAAAGTGATAATTTACATTAAATAACCCTTGGTAAATCCACTTAATAGCCGTTTGCTTCAAGACGATGCCATAGATACAGGAAACACAATCGCAGTTACGGCTATCTTTCTCACGAGGCTCCAATTAGAATGGTAATTAAAAAACGCAATTTAAGTAAATGGCAAATTGAATACGGACCTAAGCAACTGAGCGTCAGATGAACGCATTTTAAAATTAAATCTTCTTAAAAGGGGCAAATGGTACGTCTCTTTCTTGAAATTAGCAACACAAAAAATCTAAAAAAAGGACTAGGTACTTTAGCTATATTAAAAAGATGAGATAATTCTGGTTGTAATTATTAGAAAATTACACTTGTTTCGATTAAATTAATTGGGTAATGATTGTTTTACCTAAATTGTACATGAAATGAAGTTGCACAGAATGAGCAAGGTAAATTTATTTCAGAATCGAATAACGTCGTACTTTATTAAACGTCTAAGATACCTCCGGCCAAATATGGCTTATTAAAGCTTAAAAAGGACATACTTATATCGGTGATAACACCTTACGGGAGAATTTGATCGGCAACATAGGAGGTTAAGGCCTCCTAAGTTCCTTTCATGTGGGATGATGTGGTTAGCATTAAGCTTTCACCAGCCCCCTATCTCCACAGTTATATCACTGCGTACGGTGTTTCGTTCTCTAATTATCTCCAGTGACTGGGGCTTCTTTCTGGCTCAAATTTCAACCTAAGATTGTTTGCGACGTAGTTGAATACTTTAACCACTTGGCCAATTTGGTAAGTTTACTTACCGTCATTACTTAAGTAAAACAACATGGAATCTCCTGATCGAAAACAATTCCGAAAATGATTATTCCATTGGTGGGGTAGCTCGTATGATCCACAAGCACATAAAACATCAAGTGACTAAATACATTTCATATTGGTTAGAGTTATCTATATTACACTCAAATTCAACAAACGACATGTGCTACAAATTATCTCCGCTTATGCTTCAACTACTGCATCCGAAGAAAAATAAGCAGAACATTTTTATAAAAATCTGAAAATCGAATTGTGATCGGAGAAATTACAATATAACTTAATCCTAGGCCTTGAACTCCTTCGAAAAATGGGCAGTTTTAAAAGCTTAAAATAATGCTAGAATTGATTCAAGATACTCGGCCATTATTAAGGCCACCTATGATACTGACAAGGTGAAAATCCAAACGGGTGTACGTCAAGGAGATCCATTATCCCCAAAGTTGTTCAGCCTAGCTTTGGAAAACGTATTCAAGGATATTTATTGGTCAAACTAGGAAATGAATATTGACAGATCTTATCTCAGTCATCTACACTTTGCGGACGATATCGTTCTAATAGGCAATAGAAAATAAAGACAATATTAGTAGAACTGAATACAACATCTCAAAAAAGTAAGCCTGGCAATGAACGTAAGTGAAACTAAGTTAATGTCAGAATGTAGTAGCTACCCCTTTGTATAATATATTTGCAACATCCTAACTGAACACTCTGAGCAATATACTTACCTCTGTCATCAAATCAAATTGAGCAAGGACAACCAAACTGCAGAACTAACTAGGAGAATAGGGCAGCGCAAGTTCCAAAATAAATGTATTCAAGAATGCTTGAATTCTGCCTGTAACCACCTTTGATCTGGAAACTATGACACTCACTGCCAGAAATACCCAAAAATTAAAAGTGATGCAGAGGTCCATGGAAAGTGTGATAATTCAAATAAGCCTCAGAGATCACATGCGAAATGAGGAAAATAGAAGGACAGGTATCACAGACAATATAATAGAATACATAACAAAGTCCAAATGGAGTTGGGTTGTCAACGTTGTCAGGCAAAGTAATGAGCGATGGATACAGATGCTAATATTCTGGAGACTAAGAATTTCAAAAAGAAACAAAGGAAGATGCGTTGGCTCAATGACGTTAAGAAAGTGGTAGGACGAGATTGGCATCGGAAGGCTCAGGATCGTCAGATTTAGAGGAGTTTGAGAGAAGCCTATGCCCAGGAGTGGATTTTAAGCGGCTGAGAAAGAAGAAAAGATAAAAAAGGCTAAGTTTACAAGAAACAAATCTGGTTTATCATGAAGCCTAACTAAAATGAAATTAAATTAGCTAATTAAACAATGTGATTCAAAGACATCACGAATGATGTTCTAAATATCCAAAAGCTTCCTTTCAAAATTCACAGAAGAAACCAGATACAAAATTTAGATTAACTATTTCCTTATTGTTTACGGTTTATTTGCTCCCAGGATATTAAAAATGTTTTAAAAAATTTCCAAGAATTGGTTGAACAATATTAATTTAAATTGATTTTGTAAGCCGAATCGTTAAACCAGAAATTTTTATGTTGTGTTTAATTTGATGCAAAAGGACGTAACCTGCCTTTTAACTGAACAGTCTAACGTTCTGATTATACCCAGATTGCTGAACAATGGGGTGATCACGTGGTGTTAATGCTTACCCAAATTTAACCGATGTGGAAAAGTGCAGAAAGTCTGATTTAGATAACAGAATTTACGATCACCCAATATTTTTGTCAGTGCAACTCAACTACAAAATTTTATTCTATAAATGAAACTTACTGCATTTCTCTCGCATATTGCAGTATGGACTTGTCTGAATAGCACGTTGTTACTTCATTGGTTCGGTAATATGGGTACAGATTTAAATTACTGGCATTGAACCAAATAAATATTAGCTTTGTATGAGTAAAATAAACTACACATAACAATCAACTATAAAAGGGAAGGTATATACTATACATATAGCGGGTTTATTACAATGTTCGCCATTTCCCATGCAATACGCCAGAGTTTTCGTTCTTGAGTGTCCTCTTGAGTTAATTGCCTACTTGACATTGCCTCTTGTACTGCTTGTCCCATGTTCGTCGAGAACGTCCTCTTTTTCGTCTTGTGGCCGGTTTCCATTGTTAATATTTTCGTGGTCATCTACTTTCTTCCATGCGGTTCAGTTGTCCGTACCATATTAATCTTTTCTTTTCTACCGTGTCTATTATGCCCCCTTTTACTTCCATTCATGCTTTGATAACTTTATTGTAGATATGCTCAAGTCTCGAAACTCTGCAGCTTCTTCTATGAGCATCCATTTTAGGGCTTGCATTTTTACAGTAAGTTTTTTGTTAATTTCCCAAACCTCTAAATTATAGAAGACTATTCCTCCTACAATAGTATGTTAGACTCTTCGTTTTATACTGTTTCTAATTCCTTTGCTCCACCATAAACCATTTAATTGTTGTGTCGCTTTTCGTCCCTGATTTATTCTATTTTCTATGTCATATTCACTGCTGGGATATCTATTAAAAATGCAACCGAGGTACTTAAACTCTTTGTAGTACTTTTACGATCCCCATCTTGGACTTCTACATCTGTACATACTGCCATATACTCTATTTTATCGAGACTAATTTCCAAACCCCAGGACTTATATTCGTCTCTAGGTTTTCTAGGTTTGGGTCGTCCGCAATTAGTAGAGCATACAAGGTTATTTATATTTATTCCCGTGACTGAAAACTTTCTTGTTCATTCGAAACATAAATTTTGAAAAGGGAAGGTGATACGCAACATCCCTGTAATATTCCTTTCGCAGTCGCGAAGGAGTCAGATATTTCGTTATTTAATTTGACAACCGAAGTCGTACCATTATATAAATCATTGATACTTCGCATGTAGTTTTTATTTATTTTTGTGTTATCTAGTTCTTGGAGAATTCTGCTTCTTGGTACGCTATCATAAGCTTTTTTCATGTCGACAAACACTTAATGTGTCTTTAGATTTCTGGTGTGTGTTGTTTTCTATCAGCTGTCTTAGGCAGGATATGTTGTCCGTGCATGATCGGCCCGCCCTGAAACCACTTTGCTCCTTTTTATCATTCCACTCTTTCTCTATTCTTGCTTCTAATAACTATGCGACCATACAGCCTCCCAATAGAGCTAGTGACTCTTATTCCCCTGTAATTATCGCAGTTTTTCCATTGCGTTTCTTAAAAATTGGTGTAATAATATACATATAAGCATGCTTCCATTCGACCAGTATTTCTTTTTTCCTTTTTAAACAACTGTTAAAGATATTTTCTAACTGCTTTTTAGCTTATATAGGGCTATGTTTCACTAGTTCAATCGGAATGCCTCCAGGGCTTCCGGCTTTGTTATTCTTCATTCCTCGTAAAGCCTTGTCAATTTCGTCTACAGTTAAGTCCACTATGCTTTCCATAGCATCGTCTATAATTATATTAGTGTACTCTTTATATTATGGATTTCTTTCTTGGTTCAGAAGATCTTGGAAATAATCCTTCGATTAGCCAGTAGTAATAGTATTAAAGATAAGTTACTTCTCTTCCGTACAATTCGTCATGTGTTCGTTTCCCCCAAAGAGTGAATCTATCCGTTTATATTTGTCTAACCACATTGCATCTTGCTTTACCTCGATGCGTAATCTGGTATATGTTTTCTTATCCTCTGGGTAATTAGTTATCAGCCATTTCAGTTGTAAATCTTCGTTGAGCCAAGTGATTGTATTTCTAGTAGTCTTTTCCAGAGCTTCATATGCTGCTTTATGGATGTGCTTTTTATTTTAATAACTCATACTTCTGGTTTGCTGCTCCATTCCGTCCATTCTGTATTTTGTACTAAGTCTGAGTGTAAAAATAAACGATGTTGGGTTATCCTTCAATCCCTCTATGTTGCAGTACCGACAGGGGTATTTATGTGGTTTGGTGTTTTTGCGGGTTTGTGGGTCTTTCAGAGATACTTTAACTGTAGTTTTGATCGAACTAGGAAGTGACCAGAGTCACATTCTGCCCCGCATTATACACGTACATCATCTGTTCTAATAGTACAGCGTTATTCAACATAATATAGTCTATTATAGATCTCAGCTTCTTTGATGACTGCGTCCACCTGTACATGTGTATCTGTTTAGGTTGGAAAAATCAATCCATTATGCAAACTGAGAATTGTTCGCATACCCCTATTAACCTGTTTCCATTATCGTTAATGGTTTCTTCGCCGCACCTTCCTACTATATTTCCATTTTCTTTTCTTCGAGTCTGACATTCAAATCACCCATCATTATAATCTCTTTCTTGGTATTAGCTAAAGCATGTACAAGGTTTTCCTCAAATTTTTCCTTTAAATCTAGATTGGCATTCTCCGAAGGTGCATAAACTGCGATTATAATTCTCAATATTATTTCATTGATGTATTCCCAGTCTTTTATGAATCTCTTATATTTCTTGTGTATTGCAACAGATACACTTGCTTTGGGTCTTTGTGTTTGTCGACGCAGTGTACATATATGTATGTGTATGTAATAAACAATAGAAATCCTTTATTGTTTAAATGTCAC
This sequence comes from Melanotus villosus, assembly GCA_963082815.1. Taxonomy (NCBI): domain Eukaryota; kingdom Metazoa; phylum Arthropoda; class Insecta; order Coleoptera; family Elateridae; genus Melanotus; species Melanotus villosus. The sequence goes on along the minus strand of OY720419.1, from coordinate 96,750,572 downwards.
TTCCTGCATTTCTCTCGCATATTGCAGCATAGATTGGTCTGAATAGCACGTCGTTACTTTATTGGTTCGGTAATCCAGGTACAGACTGAAATTACTGACACTGAGCTAAAAAAGTGATTAGCTTTGTATAATTAAGATAAAGCAAATCAAAATAAACCATAAAAGTTTTATTATAAGTGCATATCTCTCCCATATTTACAGTGTGGATAAGTCTGAGCAACACGTGATAACTTCATTGATTCGGTGTAAATTTAAATTACTGACATTGGAGTAAAATATTGATTAGATTTATATGATTAAAGCAAATCAAATACAAGCTTGAAAATTATATTCAATAGTAAAGGTAAAGGTATCGGCACTAACGCCCCGTGAACATACCTAAAATAAAAATATGTGGACTTTTAATTTAACAAACAACCCCTGGGAATTTCTGGTAATGTGAGAAAGCAGAACCTTTTAGTATTCCGCAAAAATAAAAGTAAAAAACCTGCGCTTTCTAGCAAACCAGAGGTAAATTAATGAAATTATTGTATAGACTTGGTAACAAAATTTAATTTGGCATTTATCAGAGAAAATAGTTTGAAAAAGTCAACGTCTTGTTACTATTGAAGTGGAAACTGCTAAAACTTTAATAGGACGCTCATTAATTATGAATAAAAACGACGACAACCTCAAAAAACCGACTGCTTATTTAATTAGTGGAGTTGAGGGCAGTATTTAACTTGGTTTGTTGACCTTACTATCTATTCAGAAAAATCGCTTCCATATTTTGATGGCTCCTAATTACCGGAAGAGATATCGAGTAATATGAGGAACGCTTTTAGTATTTCCTATAAAAGCTTTCTGATTGGAACTATTTTCCTTATTGTTAGCATCCGGTTGCGGCAAATCGAAATGAACGGAGTTTCTAAAATATTCCTTTATTTTATCAATTTTTATAAATGTCTAACAGTTTGTCACTGAAGACAGATAAGTGTTAATCATAGAAATGTTGAAAGGGTATAAGTGTTTAGTATCTGACAAAAAGAACTGTACATTTCGCTGGTGATTCGTTTAAATTTTAGATACAATAGCGCAGTGAGAGCCGGGCAGTTAAATAACAAATAAAATGGTTATCTTAAAATACGCTTTCCAGAAATAATATAATTCTCTAATTCAGTATTACATTTAACATAAACTTTCTTAAACAAAACTTGCTTTATTTAAGTCAATAATCTATAAGAACTGTTTTCAACACCTGCAACAGCTGGTACAAACGGAATAAATATTATGTATGTATGTATCTATAATAATTGTATGTGATAACGGATTACTAATCCTAAAACTTAACGTTCTGTTGTATTCATTCGTGAATCTTAAACGTTTAGTCAAGTTAAAGTATGAGCCAAACACGTTTAGAAGCGTAACTGGCATGCTTTCGTGGTTTGTCGGTTGAAAATAGGAGCGCTATTGACGTAGAAAAGGAAGTTGAGCTTAACTCGGGCTTTAACTTTGAACGATGTGGAAAATAACGTACATCAAGGCATTCATACCTATCAATCTAAAAGATTAAGTACTCGGAACACATTGCCCTTAAAATCCCTAATTGTACTAAATGCGCTCTATTCATGTAAAGAAATCGACAGTAATGATAGATGACTTTTAATGTCCTCCATCGCGTAGTATAAGTTTAACGAGTTCACTTCAACACTGACATCACTAAACGAGAAAAAAACTATGCCAGTAGGGACGAGTGAAGTGCCTGATAAGGATGTTGTTAGGACAAATGAAGCTGCTAGAGCAGCAGAAGACCCTTTTCAAGGAGCAGAAGGGCGTGCCTATTGTGCCACAATCACTACCCCAACGAGTGTTTTTTAAAGAGGTCGACCTACCTCAAATTCAGCGGTCTAAATAATACATCTCTGAATTTTCCAACGCTACCCCAAAACCCATTTTACATCTCAACGATTTTATGCACGCAAACCGCAAGTATCGTCAAAAGGAAATTGGAACCGATCATGGGCTTTAGCAACTTTGCATGCGTTGATATGAAAATTTTTAGAATAACACAAATTTGCAGAAACGTTTTATGAACGCCTTTCTAATGGAAATCCATATGCAAATGTGACTTATATGAATAAATGGCATTTTAACCGAATCTCTCAAAGAATGTGACAAAAAACATAAAAGCAGAAGTTACGTACCTCACTAAGCATTGAAAACTGGTGTTTGAATTGCCACTCTTCGATCAACTGATTTTGTTGCAATTGACAACGCATTGAATAGTTTGAGAGGTACCAATAGATTGTGAACACAATGGAATACAAATTTCGCTCTGGCGTTAATTATGAATATAATATGCTTTCCGTTTTCTCTGCGCCGAATTTGCTTTTGTTTTCGTCTAAAAACTAAAAAACAAGCTTGGATTTCGCTTAATCAAGAAATAAACGAAGAAATAAAGTGTAATGAATGTAGCGGATGTGTAATTAAATTCGGATGATAAGCTGTAGGAGGTTCGATGTCAATTGAACAGAAAATATTTAGACAATAGGTAGCAGAGAAACTATTTTCGTACTCCATGCAGTTTTTTCAATACTTGATTTTCTTGGTTTGATTGATTTATTTGGGTTTTAATCTGTTTTTCTTCTTCTTCTTCTTCTTCAACCGGTATACACCTACTTCAGGATATAGGCTTCCCTTATTGTTTTCCAGTCTTCCTTGTTTTGAGCTGTTTTTATACAGTTCTTTTAGGCCACCTGTTTTACGTCGTCCATCCATCTTTTTTGATGATCTGGGGTCTCCATACTGCGATTCTTTTGTTGCTCACCATTCTTTTGATTGAAAACTACGTGTCCGGTCGAGTTCCATTTTTGTTCTGCTATTCTTTTGATTATATCGGTTAGTTTAGTTTTTCGGCGAATTTCCTCATTCGTGATTCTATCTATGAGTCTTAACCCCAGTGATTGTGTGATCTAGTATATTTGTTGTACCGAGCAGTTGTTAGTAGTGATATTTGTCGGTTCCCATGCCATTATTTTTGTTTCCCTTGTGTTCGAAGACCCTTTTGTACTCGATGAATATTAAATAGAGTGGTATATTACTCGTATATTCCGTTCCTTTAGTTAATAAATTTCGTATTACCTGCAGGTGGTTGATTGTGCTGTACCCTTTGTGAAAGCCTGCTTGCTCAGGTGCTTGATAGAAATCGAGCTTGTTGGTCAATCGATTAGTTATTACTTTGGTTAATAGTTTGTATAAATATGTTAATAGACTAATGGGGCGATAGTTCCCCATATCCGCTATATCCCCTTTCTTGTGCAACAATATTACTACTGCGTAGTTCCATGTGTCAGGTATTTTGCCTTATTCACACGATTACAAAAATTTTTCTCCAGTTCTCTACTTATCGCTTTTGGGGCTTCCATAGCCTTTTATGTCCTCTTTCAACATGTTCGTTTCACTATTTTCATTTTCTTGAAAAAATGTTACCTATCTTATATTACATTCCCCTATAACAACTTAACTTTTTACTATGTTCTTACTTTACAGAAAAAAAGAGTCCTATCGCATCTAGGAATGCCATAAAACGATCATTTACATATACCTAATCCTCAGAAAGAATGAAGTAAAACTCTTACAAATTTTAATGATTTTAAAAGTTGGGGGTTGGATTCGCAGACTGTGACTAATTTTGACAACTATCGAATTTTTGAAAAAGGCCGAAATGTTTTAATGGGGCCATGGCGAAATCTTCCTCGTTGAAAAATTACTTCCCAAAGAGTTTCAACAATTTGGTTGCCAGAATTTTGCATTTGCATGTTATATGAGATATGAGATTTGTCTTCTTTAAATATTCTACATAGGAAACTTCAAACTTCATCGTACGAGGATATTAATTATTTTCCAAGATGTAATGCCCCATGAAGGGTATTAAAATTCTTCTGCGCTCGAATACCTTTTATGTCGTGTAATTTTTTTGAGAATGGTCTTGCGATGTTGTACGATATTCCAGATAATGGTTCTGATTCTATTGAATGTACTCGCGTATTCACTCATTTCCTTTTATGCTTTTATGTCCTGAAGCTCACTGTAATACTCAATTTCTGCATATTAATTTACCGCTCCATAGCTTTCCATTAATATGTTAGAACTAATTTTGGCCATTTGCAATGCCTTTAACCTAACATGTTCTTCATGCAGCGCAAATGCTGCTATGAGTTTTATTTGGTAAACCGTTGCACGATTGTCTAAGTTCGTTTCTCTGGCAGCCTAGGATCCCACGTAGCACCTTTGTACGTGTTTGATGCATTCGCCTGTAATGTAGTATTATAAAGGTTTTGGGTGTAAACTGTGGCCGTGTTCTCCTATACGTTGCTCAAAACATCGACCATTGTTTAATGGAATGGAACGAATTAGTATTTCTAACTTTATCTTCTGCTACGTAATACCTTTTCTTCATAGAAGATTATTTTCAGATTTGCTATTTTATTTTCATTCCATATGCTGTTGCTAAAACTTCATTCTCAAACCTTACGTGTGATGACATTATCCCCAAGTATCCTAATTTGTATATTTTACTTGATTCTCTGATAGATTGCTTATTGTCTGCTCTGTACCATCAAACTAAGGAACAAACGTATCGCTATTACCCCATGTTTATAGTAGTTAAAGTTAGTCTATCATTGGCGAATCTATACCCAAAGTTTCCCAAACAGCTTACGTTCAGCCTAAAAGGCATTTTTCATGGTTTTATTTGTGTGAATTTAAAAGATTAGTTTGGTATCTTAAAATTTACTCTAAATACCCTTTTCAGTTACTGAGCTCCCTAATTCTAAATTTCGCCAGTTTTCCATAATTACCTTATGAATGCACTAATCTGCACTTTCTTTGGTTTATGGATAATTTTTTGTTGAAACACGTTCTCTCAAATTTGACATAGTTTTTACATTTGTTTTGCGTACATAGTATTTATTTCTATCACCATCTATTTGTTCTTCTTTTCTTAACAAGTCATCCACAGCTGGGCATCATAAACGGTGCGATAGAAGATCTCTCTATTGACAGAACCTTATCACACCCACTTTCTCAGTTAATGGTAACCCATATTTAGAGATCACTCTGAATTAAGTCAATGTATATAGATACCACTGGTCCCGTTTCACAGCCTGGTATTGCAATATGCATGCAGTATCAGGTAGCTTCTAACTTTTTTGCCGAAGAAATACAATCGAGAGATATTTTGGTATCCTATAGCCTTTCACGCCCTCCAGATTACCGTAACAATTACTAGCTTATACGATGTATTTAAATGGTATGCACAGATGCACACTCGCTAAACATCAACCCTAGGGAATCTTTCAATCAGCTTTTCCAAGACTTTTTAAGCCAAGCAAGGTTAAGTTGATTGATGTGACGGATGGGAATTCCCCCCTGATTTTGGTATTTAAATAAATACCTTGGTGTTCTTCATATGTTCGGAGTATATCTTGTACAGACTCTAAATTCCCTAATTATAGTGAAGATAATACCTCAATCTAATTATTTCTGGCCTAAACCACTGTGTGTATTAATTCGAACAGAGTGAATAAAACATCCCTTATTCGTGGGAGGGTTGGGAATCAAATTTTTTTGTCTGTTCTTAATTCATACGATATACGATTATATCAGTTATTAATCTACAACATTTTCTTCTTTGTCAAGGCCACCCTCAAACGGATACTATTTCAACACCTAAGCAGTAGTATTACAGCAATTTTATTTTTTTAAATGAATTTTAATGAAGGGGAGGCATTTACAAAAAAGAAAGCCGAAAATACTACACCTAAATTATTCCTTAAATAGCAGCTTTAAGCAAAAGGATATCTAACTCTAACTAAATAGCAATACTGGAGGAGAGAGTTGTAGAAAAAGAACTAACAATTTCATTCATGAATAGGGGTTCACAATAATAAATTTTTCATTCAATACTGGCGTTATTACATTCTCTTGAAACATTTTTGAATTCATAATATTGTAAAACGTAATTCACATGGAAAAAATGGTTCAATAATAAAGAACCAACTGGGTTGTTTCGTTTTTTAAGTTTGTTTTACGTTTTTTATTTATTCCAAATTTATGTTTCCCTAAATCACAATATGATAAACTGCTTGTAAAATATTTGTTGCACTATATGCCGCTGATTTTAATTTTAACATTCAAGTGTGTTAATTGTGTGTTTTATTATTGTTTCAGTTAGTGCCGTCGACAGAGCGAACAGCATAGTTGACTCAACCATCGTTCAGTGTATTGTAATTATTTGTTTGCTACTACAGAACAGTTAATACAAAATTATTCTAATTTTCTTTTTATACGATAGTATATTTGTTTATTTAAAATAAAAACTATGTGTAATGATAACAACGTAATACAGGGCGATTCGGAAAGCTTAGAGATATGCTTGAAGCAGTGTAACTTCTTCCTTTTCAGGTTTCCTTTTTTTAGAAAAAGTCGGTAATTAAAACTCTTGGCCCACAGGACAGGAAAGCATTTTCAGTTTCGTTGAATAAATTAAAAAGCAATTTCCGTTGCTTTTATCTCTGAAAAATTCTAAGAAAGTTACTATTACGTTTTTAAACCGAGGAAATCAATCCTTGGGACAAAATCACATCAAAGTTCGAAAGTCAGTGAAATTTTATGCTGAATTACTAATAACTCTTCAAAGTCGATTATCGACTTCAAAGAGTTATTCATAATTAATTTTAGAACTTTGGGCTTATTCTTAGGCTTACTTTATGAATTTACAGCAACCACATTCAAGTTTAGATATACATTAATAAAATGAATATTTATTAAATCCCCTCGGTTAAGTACAAGCGAAACAACTTCGACGTCTTCACTTTCTAAAACGTTTGAATATTAATTCATTAATTTCGCTATGCTACATTTAGATGTGTCTTTAATGTTACAGTGTTTCAAACAACTAACTAAACAATTCTGTAGACTTAAATTAAGTACTTATAATTGTATAATTGCAGTTGTATTTAAAAAAGGGTGGAAGATTAATATGTTGAAGTGTGGTATTTAAGTGTGATTGTCGGAATATTTTATTACATAGATATTAAACAACAATAATTGTATAAAAGTGCTATGGGAAATGAAATCCATTTAACATCGTATAAAAGGGAATGGCTCAATTAGTATTAACGCTATTATAATTAGGTCGTAATTAAATCCCGTTTAATTCGACTGCGATAATAAAATAATATGTGTGGTTATAAAAGCGTTTAACACGTAAGCTTTACTCCGTTTTTATTAGCTTTTAGAAATGCGATAGCGTGATTAAGAGTCATATTAAAGCTTAAATTTCTATAATTATTAAAACCTTTTTAATTAACAAAACTAACAAAATTTGTAACATTAAAATAATAGGCTTAAATTTTTTTGTTTCAACCCCATGTAATTTATTCTTACTGCCACATTCATCGAAGAGTTGCTCAGTAATTATACATATTTTTACACTCACTGAAAAAGCTACAATTAGAAAGTATAGGCTACGTAACATTTTTTCAACTTAAAACCTTGAATAAAAAATATCATTCGTCTTCTTCCCATTTTTAAAGTGCTGTGGTCGTTTTTACTTTTCACCTCAATCCTATTCTAGCAAGTTTTTGTAAGTCTGTAAAGGTGAGACTTTCTTTTTTGAAAGGCCATGTCGGGAATGTCCACCGAAACCTTGGCTTTCATTTTCTTTTTCTGCAGAATGAAAATAGGAAAATACCCTAAAAAAGTTAGAAGGTTGCAAAAAGAGTAAGTGAAAATTGAATTTCAGTAAAAATATCCAATACTTTTAAATAAATTCAAAGTCTAGGGCGTGCGTATTTGTCGCAAGTTTAAGTTAAAAGTAGGGAAATGAATAATTTATTTTCGTGTTCGTATAAATTTATCATTTCTTCTCCAAAAAGTGTGCTTATCTGCTTCTCAAAGTAAAAAAGCGATACTTTGAAAAGAAACAATCAAATCAGTAGTAAAGGGAATTTTATTTCTCAATAATCTCCTCGATTTCGGAAAGTCTCCAAAGAAATATTTAATTGGTAATTCGATTCTAACGAGAAAACTTTTGTATAACAAAGGTAAGAAAATCAACTCTTCGCTCGGATAATGCTACTTTAAATTCAACATAAAAGGATTAATACTTCGCAGAAGCCTATTTACTGACATCAAGCAAATTAATTAATAACGCCGTGACCGGCAGTTTTACAAAGCGAACTTACTTAATTTTAAAACAAGGTTATCCGGCCGTATTAGCATTTTAGAATAATTAAATAATTTAACTTTTGGATCTCCCTGTTTTCTAATAATAAATTAATGAAATTTGATTAATCATTTTAATTATGGATAGTTAAAATGTAATGTAATTACGAGCAAGGCTTGAAATTTCAAGTGATACAATTAGATAAAGCACGTGTTTTCACTTATATATAAAAATGTCAGGATTTTAAAGAGGGAAAAGGCAAAAGGCAGTTTAGTTAAAACTGAGAATAATTAATTTCCTACTAAAAGTTAATTGTAAAATTTTAGATTTCTCTTAACAGTTTGATTTTCGAAAAAATTTAACTTTCCGTCGATTTCCCCCAGACAGACGATTACTTGCATAAATATTGCTCTTATAAAAGACAAGTCGGAGCTTGCTTGTTATTGTCAAATTTAGTTTCAAAAAAGTTTATGTTTGATTACCTTAGGAAATTGTCTAAGCCAAACCTTCTTTAGTTCTACCAAAATGGGCATTGTGAATCATTTGGAAAAATATGTTAAATATTTACATTGTTTTTATTATAAAACGTGAAATAAGATTTTTTTGCTGGAGAAAATTAGCGAAAACGCACATTTCTAAGTAATACTAAGGATTATATAACACACAGAGAAGTAATGTACATACACTGACCACAACTTTCGTGATTTTACGAGCTGACGTCTCTTTACAGCCTGGGCATTTTTGTTTTGATAGGTATAAACCTTGATTCTGAAAAATTGCAATTTTCGCCCTATTGGCACTACTAATATGCAAGCTTACTGACAATTTAGCATTTTAGAGGTACAAATAACAACAATGTCAAAAAATTGTTATTGCACGTGAAGATTACTCCATCAACAGAAAACACGAAATTAATAATCGCAAAGATTATTTTGTACTTTGTACTCTACAGAAGACACCCTATGAAACCGTATTTATAGATAAGTTGCCACTTAATTTATGTAAAAAAAAGTGTCTACTAGCGCCATGCAGAGAGCACTTAAACTAAGCATATGTCCACGGTGTTGAAAGACGCCAGCTCGTAAAAATCAAGATAAACTATAAAAGAGAGACTAAGGGCGGGTTGCACAAACATGATTTAACAGCTTGGTCAAATTAATCATTCGTCAAAGTGAACAAAATCGAATCAGAAACCAAATTCCTATGGTAAATAACACATTAGTAAACAAAAAATGATGCTCTTTTGTCAACTTTGATCATTCGTTAATTTAACAAAAGCTTTGTGCAACTCGCCCTAAAGTACATTTAGGTACAAACTGTCAATAATTCTCACACAAATGTCGTTAACGTAGTGCATCATACAAAGTCAGTAGATGTTCAGCACTTGTCAGATATTGGTTGGCCCTAACTAAACTTAGGCTTATTTATGTATTTTTTTATCCCAGAGGTGCTGCTATCGCGGTTTGTATGTCTACTTAAAACTGAATACCAATACGTCACTCAGCGGGCAAGATATCGTGAATAAGAAGTAATCCCAATCAAGGCAATGTTGCTACTTCGGTGTACCCATAAACTGGCTTTGGATTAGTGCAAGGCAGTTGATGTTGCATACCAAAGTACCGAAAAAACAAAAAATTAGTTGGTCATCACCAGAATAGGCATCCAGTAACGATGTACTCTTTGTCATACTACATTCTGCAGTGATTTGCATTTATGCCTTAAATAACTAAAAATGTGTGAAAATAAATTGCTACAATTCTCAAGGTACTCAGCATTTTTTGAATAGTGAACAACAAAACTTCACCAAATATTAGTACATCAAATAACAATGAAACTCTAACGCGCCATCTATCGCAAAAGATGTCGTGACTAAAACCAAATATGGTCAATTTCGACATTTGCGTGTACACATCAGGTGGCTTTGACGGCGTAAACGGCCTAGAATGAGCACCGTTCGATCAAGGCCAGCTGAATTAAATATAAATATTGAGGCCTTCCCAGTTTATTTAGACAAGACGTAATTAGAAACAACGATGGCACCATCTGTGGTAGATTTACAAGATTTACTAAAAGAACTGAAGAGAAAAGTATAAATTTTGTACGACAAGATAACCCAATTATATTAAAATTAACAAAACCCACCACAGATGGCGCCATCGTTGTTTCTAATTGCGTCTTGACTAAATAAACTGGAAAAGCTTTAATATTTATATTTAATTTAGCTGGCCTTGGTTAGATATTAGTGACGATTGGTTGACCGACAGATGGCGCTGTGTATGTTTGCCGAATTGCGCAAATTGATGCAACAACCTTATATTTCTATAATGTCAACCTTACATCAATAGCTTGGATTCGTGCAAAGACACTCAAAATTGTCAGTTACCGTCAAGAATGTAAAAGAAATGGGAAGAGGCAATATTAACAATTTAAAATGGCGTTATTTTTTTGTATTTTATCAAACTGAATTATAGAAAATGGACAACTTTTAGTATAGTAATTGATAATATTACAAGAAGGGGGAAATTATATTTAATGCTACTAGTTGAGCAGTTGTTTAAGGTATTCAAAATAACATAAAATATAAAATGGAAGATAACAGTACCTTTAACGGGATACTAAATCGCCATTATTGCCCTTTCAATAAATGTTGAAAATGGTTGTGTTCTTTAATATCAACTATCTTTGCTTTCGCGCAAAACATTACATTAACGATTAGAAACAGTTAGCGACAAGACTACTAAGATGAAGTTTCCGTGTTGTTAATTTAAAAAAAAATGGGGAAAAAACACATACAGCGTCGTCTGTTTGACCAAGAATCTGAGCCGGTGAATGTGGGCCTTTTTGTACCTACAAATACCAACTTGGCTTTGCTTCGAAGAACCCTTTACTGCTTTTCGATCCTTAACCTAATCCTAACCAAAAGTGGATCCATATCTCAGTGATTCGTGGACATTTTCATGCCAACGATGAAATTCGAACTATGTGTGAATTATTGATAGATAGTTTTTCGTTGTTTTTATATTTGCAAGAGATACGTAGCTTGTTATCCTAAGTAGGTACTAGTGATATATGAATATGGATACAATACGGTAAGATTAAACGTCTATGCATTTTATACTCTTTGGTTTTGCTTTTGCCCATTACTTAAAGAACTTAGTATGGGCACCATGACCTGTTTTTTTTGGACATTTTTGTTGTTCAGTAATTTTTCTTTAAAAATGTCAGAAGTCGTTTGAATTGCGACGACTTAAAAATTATGGCAGTTAAATCGATTTAAAAGCATTTTTTTTGTTATAAAACATCGTATATTCTTCCAGGACCATAGTGGAAGACCCTAAAATACAAGAAAGAAAGAAAAATCACTGTCTGTAATAAATCAACGAAACATGATGTTTTCAAATATTACCAAAGAGTATACAATATATAGAGTGACGTTCTGGAATTGATGCTTACATTCTGCATTATACTTTGCATAAATAAACGTAAACCTTGACCGAAATTAACAATTTTAAGTATAGATATGGTCGAAGGTAAAATTGAATATTAAAAATAGGTAGTTAGGTAAAAATTAATTTTCTAGTTCTGCTTACGCATGATGCTAAATTACTGTTTCGTTCTGCAATTCGTCAGTGCCCTTTGGTAGGAACAATAATGTTAAAAGCACAGTTACTTTAATTTTACTTATAACTAATATTTCTAAAGGTTAAATAACTTACTAAATATGATCATGACCTATACTCTTTAGTTTAAAGCTTACTTAAAATCCCCACAAATTTCTGTGGGTGCTGTGAGCTATTAAATGTTCAGGCATCTGTGTGGCTTTTGTGTAATTTTTTATATTCCTAGCTATAGATTGTATTTATTTTGCAAACGGAATACCTTAAGAATTATCTGACGTGTAATGGTTTAGGTATCACATTAGCTTAGATGGATTTGCAAACATGTCCTGTTGGTTACAAAACTTAAAGGTTTATATCCCGAGTGTTGTAAACATCTTTTACAAACAGCATCAAAGGTTTCCAAAATCAATACAGCTTAAGATGATTCTTAGGAAGGAAGAAATAAGTAGAGATTTGTTTTCATCAAAGTTAGGGCTTAATGTTTGCTGCGTAAGAGTAACGTTTCGTTTATTCGCTTAAGTTGCACATAATTTGAGGTGACAAATATTTAAAACAAACAAAACAGAAACTTAATTAGCTTCCAGAATTGCTCATTCGTAAAATTACCAACGAAACGTTGGAAAGGAATTAAACTTTGCTACAAAAATCCCTTTTAGATCGTGTTTCGTATGCTGGATTTAAACGTACAGAATTGGTATTTTAAAAATATAGGAATTTGATTCAGATCACGATATAAAATCGTAAGTATAGCGATAAAAGCGGGCATCAGAGTTGGCTAAAAGATGTGTTAAAACGATTGCTTCCCTTGCTGAGTAGCATCCGAACGCTTACGGAAAATCCTAGGATGTTTATTATATTTGCACGTTTTACGCCATTTTCCATAGCACTTCAGTTAAGAGCGATTTTCTGTTCGAAAGTAAGTACGGAATAAACGTAATATATTTACGAAGGAACTGTGCAGATCGCCGTAAGCAATCAATCTTAAATGTAATACAGTTGTTACAAGGTGTTAACTGTGATAATATTAATAAAATGTTTTATGTTTAGTGGTGGAGTTTATTTCCCCTTAATCTTTTTCAGCTGCCTTCTGCTTTTCGTGGCGGTACTCTTGAGGTCTGCGGACATCGCGTGCTCATATTCGAAGTAATTTTGTTATATTGAGTTTGGGTTTCTACAAAGTTTCGCACACTGGGATCGGCGGCCTTTGATTACTTTTTCGTTACTTTTTGGTTTATAGGGCAGGGATGAAAGTTGAATTTCGTGTCGTAAAACTTAAGAACCGACAATGTTACGTGCTTTGGAAATCTGGGACCGAATTTTTATTAAAGTTTGGTTTTAATTTAATTTACAGCCACTTCATGCTCAAGAGCTTGCCAAACTGCAGAGAAAAAAATTTTACACAGTAAAGTGCTTGTCAGCTCGCTTTTAGCATTTCAAGTGCGTATACGAGGCAAATTAGAACTGCCGTGGCATTAAAAATAAATCCGCAATTCTCGCAGAGGTTCGCCTTCGAATAAATTATTGAAGTTGGGTGTAAATGACGAATGTAATATGGATGCTCCTCCTACGCTTTTGCTTCGGTAAGGCTTCCGAAATGAAAGCAACTTTTGTTTAAAAATTGGCATCCGAAACTAAGTCGTGCGTAGGATTAATTTTACATTTTCGGCATAACTCGAAAGCAACCGGTTTAATTATCAGAATCGGCAATCCCAGAAATTTCATAATCGAAGATTCAGTGACTGCAAGATTTTCCATCCCGCACAAAGAAACGGTAAGTAATTTTATCTGATGTTATAATACGGTAAACATAACGCATCAATCAAGTGAGAACTTCAAAACTTAAAGTCGTTAGAGAAAACAGTATTCAACTGGTGGCAAATTTTAGGCAGAACCTAAAACTTTACCCTTATAAAATCCAAATTTGCATGTCCCGAAGGGGAAAGATAAGCTGTTCATTACAACTTTACATTAACAATGCCCGGGTAATTAGAAATTGAACGAGCTAGTTGAGGCTCTTCCTTTGGTGGGATGGAGGTCACTTAATAGCAAGGTTTACATTAACTTGAAACTGTAGGGTTCGTATAATTCATCAAAATGTATAGAAGGCAATTCTAGGTTTTAATTACGCAAACGCTCGAAATATGGGGTTACCCCGTTTTACGGTAATGAAACTTACTGTAACGGTTTCCAAATTGCCACTTCGTGTTAAACTAAAACAATATCAAAAATTCCAGTTTTTTCAAACTTTGCAAATAGTATATTTGTATATAGTCACGACACGGCTCAGTGTATTTCATTTTTAAATAAGTATAGGGTAGCCTAAATAAAGTCTCCGTTATGCGGATATTAGAAAGTGTAATCGACGAAGTTAGTTCATTAAAAAAAAAAAAATATTTTGTCGAAATAACTTCAGTGTCATATTTATAAATAGTTTCTAGAGCAATTGATTTTTTTGGATAAACTGTTAACCTTTATGTTTCTTTTTGAAAGGAAAATATTTATAAACTGCGATACCTAAACACATAGTCTTATTTAAAGGGTACATATTACTTCAGAATTTCAGGGCAATTATATGTAATAATAATTGTCTCTAGTTTATCTTTTTGCACATCAAAATATAACAAAGAAATAAAAGAAACGAAGAAATTATTATAGAACAAAAAAAAAGAAAAACCACAAGGTGAAGTTTAGAAATGCTGCTCTTTCACTTAACTTTAAAATTTCAAAACAATGTGAACCATCAATAGGGAAAACGTTAACGGAAAACGAGCTTCCGTTTTAGTTAAATTTACAATTCCGAGCATACCAACTTAATTTAAAATACAAGGTGATTAAAAAGTATTGTCATTAATTTGAAGGGTATATAGAGCATATCCAATAGAACAACTTTTCTCAATAAACCATGTGTCCCAAGTACACAGTAAACTCAGAAAAAAAATTAAAACATCAATACAAAAATTGTTTTGGCGTCACTGAAACACGTTGAAAATTTAAATTTATCAATCGTCTTTCTTGTCCGTACTGTTAAAGCCCAGGTGTGTGTGCCCAATTCATTGTTCGCTCGCTTGGAAAGTGCACTGTTCGAACGGTTTAATGGAAAGTTATTCTAACCTTAGAACCTTATAACCGAATTAATTAATTATTTTAATTTACAGGAAAGCTCTTCAAAATACTGTAACATCTCTGAAAGCTAGTTTGTGATTGTGTTGTGAGTTGTGTTGTTTGTGTAGAAGTTTTGTGTTTTTTGCGTGGAGGATTTTGATAATTTTTGTAAATCCTATTTCTCTTTATTAACAATTTTTTTTTAATATACATTTTTAAACATGCCGCTAATTGCTTACTGTCAGTCTCAAGCCTGAAAAAATGTGAGAGGAAAGTGAAACCTGTAAATTACATAATTGTGTAATGTTTCATTTATTTTGCCAGGGTCAAACTTTTATCGCAGATTTTTTAAATGCACATTAGCCAGCGGCTCTCAAACGTGTGTAACCAAATTTAAAATATACAAAAATCGTACTTCTATTATGGTCAGCATATACATATACCCATTTAATGTAATGACAATACTTTTGAATCACCCTGTATATAAGATATACATTATAGTAACTGCTCACTTATAAAGGCTGTCCACTGTCCACTACTTTAAGGGTGGGTAGTGTATATAAAATCATATTAGGTCGCAATGGAGACAAATTTATTGAAGTAAAACTATATTCAGCTATACATATACACGGAATTTTTCTTTTTAATATACATCCTCTTTATTGTCGACTTTTAGAAAAAATATTTTTAAGAAACGTTGATAGATGGTAAGTACTACATATATCTGTGTCCTTGGGCATGCAACTATACTAACTTTTTTAAAAGAAGAAAAATCTGACGATTCCAGAAAATAAAAAAGTTGAAATTTAAAAAAGTAAAATTGCATGGCCCTGTACTTACACGTGATGACGTAATACAAATTCAAGGTCACAGATATATGGAGTACTTACCATCTAACAACTTTAGTTAAAAATATTTTTTCTAAAAGTTGACAATAAAAGAGTTATAGTGATATTGCTTTCCTATTTCCTCGCCCTGTATAGTGTATAGCCTATGTATACATTAAAAAAAAAAACGTGTCAAACTCATTGTTTTACCCTATATGTAGGCAACCAACTATACACTAAACGTCACGCCACGTGGTGCGTAAAGGTTATGTTCCATGGTTGTAAATAAAGAATAAATCAAAATGAGTGAAACATCAATTGTTATTCAACGATTATTCTAAAACATAAAATGTCAACAATACAAAACAGAAATGAATATAAAAACAGCAACAGTTAAAGATTAACTTTTTGACATTAAGTTAACTTGATTATTTTTGCCACAGCGTGCTAAAATTAAAATTTAAAGTTTAGTGCATAGTTAGTTGCCTGCAATGGGTTTGCGTTATTTCTAATGTGTACTTACGCGATATGTATACTAAAAAGAAAAATTCCCTGTAAGTTACAAATTTCAGACTAAACATGAAGGTAAACATTATTGTTGTAAAAATATGAAATTTTTATTGATTAGAATGGTAAATAGTGCACAGACTAACACTATGCTCATTACAAGTATTATGTTTACATATAATACATAACGGGTTTTCAAAAGAGACTGTGGTCAAGTGACCTATGGAAAAATGTCAAACATAGGGCGCAGCGTATATGTTACAGTTGTGAACATAACCTTACTTATAAATGTCAGAAGGTCACGAACGAATTAATAAATGATTCTTAAGTAAAAACCATCCGTGATTCGCAAATGAAGCGTTAAAAACTGGAAATTTACCCGCTTGCTCCTTCTAAAAAAAACTGATTTTCTTATAAACTCCAAAATAGTTATTTACATTACAAGCTGCGAAAGTTTACTTTTCGGTGTGAGGTGTTTTTGAATGGCCGAGGCTAGTTAAAAACTCCGAGCACCTGAAGGGCTTTCCCAGCGTGTAATGTATTAAACTTTTCATTCACCCCTCGACATTTAACCACCGTAAAAGATGAAATTATAATGAAATAAAATGATTCAGTGATTAATAAGTTGGCTTGTTGTCAACGTTACTATTGTAACAATACTGTTCTATTTATTTTCGCTTTCAATTGCGTTAGGGGGGAGAATTAGACGCCATCTACTACTTCCAGCTGCCGGTCTAGTTGAGACATACGGTAACACTGAAAAATACAAACACCAGCCACATATCTCTCCGGGTCTGAGAGGCCCGGATTATTTATCCTAGGGTTCAAAATGGCCTATTAATGAACAGAGTTAGACTGGGAATTCCCATAGATTAATAGGGGCTCGTTGGCGGATCTGTATTGATAGAAACTTTTTCATCATTTACCGCGATTCCTGGTCTAATAGAGGCCTTCATACTGAAGGGCATTTCATCCAACTATATCATTATAGAAGATAATTGCGACTAGTTATCAGATCATTCTCCTATTATCTTGGCGATAATCGAAACGATTATGATTAAAGAACAACAGCTACCACTAATTAGCACATGGACAGACTGAGAGGGATTTAGAGTAGAACTTGAACAAAGAATTGAATGAAGCGCGTCATTAAAAACAGTAGAACAACTTGAAAATGAAGTAGGGCAACTCGCCGTTGATTTGCAGCTAGCAGTATAACAAACGAGGAAATCGGTGTAAACTGCACGAAAAGATAAAAGATATTATGAGAGTTGATGAAAGAAAACATTGGCAGCAATGAAGAGCACCAGGACAAAAGGCAACTAAGTATATCGAGTCAGCAGGTTAGGAGAGAAATCCAGGAAAACAAAAATGATACATTTAACACGGAAAGGGACAGTTAGGCGCGCATCTTTAGGCGCGCATTTTTAGACACGAGTTTTTAGGCGCTGCACCATTAGGCGCGGACGTCATTGGCCGCAGGGACGTTTAGACGCGAACACTTTAGACGCCGAACCTTTAGGCGCTGGAAACTTTTATACTGATATTTACCATCTAGCGTTAAATCAGTCTTATAAGGAAAAGACGATATATTATGTTTAAATTGGTTTTAAAAAAAATAGTAATCAGGGATAGTTACCTTGCATCAACAAGCATACTTAAAACCATCTTTACCTGTAACTACTATGTATATATTTTGTAAAACGTTTTATTAAAAGATAAAAACCAAGGTAGAAAAAATTCTGACTCATTTATTTTGTTTGTAGTTATTTATAATATACCTGCGTGTTATAAATGCGCATGTTCTTTTGGAACAAAAGATATTGCAATTTTGCAGGTCTTTCCAGATATCAAAAACGTGGTAGGGTTTCTCAATATTATCTATAAATAATATAAACTGAGAAAAATTTTGATTCAATGTGGCAAACTGGAATGCTTTCGTTTTAATAATGACAATTAGCATCTTTACAAAATTAAACAAAGTCATCTAAAAGCACTTAAACAAAATTACTACCAGTAAATATGCTCTTGTTATTTTATTTATTATGACAATTTTTAAAATTCAATCAATTAGAGAAGCGTTTCTTGTTGCGCTGAATAATTTCTCATACTTTTTAATAAAAATGTGGAGCATGGACGTAAAAATAGATTTTGTAACCTTAACAACTGAGTAAGTGCAATAAAATTGTTGAGTGCAGCGAGAAATGCCTGTGTAAATAATAAAATCGATAGAAAAAGTACGAAACTTAAAAGAAAATAAATAAACTTTAACTTGAAAACTATTTGGAATTTAAGTAATTTAGAATTTAGTTTAAATTTAGGAGAATGGTTTAAAACATTGCACTTATTTATAGTTAGTCAATAATAGCATTTCAAGAAAGACGAATGTCTGCCTTCAAGAAAATAAATTAAGATAATGGGAATACTTTAGGGCAACTGCATTTATTGGAGGCTCAGGGTTAAAGCTGTTTGTAGCTTTCATTCTCAAACGGATGTCCATTCTTACTGGGATAACTGTTAACTAATAATGACAGCGAAATAAAAAAGAAGGATGACCGGAATTCAATACATCTGTCAAAATATATTTGTCCAGATTTTAACCCACTTGTGTATCTAAAACAAAAACTTGCAACTTGACGTTTGGGTGCGAATTATTCAAAAACAGCAAATATTTCGAAATAAAACTACACATTTGTTTTTTAATTACTATTTTCTAACACGTTCTATAAGCATTAAGCATGCGTTTAAAGCACTTTTTATCATCACTGAAAAATAAAAACATATAATATAATTTCAGCAATTAGACAAGAGAAAGAAAAATAGAAAGTTACCTATTTTATAAAGTATTTATACTAATACTTAGTTGAAAGAATAACAACTAATATACGTAACTATTAGAATTTATGTAAACACTTATATTTACTAATATTGTTAATAATTGTTGTTTTATAGTCTCACCATTTTGCAGTTTTACAATATTTCTCAAAACGTATGCAAAACGAAAAACATTTTTTATTTTTAAAAAATTCGAAAAATTTAACTTAATAACAGTAAACTATCTTTATCTTTCAAAACTGAAATATATTCTAGTACTAGTTTAATCTATTTAGAATATAAACTCTAAAATCAAGTTATATTAATTTTTAATTTTAATAATAAATATCGTAATTCGAATAATAATTTACTTAATTTTTTTATACTTAATTTTTTTGCCCGATGACATGTTTGGTTCTATGGAACATATTTGTAACTAGTTAAATTTAAATCAGTTTTTATGCCTTTATAATTAAGAAGAGAATCTCTTATTATAAAGCAATTTAGTTTCAAATACGCTTCCAACGTTCAGAAGGTACAATTTAAAACAGATCGTATAGCTTTTAATGCCTGGCGTCTAACCGTCCCCGCGCCAAAAAACGCCGGCGTCTAAACGTCCCCGCGCCTAAAGGTTCCTGCGCCTAAAATGCCGGCGGTTAATAGCTCGCGCCGTATGGTGCGCGCCTAAAGATGCGCGCCTAAACGTCCTAGACCGATTTAACAACTTCTTCAGAGAATTGTCTGACGATAAAGAATCAGACTATTATCTATGGAGAGCCACTAAAAGCCTAAAGACACCTAAAACACAAAATACTGGTAAGAAGGTAGCACGCAGAACTGCTTGCGGAGCATTTGGCTAATACTTTTCAGCCATACTCCTAAAAAACTACTAAAGAAAATATTTCAGCAATTAACAATAAAAGCGAAACCCCAATTAAACTAGTCACGCCAGCAGAAGTTGCTAACACAAATAAAGATATAAGCACTAAAAAATCACAAAGATTTGATCTTATATACAAATATTTTAGATTTAAGTATTAAAAATATAAAATAAATAAAAAAGGCCGTTTTAGTTGGACTAGATTGAATGCCAGTCAGTACTGGTGTAGCCAAGTCTTAGTATTTTGAAGAAACTATTTAAGTGCCATTAGCGAATATGTAGTTTCAATAACATAATGCGGACGTTACGAGATAATTAGATAACGGCAGATCACTCTCGTTTGCGGTGGGTCTTGTAAAATCTTACCGACTCCGATTTGTATTTCAAAATATAGGTGTTTTACTCTAAACTCTTTGTAAAAAAAAAACGGCGTTCGAGTTAAGTAAGTGAAAATCTGTTTAAAAATTTTAAAAGGATTTTGAAGAATAAATCCAAATGTCTCGTATTATGCAACAAGAAACCGTTCAGTAGTATTCTCACTTTGTAAGATAAAACACTGGAATTTTGTAGATCGCTTGTATTGTTTTGCAACCATAATAAATGTTCACTAACTGCATTCACGATTATTGCTGGGCATGCAATTTGAATTTTAACTCGTCAAGCGCCACGAGAAAACTTTTTGTTGTCTGTTGAATTTTCATTAGTAGCATAGTAATATTCAATACTACAGCGTTGCAGTTGCATGCACAGATTAATAATAAAGTATTTATCGTAGATTATAAGATTTTTGAGTAGCTATAATCATTGATTTATTCGTATCTTGCGATATTTGACCTTTGCGATTAGTGTTGAATAGCAAATCATTTAGGCTCATTAGTATAAGCGTTTACATTTAAGCAATTCTCTACTAGTCTAATTAAGTCTCCGTTAAGGTCGTTTTCAATAGATTATCCTGTTTAATGTTCAAATATTGTGTTTTATTGACATTTTGCCTATTGTAAATTTGGAAGCCTGGACCATTAACGCACTGCAACAAAATCCTGAGAGACAGAGAGGGTGGCTCTTAAGTTTAGTAATAATTGTGATGGTGAAATTAATTAAAAACAGCCCGAAGAAAAGAAATGCATTACTCTATGATGAAATCATAAGTAATCACTTATCTTAAGGTGGTGCGGCCCGTTCAAAAATACGCCGTTCTGTCGGTCGTGGAAGCGTCGATTTACTTTAGGCAGCTTTTCAAAAAATATTATCTCACCGTGCTGATTTGTGCTGATCGTATAAAATGTAGGATTCTGAGTTATTTGTTATTACTAATTCAGGTTTTTCCTGTTCAAGGCTGAAAAGTAAAGATTTATACAAAAGTGTTCAATGTCCTTGTAGGTACATCTATTTGTCCTGAAGTGATTCATTTTTATCTGCTGCCTAAGCGTCCACTGCAAAAATTACATCTTAATTTATTGATATTTACGTTTTTCAAGTTGTATTAAATGGCTTTAAGACCCAACATAGAATTACGTTCAAATAATAGTAGTTAATTTATTATAAACATATTTATGCAAATTAGCTATTTGAAATGCACTAAATACTTTAATAACTGATTTTAAATAAAAATACTTTGCATTTGCATTTATTTATGTCGAATTCTCGGGCATACCATGCAGATTCCATACATGCAAAAATATTTTGCAAATAATTACAAATAACGGTGAAATTGTCAGAAAACCTAATTTATTTATTAATAATAATTATTCAGCTTTCTAAATAAAAACGCGAAGAAATACTCATATAAAATAAATTATTACAATACCATCAAATTGCTTTAAGTAAAATGTACTATGGTGAAAAGTACGGCCTTAAAACACAACCCCGTAAATTATTGATAATTTGAAGTACCCTATTAAACTATTAAAAAACAAATCGCATTTCTAAGAAATAGCAATTTGCAATTGGTCGCACTACATACAGCACAAATCAGCTACCGCTACCTTTAATGTAATATTAATATTAACAAGAGAAAGATACATTTTCACCTCTTGCTTATCTTCCTCTTATAAAAACAGAACAAGGGCAAGAGTCGAAAATATTTACGTAATAAAGTCTAACAAGAATTTTTATATCTTGAGATACGTCGTCCTTCAGGTCTGACCCCTGTTCAACTTGGGATATCCTGAAAACCAACACAGAGGTGTATATAAGCCAAGGCCGTCCTTTTCCCTTGTCTCAACCCTCAACTAGCTTATCTCACGCTTCGATGTTGAAATACATATGGGAATATAATCTACAAGGTAGGCGCGCTACTGTATTAAACAAAGTTCCTAGTATTTTCGAAGTTAAACTAAATTAATTTTCATGCTGCGG
This sequence comes from Melanotus villosus, assembly GCA_963082815.1. Classification (NCBI taxonomy): domain Eukaryota; kingdom Metazoa; phylum Arthropoda; class Insecta; order Coleoptera; family Elateridae; genus Melanotus; species Melanotus villosus. Next base: position 96,728,255 of record OY720419.1, on the reverse strand, counting down.
GAAGGATTAAACAATATTTTAGAGTAATTTCTAGGAAATTTATTGAAAATTCTACTGGCAGAAAATTTACAAAATTTTTGAATAAGCAGAATCTCAGTTTTGTTAAATTATCATTTTTATAGAAAAGTAAGGTTTATTTCTTATCGTCTCCGAAGTCAGTCAATTTCTAATTATTTCTCTCACGTTAAAGGATACACGAAAAAGAATGCAGCAACTTTGAGTTGATAAACTTTAACCTGCGATAAAGTGATGAATTGATTATCTATTCAGAACCATCTGGGAAATTAATTTAAACTTCAGATTTATCTAAGTATGTACGTGTCATATCTGCGCTCGGGTAATCGAACAGGTCAAACGTATTGAATTTTCCTTAACCTTACTGTCGGGTAATAGAATAAATGAACGTAATTGATTATCAGATGCGCAATACTCTGAAAGTTATCAAATTCTCATTGAATGATAAACGAAAAGATAATGAACAGTCATAGTCTTCAAAACATTAGAAACTAATTAACATAACATACATCAATTAAAAGCGATTAAAATTACAATTGCTATTGTTTGACTTATAAATATGTACATTGACAGCATGGCTTCAATTACAAGGGGGTAATAGCATAGTTTAAGTATGATGGACAGCGACTTTTTTACCTTCTCCTGGCCTGAATAAGCCACAAGTTTGTAATTTAAAATAGTTACAGTTAACAGACTTTGCAGTACGTACAACGGACGCTAAAAAAACAAAAATGTAGTAATTATTATTACTGGACTTGAACGAAATTGACAGAGGAGCGTACTTAATTTTTCTATCTGACGATAAGTCCATTCTTATAATAATTCCTCCTAAAGAAGCCATGGGTTGTTTTAGTATTAAAAAGTGATGAATATTCGCTCTACTTCCAAGACTTTTTTTTTAATTTACCCTTGCTATGCATACTACCTACCTACATGTAAAACATTACTTTAATTTCGACAATTTTTTCAGCTACATATTACTCACAGCTTTAAATCACGCAGGCAGTAAAATATTTAACGTATAATAAGAACTTCTCAGAGGTTTGACCATACAACAGCCATTTACGTACCTCCCTGGTGTACACCAATCCTTAATGCGAGCTAAAAAATAGAAAAATGATAATAATCCTTGGAGATACAACCAAGGAGGCTATCGTCACTAAGGCTGTCCACAGGTTGGAGGTACTTTCGCCCCTCCTTTTGAGCCTAGTAATTGACGGCCTTCTCCCTGAGCTGAATATGAGAGGGGTATTTGCGCAAGGATATGCTGACGATATAATCATACTCATAAAAGGAAAGTGCGGGAGAGTTATAATACTTGGAAGAGACCTCCAAGATTTGAAGGAAATGCGAATCAGCGAACAGCCAAAGGAAGTCAAATATTTGGCCGTCACGCTAGACACCAAATCCTCACTATAAAAAGATTACTAACAAAGCCACAAGGGCCTTATTGGATTGTAGAACACTAGGTCAAGCTTGGGGTCTGAAACCAAACACGGTTTTGTGGGTAAACATGATCATATATACCTCTATCCTCTGGTGGCACAAAACCAGAAGCAGAGTGGTAATTAACAAATTAAATAAACTACAAAGGTTTTTCTGCGTAGGGATAACTGGGGCGATATCATCTACACCTACAGCCTCAATGGATATAGACTAAAAATAGGTGATCATCGGAAAGTGCACCGTAGAATAGGAGCCAACACAGAGATCTTCAACATACTGGAAAAAAACCGTATACTTAATATGCAATCCAATAAAATCAACACCGTTTTGGACTTCAGAAAAGCTTTCAGGGTAGTAATACCTAAGAGGAGTGACGGAGAATGAAAACGGGAGCTGATCCAAAGACAGGGATCTGTATGGTATACAGATGGTGCAAAAATGGAACACTCGGGAAGCAGCATTAGTGTAAACCACTTAAGTCTCCCAAGCTAAAATAATAGCCGTAGCGATATGTACACAAAGTATGGTGGAGAGGGGTTTTGAAAACAGGCGAAGCTCCATCTTAACAGACAGCCAAGCGGCGTTAAAGTATCTAGAAAGTATTGAGATACACTCCAAAGTCGTGCTTAACTGTGCAGAAACACTGGCGAAACTAGCCGATCGCAAAAGACTTTGCTTAGAATGGGTCCAAGGGCACCAAGGTTACAAATGCAATTAAAGAATTGACCAGGTAGTGAGAGCAGCCTCTGAGCAAAGGCTAATAGGTCCTGAACCTACATGCGGGGTTCCCTATATAACCGCAAAGGGGATTATCAGGGACTACCTAAGGTAAAACATAAAACCTACTGGGGGCAAATACAGGGACAAGAGAACAAATAAAATGCTAAAATAAAGCAAAGAACAACTTAGGTGTATAAAAGGATCACTAACAGGACACTGTAACCTTAGAAAACAACTAGGGGCAAGAACTAGAGGAAGACCAAAATCGAGGTTGCGGAAGACCTACGAAATCTACAAGTGAGAAACTGGAAAAGAGTGGCCTAAACAGAAACGAATGGAGGAAGCTTCTTGAACAGGCTAAAACCCATAAAGGGTTGTGGAGCCAATGCTGATGATGAAAGATGGAAGTCCGAGCTCGGATCGACTCGCTTCGACCTTCGAGCGAAATCGGACCTAAGAACTGTTGAACGGATCCAAGCTGAGCTTTCTCTTAAAATTCATAATAGAGTTCGAGACTCGTTCCAGGTCCAAAAAATGTAAAGTCTCGCTGCTCGATAAAACCTCGAAACTTGGCGAAGCCTCAAAGCTCAGTAAAGAAGTCTCAACTCTAGGTGAAAGCCTCTGTAAAATATAGAATATAGGTGAAACCTCGAAACTCAGTAAATGCTTGAAGTTAATAAACCTCAATTGTTGAGCTCAAAATTTACTTGGAACTTAGTAAAGATTTGAGAAATTTTATAATACTAAAAACTTGGATCTCGGTAGAGATAAAACCTCGAAATCCAGAACAGGCTTGATACTTGGAATAGAATTGCAGCTGGATTAAAACTCGAAAAGCCCATGAACTTAGTAATTTATGACAAAAATTGGAGGTTCAGTTGGAAGCTTGAAAATATTCAAAGCCAAAATCCTTTTGACTAGCTAAACTTAAAAGTTCAGTGCACATTCAGTGTTGTTTGAAATAAAATTCTGGGATTTAATTTTGTGAGATTTATTTGCAGTCAGTTACTCTCACTGACTGTGGCTAGTGGACTGTGTGGTATTTTTTCATGTATCACTCGTAGTACGATTAGAAATACCCCCTACTTCCGGAAGTTAAGGCGATAGAATTTAAAACTTTAACAACTGTAAAACTGATAACATTCATGATCATCAAACAGCTTTGAAATTAAAGGTGCTACAACATTTAAAAGAGCGTTCTAGAGCACGTGAGTTTATCAGTGGTTTTATCTTAATATAGGGGCTACAGCTACTTTTACAAATAGTGCATCGTGCCCTAACACCGCTTTGAAGATTTATAAACAATGCCGACGTCTGCCCCGCGCAACGCATAATGCAGTTAGAAAATTTCTCTAAATCGCATCGAATTCTTTAATTATAATCAAGAAAAATCTGTGCTTTGGCAAGTAGCCTTAAATTGAGGGTGGCTATGTGGGGTGTTATTGATAAATTTTGTAATTTCGGTTGTTTCGGTTTTGATTCCGTTTTTTCGAAGTATTTCATTTTTAATAAGCATCCCACATTTGTAGAGTCTAAAGAAACAAAACAGTAAAAATGGGAATTAATTATCTGAATTATTATGGAAGTTAGGTGTAATTTCCCGTCACTAGTCTACTCTGAACCGCCTTTAAGTAATATCATTTTACTGGAGAGTAGGTAATTTCCAAAAGCTCGGTAACCGAACCGAGTCCTTTTCTTCGAGCCCATCCGAGCTGAACCTATCTTAGAAAAAACTGGAAGTTTCAACCTTTATTACTTGCCCAGCAGGTATGAAAAGTTACACGTTTAGTTTAGCAAAAGACTTACTTACAAACTATTCCCTATTTGTTAAACTCGACCTAATTAGTGACAGCGGTGACTCCCTTACACCATAGTTCCAGTTGTTTAACGAACAATTAGAAGTTAACATAAATAATGGCCTTACAACAGAGTTGTACCTACCTTTTTATCAAATTCTAGGTGTTCGATGACGTTTATATGATTACTGACTACGTAAGTATCTGAACGCTTTTCTCAAGAACCGTGTTGTAAATCACTGAACAAATTATGGCTGGCAGAATATGATGATATAATCTAACATTTAGAGCTTTTACGAAAATTTGTCCCAAAACCTGAATTTCTATATCAGAGTGACCTTAGAAAACTTCAAGGTGGTAGGATAAGCTCGTTCAACAAGATAATCGATTAACTAAAGGGGTAAGTGGGTTTGCTAAATTTTCACTTGGTATATTTATTAATTTGCAAGGCATCTACGGAATAAGCGAATGTATAATTCTCTTTACATAAAAAATCGTATCAAAAGCTAAACAGAAGGATTAGGTAACACTAAAGTCTTTACTAACATTGTCAATGGGAATAAATGTAGCAACGTGCACGAATATAGTAAATTTGTTTAAAATTAAGGACAAAACAAAGAACTAGCTGGCTAACTGGAAAGTAGGTTTAAGCAAGTTGGCACGAGTAACGTCTAAAACGGTTCATATTCAAATATGCATTTTCATAAGAGCAAGATTCTTATGCAAAGGATTCTCATATGAAAATCTGTTGCTGAGTTTGCAGGGTTATGCATTAAATCCGTTTTTAGATTTCAATTATGCTATAAAAGTTAAACCAGACCTTTGCAATAATAATATATCAACCTTTAATAGTTATTTAAAACAGCTTGAAAGTAGCTTAAATTGTCTTTTCCTCCGAGGTGGTACAGCAAAAGCTTTTCAGAGGCGTAAATATAAATAAATATCGTCTCGCTTAGAAGGATGACCTCATTTAAATGACTTTTCCTATAAAAAAATAACTATACATTAATAATTTTGTTTATAGATCGTCTAAAAAACAAGAAGCTTATGGGGAGCGGTGTTACTAGTTGCGCCCATAACTGCGCCCCTAATGAAACCTACCAGGCTGTTTTGTTAAACTAAGGCCCGGTTTTTCAATCGATGGTTAACTCTAACTAAAAGTTTATAACTATAGAAATAATTGTTGCAATAATGGTAACCGTGACTTTTAACCTTTAGTTAGAGTTAACCATCGATTGAAAAACCGGGCCTAAGATGTCATAATTGAGAAAACCCTCAAACTGGACGAAGACAAACAACTTGCGCTTCTTTGTAAGACTTAAACGAACTGTAAGGGGAAATAAATTGAGGCAGAAGTATATAAAAATTCCCTGTGTAAGGCAAGCAGTGTGTAAAGTAAATAACAAGCGCTACTTCACACACTGTCGAAAGCTTACTCGTTTCAAAATAGTCACTTTATGTACTTGTTATGTAATACACCATTATCAATAATTCTGAAAAAAATGAATTATGGGTACATTAAAGTAGTAGGATTATTTTTCTCAAAGATATTATTTGAATTATTTAATAAAAACCAAGCCTCCATTCTGTTTATATTTGAAATGAGGTCAAAATATTTGGGAGCCGCGTCAACATAAAATAATAAATAAGGATTTAATAATCTGCTGAACGATTTCACCTCGAGCGTTTCGGGTATAAAATTCTAAAATTCAAACGCATTAATATTTAGGCATCGAAATAAATCAGAATTCATCAAGTTTAGCCTTTGGGAGATCGCACGAGGCAGCTTAAATAATACAGAAGGTGGCTTTTTATTCGAAGTGCGGGTCGCAGTGAGAAAGACGGACAACTCCATTGTACTCGGAATGAAGTGTTGTGATACAAACAGGAATATAAATAAACCAGGAAAAAAGGAGAGAGGCGTGCGAGAGATAGGATAATTTCGATTTTATAACAAACTAATGCGATATAAGTTTGTGTAAGGCTTCGAGCTAACACCGGGGATGCGATTTCTGGTTACAAAAACATCATAAACTGTTTTTATTCTGGAAAAAGCCATATAATACCTAACTATTTGTCATACCGTTTTTATCCAATCTCATCGCCCTAATATCTATCATCCCTTAAACCCAAGGTTTTGTTCAGAGGCGAACGGACAAAATGTCTTTATTGGTGGCGCAGCCTACTTTTGAAAGAAACAAAAAGGAAAACCCTATACAAAATTTTATGAAACCGACGTGCGTGGATACATGTACTAACAAGAATGGTTAATTTAATAATACTAACGGGAACATTATTAATTAGGGTCGTGCAGCGAAAATTTAACGAGATAAAAATAATTAGTGTTAGTGAGGTGACTGAGAACATACATGGACCCAATAAAGGAAACCGCTTGTCCAACCTCTATTATGAGCCCCACATAATTTGCACATCACGCCAATCTGCTTTACGAGGCCCATAAAATGTTTAGACAAGGAAATTATTTGAGATTTAAGAACCTTCAGTCACATCGTGCATTTATTGAGGATTTGATGAAAAACTTATTATTAATACAACGTTCAATAAGTTTGATTTATTATTATTTTTTTTTAGGTAATAACCTCTGGTTTTGCATTCTGTACACTACTAGCAGCATATATTTTGTGTTAAAAAATTTTAGTACTGACATCTTGGGCGTCACCATAAGGTAAATATGGGCGTTTTTGTGAAACAAATTTGTCACACAGGGCACCAACTTTTATTATTGTTTCTAAGTCTTATGTTACATAATTGGAAATAAGGTTTAAAAGCAATTAGATAGTTTATAATCAAATGGTTAATTCGTCAGAAATTCTTACAAACCGGCAAATGAAACTGATCGACGACTACATTAAAGTACCCTTTGGGCAAATGTTTTTAAAATTCATTTAACAAGATGAAGTAAACTTACGTAAGTAGTTCCAAATCCTGTTACTGCCGAACAGCGGCGCTGTAGCTGTAGCCAACAACTTTTGAGATACTACCCACAGTCCATAGAAAATGTCATACCTGAAACAGATAGAAAAAATATGTAAAATATGTGACATCACAGAAGTTTGAAATTATTTTATAAGCATAAAAAGAATAGACATAAATATTAGAATCTTTACGTAGGCCTATCTGTTAATACACCTTCTTACTTCTTATACGAACGCGTACAGAGCAAAGCAATGTTTCAGAACATAATTTACTTGTTATTATACATTTTATAAATTTGAGCTTAACAGGCAGTTGTAATTAATTTAAGCAGTAAAGGGCATTTAAGAGATTAGTACATATGTACCAAACCATGCTGATAATTAAACGATTCATTACTTTTAATTGATTATTTCAACTTTAAAAATTGTTTAGCACTATATAGGTGGTATCCAATTCTACTACATACAGATTCTCGAAAATCCATGCAGTTTTGAGGCAAGCTGAAAAGATTACATAGCTTTTGCATTTACTCAAATCAAACAAGTTTTAGCAAAATGTAGTTTGTTGCATCTTATATGTAACATGCTGCAACCAATATGCGTAGCAAAGATACTATTGTTACATATTTTGCGGAATTCAAAAAATTCTTGCAAACGTCTTTAAATGTAATAATTGTTTTCACTAAAGGTCTAACAGTGTTTTCAACAAACAGACTTAATTTCAATGTCATTATTTTGCTTCGGGTATCTAATTCGGCAGTCTTCAAAATTATTATTAATTTTGAGAAAGGGCAATTTCAGCAAGTTGGCAAAAGTAAAAAAAAATTAAAACAAACCGGATGAAAATCTTTGGCTTGCATTGGAAGTTTTGGCTTCAACGGGAAATTGTGCGATGGGATTAATAATGTGAAACATTTTACTTTGAACAATTTATTGGAATTTGTAAAACAAAATTTGGGTTTTTAAGAAACAAGCTCAACATTATATAAAATTGTAAGGGACATGGGATACAAATACAAAAAAAGGAGAAAATGTGTTTGCGGGGAACAATAATATTTGAAAACTAAAAAAGTCGAATGTTTAAAAATCTATTTGAAATATTTCGAATCTGATTACCTAGATGAAGCTTGGATCTACCAAAATGGGCCACCATTGCCCATGGGGCTGGAGTTTAAGGACAAAATTAAAAGTGAAGGTAAAAGGTTTACAATGAAGAAAAAATTAACAGCAGTGGAGTTACATTACTTGCGACGAAGTGCTAGGATTTCAAGACTTCAAAGAATTCCCAATACAGAAGTTAGACGACGAATGGAAGCTTCCGATACAGTTATCGACAGAATAGAACGCAGAACTCTAAAATGGTTTGGACACCTATTAAGGATACCAGACGAGAGATGGCCGAAGAAGATCTTCAAATGGAAACCAGAAGGGAAGAATAAACCAGGAAGGCCACGAAAATCATGGAACGAAGGTATAAGGGTAGCAATGAGAAGAAGAAACCTTAACGAAGACGATGCTTACGACAGATACGCTTGGTGAAGGGGAATGGATACACAATTTTTAGCTGTAGCATAATGAATTGTAATTATACAATAAGTTGTGTAATCCAAATATATATAAAAGGTTTACTGTTTTACATGTTGGATGTTCCAGTTGGACAATAAAATTGAATACAACTATTAAGGATATAATTTAAAAAGAGAACACTGTTAAATTAATTTTAAATAAAAGCGCACCTTAAATCATTTAAAAATGAACTTTAGTGTGGATTTGCGGAAATATTCTGAGGATGTAATATTACAAGTATCGACAAAGGAAGCTGGAACACGAACATATAGAATATAAAATATAAACGCTTAGTCATTTAAATTTAAAATATTTGCATGGCATATGCTGTAGTAATTAAATATACATACATGTGCATGTTTCAGCACAACAAGAACATAATAACGGTCACGTAAGTAGCGTACATTATACCACTTATAGTATTGACGTGGCCTTAAAAATTGAAACATAGACCTAAAATTAATAGGGACGTTTAAAGTGTATTGCAATTCGAGTTTGGAAGCTAGTAATAGCAACTACATTTATTTATTGTACTTTCTTTAGGGGCACAGTCCTCCAAAAAAACAGAGGTTTTGGTTTTCCCTGCCCTGTAGACAATGGCTCGATCTCTTCTTTAAGTCTTCCTCATTCGGAGACAGATGCACCCAAAGGTATTTATTAAGGTTCCGCAATAAGTCATGTTGGGGATATAAATAGGGTGATTAAGTAATGCAAACCAGTAAATGAACCTCGCATGAAATTGTACGCCTCGCTAGCGCTCGTCGTTCAAACGTCATGCTCGGCACACAAAATTGCTGTGCGTAATATTATTGGTTAAGGCGACCCTTGGCAAGGCCGAAAACCAAATGCCATATTTTCCCTTTGCTTCATTCCAGAGCCCTTGTAATGAAGCCATGCTACTTCCAGTCAAATCAAACCACAAAGTGACAAACTTCTGGGAACCTTCCTGGCTCACTTTAAACCATATTCAGAGAGTTATGGCTGATGTAAATACTTTCCTGTAAAATGTATCAGTGTTTCAACTTGGCCAACAAGTTTATCATCTGTTGTAGGTTTCATCCACTGCTCTCTGAACCAACTTCAATGCCCTGGTAGCCGTGCTTGGATTTTTTAATCCACCTAGTGACTGTCGCAGATAAAGGTATCTGATCTATGATAATCTAATTATAATAATTTCAATGAGCAATAAAACTAGTAGCCTTTACAACTTCTTTACACATTACTACTGTTGATAAATTCACAAGCCAACTATACTTCATCTCTTTCTAAACTAGGTTTTCATTACCTACTGCGCACGAACGTGTGTCTAAACAGACAGTTTTTGGGCGGGGCAAGTTGACGTCACAACTCAAATTCTAGATGAAAAATACTGCATATTAACTTACTGAATTGCAGTGCATTACTGATGATCGCTGGGAAACTGCTAAAACAATATATTACCTGAATTAGCAGACGAACTAGTACTTACCAATTCTTTGTTACTTAACCATCGAATTATTTTTTATTAGTTTTAAATATGATTACATTACGAAGCGACTGATGGGAACATACTAAACAATATTGTCTGATTAATAAAGTCCAAACATTGAAATGCCTGGGATACAACCGTCGTATGTCAAAAACCAGAACAATGAAAAACATGACCAGATAGAAACGTGCTCGAAATAGATCTCGGAAAAGTCCAGACTAACTAAGGTTGATGATTATTTAAGAATTCGAGATTAAACAAGAATGACGTGGTATCACAAATTTAGCTTCTATCCATCTATTATTGTAATTTTCAGGTAAGTAAAGATATTTCGCAAAAGAAATGTAACATTTAAGTTTCTTTAATGATGTCTGAATATCTTTAATAAAGGAAAAACAGGAGCCAATTACGAAATCAAAACGTAGATAAGCATCCTTCATGGGTAATGAGTTTTACCGAAGAAAGACTAGCTGGCAATACCACAAGCGATTATGTTCAATTCCTAATTATTTTCCATTACCTTTGTACCACTAGCTTGGCTTTAAACCCGAGACTTTATTATAAACATATACTTATACCAATTATTTTTACCCCTATGGGTCAATAATCTCCCAATCGAAAATCCTGAAAGGTAGGTGATAATGCAGACATGGAAGGTTAATCAAAGAACCACTTTATACCCTGGATGCTAACTCGACAGTTGGTAACAGCTTGGTCTAGAAGGTCAAACCCTCCCATAGAAGAATTATAATTTGTAAATAAGTGGGACTGTGGCACCTTCTTTTCCTTTAACCTCGATTTTACTTTGGAAAGACCACTGTCTTTTTTCTTCATTTCTGCTTGTGTTGGTAGAGGAGATCTTCTACTACAATTACTCGTATTATTTCGTATTATTCACGTAGTCCGATAATCTAACTCTCCCAAATATGTTAGTAGATTATGGCTAGTGAAATAATTATCAAAAAATATAATGTGGTCACTAGGTTCAGGCACTACTTTCGGGAGGCCCAACACAACTTTAGAACCAAGAGGTGTTCTGATTTTTCTTTGCACCGCAATATGTATCAAACTTGCAGCAATAACCATTAGAACTGCAAATCATCCAGTCGTTGTAACCAAACCTAACTGGCTTGCCACGAATGAATTGTTGCGATGAGTGGGGCCCAAAATACTTAACCATCGCTTCATCTTTTGAAAGTTTATCGTGAAATATGCCCCACTGAATAAAATTGGTATTTAGCATTTCCATTAAAGCACGTAGTTTATAAATACATGCTATCAGCTGTATCAATCAGTTCATTGTTGGCAAGATGGAAATACCTTTTGATTTCATAGTATCTGTTGTGGCGATAGTCAGAGTACAAACATCTTCGGCTAGATACCAGTACAATCTTTCCCTTGGTAAACGATGATAATCACCAAGTAGCAGTATTCCCATAAATATCTCGATTTCGTCTACAGCTACAGCAAAAGTATGGTTATTATGTTGTGCAGTACATCTCATTGTTTCTTGATCTCTGTGCTTTATTATTTTTTCATCTCGTAGCTTTTCAAAAACTTCAACTGGATTTGACCCTGATAATTCAGTTTTGGCACTGTTTTCACGATGTAAATAACCAGCTCCTCCATCTATACTTATATCAATTATATTTGCTGCCCAACTCGGGTATTTTGCCTCTGAGTTTTGTTTTCTATTTTGTGGTTGTTCCACACATTACCCAGCATTTTTAATAGAGCACCATCTTCTGAGTCATTGGAGTCATCATCAAGGGAAAAAGCTTCAATTTCACCAGCTACATCCAATGGTAAGTTATCTGTTTGTATATCATCATCAAGTTCTTTGTTATCAATTAGGTAATCTGCAGGAGGTGGAATAATGAGAATATCGACATTTTTTTGGTCATCATCGATATGATATTTCTGGCATAAAACCTGTCCGTACTAATAGGTGTTTCCGCCATAATAATTTTTTTGGAGAAAAAGTAAGATGTGCTGTAACAACGTGATGTGCCCAACGTACTCAAACGAGTCACCGAAATATAAACCCAAATATTTTTACATATAAAGAAGTACAACTTATTCTATTATTATGGGCAGTGTAGTACTAAGCAACCCCTGGGAAACGAACACAGTCGAACAATAAAAAAAATGTAAATAAAAACAGCAATCAACCAATACACAACAGACATGCATTTTGACTAATATCAAAAAGTCCTCTATCGAAAAATGCATTTACTTCGATAAATAAGCGATACAGGAACCTGCCTACCTAGCTAATTTTACCATTGGTACTATAGACGTCGCTATATCTGAAATTATACATCATGTAGGTACTCAAATGAGTGCAATGGGAACAAATGGGTTTTTATGCCGTCGTAAATGGGAAATTTTTGCAGAATGGATAAAAATTTCCTGAAAAGAAATCCTTTGAAGTCAAATTTGAAGAGTAACAAGTTATGGGGTATCCATGGTAAGAAGCTCATCTGCCAACGGAAGGAGACAAAATGGAAATTTGACAGCACCAGCATGTTTCTAACCTCCGGCTTTGGTTAGTATTTGTTCAACAACCTCACAAGAAATTCAGCATCTCCATAAATCACCTTTTAAACGGTATTGTTCAATTTCTTTTTAAGCACTCCTTTGCATATTGCTGTTATAAACGTAAATAGAGACATTCATCCTATTGGCTGTGAATTTCCAGTGTGAAAAATGATATATGCCGCGCTAGTGTCATGCTGTTATGTTATTCTTGCAAATTGTACATTTTGTTGTCGGTTTGCTTATTTACTGAGCGAAATATAGGCTGCGGTACCTGGGATTTCTAAGCGCGTCGACTGCTATGATCATTGTCACTACCCGACTAGAATCTTGCCGAATCCAAGGGATTGTTTATATTAATTAATTAAAGGCATTTTTCAAAGTGAGTGTGATATACTAAAATTGACGTTTGATTAGTGGTAGCTCTGTTTAATTTAATAAGGAATATGTTTGCTCTTAAAGCCAACTAGATGTAGCTCTTTTTCAATGGTCTCCTTTTTTATGAGGGTCAAATCATCTGTAAATGCTCATTTTCTTGTTCCTAACAAATTATTCCTGTTGTATGAATAAATAAAACAATATTATATTGCTAACAAGTCTCTCCTTGATTTTTTGTTTAGGATTTAACCTGACTTTTAATCATAAATGTAATTAAAATATTCTTAACATCTCTTGTTAAAGAAAGGAGAAATACCTGTGTATTTGCTAAACTTTTAATATTTTAAGTAAATAGAAAAGTTACCTTACTTCCGTTAAAATATCTACAACCACTACCCCTATTCAAAGTCTACCTCTGAGTAGAGGAAATACAACCGTTGTTTAAGGAAGTGTCAAAAGCTTGCAGGCGTTTTAACAATCCTCGCCGTAAAGTTTACATTTCTATAAGGGAACATTTGAGAAACAAGGAAAACCATTGTGTTCAACTGGAACCTGGAAGATTGTTAAAAGCGACAACTTGAAAGTAATTTAGCCGTTTCAGTAATTTTTTTGGTGAGAAGTAAATTAAACCTCCCTTGGAATAAACAAGCAACTTTATTTCATTGTCGGAAATGTCTTAATTAATAATTGTTCAAAAGAACTTTTAAATTAACTCGTGCAGGCTGTATAAAACACGGATTTGAATTTTTGTTCAGAAATTTTAAGTAGGACAGACCTTGGCTGCGAAAATTTGTTAGGAAATCGTAAGCAGGTTCTGGAAGGATTTTAAAAGGTAAAATTGTTTTAGAAGTTATTCTGGTATGCTCTATAAAGCATAAAATAAAATATACACCAAAATCAATTAATAGTCTCATCAACTTAAAATTTGCAGATGACTTACATTAAACAGATGAATTTCCTGCACTTTAATAGATTTTTAGCTTAACTTAAACTTTACTTTAAACTACAGCGGTCCTGGAAATAGAGTAAAAATCCTATTTTTTAACAAGTGCATATAAAGTTAATGCAACCTCAAAATGAAATTTATTAAAACATTCCATAAAAACTTAATACAAAATGCGAATATTTTAATAAAAACCAATTTTATAAAACAGCCAAGTTAACCACCTAAAATGGCAAATACCATTTAAAAATCTGCAATTAATTAACAACAATCCGTAAGAAACTGTATGCGGCAGAAAAGTAATCTCACGAGCCAAATTCAATTCCTTTGAATGTTCTTGAGATCTTAGGGTGTTAATAAAATATTGACTTCAATTTCAAGTAGATGTGCAAGAATAAGAGTGCAGCTGTATCATGGTCCCCAAGTTTATATTGAACGAAATCAAAGTGCATATTGGAAAATGGAGCTTGCTCTTCTCATTGCTCTCGATTAAAGGATATTTCTCTAACTCAGGCAGAATGAATATGGTTGCAGAAACTTAAGGTACGAGTATACATTGATGTTATAGAATACAAATGCGCAAAGAATATTATAGGAGTTAAGCGTGTTGCAAGAGGATTTTCAACATGCAAACTTGGCTATATTTGCATTTAAATACGACTTGTTTATTCGGATCGTATTGAACTGCAGCTTAAGGTAGAACGAAGTGTTTCAGTGGAACTTATTTAGTATAATATCAGCGATTTGAAGTACTTTATAGCAAAATGTCATAAAAAATTAACTCTTGTCCAAATTCAATATTAGTGCAGTAAACCGAACCACGGGAAACCTAAATGTAAAAGCTTATCTCATCTCATACCACATACGATACCATCAGCCACTGGCGCTGCATCTCTTCTTTAATTGAATTTTATTATATTTACTTTGTTAGAAAAATTAGCAAAAAGCTTGTGCTTATTTCATATTACAGCATTATTAGGAGGTTGGCTGGATGGGTTAAGTTACACAACAAATGAGAAATTTAATTTTTGATATATTTCTCATTTATATTTTATTATCTTACCTATTTATTTAAAGGTTTAACAATTCAACTTTATAAATTGCAAATATGATATATCATGCTTAATTTATGTGATTGCCATCAGAGAATTTGTTTTTCCTAATAATACAACTTAAATGGTGAATATTACTTTGTTTACTGTTTTTTGTATTTTTTAATCAACGGTCAATCATTTAGTTTATTGTGTTGCTATAGGTAAGGTAAGGTAACTGCATCACGCCTTCGACAACCGTCTACCTTCCCTATTTCACCAGTGTGTTTTGGTTCCCAATTATTTTCAGTGACTGGGTATGCCACCCGCCGAGCATCCGACTAGGGTTTGACCCCAAGACCGTCCGCGCTGTAGGCGAATGCTGTAACCACTCGGTCACTCCGGTTATTATTGTGTCGCTATAAACAACATTTATTTATTGCTCAGATTTTGTGATTAAAAGATAAATATTCTCTTTATTAAAAATATATTATGTTCAACACTACATCCTCGGACCAAAATGTCACGCCACGCCATTGTCATTGGCTATTAGAATTAGAGTAGATTTACTTAACCTAACTATATGTGTGTATCTTTGCTCCCATATATCTAAACCGTGTTTAGTGAAAAATAACGTAATACAATTTACTTCATTTTTCTTGCTGTTAAAATGTAGCTAACAACATTAAAACAGATTTTGCGCATTATTTCGTTTTTAAATAAAACTTTTAATACAGCTTCGACAACGCTAAGAACGAAGATATTTTAAAGAACAAAGTTAAAATTAAGATTTTTACGAAGGGGCTATTTCAAACAGAAGGCAGATTAAAGGGATGGCAATGTCTTCAACAGATGTTAAGGTCGAGTCTCCAAAGACAATTTTCCTTTATAAGAAAGTCCCAATTGCTATAGCTGAGTCTGTATCAGAAGTGTGGGCCTTTGGAAGTCATACAATAGTTAGATTAATGTGTAAATGCGTTTTAGATAATATATTTAAAAAATATTTTTTTATTATCTAAAGACCTAAAAAATAATTCATCTTGTCACATCCTTCATGAATAGCTATGTCCCAAGGAATGAATAAATTTGGGACGGAAAGTGAATATTAATTTTATTCTTACCAAACACAACCCACACAATACAGGGAAATTTTCTTTTTAGTATACATATACCCTATGTATACTCTTATAATAAGCGCAATATATAGGCAACCCAATATACACTATAAACGTCACGTCACGTGGTGCATAAAGGTTATGTTTCATGTTTGTAAATAAAAAATAAATCAAAATTAGTGGAATATCAAAATAATTTTAACTCAACGATTATTCTAAAACATAAAATATCAACAATGCAAAACAGAAAGGAAAATAAAAACAGCAACAGTTACAGACTAATTTTTTGAAATTAACTTAATTTGATGATTTCAAAAATTAGCATGCTGTGGCAAAAATCATCAAATTAAGTTAATGTCAAAAAATTAGTCTTTAACTGTTGCTGTTTTTATTTTCCTTTCTGTTTTGTATTGTTGATATTTTATGTTTTAGAATAATCGTTGAATTAAAATTATGTTGATATTCCACTAATTTTGGTTTATTTTTTATTTACAAACATGAAACAAACCTTTACGCACCACGTGACGTGACGTTTATAGTGTACAGTGGGTTGCCTATTTACGTTTATTATAAAAGTATACATAGGGGATATGTATACTAAAAAGAAAAATTCCCTGTATATAATCGCTAGATGTATCTGTTTTAACCCGTAAAATCGGTATAAATATCAAAACTAGGAACTTGGAAGTTAGTATACCTTTGGTTTTATACTTAAACCCATACAAGCAACCATAAACAGTGATTTTAATAAAGCATGGTTATATTGGTTATATCCATTTGAGGGTAATATAGATTATACTGCAAAAGGTGTTCATAGTAAGCATCAAGGAATTTGAAAATATACTAAAAGGAGTAAGCTACATTAAATGCCCATTTTACGCTACAGTTTTCGGACGGGTCAATTTCAGAAATAGTAATTTAGAGCAAATTCGTATCAACGCCAAGGAAGCTTTTAGGTTAGGTATTACATTTGTAAAATTGTAGATGAGGTTACATTTTTGGTCTGCCAACGTACAATAATTATAGATTAAACAATAGCCAAATAAAAAAAATTGTGCTTAATTCAGGTAGTTAAGAACGGAATAAAAAAAAATACTAAAATTCGGTAGGCCTATTTAATGAGATGGGAGAAAGAATGAATAAAATATTTCTTCATGGACATATAAATAAATAGACATGGCAGGACAACCTAGAATTGACCTAACAAAAGTTGGTGCAGTAATAAGAAATATTATAAGCAAGACAAATATTTAGAAACAGGGAAATTAAGGAATATAGAAGACGCAGATGGGTAACAGTAACTCAACTTGTCAACCAAACCAAAGGCAAACCCCTTCTGAAGGGTTTCGCCTCTGGCTTGGTTGACAAGTTGAGTTACCGTTACCCTTCTGCATCTTACTAGAAGAGTTTCGCCTTTGACGTGGTTGACACGCTGAGTTACCGTGCTCTTTTAATGCTCCCTTTTCCTCCCGAAAAAGATCCTTAAAAAAGTGGGCGAATCAACAATGACACGGTTCCAATCCGGAAAATGTTTTGTTAATACTGACACTGACCCTGGAAGTCTTCGAATTCAACATAGAAGAATTAGGAAAACGAGGCAGTAAAGGACAACAAGAAAGCACATGCAAAAGAGAACAAACATGATCTGAAAACAGAACGCAATGCAGAGAAAAATAATTAAAGAATGATATTGAGAAAAATAAGGCGAATCAGGTAAGTATCATTCAAATTTGATGAAGTGGAAGTTCAAATGCGTTTTGTTCACACGTTTCAAGGAAGCGCCAATATTTCGTAGTACACTTTAGAAAAAACACCCAAAACAGGAAGTACTCTTTCATCCATCTGTTGGTTCTTGTCGAAGGTATCGCGAGTATTATAAAGAAATTGAAATAGAATGGAAACGAGAGAGAATCTATGCCAACATACGTAAAGGTAAAGGGTGTTACTATTTTTAACTTATAGGATAATGTGGCAATTTTTTAGAAACTGATGTACATAATACATACGAACCTGAAGACCTTGACGAAGGGGATCCTAAACGGTTCAAAAGAGATAAAGAAATATATCATCCTTTCCTAAATACTACCTACTCAAAAATCCATGCTTTATATCGATACCTTAATCTGTAGACCTTTTAAATAACAAAAATGAAGAATTTTACAGAAAAGGAAAAACCAACAACACTGTTAAAAAAATAGCTGAATTTTTTCAAATAAAATGAATGTGCTTTTAGAGATTTCAAATTGAACAGGTTTGTGAAATAAGTAGTTCATTTTGTTTTCTCTCCTGTATAATTTGCGATTTGCAACTTAGAAGACCTGGTAATTAAGGCATAGATACAACTAAAGAGATCTTCTATTATTTAAGATGATTAAAAGACGGTTTCAATACAAGAAAAGGCACAATGTTAAAACCTGACACCAATTTGATGCAAGAAAGGAATGTAAACCGTTCCATTCCTTTGCTATAAGATAAAGGGGTACCTTATGTGTGGAGGCACTATTGGACGAAAAACTGAAAAGCTTTATCTTGTCTACAGTACATTAACCAAATATAATGTAATAACATGTGAAGACTTAATAGCTGCATCATTTTAAATTCGCATTAAAACGAAGTCGTTAGGTTTTATTTATTGCTGTTTTCAACATAACAGACAGTGAACTAAAGGAATTAAACTCGTTTACTTTCAAATGTACCACAGGATAATAACAACTGAAATAAATAAAAACCATTGCAAGAATATAAATTTGAACAATATACAATTTATTTGTTTAGTTGCAGGTGTCAGATATTTTAATGGACAGCCAACTTCTCACTTCTGATAATTCCATATTGATCATAACCGTGGTAAATCATTTACTAGGTACATTATTTTCCTATATCAATGATAGCAATGCCTTGAGTTTAGTAAAGTATTTATGGCAAACCGATTTATTAGCCAAATAATTCAATAAAAGCCGTTACCGCACATCATCTTTAACGATGCATTTAGCCATGTGATTGTTGGCATATTCGCGCTATCATCACAAGAAGAATCTGCTGTAGCGTTTATTCAAAATTAATGTAAACGAAGCTATCAAGCTTTGCTGGCAAAGAAAGCAAACTATAGTTAAAACCTCGGGTTTTAAATCAAATGATTCCGCCGGCTATCGCCTCAAAAGATTCCATAAAGAAATAAAGATGTAACCACTGGAGAAAGGGGAGAACCCATAACAGCGCCTGTCACTTACTTATAGAATTGGCTGTTAAAAGTTAAATATGTGGAGGAAAGCTGCTTTCAACGAGAATGGCGAAACTTGCAGGTTTGTCATTTTTAACTACTAACTTGGGCGGGCGTGGCTTAGTTGGTTCAGCGTGCGTCCGACCACTGAGATGACCCGGGTTCGCTTACCAGGAATCACAGGATCACGTATACATCGAAATCACCCGAACGTTCCCCTCGGAAAGCAATGGCAAACCACCGAGGTGTATTCTGCCTAGTAAGTCCTCTCTGAAGTAGAAGTGAAAGCACTTCCGTGGTTCGGAGCTCGCGTAAAGCTGTAGGTCCCCTATGTCGTAGGCTACTTGACACGCACACCACAGGCATATGGAAAGAGGCTCTCCAACGCCAAGGGCAATGTCACTCCGAGAAGAAGAAGAAGAGCTAGTAACTGGTCGATGTTATCCACTGAATCAGGGATAAGATATAACACCAAAATTAGCAAGTACGTCATTAGGGCCAACGGTGAGACGGCCCTAATACTAAAGATTTAGAATATGTCAAGGGGGTCTAAAAGGGTAGTGAAGCGCAACACATGGGCTGTACGCAAGCGTCACATAGCCTCTCCTGTACCCAATACTAACTCTACCCTCCAAGTTGGCGGACCTCTGTAGCATTACAGAGCTGACGAGAGCAGTATGCTGAGGGACCCACAACTTGTAGGTATGGGAAATAGCGACCCCAAATTGCCATAGCTTGGACTGTCCTTGTTTCAGCTTTTCTGGAGGGCAGTTTCTTTCTCTTTATTCTTTCCTGTCTGGTCTCAATTGGCTAACTATTAGGGTATCCGAGGGCTAGAAGCCTTTAATTTCACATCTATCACATCTTCAAGATAACAGAAAAAACATGGCATGGACATGGCAGCATGGAACGTTTTGTAGCGCAGAGATAGCCACTCTGCTTAACCAAGTCTGGCTATGGAAGCTATTAGCAGGTAAAAACCCACCAAAGGTTAGAGACCACTTGAAGAAGAAGAATATGTGAAGAGTATTTTCATGTATCTGCCTTAAGAATGCCAAGTTGTAGATGGAGGAATTTATGGTATTAACAATGGGGTGGAAAGGAATCTGCTGTTTATAAGTTTTAGCAAGACCATACAACTTTTTCAGCTAGGATTCACGAAACACGTTGAATATCCTGTGGGGGGTTGGAGGATTTGATGAGTGTGACAACTTCGTGTTCAATTTTGGAAGTTAGGTCACGAGAAATTAGGGTGAATACATTGTCCTGGAGAAAATCATTCACTAGCAACATATTAAGTTTTATCTAAGACGACAGTGGCATTAGCCTTGTCAGTTGATAATATTACAATGCTAGAATTGGATCGAAGACTTCTAAGCACAACCTTTTATTTCTTTGGAATATTGCAATATATTATGTGTTTCGCAGAACTAAGACACCTGGTTGTTTTAAAGGTAAAAATGCCAGCAAAAACTTCATTGAATTAACAATATTTTCAGTGGAAATTTTGGAGGGAGCTACAGAAAAATTAAGAACTTTCGATACATCACACCCTAAGCATATTATAGCTTTGTTGCACAGAAAATAAAGATCATCATTTTAGAAGATGAAACATGTATAGTATAACATGTCTTATCCTTTTGACATACTTTAGGCACCATTTTAAGCACTTTCTTCAAATTTCAGATCGAAAATGAGCACCATTTTGGACGATCCAGGTTGATCAACCAACACCGTCATACGGTCGTAGTAACCGTTCACGCGTTTCAAAGATTTTTCAAAACAAAACCTAGGGACGGTTCACCTTCTGCTAAAAACATACTCACGGAGAAGTAGATTGAAGGTACGCTGTAGGTCACGGTGACCATGACCGTACGAGGGCGGTTAAGGGTGAAACACGATCTAGTCTTCTCTAAAATTAGAGATCAAAAACAGTTTGCTGTTGATTAAGGCTAACAACTTAAAATGTATTTTTAACTATCTAGTTAAAATTGACAAATGACATGCAGCAATGCGAAATCAACAGAGGTTCAAACCTAATATACATACAAAGGGATGTGAACTATTGATCTTTGGTTACACGCATCATTGTAATAACTTTTACATTTTAGAATTAGAAGGTGCTGGAAGATACATTTTGTTTTATTTGAAATATCTAAATGCCCAAATATAAGTACAAAATAAAGCAAGAATTTCCTACAAATCGAACTTTAAAAACGGTTCGAATAGAAAATTCTAACAGCAACTATTTTAAACTATCCGCAATAACTTTGGTTACACTTCGTTGAGTTGAAAAAGCTACAATTGCTACAAGATATTGCTGGAATCCATTTACATTTAATTAAGTTTAATACGTGCAACAGCATATCCAATCAATAGTTTATTGCCAGCACGAAAATGAAACTTTAAAGTGCACCAAAAAATGCGCATATAAAGAGATTGTTATACAATTTCAGTCAATATTCAGCGGGTAGTTAGTAATCTGAGGCGTTCCATATTCTAAGCACGTACTGGCATTCCAATCCTCGCAGGTCCTGTTTTGTTTGTGAATATACGTGTACGACAATTTGACTTTTATGACACACGCGTGAACCTTTGCTTTTGCACATTTTCGAGGCAAATTGTACCGAAATAATAGAAAGCAATGTGCACAACCACAGCGTTGGAATTTACAAGATGTGGATTTAAGACACAGGATAGCGAGTTTATCGAGCTGCGTTTTGTGAATCTCTTTATTCGAGTATGCCAAGTTTACAGTTAAAAATTGCTATACGTGTTTCGTTGGGTTTTATTTCAAAAGTGGCTCGTTTGGTATGATCCTTCCAGTACATTATGCGAAAATTTTACAGGCGCCTTACATAAAATACGGGTTATGTTTGTTTGGTTATAGCGTTTGAGTAACACTTTTACCTGAAAGGATAAGTTGGTGCTTGTTTAAAAGGGTAAAAGAATCCTTACGTCTTGTGCAAATATCATTCGTTATTTTTGAGACAAAAACTTAAGATTGGGTAAATGTGCCTAATCCCAGCCAGGAGCTAGTAGTCAGCCACATTTGATTAAAAAGCATTATAATAGAAATGCCCTTCCAATAATTTGTATAATAATTACTTTTCCAGTGCTCAGCCACCTTTCCCACCATAATTGTTAATTGGTAAGAATTCTAACCTATAAATGGTGCCTTGTGTAAAGAGTCAGTGAAAGAGAAAGTGAGAACGCTGGGTTAAAATTGAACCGTAATAAAACTAAAATAATGATAATCGACAGATCGGGGACTCAGCAACATCAAAATACCACTGGGGACATAGAAGTAGTCGACCATATAATCTACTTAGGAACTCTTATCAGTAATGTCGGCGGCTGCACAGAAGAAATAAAGAGACGTACAGCCATAGCCAAAACAGCCGTTACAAAGCTAACAAAAATCTGGAAAGACAGAAACATACGAATCGCGACTAAAGTAAGAATAATACATACACTAGTTTTTCCAATAGCTCTTTACGGAGCAGAAGCCTGGACACTAAAGGAAACAGATAAACGGAAAGTTAATGCCTTCGAAATGTGGTGCTGGAGGAGAATGTTGCGGATACCCTGGACAGCACACAGGACCAACCACTCTATCTTGGAAGAAATCGGTATAACAACAAGGCTGATAACAACTGTCCAACGACGCATACTCCAATATTTTGGACACATAACTAGGAGCAGTGATAACAACTTGGGAAAGCTGGTAGTTCAAGACAAGATGGACGGAAAAAGGTTACGAGGACGCTCACCAAAACGATGGCTAGATCAAATAAGCGACCTGACAGGTACAAATCTCCAAAACAACATTAAATCAGCGAAGGATCGTAACGCATGGAAAGACATTACGAAAAACGTCAACTAATTGAAGAAATCCTCATATATTCATGCACAAATCACGACTCTTCACGTCTGAAGATTAACGACAAGAGAGAGTGAGTAAAGAGTCAAAGTGTGCTGTGTTGCTGTGGCTGAGGTTTAGCAAGAAAACTTTGGAATATTGCTTGAGTTCAGGCTTTGTGATAATAAAATTTAAAGAGATTCTATTCATCATTATAATAAAGACCAGTGGTTTCGTGGATAAAATACATAGTAATCTGACTTTTTCCACCATACGTTGAGGATAAAAACACTTACTACCATAATATACGTGGAGGCTGACATTTGTCAGCCAGGTGGCTGACAACTGGGTAATTTACGAAACATTCGACATTTCAACCATATTTACTACAAAGTTAGAGCCGTCTATGCATTCACTTTTTACCTATGAAAAATGATGATCACAGCATGTTATACCAGTAGTCAGCCACCTTTTACTAGAAGCTTTCCGAGTTGGCTGACTTCATGACAGCTTACGTGCAGTAGTCAGCCACTTTATACAATAGGCATTTTTAGATGGTTGACACGTTTAATATTCAGCCATTTTAAAATTATAACATTTTTGGTATTTTTAAGACAATGGGTCATTACAAAAACTATGCAGTGCATCAGTATCCCTAAGAGGCTCTGTCTAATGCTTTGCAAGCAATTCGCGAAGATCACTGGGCACTAGAGAGGCAAGCTGGAGGTATGGGGTGCCGCGTGGAACGATACAGACTTCACGGTCGCGTTAAGACGGCTCTCCGTAAAATGGGTCCTGGCATTCTGACAAAGGAAGAGGAAACTGATTTGGAAAATTGGCTAATTGAGTTAGCAAAATGTGGGTTTCCGCAGGAAAAAAAAACAAGGAAACTCCATTCAAGCATAACAGACCCGGAGAAAAATGGTACCAGGGTTTCGTAAGAAGACATCCAAAATTAGCTTTACGTGAAGCTGAGGGACTGACGAAAGCAAGAAGCATAATAACTGAAGAATCAATAAAGAAATGGTTCCGTGAATTAAAACAATTTCTGGAACAGTTTTCTGCTTTAGATATTTTAGAAGACCCCGCAAGAATCTTCAATGGAGATGAAACAAGCTTTGGTATGTGTCCCAAATCAGGCAAAGTGTTGGCACCGAAAGGTTACAAGAACATTTATGAAGTATACGGAAACAAAAAAGAAACAATTACAGTTCTTTTAGATTTTTCGACGGATGGGAGAACATTAACATCTATGGTTGTGTTTCCATTTGTTAGACCAAATAAAGCTATTGTTGATAGTGTACCTTCGGGCTAGTTTCTAGGGAGATTGGAAAGTGGATGGATGAGAAGTGATACCTTCTATGAATACATAGCAAACGGATTAGATAAATGGCTTGATGACAATAAAGTGACAAGAACTGTATTACTTTTGGTCAATGGTCATAAATCTCATTTATCTGTAGAGCTCAGCCAATTCTGTCATGAACATGAGATAATTCTATATGTGCTTCCACCTAATACCACTCATATAATGCAGCCCGCCGATGCCAGAGTTTTTAAACCCCTGAAAACCAACTGGAAGAAAACTCAGGGAGTGACAAGTAAAACCCGAAAATGTAAACTGTGTGTTAACCAAATGTACGTTTTGCCCTTCGTTAGAACTAGTGCTTCAAGATGAATCATTGCCCAGGACGATTAGGAACGGTTTCAGAAAATGTGGTTTGTTCCCATTTGACCCGGAAGCCGTGGATTATACAAAATGTATCCAGAATCGCTTAGAAAGATTGCATCTTCAAGAAATCAGGCATAATTCTAATATTGCAGAACAACAGTTTGAAGCTACTGAAGCAGTTTTGACCAATTTAAAAGAAAAACTTCTGGAAAGGGGAATTGAAAATGTGCAATGCGTTATTGAACAACTGCAATCAATAAAACAAGAATTGTATCCCAGAGCTGATGGTACGCTTAACATGATGACAATGTAGTTCCAGAACCCCAGCATAGTTTTTCTGCTGCAGATGCTATTGAATTTAATTTCAATGAATTCCCAATAATGATTTTATAAATGAAGATAATACTTATACCAGTCAAGAGCTAATATTAAGTGAAGAGGACAAAAAACAATGTAGGCAAGAGTTGACTGAAATTAGTACTAGTGAAACTTATACAAATAAATCAGATGCACTTAAAAAAAGTACTAATATGCTAGTCAATAGACTAACTTTAATAAATGACTTCGAAGGAAATGAGTCTGGACCACATAAGATCAAGTCGGAAGAAAGTGAACATCATAATAATAATAATATAATAAGAACTAAGGTAGATAATAATAATCAGAGTATTCCAACTGAACCAATTGATGTTGTGAGTAAAGAAGACGAGCTTGGCGAATCTGGAAGAAATAACCTTAACTTAAACTCAACGAAACTAATTGTTCAACTGAAAATGATCCAAAAATAAAAGAGACTACCTTCAGAACATTAAACAAGAAAATAACGGTTTTACAGGACATTACAATTTCAAGTGCTAACCAGACTGAGTCAAAAAGTTATGAAAATAAGAATTCCATTCAAAATCATTTGTTTTTTCAAATCCTATAATGACAAAAGGTAAAAGGATAATTCAGGATCGACTACCAGCTGCAATCTCTTCAGATGCCTTCAGACAGCATCTAAAACAAAAACTGGAGATCAAAGAGAAAGCTGCAAATGAAAAGGAAAAAAGAAAACAAGAAAGGCATAAAAAAATCGAACAGCTCCAAAGAAAAGAAGAACAGCAAATAAACGTGATGACACTAATGAGGATGCTGCAACCACTTCATCAACTTTAACTAAAACAGAAGCAGGGAAAAGGGAATCAAAACAAGGAAGGTTCAAAGAAAAGTTTAGCAACAGCACTAAAAACTCCACACCAGCAATGGATGAGCCAATGGCAGTCAATAAGGTGAAAGAAGTATGTGTAAGGTGTGACTTTTATTTAGATAGCGACACAGAAGATTATGATATGAAAAATGTAGGATGCGACACTTGTTCTAGGTGGTACCATTTGGAATGTACAACTTTTCAGTGCTGTATAATTAGATTAATTACGATGATATTCAAGATGCGGCATTTATTTGCTCATTTTATGTAGGTAATAAATAATTATTAAAAATAGAATAATAATTTTGTATTGTTTGCCTAACTTTTTTCAATAAATAATTTTAGGAAATGTTTTATAACTGTGATGTGGCTGACAACCAGATCAGTAATGGCTGACATAAGATTTTTAGTGGCTAAGTATTGGAAATTTCAGTTTTTTTCTGTAAATTGGTTTACTGCATTTTACACATCTTTACTAATTGCAAAACCTGTTATGAATCCGAAATAGTTATTTTCATAACAAGTGCGGGAAGTTAGCGATTCAGAAACGAATGCAGGACGTTATGTCTGTACCTGCATGAGTTTCGGAATCGCTCTTTCCGCACGTATTATGAACAACATTTTTCCTACAAACGTTTAGGAATCGTCCTAAAGTATCAGTTTGTAAGTTTTCAAAGTTGTCAAATTTGACATTTCCTTTCAAAGTAATAATCTAGTAAGGATGGTTGCTATGCGATTTTCTGATTTTTCACTTTCCCGCACGCAAAATGAGTGCGGGAAAGTGACATTTTTAAACGTTTGTTGGAAAAATTATTATTCAGGTCACAATAGGTAGTAAAATGGGTCTTTTTAGGACTATACTTGTTTTATTAACATTGCTCCAAAATTAATATATGACGAAAGTGGCTGACTACCGGCGCATTTACCCTATAATGTAATGACACACGACAGTTCGTAAAATAAAAACCGCTCTACGATTTAGGCGAACTTGATTAAAATTCCAGGAATTTCATCCAAATATGTAAATAAAGATGTCGACTTACAATAATGTAACTGTGTGGCCGCCGTCACTCGGAGTTGCAGTAACGTGATTTCCGGTGGAGCAGAAACTATGCAATGCGGCACTATAAGGCAATGTCGTAGAACACGGGTGACTTGTAAAAAACGATCCAGCTAGAAAGGGATCTTTATGGTTAGGTAGTATGGTTACCGAAGCAACATTTTAAGAACCAAATTCTTTGTTGTGGTGATGTTCGCTATGATTTTAACGTTTTTATTTAATTTAGCTGTTAATCACCGGTGTGGAAGGGTGATTAAGGTATTCAACTAAAGATCTCGGGGTCTAACACGAAAATAACTGGAAACTGAAACATAGTGGTGGAGTAAGAAATGCAGGCGGTTGCACCGTAAATATAACGTGCAAAAAAGCAATTTAGGAAGCCTTAACCTTTCATGATGCCCGAGGTGCTCACTCGCCGGGTGTTATTGCCGATACCTTTACCTTTTTAATTTAACTTTATTCTATTGAGACCTGCTAATAATTTCACTCTTAGATGTCTAAGTTATTTGTTCGTCCTAGTTACTTAAAATTGTTTTGCAAATCTTACGCAAAGTCTGATTCCTCCTCAGCTTAGCGTAACATTAAGAATAAAAGTTTGTTTTAATAGTTTGAGTCTGAATACTATGTAGGTTTATATTCCAAGTTCAGTAGCTTAAATACGGATTTAATGTAATGTCTCGTTGTGAAATACCTTGCAGGAAGCTTTTGTCTATAATTTGATTCTGAGTAAACTCAACAAGCTACACCCTAAAAAAGTTCCAACTCACATCGTAACTTCAAGTATAATGTTAAGCTTTTTCTAAACAAAACGCTCAGGAACTTCACCCAACATAAAATAAAATTCAACATGTAGTTTTAAAAATCCAATTTCTGTTTGATGTATTTGACACTTAAGAAGCAAATATATAATTCAGTAACTTTACTAATTCAAACGTTTGCATCTATCAGAAACTTTTAAAGCCCCCGTCGACAGGCAATCAATTATTTTAGGGGGAGTTCTGCAAGCCCGTCGATTTGAGAAATGAGAGTCCGAAATTGAAAGTAAACAATGCTTTTTTAAGATGAGACGTTCGGAAAATTAAACAGTCGGTTCGCTTCTGATTTAAAGTGAGCCACCCTACCAAAAATAAGACTTCTTATTGATTGATGAACCCTTTTTAAATGGAAAGGAATACCGATATTTATTTAAATTATAATAGAACAACATTAAAGCTTTCCAATCAAAATAAGGGATACGATTTGTGCCTAACATAAAAAGACCTCAGATTCACTTTCTTTTCACTAAGAAGAAACTTACAACAACTTCTGATTATCTTTGCAAGTATTCTATTAACTTCGTTTCGGATTTGATCAAGAAAGTGTTGAAAACAACTGCGGCAACTGATAAGCTCGAAATCTTAATGTTGCCATTATCTCTTCCCATAGATAATAAGATTGAAACGATTCAGTCAAAATCCGTACCTTTTACATAATTCGATAGCTTTCGCATAATTTTATTTTATTTCAAGATGAAACTTTACTGTTGGCAAACAGTGTAGTTTGTATCGGAAAATTCGGGGAAATTTCTAACTGATAAAAATAAAAGCTTTAAATTGCTTTATCGGCTTTGTTATTCAGCACAGAGGGAAGATATATTATGACTCTGGTTTATGTCTTCCAATCTTTTCCCGCCAATAATGTGGGCATGTTTCTTTAAATTGAATTTGTTTTACCGATTTTGTGTGGTTTGTAAATAATTTAGTTCAATAAAAAAAAATATTGCTGTAATTCACTTCTGATATAAATCAGTTAAATGACGAAAAGGGTATAGAATATTGATTTCGTTAGATATTTGTTGAAAGCTATGTGGAGTACGCAGAATGTTATCCAACAAAAGTGAAAAATCTTAGAAGTTTATATTAAATGTGTTTTAGTCTGTAAGGACATATATTATCTAAATTTATGCGACTAGTTTAAATAAAAATACCTTTTCAGACCTGAGACTTAACAAGAAATGGTACGTAGTTGGGTGAGTTTTCTTTAAATAAAAGCAATATTGTTGTACCACAAACTAAAGGATGAAGAAACGAACTATCCTTTCAAGTCACATTCTTTTTCAGAATCACAAGGCTGTAAACAATGCGAACCCTTTTTACTAAAGAACCCAACTTGATTTTGGAGATACTCGTTCAGAATAAAAGGAAAATGTATAACAATCGACAAACATCCTAATATGACAATATTTTAGAACTGTTGTTTGGGATAGAATTTGTATTTCGCATTTTAGAAAATACTAGGCCTTTGAAAAATCTTATCACAGAGAAACTTAAGCTCTTCGAACTTTCTGTTTTTATGTGCTGAAGTATTTTTTCGTCTTTTATCACATCTTTGATTAATTTATTCTTTTTACTTCGTCATAACGGAAGAAGACGAAGTCTCATTTTATCTATAGGCTTCTCTATCTTGACGGATTTGTCCTTCCAGTTTGAACAAGCTTTTTCTATTATCTTTTTTTAAATATACAACCCTTTTCATCAATCTATTATTGTTCGTTCTTCTACCATATCTCACAGTAGTAGCTCCTTCAATACTTTGCAACTGTTTAGGCGTTTAGCTATTGTTTGTTACAGTAAAGCCACGTCACCGGGTAAAGGTTAATATCAGAAAGCGAAGACGGTCTAAAACGAAAAATACAACAGAGAGATGTCTAAAACCAACAAAGCAACAATGGCAGTATCGAAGGACCTCCTTCTATGCAAACTTGCAATAGATAATACCACCATTGAACAAGTGCATTTCAATTATCTTGGATGCAAAATTATCAGCTCTGGAAATTTCGCTGCAGAGATCAGATATAAAACTAACAAGACAGTTATCATTTCAGTACATCTTAAGCAAACCATTTAGAGGAACATACACCTGTAAAACTGTAAAACTAGGATCTGCAAGACTTGCATTGGATTTTTGATGACCTATGGTGCCGAAACTAAAACAGAACTATCTGTATTAAACGGATTACTTCGAACTAATCAGATGAAAACACTTCAGATAGAGACACCAAAATTAGAGAGAGACGTAAAATTAACAACATACGTTGGATAAGAAGCCGTATCAGGGAGTGGAACCAGCATGTAACAAGAATGGCCGAGGAAATGTTAGTTAATATAGCCAGGAAAAATAAGCCACATTGCCGAAGACTTATTGAAAGACCACCGAAGAGATGGAAGGACAGCTAGCAATTCATCTCACAAGAAAACCAGTACTAAACAGACCAGAAGAAAAATATGAACAATAGCAAAAAATTTTTGTACAGTTTAATGATACCAAGTAGTTACTCATTCATTTAACCAGCTCAAGACTAACATAACTGTACTTAGAATGCATATCTCGGCAGCTTCTGATAATTGTTGAACCCTGTGTGAGCTGTGCATACATTTTAGACCAAAAGTTATTAAGTTATTAAGAGCTTTCCATGGAGGTTATCGAGTCAAGTTAAGTTGGAGTTATGTGGGTCACCAGACTCGTTTTGAAGTAACTATTAAATCCCACTATAGGGAAAATGCTGCCTTCACTTTTCAGTGAGAGGATTTAGGTCCACTCTCCCATAGTGACCGGTCCTCGTAGAAAAGAGGTCCCGCGTTAATGCGGCAATCGGGTCACCCATTCCAGCACTGATCGGAGACAATGCGTAACTCTCCTGATCATGCTGGACTGAGCGTACCTAACTACCATCACTCGGGGCCTTATGTATGTGTTATTATTAGATAAATAGCAAGCCACCGTTTATTACTTATTTAAATTTAAATTAATAAATTGTTGATGTTGTTGGTGATATACCATGAGTTCAAAAAGAAGTTACATAAGGTTTGGCCATGGAAAAATAAAATAATGTCTACTGCAAGCTTTAGAATTTAATTTTCAGGTTAGTTTTGCCGCTGTCAGTATTATATAACAGCAACACAATAATGCCAGTTAATAAATTCTAAGCTTGCAGTAGACATTATTTTATTTTTCCATGGCCAACAGTTAGGGGTTAGAAATCGTTAAACTGCTGATTATTGAACGCTACTAAAGCAAATACGTATTTCAGTTAGACACCCTCAACTATCATCCCCAATGGAAAGGTTCAGCAGGGTTCGATAATCCTAAGTTTCTTCACTGAGGATAAAAACCTAATTGCTGAAATACCTATTTGTTTTTTAATGAGTTTTGTGGGTTTCAGCAGCGTTCCAATGGATGAGACAGGAGGTGCTATTTAAATGACTATCGGCATGCAACCATTTAGATAATTCTCAGAATTTCTATAGTAAGAAAATTTATTACAAATAGCTTCTGAGCCAAGGGTCAAGGATTAAAACTCCAGGCAATATAGATAGTTCGTATAGTTTACGTTAGCAATACCCGCTGAAATATTCGTCTTATGTAAAAAGGAAAAATCTGGTGAATTCTTTTAAAATTAAACATAAGAGGGTTTTCGTTCTGTCTGATAAGCCACAAGCATGGCTATGAAGATGAAGTAAAAAGAGCAAATTTCAAGATCAAGAGTTTTCACCGAATAAAAATAAGTAAAAAGGTCAAATGTAAGCTGTCCTACTGAAGCTACGTCCATGCCATTAATGTAACTCAAAGCACGATCAAGTTCAATATCCCCATGTTGTGGTAAACGGAAGCGGATACAGACACTCCCCAACTATTTCATTATACAAGCACAGGCAATAGGGTCCACCTCCTGAATCTATTATGGATGTAAATCGTTTAACCCGAGTATCACTGCACAATTATTGCCGTTAATTTTGTTAGTGTTGACGTTTACAGCAGGATTTCTATGAGGATTATTTCAGATTATTCGATCAATGCACTATTCAGTACCCTTGTTTAACGAGTACTTAATTTTAATTTATGTTTGTATTCACGCTGACGCTTCATCAGAATGTCAATATTAATCTCTTTTTTGTTTCGCACTCGATAAATTTTAATAACGAAATCGACGAACTGTTTTATGTGCTTTCCGAAAAAATTCTGAAATTTCAGTCGTTCTACAAACTTACTGGATAAAATACTACCGTTTCATCAAGTCGAAGTTTAATGCTTTTAGTTTGTGGGTTGTTGTAAAGCGAGTATATAAATGGACAATTCGTGTTTTGCTAGTTAATTTTATCCGCTGAGAAGTGCACGTACGTCTACTATTTCGATTCTGTTTATATAGCCGCTAAATGCGGATGTAATAGAATACTTTAATTATATTTATTTATACATTGAAACACAAAAAGTCAGAAATGAAACTTCCGGTAGCAACGCTAGTTCTCAGTTTATTATTTGCTTGAGGTTATGAGATAGATTTCAAGTATAAATTCAATAAGTTTTTAAACGAAAAATATTTTTAGATAAACATAAGTTTTCAGGTTTCACTGATAATGCGATGATTAAAAACAAGATTACTAATCGTCACAATATTGTAAGCTTGAGGGAACTTAAGTCTACTCCCTTAAATATTACCAGAGGTGCTCCTCAGGGATCCATTTTAGGCCTTTTTCAAATACTTATAAATATGTATATAGCATTCACATGCTGATTATTTTCAGTTTTTGTTTGTTTTTGATTAATAGTACATTCATACTGCCAATCATACTGAGTACTGACATTAAAAATTTCTGTTAGGCTACTTAGTAGAGATAAGAGGAGATATAAGAAATAAAACAAAAGTAGCGAACATAGTAGAAAGATCAGCACACTTGAAGCGGAACTGGGCGTGACAACCACAAAACAGATGGTCGCATAGAGTTGTCTTTTGGACACTGTGAATAACAATATGAAGCAGAGGAAGGCTTCAAAATTACATTTGGAAGATAATAGGACGAAATTGGTACCAGAAATCCCAAGATTGACTGGCTTGGAAACAAACAAGAGAGACCTGTGCCCAGGAGTGGACATCAATGGGTTGTGAAAGAAGAAAGAGGAAGAAGACCTAGCAAGTACAACTAAGAACTTAGAATCTGTCAGTGGGTTCTATAAAAATTAATAATATACAGGGTGGACTCCGAAGCATGTGGCCCTTGAACGTATTGGACTGCAACCCAAATAACAAATACCAATACATTTTAAATGCCCATATTGTAATAAAGGCAAATGTACAAAATATTAAGTAAAGTTAAAATGAATTTAAATTTATTAAATTCATGTACGTATAGTTGATGTGACGTCATTCAAGCAGATTATTCACTAGATAAGTCCCGCGCGTGGCGTCAAGGTTGCATCCTTTAAGGCTCGTGTGTGAGGGTACATTGAACGATGAAATCTGACACCAAATACGTGCTTTTGTATGAATTTCACAAGCGTGAAAACTGTTGACAGTAGCATGCTTGCAGACATTTCACACGCTCATATTAAGAGAAGGAGTCCAATTTTCCGTATATAACCGTGGCCAAATTAGAGTAAAGCTATAGGTTTTATCCGGCCACCACAGAAGCAGTTACTACCAGAAAATTGATACCCTTCACGATTGAATATACGTAAGATTTAATTAATTTATTAATTTTAAAACTTGTGAAATTTTGTGTGAATCTTCTAAGTTCTTTTTGGGGACGTAGCCGTTTTATCTGTTATTTGAACACTTGGAAAATATTCAAGTAAATTATGAATGTAACTCTGGACTTGTAAAATCTTAGTGTTAAAATGTTTAAAGTCATCTTAGGGACTTAGTCGTTTAAATAAATGCAGGACTTAAAAGAATTTGTCAGATTAGTTTACTTTGATTTAAACTCAGAATAATTTATATTTGTTATTATTATTATTTGTTATTAGTCTGTTTCATCCAGATTGTCTTTCCAACGTTACGCAAGTGTCCTGGCTTTTTTTTCTTTTTGGACTATAGTCTCTAGCTAATTTGACTAAGTTTTCGTCATGCATTCTCGATACTTGGTTGTCCCCTTTTTGTTTCCTCCTCATGCTCTACGTTCTAATATCTTGAATATGACAAAGTGCTACTCGTAATTTGTATATCTGGCAGCGTCTAACCTAACCGAAGAGAGCCTTGGGATAACGTTCAGATGGTTGGAGTTTATGTTAAAGGAATGTGATTATTTCGGCAAGCTTCCGGACCAGACCAAGAGTAAAGACCTGTTACTTATGGCTATTGTTATGTTATGTTTGTTGACGCGTTTATATCATGTAAAGTGATTGAAATAGAAATAAGATTATTATTATTACTAACGTCGTTAACGATGTTACAGTTTCCCAAGAGGTCCGTAGAAAGTTGGAGATTAACAGAAAAATTTTGAAAGCAAATTAGTTGCACCCGCATCCTTTTAGAACGGTTCAAATATTAGATGGCAATAATCTTCCTCAAAAAATGTAATTTCGTTTTTTCAAAACGAAATGAACGACGTTTTTAAATATCTTATGATGTCACAATACACAAGCAAAAAAGAAAATAATGCTGTTTAGGATACCATCTCAGAATAGGTAGCTGTAATGTAAAATGAATAATGAATGGATATTATAAACATAAGAATTTCCGCAAATATACGTGAAGAGAAATCAGTAACATTGATCGTACAGGTCCCGAATTAAGGTAGCTGGAACCCCGAAATTTCCACACAATCAAGGGAGTTAGGCATCGTTGTCTCCGGTCGGTGCTGCATTATCGTGGCACCTTTATCCCATGAGGACCAGTCACTATGGGACAGTAGATCAAAACCACTCACTAACTTGTCAAAAGATTTGAAAAGTACGAAGAATGAGAGAATGGGGAGGGATTTGCTATATGTAGGGATGTATTGGCTAATAATCATAAGCATAATCATAATCATGAATGTTGAACAACACAAAACATAAAATATTTGGCGTGAGGACGTACAGGAACTCGATTACAGAAGTAACCAATATAAATTAAAAAAATTTTGCCGTTTAGAAAGCCTGTACTAACTTACAGCAACAACTGAAATATATCATGAGTCCAGAACGATTATGAAATGAAAGTACTGAAAGACTAGGAAATATATCAGAAGTCAGAAGTAACATTTTTTTTTAGAAATAGACGAACATGCAAAAGAAGCTATGAACCAAGCTACCCTATAAGCTTTAGAAGAAGAAAGGAAACCAAGTAACAAACAGAACTTTTGGTGGAACTAAGAACTGAAACATGTAAAGGTCTAAAGACGACGCCTGTTCCGTAAATGCTTGCAAAGGAAACAGGATTTAGATCATACAGAATACAAACATGCAAAGGCAAGGATTATTTATAAAGCAGAAGAACAAACGATGGAAGGTGATTGTCGGGAACTAGTCCTTAACAAAAGATATTTCGAGGATAAGCGCACAGAAAAAGAAAAAATTTCAACTGATAACTGAAGAAAACATACGTAATTCAATTAATAGGAGAATGAATAGAAGTACATGAGAACAACCATGTGTAGATTGCAGAACATGAGATCTGATAGACTTCGAGAAATGCTTCCGATTTAATAAGATATGAAAACAAAAATCTTCATAACATAATCTTTACCACTGCATGAGATTCGAACCCAAGACTCCTAGCTAGAAGACCTTCGCTCTTACCACTGCGCCAACGAGTTTCGCACATAACAGCAGTGCTTTTTTTGTCATAGAACGCACCGGAACGTTCCGGCACCTTTTTTTCGACGGACTTTCCAAGTTTTCAAAGTAAGTTTTGAAAATTTGATGTTTGGTCCACGTGGACAAGATGTGAGTTCCGGCATCTTTTTTCTTACAAAAAAAGCACTGCTTAACAGAATTAATAACCAACGACTACCAGATGTATCAGACAATGGAACAGTCGGGATTTCAAGCAGGTAGGTCAACTATAGACAATATATTTCACCTACGTAACTAACAGAAATAGAACTGCCTACAGCAAGAGAGGCCCATTCTCTGTACGTAGGTCTTTCAAAATCCTACGATACCTATAGATTGCCTATCCACAGTATTAGAAAAAAACTTATATCAGCGTAGTAACACTAAAAACAATTAAAACAACACAGTAAGATACCTTCAGTAGGGTTGAGAAAATACTTTTTCTACTCCCACCATTGAAAGTGGGATTTTCAGACTTCGTCTCCATAGATACGAGTATTGAAAATGAGTGTTTGCCGAATAAGTGAAATTAGCGTGCGGAAAATTTACTTTCCGCACGCACATGAATGATTTTCGGTGCGGCAAAGTATAATTTTGCCGCACCGAAATCAAAATGTCAAATCTGACATTTGATGAATGTCAGATTTGATTTTGCAGAAATATTTAAATTTTTTTATGGAAATGTGGTTGTAGAAAAAATAGTGTGTAATACATGTGTTAAAAGCTTGTATTTGCCACTCTCATGTGACTGCAGCACTCACTATCGTTCGTGCTGCAAACTTCACATTCGTGTGGCAAACGCAAGCTTTCAACACTTGTATTACAAATTACTATTCTACAAACTTCATTAATATAAAGGAAAAGGAATTTATTACGTTTTCTTTCCACAAAACTAGCCTTTACAAGGGTGTTTCTCGTATACCTTTGTTAAAACTTATGGATTTACATTTGGCGATTTTAAGAGGGCCCTTCAAAATTTTTTGGTGGAAAGTATTACAAAAATAATTCCTATTATTATTATATTCTTAATTAAATTAAATAACTTATTAGTTTACATAGCGTTTCTTTACATTTTGATGGGACTATAGTGTGTTTGCTCAATATTGCAATTTTTTATAATTTAAGATTAAACAGTAGGCCACATCATATCATTTGGATATCATCCTAAACTTTTGGGTTTAATATATAAGTTTACTTTTTTCTTTAAATTATTTTGCATCTTTTATTAACTTTCAAATGGATCTCTCATATGCGTTAATTTCAAACCAAATAAATGGCTATTACTATTATTTACTATTACTAAATTCGTAAAGAATTTTAACTCAGTTATAAAGAAATAGTAAGGTTTGTTAAAAAGTAGATCCCCCTAAAAGTTTATGCCTTGCCGTGTGGAGAACTAATTCGCAATCAGAGGCCCATACCCTCTGAAGAAGGTCGATATTGTTAAGTCGTCCCGAGGGAAAGTTTACAATGAAAAGTTTTCTTTGGAAAGCATCATATGTGACAACTTCAACCGTAGATTCTTTTCTTTTGCTTATGCTGACATTCCCAGCCTTTATATCACAAATTAAAGCAACGTTTTTTGAAAAGTTGATGACAGTTTAAAGTTTGTCCTGTAAGTTAAAAATTCATTAAACATAGTTCCCCTAAGGGTGAAGCCTTAAAAACTTAATCTTAAAATTGTGGGTTATAGAGCTATTTTTTTATTTGTTTAGTGTTATCATGACAACATAGTTATTGTCTTACTGGTGATTAAATTGAGCAATGAAGTGCTGTGTTTAGACAATAATAGATATCTCGACAACTAGTGTAACCTCTTGTGGAAAAGTTTAATAAATCAATCACAGGGCAATTACTGGTTTAATCATCTGATGAGTTATCTCCTGTTTCTTGATATATTTTTTCATAGTTTTCATCCTTTTTAGGCTTTGTGTAATTATAACCAAGTATCCAAATACGTACGTGAAGTTAATTAAACTAAATATTTCTGCAGCTGCAAAAATTGATGATTTCGAAGTTCCCAGGAAAGGCGAATTTTTAAAAGATTTACATAAATTGTTCCTAAGAGGGTATCCCTTATAGAATCTATTAGGAGTTGGTTAAGGAAGCAAGTAACTTCATCTAAAAATTTTGCAACCCCCATGATAGACTAATAGTATCCTTCTTTTCCCAGACATAAAAATAAAGACACAAAAAAAAATGTTTGCGAACTCTGCATGATATCCAGATACCTCCTCACCATTTCAAATAAATTATATGGAGTTATGACTACTCCAAGATTACCCGTAGTTATATAAATTAATTCTTTTAGAAAATAGCAACCAAATTGATACTAGGGTGTAGTTTTCGAAATTCTAGCTGCACATCTGCCCAGTTTGGACTTTGTATACTCCTGACCAAAGTGGTTTGTTATGGCTGAAACGTTTAAGTGCACCAACAGAAACTTGTTACAACTGTAATATATAAGGTAATTTCCTCATAGATTAGCTTATCGCAAACATCGATCTAGCTGTTTTCTCCAACTCTAAATTATACTAAAACGAATTCCTCGTCTATTTATTATTCATAAAATACAAGACTGTTTGCTTAATTTGATATAATAATGCGATAATTATATCGAACTAACTTGTTGTACTTTCATTTCTATTTGATTACGATGGCCTGAATATCAGAAAATTTATATTTTATTGATAATACCTATTATTGGAATCATTACACTAATTCAACAAACTTATACTTACCAGATACGTACATACTCGTAAATGACAATTTTGGAGAAGATAATCATAAACCAATCAGCTTTATCTAGTTGGAAGCTGTTTGTTTATTTCATTTTTAATTAAATTTAACAAATTGACGAACAAATATTAAAACAATTATTACTTTAATTTAAGTATCTTTTTTATAAATCCAACTAATTTTTGGAGACCATTTTCTCAATATAACGAGTATTATGCAGTATAAAAATATACTTAATTATTAAAATTTACGGATTACGAAAATTACACTGCTTATTTCAAACTGAGTTTTGATAATCTATTCTTAATAAGTTCATCAGTACGTAAACAAAACGTTTTTGTAGATGCTTATTTTCTGACTACGTAAACATATTTTCTATTAAAGAAAAGAGGACGATCGGGCACTTTATAAATAAATCACGAACTTCTGTTGTAGTACAGAAACGGAATCGTCCACGCAGTGCCCGAATTTTACACTATTCGTCCTATCTGGTTAAATAAATATGTTGGTTTTATCAATATTTGCAATTCATTCACTAGTTAAACAGACAAAAATTTTCACGTTTCGTGTAGTACGCTTTTTTCAGATTGTGCGATGGCAGTTACCTTTAGAAGTGATAATACTTTCATACAAAATTTTAAAATAAATACTTCAATGAAATCTCCTGCTCTATACTTTAGTATCATTGCTACAAATGGACTTAACTTTTTATCATCGTCGCTTTTAAAACAAATCAGAAATTATGTAGCCTTCTTTAAAACATAAATGTTTCTATATTCACATTACTCTAAATAGGTTGCTACTATAAAAGTGGCAACACAAGCTTGATGATGGAAAACCTTCTCCATATATGAATACGGACTAATTCGCAATTAAAAGTGAAGCTTATACTCTCCTATAGGGATATTGACATATTACTGTATAAAATGAAGGGCGTTTAGTCATGGGCGCCGGCAGAATTATTTTTGCAGGGGGGTGCAACGCGAAAGCCAATTCGGAAACTATTATTCACTTTTTAGAAGATTATAATTTAGATTTAAACAAAGTTGTTGGCCAAGGACACGACGGCTGTGCTGCAATGGCTGGTTACATAAGTGGCGTTCAGAAAATTATTAATGACAAATATCCTATAGCCCTATTCTTCTACTGTGCCAGTCATATATTGAGCCTTGTCATCAATGACCTGAACGATGTCAGTGAAGTGAGATATGCGGGTGGGACGACAAAGGAACTCATAATCTTTTTTAGACAGAGTACGTTGCGACGAAATAAAATTCCAAACATACCTCTCTTTTGCGAAACACGCTGGACAGCAAAGTACAAGAGTATCAGAAAATTTTCTGATACTCTGATCACAATTGTACGAGTTTTAAAAGAACTTTCGGATAATGCACTTAACTCGAAAACGGAAACCAAAGCATATCAGCCCCACACGACTGCAACAACTCGCCATTGCAAAAGGTATACAGAACCTTTAGGGAGGTATTTTACTATTTTACAGAATTTTATTGCCAAGGCTACCACGTGGTACGCGATGTGGAAGACAAGTGATGTGACCTTAAATGAATCCCTTGAGTACGCAGATTTGATTGCTCAAACCACACCATTTTACCCAGCTGTATGTGAGGTGTGAGGCAATCAAGATTGGCCTGACTGTTCCAGCGACAACATGTAGCGTTGAACGTTCATTTAGTACATTACGGCGTGTCAAGACATGGAATCGGTCTACGTTGGGAGATGCGAGGCTAATCAGTCTGTGCATGCTCAGTGTTCATCGGAAAAGGGTAAAGGAGGACACTGAAGTCATTGACATTTTGTACAACAACCTAGACGCCTCAAGTTTTTATTCACACAATGACTTTTCCCAAAGTTTAAATAATAACCATTTATTTACATAAGTTATGTATAACAAACAAATAACAATAAACATGTAACATAACAACTTCTTATTTAATTAATAAAATTGTGTATTTTCTTCCAAGCCAGGGGGGTGCAAATGCACCCCCTTGCACCCCCCTGCCGGCGCCCATGCGTTTAGTGCAATACTTGAAGCTGTTTGAGATGAATAATAATTCAAACTACTCCTTAATTTTGTAAAGATTACTTATATAACTATAATTTTATAAAGTCTTTTTCAAGCACAAGACTACAAGAAGCTTTGAAAAAGTTATCGTACCTAAAATCATATCAAACATTAACACACACGATCATGAGAATTCCTTGAAAAATATGTGTAATGTACAAAAATAGTAGTGATATTCATGCATTTCAAATACAATGTGGAATATTGATGAAATGATAATATCATTATTTTTCTAGTTATTTCTATACTGACGTATGAATTTGATACGCACATAACGTTAACATTAATGCTCCAAATTAACAAATTTAATTCATTATTAATATAAAACAATATTGGTAAATAAATAAAAAAGTATTGGGTAGTATTGCTTTATTCTCGTACTAACGATACTGGCTAACCCTTTAACATTGATTGAATGAGAACATAAATTGTATTTACATAAACGCAATGTAAAACGTCAATATTATTAAATTATAACTGCACATAAACCTCTTTGAATATTGCTAGACTATTTAACATTTTACTCCATAACTAGAAATTTCAGGAAGAATCTTCGACATGCGTCGTAAGGGTTTGTCCATATTTTTTACTTTGAAGCAACTTTTTTCTCGGCACGTTTGGCACCGAGAATGCTTTTCTGTCTATTTTTATGTTTGGAATACTCCTACCTCTACTTAGCCCAAAATTATTTAATAGGCTTAGCTTGTAGCAGGCAGCTTAGGACTCTTAGGAGGATTTTTTGTCTTAACCCTTCTCTTACCGACCTATTGTTTTTGTGATAACTATCAGATGTTTTAAGACCTAAAACAAATTAAAATAGCCATTTTTCTTTATTGGCAAGGCCGAAAGAATAATTGAAAACAAATGTGGTACTCACTTGTACTAGTGGACAACTAGTTAATCTTCTTGCGAAAACGCTTTATGATACAAATAGGTACCAAGTATTTTCAAAAAAATTAATAAATTATGATATTCGAAAAATAATATCCGCCCAACTACTGCCCACCTGTAATAGTCTTTAAAACATGATAATAAAAACCTTGGAGGATTGCGCTTATGTAATGTCAAATTTTCTTTATCATTTCAAAAACATATTAATTTCAAACAACAAATGTAAATGAAAAATATCCAAACTAAATAATAAATAAATCAGGAATAAAAAGGTTCAGCCTACTTCCTAAGGGTATAAATCTATCAGAAATTATTTGAAAGAAATATTATACAAGTGATTTATAGTTAGGCTATAAATTAAAAAAGTCATTTACGACAGATTCGTGGCCTCGCAATAACAGAAATCGTACCCTCATTTGAATTTGCTACCTCCCACAAATTTAGAATTTATTATTTGGGGATTCAAGTAAAAAATAAAATTGTGAAAAATTTCCAAATACTTATTTATACACCTGCATTAGATATTGCTTCGGAAACAACTTAAAATCAATGGAACTTTCATTATTTTGAAAATATCATCAATAATTCTTAAGTATGAAGATTGCATTTTACGTCAAAGTCCAATTTTGTAGGTCTGCGAAAACCGTAAACTTGGATTGAATGCTTGAATTGTACCTCTATGGTAACAGCTTGTAACTTTAATTTGTTTAAAATTCTTACGTAAGTCTGAATTAACAAGGTTGCAAAGTTGCAAAATTTACAGTTCGAACTCAAGCTTATCTTGAATTTATCCAAATGACGATTTATAACAGTCGAGATGTTATTTGTTTTAATTTTATCCTGCTTAGGTTTATGAGTTGAATGCAGTTTTTTTTACAATAATGGCGGTTGAGGTATTGTTTAAGCCGAATTGACATATAAAATTTAGGCTTGTTTCTCATATTTGCGTGTAAATTAGAAATTTCAAAATTCGATTGCCGGGCATGACCTGAAGTGACGCAATGATTAAATTTTGAACACTAAATTCTGATTGTCATTCTAAATTGGGGTAGTCGATCTTAGAATGAAAATTTAAAAAGATCGATTTAAACTTTTGGCAGGTTAAAAATTGAAAGGTTCATTATTTTGGAGAGTAAAAAGAAGCTGAAAGAAAATTTAATCAAAACAGACCGAATAACAAAACAAGTAAATAAAAAAGGGAAGAACCGCAAAAGCGAAAGTTTGGCGTTATAAGTAAAGAAAGAATTCGCCAGAAATAAAAATAGAAAATGCCATTGGGAACAGGAAAACGATACATCCTAAATTACCGGATGAAAAGGAAAAATGCCATTCGAACTAACTACAACCTACAACAAACCCTCTTCACTCAAAAATTAGAAAGTCTAATAAAATTGCAGAATTATTCAGAAATACAACAGAATATAAATGTGAAAATGTTCAAGTGATTTTGTACAGAATTATTTGTAAATATTTTGCGTGTACATTTTGTTATCACGTTGGCGGTTGGCCTACCGGCTGCAATTTGTAACGTGGGAATTTAAACCGCCAGTTTCATCACCATCGGCCATTAAATTTATAGAGCGGTAAATTATTGGGAATGTTGTCGGAATGGTATCGGAATTAATGCAATAAATGCTATACGTTTGTTTCGGCAATAAATTGGATTAACCTAAAAAATTAGCGTTACAAGGACACAAAGAATTATTTGGGAGAGGTTCAAGAAATTTCCAGAATTTCTGAAGAGCTCTCAAACGAGAAAGCAAGGCTTCCTTAGATAAACAGGAAGTTTCGGAGAAATTTAATTCAAAACGCCTTGTTAAGAGCAATGCTGTTCAGAATGCATCCGTGGAATGCATCCTCATTTAGTAGACAACTTAATAAAGTCGATCGAAGCACTCTTTCCCAGATTTGTTATGGTTAACAAAGGAGGGCAATAAAATACATCCTGTTTTCCTGTTCCCTTTTCATATGTATAGATGGTAAACATATATCTTCATATCAATCGCCCTTTTATTTATAATAGTGCAAGTTCTATTTTCAGGTCTGTGAGAGTTTTCTTTAGCGTCGGTCCGGCACTACATATGTGTTTTTTTGGTTACACAAAACTTTTATTATGGGTTTTCCTTCCCACGTTGAAGGAATACAAATGCTTTGTAGTGGCGCCGAACCGCCCTGGCCCGCTCTGCTCCGGCGCCAAAGTGCGGGATTAATGACGTCATCTAGCAAGACGACTTCCGAAAAGCACTTTTTCCTGTTTGAGAGCTATATTTCTAAGTTACTTCGTGTATCACGTCACCGTCACTGAATTTTTATTCGAGCGAACGGCATAGGAAAGAAACTATGCTGTGCGGATTTCAATACAATATTCTAGGGAAAAATTTAAATGAGTCGGTTTCTTTCTACTTCTACGGCAGTTTTAATATTTATGATGGATAAACTGACAGCACATTACGAATGAGCCTGAATGAAAGCATGGATATATCACGTACTCCATTTAAAGAATCGTAAACTATCTGATGAAGGTAATTTTGAATGGTGGGAGGAAAGGCAGGCAAGCCGAAACATCCATTAGGATTTTTCTTTAATAATACCGGCTTTGGAAATAACTATTTATATTTACTTTTTTCCTGTATTTATAAATCGGTTTCGGGAAATCGGCAACAATAGATGCTCATGATAAATCTGTAATACATATTTTATTGTCGACGTAAATTATTGGTGGTACAAAAAAAAAATCAGTGAATACACGAATTACGTTATCAGTAAAAGTTTGTTGTTGTGTAAATGATTAATAGCCCAATACGCTATTTACAAATTTCGAATATAAATCATATGGTATTAACTTCTCATATTTTACTGTCTACGTTTTTCGGGCGGCGAAAAAGTCCGTGCGGTGCTTTTAATACTCGTGCAAGAGTCTTTCTGTGGTTTTTGGTTGAATAATGGAAATTCTATTATGCTCGCTTTACGATGATTGCGTGATAAGAAATTCATATATTCTCCGACGTTCCTCTCGTAAACTCAAGATGTGGATTTGAAAAAATGCGAACGATATAACTTAGTGTTATAAACGTATTCGGTAATTGGATGTCTACACATATGTTATGTTTGATCTAATGTGGTCTGAGTCAACAGTTTAGAATACATTTAACTGATGCCTAAAGAAATGGCAAAAGAAGCGATATCTTTTGCTCGGTTTAAGCTCGGCTTTACCTATCGTTAGGAAATAAGGTCTCTTTTCGTAACATTTACTTAGATTTA
Organism: Melanotus villosus; assembly: GCA_963082815.1. NCBI lineage: Eukaryota > Metazoa > Arthropoda > Insecta > Coleoptera > Elateridae > Melanotus > Melanotus villosus. The sequence goes on along the minus strand of OY720419.1, from coordinate 96,683,755 downwards.
TTTTAAAGAAATCCGGTTGCTATAAGTATTTTTAATCCTAAAATATTTCAACTGATTTTGTGGTTCTATACGGTGCTTTACCTTTAACTAAGAACTAACCCAATATAATATAGCCTTTACATTTCTTAATCTTATGTTACCTTATTTAAGACTATGCAAAAAGGGTTTAACTGTAAGCATTCGAAAGTTTGAGAGGTACGGGAAACATTACCGAACGATTCAAAAGCAAATGCGGGGAATTTTTACTGATCACTTGAAATGGGCAACCACGGCAGCGTTTTAGTAGGTATTAAATGTCGGACTTTCCCTTCTGCAACATAACGTGTTTCTCATGTATCTTCATAATCATAACGTACGTCTTTATCTTCTATAAGTTATAAAATGCGAAATAAAGATTTATAGATAACCGGAAGTTTTCTTTTAATGTTGTAGGCTTAAAGCCTATTTTTGTTGAAAATGAAACTTCAGTAGCTTTTTGAAAGTTGTTTATACGTAATATGTTCTGTAAAGGAAACCGAAGATCCGAATCCAATTGACAAAATAATACAATAATTAATTAAATTGGGTGCAACGGTCTGAAGGAGTAAATATGGGGTTCCAAGCGAAAGAACTAGGTACTTAAATATTGTCTTTAACCCATTAAGACAAGTAACGTAGGGGGAAAACCCTCGAATACAAATTACCTGGTCCCCCCAGGTTCAAGGAAATCGAAGACGATTGTTGGAATGTAAAAGGGTTAAGTAGAAAAAAAAGGAGTGTTTGAGAAACTGGACATAACTAATATCCACATAGACGTACTATCGTAACCAAAAAGAAAAGAATTGAAAACGAGTTAAACAAGAAATACCTTCATTTCTACGCATATACAGTGCGTCTCACTTTAGACGGCACCACCCCTGTATTTTCTTTATACATTATCGATTTAAAAAATTTATTTTTTCTGATTATAACCCTCACTAAATTGTACTTTTAGGGTATGTTACTTTCCCTTCACGGTAAAATGCTAGTCTTCTACGATTTAAAATAAACAGAAAAATTGAAGAAGTCGTATTAGGGATTTTTTTCTCAAAAAATCTTGTTAATAAAAGTTGTTCAGAATCGTTCAGATAAGCTAAATCCAAAACTTCATTAAAAACAAAAAAATTTGAAAATCCAGAAAAGTTCAGAAAATTCGAATAATAATCTTACAAGTTTGCCATGATTTTTTATTTTATTCTTTTATGTAATACAATAAAAAAAACCATGTCTAATTACTTAAATAACAGTATTTTGAACTAAATCACGTATACATTTTTCTATTTTCTGGACTTGGGACAGATTTTCAAAATTTTTTGTTTTTAATGAAATTTCTGACTTGGCTTATTTGAATGATTCTGAACAACTTTTAATAACAAGATTTTTTGATAAAAAAAAATCCCTAATACGACTACTTCAATTTTGCTGTTTATTTTAAATAGCAGTAGGCTAGCATTTTACCGTGAAGGGAAGGTAACATATCTTAAAAGTACAATTTAGTGAGTAGGGTACTGGCCGTATGAAAAGAATGGCCGTAGAAAATGTTCCATTGGAAACCCCTTGAAGGAAAATAAAAAAGAAGACCCCGGACAAGGTGGAAAGACGGAATATCCTTTTTGTTTCTCTTATATAGTTATGTGTGGAAAAAAGAAAGATTTATTATTGTCATTATATTCTTCCTTTTATTAGATATTACATCTGTTTACATCGACTTTATGGTATAGAAGCTGGTGATAAAAAACAGCTTTCTCTCCACCTCTTGAGTGGTCTACCAGGATTTGTTTCTCTTTATGATTACGGTTAGGTCCCATAGGGTTTTTATTAGTCATTGGGACTGCTTCTATTAACATGTTCGTTCCACCCTTTTCGATGTTTTTCTGCACATTTTGTTACACCTTGGATCATCATATTGTAACGAGTAAATAAATCACTCATATTATAGTACACCAGGAAGCGCAAGTCCTTACAGCGGGTAGAACTGTCCAGAGACACACAAATATGTATACAATGGGAGATTATTGCTAGAAGGCAGTTCAAGTTGAACGTACAATAATTTATTTGTTGTTTAAAATAAATAAACCTCATTAAATATTATGACGAGATGTAGAGACTCGTAAAACATTATAATACTGAAACAAATTAATATTCTTTTCCTTAACTTAAAGTATCAAAGCAAGATGAAACAGAGTCATGGAAATTTTATTTATTTTAGCAAATCGTAGGTAAATACCGCCGTTGGTTTAAAAGTTTTCGATTATTATTAGTTTATTACTAAGTATGCTTTATTTGACTGTCTTAAAAAAAAAACGTTTTAAGGATAAGTTTGACTTTCGAGAGTTATTAACCGTACAAAACTATACAAAAGTAAAATTATTGTTGCAAATATTTCATTAAAAAGGGAACTAACAAACGTATAAAACAAGTGCAGCTATTGCACATAATATCAAATATTATGCATTCTACGATATAGGTCAAGCAGACGCAACATGAGAAATACATACCTACGCCGACATGACGTCATGCGCATAATACCAAACCCCGTTAAAACGCATATGCGCGATGTTGTGAGACGTCATTTACCGCGTGACGCACGTATGTATTTCTCATATGCTCTACAACTAGTAAGTGAAATTTAGGCACTGCATTGTGCTGTCAAAATTAAGTTATTTTCATCATAAGCAAGGGTAGGCTGCTACAGATGTAGATGGTACCTTTGGTTATATTGGAAGTTCGACTGCATGAAGAACAGATATAAAAAGGAAGTAGAACAAAAGAAGAAGGCAGAAATATAAAGTAAAAAACACTGCCTAAACGTTCCTTCTACATATATTCAGATATACCATTCAAAAACCTGTATCAGGAGAGTTTATTGTGAAAATCGAACCCACAGTCTTTCTAATACAAAACTCAGAGAGTAACTTCGGTTATTCAGCGAAGAAATATAGTTAAAGCGTTTTAAACCTTCCAAAACAAATTTTAGTAAAACAATTGATTTACATTTTCGAAAATCCACATGGAATTCCTCTTTTCTTCGTTCCGGAGCGGTTTATTAAGTGATATATTTGCAAATTGAATTCCAAATGTCAACCTTGTTTAATTCTTCGAACTGTGAACACTTACAGAGAAAATTTAACAATTGGATTCGTAGTGAGTCTTTTTTGTATTAATTTAACGTTTTTCGTCAAACAGCTCTTGAATGAATTAAATACTTCACTCTCGACCACATCCAGTTTATCGATTTCACTAGCAATTACAGTCAAAATAATGTCACTCGCAAATATTATGATGTTGATTCATACAGTAGCTGGATATTTGTCGATAACGTTACTCTAACATAGTTAACGCGTCAATCTCTATGGTTATTAGCTTTATAACCTAATTTAACTTCATTAAGGTGATTTGCAGCGCAGCTGTGGTGGATTTAAATATCCAGCTTCAACCAGATTTGAACCTGTATTTTATTAATCCCACAACATACATCTAATCCACGAATCATCACGAGAGTAAATAGTTAACGAATGATAAGTATACAAATGAGTGCTAGCTTTCCATAGAATACTCTTTGCCAATACTTTCTGTTTAGAACTAAGTTGATCTTACACGTTGTTCGATATTCTGTTAAGAACATTAGAGTGCGTGTAAGTCTTATACCAAATTCAAAAAGAAGCGATGTCGGATGTACAATATACGGTTTACATCGCCAGAAATCATTTTTCACTATGTATATTTTTCAGCATGTTGCCTACGAATTAGCAGCTAAAGGGCGTTGTCAACAGTTACGGAAGTTCCACAGAAACCTCAAAAATTAAAAAACAAAGCCTCAATGTTGTTTATAAAATAAACAATTCATTTAATTCCAACCTTCTCATATATATTTTATAAATTTTAGTCAGTGCAGATGCAGATACCACATTAATGACGTTATTTGTATCTCTGTAAACTAAAGGGCATTTGAAAATCTTCACGTTTCAGTCAATACTTTTGCTGAAAATTACCCTAAGTACACTAATGGGGTAACAACTAATAATACATTTTATTAGTAATAGATATACAGAAACACTAATTATTGAATTTGTTTTACTGTAACTCATTTAACAACGGATTGTCAATTTGTAGATAATTAAGCAAATTGCGTCCACAATAGTTTCAGTTCATAAGTAGGATATGTCGCTGGTGTAAACAAAATGTTGTTAGTATAGGCTATGTCTCACCACTTGCATTGAAGTTGTTATCAAACTGTCAAAATTTTCGATAAATACTTTCTCAAAATTTGACAAAGCTATTTCGGCCTGACGTTATAACCACAAGGCCAACAACATATTTGAAGAGCTGTCCGACTGTCTAATATTTTGATTTCATTCATAACAGTATTGCCAGTTCATATACAAATAAGTAAATACATACTTCTGTGTCTGTATCCATAACCTCTTTTACCTTTCGGTGTTGAGGCTGGTGCGCTAATTCATATGGCTTTGTACTGGTTCAATTCACAGCCCGCGGCTCGTCTCTGCGAGTTACGTGATTGTGTGACTGTGTGTACGGTGTACGTGTGTAGGACTTTGTTAAACTACCACTTAGGCCTGTATTCGGAAGAGAATGCCGTTAATATACAAAGAAAATGTGTTTTTGGAGGTAAGTGCTGAGTTTCCCTTGTACTGCAGCCTAAGAGACCTATTGTGCTCCCCAATGCACTTGTCTCACATAAGGTAAGCCTGATTCTTTAAAAAAAACCCAGGATGGTATTTAGAGGGACTTGATTTAAAATTTAACGGCCGAGTTCCCCATCTACAAAGTATTTTATGCTGTGATTGGTTAGTCCATCGCAATAGTAGAGCCAATGTAGAGTCTCTTCCTCGTCTTTGCAAATTCTGCAGTGCATCTTCTGCCAATTTTATTGCACTCAAGCATTTCTTCAGATGGCAGTATTTTCTGCCAGCTATTTTATTCTGGCTCTATCGAGATTACCGTTTTTCTGGATTTATCGTGGATGTGACCTTTTGATTGTTTTATACCTGCGCAATTCTACCAGTACTCACGGTGTGTTGCCCTTAGCCATTCTCTGATTTGATCCATGGTAACAGCATCATGCTATTTCATAGGTTAGCTCTGGTCTCAGAAAGTGTTTATTACTTCCAGACTTTACCAATTTGTCGGCTTGTTCATTGTCATTTACTTCATATTGACCTGGCACCCATATCAGGTCTAACCTGTTGTCTTTGGTACGTTAGATGAGATTGTCAAGGTACTATAGTACTAGTTTTAGTTCAAGAGATGTACGTAGTTAGTACCTTAAGTGCAGCTTGGCTATCTGCCATGATGTAGATCCACCTATTTATCTCAGACCTCTACAGCATGCTCTGACCACATGTGCATACCGTTACCATTTCAGCTTGGAACACGGTGGCCAAGCTGCCAAAGTTCAGGAACGCTGTGCCCTATTTCAGTTTCGTCAATGCCGTTTCGGTTCCGAGTCAGTTCTGGACCCATCTATGTTTCAGTAATCCTATTTGTATGTATAATAAATAAATATTATTTCCTTCGCTCCAGTCGCCCAGTTTCAGTATGAACACCGTAAATGGTTTGCTGAAGTCAAGAATATATATTTACTGCGCCTTATGTAGATCATCCTCAACGGCTGAGCGTCCCTTACCTAACCTAGCAATCAATGGGATACTATATTACTGCTGAAAACCACAATAGTTATAAAAACATAAATAAGTATTTCGGCAACTAAGAAAGAGATTTCCCCATATAACTTCGTTAAGGGCATATATTGCTGGGCTTTACCCAGCCTACTTTACTTTTGTAATTTGGCGAAGAGAGTATAATATTTTTAGAAAACAGTTCCAGTCAACTCTGTCAAAGATATTTTTCCCATTCAACATGGTTTTCAAAGACACTTCATTGTTTTATCAGATTAGACCACTAGTATGAAGTACCCAAAGCTGCATTTTACACCTGGGGTTGCAAAAAATGAATTTAATATTTTAACACAATTGATTTGAACCGTGGCCTACTATGAATGTATTATTTAATACAACGTCGAATAATTTCTCATGAAAAGTAGTTAGCTATGAGAAACTTTCACTTTGTTTCTGTTGGTTTCTTACGGAAACATATACATGCAGGACTAGTTGCTAATTCTAGAACCAAGTTTTAAAGACAATCATAGTTTTGGCTAAATGTACGGGTTAAAGGGATTTTTTGGTCGAGTAATGTTAGATCTTAAAAATGTCTTCCTTTTCGTTTTGTTATAAACTGGTAATTCGAGCCACAAGACGGAGAAGAGGTTCTACTAATGATCGGCTCTGTCTGGTAAATATAACTTCCAAACATTTTTCTTGATGACCTCTGGTAATATAGTATTCCGTGGTAAATATCTGAAACTCAAATTTGTGAGGAGATAAAATAACTAACCTTAACAGATTTTGGTATAACAACCAGACGGTCATCGTAATCTACTCTCCGAAGCAGGAACCAGAGTACGAGTTTCTATGAATTCCTGTGGACATTTCGTAGGTCTGGGAATTCAACGCGAAAAGTCTAATGGCTAACCACCCTTTTTAAATGTAGGATAAACAATAACATACTCTAGCAGGACACGTCATCCAGAAGCGTGATACGAGTTGCAAGAGCCGAGAGTTTTCGAGATGTTTCTTGGTACTTTCAGAATGTAGCCGCATTTACAAAATGTGTTTTTTTCTTGTTTAATACGTTTATTTTTTTTAGCATGCACCATTATTACATATTACATGCTTTAAATAAACAAAGTCATTCTAAGAGTATAGCTACTTATCTATCTACGAGTATATCTAAATCTTAACAACCTAACAAGTATAGATGTGTTTGCTTTGGACAGAATCTCTCCAATACCTATGTTGTAATAATTAAATTGTATATTTAAAATTAACAGGATTAATGAAACTAATTAAATCTTTTAGATACAGTTCAACAATATCAGCTTTACTAATAGGCCAATTACCCCTTTTCCGCGTAATGTTGTTTTTTAAGATACCTAGTTCTTTCATCATTCAATACGACAGTCAGAAGTAGATTCATCAGTTATTTTAAATCTATGATAGTAAGCTTTAATTTGCTGCATCCGTTAAAAATAGTTGTTAATTTGGGTGCTAAGGGTAGATTTATCTTAAATCTGCCTGTTACTGTAGGTAGCCCAGCGCGTACTTATAGTCACAAATCGGTCGAGTGAAGTGAACAAGTCGAGCGCTCGGGACTACGTCATGCCTTCGGAATAAATAATAAATTTAAAGCGATATAAATAAACATTACCTACCTACTGTAAATAAATTAAGCTAAGTTGATTCTGTTAATTTTAGTGAATAAGTTGTTGCTTTGTTAAAGTTACTTAGTCATAAATAAAATAATTCACACAAAATCCATGAATGATTGGTGACCAAAATCGTTTGATTTTGAGTTGTTGAATATAATCAATAGGAAAACTAAATCCAATCTCAAAACCTCATAGTTAAGTACAAAAGTATGGCTAAATCTTGATACACCACAAATTTTATTACAAAATAAGCTAAAAGCATGAAATTAATGAAGCCCAACCTAGTTTTCATTTAATAAAGTTTTAATAAAGACAATATGATTATTAAGATTTATCCTACCTCAAGTTCTGAAACAAAGCAAAACTCTTCAATGCATTAGCAAATATTACCTGATTAAAAAGTTTCAACAAAAAAATTACAACAGCGTCAAAACTCTAACTAATGCGTCAGTAATGAATAGAACAAGAGTTAACTTAATTCAGGAAAGTAGAGCGTTCAAACGTTACTCGAAGTTTTAAAACTAGACCGTTGATAAAACTGTATTGCAGAGCTGAAGTTGTACTATTCAATTCTAAAGGGAAATTTGTTTACAGAAGAGTTAACCTGTATAATATACAAGCTGAACAAGTGCCAAAAATAAAAATAACGATGCATAATCAATCACATTGTCTGCAGTCTCGAATGGCTTATTTCTACGTGCTTTTTTGTAACCTTTTTTATTTCATTGTGTTTTCTTCTTGCAATTCATTACAAGAATGATTTCCAAGTTTAAATTATATGTACGGTGGAAAATTGAAATTGGCAATCTTTACGCAGAAAATGGGATGAGATCAGAAAACTATTTTGCGAATATTTTTCGTGTTTAGTTTTAATAGAGAGCTTTTTATTTTTCTAAAATATAAAATTACAATACCACTATCGATAAAAATTTTTGTTGCGAACTAAAAGTATCTGAAATGATTATTTTACATCAAGCAAAAAGCTTGAGTTTAATATTTCCACTAAAACGAAGTTAAATAACGATAACAAAATTGCAAAATCGGTAACGTAGCCTAATAAAGCGAAGTTTGTAACAACAGTAAAATTTTACAGCATTAATTTATTAGCGACGCAGCATGCAGTTCGATAAAGTCATGAAATTCTCTATAATTTATCCACAAAATATTTTATAGTCAGCAAAAATCTGTACAAAGTGCATTTTCGTGTTCAGAATAAATTTTTAAGGCATCGATATCAAAACCATGTGCGAGCTGGATTTTACAGCTCACCCAAGACCGATTCGGTCGGTTCACATCTTTTTTAAAACGAATTTTTTTCCGGGAATCGTTCGATTATCAAATCCTGGATGTTTTATAAAATTAATTACCGAATCGTCGAAGACTGAAAGCGATTAGTGGAGAAATAAATCTTCCGGATTTAATTGATGTCTATACGTAACGAGTCCGAAGATCAAAACTGTCAAACGAGCCGAGCCGACTAAGGAAAAAAAAAAAAAAGAATTACGTCTATCGTGAAAATTTCCTCTAACCGAGTTAATACGGAGTTAGTTTAGTTCATTTTAGGCGTAAACGAGGTTAGTTAATACCTAAAGCGATTAAGTTCAGTCTCGCTGCTTCATTATACAACGAACTTCTCGGTTATCGCACACAATTATATGAAGGATTCGCTTTTAATTCAAGTTTTCAAGTGCTATATATTAAATTTTGTATACCTTCCACCTCGTCGCCGCACGAACACGGTATTATTGTATCAACTTCAGCCCCAGGATATCCACGTTGCTGCGGATTTCACGGTGCGAGTAGCAATAAATTGTAGACTTTAGCTTTCTGTGCTATGTGTGTATTTTTGAAGTAGAGAGTATTAGCATCCATACCGGAGTTGTGCATTTACACTCATAAATAATGTAGATTTTATCCCTCTTGACTATTAAATTACGTACAAGGGACTTTCGGTATAAATTCAAATTAATTTGAGTAAATGCTGAAATAAAACGCGAACTAACTTATTTAAATCTGACATTATGAGTTATAATCGTTTTATGTATTCATATTGCACCCCGTAATACCACGTATGTTTTTCGTTCGCTCGCAAAACCTTTCCTAAATCTTCTTTTCATCCCTGTAATTTAACCAAAGACCATAAGCAAGCATTTCTACAAAATGGGGATTTTTCATTTAGAAGAGCTAAACCTAAGCTTTATAATATGGTACGTTTTATCTTAAATGGAAACTGTAATAAAGCGTTTTCGAGTTCTTACAGAATTATTATTTAGACGAAAGTCGTTTGTACAACCATTAATTAATAATATGAATTATTTAAGCTTCCTCAGCACATATGCAGAACTGACAGCTAACCTTCTACGCATCGAAGAAAAACTAAACTTCGATAGCAATACATTTTCGAAGTTGTTGTAACTCTATTTGTTACAATTTTTCTGCTCAGAGTCAAATTGTATCATTTTTCTTGTTAAATCCCACTGTTGTTTAAGTGTATTTTATCAAGTCTATAAACAACTCTCTAATCAAGTATCAAAGCTCGGGCGCCAAAGTGTTACCATAAACTTATCAAAAAGATAATAAAAGCCATAAATAATTAGTACACTTTATTTTTCGGGACTCAATTTACGGCGCGAAGGCCAGAGTTCAAAAATAATCACACAATAAAGAATTAAATTATTGATTAGATTTAATTATAGACTTAATAAAATTTCAACATAAACAAAAATTGAAATATACATACAATAAAGTAAAGCTGAGGCTTAATAAATTCCAATAAGAAAATTCAAAATTACACTTATTATGGAGAGGGTAATGAACAATTTGTGACAGGTTTCAACTTTTTTTTTGATTTTGAGCTTAATCCGTAACTTTACTGATTTCAGGGTGTTATGTGCAATTTTTACAGAAAGTGGAAATTCAATAGAATTTACCCCTTCCATATCTCAGCAAGCATTGAATTTAGCAAACAAATGTATAAGACCATTTTTATTCAGAATTAAATGTACTTTAATTTTTTATATAGTGATGTTTATGATAGACCTCATACTTTTTGAGATATTTGCAAAAAACTAAAAAACAAAACGCATTTTGTCCCCTTCCCACCCCTCCCCGACCAAAACCCGGCGCGGGAAACTTTGGGACTTTTTACCACTTATTACGGGGAGGGTAATGAACAATTTGTGATAGGTTTCAACTTTTTTTTTGATGTTGAGCTTAATCCCTAACTTTACTGTACTAATATAAATTAAGGAAATAGTTCAGGTAACAAAGCTCGCGAGGTCTATTTGTTTAAAAATTATTGAGATGATGAGGTTCCGAAGAAGTATCGACTAACTATCCAAATATAACAATCGAGCTAAGCTTATCAAAAGAAGAAAATGGCTGGATATTATTGTTGCCTATTTAGCCTAAGGAATTAATACCAAACAGCATAATTTTATTATTAGGTATTCTTTGGTATTACAAAATAGGTAAACTTTAAATAACCACAACGCAAATTACTAATACAGCCACAAGTTCAAAAACCAAGCAGCACTTTTAAAATGTACTACTAATACTTTAAGTTTTCCCTTATCGTGCTATTATTAAGTATATTAAATATTTTTAAGTAATTTAAGCAAAGACTGATCCATTTATTCTGCAAATGGAAAATGTTTATGAAAGCTGTCCCAGCAGGTCATAACCTCGTGAGTTGAGGAGCTACTCAATCAATCAATCAATCAATCAATCAAGTAACTTAAAATATTTAAATATCACAGCAGTTCTAAATATTAACATTAAATATATTTTATTTAAACGCAGGTACCTACCCATTATTTAATTCTATAAAACACATCAGTGAATTTTGTGTGACATGAAATTTTATTTTCTCCTTCCTTAGACCGGAGAGTTCTTCTGATAAAGTTTCCTTATTTCCTTTTCGTGCGTTAAATTTTCTTCATTTTCATCGTTACAAGTTTTAATATACCGCGCCGTTATTTATTGCTATTTAACTACAATTCAGATATTATTTTTATTATGTTTATCAAGCCCTATTTGTTGTCCTTGTATGTGTTCATTAGCAGTCCCCTTCATTAATTTTGAAAAATTATCAGAAACCGGCAAACAGCGCTGAAGTGCGGCGAAAACATCAACTGTTTTGTTAACGCGAACGTTGAGTGTTGGTTAAATTGGCAGCAAAGCAATTAATTTTACCAGTGGATAAATAAGGGTAGTATCGAGTCGTTCAGTTTCTCTAATCCTGGCCCGCCAACAGTCGAAACTGGGAGTGAAAATCTAATCATTAAACGGTCGCCCGCTATCACCGGAGGAAACCACACATTTATAAGATTAGAACGCGGATCGAGAAACATCTGGAAACATGCAAACTCGATCAGAATTTATGGATTCTTTTGGTAGGACATTATCTTCTCATTTCGTGAAGCTCCAACCTAAAGTCGCGATAATCAAAATTTCATTTGGTTGGTAAAAGAGATACACTTATTTCTAATAAACTTCGATTATAAACAGGAAATTTATGCGAAAACGTAATCGGAATTACAAACTTTCGTGTTTTGTCGGACTTACTTTGTTCTTTCGCTCGTTAGTTTCAATATAAAATAGAATTTCGTCCGCTGAAAGTTAACCGAATTAAAATTCAATTAAGTAATGACTTCAACTGTATATGAACGAAATTACTGAAATGGCCAATTTAATTACCGAACAAAGTTGGAGAATGTATACTAGCAGTTATATTAATTTACTGCTGTGTTTGTTTTTAGCTTTCTGGTGCATAACATTACGAAAATATATCACCACTTATCACGAGGAGCTTTTCTCTCATTTGGAACTTCAAAGCTATCTCGAAAAATGTTGCCATATATTTAATTAAAATGTTTAATTAATCAAAAACTTTTTTACTTTTTAAGTATATGAAATATTTTTCTTATTTTATAAATGGATTTTAAAATCGCTGACGCATAAATTATGCTACGACATGGAAAGCACGCTGGACTGCACAAAGTATAGAAATTTTGGTTCACGCAAGGTAATTATGAAATACGTCTTTACTACAGCATAAAGAAAAGAAAATATTGTCGAACACCTATTTATAAAATTCTAAAAATAGGTCGTTTTTTCTTTCAAATTACAGACAATTTTTTGATGTCAAAGAATGTAAAACGTGCTAAAAGTAAGAGCAGCTTTTAGCAGAACAGTAAAAAATTCTATTATCCCTTTTATGTCATATCGAGGGTTTTTGTTATAAATGTATTGCGTTCGAACCTTATATAATTTAAACGACAGGGATGTTCCATCTTATTTGAATTATTTTATCAGTGCTTTTAATACCAGGCTTGATTTGCATTTATTTAAAGTTATAATAAAATAGTTAGTTCTCATAATGTAGAATTCGCGTTCTAAGTGTTAGTTGCTTATTCAAATTATAAATCTAAGGGCAATTAAACTGAAATTGCTGGTAACATTATAAGTAACGATTGCAAAATAGAGTACTCAATGGATTTTCCCGTGTAGAGTAGGTACCACAGAAAACACAGGACTGCAGGGGGATTATGTTAAAATATACTTCCTCGAATATTTGACTGAATTGAAAAAATAAGATAGCCGATTAACTAAATATTCTTGTTAATGATTCGAATTATTAATTTGTTTTATGTAGAAGTATACTATTTTTAAATATACCGAAGAAAATTTCTAGGGTGAAGTGGGGCAAATTGACACAAGTAGCACGTTGAGACTTATTTCATATTAGCGGTTTGACTTACATTAGATGGTTCTGGACAGTACTGCCGGATGGTATGATAACCATAATGCTATATGCAGAAAGATTGGTGGAGGTTAATGCACGATTCGCAAGTTAGTAGAAACCTGTTTTTTGTCATCGAGAGTAAGTTTAGATACAAACATTTTTTCAAAATTTTTTACACCACAAGCTGGCACATAAGGACATTTAGTACCAGGTAGTTAATTTAACATACTTTGATAATTGGCCAAAATTGCCACTTCATCAGCGTAGGCTAATATTTGATGCAATTTTATTCTTAGGGTACCTGACCTATTAATGCCGCTTCTTCTTATTACCCATTCTAAAAGCATATTAAAAAGCGTTGTCTATAATGGGTCTCCTTGTTTTAACCCAAAGCCTGTAATAGATAGATAATTAACGAACAGGATAAGCTTAGAAGAAGTCAAAACTACATATATTTAGAAATAGTCATAACGGAGACCGGTGACGAAGAGAAAGAGATGGACGCAAGATTAGCCAAAGGGGATAAATGTGCAGGTGCTTTAAATAAAATACTAAGATCCAAAGGTGTATCTAGGAAAGCTAAAATTCAACTATATAAAACTGTACTGTATGGGAGCGAAGCATGGACCCTCAACAGAAAAGAGAAAGAGAAGATTTTTGGAGGGAAAAGGGAAGGAGAACTATGGTTAAGAAGAACAAACGAGAAAATAAAAGACGTATATGGAGAAGCAGAGCTCAGTAATCATGTGACAGCAGCAAGACTGAGGTGGTTAGGGCACCTAGAAAGACAATCAGAAGATAGGATCCCCAATCCCCAAGCAGTTAATATATATAAACCTAGACGAAACGAGAAGGGAGGATAGACCGAGAAGGAAATGGTTCGACGCAGTCAGAGAAGAGTTACAAGAAAAAGAGATCCAGGACTAGAGGACAAGGGTGAAAGATTGGAAGGGGTGGAAAGAGATCACCAAGCTATGGGCCTAAATGGCCTGAGTACAGCAATCTTATATAACCTATAAGTTTTCCGATCTATTTGTTAAGCCTAGACTTCTTAAACGTGGCTGATCTTCATCACTGCTAAGTACTCCACTAGGGTGTTTGGGTGACCACTAATGCGGTCTCGGCAATGCACACTAAACTTTTCTATCTCTTGGTTAACTATGAAAACTACAAGATCATGCGTTATGGTTTCGTTGGGGAAATAGGTACATACCATGGTGCGTTTACCATGGTTCTAAGTGCTTTTGATTGAAATCTCAGAATTTCAATATTGGATGCACTGGTGGTGACCCATAGTTTCTTGTATTCCACAAGCACCCATGGGTTTGAACATGGTTTTGTAAAAGAGTAACCTGCTGCCAGTACATTTTTGTAGCTTCACATCCAGTTGTTTACGCTTTGCCCGTACGTGTATTCTTCGGGTCAGTCTTTTGTGCAGATGAATATGGAGCTACTTAGTGCTTGTGGTGCCTGTTGGTATTATGGTTAAATGTCAACGCTGGATAGGTGTCCCTTCTTAGTGTGTCTGTTACGTGCACAGATTTTCTTTCATTTATTTTGATGCGCCACTGTTACACCAACACTATATTTTATCTAGCTGAGCTTGCAGCTGGTGGGATGCTAGGTGTGGGTCCGTGTGCGATGCAGGATAAAAGTAGCAACCATACTTCCTGTTGTCGAAAGATCAGTTGTGAATAGCAGATATAGAATTGGGGCCAAGACGCTGCCCTGGGCACCACCAGAAGTGATGGAGCATATAGGTGTTAGCTCTGATAAGAGAGTATCTGTTGATTAGATATGATTTCAAGATTTCAAAGTAGTTCGTGGGTAGGGTTTTCTGAATTTTACAAAGCAGATTCTCGTATCAGACTTTACTGAAGGCCTGTGTGATATCCAAAAATATTTTGCCACAGTATCTAAGTTCTTTAAACATCTTTGGCGATTTTGTCCACTACTCTGTGAACCTACTCAATTGTTGCGTGATTTCTTCGGAAACCAAATTGGGAAAATTATCCGGGAGCATTTCCCCTTTTCTTTCGACAGCATTGACAGTCGACTAGTTTATAAGATTCTGGTGGGTCACTCGGTTTACCCGTCTTTGGTAATAAGATTATTACATTTTTCCATTGCCCAGAGAAGTGTCGAAGTCTTAGAATTGTATTAAATAGGTGACTTACGAATTGGCAACCTGTTTGTGGCAGTGGTTTAAGTACCGTGTGAGTGATGAGATCGTGACATGGGGCTTTGTGTGAATTCAATTTTTTGAGGATAGTGATTTCTAGTTAATTAACAGACTCATTATTTGATACGGCATTTCTATCAGTTTGCAAATGTCTTCCTCTTTGTCTACGTTCAGAAAAGGTCAACGCCTTTTCACTCGTCTCTTTTTGCTCACGTGTTATTGGCGGTACGAACCGGAGCTTTGTATTGCAGTGGTTGCTTTGGGTATTTTGTGGCTATCCAGGGCGAGTACTCGTCTTCTTCCAGCGGTGATAGATGCCTGAAATAGTTTTGAACATTCTGATTCTTGAGTTCAGCAGTTGCGTATTTTAGCGCTTTTTTGTCATTCGTGTGTCTTGGTGCCTGTCATATTCTTCTTAGTCTCCGCTTCTCTGTGAGTTTTTGTTTGATTATAATATGGCAGTTAACCGAGCTTATGTGCATAGTCTAGTACCCCAGGGGCCATACTTTGCCTTATAGTCGCATCCTGAGACAAATATATTATGCCAGCGTGCGAAAGTAGTTTTTGAATGTTTCTTTCTTATTGTTACGCCGTCATGGGCAGTACACTGCCGATATTGAAAGCAGATCTTGCCAGTCTTCAACCGTTGTTGTTGTGGCTTGGAACATGCAGACATTCAATTCAAATTTACTTTATATTTTTTTGCAACTTTCACCTAAGAAATTAGTATGGATTACTTAGAAAACCGTATAGATAACTTGTACTTAAGGTAAATTATGTATCATGTACAGGTTGTAACATTTAAACTGGCCGTATGGGGGCACGTTGATACATGTAATAAAGTGCGCTATCATTAGAAAAAATATGTCAATAGGAAGAGTGGCATTAGAGATTGATACAAAAATTGCGACATTACAGCACATTTAAAAAACAACGTGAACTGGCCACTGGTAATAGTGTCTCTGGAGCTGAGATGAATTACCACATCAATGTATTTTCTGAGCTGTGGGAGGGTACCCTATAAATATACGTGATCCCAAATTTACTACGAGTTAACTCTAAATTCTTACTTACGAATGCGCTAAAATATTACCTGACCGTAAATATCCCAAATCCTGAAATGTAAACGAACGGACCGAGAGTGACTGTCTAGCAAGCTTCCGAAATCGCAATCTTAGCCTTAGTTTAAGAAATCCAGAAAATACAAGCGCAGCTAGAACGTTTTCATTCAATCAGCATACCGTGAATGAATTTTATAAAATATTTGGGGTGTGTTTTACAAAGCTATACGTTCAAAGCTGAATGCATTTTGAATGCCGATGAATCACATACTACTATTATCATGAGAATACCTAAGGTCCTCTTCAAAGCAAAAACAAGTAGGTGGAATTATATCTGTCGAACGAGGTCAGTTGCTAACATTTTGCGGAACTGTTTCTGCTACGGAAAATAGAATTCCACCAGCATTTGTATTTCCTAGAGTCAAATTTAATGACGCTCCAGAGATAAGTTTGGGTTTAATGCTCAAAAATGTTTAGATGGCAAAATGGTTTATGAAGATATTGAAACATATTTACTAACACATGTTATCATCTCAGCGGAGCCCTATAAATACACACGCTATATTTGATTTTCTAATATGTTTTAACATTTCCTGAAATTTAAAGGGACTTATAAGGTAAATATCCAACCAAACTTCACAAGCTAATAAATGAGTGAAATCTGACTCATACTTATGGTCCAATTTTGGTCAAGGTATATGGTTTTCAATATGTTGTACCACTGTTCACCACTGTTCACAACCTCTTCACGAAGGAAATAGAAGAGATCTTTAATTTTCAGTGTCATTTTCGTTTTAAATTCTTAAGGTAGAGATGGATAACTACAATTATTGCCTGCTATTTTATCATTTATTTGAGATCTACTCTTCCTCTCCTTGTTGATATAATTCCATGCTTCCGATTCCCTCTTTATTCTTCTTATCTCTTTTTCGTACTGTTCCATTTTCTTTTTTTCTTTTCCTTACATAATTCGTTATATTTCTTCAATTCCGTTATACAGTCTGTTTGATTTTAGCTGTCACAGCAGATATCTCGGCTATTGTAAGAGATATGACAAAATGTTATAAAAGAAAAGTTGTTCTACATTTAATTTTCTATTATCATAGCCAAAAAGACAATTGAGCATCAAATGTGTTAGATGTAGCAAATACATTCAAAATTTTAACTGGAACATATCCAATTTTATTACGTATTCTAAAACTGTAAAAAATTCTCTTTACAACAATATATCACATGTCATAGTTATCTAATCAATTAAAAACATAAATCTATAATTAAGTACCAAATGCACGCTTACGTAGATTAGAGCTTTATTCGAAAAAGTAGGCGGTGAAACAACTGAAATTATTTATCAGCTTCCAGTTGAACAATGTTCCTTAATACTGTCTTGACAACATACGCTATTCAACCTAAATACAACATAACAACATGAACAAAGTAACAATAAATTAATAAGTAAACTAAGTTTAAAATTTCAGTTCAGAGTGTTCAAACTGTAAAATATTCTCTTTACAACGATATATCACATGTCATAGTTATCTAATCAATTAAAAACATAAATCTATAATTAAGTACCAAATGCACGCTTACGTAGATTAGAGCTTTATTCGAAAAAGTAGGCGGTGAAACAACTGAAATTATTTATCAGCTTCCAGTTGAACAATGTTCCTTAATACTGTCTTGACAACATACGCTATTCAACCTAAATACAACATAACAACATGAACAAAGTAACAATAAATTAATAAGTAAACTAAGTTTAAAATTTCAGTTCAGAGTGTTCAAACTGTAAAATATTCTCTTTACAACGATATATCACATGTCATAGTTATCTAATCAATTAAAAACATAAATCTATAATTAAGTACCAAATGCACGCTTACGTAGATTAGAGCTTTATTCGAAAAAGTAGGCGGTGAAACAACTGAAATTATTTATCAGCTTCCAGTTGAACAATGTTCCTTAATACTGTCTTGACAACATACGCTATTCAACCTAAATACAACATAACAACATGAACAAAGTAACAATAAATTAATAAGTAAACTAAGTTTAAAATTTCAGTTCAGAGTGTTCAAACTGTAAAATATTCTCTTTACAACGATATATCACATGTCATAGTTATCTAATCAATTAAAAACATAAATCTATAATTAAGTACCAAATGCACGCTTACGTAGATTAGAGCTTTATTCGAAAAAGTAGGCGGTGAAACAACTGAAATTATTTATCAGCTTCCAGTTGAACAATGTTTCTTAATACTGTCTTGACAACATACGCTATTCAACCTAAATACAACATAACAACATGAACAAAGTAACAATAAATTAATAAGTAAACTAAGTTTAAAATTTCAGTTCAGAGTGTTTGTTCAAAGTAACCTCCGTTGTTTGCAATATATTCTCGAGATCTGCTTTATTAAGTTTTTTCTCGCTTTTTGCAACATGTATTGTATTATTTGGCCACATGCCCTACGGATACGATTTAGGATACGTTTAGATCTTGTGGACAAGTAACATACACTTTTTGTTTGAGATCCCACACAAAAAAATCTAAAACAGAGAGATCTGGCGATCTTGCTGGCCAGTTGATGGGGCCACCATTTCCTATCCATTTTGCACCAAACTTTTCATTTAAAATATTCCTGACGTTTCGTGCATTGTGGGGAGGTACTCCATCCTGTTGGAAGCACATATTGCGACGTATTTCTAGGGGTATATCATCCAGATAATCTTCGAATTCTGTCAGAAGAAAATCGGTATATATCGTTCCGTATTAAGCGATCCTTGATAAAAAATACTGCAAGCCAGACATTAATGGAAAATCTGTGTTGAAATCTGCATTCCCGAAATTGACGTGGATTCTTCGTATCCCAGAAAGGATGGTTTTTTCTATTAGAAATTCCGTTATTAATGAAATTAGATTCATCACACACGCTTCTCTATTATTGTTATTACATCTGATGTACACACTTAGCATATCCATTTTTTCATCATTAAAATAATTATCACCCATTTCGTGCTAATAACAATACGTAGCTATAGCTATGGCAATTGTTTTCACCGCCTACCTTCTCAAAGCGATGTGTTCAATTCGCCTAGCGTCCATTTGTTGCTTAATTATCGATTTATGTTTTTAATTGATTAGATAACTATGATATATGATATATCGTTGTAAAGAGAATTTTTTATAGTTTTAGAATACGTAATAAAATTGGGTACGTTCTATTTAAAATTTTGAATGTATTTGCTACATCTAACACATTTGATGATCAATTGTTTTTTTTTTGCTATGGCAGATAATAGAAAATTAAATGTAGAACAACTTTTCTTCTATAACATTTTGTCATGTCTCTAACAATAGCCGAGGTATCTCTGTGACAGCTAAAATCAAACAGACTGTATCACGTCTTTTGTTACTTTCCTATTTTTCCATTTTCTTAATTGTTGTCTGACTTGATGCTTTTTCATTTCTGCATTTTTTTCCCACCGATAATTTCTTTTAGCTTTTAGCTTTTAGCATTTTCGTATTATCTTTTGTTCTTTAACTATACTATTTTTTATCTTCTCTATAAGTTCATACATTGCTTCGTCTGCTCCTTCTTTGCTGAAACTTGTCTTTTCGATATTTTCCTTATACGTTCTTTATGCTATCTTTTGTCCATACATTTCTGTTTACCATTATATTTTCCGCGTCTTTCTCTATTTCTGTTGCTAATTGAATCGTTATTGGTTGGTGATCTGATTCGATTCTTTCTCTTATTTCTAAACATTTAATGTTTTCTAACCCGGCTTCATTGGTTGTTGCATAATCTATTACCGGCTCTCCTCTTGATGCTACATAAGTGATGTGTCTACCCTGTGACATATGCAGCGGACGAAAGAAAACAGTTTCTTCAAATTAATGCTGATAAAATATTTGACGAAAACTTTGATAGTGGAGTAGCGACTTCAATGCAAGTGACAACACATACCGGGTGTCTCAGGTAAGACGCACCATAGGAAAACACCAATGTATTTTTTCAGAAAGGATCCGCTGTACCTTTGACATATGTGTGGATTCAGTGCTCAACGTATATTATTGGATTTAGTTAACGCTAGAAAGAGATAGAAAAACTGAAGGCGTCTGTCATTGCGACAGGCTATTATTTCATTGTTTGGTTCTTAAATTTGTCAATTTTGACAGCACCTACAACTTTCATTTACAATAAAAATACGCAAAATGCGTAATTTTTTAAATCGCTGTTTCTGCATTCTGCATATTTTAAATTGAATTCGCCCTATTACAACAGCACACGTAAAGAAAGCGTAAGTAAATTGTATGAAAATGTGAGATTGTGTTTGCAGTATTTCAGATTACCTGGAAATTAAGTATGTTCGTAATTGTCGAGTTTATATCACTAACTAACTGGATCTATTCTAAAAAATACATTGGTGTTTCCCTATGTTGCGTCTTCGGTGAAACACACGGTATATTGTAAATTGTAAGCTGCGATTCTCAAATGATGGCGACTTTTTAACGAATTGAGCGTTTAACCTAACGTGAAAGAGAGATAATCGACTTAACCTTTCATCATTTATTAGCCTTCAATGGTGACCTATTTACTATAGGTACACCCTGTATAAAACAGCTAGCAATGGAAATATACCGAAATTTGTCCAATTATATATGCAAAACTATATTTTTACAATAGTCTATAAATTCTAATTAATGGCTAAATAATACCTTAATCAGCAAGTAGAATTTATACCTACAAAAAGGTCAGCTTATCTAAAAGGACATGTTGAGGTCAAGCTTAATTACAAAACACAAACTCGGTTCTGAATTTACTGAAACTGGAAATATTTGTACTCCTGACTTTCTATAATATAATTAAATAAATCCATGTACTTTGTGTTCTAGCATTACAGCATATCACAGGGCGCTATAGAATGGCAGTATAAAGGATCATTAAATCTAAATATAATATCAGATATTACCAAAATTCCGAGAATTTAGTACTATGTGGTCATAGTTTCGATTTATATGAGGAGTAACTTTATCCTTGGTTTATGACAATAACAATATCGGATATATTAGTTAAAATGAGTTATGAGATAGTTTTAGGTCTCTAATGAAGGTAAGTGAGAGCAAAGCCATGAATATACACCAGAAAATACATATTTGTTTATTTATTGGCTTGTATTTATAACGATAATTTTTGGTTAAAACAACACCTTTCAGACTTGAACCGGTTGATTATTGAGGTCGAAGAGCTATCGATAAATATCCAACAACAATGAACAATATCTAAAACTCTAACCCTGAAAAGAAATTAGCCGAATGAGTTGTACAACAGTCAAGAAAATTGTTTAGACTTTTAGCTTTTACAACCTTTTACTCAGCAAAAAGTCCGGAAAACGGCTACAGTAATAACAGAAAGTCATCTCATAACTTCGTTTAAAACTTAGGTTTCTGGGTTTGTTGTAAACGGCGCAGAGTGTTTTTGTAGTAAAACTAGATCGTTTAGCGAAGTTTCTCCTGGTTAATTTTTACGAGGTTTGCTTCTACTGGGTGTATTACACGAGCCTTACGAGTATTGGAAGGGTGGTATTTCGGAAATAGTAACTCAGCTAACAATAACGGATTTAATCAAAATGCTGGTTGCAGTTCCTTTAATGACGTTCAGATTTTAAAAGGTGTTTTGGAATCTTGCCCTTTTCAAGCATTTTTTTAATCTTCGGCCAAAACATTTTTCTTTTTTATGAGAAAAGGTTTAAGTATCACACAATGAAAAAAATGTTAATGAAACGTCCGTTCATCGCCTCCTACGTTTCAAGAGCATAATTTTTAGGAGGCTGGTTTATCTTCCTCGCGGGAACAATTAGTTTGCCTTGGAAAATCTCATATCCTCGCGGTATCACAAAGAATCTATTCTGACCAATGACGCTATAAATCTCGTGCGTGTGCCATTACTTTATGTGATTTTCAGCAAATTGCCGGGGAGGCATTGATTAAGCGATTCCGTTACTCGTTACTGTCCTTTTTGCGCTGTAATTTCGAAATAATTAACGCCCGATAATGTAACTTTAATAACAGCACTCGTTATATATGCACATATAATCAACGCTTGCAGATGACGTCTTCATTTAGGTTCAGTATGCGAACACTAACTCCCAGTCATTTCAATATTTAGTAGTCGCGCGGCGTATCTTAATACGAGACCGTTTCTCCTCCTGGTTTTCATATTATGTTTTGTAATTAAAGAACCAAAGGTTGAACTGCTTGACATTCAGTGCTGAGAGACTTATAACATCCGCGTTCTCTGTTTATGTCTAAATTTCTTCTGAAAACGGAAATTACACTCCTCCTAACTTCAAATCGCAATTCACAAATATTCCTATTCTGGAATACTTTCTCTGAGTGCAAAACATTTTCATCTCAAAATGTTGCAATAAATTATAAATATTAATGGCAGTATTTATACTTTACAGTACATAATTCACAAAATTGCCAATTTCCTTTATTATTTATTTTGAAAGGTCATATTAAAGAGTTAAGGACTGTGAATTAACATTAAGACTGCTAAAATTCGAGGATCCCGGATCCGAGAAGATTTGAATTTCTAAGATTCGAGTCTCCCGTTTCGCATTCGAGATTTGAATCTTCGATTGCAAATTCAAGATTGGATTTACCACGCCGTATTCAGAGTTCAAATCCACACGTTATATTTAATCCTTGAATCTTCAGTTCGGATTTTAAAATACGTATTTTCAATTTCAATTCTTGATATGACAGTTTACTACTTATTTCAATTATGGTGCTTAATACCCGATTTAGAAATTTAGGCGACATCTTTGTATTAACTTAAAAGTTAATTTGGCGAAGGACATATTTACGAACAGAAAGAAAATGCTTTATTTAAAATGCAAGAAGGTTTATCAGAGATTCAAAAACCGAGTTTGTATTGAAAACTCAAGTATGAAAACCAAGTGTGAGGTTGAAAATGTCACTGAAAAATTAATTATAGTTTACAGGTCATTGTAAAAATATAATTTTAATATACGTGGGTCGTTTGAAAAGTAAGGCAGATGATAAAAATCAATGCAGGGCCGATAACTTTAAGCCTTCAAACGAGCCCTCGCTGAATTACAGGTCGGTGCATTGTGAGGTTATCGTTTGGTCACGCCAAGTAGGTGAACGTGCAAGCGTTTTCAAAAATGATGGATAGAAACGAGATTCGTGCCGTGATAAAATTTTATATTCTGAAGGTGAAAACGGCGACCCAAATAAAAAGTAAGCTGGATCTTCTCGCTGGCGAGTCTTTCCATTCAGTTAAAACCTTACAATTGTGGATTGCTCACTTTAAACATACATTAAATACATGTGGTTTATGTTGTGAACGACTATTTTGCAGACTAGAAAAAATTATTTTATAAAAACGATAATGGCTTTGGAACATCGTCGCGAAAAATGTGCCGAGCTGAATGGAAATTATGTTGAAAAATAGATACAAATACAAATTTATTCGCATTTTTTCATTTGCTTTACTTTTCAAACGACCCACGCATATTTGAACTTATTTCGTCATATTTTCCTTGCTAACTGTTTTATAGAAGGTGTATGGTAAATAGACCACCAACATTTGTAGGCTAATAAATTATGAAAGATCAAGTCGATTGACTCCCTTTCACTTTTAGGTTATATACAGTGACCGTCAAAAAGTTCGCAACATATGGGAAAAATTTTTATTATTAGAGTATTGAAAAAACTTTTCTGGGAGATCGGTTCTGCATGTCCGAAAACCTAAAAGTCGAATTTGAGATATGTCACGTGACCACTGGTATTGGTAAATTGGCGAAAAGGTTTTGCTTTAATTTTATCTCAGCCATCTTTAGTGTTTACTTCAAATCGAAGTTCAGTAATCAGAATAGAAATTGTAAAAATATAGGACACAACTTTTAAATAATTTTGAAAATTTTCACGTGGAACACCTCCGTGATAAGGAAATAATAAAATAATCTGAAGGTCTGACTCCGTTGGTTCGATTTGATATGGAACGATTCACAATGACATTCTACATACACTTTGATAAACACAGCCTACTACAAGTGAAATTTCTCTGAATGCCTGGATATGGAAAGTATAACCTTAAGGGCGTTGTAGATGTAAAAGTAAAAATTTCTTCAAGCGCGTATTTTAATTAACACAAAACTGCCAGCATTTTGTTTTTCGGATAATATTTTTTTCTGTGAAATACTTGGCTGTTAATGTGTTATAATGTATATGCGAAAACGCGAAGAAAATCTTAAATATTACTGTTTTAATTAAATTTCATTTATTAAAATTTTCCTTGGTAGAGTGCCCGTAGAGTTCATAATTGATTGTAATATATTATATTAAAACAATTTTTATGCAAAAGTTATTCCTGTTAAATAACAGATAAATTAAGAATTATTAGCGTATTCTGCAAGTTCTGTTATTTCCGCTACATAGAATTTGCAATAGTCTCAGTTAAAAATCTAAAGAATGTTCCAATCGTAACAGTACGTATTTCATAAAATCAACTTCACAAATAATTAAAATAATGCTATATTTAACGTTAAGGATGGGCGAAATCAAAACTCTTTAATTAAATAACCTTTGATATTTCGCCTTCCTGTAGGAGGCAATAAAAAAAGAACTGTCCCCACGTCTTACCCCCTAAAGTCTTAATTATAGAGTAAAACATCAATTCAGATACAAAAATAAACTTGAATTATAAGAAAAGTATATTTTTGTTTAAAGGATATTGACGGACCTCGGTATGTAATATACTATTTCCACCTCCCACTTTGGTGAGTTGTAATCACTGTGTGTGACATTTGATCATATTTGAGGTTGAGCGTACTAAAATGTTATGTCAAGGTATCATAATAACCAGTTATAATGTATGCCTGCGTAGTTTGGGGCACCACAAGCAAAACAAATCTCAAGACGATCCAGACATTACAACATAAGGTTCCGGGGATAGCCACGAATTCCTATTGGTCTGGAACATTCAACTTGACAGTGAAGTAGAAATACGAAGCATAGAAGAACACATAAATAAAAATTGCAACCAAGAAGTTCTTTGATAACCTCAATAATTGCCCTGCTATAATAGCTCAGTACAACCTAGGAAGAAGATCAACAGCCACGCAAGACTGAAGTCCTACTGCCGGACAGAGATTAAAAGTGCTCCTTCCTAATAGTGATTGTTTAATGTTTACGCCTTCTATATATTTTATATTCATAAATATTTGTATTTGCCACCTTTGACGCCCGGAAGTAGATTGTTTTTTTTTATGTGTGTCTTGTATGCGTGTATAGCCGGTCTGCTCGGAACCGCCTTTAGGCATTACTTTAAGTCAGACGGGTGTGTCATGTGTGTGTTACTACGTGTGTAGTTGTCTTGTTACTCTATCTCACAGATCAGTCTTCCGAGTAGAGCACAGTTAATTAAGCCCAACTGTGAATGGTCTCGCCAGGCATAGTACCGAGTACCGATCCCAGAGGCCTGAGAAGAAATCTCCACCAACGTAGGGATTCGAACCCGGGACTTGCAACATGCAAGCCTAGCCCTCTTGCAATTTATGTTGTTTAGTACTTAGCCCAGGGTGTGCCACCCCCAACCATTGCTAAGTGCTCAGGTGGTGGATGTTCAGTAGTTGGCTTCTGAACTTCCTAGCTACTAGGTAATGGTTGATCCTACCTTTATTGCATTCATAGTAATTTACACGTGTTTGTACTTACCTGATTTGTTTAATTAAATGTTCAGTTTTAAAATAAAGTATTCTCTGTTAAAACTATTTTTCTGAACATTATTTTTGTAGTATTTGAGAGAAAGTAAAATCCAGCGAAAACCACAGTGATATATGCAAGTAATCTATGTGATCACAACAACATAAATCTCAACTTTGGGTTCTATTTTCTTTTGAACTACGATTTTCTTATTTTATTTATTGGTGCTTCTTACGACGTCAATTAGTCAAGTCTAAGATCAAGAGGGCGGATTACTGAGTATTGAAGAACCAAATCGATGGTTTTTAAGAGTATATAGGTAACTCAGATATTCTTTAAACTTGCTTATTCTAGGTGAGTTTTCTTTTTTTTATTATGGCCATTATACCATAAAAATTATTTCAACAAATTTTTATAGCCTCCTCGGTGCCTATATCGACGGATTTTATGTTAGGACGTACATCTGGGTCAGAGATATAATGTGGAAATTACACGATTAGTACTAAGTTAACGATTACAGCTCTTTTATGATACGATTAATTTTATCAACCCACACAAGCCATTCGTCCGCACAAGTACAAGATTTGGCGTGTATTGTTGAGTTGTAACAATATCGTATCTCAGAACACACGTCCGGTTGCTTACTGTTGTAATCTGTTAATTGCACAAGATCGAAGCTTATGAGTTTACCTTTACATACTGCATTAATAGTTTGCAAATGTTGTCCGGTGTAACATATTATATAAATATACAGACATATTTATATTCATTTGCATACATTTACATGAAGCAGCTACATTATGCTTTTAATTTCTTTTGGGATTGCTCTGTATTTATATGTGTTGTCCTTTTTGCGGTTATGTTTCTATGATTAATAAATTTTGTCCCAGATAGCAGAGCGTATTTATTCGTTCATCCTATATTTAAATTAAAAAGGTATGTGTAATTAATTTATGCTTCCGGGGTTTATTTCTAGAGCAGTAAATACTTTAAAATATTTTCTTATTGTAGCGAAATACCCAATAAGAAGTATAAAAGGTAAATACTTTGAATGGTTGCAATTTTATAATTACTACAACAATAACTATTTACTATCGTGTTGAAGAATAATAGGGCCCCGCAAATTTTAAAATTGAGCATAGAGTAAGAGACCCAATAGTTGGCACTGCACTAGTTATTGGCACTCTAATCTATTTTCTAAGAAATAATTGTTCTTACTTCATTTGGTACACAAACTGTGGTTACCATTGGCAAGCAGCATTATTTCTATTGAGGAAATTGCATTGCCGACATGCAGATCTTGTATGTTTGGTGGAAGTGAAGGAATATTAAAAGACGTGCTGCGCGACCGGTGTTAAACGTGAATAATTGCCATCTTTGGAAGTGCAAGGTAATTACAGGATTATCTCAATATTGTAATTTTTGAAAACTTTAGGGTTGTAAACCAATTATACATCCTGAAATGCTCTAAATTTATCAATTACTGCACATAACCTAATATTTTATGACGGGAATTGATAATTTAGGTAGTGCCAACAACTGGATTCTTTAATGCGGCAAATCTAATAATTGGCACGCAGTGCCAATTGTTGGGTTTAATGGCGAATTATACATTTCCCCAGTTGTTAGCACCCAGAATATAAATTAAAGAACAGGAGAAAATGACAATAAATGACAAAATGGAAAATTTCTTTATAGTAAATAGATTCTAATAGATTAAATAAATAAATACTTCGTGGCAATTTCAGATGCCGAAACGTACAACAAATAGGGCAGACTCAAAAAAATACAGCGAAGAGACTATTCAAAGAACTTTAGTAGAAATAAAGCGGGGATTTCCCAGTTGCCAAAAAGTTTGGGATTCCCCGATCCACATCACAATTCAGATTAAGCAGCAAGTTTAAGAAAATTCGACGTGGCCCAAAACACTTATTCAACCCAAGAAGAGGAAGAGATGGTTGTTTCTTGGATACTAGATAGTTGTAGGAAGGGTTTTCCACGCAGAAAGGACAATATTGTTACCTCGATAAAAAAATTATTGTCGATATACAAAAAAGGAAACATATTGGTATGTGGTAATTATAAAGCAATATCACCTATCGCGTGCATGTCAAAACTGATGAGTATTTTTTATAGAAATGATAAAGAGAAATCACGGAATACGAACTGAGAGACAACCAGGCAATCTTTCGGTCGAGAAAGTGTACACAAAACTGGATCCCTAAAATACTATCCGAAAAAATTTTGGATTATAACAAAAAGCTTTGTATTTGTATGATCGATTTAGAAAAGGCGGTGTATACGAGTGGTTTGTCACGGAATAAGATCTGGAAAGTTTTGAACAAAAGGGGAGTTGGTAACGTATTCAACTAAGCTATTCAGAGTTTTGATAGAGACACTAAACATTTAGTGAGGGTAGGAGATCTGGAATATCTACGTCATTTCATTTCACCCCGGACAGATGGGGTGGGGTGGCGCAGAACCCCTCTTCAGCCACGGAGAATGAGATGTATGAGAATGGGTTAAACTAGGATGTGGAAAACTGGGATGAAAGAACACATATGAGTGGAAAGTTTTGCCCCGGTATTCACCTCAGAGATGGATAACTCTGTTAAATCAGGGAAACCACCCAAAACCTAATTTAAGGGCAGTTGACCGTGGGATTCGAAGCCCCTACCTCCCGAATGCTACGTGTCGTGTATTCACTGAATGCACTTGGCCATGCAGCTCGGTAAAGAAGATCTGTGTACATCTAAATTTTAAACAGCTAAAAGGCTCAAAGGGGTAGGTGTCCTCAGTTCACTGCTGTCTGTAGCAATGACGGACGAAATTAGTGGAATAACAGTTGCCACTCTACGAAAAGCCGGTGTTGGGGTACCGAGAGCTACGTCGGTCGCTTAAAATGAGTGAGTTACTTAAATACCTTAAGTTTAGTATGAAATTCAGTATTGGAATAACGAAGGCAACGATTATGACCAACCACCAAGAGGGGGGAAATAACCACGTAAAACAAACTCATAAAATAAAATTGGTGCAATAGTTAGCAGTAAATTTGGACTACAGAAAGAGATGAATAATAGAATTAGTGTAGGAGAGAAATGATATAATCCATGAAAAATGTATTTTTCGAGTAAAAAGCAAGTGGCTGCTGGCTATACCAAAATTAAAAATATGAAACGATACTTGTACCAACTTCAATATATAGGTAATATATGGATGTTAAAGCTAGGTGTTATCTTATAACTTAAAATCCAAACTTCAAGCGTGAGAAATAGAGTGAATGAAAATAGTGGCTAATGTGACAATAATGGATCTGGTGCGCGATAATTAAATCAAAGATGCCCTATAATTGGAACACTTGTGAAGGACAGACTAAGAAATACGGACAAATTGCAAAAATATTAATCAAAGGAATCAGCTGGGTACAAGAAATACAATTGGCATAGCATCACAACAAACGGAAAACACTGTAACAATTTGTAAGTTGGAATTCTAAAATATATGTATGTGGGTATATTTTGCGTCCTAAACAATATGCTTCTATATTGAAATGTTTAATTTTGTTACTTGTAATTTTTAACTTACGATGCCAATGGTAAAAGTGAGACCGAAATAGTAATTAACGTCACAAGTCCGGGAACTCATATTTTACAGTACGAGTAAGATGTTTAAAGACGAGGCGACGCAAGGAGCCGAGTCTTGAAACTCGAAACTTGTTCTTGAGTTCCATGTATTTTGTCTTGTCTGTGTTAAATTGGAGACCCATTGTTTCTGCAGATTCCATTAACTGTTTTGCGACTTCCTGGAGTTCTTTTCTGCTTCTTGTCAGTAGGACTACATCATCTGCGTATGCGAGGCACTGATGACTCTTATAAAACAAAGTTCCCTTTCTATTTATCTCGCTATTTCTAATTATTATTTCCAGAGCTAGATTAAATAATACGCATGATAGTGGGTCGCCCTGTCTTAATCCTTTTCTTATTTTAAAATCTTCGCTAAGTTTCGTATTACTCTTAACTGCTGTGACTGTGTTTTGGATTGTCATTCGTACTAATCTAATTATTTTTGCTGGGATTTTCAGTTCTTTTAGCGCGTTCATTAACCGTTTCCTATTTATGTTATCATATGCGCCCTTAAAATCAATGAACAGCATATGGGTTGGAACATTATATTCATAGCAGCCGTACAGGATCTGCTTTAACATGAAAACTTGATCTGTTGTTGATCTGTTTTTCCTGAAGCCCCCTTGGTAATCTCCCAGTGCTGTTTCTGCATATTTTTCTAATCTTTGTTTTATTAGGGTGGCCAGTATTTTATATGTGACATCTAGGAGTGCTATTCCCCTGTAATTCTTACATTCCGTCTTGTCGCCTTTTTTATATATTGGTAAAATAACTGCCTTATTCCATGACTTTGGCATTATTTCTGTTTGCCATATTTTAGTTATTAGGTCTAAAATTTGCTTCTCCATAATATCTCCACCATACTTCAAGTTTTCAGCAGTTATTTCGTTTTCTCCTGGTGTTTTATTATTTTTCATTTTACTTATTATATCTTTTATTTCGTCCATCCTGGGATTTTCCACTGTTTCTTCATCATTCAAAATCTTTTCTTGCCCTTGGTTTTCTCCCGATCCTATATTTAGTATTTCCTCAAAGTATTGTCTCCACCGTTCTAATTTTTCTTCATCATTTCCCAATAAATTTCCTTGCTCATCTTTAATAAATGGTACATTGTTTTGGAATCCAGTTCGAATGTCCTTTACATCTTTATAAAAATTTCTAATTTCTTTAGCTTGGTATTTGTTCTCTATCTCCTTTACTTGATTTTCCAAATGCAGTCTTTTCTTTTTCCTTAGGACCTCCTTCGCCTTTTTTCTCTGCCTAGTATAGTTTTGGTGATTTTCCTCTGACGGCGTTTGTAACATTTTTTGTCTGAACATTTTCTTTAACTTTATCTCTTCCTCACACTCTTCATCTAACCATTTTTTTTTTCTTTTGCGGCTTTTGCATCGGGATATTCCTTTGTGTTGCGTACTTTATTGTTGATTCCAACCTTCTCCATCTCTCTTCAACTCCACCTACCGCATCTTCCTCTTTGTTGAGTATGTCACCTATGTCCATCTTATATTTTCGTGCCACCTCCTCATTTTGAAGCGCACTTACATTATATCTTTCTCTTTTCCTTATTTTCCTTCTTTTTCCTTCTACTCTTTCTGTCCCTTTCAATTTTATTTGCACTCCCACAAGGAAATGGTCCGAATCTGCCTCGGCTCCCCGATATGATCTGACTTTTGTTATTATTTTTCCATGCTTGGCTTGGATTAGGACATGATCTATCTGATTTGCTTCATTTCTTCCCGGTATAGTCCATGTCCCTTTATGAATCTCCTTTCTCTGGAAATGTGTACTCATTATTTTTAGATTTTTTTCTATTGCTAGCGAGATCAGTCTTACACCATTATCATTGCTATCCGTGTGTTTGCTTTCCCCTCCTGTTATCTTCTTATATATGTCTTCTTTTCCGACCTTGGCATTTGCATCGCCAATTATTATTACGATGTTTTCCTTTGGGATGCTGTCTATTTTACCCTCTAGTAGCTCATAGTACATATCTTTTATCTCTTCCTCTTTTTCCTCAGTGGGTGCATGTATATTTATTATGGATATGTTCTTTCTTCCCTGCTTTATAGTTAGGATGCACATGCGGTCCGATATTTCTTCAAAACTCTTTATGTCTTGTTTTATGCCTGGGCTTATCAGAAAGCCTACGCCAAAACGCCCACTTTGACTTCCGCTTCTGAACAGTATGTAATTATCTATGTTTTGTACGCCATTTCCTTTCAAGTGTGTTTCTTGCAGCGCTACTATTTCCATCTCGTATATTTTTATTTCCTGTACAAGATTTTTTAATGCTCCTTCCTCTTTAATGCCTCTAAGGTTCCAAGTACCTATTTTTATTATTTTCGAATCTTTCTCTATGTTGTCTCCTTTGTTTTTATTGATTTTATTAAGTATTTTTGTGTTGTAGTCCTGTCCATTGCCATGTCCGTCATTTTTATTCCTTTCCTTATCTATAGCTATCAGTTTTTTTGTCTTGACGTTTTCGTTATCTTTCTTATCTGCTCCGTAAAAGCGTAACTTTCCGGTGACCTTTCCTCCACTGTCCTTTTGTTGCTTCCACTTGGCGTTCCCTGTTCCTTGTATTTTTTCTGTCCTTTACCGTTATCCTCGTTCGCTACCCCGTATACTTCATTGTTCACAATTAATTTATTGTATCTTATCTGCGCTCTATTTCCTTTTTCTCTTTCTGCTTTCATTTGTGGGATTAATAGCTTCCGTTCCTCACGTATTTTTAGCGGGTAATCTTCACCAATCCATATGTCTGATCCTTTCAGGCTTTTTGTGTTCTTCAGAATCTCCGTTTTCTTGTTGTCTTTAGTTAATTTTAACAGTATTGGTCTCGTTTTTCCCGTTCTGTACTCTCCAATTCTTCTTACTTCACTAATATCAACCTCTGCATTAACTAGGACGCCTAACTTCCGCGCTATTTCTACTATTTTTTCCTCTGTTTCTATGCCTTCTTCATTTTCTTGATCTACTACACCCTGAAACACTAGATTTTTCTTTCTAACCTCTCTCTCCAGCTGGTCTATTCTGTTCTCTTGCTTTGTGACCTGTATCTTCAGGTTAGCATTTTCTTGTTTGACAGCCGTCATTTCCGAGACAAGGTGCTCCAGTTTGCCATCCATTTGTTCTAAGTTAAGGTTTATTTGCTGGAACATCTTTTCTATTTTTTCTAAGTCCGCCATCGTTCATTTGTTTTGTCGTTACCTCTCCTCGTCACGCCCGTCTGCAATATCGCTGTGTTCCGCGCAAAAGATTTTATTACTGCTCCAATACAAGGAATAAAAGTACCACAAAACACGCAATTAAATTCTAACCTATTTTATTTATTTTAATCCGGTTCTGTCCTTTCTAAATAAAGATTTTAATTTTTATCGGTGGCACGAACCATAAATGTTTTTAATGTCTTATTTTAGCTAGCAATAGATTCATTTGAAATCAGTTCTGGCCTTACTGCAATAAGTGATCAGTTATAACCGTATTTCTATTTCAGATACCGCGCAAAAAGTTTCCGGCCGGTCAACCCGTAGAACCTTGACTTTTATCGATATTTCTGGTTTCTAAAATGCTTGGATATTTCTATTGAACTAAATAAAATACTTAATTGATCTTACTTTTACTGGTGCAAAATTATTGGAATTTTTGTTGCCAATTCTTTACACTACACTTTACTTTACACACTACACCTGTTTGTTGATTAAATTACTCGTAATTCACACAGTTTGGAGATTTATTACGGAGCACTAAATCAACGCGTGTGACTGCGGCAACGCTTCACCTTCTTGTATCTTTATATTTATAATCATTTAATATTAACGCAATTAGTAGTCAATAATTTTATTCGCTAGGGGGACCAACAACTAGTGACTTTTTATTTTGTATATTTGGTTGCCTTAGTCTTCCTTGGTTCTTCCTTCCCAGCCCATTCGCTTACGATTCGCTATGAAGAGTACTCGTGCATCACGCAGTTTATTTTAAGCACTTTCGTCTCAACCCACGTATTTATCCTGCCATCATCATCAAATATTAAGATAAGTCAACGCAACAAATTACAATTTTAATCAATTTATTTATTAATTTTGATCTAAAGTGTAATTCGCACAATTAATTAAAATTTAATTAACCATTACACACACACAATTATATTAATAAAAATGCGCTTCCTATAAAATTATTGAAAATTCCCCAATTAACACATTAAAGAGAAAACAAACAAAAGTACGTAGCATTTAAAAATATTATTAAAGATGAGGCGAGATAGCTTTAAATACCGAAACTGTTTGCCCAGAACTACAACAACCGCGATGACGTCACCCATGTCCGACTTTTAATATCTCTGCAAACTCGGGAGGCGGGGTTTCCTCTCATAAAATGGCTGAAAGTCTCGTTTTTACTAACGAAACTGTCTTTCTTACATAGTCAACTTTGATCCAAAAATATCGCAAACGTGTTATAGGTTTTATGTGTTTCAAAATGTAATGTAAATAATAATAAATTTCTATGTGCTGTTAGTTTCATAATACTTCTGCTAAATCATAAATTTTTAATGTTTTAAAAGTATCTTCGCAAGATTTTCCAACAGCGTTAACCTGAAACGTTTCAATAAATGCGAATTTATGACGAATTCTCCCGCTTTCAATAAAACCTTGTCAATCAAGGAACCTTTAAAGAAACGTTTTAAAACGGTTTACTCCAGAGACCTAAACAAAAAGCATACCATCCACATTAAAACGCTGGAGACTAAACGCAGTAATTCAAATTTTCATCATGTCCCCAACCTTTTCGTTTGAATTCAGTATTTCTTTAGGCATTCGTTAAATATGTCCGGAGAAGCGTAATGACATTCGCGTGGTGAGTCACAAAAAATAAAATTTAACAATATTAATTCTGCTACATAAAAGGTTTCATATGAAGATGCGTTTCAGAAGCTCAATGAATAAGTCGATATGCCTGTGTTTTATTTAGCATTGCCATTGGACTTTTTCCGCTTTTATTTACCTTTTTTCTATCTTTGAACATTTATTTATTAAAATGCTTGAAATTCGCTAAGATCTTTTCAGTTTTATTAAACAAAATGTTATTAAATTTAACGTGTCTTAATGTAGACATTAATAAATTATATTTTATTCCATTTTTAACGTCAAAGCGTTCAGTTTCACCAATCTAGTTTGCATTACTACCATACTAACTATAGGAATCTTTGATTTTGTAGGTCTTCGATTATTATAGTTTTGAATTTATGTTTAAGATTTCGTAAATGGTTCGTAACTTTGTTAGTATCATACACAATTCTAATATCAAATTTGGAAGACGTTATGCGGCCGAATGAAATGGAATTTTAATATACTTTTGTTGAGTATCTTGATTAT
The DNA here is from genome assembly GCA_963082815.1 of Melanotus villosus. Lineage (NCBI taxonomy): Eukaryota > Metazoa > Arthropoda > Insecta > Coleoptera > Elateridae > Melanotus > Melanotus villosus. The sequence continues at coordinate 96,648,724 of OY720419.1, read as the reverse complement.
TAGCATTGATAATTTAGAATCCATTTTTGTCTTCTGTGTTTTGATTAAATTTTCAGTAATTATTGGAACCAAACCATTATAATGCAGCAATATTTTTTTCAGCATTCGGGATTGTTTATCCTTCACTTTCTTATTAAGAGAACAAATAACAAGCTTCTTAACTAGCAAAAAAATTTATGGCTGTTATTTTGTTTAGAAGGCTGTGGTATTAATCCGTCCAAATAGTTATGTTTTACGTAATTTTAACCTGTTATTATTAATTATCTGTGGCATATTGTACGTTTAGTTTTGGAATTAAGTTAATTTTTTGCTTTAGTGCTTCGTAAACTAGTTTTTGGTGTTTTTTGTAACTACTTCTTGTCTAGTTTTTTTATCTAACTCTATTAAGGCCGGACTAATATGAGTCGAACAATAGAAAGATAGTGGAAATTACGAAATTTCTAGCTATATAATTCGAAATAACAAGCGTTAAACGTTATTAGAAAGCAAAAACAAGAAAAAGGGATATATTTTTTTTTTTTATAATAATTTATTTTAGCAATCAGAATAATACATAATTCTATGAGCTAAAGTGCTGACGGCAACTAGATGTACTAGTAACAAGAGGACATGATCAGGGAGATATCCAGTGATACCACCTGTATAAATTTAAATAATAAAAAAGTTAACTTAAATTAGTTCACTTGGCCACAGCTTTTTAAGTCTTTTGTTGATTACTGGTTCTAAAAGTTGGTCCATTAGCGGGTTAGGATGGTTGTCTATAACAGCATGATGTGTAATGGCTTTTTTACGGATAGCTTCCTGTACTGTTGGAACATGTAGATCTGTGTGTAGTGTATGGTTCGTTACGTACCAGGGAGCGTCTGAAATTTGACGGAGTATCTTGGATTGGCACCTTTGGATGATTTCGATATTTGATTTGGAGGCACATCCCCATAGTTCTAGTCCATAAGCCCATATTGGTTTGATGACTGTTTTATATATCAAGATTTTATTTTCCATAGATACCCGTGATGTTCTGCCTATCAGCCACTGAAGTTCTCTTGTCTTGATTTCTACTTGCTTTCTCTTTTTTGTGATATGTTGTTTCCAATTCAGTTTAGTATCTAAATGTAGTCCTAAATATCTTACCGTTTGTGTTTGTGGTATCTGTACATTATTTATTGTGACTGCGGGGCATGTTTCTTTACGGAGGGTGAATGTAATATGCGCTGATTTGTTCTCGTTCACTTTTATTTTCCATTTTTCCAGCCATTGTTGGAGGCTGATTAGGTAGTTTTGTATAATGCTTGAGGCTATGCGAGGATCTTCATGGCAGGAAAGAATAGCCGTATCATCGGCAAATGTCCCTGTTATCGCATTTTGTGCCATCGGTAAATCTGACGTGTACAAGACATACAGCAATGGTCCAAGGACGCTGCCTTGTGGCACTCCTGAATTGATTGGAAAATAGTCGGATTTCTCTTCATTTACCTTAGTTTGGAATTTTCTCTCTTTCAAGTATGATTTAAGGAGGTTGAAGTAAGCTGGTGGAAGAATACACTTGATTTTATAGATTAGTCCAGGGTGCCAGACTTTGTCAAAAGCCTGGCTAATGTCAAGAAAGACACCACTACAATATTGTTTATTTTCAAATGCTTTATTTATGGTTTGTGTAATACGGTGAACTTGTTGCACTGTCGAGTGTTTCCGACGAAACCCAAACTGATGTTCTGGTATCCAATTTTCTGACGGCAGGTCTTCATTTAGTCTACGAAGCACCAGTCTTTCAAGTAGTTTTGAGATTATTGACAGCAGACTTATGGGTCTGTAAGAAGAGACATCTGTTGGTTCTTTTCCTGGTTTACTTATCATTATAATTTGCGCCGTTTTAAGACATTTTGGCCAGTAACCAAGTCGTAGAATAGCATTGTAAATGTAGGTCAGCATTACTATCCCCTTTCTAGGTAATTCATTCAACATTTTTGCCGTTACAAGATCAATTCCAGGTGACTTTTTTGGGTTTAGAAATTTAATTTCTTTGGCGATTTCTTTTGGTGTCAGTGCTTTGATAGGCGTATGTATTACAGGTGGAATAGAGATACTTTGTTCTATTTCTTGGTCTACAGCGTTGTCTAACGGTTGGAATACGGAAACCAAGTGTTCTGCAAATAGGTTAGCTTTCTCAGTATCACTTTTTGCCCATGGTTCATTAATGCTTTTTCTTATTGGTGGGGCAGGAGCTTTAGGTTTTTTTTGAATTCTTAATTGGCTTCCAGATGGAGTTGTCAGTTCTGCTTAATTTAGAAATATATTGCTCAAACTCCTGGTTTCGTACTTCTTTGAGCTTGTTTCTTAGTCTTTGACTCGTTTGGTTATAGACCTGTCTGTCGGCTGGTGTGTGAGTGCGTTGCCATTTTGATCTGGCACGTCTTTTTTCTGCTACGGCCTTTTTAATTTCTAACGGTATATCCCGGGTTAATTTTCTTGGGTGAAGTATTGGTGAAGACTGTTGTGCAGCTTGTTGTATTTGGTTTATAAATGCTTCTGTAGTTGTCTCTATTTCTTCTGTCTCTTTGAGTCGGATTTTTAGATCTATGCAGTCATTTAATATAGTGCGAAAAGTATCCCAATTGGTTAGTGCATTGTGTAGTCTAGGTGAGCGTTTCTTGTATATTACAGATGTTCCAATTGTTGCTATAATTGGAGAGTGGTCAGATGATAAGTCGTAACTGGGTATAATGTTAGTGTATGTAGAATTGATTCCATTTATAACATAAAAGTCTAACAGATCAGGAACTTTTTGTGGATCGGTCGGCCAGTAAGTTGGTGTGCCGGTTGAAAGGAATGAATATCTATGGTCTTCTAATGTTTTTAACAGTTCTCTACCTTTAGTTGTTATAAGGCGTGAGCCCCACCTGGTGTGTTTGCTGTTGTAATCACCGCCAGCTAGAAATTTATTGCCTAATGTTTGGAAATTTTCTTCAAAATCATTCTTTTTTATATTGTGACGAGGTGGGCAATAGATAGCTGCAATTGTCAGTTCATATGGTAGAGTTGATACCTTTATTGCAGTGGATTGTAGGAGATTTTTTTGATATTTCGGTAGTTCGTAGTGGTGGATTGTATTTTTAATAAGAACTGCTGTACCGCCATGCGCGGTACCATCAGGATGGTTGGTATTATATGTTACATAATTTGGTATTTTAAAATATGTTCGTTCTGTAAAATGCGTTTCACTGACTAATAAAACATCTATGTGATTGTTTATTAAAAAGGTTTTTACTTCTTCTTTGTGCTGTTCAAGACCATTGGCGTTCCACAGTGCTACTCGTAAGAATTTAGCCATTAATGAACTAGTTTGGTAATTAGCGTTGTTAGCATGTTAAGTACCATGCTATTTTGTTGAATTAATTGATTAAACATGGCCTTAAATTCATTAAGAAATTGTGACAGTATGTTGTTTGATGATTCTGATGTATTAGCATTATTCGGTTGATTATTGCTGACTACACTGCTGTATGTTGTATTTTGATTTTGATAACTGCCCTGGTAAAGGTTGGGTCTGATGTGTACATTATTTGAGGTTGTTGATTTTGTAGCACTAACCTTATTTTGTGACTGATTTCCCTGGGTTAACTTGTGGTAATATTGACATCCTTTATAATTGGCCGGATGGTCACCTCCGCACAATGCACAAGTGGCTGGCGTCTCTTTAGATTTTTTACAGCTTGCAGTACTGTGCGATCCTCCACATTTTACGCACACATAAGGTCTATTGCAATAAGACTTGGAGTGTCCGTATAGTTGGCACCTCGTACACTGCACAATATCATTTTTGGTTTTGTGGGGTGGTTCAATTTTGATGTTTACGTTTTGTAGTCTATCAATGTTGTATACCTCTTTGTTATTGTTTGCTGGCTCAAGATCAACGAAAAAGATATTTAAGGGTTCCTTTGTAGTTCTGTGTCTAGCATTTATGATGTTTCTCACCTTGTGCCCTACTTTCGCTAATTCATCTGATATTTTTGTAGTTGAGATGGAGTTATGTAGATGTTTAATAACCACTCTGTAGGCTCGATCCTCTTTCAGTTGATAGCTGTGGTGAATAATATTTTCTTGCTTTAAGTATTTAATTAATTTTCGGTAACTTTCTACAATATTGCAATTAATCTTAATAGTGTTGTTAGCTAAGCTCTTCGTGGTATACTGTTCCTCCTCTAAGCAGTTACTTATTTGCGTTATCATTTTCGGATAGTCGGTTACTCCATATATGTATATGGGGGGAGGTTTGTTGATCTTTACAGTGGAATCAGTGTTTTGGCGATTGTTTTCTTCAACTGTTAGTGCGTTGAACTTGTTGTTGGTGGTTATTTTATTGGTTTCATAATTATTTACAAATCTTGTAAACTTCTTCCGTTTTGTACTTTTTACTTGTTGCCATGGGATATTGTTAGTTTCCTGTGTATCATCTGGTTCGTCTTCACTGGTCGATGACATTCTTATAATTTGTTTGGGGTGATGTTCCAGTTGTGATGGATTGTTTGACGTAGAAGGCAATAATTGATATTGTGTTTGTTGAAAAGGTACTTGAGGAACCATTTCATACGCTGATTGGTGAGGTACCATGGCATTATAGCTCATTTGCTGGGGTTGTATGGCTTGTTGGGTATTTTGTAACATTTGTGAAAAATTATTCGGATACGCCACTGGCGTAATGGGAGGAAAGGATTGCATATACATATTTTGTTGTTGTAGATTCATTGCGTTATTACCCGCTTATTCACTACAAGGTTTTATTTTACATCTTACCAGCTGAACACTTTTATGCGAGATTTCGCAGCGCGCGGCACGTGTTGATTTCACGGCCTCGCTTTTATCACACACGATAATAATAGCACTTGAACTTTATAGCAAACAGTTGACACGAACGTCTTTACGCTATGAAAGTCAAATGGGAACTAAAAAAAAAAAAAAAAAGGGATATAAAGAAATTATTGCCAAAGAGATCTGTCAGAACATGTACTACAGTCACTGCTATTGCTATGTTTATACGTGCACATACTTAAGTAACAGAATTTTGATTGTATGCTAATAATATATGATGCCAGTATGGCGCAGTGGTGGAGCATCAGGTTAATGTTACGCTGGTCCTTGGTTAGAATCTCCAGATGGGTAAGATTTTTCTGCAGGCTGGAGGTCGGTATCGAATTCTGGTGACCACTTGTAAATAGTTGGCTATCTAATTAACGACGCTCTCCTCTGAATACAGGCCTAAGAGGAACAGTAACAAGGTCTTACACATATACTCTAGACTAGATGGCGTAACCAGCAAAATACTGAAAAGTATAGTGAATGCCGTAAATAGAAGTAAAAAGGGTTGTGGAGGGAAATTTTGAGCAGAAAAGCTACAATAGTGATACGTTTAAACGTAAAAGGAGTTTCTAGTGCAACATGGTAGCCAACAGTTCTTAATAACATGAGACAACTAAATTGCCCGAAAAACTTATTTAAATCCACGAAAGACTTGCAATTCTAGACTAGCTTAAAGGTTGTTAAAGCCATAGAAGAGAATGCCCGCAAGGATCATGCTGTGGGCCAGGGTTTTGGAATATAATTTATAATTCATCAGTGAATTTAGATTATCTAAATCAACAGAACGTCTTCCGGGTTGGGACCATGTCATTGTTGAAACAGAAGAACAATTGTTGAGACAGAAGAACTGTTCTTCTGTCTCAACAATGACACGATCCCAACCCGAAAGACGTTCTGTTAATACTCACACTGACCGTGGAAGTTTTCGAATTCATTATCAAAATCAAACTAAGGTAATAGCTTTTTCCGACGATCTTATGGTTTTAACCAAAGAGCGAAGTGTAATTGAAGCTAAAAATACAGCAAAAATAACAGATAAATGTTCTAAACTTATTAATATTTTATCCAGATCGGCAAAGAGTTTATGGGGACTTGGGCATTTGGGCAAGGGGCTTTAGGAACCATTTATAATGGTGCAATCGTACCTATTTTGACTTATGGTGCAGCAGTTTGAAAACAGCCTTGACAAAGAAAAGAAATATTAAAAAAATAAGAAGGATTATTGGATATTAGAATTCTGAAAGCATTTAGAACCATTTCCTATGAAGCTTTATGTATCCTATTGGGGATTACACCCATAATCCTGAAGGTAGAAGAAAGGGCAGAAATAAATGAGAGAACAAGAACAATGAGAAGAAATGGACAAACAAATTGTGTTACAAGAATTATTGAAGAAAATGAAAACCAACAAATAAACAATAGAGATATGAAAAGAGCATTGGTACAAAAAATTAAAAAAAGTAGTGAAGTAAAGTGGCAAAGTGAATTGTTAAATGGTGATAAAGGTGATTTTTTTCCTACAGTATCTGTCAGGTTAAAGTTCCCTCTATAGCTAAAAGTGACTTTAATTTTAATGGACATGGAAAATTTAAAAAGTTATTATTTTCGATATAAATTTATGAATGACCCAATATGTACTTGTAATTTAGTTGAAAAAATGGGAAACAATAATTTAATTTATGACTGTCCCATATTAGAAACCAATGGATCAAAATTAAAAAAACAAAAAAATTGAGAGATAGTAATAGCTGGCTTGCTTCTTAAACAAAGTTAATAGACAACAAGTATTTTAAAAATATAATTTGCTAAGAATATAGATTTTGAGACTTTAAACTAGAATGATAATAAATCTATGTTAAATTACCAGTAATACGTGTATTTAAGTTACAATTCTAGTCAATTATTCACTACATCGTATAGATGCTAATTAGTAACGTTGAGTAAAACAAAATGTCTTTCCCACTTGATATATAAAAAATTACAGTTGCATAACCAGGTTTCGCCTCACAGAGGCATTATCAAATGCTAAAATAATCTACAGTTACTAAAACTTAATCAGAGCTAAAGACTGTCGCAATCTTACCCAAACAAAAATTGAAAAGATGAAACGTAACGGGTTCAGACATTTAACCTTATCCGTAATGGATGGTCTCAATACATTGGTTTAGATGTTAATTAGTTAGTAAATCAAATACAATGTACTATTAGAAATTAGTTTAGTTAGTCACTAAGCATGTCGTATCATGTATGGGTAATGATGGAGCATGCTGAAGAAATGTATGGTGCAGTAGGTAGGATTAACCGGCGCACCAATTACGTAACCCGCAGAGTCAAGTCGGATTGTGCATATGTGCATTGCACCCTTAAAATTTCATACGTAAACACATGAGCCTCGGCATCGAAAGGTGCAAGTCGACGATACAAACACAGATACTAATAATATAGATTTATCTCTACAAAAGGATACAGTTTTTAATGATCAAGGAAACTCTTACATAGTATGATTCCTTTTGAATTAATTGGAAAGTTTGTGTATTTGCTTCATTGCCTTGCAACTTAATTACCTACCCACTTAACTGGTTACGATAAAACATCGTTATCTTTTCTAAAAAAATTAGCAAGATAAACGTTGGCCATTCTACCGACAATTTTTGACAACTGCCATAAGGTATCTACCTCTATTTAATAATATGAGCGATCTTGCTATTATATGAGGTAGGTAACAATGTTATCTTGTAGACTAAAAGACAGGTGAGATTTAATGAATGTAGAAAAAATCAGGAGGCGCATTCTCAAAGCACTTAACATTCGTCGAGTACAAAAACTATCGCACGTTAAAAATTGAGTGGGGAAAAAGGAATTCGTATTCTCAGGCGGTATAGCATTTCAAAGTAGTGTACGTGAAAAATAGTTTTAAGGTAGCAGTCACTTCAACTATTAGATTGCTTTGTGACAAGGGAATGTTACTTCTAACGTAACCAACACCTGTAGTAGTGTAGTGAGTAGCCTGCCACTGTAGGTCCAGCAGTACTCGAGAAAAGTCCGTGACTTCTTACAATAAAAACAAACAGTAGAACAAATCTTTATTAAAATACTGAACGAAAACTTTGTAGCAGAGTTGAACAAAAAAATTAATCTCTAGTTGACCTGAATTAACTCATCGTAGCGCACCACAAACGTAAAGTAATAAAATTCATAATACTGCAATGCAATAAACCTACTCCTGCTGCGACTGCTATAAACAAACACAAACGATTTGTAGAATGAAACAGAATATACTCAATAGCGAAATTTTCATAAAAGTATTGCCTGTGTAGAAACTAGAAACTATTAAATAAAACAACCCTATTGCCATTACCATGACCATTAGGGAACGAACTCTAAAACTGTTATTTTAAAGTTTTAGTAGAAGAAGCGTTAATAATTCCGACACCTTAGATGTTACAGAAAATTCTATCAGTCTTTAAAAGCCAGTCTTATCGGGAAGAAACTGTTCGGAAACTTTTACAGTAAATTTAATATAAAATAATTTGAAAGGTTTTATGGCATTCAGAAGAAAATAATAATGCGCGGGTAAAGTACAGAACACTGGAAATATTGTATTAAATTTAAATCACTCGTAGTTTCATCCCAGTTCGAGCTTTGACAAAAGTAATTGCAGTTTTTCCGAAGGTATTATTTCATTTCGCATTGAAATTGAATACGCACTAAAATTATATGCATTTAAATTGGAAAATTTAATCTTGGTCGAGAGTGCAATCTCTTTTCAACAATTCGACTGAAAAAACGCATTTCCTGAAATTCCTGTTTCATGTAATTCATAAAGCTTTTTGTTTTCAGCGGTTATTACCACTACCTACCACTAAAGAGATTTGATTTTTCTATTTCATGTGCAATTTGTGTGATTAAAGAGATTTTTTTTATTAAACTTTGTGTATGTAGGTACTACACTAGAGTTATAAAACTGCATTTTAATTATAAAGCCTTTTGAGTGATTCTGGTAATTGTAGAAGAGCGAATTTTCTGTTGTTTTTCTGTCTATTAAAATATTCACTCACCTTGTACCTATATCAGTGTCATTTGGGGTACTTCTCCCTTTCATTTCATGCTCTTAAGGTCCTTCAGCTTACCTAAAATAAAACACAACGTATTGCTTACCTACAGCTTTTGAAAGTCTTAAAGAAGATTTGCAACTGAAAAAAGATAAATCATGGAAAGATTATTAAGAGATCAAAAAAAAAACTTAAGAAGGTATATACAAGTGGTTTGGCAAAATCTGTCTTAAGCTTTGAAGTGTAATTTCCCCAACTAAAAAAACAAAAAAAAAATTGTGCCAAAGATACTGTTATGGCAGACACGTGGAGCACATAAATCCGAGTACTTGCAAAGTATTGTTTATAATATTTTCCATAATCAACTGCTTTAACCGTATCGTGTCAAGTGCATGCAAGTTTCGCAAGCCCAAGATTACCAAACAAAAATACATTTTTGTTTAAGGTGTTTTAGGATGAAGGCTGAAAATGTACAGTTCCCCTCTGTGTTATTTACAGGGCAATTGGGATTTACTGCAGACTAAATATTTAATTTCTTATTGTGGACTTACTCACTTACTTCTTCATTTCTGCTAACAGATCGATGCGATGTGTCCTTTACGCAACGAGTTTTTGAAGAACACGCTTGCAGTAGAAACGTTTATGAACATGCAGTCTGAACCACTTCTGTATTTCAATCCGACAGCACCAAGAGCATTCCGTAAGGGATGAATAGGGTGAGTTGTAGTCTGCTCCCTCTACCAATACCGGAGCCCATGTCCGTTAACTTTAATATGAAGTAGATCCAACGTGTGGGAGATCTTCTTTATCTTCGCTTTCTCTGAGGTCAACCTTGGATAACCAATTTTGTCAGAGCGCTGTTCCAGTAAATGTGATAGATTTCGTTTAATATTAAAATATTCGTTCTGCTACGAGTTGAAGATATCCATAGCATTCTGCAACATCACCATATTTCAAAAGCATCGATGCGCTGTCTACTATTTTGTATTTCTTATCACTCATGTCTTGGAAACCTAATATACAAAGAAGGGAAAGACTTTTTTAACATTTATTTTAGCTGGATCTGCATACAATTTACAACACACGGTTTTGTTACACTATTACTTACAACTAGCAAATACTCCAACATCCTATTCGAGCGACCAGTCACACTTCTGGCATATAAGTTTCAGGTTAACTACACATAACTATTCGGTAAGGTAAGCTAGATCAAATTTAATTTTGTGCTGCTTTAGGCGCGTGTGTGCGTCTTTTTGTCCTAGATTTAATTTAGTAGCATTTGAACATAAGATTATTTTTTCAAAGAACTTCGTAGTACATTGTTTAATAAATGTAGTAATTAGCGAAACACTTCATTGTGTTAAACTGGAAATCCATTTTCTCGTGGGTTAAATATGATTGAAGTAAATGAAAAACTTGTCTAATCCCACAAAATTTAATACAATAAAGATTACTTAATCAGTAACCAGCAAAGTTAAGCAGTAACCATCAAAGATTACTTGAGCAGTAACCAAACAGATGAAGATTACTTGAATAGTAAACAGTAGATAAAGGTTACTTGAACAGTAAACATCAAAATTAAATTGAACAGTAAGTAGCTACATATGTTTCGACCTCTAAGGTCATCTTCAGGCTAGAAGATGTACAAATCTATTAATTACACAAAAGATGGATGATAACGGTTATGTCTAACTTACCTAGTTAATTACAAAAAGGTGCATCAAACTCGGATAATTAATTACAAACAAGTAATGGGAAAAATGCCATACTTTGATCTTTTTGAATTCCTGCCATCAATTATGTATGGTAGGATTAACTGCAAAATGAAAAAATAGTTGCCGAGCCCTAATATGGGAGACAGTTATTTATCACTTTATATTATTTTGGTAAGCAAATTTTGTCATTTATAATTCTCATGGTTTCACCATTTTGTTCTTTAATTTTAGGCCTATGCCGTTTTCGTATTGTATTTTATTTTGACGGTATTTGGATATTGAACCCCCTTTTGGTTGGTTGGTTTATTGGATTGATTGTTAAAAATTTTAATCCTGCTTTTGTGGTTTATTTTTAAGTATGGCATTTTTCCCATTACTTGTTTGTAATTAATTATCCGAGTTTGATGCACCTTTTTGTAATTAACTAGGTAAGTTAGACATAACCGTTATCATCCATCTTTTGTGTAATTAATAGATTTGTACATCTTCTAGCCTGAAGATGACCTTAGAGGTCGAAACATATGTAGCTACTTACTGTTCAATTTAATTTTGATGTTTACTGTTCAAGTAACCTTTATCTACTGTTTACTATTCAAGTAATCTTCATCTGTTTGGTTACTGCTCAAGTAATCTTTGATGGTTACTGCTTAACTTTGCTGGTTACTGATTAAGTAATCTTTATTGTATTAAATTTTGTGGGATTAGACAAGTTTTTCATTTACTTCAACTTCATTGTGTATTTGCTAATTTCGCACAAACCACAGTGCTTATTTTGCATCGTTTGCGTCTTAATTGATGTTTTTGATGTGTTGTACCAAACTGGGCAAGCATAAGTGAGTATAGGTCGGAGAATAGCTTTGTAGACGAAAACAGCTCATTCGGCTCTAAGATAGGATTTCAGGTTTAATACCAGATATTTCATTGCCATTCTGGTGTATCGCCCATTAAGTCTTTTATTGCTGTGGTAGCATCTAAGTAGACTCCTAGATATTTGACAGCCTTTAGATTCCATTCTATTTCAGCATTATTGATTGTGACTGTTGCAAGTTGAGCATTGTATGATGAAATGGGACCATTTTAAAAACGAGAACGTCAGGAGAATGGTAGAACAAGAACCGTATATGGATAAAATAGGAAAAAATCAACTGATATGACTGGGTCATATCACAACAGATTGGTCAAGAAAATAATGCTAGCCAGTAATCGAACCGAGTATAAGAAGTGGATAGAGGAATAAGAATAAGGGAGGAAGAAGAAGAGTTTTGAAGGTATTGTATCGCTATATCTCCTCTGTCACTCTGTGCTTATAATAGTTGTATGATCGGCATACATAACTGCCGTTGTGGTGGTCACAGCAGACAACTCCTGGACGAAAAGGTTACATCGGTCCCAATATACTCGCTCCCTGACCCACATCAACTTTTACGGGTTTAGAACCTATATATTTCCATCCTTCCATATTTGGTTGTTTATTAAACCACTGAACAATACCCCAAATTGCCAATTTGTGCTGATTATCTTCTTGTCGTTATCTCAATCATTTACCATCACCTTTACTTTTATAATTTTTTATTGACGGTTTCCAACTTATTAACTACATTTGAAATTTTCTCACAAACAATTGGCACAAGCATTCCAGTTGTCCAAAATTATGCACATAAGTGTTATCCGTAGATATTGTACAGTATGTGCTTTAAAGTTTTTTTTTTGTGGCGTTATTTGAAATATAAAGCTGTAAAAGGATTACAATTACTAACTTAAAATGCTTAGGAAACGATATATGATTGACTAGATATCTTTGAAGGTGTGAGCCGGTCAATGAATAATACATCTTTTTTTTTCTGCATCTTCTTTGTCCTGTTATAGGGCTTCGCCCTGTCGTTTCCTTGCTTTGCCTCTTTATTTTCTTGTGGTGTAGAAGTGCAAATCTTCTAATTTTCGTCATATCTTGCTGTATTGCTATCCTCGTTATTCTACTGTCTTCCATTCTGCCAACGGTTTTAAATTTCACACTTATTTATTTCCCCCACCTCGCTCGCATTCCATCCCTTAGTGTTAAGCCGCTTATGCTTCTGAGTGTTTTATTTTCTGTCGATTGTTATTGTAGCACAAGTTCTAGTTTCTTCAGCATAGGTCATCATGGAGCTGACAGATATTTTATACATACGTGTTCTGCTCTGAATGTGCATGCGTTTGTTTTTCCAGATTATGGCCCGCAAGGCTTCCAATATTGCTGTCACTTTCGTTGTTTGATTATCAACTCTATTATATTTGCTTATATTCCATGATTTGTCTTATTGGCTAGTCGTTCCTTTGATACAATGGAAAATTTCGATATTTTCATTTTAAATAACGGTCACTGTAAATTATTTCTCTTTGTGATGTAATGAGCGATTTCAGGGCTTGAACCATGTTATGATTGAGTTTTTCCTCTTCATTCATCATATCTCGGGTACCTGTAGTCTACGTAATCATGTTACCTTCTTTAGTTGTCATAAGAAAATGGCTCAATTCTTTTTCTGCAATTTATTCCTTTGTTTCCTTAACAATTTGATCTCTTACTAAACCTAAGAATGGTATCAATTGTCGCCCAGTCGAATACTTGTAGACATCAGTACTTCTTCGGTGAGCTCGAGATTTGTTTTGGATCTTCTTTGTGTTGGCGTTTGTTTCTTTTACGAAGCTGTTGTGATGATAAGGTTGATTTTATTCTTTGAGAATTTGCAATACATTACTTAGTCACACCACGACGAAGACTTAACGCGTTCGCTGCCGATAACGCGGTAGCTCGTTTATACTTCGCACACAAAATGACACTTTTTCTGCTAATAACATAATATACTATTCTTATTGAAAACATGCTTGGCAATGTCTAAGCTACAAAAAATGAAAACACATTAACTTCTAAAATAAAACTGACAATGGCTCAAAAACCCTATACAAAAATATTTGGGACTCTTTCCTGCATCGAAGACACATTTTTTTAGAACACTGCAAACAAATTGAATTTATGCATTGAACACATAAATACGCTGTTCTTCTTTTTAATTTTGGGTCACAAGTAGAACAATATTTTCTCTGATTTCTAGGCAAATCGTCTTGCACATCAGTTGGTGCCTCAGGTGCCATCTTCAAAATTCTGAAAATACCAGTTCTTAGCTCTGTTGGTAAATTTGTTTTCTGAGATCTTTCACGAAGAAGTGGTTCATACAGCTGTTTGGTCAATAATAATTTTAAAAAATCGATTCTGTCTAGCTGATCTGCGTTGGCACATGACTGATGGATGATATATGCATTTATTGAAGACATATCCACAATTCTGTAAAACAGAGTCATAGGCCAGCTTTACGTTCTTCTATTTAGAGCTTTTTTCGTCTACAGCATCCACTCCAGATTTTGTAATATTATCAAATGCAATTTCAAGCAAACTGTTATCATCCTGTTTGAAGTAATGCATCGAAGGATAATGATAGCAGCTTTGTTTTTCTTCTGCACTGTGGAAATCAATGTTTTACTTATTACTTGTAAAGCCATACAATGGGGATCCCACTGGTCTTGTTTTGGGAGGTAGAAATTCTTTGGGTATTTCCCGTTTGTTTTTCTTCATAGTTCCAAAGTATGTAAGTTTATTTTCGAAAAGATAGCCTGTGAGCTCTATTGAAGAGTACCAATTTATTATCATCGGTAATATTTCTGTTCCTTTCAAATTTAGGTTTACAAAGATGAATAGAACCTTGCGTTGGAATAGAAAACCGTTTTTCCTCATATGTAACATCCTCTAACGAGTCAGTGCCTTTGCCACTATAGATATACAGTATGATCAGAAATGGTTGAGGACTGTTTTGAATTTCCCGCCTATGATTTTGTTTCGGAAGTTGGCAGCATTCATAGGTGTCCCGCATGGTGTTATTAGGAGCCATCTGTAATAACTCCATGTACCATCAGCATTACGTGTATCACTACGAAAGTGAGCTTTTAAAATAAAAGCGTTTTGTTCCTCTGTAAAGGACATTTTTAAAACACTTCTACTAAAAGGAAATTTCACAGTTGGTTATAAACATAACCTAACATAATAATTTAAACCTGTCACTGTTCAAATTTCCTAAATCTCAGGCGATTGCACACCAAATAGTTAGAAAATCCCTAGATTGAGAGGCGGGATATTCAAAACAATCCTCAACCATTTCAGATCATTCTGTATGTGTTGTATATGTAGTAGGTTCGAGCATCAACAAGGCATTGGACTTTCAAGCCATATTTTACTGGTTTACGCGGTAAATACATTTTGAATCTACATCTGCCTCTAAAGCCGACCAGCATTTCATCGACAGTTGCATTGGCTCCCAAAGAGTAAGCTGATTGTGAATTTTGATTAAATTTTTTCAAGATATGTGAGATTGCTGCAGCCGGGTCAGTTTTTACTGTTAGCATTCTCTCTAAAACAACAAATCTTTTTGCTGACATTACCAGCCGAGAAAGAGAAAGCTCACTCGCTGTTTCGTGATCACATGCGATAGTATTCTCGATAGTAATATTGCTCTCACTATCACTATCTTGGTCTGAAAACTCGGTGTCACATTCCTCAAACTATCTTTGCACAGTTTTCTCATAGTTAGGATCTGTAGGTTTAACTTTTTTTGGATTCTCGAACATAGTCGCTAAATTGCAAATATTATACTAACTGCGTCGCGGAGTCCCACGGACTCTAAGATCTTTGTTCAACACACTTGCCTTGATCACAAACTGATGTCGACTGAGCACGTGACAGGTCCACCTACCATGGAAAGCTACTGAACAACGCGCGCTGCCTGGTGGACAAATACGAAAGCTATTAAACAGTTTATACTTACTAGAGTCCCAGCGACTCCACAAGGGCGGTTAAGGGTTAGTGTACTTTCATTGTCTTTTTGATGATTAATGGCTTCTGATTTATTGTGTATTTAGCGTACCTACTTAATTATTAATTTCATCTTCATGCAGAGTTATGTTGTGATTAGTTGTATCTCTTATTTTCTTCTTCTTCGTTTTTTCTTCTTAGTGGCAGAAGCCTAGTCCGATGGCTTCTTATTAACTTAGGAGTTATATGAGCTCTCGTAGCATGCTGCACCAGAGGCTAACATTATCCATTGTTGGAGGAGAAGTTCTACCCGCATTGCTAAAGGCATTAGTACGGCAACCGGGTGGGCCGTCTTAACCCTCTGAAGCATTCTTATTCTGAAAGATGAAATGACACCTCGAATTTTGAGATACACTTTAGTAGGTAGACACCTTGGGTCGCTGAATTCCACTGCTTCAGAAATTCTAACCCTTTTTGAAAACTTCTTAAATAATATTTAAATGAAACTGATGAACAGAACCTGTAGTCTAATCTGCCCTGAAAAAAATCATAGTACATTAGTATTAAAAATATTGGCTTGTTTATTTTTGTGATTTTCCCAGGGTTCCTAACGTTTAATAAGAAATTACTTAGGAGATTATTAGCAGCACCTATAGAGATGACATTGTTACTGCAACCAAAAGGTTTCTTGATATGCTCGAAAATCTACCATACCGGTCAAATACACACTCAACCAATTTTAAAGCTATGGTTTAAAATTAATACAACCAACGTTTCCATTTGTAAACTTGGTTTCTTTATTTATGTTGCGTGATTCGAATCAATCATGGCAACAGGGCTTACAGAATCTATAGTATTTAGCTTATCTTCCAAAACAAGAAGCAGTGGAATTCGCAAACTTTAGCAGCAACATACTAAATTGCATTCCTGGCCCTTTCAGGTGTACAAAGATGGCCAATGCATTGTTATATAAATCTAACTATAATTGTGCGGCATTAAAGTAACGACCAGAAACTGATAAAAATATGTGGAAGTTTTCTCTGCAAGAAGAATTTGATGAACCGCCAACTTTCGTTTGGTGTCATAAAATGCCTTTCAGTAGAGGCAAAAATACGGGTCCTGTAAAAAAAGTTCAAACTTTTTATGTCCTTTACTATAACCACGAGAAACTTTTACGATAAATAAAGTTTCCTATTATAATAAATTGAGCCTTTAATGATGATCAGTTTCCTTACAACCGCATGTTACCTTAATAGATGGAGAAAAACTCACAGAACAAATTGGTACTATCAAATCGATAATCTTAATCAGAATGCTTAAGTCCATAATTGGGAAACGTGATAGTCACCTAAAATCTTGGAAAGGTATTAACTTAAAGAAACAAAACACAGTTCGAACTCCTTTATATTTACGAACGTTTTCAATCTTTATAGTATAAAATCCAATCATATTAATGCAAATTCACACATGAAAAAATATTGCCAAAATGAATATTTTGCAAGTTTGCCGAAAGTTTATTTTTAAGGGTAAATAAAGGGGCTCCGATAAAGTAAATTTGATCAGGGCTAATAAAAAATTGTTATTTCAATCGTAAAACCGCAGACGAACCAACAGAACTAATATGATTTGATCAGAATTCGAAATATAAATCTTTGTTGGTGTTCGAATCGGAAGTTCCGAACAACTGATTAAAACTAGCCTATTCGAAATCACCGTTTTATTGTATGTGGGAAACCTTTCAGTTACACACAGAAACCAACTTTCGGTGAATGATCCAAACACTTTGCAGATTTATAGCAATCAGGGAAGCCTTGAAAACTCCCTCAGAATTCTTGTCAAAGTATTGATAAATGGAAAACTCGTCGAAACTTAATTACGAAGTCTTTCTAATAAATTATGAATGTACTGTTTAGTGTTTCAACGTGTATAAAAAACTTGTTTGCTGTTTGTTTAGACAACTTCCCCGAACTCGGTGGAGTCTCTACGTCGGGAAAGTTTTCGCCGCGCATTCTGCATCCCAAGACGTCACTCTATTTCCTGTTTAATATTTTACATTTGAAACGTTCGTCAACTTGTTGAAGGTTTTCAAATCCCGCAGAAAACGTTTCTTTTTTTCCCCGGAGGAGGTTTAATGAAATTAGCTGCTTGAAAACATTCACATTTTTGCATTTTCCGCACCTTATTTATTAGCATTCCCTGCCCCACAGCTTTCAGAAAATATTTACAAACTTTAAGGAAATTATTTCAAATTAAAATTCTGTTTACATTTCAAGTTTATTTGATAATTACAAGGGTTAGAAAATTTCTATTTGCTGCGGAAGTTCAGGAGAAACTGCACCCTATTAGTTAGTAAAAAAAAGTATTTTATAAAGCAGCAAAGGAAAAAATTAAAATGCAGAACAAATAACATGTTACATACATTTTAAGAATATAAAACAATGGTCTCATTTACGAAACAAGAGCTTACGAAGGAAATGGTAAGGACAAATAACTGATGACTCTACCCGAATTCTATGCCACATGCATACGTCCTCGCATTTGTTAAATTCTCGGTAGTCTATAATTAATTAGCTGGCATTTAGACACATTTCCGTTGATCAACCACTATTCTTGTTCTTAGTAATGTAGTTTTTGTGGTCTACTGCTAATTTAGACTACTGCGAGTTGAAATATCAAATTTTGTTATTTACTTTACATCTAATAAAACTTCCTGAACTGAACCCTGGGGTCTTCAAATATTTACTACATAAAAAATACAGAAATAAAACTTGAAGGGAATGATACAATTTAATGCATAATTTATGATCTATTCCTGGGGCTTTGAACAGGATTTCACCATAGGAATCTGATATCTTGGTGTGTATGTAAACTTGATTCTACATTTATTCAACTTTTTAAAATAAACCAAGGCATTTCATATCAACCTAATGTTACAAAGGTTATAAAGGACTATATAAACTAACATTTAGATATCGCTCTTCATTTCTTTCTGATTTCTAATCACATGTAATTAGTAAGTTAATTACAATCCCAAAATGGCAAGCACCGTGTCTTTGCAACGAGAAACTCATACAATAAATGATGTTTCTTATTATAATTAAATTCAGTTTTTAGTGATGATCAGCTGCATTATAACCGCATGTTATATTAATGCAAAACGCGATTGTTGAAGCCGTACGAGTCGTCCAATGTTTGAGAAGCAAAGAGAAATCATCGACACCCTGGTGACGAGATGGCGAACAGTTGGGATTTCAGTATGGTTCACAAATGAAGAACATGATAATATTATTAAATAAATATGGGACAGTTGTATATAGGGCGGCCTTGAAATGGTTACTAAATTAAGGATTGGATTTGGCTAGTCATAAAAGCGAAAAAGTTTCCTATAGGAATTATGACTCATTTAATGATTAATACTTGATACAAAAAAAAAATGGAAAACTGTAAAAACAAACAAACTTTATTCTTATTTATAGAAGTTGGAAATATCCATCGTCAGTAAAAACGCAAGCTTGCATTTACATGTTCCTGTTCCTGGTGTATTTCTTAGTAGAATCGTACCTTTACACTTAGTTATGTGTAAGAAGGGAGGCAAGGTTGAGTGCCCCCAGGCTGCAACAGGCAGCCCAACTAACGTAAGGAGACCTGGTTTGTCACTTAAGGATTGTGAATCTAATTCAACTAGAATCCGCGACCAAACCCACAGACAAAATGTCAACACGGTGTGACTTCGACTGCCCTTTTCAAGTGGTGATTAACAACCGCGAAGAGCAGAGTGCTGGAGCAAGGAGCAAGCGTCTGGTATACAGATGGCTCCAAAATTTAAGAAAGGGTTGGTATAGGTATAATGGGACCTAGATGGAGGATCTCAAAATCCTTGGGAAGTACCCCATCCATATTTCACGCAGAAATCCACGCAATAGACCTATGTGCTCAAGAATGCATTAAAAAGGGACTGCGTGGAACCAAGATTTACCTTTTAACAGACAGCCAGGCTGCCCTAGAAGCTCTTAGGTCCGAAACTTTTGAGTCTAAGATAGCCTGGGACAACCCCTCAAGCAACTGGCCAGAAGTAACACATTGATTTGAATGTGAGTGCCAGGGCATGAGGGAATCGAAGGAAATGAAATTGCCGATGTCCTTACAAGAAAAGGAGCGAAGAGGTGCGAAACTGGGGAAAACATCAAAAAGAACTCTACTGGAGGAATACATCAGGAAAGAATCACGCGAAAAAGTTTATCAAACAATCGCTACAATATCTCAATAAGATGGGCAAAGCCGACACCGAAACTTGCAGACTTTGTGAATCTGCAGATGAAACTGCAGAATATAATATACTCTGCAACTGCGATGCGTTAATTCGCAGCAGGCTTAAATTCCTCGGATTAGCATATATTATGCCTGAGGACATAGGGGTCGTGACGCCCAGGACAATAATAGACCTCATTAAGACCCTAGAAATCCTGGGAACCGAATAGATTGTGGGGTTATTCGCAAAAGATCTTCCTAGGTCGAATTGACGAGAGGCTCTTAAAGCCACACGACCCCCAGACAATAAAATAGAATAGAAAATAGTAGAACCGTAGTAAGTACGATCCAATTTTTCATAGTGTTGATCCTTTGAAACTGATTAATCAATGAATCGTAACTCCCGAGAGATGAATTTTTGAACCAATATCTGATTTGATAAACTATTTCAGGCCCACCCTGTATATTGAGTATGTATTTAAAAAATAGTAACATTTGTCGGATGCATGCCTCGGCTTTGATTTTCCGCTTTTTAATTTATAGCCTTTTCGCTTTAAACTAAATAAGTAAAGATGGAAAAAATAAAAAGCAACGAGAAGATGGGTGATCAAATTACAGCAAGAATTGAAGTTGTTGACGATAAAAAATTAGAAACTGCCAGCAGCATGGGAAATAATGGACCAATGTAAGGGAATAGGTGAAAATAATTTCAGACCCGGGGAAGGATTAACAAATTTGCTTTAAACTAGAGAAACAAACACCCCTTCGTAGTTGGGAAGCTCAGCTGTAAGATGACAAAATTCTAAACGCATTTTAAAGATACTGAAAATAAATAAGTAAATAGATTGATTAGAGTTGTGTTTATTCTTTCGTTTTTCCATTTCGTTATCCCAAATAGGATGACGACTTACTTTTATTATTTTTTTCGGAAGTTTTGTATGCATTTGTTTCTCCGATGCGAGTATTGGCATTTCCTTTTTATTTTCATCATCTTTTTATATTAATACTTTAACACAGTTTTCAACAAGGGGGCCGAGGAATGACGTCAGTGTGTTTTAATAAGTATCAGTAAATTCTAACAAAAATTCGAAATTTACGCTCATGTATCATGTATGTTAGCCTTAGTGTAAACAACAGTTCTATATGTCTCGATCGCCAATTTCAGAACATTCTAGTATTAAAATTAATAGATCTATATTAACTCAATAGAAAAGGGATTCACGAGCTCATTACAGTCATTACTTAAAAGTGTTCTTTACAAGACAGTCCGAACGCCCTCATTAGTACTCTAGGAGATTATGATAAGAACTAACACCCCAAGATTTGGTTTCTATATCGATGGTCTCACGAGGGGTATCCGCAGGAGCGACCCCTTCCTTGAATTTGTGTTATTCTTTGAAAAAATTGTCTTTAGCGCTAGGTTGAAAACCAGATGTAGGAGGCGCAGTTCCAGATGATCATTGTCCATCATGGTCTTTGGATTTGCCAATCGGTATCTTACACGCCATAATCACCATCGTCTCTTCAACATAACGAAACTTTTCCCGAAACCCCCATCAACGCATATACCATCGAAGGCAGTCCACATTCAGCTCAATTGTATGTAAGTATGAAACACTGATCACTGATCGCAATACCACGTTGCTTCTCGACGCGACCATTTATCGACGGCATCATCTTCAGGATTGAATTAACACGTTCTGCGCTGTCCTAGTCCTTTGACATCGCCAGACGTTTCAACCTTGTTGTCTGGCACCGACTCACCTTTGGCCAGCTGACCAAATGCCATGTCCATATTGTCCATGTAATAAATAATCATTTTCAATTTATATTTCAGGGTGATCATTCCGGAACGGAAGATTGGAACAAAGAAAATATACTTATGACACATACAAATAGCGGAACTGGAATAAGCATCTTCGAAGATGAAATAGAGTGCAACGTTAGCTTGAACCTGGGCAACCTAGCCATCGTGTTCCTAGCTGAAATACATGTATTCAGATCATGCTGCGGAGATCCTATACCGGGTGTGGCCTGACATGTGAGACATAGGAGAAATACATGCGATTTTGATAATTGCTTAATTTTATCTCTCCAGCTGAACCGTTTAGCTTTTGTACGTTCTTATTTGGATGAGTACGCTATTAAGCAATTATTGATTCTTAACTAATTACGAAAATTCAGCTCCTCAACGCAAAATAAAGTAAATATTTTAAATAAAAAGTCACACATGCACCGTATGACATCTTGCTTAAAGCCTGCTGCGCATTATTTGTTCGTACTAAATTCTGAAATTTCCATAGTGATGCTGCAGCTCATCAGAACAAGTCTAGTTGATCAAATTTTTGTAGAATTAATATCGGTCTAATAATCAGGAAAAAATACCATTTCTCCTTCATTTCAGATAAATTTCGTACTATAATCGACTGAAAAAAAAGTACTTTTCGATGAATAGCTACCACGTAAGCAACAGTTAGCCAAGAAGATAATATTCACATATGTTCAATTTCCAATGCATTTTACCTATGTCTCACATGTCAAGCCACACCCGGTATAAATAAGCGGACCTACATCATGGCACAAGGCTTAAGGCACTAACTACGTGCATCTTTAGCTCCAAAGCAGTACTGGAGTATCATGACAACTGGCCCAAGACAACAGGTTACACCTGATGTGGGGCGCGGACATTGTGCCAATGTAGAGACGCCTTTGTAAATTCTGTAGAGGGCATCTTCTGCTGATTTTATTACACTCAAATGTTTTATCAGATAGCAATGCCCTGTCCGGATTTCTGTCAGATGTTTCATTCTCGTTCTATAGAGATTTATAAATATTTTTGCAATTTTTCTGGATGGACTCTGAATGAGTTCTCCCAGTACTCACAATGTGTTGTCCTTATCCATTCTTTCGTTTGCTCCCTGGCAACAGCATATGCCTTTCCAAAGTTTGGTTCTGGTCCCAGAGGGTGTTTATTGCTAGTAGATTTTGGTCATTTATCGACTTGTTCGTTGTCGTGTACTCCAGTGGACTAACCAATCGTAGGACAAAATACTTTGGAAAATCGGAACTCGAACCTCAAATGTTAAGTCAAGCCCCTTTAAATACGATCCTGCATTTCTTTAAAGAAATACCATAGGCGTCTTAGGCCACGATGCAAGGGATACTCATTACTCACCACCTACCCCAAGGAAAAAAACCATAAGTGGCTCTAAACTTCTCTCATATATCTCCGAATGCCTCTGTGCTGTACCACCTGATACCAGTTCAATGTTTCGGTTCCCTTGAGGTAGTCTCTCCATTGTTGGTGAGACCATCAAATACGGCGCCTCTGCCTAGATCCTCCACCTTGTCATTTTTTGTCCTGTGATTTCAATGTTCTTCGTTTAATGATATTTTTAAACTTGGTCGTTTATCTTATATATTTATTGTTCTTCTTTTAAATTATCCCTAGCATTTTTGCAATTGCTTTTTGGTGGACTTTCGTTTTATTTATAATCCTTTTCGCGAGTATCGCCTTTTCACATTTTATTATTGTAACAAGTTAGTTTATGTTTCCACTGAAATATTTAGTCCCATTTCCCGTTAAATTTCAGCAGTATGCAAAGTCTTGCCTGATTACATTACTTAAATTTCAGAAATTGTTAGTTAATAGCAAAAATTCCATGTTTAAGTATTTTATATTTCCATCTGATTACTTGCGTTGTCTTGTTATTTGTATTCATTCTCTTTCTTTGCCCCCGTTAAGTACTCAAGGACGTTTTTGTCGTTAGGTTGTACTACAGGCATAACTACGTTCCTCCCAATTTTCTGTGAAATGTGGTCCAAATCCAACAATTCCAGTTACTTACTTTATTTTTTTGAAGTATCTATTGTAATAAATAATGATAATCTGTTAGCTGTATTACAATATTTTAAATTGAAAAGACTAAGTAAGAGGAATATGTTGATTAAGAAATAAGTGGGAGGTTGCAAACAATATAGTAAATATATGCACTAGTTATTTCAACGATTTATTTCATCTTTCTGATGAAAAGGCTGTTTTCAATTTCACTTTTTTATTAACTGTCGCAACAAAGCCCTAAGGACATTACAAGCAGTTCCTCTGTGTCAATTTTATAATTAAACATCGTCATTCATAGACCCTTCTGGGTGCTGTTATCGTTATTAATTGTGATGGATAGACTTTTTACGTTTTAAATCCAACTTCTATCTACCGTGTAATATATGAGTCCCCCAGAGTGGAAATGCTTGTAAAACGAAGTTCTTGCAAAATCTTCGACTTCCTGAAAATGAATTGTTCCGTACTTTTAAATCTTTGTTTTCGTTTTCTACATTGCTAGATGGTTGATTGAAGCAAGTGTTCACGCTCACGTAGAACTTCTGCCGATGCCAATAAAATAAGACGAAAGACAAAACCGCAGCTAATGTTTCATGTATAGAGTAACGTTAAGTTTAATTACAACTTCAAGTTAGTATTCTACTTGACGTTTTAAGTTTTAAGATCACGCCTTTTATTTGGGTAAACCCCTCACGCGAACTCACAACATCTTAATAAATTTTCAAGTTGCGTTTTATTATTCGACTATTATGTAAAGTAGATTTCTACATTTATGTGAAAATGTAAGGCTTTCTTATAACAATACGATCGTAAAGATTTTATCATCGAAAGGAAATTATTTAATTTCCTGCCAATGGATCCTAATCTTAAAACTGGAATTCGTTACAAACTTCTACGACATTTGCTTTTGTTTTAAACTCGATTATTGTGTTAACGAGCCTTCGCTATATTTTCCTTCTGTTAGGTACGGTTTCTTGTCAGTCATTAAACATCGAGCCTGTTGTGTAAAGATAGCTTACGTAAAGTTTGCGTCACAGAAAGCAACGTATCGACTCGATTTTCAACTTGTCAGTGGTCACTTCTCAATTAATTACGAGTTTCTGGTTTTGAATGATGTCAAACTGACACGAAGTCATATCAGCTGCTTTCATGTCGGTATAGAACCGATTGCCTTTGAAGCGGAAGTTAATATGAGTTGGTTAAGTTCACCTGCTCTTTTAGCAGTTCGCTGAATTCCGAACACGAACATCAAATAAGAAACTTCAGACTAAAACGTTTTCAAACCGTAGTATCTACATTCTCGCTAATAGTCTATGTTGTGTCTTGTAGTTTCCAGTTCGAAAGTCGCACACTGTTTTGCCAAGCTTCTACAACTATCTATCTAACCATCTCTTTGCAAGTTTATGTCGGTGCATTTCTCATGCTTACTTTTAAACGTTATTGTAGTAAGGGTACCAGGGAAAGATAAACAATCTTGTTCGTGAACTAGTTTTAGTTCCTCTTTACGGCTAAATTATGAACTAAAGTTAACAATATCAGGTTACATAGAAACTTTAAGTTTGTTTACTTCGCGTATTAAGCAGCGGCGGAAACCGTCGTGCCTATGGCTTTGTCAAAAAATTTTAATTTAATAATGTTACATCCCTGACGTTTTTAAAATTTATTGCATATTCTCCTTTCTCGCTCAGTTCTTCCTTGGACTGTAATAAATCACTAAGACACAGTCGCTACAACTGTTATTAAGGGAATCTCAGAGTGAATCCGAATTTTAGTTTTAAGGCATTTCTAAAAAATGTTGCGTTAGGAAGCTTAAAATGGAAATATTTGAATTTAGATAGAATCTCATTATTTTAAATTCCCAAATACTTTTTGGTGGTATAAATACGAACGCATTTAAATTGAATTTTGCTGTACGTTCTTAAGGCCAGAACATTGTTTTCAGCTTTCACTTTTTTAACGTAGGTATAAGGAAGCTTGTCCGCGGGAGTCTGAAAAATCTATAATTACTCGAGTCTACAGCAAGCTTTAGATGGACATAATAGAACTATCAGAATGTATTTGAAAGTTAGCATTACTTTTACTCGTCAGTTGTTTGCAGAATCTTGACAAATGAGCACCCGCTGTACGTATCTTATAACATCATACTTCTGAAGAGGTACCAAATTAATGAATATAAAATGGAAATATTCTGTGCGCAAGTATATATGTAAAGGAATTTCGTGGGAAGTATGATATTTAGTTAAAGGTATCGGTACCAACACCCCGTGAGGGAGCATGGCCAGCAACATGGAGAGCTAAGGCCTCCTAGGTCGCTTTTTATACCCTGGCTGTTTCGAACGCTATACTTACGGGGTAGTGTGGTAAGTACCATGCCTTAAACAACCGCCTACCTTCTCTACTCCACCACTGTGTTTCGAGTTCCAATTATTTTCAATGACTGGGTAGGCCCCCCACCGAGCTTACGACTCGAATTTGATTTCTGGACCGTCAGCGCCTCCGCATATTTATCTAGGATAGATTGGCACTGAAAACGTAAATACGCCTTCACCAAGCAAAGTAATTATACTTTTTTTCTAAGGTTGGAGGAGAAACTTTCATAAGGGTCCCCGCGGGAAGATCTCGATTCAGCGGGGGACTTTGGGATTCTTACCCACTAAAACCACTACCTGGATGCGAAGATCTCTTCCTGGCATCATCCGAGTATTTCTTCAGGAAGATTTGTAATCCCGTTTCAAAAGTAAAAGCATTCATTCATCTCTCCTAAGTTTCCATACCTTGGTTTATTTTAATCCGAGTTTTTAAACCCTGTCTTGTATTTTTTGGCCTATTATGTATTGGGCAAGTTTTTTTTCTTGCCAGTTTTTTTCAGTATGTAGCATGGTTTCTACTATATTTTCTTTTGTTAACCCTCTTCCAATTATTTTATATGTTTGTACTGTTATTTGTGTCCACCTTCGGCGTTGAAAGAGAGCATGCGCCACGTCATCTCTTTGGCAGTTACAATATATGCATTTTTCATGTTAGACTTTTTGAATCTTTTTAAGATATGCTCTGAAGTTCGAAAGTTAAACTTATTTTGATTTTGGTTTGTACTGCTTCAAAAACTTTTAAATAAATATGCACGCACTTTTGACTCACCCTCTGCAAACAAATGGGCAAATATTATTTACTTGAACTATTAAGCAGTTCATAGACGGGGTTACTGAACCAGAACATGTTCAACTTATTAACATGCGAATAAACCATTAACAAACCGTTTTCCGGATTGGGACCGTGTCATTGTTGATGTTGAGGCAGAATAACTCAACGTTTCGCCCACTTTTTTAAGGGGCTTCTTCAGCAGAAAAGGGAGCACTAAAAGAGCACGGCAACTCAACGTTCCAACCACGCCAGAGGCGAAACTCTTTTAGCAAGAGGCAGAAGGGTAACGGTAACTCAACTTCTCAACCAAGCCAGAGGCGAAACCCTTCTGAAGAGAAACAGAAAAGGCAGCGACTTTATAATAATAAATAAACCATATTTATAAATCCGTTATGTTTTAATAACTTGAGTAAGCCATGGTAAACACCGTCGTCAATGACTTTGTAAACAACGGAAGAACGTCCCAAGCAGCTCGATGAAGTTTAGTGGACATTGTCAAACATATTTATGTCCAAACCATGCTTTATCACAGATACTTCTAATCGCGACCATGTCAATTATGCCAACTTGTCAATGAATTTTAAATGTTTAAAAAAAGCTATTGAGTTTGTGCTAGCTTCTGAAGCCTTCTAATTCCACCAGTGTTATAAAAACGACAGTTCTTCTTGAATAATTTTATTTAACAGTCTAGCAGTTGTTATACTACATAAAATATAATAACATTTAAAAACGATTGTGAAAAAACTTATCAAACTTGGTTCGTTGATGGTTACCGTAGGTTTAGAAAAAGGTATTTTTAAAGGTACGTTAAAAGGGAGTTTCCACAGAAATTTTTATTAAAACATACATCAACCCTTACAGAACTGCCTCTTAATGTCCAAATTGTTTGACTGCACATTTGATTTTTTTTTAATGAAGCCTCTTAAAATTCAAAACGTATAGCGCTTTAATAGAATTTTATTTCGCAAGCCAAACCAATTTTCCTTTTAATTTCACAGCTGCAGAGGTTTTGGTTGAGAAATTTTACTAACTTGTATAGTATGAAATCAATTTACTTTTAAATCTATTCAATTTAGTGTATTGGTAATTTCTTAAATTATTTTTTTATTTATAAACATAACTGAGTTGTGTTTAGCATACTAAAAAATATTTATCGTTTAAGTTTCGTTATTTTATTAGTTAAGAGTTTAGCTTAAGCCGCATAAACTGTGCTTAAGAGAGACATCTGCTTAAATTTATAAAAAGTAACTAAAACGATTAATCCCCAATTTTGTACCAAGTATCAATTAATGCAATGTAAGTTCATTCAAAATGTGTATTATAATACTGTCAATCAGTCAGATTGAATTTCATATAACAAAAATATTCGAAATAGCTTGTAGCTGTAATGTTTATTATGACAACCTATTGTATTCCCGACCAGTTAATAGTTAGTAGTATTAATTTCCTTTATAATGCTTGTCTGCTTTTAATTACACATTATCAAATGATGTTTTATACTGAATCACATTTACACATATGCATTGTCACTGCTGATATCAACTAGCACAATTTGTTAGAAATTTATAGTTCATATCATTATTTAGTAAAGTGTAATTTGATAAATGCTTTAAATTAATTTATTTGACCTGCCTATCTTTCAACTTTTAAGGTTAGTTTACACTAAAAATTTCCTTTGTTGTCACAGAGTTACAATGATAACAATTTTGTCTGTCTAAAAATATTTCGGAACAAGCTGAAACAGATGTCTGATTTAAACAAGGGCTTAAGTGTAGCATGCGTCGACTGAAGTCATTATTTAAACCAGCTTTAGCTGAACATTTGCTTAAACCCGAGCTGATGGACATGTAATTAGCTTTAAGGTCATTGAGTTTACTTAATTTATTATTTTGTCACCTGTGTTTTATTAGTGTATTATTTATGATTAAATAACATAGAAGAAAACTACCAATAAGATCGCTGGTTCATAATGATTTTTCGTCTTTGTCACAAACCTCTTAGAAATTCGTTCCTTAACTTAAGAAATACAAATTCAACAAAGCTCAGCCGATGATATCTCAGTCTCGACATGGGCTTTACCTGTTATAAACGGAAAGTCTCGTTTAAAGTGGCGGTGCTCAGAAATTTGTTCTTGAAAGAGAACGAATCCTAAAGTTCATTTCATTTGTTTAGACAGTTCAATTTATTTTATAATATCATATCTTTCATCAATTTAAATTTTATTTAAATAAAAGGAATCGATTATAATTCTTATTTCGATTAGAAAGTCAATATCGGTACATTTGCCTTTTAACATTTTTCCATCGAGACTTGCAACATTCTTATTGAGATATCGCGACTTCAAAAGCGTAAGCTCGATCTCATATCAAGAATGCGATCGTTACGCCAACGGTGCGTTTAAACGCTTCTAACCGGTACGATAAGTTGGGAATGGAACTGAAAGGGGAAGAAAAACCGTTCGCTTTATTACGACTTGCTATCTAACAGAAGATGCAATCAAGACTATTAAAATCTTAATTTTTTTCGAAGTCAAAATTTTTGTTATGAAAGTGGGGCTAGAAATTACCCGACCCGTTATTACGAACACGAAATACTTAAGGATATACTTAGGGTTTCGTACTTTTTAATATATTTCGGGTATAAACTTGC
The DNA here is from genome assembly GCA_963082815.1 of Melanotus villosus. Taxonomy (NCBI): domain Eukaryota; kingdom Metazoa; phylum Arthropoda; class Insecta; order Coleoptera; family Elateridae; genus Melanotus; species Melanotus villosus. Next base: position 96,619,390 of record OY720419.1, on the reverse strand, counting down.
ACGTATATTAATATCCGCCGTTAAAGTAGAACGTCGTTTTATCCACAGGTCCCAAGTCGCATTTCTCAAGCGGACAGCTTTCCGATATTTCTTATACCAAAATTGATTAGCTTTCACAAGAACAAACAACAATTCTTCATCTTATAATTATTAAATTGCTCTCGTCTCCTACGTCATTTTCAGGGTAAAATTTTCTACAGCTAAATTTTGAATATTTTATCCCCAAGATATTTCGCTTAAAGATTAAAAAGTGAACATTTTTAATCTTCAGCGAAGATAAACAAATTATATTTTATTATTATGGAACTCTACGAGAAAAACATTTTTGCAAATTCGAGGAATCATTAAGGTATCGTTTTCAATTAAATATCGAAATGAAAGAGTTTACTGAACTAATAAAAGTTATCAAGCTTTTGTTAAAAATTGTACCTGTAATTTTATAAAGGCGCATTGCAATTTATATTTCTGCTTCGTCGTTTCCAATTAGCGCTAACGAATCTACACAAATTATAATTCTTATTATCCACGCCAGATCTATTGCCAATTTAATTTCTATCAAATAAGAAGGTACGATCGCTTATTATGAGCTTACTTTAAAAATTTATAAATAAATCAAATTAAATCCATTCAGGTTAGATTTATTCAGTATTTTGTAATTGGCATTAACTTAGGCAATAAATATACAAAAAATATTTAGCTTAATGTTTTGTTGTGAAATTTATATTCCCTAAAATCCGTTTCATTTTGTGATCCAAGATGACCTTTGAACTGACATTTTTTTTAATACTGCTTATAATTTTATTTAAATATTGAAGGACACCAACTTTGAAAAGGTCACTGAATCTTAAGCTCATGCCATTCAAAATATTAGCTTTTGAATCAGAAAAGATCTTTAAATATAGTAAAAAAATGTAGTTTCTGTGTTGCTGACGTCTTTTCAATAATTTTGTAAACTTATTTTATTAATCTGTCACTGTCATATTTTGATATTACTCACTTTTTTATGACTAAATTTCAGTACACTGTTAAAAGGCTCCATCCCAAAGCCTCATCTGAATCACAATAAAATTAAATAAATTTTACTCCCTTTCGTGTGGCAGTATGTTGACTTTCAATGGAAATCTTCAAGATTCCGATACCACTACTTCACCTACTTTCTTCCGTATAGGCAATACATCTCTTTCACAGTTCACTGTGAATCGACAAAGTTAAAAACGTCATTACCATTGCTGTAACATCAGATTCCATTATATGGACTAAAATATTAGTTAAAACATGTTTCAGCAATCCACAAACAGATTTTGAAAATGATAATGATAATAATCATTTCCTAACTGATTTCTTTATACTTTGGTCCATTCATGTTGAGATAGCATTATAGGTTCTTTTAGTTAATAGGTTTGGTCATCCAGGAGGTTTGTGCCGACAAAAGCAATTGCTTCATGTCAAACCGTTCAAGGATATAATGCTTGCGGTTCATAAACGCTTCATAATGTACATTTGCATTTGGGAAAGCAAATTTAACTGTTGAATGCAGGAATACAACCGTAACTTCAGGAAACATCTGAATTTTGTGTACCACTACCAAAATGTACCATCAAAATTGTTCTGAGGTAAACATGAACTACCCTTTTAACCATCAAATTTAATTTTTATTAAATTGCCTTAATTATTTATTCTAAACTTTCTTCCGCTATCTATTTATAAATGTCAATTTAAGAGCTATTTTTAAATGATAGCACAATAAACAATAAAAACACTTGTTGCCTAATTTTTCCTAAAAATAAAATTAGCGATCAGTGATCACGTTGTTTGGAATATTCCTCGCTCTCACTGTGCTAGTATTCTCAAATGATACTAAATCAATAAATTAAGGAAATTATTTCCTACTGAAATTGTATTTTGTTCCGTAGTGTTATTGGCTAAATGCACTCTTAGGTATGACTTTAAAACAGCTTATGACATTCTGAGATCATCATCATCATCATCAATTGGCATGGAGCAGATCCTCGTGGATCAATCCTGGATTACGCGAGGCCCACCCCATGCCAACAGGGAACACTGTATGACGTTAACATGCCTGTGACGCTAGCCGCTAGACACTGCTTCTACAGTGCAAGGCAGTTTAAAATAAAATCAAAACTAATCATCTGGTCAGATTCGATGATAAGCCATAAAGGGTTTTAATTATCTATACAATTTCACAAACAAACAAATGCCACATTGAAATCGGAAATTTTGTAAAATTACCAATATATTAGGACAAAAAAGTGTTGGGTTATTTTAGATTCGAAAAGGCTGTAAAATCGAGTGTCTCCTTGAAAGAGAGAATAAATCGTGGGCAGCATTACTCTCTTATTTATGCAGCGGATGTGTTTATCCTCTCGAAATTCTCCTAGGACATACGTCAGGTTGGACTAAACTAATCGAAGATGTAATGTGGTCAAAGCAGCAGAAGTTGACGGAGGAAAACAAAGAGCAGATTGGCCTCGGTATTGTCCACTAAATCATCTATGTCGCAGAGCATATTGACGATTATGGCAATCGAGATCTTAGTGGTTTCAAACGCTTTCAAAAAGGTCTGGCGCAAAAGACTGCCGCAAAACATTCTAAAACACAAATCGTTTCATGTCAAATTGAACTCCAATAGCTTTCGAAAGAGAACCAGCACTGAGCGTGCCTCTTTTGAATCACGTTAACGATTTGCGCTGACGATATGGCAAACCTGGACGATCAAGATTTACATTGACTAGATTCATGGTTCAATTGGGTCAGTGTGCGTCTGATCACTGAAATAAAGACTGGCCCGGGTTCGATTTCCAGGGCCACACACACACCAAAGGTATCCGACCGATTTTCCCAGAAGGCAATGACAGACCCCCTAAGTATTCTGCCTAGTAAGTCTTCTCCGGCGTAGAAGTGGTTCGGAGTCCATTTAAAGCTGTAGTTCACCTATTTGTGTAGGCTACTTGTCTCGCACACCACAGACATATATGGAGAGAAGACCGGCAACGCCCTGTAAAGGGCACGCCACTTCACGAAGAGCTACACCAAACTTCTTGACGATAACAGTGGCTGCGTCTACGTAGCTTCTGTGAAGAAACGAAATGAAATAATTGGGCATTGCTCTAATCTTCAAGGACACATGGAATCTGTACGTCGTATATTGCGTTTACAGAGCCCAAATGGTTATCATTTCTTATACGACATGATTAGTTTTCATAGACAGGTCAGCTTCAATTATATGTATTTTATTTGTTATTTTAAGTGTCGTGTGTTTTATCGATTTTGAAAAATCCTTCGATAGAGTGAACAAGGAAGATATTTCGAAAGTGCTAAAAGAAAAAGAAACATAAAGTAGTGAGAAACGTACTGATCCTTTACCAAAATATAAAAAAAATCTATGTAAGAACACGACACAAAGAAATTCTACCCAGACATTGGAAAATGGGTAATATAATAGTATATTAAAACACAAGTTACAGAAGGCAACGTTTTCGCGCACGAGTCCGAAATTTGGACACAAGCCGCGTAGCGGCGAGTGGCCGAACGGACGGCTGCTCGAATAGCCTTCTGTAACCAGTTTTCCATACTATTTTCTCTGTTTTGGCTTCCATTTACATTATTTATTTATATTTCTGTTTAGAAAATACTTGAAAATTTCAAGTTGGGAAAATTTTGGTTAAATAGTTAGGTTGGTAACAGCGATTTTTACTTGACGGTTGACAGAAGTTTGACATTTGACGTTTTCGTTGCCTAGCAATTGAATGGTTGCCTAGGAATTTTGTATACTATTTAATACAGTATCAGCAATCTCTGAAAGCAAAATATAATCAAAAATCATTTAAGAATGAAGCTCATTCTACCATGAGATCGAAAAAAAAATGATTCTGAGCAGGCCTTGACTAGTACAACACGATTGGCTACACTGGTTCTAGAATGCCTATGAATTATAATGTGACAGTGACATTTCAAATGTAAGTCAGTTTTGCAATCTTGTTTCCAGAATTATTTAAGTTTATCGTTGTAATACTAGTGAAGGATCACATTTTGAACACCCACTCTAACATGTATTCATCTTAGTTTTCAGTTTGTTCCCTAAATAAATACTGTTTTGTGTTTTAATTTATTTGACATTTATTAACCTCTAACCTACTGCCACATTTTGAAATCAGTCTTGCCAATCGTGTTGTATTAGTCAAGGCCTGCTCAGAATCATCTTTTTTTCGATCTCATGGTAGCATCAAAATGCGGGCTAGAATAATGTCATTTTAATGGCGAAACAGAGAATGGTATATTAAAACAGAAGCTACAGAAAGAAACCTTTTCGCGTAAATATCTAGCTGCAGTAATCACACCAGATGGAAAAATAGACGAGAAAATAAAAGAATGAAGAGGGGCTGCAGGAAGACTTTTTTTATCCAAAGTTGAACACAAGTAACAAACGAGAGTGACAAGTAGTTAAATCCAAGAATGATGTTTTTGGTTTTTATCGACTTTTCATTCTGAGGTCTTCATATGGACAAAAACGAAAAACCAGTGAAATAAGATAGACACTATAGACAGTAGCAAAATCAGATTTGTAACGAAAATAAAGAGCAAAGCGGCCATGAATAGGGTTAGAAGTACAACATACAGGCAAAAACTGAGGGTAAGGCCAATAGAAACAATTACAGAAGACGGACAAAAATGAGACGGTTAAGTCATGTAATGCGGACGAACGAAGATAAAACAAAACGACTATATGAAATAAGAACAAAGGAAAAGGGAGGTAAAGGAAAACCTCGAAAAACACGAAACAAAGAACTGGCAAATGCAGTGAAATGCAGAGGTGATTGAAGTGGAAAGAGAGACGATCGATAACGCAAGCTAGGCAGAAATGGAGAGAGACCTAGCAATGACCGGCAAAGGAATAATGCAACCCACAACCCTCACATTCGAAAGAGTAGATAAGTACGCGTTTGGATTAAGTGAGTAAAGTACTCTAAGTGTAATTTTCAAAGCCAATATTAACATCTCTATTGCAAATATTTTCGATTACGTCAAGTATATTTGTCTTGTAAACCAAAGACCCCTTCGATTCCTGATTCAGGTCAGTAATATTTTTAATGAAGGGAAGTTCTGAAAATTTGTCACCTTTCGTGCATGAAGCAAAACCAAAAGACTTTTGGTGGAGTAATAACCATATTAGTCAACGCACGTTGAGATACATACTACTTGATACCCGTAAACATAACCATCTCACCCACTAAATAAACAAACCATCGAATATTTTCCATTAGCCCTGAGTTGCAGGTGTAATATAAATAACGAAGTATGTTTATTAGAAAACAAACTCGCAACAGATTTAATGCCAATAGGCGCGTTCAATTCAAGCAACAGTTGGCAATAAACCGGAATTGAATTGAATTGATTGCAGCAGCGATTACAGTAGCTGCCAAGGTCATGCAGCGTATGCAATCGCCACTGCTTGTTGAGCTGCGACTCATAAACCACTGAAATGCTGCAGGCTGCAGCTGTTTCCACTACAAAATAGCTGCGTAGAAAGCTGCTGCGCTTGCATTGAACCCACCTAATGTGTTTACCTAGTTCATAACCTCAAAGGAAATCTAATTTGACGTTCTTCTGTTTAAATTTAAGATCAGTTTGTCAACATATACCCTAAGACATATTTTCACAAAAATTTCAAAGCCAACGTGATTTTTCTTAAATGAACATACTTTCCAACAAGCGTCCAAAAAAAACTGTGGTCAAGTTGGCTGGTGTTTGCATTAGTCAGGGTTACTGTATGTCGTAACTACAGCCACAGCTAGAGCTGATGTCATGTAATATCAGCTGTCAAACGTCATTTTATATGTTTTTGGCAACAAAATTACTTTTTGGCGTTTATAAGCAAAGTAGTTCTTTTTAGAATTAGCAAGCGAGCAACTTTCACGGTTCAATTGCGAATCACGATGGTTTTTAGTGTAGAACAGAAAGTGACATTTATAAGTAGGGTTATGTTCACAACTGTAACATATACGCTGCGGCCCGTGTTTGAAATTTTTCCATACGTCACTTGACCACAGTTTTTTTTGAACGCCCGTTACATTGGTTAAAGGTGATTTATACAAAGGTTTTGTGAAGTTAACGAATGATCATATGTAACAAAAGGGCGTTTTTTGCCGTTTACTATTCTGACTCGATTTTGTTCATTTTGAAGAACGACCAATTTTTTGACGAAGCCGTTAAATCATGGTTGTGTAACCCTAAGAACTTATACCCAATAACAAAACTTAGTTCATAAGATGGGATCACGTCAGAAATGATGAAATATAATATTATGGGAGATGAAGCAAAGAAAGTGTTCAAAGATTTACTAAATAATATTATTAAAACAAAAGAAATACCACGAGACCGAAACATTGGTATAATATTGCCATTATAGGTACTAAAAAGGAGATTCAAAAGATTGTACAAATTACAGAGGAATCTCCTTAACGAGTACCTATACCAGGAAAAGTATTCACGAGAATAATAGAAAATAGACTGAGATAAAAAATAGAAAACAGGATAGGAGAGGCATAACATGGGTTTAGAAGAGATAGAACTACCCGAGATCTAATATTTACACTAAGACAAGTAGGAGAAAACCTAATAAGTAAAGGAAAAGAAATTTATATTATATTCATAGACCTGAAGAAAGCTTTCTATAAGTTAAAGAGAAATGATGGTTGGGAATGCTTAAGGAAAAGAGGAGTAGAGGAGGAGTTGATCAAAATAGTCAAAGCCTTATACAAAAATAACGTAAACAAAGGAAGAACACACAACGAGAAATCTAAAGAATTTACTTCTAAGACAGGATTGAAACAAGGAAGGGTGTGTACTTAGCCCATTGCTATTTTCAATAGTCGTGGATGAAGCCATAAGTAAAATGCAAAGAAAGAAGTAAAAATATGAGAATAGGATATTGGAAGAGGAAAACAATACGACTACAAGAAATGTTATTTGCGGACGACATGGTGATTGTAGCAGATTCTGAAGAAAAACTACGACACAATTTAAACGAGTACCAAAGAGAACCAAAATCAATAAACGTGGAAAGAAATATAAACAAAACCAAGTAGATGATAATGGCCAATAAACAAAAAAACACACAAAATAGAAATAAATGGACAAACACTGGAACAAGTCAAAAGCTGTAATTACCTAGGAACAATGATTGAATAATAATAACGGAAAAGTAGACAAAGAAATAACAGAGAGAATAGGAAAAGCAGGAAGGTTATACGATATGCTGAGAAACACGTTCTTCGGAAAAAAAGAGATACCGAAAGAGATTAAAACACTGTTATATCAGAAAGTGGCAAGACCCTCCTTAACCTATGGTTGCGAGTCATGGATTCTAATAAAAAGAAATAGAAGCAGAATCAAGGCCAAGGAGAATTCAGGGGATTACTAGAAAGGACAGGATAAGAAACACAGTAATAATAGAAGAGCTGAAGGTAAAACCCATAGAAATAGTAATACAAGAAAGACAGCTGAGTTAGCTTGGTCATATACATAGAATGAAGGAGGACGGAATAGCCGAAGAACAATGACACGGTTCCAATCCGGAAAACGTTTTGTTAATATATAAGATAAGATTTGAATAGCATTATGTAAAATGTTAAAATATAATATGTAAAATACAATCCAATACCTAACGATACACGGACTTTAGATTAAACAAGTAAATAAATAAATATATTGCAAGTAATCCCAGGTGCATAAAGTCAGATGCCAAAGGGTTAACCCTTGACAACGATAGATTAAATAATAATATTGTAACGATACGCGTCAGCAGCCGAGGAGAGCGCGTGTGAGATGCGTCATCCGCCGATAGAAGTCTCTGGAGTTACCGCGAGTGATCGAGATGCGTCATCGTTCTGGAGGAACGTCGAACTTATTGGAATGAAAGCCCGCATTGGTATAAAGGAGCAGTCTCTGAGCAAGCGACCAGCCTACTAACGACAGCCTACCAGTGGAATACGTGACGCGTAGTGAACGCTAGGTAAAAATAAATGTACGCGAATTGAATATAAATAAACTGTATAAATAAATTAGTAAGTGTTTCGCATTAGAATTGGTGTTAGTTTTGCGTTTTAGTGTTACATTGTTTAAAGGACCGAAATTTTAAATAAACGTTTTAAAAGCGTTACAATATTGTTTAACATATTGCGCTTAAATACAACGCTTTCGAACTGTGCCGCTCACATCTTTTTCTTGTACTCTCCAATTTATTTTATATATTAATTTATGCAAATTAATAAAAAAGAAGCATTGCGCTTTTAAACTCCTAAGCTAGTTTAACTTCGTAAAGAGGTACAAGATATTCATGATATCACAAGGATGACGTTTTCAAAACAAACTTAATTTTTATTGTAATTAAAGCTTAAGTTTAAAATCAATACCGACCTAATTTAATCAGAGAGTTCAAATATTTTAATAGTTAATAACCATTATTTGACTTAGATGCCGTAAGTGATTACACTCCTAAATTAGACTTTAACAGTTGTGTAACTTTGGATAAATTAATCGTCCTGAACATCTCCAACCTGTTGTTCACGACCATTGCGGAATCTCCCTTTTAGCGGTGGATTCAGCACTTATGCGAAAATGTGGTTCATCAAAGACGAAAGAACATCGGCCACGTACAGTTTAATTCGCATCAGCTGATCTGAAGTTTCCCACTTAATTTCGATTAGTCAATAGTGGTGCTATGTTTATGTTTGTGCTTTTTAAACAAGGAGCAAGTCTTTATCTTTGGTTAAACATACATCCCGTATCCTCAGTTTAGGTTTAAATTTAAAATCATATTTAATTACTATGTAAATGTCATACACGTCATTCGCACACACTAAAATTTCGTAATTCGTGCTTTAAACGCAACTTTCATTAGAGCGGACTTTTAAGATGAGATGAAGATGAAGATACGGGCCACTACGTGAAGCGGTGCCGTTTCATGTAATTTAATCATGAGTAATTAGAGAGAACCTCAAACATGAAATCTAGATGTTAATATTTATTCGGTCCAAGTGTCTGTATTCTTTCTGAAGTATTATTATTAGGTATGAATCTACGGTTTCCTTTCAGAAATTCATAATAAGGTAGGTACTAAAGGTACTTAAACATAAAGTATAAGCTTCTAAAATTATCAAATCGTTATTTCCCTTCCCTTTTTAAAGAAGCTTTAAATTATCCCGACCTATCTACAGCGTTCTAATTCCTATTGATTTGGATTTAGGCCTATTATATTGAAAATATATGAAAATAAAATGCTAAGGTCTGTTGTGCAAGAAAGAACAAAAATTCGTATTTAAGTCCTTTTGATTAAATACAGAAACGCTTCCTTTATTAAAAATTAAATTAATAGTAGAAAAGTACAATCGCCCACACATTAATGTCTCTGTTACACAGTAAAATGCTGGAGAGGAACTCTAAAGCAAGTTTTTTTTTTAAAGCTTAGCTTCAGGCGGATAGAACAGAGTCCAATGTAGTGTAGAACTACAGTGCTGATTGAATTTAATGCTCGAGCGCTCTTTTATATAGCCTGAAGTATAAATGCTAGTACGACATGAAGAACATTTCACTGACATTTTGTTTATACTTATTTTAAGCAGTGGCGCGCCGATAAAAGAATTTCTGTCAAACCTACGTTTAATCGAGAAAGTAAACGAAGTTTAAGTAGATCATGAAGGGATTTTATAAATTAATAGACGTCGCAGGAAGTTAGCTGAAAGTAATATTCAACTAGCAAACATTTAATCCCCACAACTAACTTTTGAGGGAAACTTGATCATCGGATCAACAGTGGTCAGCGGACCGGTAACAACTTGACAAATCCGTAATGAATACTCTACCAAAACTAACATTAACACTCTATCACAAACATTTACAAAACAAATTTAGTTAGTTTGTATTTACAACGACTCATGGAAATCGACTAAATTAGATAGGTGCTATTTGTAACCCACACAAATAAATTTTAAATTGTTTAATGATGGAACTTTGTAGTTTACAGTATGTATCGATTGTGGTAAAACAAACAATTAGGCGTGTATAACGAGTTGCTTTCATGAATTATTTGCACTTCCGAACGCGTACAATTTGCCTTTCTAATATGACGTTACACATACTGTTATTGTAATTGTGTTATTTTACCGCCGACCGTTATTGTAACTGACCAGTTGCCGAGTTTACGATTTACTTCCAGTCTTAGAGATACTATTCAATAGTTTTATAGCTACGGATGTCCTGAGTAAACACCCGAAGGATTTCAGCATAATTTACATCCTAAGTTCATGCACGTTGTAACTTCCGAATTTACAGGAATTCCATGCAATGTACGTTAATTAACTCTTAATATAATAATAACAAAGGAAGTTGTAAATTTCATAGATATTTTCTATTATAAAACCAACGACCATGTGCTTACGTAAAAACTTACTCGGGTTTTATCTACGTCTATTTCGGGTTTTCAGGAGTTGATTTTAGTTTTCTGTTCAAATTGCTTTGCATGTTTACCTAACGGATGTAGTCTGAGTAAACATACAAAAAGTATACCCAAATGTGAAAATGAAAAGGTAAACATGAAGTTATTAAAATTACAAAACAATCTGAAAAGTATAAGATTCATATGTTTGTGTTTTTAGTTAACAAACTGCAAACCTACAAGTCTGACCACTCGCGCTACAAATCACAGGCGTTGTCAGGGGTTCTCATCTTCTCCGGTAGTAGCTGACATTTTCAAGCAATTAATCCAGAAGGTAATGACCTTGGAATGCTCATAACTAAAATTTAAGATGTGATTCTGTTATATAGATGAAACATTAATCAATTGTCTCTGGAGGAGGCATTCTCTTGCATTCTTCTTATATCATCTTAATAATTATTTTCTTCTTCTTCTTCTTCTTCTTCTTCTCCACCTCCTCTTTTTGCATCCATTATTTTTCTTACTGTCTTGCCCATTCTGGAAACACAGTCAAACCAGTTCAGCTCCCTTTTGTTTATTCTTGTAGTTAGTGATTCCTGGTTTAGTGTTTCTCTTATTTTTTCATTTCGAATTCTATCCATTAGTGTCTTTCCTACTATTTTTCTTAGTGGTTTCATTTCTGCGGCTGTTATTGGTTTGATGCCTTTCTGATTCGATTTTTTTTTATCTCTAAATCCCAATTTTAGCCGTTATTATGATTAATTTTTGTTTAATTCCCTTTCCCATATCGAAAAGTTTGGCTATCTTTCCGCTCATTTGAACCCTTTTTCATATACACTTTTTGTTTTCTGTATTAGTATACCTTCAGTTCTCTCAGAGAATCCCATATTACTCTTCTATCAATGCTTTCAAACGCTGCCTCTGCATCTACAAAACTGATAAGTAATTCTTCTCCTTCTATAATATTTCATAGTGTGAATATGTCGTCAATTGTTTGTATTATTTTTCTGAATGCTGCTGGTTCTTCCTCCATCTTCATTTCCATTTCATTTCGTATTTTACCTTTTTAATTCTTATAGACAGCTTGAAAACCATTCTGCCATATTGCTCTATAATTTTCACATTTAAATTCGTAGTATTATTAGGTTTTCCTCCCAATACTTTGGTATTTCTTGTTTGTTCTATGCTACCCTAAGTATGTTTTCGATTTTTTATTTTCTGCTACTTGTTTTTGCTCCACCTCATTGGTAGTGCTATCTTTTTCCTCGGCATAAAATCCTCTCCATATCTCTAGAACATCTTGTATTGAACTACATTAGCTACTCTTGCTCTTTCTCATCTCTCTGTCTTATCTGTTCCAACTTCTCTCCTTCCAAGACTTTAATCTTATTCCAGAAGCTACTTTTATTGATTAGAACTCACTTGATCAGAGTTTGTTTAGTTGTACTTCTTCCAGGCATCTTTTTTCGTTCTTATCTCCTCCTTCATTTCATTTCTGTGACCAGTTCGTTCCTTTGGTGTTCTTTTCAATTTTCTTTTTCCACAAATTTCTTCTGCCCTGCTGAGTATTATTTTCTCAAAAATTTTCCACATATCTTCCAGATTCCAGTCGTTTTCAATTTTACTTATTCTTCTGAATAATGTATCTCTTTCAACCTGATATTTTTCCTTCACTTCTGGAGTTTTTAGCTTATATATTGTCAATCTATTATACAATGGTAATTACTCTCTGGTATTTCTCTTGTAGTCTATGTAGTCTTTTAACTTATACTGCTGGCATCTCTTTCTTCTGTCGTGGAAGTGCATTACTCATGTAGGGGTTGTCCAAAAAATGTATTTCCAATAAGCAAATCATTAATACGACAAAAGTGTATCATATTGATGCCATTTCTAGTTAGCGTATCTTCTCTAAATCTGTCCATACACAATTTTAATAACATCAAAGGTCATCGCAATATCAGGTTCATAAATATAGAATACAACAATTCTCTGGCCTTTCTTAATTTATTGGTAACTTGAGACCAAATGATTCAATTTGTAGCAAACTTATTCACATGGATAGATATCTACTTGCCAAGTCTGGTCTTCATTAAACCCATAGGGTTTCTTTAAAAACGTTCTCTCATTCGCCGGACGACCTCAGTGTCCCAGCCCAAAAATACTCCTTTTACTAAAGTAAAATTCGCAAACCTTATCATCAAATGCATTTATAATATTTGCTAGTGCGGTTTCGTGTAGATTGGAGAAACATTTCGCTTTGTACAGATCCGTATCTTTAAATGGAAATGAAACCTAAATAAGGTGTTTCTTCACAATGGTTGACATCTTGTTAATACCGGCCATAGCATGCTATTTAAAACAATCAGCTCTCATTTTCGCTGTTTTTCTGATTGTATCTTCAACCGGAAAATCCGCAAAACCATTGTATGTAATTAATAAGAGCTTTCACAATATACCCGCGACAATGGTTGTCATCCGCTTTCTGTTAGTTGACAGTCCATCATTGGTTCTACGCCTGACACCATCGTACTCAATTACTGCTACCTTTAAACAATTACGTGATTGGCAACTGTCAATATGATCACTTTATTACCTTTTTCTTTTCAGGAGTGAAGAGGAGATATCCTTGCTTGAAAGTTATCTCAAGTTGCGCGGGTGTAATACGCGTACAACAAATGTGAGTAATTACATGAATCAGTTTTGGGTCTTCTCCCATTCAGAAGGGTGGTTAACATGTTCTAGCTTCTACTTTCTGATGAAGTTCTTTACAAAACTGAGTGAAACATTAAGTTCTCCAACCTCAGCATTAAGATCGTCCAAGTACAGAAGGCACTAATGCAACAAGCTACTTTTTTCTACAACCACTAGGAATTGACTGCTTCTAACATATTTCAGATACGGAAGGTGACTCTTCCAAGCGTTTTAGCAATTCTGCAAATAGTCACTCTGCGGCACTGAGGCTACTGTCAACGTCAACTATGAACTCACAAGTTGTAATTATGCAAGTTAAAAAGAAAAGTGGTTTGAGATTAGTGAAGTCATCTGTGGTTTAGTGTTTGGTTGGTTATTGCATGATTAAATGATCAAAAAGGAAATGTACAGTAGCGATTTCGAAAATGAAGACTTTCTCTACATATCCCTATTTCACAGGCCGCCTATGAACCTTCATTAGATTTATTACCTAGAACGTCAAAAGCAAAGTACAAACACATTTAAGAATGCTTTATGAAATGGAAGCAGCAAAATGAAGCCAAGTCTCTTTTCCGAAAATGTGATGTTAGCGTACCATATAGGTACGTATGTAAAACGTTCAATTGACATATTTAAATGTTTCAAGTTACGTACCCGACTAAAAAAGAATCGTCAAGATGTTAAAGCAAAGTGAAATGGTTTTCTAAAATGTTTCTTTTAAATGAAGTTTGTGTTTGTAAAGGAAATGCATCTGTCACTGGTGGTAATTCGCGTGGAATTACATGTGTCCCTGGTTCCGTGTTCGTAGTGGAATACACAATTTCGTAGTTTCTTACCATTGATGGAGTGTAAGTAACATAGCAATTGAGTGTCAGCACTAAGCCTACTAACCGATGATGAAATTTAGCTGGTTCTTTATTTCCTGAACTACCGGAGCTTACCATACTCTCTTCACCCTAAGTTTTGTATCCTTATGTTGACAATAATTGTCTATGTACATGTACATTCTGGTCAATATGTGTTTTCTAGTCAACTTGAAAGATTGCCATGTAAACCAATACTCTTAACATCGATTCCGGCCGGTCTCACATCAGTTCAGAAATATTATCCTTTAATCGGATATAAAGTAGGTCCCTTGGTTTCGTCAAAATTATAGTTGTGTAATGACAACGTCCATAGAAGTCGAGACGCCTGGAGATATTCGTACCAGCAAGCCAATTTTACCAATAAACAAACAAACATGTAAACCATGATAGTTAGTATCGTCTATCTTTAAACATGATGTAAGCCCATACTGGTTGAAATGCTGTTAACGGAGCCACCATATTCTTATTATATGAATCATTCCTTAAATTAATTTATTAAAGTGTTTACATTAATTACCGGTATATGGAGACAAATATTTTCTCTTTTGAAATGGATAAGAACAGCTTTATCCTAAGCAGCAGCATTCATGAAAATACCGGTGTTTCATCAGGCCAGAGCATCGGCAGATATGATTGATTATTAGTGACTATTTTAAACCAATTAATTAAAAATGACGGCAAACAAATCACTATTACATCATACCTACGCAAGCTGCAGCTAAGTATGTCCGTTCAAACATATGTACGAATAAGTTTAGTTAGTTACTACAGAAATACAAATAGAAATACTAAATAATTTGGAATACCTAAATCACTACAATATACACTAGCACCTTTTAGTTTTCAGAATTAAAAAACACCGAAAATTCAGATATTATATTCATTTTAGCTCATTTCTTTCAACACTTAGTAAGTTTTCTATACTCATCATAGATCATGGGCGAGTTAAGGTTCTACCCATACCTTATTCCGGGAAACATCGGACTACATTTCAATCTTTCTCTTTCAGCACTTCTGTTAGTCTAAAAAGTCTTGCCTTTAATAACAACTCTTGAGCCATGTAGGCTGCTCCAAGCAAGAAATATAATTTAATAATTATTAATTGAGCATGCACCCTCTCCGAAACTTCTTTCAGATCTAATATTGTTCAGTGAAATAGATCGCATTCTATTTCGTGGTTTCCTTTAGATTTTCTTTGTTTATTTACTCTTCCATATTTCTTTGTACCGGGTGTTCATTTAGAAATTTATCACCCCGGTACTTGAGTGTACTAACATTTGTAAAAGAAAGCCCGAAACACGTTAACAGTATCGTTGAAAGGTGCCTATTTTGTCATTAAGAGTTAATCTTTGTTTCGCCTCTCTA
This sequence comes from Melanotus villosus, assembly GCA_963082815.1. Classification (NCBI taxonomy): domain Eukaryota; kingdom Metazoa; phylum Arthropoda; class Insecta; order Coleoptera; family Elateridae; genus Melanotus; species Melanotus villosus. The sequence continues at coordinate 96,604,015 of OY720419.1, read as the reverse complement.
TCTTGCAGAACCACCTCCTCAACAATATTGAATGATAAGGGGAGCCTAGTGATGCCACATTTCCCCATTTTGGAGTAGTGTTCCTTCAAATATTCAATTTTTGGGGCGCTCACTTTGAGAACAGTTTTACCCCGTTTGTCTACATCTTAAAAAAATGTAATTAATTTTATTTTGTACAAACGTCTTATTCGGTAGAACGCATGATTCTGATGGAGTATCTGGTTTCTGGATTTTAGGTGGAGAGTCATCCTCCACCCAAAATCACTTGCACTTAGGCCTCAGATGGGCCCATTGTGCTACCTCCTTGCAACATGCTCACCTTAGGCACATCACTCAAGCCATCCTAACCTTTGAATGAACCTGAGAACACTTGGCAGAGTGGTCATACTAGGCCAGAAGTCCACTAGCATGGATCCTGTGATTGCAGCGAGTGCAGGATATTCGAAAAGAATATGATCTGCTGTCTCATTTTCTAAATTGCAACCACGACAAGGTTTCTCGAATAGTCCCATCCTGCGCATGTGCTTAGTTAGTTATCCGCCCGCTCATTACCATAGAGTCCAGAGTGTCCTTTGGCCCAGACGAGTTCTAGGACATTGTCAATAGCGACTTGTTAAGGAGTCCTTATTATCCCTGATACAACTTTGTAGTTGTTTAGTACCAACTGAGTAGCTCTGCTGTTGCTTGCAATTCTGATAGGCTTGTTCTTGATTCTACGTACAAGAATTGCTCTTGCGCCCTGCATTATAGCCGCAGCCTCCGCTTGAAAGACTGAGATAAAAATGGTGTGCTTTCTTGGGGGGCTAGGTCATATGAGAAGTTCTGGAAGCTACCCTGGGCCTCCCACCACTGGACTTTCATGTGGACACGGTAGCACTACAGTCTGCTCTTAGACTGTGGGTGAAGGGACTGTGGAAGAATACAGGCGCTGGGGGAAGACACCATCAGATCCTCAGAGAGGCAGTCCTTCAGATACCCTTTCTGGGAGTACAAAAGCACTGCCTTCAACCCACCTACACATTTAGGAAGCACTTCGGAATCTATCTGAATTCTGAAGATGCAACTGAGCCAGATATATCCATCTACACTGATGGATCCAAAACTTCAGAAGGTACAGGGGCAGTCATCCTTTAACGGTCTCCAAACCTCTTTAAGGGTGTTAAAAGAGGAATAAGAGCATTCGTTAAAAGATGCTGTTGCAAGTAGAAGTTCAGATATTCAAACCACTCGAAAACAGCACGTTCAATTTTAAAGAACTAAATATGACAGAATGTAGATAATAAAAGTGACTTTAATATAACATGTCACCAGACCCTCTTTCTCATTCAATATTTTTAACAAAGTAAGTCTAGCTTAAGTTATGTTACATTAGATTACGTTACGCCTTTAAAAATCGGAGAAAACTGGTAAAACTACATCTCCCTAAGGAAATGAATTATTACTTTTGTAACTTGTAAACCAAATACCTATTTTGAACTAGTCGTAATAGATCTCCGTTAACTAGGTTTACTTTGGGCATACCCAGTAGTTCATAATTCGGTTTGCTAACTTCGCGTTCTTCCTTTAACAGAAACTCATACTGTCTTTTAATTTTCTAAAAGCTTCTTGAAAGTTGCATAAAGAAAACTAACCTCTACCCAACTCAGCTTTTAACTTTAATGATTGCTAATATGATATCCTCATTTAAAAATATTAGCTTTTATTTTCGTTTAAAAGCCAATTCGAAAGGTTTATTAGATAACCAGATGTTAAGTTTAATTGTGTTTATTTCAGATTAAATTCATATTCGAATATTGTTTTTTAGTATAGAAGGCACAAGTGGTACGATGTTAATTAATTCTGCACGTCTCGGATTGCTCCTTTCATTTCAATCATGAATTAAATTGCATTGCTTTAATCGAAACTAAAAGTTATAATTATACATTTACAAGTTTGTGGAACACGAACAACAATTTCTGCTTCAATGAATTTAATATTACGTAACTGCGATTAATTCAGTTAGGAATAGAAACTCAACATGATTGCACGTAACCGCTGCATAACTTTACTTGCTTGTAAAACAAAGTGAACACGGATTAGTACGTTTAGTTAAAGTACGCGCATATATTAAATGAATTGCCTTCGATATCCGTGAATACTGTAACTATTTATCTTAAATTGTGCAATTTATGGATTTAAACATGCACAGACATTCCTACAGTTCCTGCTTGCAGGTTATATTAATTCATTTCATTAACTGCTTAATGGAAACTAAGCTGCTATATTGGTTGATTGTAGACGATTGGTAGGGTTTAAATAAGCCTTCTGAAAATTTAATTAAAAGTGGATTATCCCTTCTAGATTCATAAATATGGTCCATTCAGGTGTTATACAATTTGTTTTATATTTATACGATTTAAATTTATGTTTCTTTAATATTTTATGTACGTAACTTTTACTTAACCCATTTGCTGCACTTAATTGCCGCACTCATATGTTGGGATTAGCACGAACAGCTGCCATTATATCAATTTCACGATCATGAACCGCAGGATTAATGATATCAGGTGCTACAAATCTTGAGCAAACATTACCAGTATTTTTAAATCTGCTTATGATTCTTCCAACAGTAGTGTGTGCAGGACGAGGTCTGTTGGGATATGTCGTTGCAAATCGTCTACACGTTTCCCTGTAACTGTTTCCTGTGTAGACCCATTTCACTATTTGAACTTTTTCTTCCACAGTGTAAATATTCATGACGATTTTAGTATAAAATCAAATAAGGCTTGATTTGTTTCAAACCATACATCAAGTTGAATGCCACTTAATCGTTTATTGCCACAGAAAAATAAATATAATAGGCTTTGTTGTTAAGCTGTTTTCGTAAAAGCAAGAGCTGATCTTTGGGATAAATTAACGCTGCTCTGATTCCATGGTGCGAAACCCCGTGGACACGGGGTATATCAGATTTACGCAAACGCTCTGTTTTGATAACAGATTATAAAAAATGCGTACAAATCGATTGATCAAGATATAGCACGATTTCTTGAATTATATAGGCAAAGTAGTTTGCAATTAAATCAAAAATAATGTATGGCTGCTCTATTTTCTAAAAGAAAGCTCAGTATTATAATCTTAAGAAAAACTGGTGTTAGGTAATGTATCTAACGTAATGAAAGGTACTACAAAAATTTAGAGATAAATAGATATAAACCACGTTTCAAGCAGTCTGTCTCCAGTAATTGTCTTAAAAAAGCATGTACATCCTTTTAAGTTGCTTATTCCAGACTCTTATGGTAAGTAACCACCTGCTCTATGCACCTTCGCAATATTAAAGGAGCCCAAAATAAAGTTCGTTTTTAAACTTATAATAAATACTAGTAGTAACATTTAACATTATTCTATACAGGGAATTTTTCTTTTTAGTATACATATTCCCTATGTATACTTTTAAAATAAACGCAATATGTAGGCAACCAACTATACACTAAACGTCTCGTCACGTGGTGCGTGAAGGTTATGTTTTATGTTTGTAAATAAAAAATAAATCAAAATTAGTGGAATGATCCTGTCTTGCTTTTAATATTATTCGATCTTAATATATCATAAATGGTCAATTTTTGGGGTCCCTTTCGTTTAAAAATGGTTCACTGTAAAACTTTTAGCGCAACTTATATTTTTTTCGTAAAATTGTACAATACGCTAATGCGCAAGCTTCTCTTTCGAAGTTATTTTCTCAACTAATTGTTGCACAATCATTTCCTAGTTTACATATCATAAGTGCCATGCAGACTAGATTGCAATAGCAGAAAACTAAGATCCCTTTTAATTTGCTTTGTAAAATAAACAAACTTAAACATTGTGCAGATTTTTAGTTGTAACCCGTTACACTTTCAAATTTGTACCCTTCCACTATTAGGTCCGCTTTGTGTAACGTAGTTTTTTGATCTTCATATTGTCGCCAAGTGGTCCGCATATTATTGTGTGGACTTGTTGTAAATCATTCCTTCTACATTCGTCCCCGACGAGTTCACTAGCTTTTCCAACACAATATTAAATGTTAGGTATTATATTATTCCATTCATTACGCAGAAGCACAATGGAGAAGAAAAAAATAATAATGGAGAATTATCGATACATTTCCGTGCACAAAATCTGCTACGAATGGAGTAATTCTAGAGGCCAATGTTCAACGTTAGACTACTTAATAAGAAATATAAGGTTTATGCCAAGCCAAATAACAGACGTAAGATACCTTAAATTCAGGAAACATAGGCGGTGACCATGAGCAAGTATTAAGTAAAGTAAAGTTTAGTCACCAAACATAAGAATATGCGGACCAATAGAGGTCTAAAGGAAGAAAAGATAAATATCGACTCTCTATAAACAGAAAGCACCAGAACTTCATATGAAAAGAAGAATGGGAAAAAACACTTTACGCACTGAACATCATAGAACCAATACTGTCATTAGCTGTTGCCAACACCACACAAATATCAAAGAGGAAATACAAAAGGCAGTAACCACGCTAAAGAATGGAAAGTTACCAGGACTAAATAAAATTAATAATGATCTAATAAAATATGGCGGACATAGTTTAAATGAAGACTTGGAAAAGTTTATACAAAAAATATTTGACGCTGGAAAGGTACCTCAGGAATAGAAAGCCAGTATCACCATTCAGATTCATAAGAAAGGTGATAAAAATCAGCCAACAAATTGTCGAGGAATAACTTTATTAAGCTCGGTATGCAAATTTTCAACAATTATACAACCGAAACTAATTTTAGATACAGCAAATGGCGGAATAAACAAATAAATATATGACAATTGAAACTAAAGGTAAAAGTTATAAAAGAATGCCTAGGTCTGTGATGGTTTACGCGGCCCAAACGAGGGCAGACACACAGAAAGCAAATCTGTTAAACACCCCAGAGTTGAACATACTAATCTCTCTCTCTCTGTCTCTCTCTGTGTCTCTCTGTCTCTCTCTGTGTCTCTCTCTCTGCCTCTCTCTCTCTCTCTCTCTCTCTCTCTCTCTCTCTCTCTCTCTCTCTCTCTCTCTCTCTCTCTCTCTCCTCTCTCTCTTTCTCTCTCTCTCGTTATTAGTCAAGTCAGTAATGCGACTGGTTTGTTTTATGCTAGGGAAATGTGTTCTCTGCAGTAGTTACCTGATTGTCTTCCACAGAGTTTGTGACCGTATATTAAGTGTATAGTATATTATCTATCTTGTTAGTATATAAAGTCGACCACTCCGCAGACGAAATCGTTAATTGTAACCAAACGATTAACTGGCTTCACTCGCTCAAGTACCGTCCTCGCACAGTGGGGAATTATTTGTAAAACTCCTTGCCACTGCGTGAGATTCGAACTCAAGACTTCTAGCTAGGAGCCGAGCATTCTTACCAATACACCAACGAGCGTCTCCACTAAGACCTGTCGCAGGGAAAAGCAGATCTAATCTACCTAATACCTAATCAAGAAATAGAAACAAGCCCAGTAGTTAGACTAATAAAAATCGTAAGAGACCTAAACATAACCGGAAAGAGGGGTCCTGGTAGACCACCCAAGAGGTAGAAAGAAAGCATTTTTTCAACATCAGTTGATATGCCCTACAGTCAACTTTCAAAAGTAACAAACGTAATGTCTAGTAAAACGAAAAATAAGAAGGAAGAAGAAGACATGATAGGGCATATTCTTGCTTTAATTCTATATTAATTTAATGTAAATTGTTCCTACAAGTAGTTCTGGATTCTGATTTGATTTTGGACGTCATTCGGTGTTTCGTTAGTTTAGTACATTTGCTCTGTTGCTATATACAATTCTTCTCTTTTTATGCTGTTATGTGCCATTCTAAAGTCTACAAATAAGTACCTACTGAGTTTTCATGGAGTGTTCTCTGGTTTTTTCCATTATCTGATCTATGCCGCCTTTCTATGTCTAGGTCCACTAATTCTAAAAGATTTAATTAATTTTTTTAGACTAAGCGGTTAGCTGTAATTAAAACAATTATGATCAAGGTCATCTTGGTAATTTAAAAAAATATTATTCCAAATGATTGCGTTCATTTAGAGAAACAACCTATGCATACACATCACTGAAACTATAAAATAATATTCTATTCCACTGCGAACAGATCTTACATAGCACCCGTAAGAAATATAAAACCTGATGGTGATGGTGCAAGATAGACGAAACATTTCAAAACATTCTGTCTACATCACTTTTTAAAGCATAAAATGTTTCCTTAATAAGGTGCTTATAGTTTGTTTGATTATTTAAAAGGTGTGAGAAACTAGAATAGAAATTTGATTTTTTTCGTTTTATTGCAATCACCCGTAAAGGCCTGCAGTTAGGTGAAATTTCGCTACGGCACTATGTTAGGCACAAAATTTGCAGAGTACCGAATTTGAACCTATACTCTATCTCTTTTAATAAGTGAGATCCCTATAGTGGATCTCGAATTTGAATGAACCGTTATTAGTCAACGAAGTCTTCTAACAATTCTCCAAAGTGTTTTAGTCCTATATTGTATACAGCTTATTTAAGTTACTTAATTCAATGACCAACTTTAGATTTTTTGGAAAATGGAACGCCTGTATATTATTAGGTATTTGAATAGACTATATTAGCTTTATAGAAATGTAGTACACCTATAATTTTATAATCATAATAAAGCCCTTTTACCTTACAGGGTGGCGCAGTGGCAGAGCGTCAGGTTAGCGTAGTGCTGGTCCTTGGTTCGAATTCCCCTGGTGACCATTCGCCTTTGGGCACATAATTAACATATTACACTCTACACATGGTGCAGTACGTAGGTAAAACGGCCCACCAATCACCTAACCTGCAGGGTCGGACTGGGTTATGCATAGACACGTTAACACACCAATCTCGACACCGAGAATAAAAACAAAACAGATAAAAACTGCAAACCATATTAATCTCACATATAGGTATGTTTTTGTAAAATTCTCTACGAAATCGAAAAAAGGAATTCAAGCAAGTTTTAAGAGAAATATGGAAGACGGCAACACTGAAGTATAAAGGATATGTTTCACAACGTTTCGTTACTATCATCCCAATATTACAGTCAAAACCTATCCTGATTCATTTTTTATGTACCTTGTTTCTATATTTATTGATACAAAATAGCTTATTATGAATGTTACCAGTTTTGTTTCATTCGGTTAACATATGTTTACTAGGTAAGCTAATTCCTTCAAATTAAATTTTTGAATAAATTTTTGGTGGCAAGGAGATATTATATCAGAATGTCTGGTAATATACACGAAACACGCCATCGCTATACGGGCTCTCGAACAACCTCGAAGTAACGAGCCAATTCTGAGACTCTCGAGATGGGTAGCTACGTGAAGTCCCTAAGGATACGTTCGGTAACCAACTAGAAGCGTGCGATAAGATATAAGGGCGTTCAAGGAGCGGATTGGAACCACTCCGGGCATAAGCACAGCTACGAAGCAAACTAATGAATTGAACGCTGGGTAGTGAAATAAAGAGATCTTTTCGTTATACATAAATAAATTAGTCTAATTTAGTATTAGTTTCGTTCCTTTTACTGTTTTTATTAGTGCCTAAGTTTGTTACTTGTTGTTCGTTTTCAACTGTTAAGCAATAAATAATTCATACAGACCCACCAACCTGTTTGTAAAATCATTACGTCTGAAAATCAATTTAAACTTTTGAGCTGGGTAGTTTAAACGCCCTATATAAATAATTATGCCTGTCTTATACAATAGTATTAAGAATATGGTTCTCTAACTTCTAAAATAACTGAGTTATTTAGAAACATCGCTCGATACGTGAAAGGAGTACCCTTATAAATATGTTAGACACTAAAGGATAAATGTGTAAAATACAGTCTTATTATATTTGAGTAGGTGTATAATGGTTATCAGTTTTCCAAATTATTTTATTATAAATTTCGAGCTGAATTATTCGAAGTAAGTTGGCACATTTTACTTTAGAACTTTTAATTAAAACTATTGCCAGGATGTTTTCTAAGAAAAGTAGCTGAAGCATGTTGAAACTTCTGTCAAAATGTCTACTTAGTTTTATGAGTAATGCACATAGCTTTGAATTACAAATGTTTAATTCCATTAGATTACGTTTAAAAGCAGTAGCTTGGAAGCTACACGAGTTACAATGGAACCTTTACCTTGTGAAACATTTATTTATTGGGGTATTCCTTACTTAATTATTTGACGAATATTTATTCGGAAAAGGGTTATTATAACTAAATTCAGCATTAAATAAATATTCGAGAAACTTCGGTAAAGCACTCTATTATTTACGTACCTAGAGGGTTTTGTTTGATTTTATCGTACTGAAACCTAATATAAAATAAAATCACTTAAAGTAGGTAGAAGCAACTTAGATTGGTACAAATATTCTTTTTTATTGAAGCTACTAAAATAAAATTTACCGAACTCAAAAGTCAATACTTTCAAATAAACAGTTGCCATCCAAGAAAAAAAGAATAGCTTCTTCAAATAAAACAGATAAATTAAATTCTTGTATTTGAACATTCTGGACGTAGGCTCATTTATTTTTGTGTGTTCTTTCAGGGGAATTGTAAAGTTCGGGATTATTAATATTTGAAAAGCAATCCGTAACGAATGAGAAATATTTCCTTTTATTTTATTTCTGTAAATCCAAATCACGTTAGTGAAGAGGGGGTACATACACTGCATTCGGGATTTTTTTTTCCGGCGTTAGTTCATGATTTCTATTTATTATGTAGATTATACATTTACCTGGCAATTGAACAATTTGTTGAAATTTAATGTAGTTAGTAGGCGTCTTGTTGCCAAATAATTGGTGGAAAATACAAATAATAAAACCCAAGCTTAAAACGGATTCAATGATTTTAATGACGAGATAGATTATACCAGGAAAAGCCTTGATTACACTAAAGTATGGCTACTCTAACATAGCTAACTACAAAAAGAAAGATGTGAATGTATTATACATTCCTAAACCTTGAGGATATTCTGAAAGGATTTTCCAACTGAGGGTGACTTAATTAAATAACCGCAACTATGATATTATGCTTATTCGTTTTATGATTTTATTTTATGTTTCTAGTAGTACAAGGCACCCACAAACGCAAGAGCACATTTCAAATTTGCATCACAAGCGACGCGGTCCCTTTATGTAAATTTGGCACAAATAAGCTCGGCGTTCTTAGCTAAGCTTTCTCCAAGTAACCAAGATAATTGTGGTTTCTCTCTGTAACGAGGCGAGGACTTAATCACATAATGCTAAACTCATTTACGTTTAAAACTAGTTAACTAACACAATAACAATCTTGCCGACTACGTAATACAATACCTCTGCGTGATATGTCTGCACCAATATTTTTACTTTTAGAAGAATGTCCGAGAGAATTACAAAAATCGTCCGTTTTCAATTTTAAAGCTCCTTTCAAGTTAAAAGTATTTCACCATCATGCTATATTTATAATTTGCATTAATCATAGTAATGCCGGAACACGGAAAAGCCATAAAAAACATAAACGTGTACTGTTCTATCTGCCATGTTGAGTTAGGAGATTCTGGAGTAAAGGATTACTTTTCAGAAACTTTAGACGAAGTGATTCCTGAAAGATTCGGAAGACTAGATAAGTTTATTTTTCTCGTATACTTTGAAAAGTTAGTTATCTTTTAATCGCGTTCGCTTTTTGTTAGGCAAGAAGAAATTTCACAAAATAAACCAAATTGTGTTTAAAAGCAAACTTTAGATGAAATAATCGAGATAATGCATTGTTTGTAATAAATTTAAAGTTCAGACAATAAGCTCTGAACCTAATGGTAGACTGCTACAACCAAACCCTTTTTCGTGCACTGCATTTCACTTCAATTTACAACATTCTTGCTTTTATTAACTTACGAACTCAGCTTCTACGACAAAGGAAAAGCATTCTGCTTGCTAAGACAGAAAACACTCTTTTACGACCGCTTGCTACATTTGAATGAACTTGCTTACTCTGGAGCTGGACTTAATCAACGCATATGAGTATGAAAACAATTGGGTATTTTTACATTTCAGAAACATCCTTTAAAAAATGTAACAATTAATAAAGAAAGTCTTAAAGACAATCAAACCTGGTCCTTAATTTATATCTTTCTTTGACATACGGAGGTGAATTTTCCTGCTGTTAACCTTGAGTTTTGGCCCCCATGATCAAATATTGAGGTAGAATAGACTTTATTTTAGAACACGATAGGAATATTAATCGTACCTTAACAGTGCACACCATATTAAACCTATGTTACTTGATTTTCAATCAAAGAAGAACTTCTTCATTCGAAAAAAGTTTTGCGCAGAACCGAGGTCTTAATTCTACAAGGCAATTAATTACTATCATTCACTACTGAAAGGAAGCAAGTAGGATAGTGGTTACTGCAGAAATTACAAGGAACATACAAAGCTTTTAAAGATATGATTTGAAGTTAATAGAATTACTTGTTCAAAATTCATCATTGTTAATTAAATCCTATAAAAGTTGAGAAGTGATAGAATTTACAAAACAGTTTAATATTTATATGTATAAGCGCAAAACTTCAAACTCTAATACCAGTACCACCGAAACTTACTAATTAAGCAAAAAAGCATTTATTTAGCTGAAAATGTATATTAATATAATATTTTCTAAAGGATTGTTATGGCGAGTTTGATATTTTATACTCCTATTTCTTAGTTGGGACCTTCACCACCAGTTTCTAAAATAGAATTATATTATAACGTGAGTTATTAATTCATCAATATAACTCTATTTTAACAACTGGTGGCAAAAATCCCAACTAAGAAATTAATGTAAAACATTAATATAAAACCCTGATAAATAAGATTTCAAAATTTAATCCATGCCAACAAAAACTTTTAATTAATTAGAACAAAAAATAAACAACAAAATGAGAACCATAGTTTTCAAATAGTTAGATGAAGCTAAGAAAAATCTGCAGAATATTTCTGGATAGTTAATATTGACTTAGGTAGTAAAAGCGCAGTGGCAGAGCGTTAGACTAGGGTTGTGCTAGTCATTGGTTCGAATCTCCTGATGGGCAGAACTTCCCTGCAGTCTGGAAGTCAGTATTGAGTACTGTTGACCATTCGTTGCTGGGCACCTATTAATGACACTTTATTCCGAATAGATGCCTAAGAGGTAGAGTAACAAGGTCCTACATCCTACATGTACACACACTTGCACTAATATACATGGCGCAGTATGTAGGTATTAAACGCCGCGCCAACTTCGTAACCCGCAAAGAGCCCGTAGAGCCACATATGTTAATGCACCAGTCTTGAGAATCTCGACACCGAAAGGCAGGGGCGTCGGAACGTTTTTGTCAATGAGGGGGGCTGGGTGGCAACACAGTAAATGAGCACTATATTTATAATAATGTCAGGGTCGTACATAGTCGGAGTTAGACTGCCACACTTGGGGGTGCAGGAATCCTTCACGAGCAAAGCGAGGCGCCTGTTATGTAGCGCCGTAGGCGATAATTTTTGAAATTTTCAAGGTAAAGCGCTCTAATGAAAAGTTAGAAAATCGCGATACAAAAATATTTTCTACAAAAAATAGGTTTCATTAAGGAAACTTTTTTAAAAAACAGTAATTTTTAATAACCTGAAAGATTTCTTCCATTAACGTGGAAGTGGAGTGTTGGAGTGATGCTTACATTTCGACTCATTGCTTTGCTATTTTAACGGCGTTGTGTATGGATGTTGTTTCTGTTGCCGGCGTTGTTGAAAAGCTTTCGTTTTAACGTTTTAACTTTTTAACACGTGTTTTGGTTGGTTTCGCGGTTTTTTTTCGGTGTGATTGTAATTTGCGGACTTGGGGGAGGGGGCATTGTCCCCTCTGCCCCCACCCCCGGTTCCTACGCGCCCGCCGAAAGGTATAAGAGGTTACAGATAATACATACATTGACTTAGCAATAATATAGAACCGCTCGGATGTGGAATGTAGCTAAAGATAACCATTGTATGTATTGGTCGTGGGGACACATTTTACCATCTGTAGTAACTACATAAAAAATAGTGAAGATTTTTTAAATAATATCTTTTCCTAAAAGGCCATATTAAAACGTTACGGCGCTGTAAGGTTGTAATTAAAAAAATGATTTTTTTGAATATATTAAAAATTTCCGGAGATTTATTTTTAATTTTCACAGTGTTAATTAGGGTCTACCAAGGTCATAATTTGATAGTAGTAAGACTAATAAGAAAGCTTTAGTCCGATCAGTGCCGTAGTGAAGGGGGATTATTAGTGGAGTAACGTTAGGCAAAAATAGGGCGCTATCTCGGAACCGGTAAAAACTACTCCGATTTGAATGATTCGTGAAGCCAAAACATTACGATTTATCTAAAATTGCCTTAGTCCAAAAGTTAATATTTAGGGAGATACAGGGTGTCAAAGTCGAAATTTTAATTTTAATTTTTTGCTGTAATTTTAAAAGTTTTCGAAATATTCTTATTAAAATTGGGGAAACCACCTTTGTTGCTACGAGAAACAATAATCCATCCTCAATTTTAGTGTCGCTCTTAAAAGAACCTTATTTTTGCTACACCTACATCTCGGTAGCAAAAATAAAGTTCTTTTAAGAGTTACAAATTCTTATCTTCCTGTTTCTTGAGACATTTTAGATTTGAGCATATTCCTCAATGATCCTAAACGTTTGTTACTTTCAGTTATTCTCTCCTTTGTTAAAAAAAAAATACATTAACATACGAGTTGTAAGTTTAGTATTAATTTTTCTGTCATGATTCAGATATCTAATATTACACCACCAAACGAAAATTATGTGACATACGTAAACACGTAAAGCTAAAAGAAAATTAACAATGACAAATGTAACACCTGGTTTTAGAAGGTAAAGCATTCTGAGACAAGCAAGGAAGATGATGAGGAGGAAAGAGCAATGGAAATAAAATTAAGAAAAATAAGGTTCTAAAGGAAAACGCTTAGAAGAGATTGAAAAATAAAAATTACCAATAATCAATCAATATAATCAAATATTTTAATAATAACTTTTAATCTTTATATAATATTCAACCTTAAACGCTTGGAAAAATTTTCTGTTACGCGCCGCACGTCTTGTACTGAGATTCGATCCCACTCTCTGCGCAACGATTGTTTCAACGGCTCCAAACTTTTGTGGGACTTAGCACAGGCCTTGGCCTTCAAAATATACCGCTGCGATATGTTGAAGGCCATTGTGCTTCCATGGACCCAATAGCACTTCGGCAATATACAATGGACGTTCCAACAAGACTCGGCGCCAATTTTCCGTACTTCATCACATCTGACGAATAGCCGCGGTACTCGCCCGACATTAACCCGATGGATTACAGTATTTGGTCCATTTTGAAGGCCAGGACCAATGCTAAACCCCACAAAAGTTTGTAGTCGTCAAAACAATCGTTGCGCAGAGAGTGGGATCGAATCTCAGTACAAGACATAGACAACATTAGGTTAGTAATTATAGATGTTGAGCTTATTGTTATTGTCAGAAGCAGAGTTTTCAGCGCCACCATAAGGTGTAAGCAATCTTGAATTAATCGTGCATGGTGCTAAATTTAAATGTTTGTTCCTTTTCTATATCCATAAATCGTATTTATATAAAACTGCCAACCGAAAAATTACATTGTTCTGAAATGAAATTAATAATTGTTCAAATTGTTGTATTATGTACGTATAGCTAGAGATGATTTCTAGTTATCACACATTTCTTTATTTATTTCACATTTGCACTGAGAATGTCATAACTACATTTCAATGAATTATTATACAAAAAAAGAATCTAATGAAGGTGACGAACTATGACGACTACGATGAATTATCGAATTTTTTTACAGGATATTGCTCTAATACAAGTCGGTACTAAATTCACTAAATTGAATTAGCACGTGTTCAGCACACTGCAAACTGCATCAAGTCCCAATGAAATGTAAACGGAAATGGGCAGTTTTATAGGTTATGCTAGACTCAGCCGAGCACGGCGTGCGGCGCACCACACCGTAATATCACGTGATCTTGCTCATATAGCGACACTACAAGGTGTAGTTTGTAACTATAAATTATTATGGTTTGATCTTGACGTATAAAACTCAATCCCCGTGAGGCTGTGTATTGCCTCAAAGGGCGGCCACTTTGAAACTGACTGAATATATAATTATTAAAAGTTCATATTAGCCACAAACCGCTCGCGGTGCAGCTGTTGTTGAGAGGGTGCAAAATCTAGTAATGGGAGATCGTCGCTTGACCGTACGGGAGATTGCTGAATAGAACACTGATCACTCTCCACCGATATGCGGCCATTTTTAAATCGGTCGAACCACTTCTTTATTTGTGTTCTCCCCATGGCATCATCTCCAAACACCTGGCGAACCTTACGAATTGTTTCGCTTTGAGCGCCACCAAGCTTTTGACAAAACTTGATGCAGCATCTTTGCTCAACACGTTCAGTTATTTCAAACGAGTCGGACATCCGACAAATACTTGGAACAACACCTCACACAGCAGCTACCAAGCAGCGAACGACGCACCCGATGGCGAAGTGAAAATTCAGGTATGCGCATGAAGGTGTCGTTCTCCACTGTGGAAAGTGGCGCCGCCCTACCGTCATTATTTTGTCCGGGAAAATTGAAGGTCCGATTCTTTTTAGACAGGCCTCGTACATTTTGTTGAACTTAATGCACGACTATACTGAAGAAACTGGTTTGATTACCGAAATACGTATTATCCATCAAATGTACTTATATTCATATTAGTTGTATAGTTTTGTTCTGTTAATGTGATTCGTGTAGTTCTGTTTCAGCAGAGTTCTCTAATTTGGCTAAGACTATGACTCATATATAAAAAGAAAAAGTAAAACAAGCAGCGGCAATAATTTAAAAATTAAAATTAAATTTGCAATCAAATCTTGGTCTTTCATTTTTATATACCTACAAGCAACATATATCGAATTGCTGCGGTGATTCTGAACGAGTTAAGAACTTTTTCATCTGAAATTTGATACAAAACTTACTACTACATACATCTAACGCGAAAGCAGAATGTAATGAGAAGAGCAAACAAAGAACCGTTAGGAAATGTAATTAGATAAAAGTTCTGAGGTAGGAAACAAGATTTGTTCGAATGACGTGATACACAAAAGAAAACATTGCAATGAAAATCTAGTCAGGTAATTCTGTTGAAGAGAACTGTCTAACCTTCTACAGATATTGGTGATTACTGCATAAAATATACAGAAATGTCACTAAAATGTGGAGAAAAAATTTAAATACGAAGAGTCTAGTTTTTTCTGTATTAAAAGATATTCATTTTCATCCAGTAATTGACTATATTTACATATATACTAAAACTACTATTTTTATTTTTAAATTTATATTTATGCGCGTCATTTCAATTAGCGCTACGTATATATTGTTAAATTGAAATTTTTTGTGCCCTCTGAAGTTTCAACTGCGAGTTTAATATATTATAACATTGCAAAGCAGCAACAGCTTTAATGATGCACTACCAGGAACGCTAAAATATAAAATACAAGTACTATCGTTTCCACTGTTGAAATTGTCGCTGAAAAACACTCTAAATAAAAATTCCTCATTAGTCGGATGCATCCTTTAAAATATGTTTTGAAGTCTCTAAATTAAAACTAATGTTGATTATATCAAAGACTTCATTGTTGACAATGCCAGCGTTTATAACTTTGTACCTTCTCGGTAGTAAATTTTCCGGAACTTTATTATTTCCTATCATCGTTCAGTGAATGTGCAAGCATAGAATTATCGCCCATAAACACACGTGCGAAGCCGCTCGAAAGCACCGATATAAAGCATAATCAAACAAAAAGGTCGCAAATAATTTTTCCGAGCAATAAAGCTCCTATTAAAGCTCGGTGCATTTTACTTCAGCTCTAAATCAAATTGAGTCGTGTTCTAAATAAATTGCAGAGTTAGAGATCATCACTTTGTGCGACAGCCATATTAAAACCTGGTTCTAACGAGCGCTTTCGAAATGAATTTATTTCGGACTTTTTATATTTTTACGATAAAACAACCGGACTTCAGCACATCATTAAATTATTGGAAAACTTTGTTAGCACACAAGCGTGAAATTTTATATCAATGGTTTTTAATAACTGAAGTGAAATGTTATAATCATTCATACCATTGTACATTTCAACACAATCAGACATTAATTGAAGACATGAGGAAATTGAAAATGTCGTTTTACTTCGGTACAAATTACTTGTTAAATTGTACATTACAGCCATTGCACGTAATTCACTGAGACTTTACTTAAAATTAAATGAACAATAATAATAAATGGTTTTATTTAATGTGAAACAAAAAATATGTAAATACATAAATGTGTCGGTAAATAACTAAAATAAAATAAACAAATTCACATTAAAATCTCAAGGAGCTACTTCTCAGCTACATAACTGGTTTTCAATCAGCCCTTGACCCTATAGAACTCAAAATTCTTATTAATTTAATGCCTAAATATTCTCACGCTGGTTTTTCAGATACAAGAAAACTATTTAATAATCATTTTGTGTCATCAAACCTGGGACAGGCTATTTTTGTATTCAATTTCCCTCGTGAATGAACTTGTAAAATTAACTCACTTTAACCTTCACGAAAACCAGAGGAACAGAAATATAACGCAACCTCTGATTCAAATCTTCGCAAACGTATTAAATTCGGGTTTGTGGCACGATGGCGAAAATATTGCCTTCGTTAACTCACCTCGACATTTAATAACCTCTCAAAGCTTTGATATCAAGTTTTCGGCAATAAAATGTTTACGTTGTTCCCTAATGAAACTTTTTAGGGGTGGTTTGGGCGTTCAAATGACACTGATTATGCATTAAAGAGTCGTCAATATGTTTGTAAAATTACATTTCAATGATATACGTAAACTAAGTTATATAGTTTGTTGATATTTACTTCGAATAAACCAGTCGAGTTTTTTTGGAATAAGGATTAGTCATTATTTTATTTAGCAAGGTTCTAATTTGAGGTAATGTTTTTTGTAGATATTTCTACGGCTGTTTATTTAAAAAATCTGTTGGTGGTGGCATTTTGATTATACACGTTACAGTTATCTGATTGTAATTTGTTACTCAAATAGTAAGATTTTCAAGATTCCAAATTACCACGCCATATTCCAGTTGAGGCTGAACCAAGGAAATATAGAAAACTAATTAAAGCATTTACATTTGTAAAATTTTTGTTTGGAGAAATATAAACAACATAAATCGATTGTTAATACTGAAAGAACAGCTTTACTGTATTTTAAAGGTTCTAACGATGGGTTAATGAAACTACTGAAATTTACTATTGTTGAAAATTTTCTTATGCACAGCCAGTTACCTACACTGACTGCTACAAGTGGACTCAGTCATATTTTTTCAGGTATCATTAGTAGTACCACTAATAAACACCCTCTACATCCGGTATATAAGGCGGCATATTTTAAACATTAACACGATGACTTGTTTTGATATGGATATACGGTAACTCCATTAACAGGGCGATGCCGTCAAATTCTTGGGAATGTGAATTGACTCCAGTCTTACTTGGAACCGACAGGTTAATTATGTATTTATATTGTGACGTAGTGGTTTTGAACCGATATGTTACCAGTTAACAAAAATAAGTTAATTTAATTTAGGTACAGTCTTTTGACAAACTACGTCACGTGAATGTTTGATTGGCTTTACGAGAGGTTTTAGTAAAGGTCGAATTCAACTAACAACATGTATTCTGTTCTGTTCTGCATCAGGTTTTACAAAGGTTATTCTAAGTTACAATTGCAAGTAAATACTTAAACAATTACTTTTAACAACAAAGTTCATGAAAAGAATTAAAGTATTTTATACAAACAATCAGCAAGTCTTGCTAATTAAATATAAAAATAATCTTACGTGAAAATTACAGGCAACATCGTCTTGAAGCGTATCGACTTTTCGGAAATACAGCAGCTTCAACGGATGCGAATAAGCGTGTCTTAGCGTACAGTAAGCTGTAGTATTTATACCTTAAAATTGACTCCCACTTCTCGATTTGTTAAGCTTATCATCTTACAAGAACATGAGGTATCAAATTACAAGTGCAATGGCACTGGTCTTGAGCTACGTACGTGCTTTTCCCACATTCTTGGAGGATGTAGTTGTGAAATGGTATACATGTGCCTCGCTAGTATAACGACCTTAGCAAATGACGTCATATCAACCCTTCGCGCGTGCATTTAGATTATTGCATTGATACAATATTTATACCTATTGTTTTGGTATACACTTGAATATGTTTTTTTGCCATGCAAATTGTAACGAAAGGAATCATCTGTCGGCAGAAATACTCGAATTATCTAGTTCGTTACTGGTAGATACCGCAAAGAAGTGAACAAGTATACTGAAGGCTCCATGTTCGCGAGTTAAAATAAATAGTGTTAAAATACATAGATATTCTCGAAGTAAATAAATTAGTTTAATTTTTCGAGTTACTGTTAGTTATTGTGTTTTTGTTGATTAGTGCTTAAGTTGTTGTTGTTGCTGTTTCGTTTTGCTAAGTATTGTTAAATAAATAATTCCTTTGAACTCGCCGGGGCTTGATGCTATAGTTATATAAAACTTTATAATGCAGTACGTCCAAGTTGTAAACAAAATAGCAATCAATGTTCTTTCAAACATTATTTTAAAAATACTTACTTGAACAGTTTCTTACTCTGTAGGTATAAAAATAACTTATTAGAAAATCATAAAACCCTTATACTTCATTGTTTTATATTTTCCAATTGTAGCGAGTTTCCAATGATATTACTACACCTTACTGTTATAACTGCCTGGCAATAAATTATTATTATTAATATTATCCAAACATTTGGAGGCTAGCTTAGTTAATTTTGCAAATCAAATTTCAAAGACGACTCAATAATACTAAGATCGATCGTAGTGAAAACTCGAATAAACACAGATGAGTTAAAAGCATAACTGTATGTTAAGATATTTTGTCTTCTGCTAAATTATATAAGTACATTTATTAAAGTCATCTACAAAGAAGCAAAGTTATTATACTGAAAGGTGTCTCAATCTCGAATTCTCGTAAATGCTCGGGTCTGACATAGATCGCAGACCCACTAGAGCCTGGCCTGTTGAATATCGCATCTCAGATATAATTGTGATTATTTTATAAGGTTTAATAA
Source organism: Melanotus villosus (assembly GCA_963082815.1). Taxonomy (NCBI): domain Eukaryota; kingdom Metazoa; phylum Arthropoda; class Insecta; order Coleoptera; family Elateridae; genus Melanotus; species Melanotus villosus. The sequence continues at coordinate 96,584,796 of OY720419.1, read as the reverse complement.
TATTAACAGTATTTACTTGATAAGACGGGTTTAATAAAGAATTATGTTTCATGACCATCAATCAAACTTCTGCATCCACTGCTGGACATAGGGCTCCCACAGTAAGGTGTTTTTGGTCTACTCTCTTATAGTGATCGATCCTCGTGGGGGAGGTACGACGTTAACGGAGAAATCAGGCCACCCATTCCATTCCTACGTTTTATGAGAATACTGATTAAACTGCTTGCAACGAACAAACAGATTTCGAATTTCTGTGGATAAAAAACACTAAATTAAGGGTAACTTACTCGTATTTCTAGACATTCCAAAAACGTTACGGCTTTCCAAAGTGAAAAAGTTATATATGCGTTTTTTGTTAATTAAACCTTTTGAGATCTTTTCATAACACGGTTTTAGTATTTTAAGGGAAACATTTCAAGAATAAATAGAGAAAAGATTTGTTTCTTTACGATTTTTGATGGGATGCGACCTCTTAGACCGCATCAACGCTTTCCGGCTTTCATAATGTTTTTTCTCTCTAAATTTATTAGTCTATTTTGATACATTTTTGCCTCGGTAATTTTTCCTAACATTTTTTGCTTAGATTTAAATGTCTGACTTAAAAAAAAAATCTCGCTTAAAGCTATATAGTAAAAAATGTTCCTAACAAACAAGACAACTGTCAGAACCCCATTTGCATTGTCGTTTGCAACTATGAACGAATGGTAATTGATATTTAGCCCAGGATTTTGTTTTTCTCAAATTGCCAGAACACAGAGCTCAACTCCTGTATAACGAAAACCAGCAATGATGTAGTTGTAAATTAAACTCTCACAAGAATATCATTTACCAACCTCATATGAATACTAAAATTTAAACTAAATTTGTCAGGATATACGTACCACGGATCTATATATGTAGTATACGTAATCATACATTTTAAGTTCCACCTATAGCAGGTAATAATTATGGATCGAGAATTCCCACATAATAACTTTGGCTAACAATTACATATCAAATTATATAATGTAATAAAAAGCAAGGGGCCGAGAATACTTCCTTGGAGAACTCCAGAACACACAATAAAATTGTTTGAGGCAAATCCACTACAACCAATATATTTTCTTCTATTAGTAAGATAAAAGTCACGAAGTTACACCAGATATTGAAAAAATATCGAGTTTGTAGGTAAGTATAGCATGCATGGTTTGTGGAATCAAATGTTTTAGAGGAATTAGTATAAATAGATGACATCCACTAACCTAACGTATCAGCCACATGCTGAGTAAAGATACCATGAGATCGAAAAAAAGATGATTCTGAGCAGGCCTTGACTAGTACAACACGATTGGCAAGACTGATTTCAAAATGTGGCAGTAGGTTAGAGGTTAATAAATGTCAAATAAATTAAAACACAAAACAGTATTTATTTAGGGAACAAACTGAAAACTAAGATGAATACATGTTAGAGTAGGTGTTCAAAATGTGATCCTTCACTAGTATTACAACGATAAACTTAAATAATTCTGGAAACAAGATTGCAAAACTGACTTACATTTGAAATGTCACTGTCACATTATAATTCATAGGCATTCTAGAACCAGTGTAGCCAATCGTGTTGTACTAGTCAAGGCCTGCTCAGAATCATCTTTTTTTCGATCTCATGGTACTTATTTTTGATAAACTCGATCTTTTCTAATAAGTCCATGTTTATATATAGGGAGGTAACCTATAATCCTCTTATTTAGCAAGAGCATCAAACACCTGCAAAATTACTTATATAATTACTGAGTTGGATACTTCAGTAGCCGAATATTTCTTACGAAGCGTCTTATTATAAGTAGCTGATCGAATACATAAATTAAAAATTATGGCTAATGGTTTCACTAAAAATTTGGCACAGCCGTTGATGATATTAACGGCCCATATTATCAGGGACCAAAACTTCTTTTCAGAAAATATAATTATGTTTAATCGTAAAAAGTACATGTTCCTCGGGTATACAAGGTATTTTTACAGATGCAATACTCGTAATTTAAATTTTCGAATAAATCGTAATTATGAATAGAGCAGACGTGGTAAACCATTTAAAAATGTGAATGTAATACAATGAATTGTTAAAGTCCAGGGTGGCGCACTGGTAGGGGACCAGGCTAGCGCAACGTTAGTCCTTGGTTCCAATCTCCCGATGGGAAGGATTTTCCTGCAGTCTGGAGGTGGTCGGTATCGAGCTCTGCTGACTACTCGTCGTCTAAGAGGTAGTGTAACAAGATCCTACACACACACACAAACACTTGCACTATACCGAGCCCAAAAGCGGCAACTGACATAGTTCGATAGTCGAATAATAAAAAGTTTTCCCATATTTTTGGAACTTTTTGCCGGTCACTGTCTATTGATCCATAATTGTGATAGTTAACCCTTAACCGGTTAAGGTGTGTCTGACAGGCATATCCTGGCGGTTTTTCGGATCTATTTTTTCGCAGAATAATTTTTGGGCCTTGGGTATTTTATTTATCCTTCACTAGTGTATATTACGTACGTTTCTGCTTTTGTTGATAAACTTTTTCTCTTTAAATCCTTTAAAAAAAATATTAAAAATATTAAACTTTTTTGTTACACAACCGGTCAGTTGTGCCTGTCAGGCACATGTTGCAGAATGTCATTTGTTACTGCAGTGTGCCTAGTAGACACACCTTGTCCGGTACTGTTAGTAAAATAGCTTGACCGGTTAAGGGTTAATGATGTTATGGCCAGAGATTATATTCTATGCCGCAGCTTCACGTAACGAATACTATATGTACATGTACCAATTTTCTCAAAAATATAGTTAGTGCTTTTGGGCTGAGCAGAGCAGTATACACTTGGTGCAGTATGTAGGTATTAAACGGTACACCAATCACGTAATCCGCAGAGTCGGGCCGGATTGTGCATTGCACCAGTAAAGACCGCTAATGCACCAACCTCGACATCGAAAGGTAAAATAAAATAAAAATTATAGGAGTAATTGATACCCATGCTTTTATAGATATACCCCTAAATACGTAGCTACCTTCTTCAGATACTTTAACTAAAATAACTATCAAAAGCTAAAGAAATATTTCCGTCATAAGTTAAGTCCAATGTCATTGGGAACATTGATAAAATCAGCGATAATATGCCTCTACGTGCCAAATACGTATGCACTGTTTATATACTAGCTCAATTAGGCTCCTAAATTTAGGTCCTACTGTCTTTCTCTCTAAATTTGGGCTTGTAATTGTACTAAGCAAAGCCCTAATGTCGAAAAACCTTAAACTTAGAAAATTTCTAATTATTTTCATATTAAATCATTCCAGATATTTTGATTTACGCCCGATCGCTTTAGGGATACCTACATTTATCAAATAAGTTATACAATACTTCATAACAGTGATCTACCGTAAGGTGGGCCGATTCACTGTTTTCAATGTCTTTTCTTAGTTTCAATAATTCGTTATAGCTCCCTTTTCTAAAATATGATAACATTAGAATTTTTTTCCTCTTTGCAAACAATAATAGTGGATGATGTAGATCAACAAGCACCAAACCACAAACTTCTTTAAAAAACGATAATTATCCATTAATCTTCCATTCAATTTTAAACTATATTTACATGCTCAAGATTCACTAAATCAATTAAGTTAATTAAATCTTTGTTTCTGAGGACAGATGAGAATTAACATTACCAAGGATAGTTATAAATGCCTCAACAATTAAAGTCTTCTACTATGATTGTTACCTAAAATAACCTAAAAAATCAAATTCCTGAAAAGAGGTTATATAAAGATATACACGCACTAACGAGTTTTTCATTTTGCTCTAGCAGGGCTCTGAAAAAATTACCTTTTCGAAGAACTTAGGTTGGTTTGACTCAACTCGGTATACATTTGCTCGGTTACATAAGCCTTTGGGACGGTAGTGAGCTACTGAGCATAAAACCATTGAAATTTTATTGGTCTTACAGTTCTATTAAATTTGCAAAATACATTTATCTATTTCTTTACCGTAAGGCTGCATATAAGAAAGTATCTTAAATAGTTTAAATATATTAAATATTACTTGTATTGAAAATTTAAATTTCAATGCAAGTTTTGAGCATTGAACTCTTCAATTATTAAGTATATAGCTCGACCATGTATAGGCATATTTGGTTCGATGATTCGAACCTTCACTGAGTTCCTAACCATTGAACCACTTTTGCTGGGCCTTCCAACATTATCACCTCAAGCCAAGCTTGGGCCCCTACAAACAGCTAAAAAAGAGAATCCTCGTTTCTATTCCGCCCCAACGATTTTAGGCTCGGTCTCACTCGAAATTCATGCTGAACCAAGCTACATTCAAGCTTCAAGATTTTGATTTAGCTTCTACAGAAATTATATGTCAATCTGTTTGAATTTTAGAACCAAAAAAGTTTGCCAGAAAACATCGCGAACAAGTTTTTCTTCATTTGTGAAATTATATTTTCTTAAATCAATTTAGATAGACATATCGTGTTCACAACTACTACTATGCATTTATGTATTTGTTATGATTGTTTAGACACTTTTGTAAATCTCGTATAATACTCTCATTCAAGTTGAAATAGACAGCCAGACATACAAAAAGTACCTAGGATAAAACAAAAACAGCTTGTTTGTCAGGTTTTCTACGTTTATTTTACAACCTTTAAAACAAAGAAATAGTTCTCTGGGCGTAGTCGCAGCACTCGAACGAATAGAAGCAAGCAAAGCTTAGCTCCGACTTAAGTGAAAAAATAAGGAAAATACAACAAACAAGAAATTAATATAGAAGTGCAGTACAGTGAAAACAATTACGTTAACAACACTGTGCATGGAAAAAGGAAGCTTTTAAAAAAGTTGTGATTCTTGGGCATATTAAATGAGAACGTGTTCTGCTCAGATTTACAATTTTATGAGGTTTAAATTAAAATGAGAGGCAAACATTTCAACATTATTGCTCTTAAGAAAGAACTTCTATTTTACAATAAATTCACCTTCATTATACCAAGCTGCATTCAGAAAATTACTAGTAATTATTTGTTTGGATATTTCTAGTGTTGAGTACCTATTTCGCCCTGCGTTGCTGAACACAATCAACAACCAAATAACATTTAATGAACTATTTTGTTTCTCTAATGGATATTTCCTTGATATTAATTTCTGGTAATATACGAAATATCCAAACAAAGGGTTTCCAAGCTAATGTCAAGTGTGGGCTTCCCCTTTTTTTATTTGCTAAGTAAAGCAATAAACAATAATTTCAAGATCTTCGTGTTCCAGCACCCGTTTCTTCTGAAAGTTTAACCACAAAATTTATCGTGATGGTTAAGAACTAAGTCGAATAACACGTTTTCGTGTCATTAGTTAGACCGACACGCACCTCCATCATTAGTATTGGAGTGATGTAGGATTAACCGCAAGCATAACTAGAGACATTAAACATTTCAGTAGTCGTATCAGTTCTTCAGAAATTGTAGCCTGAAGGGCAAGGAGCTCGAGATGAATTACAACTGCAATTAGCGTAATGCGAAGGCGGAATGTTTCCCGTTTATGTGAGAGGATAGTTAAATTGCAGTGAAAGCTCGTTATTGAGTTGTTCCCGTGCGAATAAACTTCAACGCGGGGAGAATTCGGAAGGCGATAGGTAATGTTCTCGAGTGCTTGGATATGACGAATATTTTAGCTTCTGTATGCACGTGATGAATAATTTTCGTTTATTACTGGATGGGTTTTCATTTCCTTAATGAAGGAATCGACTTTCCGGTGGTTCATTTATTGAGCGAAACGCACAAATTGAGGAAGTGGGCACGCGGTAATACAGAAATGTGGTCTAATATTTTTTATGGATGTTAAATATTTAGTAGTAAATAAATAACTTCGAACATAACACTTAGGGTACTTTTAAAAGAACCACAAATTTGGCTGCAGTACTTTAAAATTCTAGATTGAATTGTTAATAAATAAACATCTTCTAAACAACAAAGGTTTAACTAATTCATCAAGTAATAAGAAATGTTACGAAGAGTTTGCTCACTTTTACTAAAATATTTGCCCTGCTTTTTGAATAAAACGTAACAAATTCTTGACGAACGATTTAGCTTTCCAATAATACACCAGATATATGACAGTTTCGATACATCTGCATTTCCACAAATAAACCATTATCCACATACTACAAATAAATGGGGGAAATACCCCACAGAATGTTTTTGAATTTGGCATGTAGCGAAGCAATCAAAGCACCGACTCGGCTAACTGAACCAATATCAATATTTCTTTCAGAAACGACTCTTCTCTTATATGTGAATAAGTTGGGTTGACTGCGTTACGTTCCATTCTATTTGTTCAGTTTGAGGTATAAACCCTCCAAATCAAAAGATGGTTGTATTGGTTGCTTTATGTCGAGTCCGAATCGTGACGCAACCATCTCATTGTGGACGCCGAAGATATGGAGCTTTAGCTTGATCAGCCTTTGGAACTTTATCAATTTGTGGGAAACCGCAATAAAAGTGCAGTTGGCGACTGACCGCACTTGAATGTAGATCATGAATGAATGAGTACCAATCAGGGTTTACAAAAGATACGACAGTTTATATTTTCTGCAGTATTCGCAGTTCTGAAGAACAGAAAGAAAGTTGTTTTTTAAAAATTTTAAGTTTTAACGCTAAGAAGATTAATTGAGCCCTTTTAATTCTTTAAATTAAGTTTTTGTTCTATTTTATAACAATAGATCTAGAGAATAAAGGTTACACTGGTAATAAGGTTCACAAAGATTAACAAAAAACTAAATAGCACTTCAACTTAATTAAAAGCAAAATACATAGAGAAAATTACGTGTTTTAGATTATGTATTCGGCCTAATGCAAATGCTTTACATGGATACGGATTCGTTAGTTTACCGTAGTATAGTAAAGGTTTTCTAAATAAATATGAAGTATAGAAATTGTCGTCTTAGAATAAGACGATGTGCTTGATTATTTAGCCAATGCCCCTCCCTTTTCTCCCCCTCTTCTCCCGCTCTTTCATGATCTGTTAAAATCTGCTAAAAGTGATGAATTGAAACTAAAATACAGAGAACTAAAAGATTTTGAATGAAGCAATTAACCTAAAAAAATGCTTTACATAGATACTGATTCGTTTGCATAGCATACAAAGTGCCAAATATACCTGGTAAGATGCGCCCCTTCAAAGCTTCAAATCCAACCCACATACAAGAATTAACATAGATCAAGGTTATTTGGTTCCAGTTGTTAAGGGGCACGTCTTACGTGAATCTTCCGGTATTTATCTACTTTACTAGTTAATAACAAAACACATAGAATAGTGATTAAGTGCTTTTCAATTATACACTAAATTTAAGGAATAATTATTTCTCAAGGATACTGATTAAAAATTTGTCAAACAAAGCTATCGCACTGGGACGATTACGTTAAAACATTACGATGGAGGTGTTGTCACGTGCCTATTCGGCTATAAGACATTAAAATGGGGATGTCCAATCCGGGATGCACTTGGCTAGACTGCAGTGTAGAAGGGGGGTTCGTAACACTTAAAATATTACTTAAAAACACTTATTAACCCTTCAAGAGGATGATCATAAACGGTAAACAGGGCGCCACCATAATTAAAACCAACCTAAGATCTAAAAGAAGGAAACCTATCATGGAAGATTTCCAGGGCTCGGAGAAAGGGGTTGTCGTATAGCTACACTCTGCCGCAAGATCACTTACCTTGCTAAACTGAAAATTACTTACTTTACTTCAATGCTCAAACTTGAAAATAGGCTAACACTTTATACAAAAGTTTTAAACACCGAAACACAAATAATGTTCGGGAAGCACTAAACACAAATAACAAAACCAAACTGAATTGAATACTGGAAATGTAATAAATCAAAAGGCAAGATGAAGACATGAAATTACACGCAAGAATGACAATCAAAATATTACGTTAAAACAAATCACAAAGGTTGCGCTTACTTTAAAGGAACGAGAATTGAGGGTGCTACATTTACGTTAAGTTCGGAAAAGATATGCACAAGCTAAGCCCCTCGATTCCAAACAAAGATAGGAAGGAAAACACAAATAATAGTACATAAAACAATTTCAATAAATTCAATAAGCACCAATAATTTCACACATGCAGCATAATACACAATGAGTTCAATCTGAGCACAAATGAACGTTACTTGAACACAAAAACACTAAAAAGGCGGTAGGTACTTATTAACTTCAAACAACTGAATTACACTGAAAGATGCCTGCGAGCAAGAGGCAATATTTATATTGAAGACACAAAAGCAGGTGTAGCGAAATATGTTGAATGATTTACCTGGCGAGATGTTCTTAGAATCGCCGGGGAGTACGTGGTGGGCGTTTGAAGATGGCCAACAACAACAACTAAGGAGATGGTGTCCTCATTCCAAAAAGGCGGGAGCAAGACGACGAATAATAATCCTTGGGGTATGAGTTTACTTGATCCAATATAAATATTAAATGCGTGTGAAGACGATACTTTCAACTTCCACAAACACAACACTTGAACACGATTATCTCTTTCCAGGAGTATATGGTACCCTTTGGGAAAATCCGAACTTTAACCGTAAAAGTGTAGTTTTTCCTGAAAACTACCGATAATAGAGCCCTTCCCGGTGATGTAAAGACCCAAGCTGGATACAACAAAACTTGCACCCGCGTCTTAATCAAGTCAAAACGTCCGTCATGTTTGAAGGATGGCCACGTACTGAAACTTACAAACGGCGTTGCTGACATAACTTCGCGTCCAGGGGAATTCCCGGAAACATATCACGAGGAGCCGTATCAACTGGAACAGTATGATATCATGTGTCGATGAAACACACAATCGAATTTAGGTCACCTTGTGATTTAAACAAAGGAAACCTTTTATAAAATTGAAACATATCGAAGTGACTTGAAGAATTCTTAGAACTTGCCTAAATAGGTTTAACCTTTCCTGTCCTTCAGACTAAAACGGAATTAACTGTAGCAAGATAACATAACAAAGCACGAAATTAAAATTACGAAGTACAGGACCGTACTAAAGAATTTACCAAACATTTCAAATATTACAAAATAAGACGCGATTGCAAAATCACGTGACAGTGTATATCTGGCCACTGCTCACACCATGCCCTCTCTCGCTCTCTCCCTCTCTCTTTCGCTATTTTTTTTTTTTTTTTTAATCAAAACACTGAACTAGTTTTTAATCGACCGATATACAATCTTAAAGTTGACAAATTGGTCCACTTTCAAGCTCCTTTTAGTGCTTTAGTTCTATGTTTTGGAAAAAATTAAAAGGTTGTTGAAATCCTTTCTTCTATCTTTTAGTTCAAAAACTTTAAAATATTAAATTCTGGGACTTGTTTTAGTGAATATTTTCTATTTCCATAGCTCCCTTTCTATATAGAGGAAGCCGAGGATTAACAGGTTAAGCGCGGGATTTTAGTTGATCTTGTTGGCTAAAAGTGGATGTCGATCCTTTCGGCTTTGATATTTACTCACGATGGAAACTCAGAAGTTATTTCTACTTTCTTTCTGAATAAAATGGGGTGTTTTTTGCACCCACTTTATGTATGTATGGAATACTCGAAACGCGATTTTTTTAAGTTCAAATTCTGGTAGCTTAAATGAAGCTTGTAAATTTGATAAACAAAATTTTATTCACATTCATTTCACGATGCCTAAAAATAAACATAAGTATATGTTTGAAGACTTGTGCACAACCATAATTATAGGGTAAAAGTAGTATATCCAAGCATTCTGTCTGTTGGATATAAAAGGATTTAGCTTCGACAGATGTAAGCCCTAAATCTTTTAATTTAGTTTTTATTCTCAAACCATAAAGTAGTTCTGAAGATGGGGCACGGACGCAGTTTAGCAATAAAGAATTTGATAGTAAAACACATCACTCGTCATAACTTTAGTTATCTATGTTAGATATTTCGTAAATTTTGAAAACAAGCCAGTTTCCGTAGCTTTGGTGGAGTGTAGATAAAAGCGTGGGTTAAGATTTACAACGTCGCTCTTTCCGATAAAAAGCTGTTTACGGGCCCGAGGACGAAGCAATATTATTCTTACGGGAAATGAAATTGTCCTGTTGCATTCCCAAGCATAAAGTTATGGAATAGTCGATACAGCCGCTGCAGCTTAGCAACACAAGGTTTCTTTATGACAGTGCTGGGAGCACTAAACCTAAACCAAGTTCGCTAACGGTAATAAATCCGGATGCATTTTGAAAACGCGTTTTACCGATATTCGTGGAGGCTCGGTCGATCTACTCGAACTTTATAAAGATTTAAACTCGTAAATACAGTGCGACCTGTCCGGTGGTCACACCCTCCTTTTTTAGATAGATTTACAGCCACCATAAATTTCGAAAGTTCTATTTCCTACTAGCATTTACATATGTATCGTGGAGTTCGTTCCGGAACGGCACTACTGTTTTTCATTTCTGTTTACAAAACTAACGACAACGACTACGACAACAACAACAAAAATGCACTTTTAAAAATTCAGTACCTACTCGAAAAAAAGTACTACACTAAAGTATCGGAATAAGCGTAAAAATAACGTGGGTTAATTCACATTCGCGATACAGGAAATGCTTTGAAACAAGAGCGAGTAATAGAGTATTTCCTGTCATACGAAATGTAAAGCAATTGCTCTGCTTTATTGCAGGGAATTTTTCCATATGACTGAATACCTCATAACGCTCTCAGGTCTTTTTGTTCACGCATCGCTCACCACAAAGCCAAATCGTACTTAAAAAGAAACTTTAATAAAGAATTTCTTCCATCAAATCCATTACGGGAGAAATCGCATCTTTTAAAGCCTTTGTAAAACTCAATCTCGGATTATATAGCACAACGACTGCTGGCATATTGTAGAAAATCGGCAATAATGAGAATTTATTGCGAAAGATGTTACTACAAAAGATTCGTCTAGTTAGCGATATTTTTTTTGATTTAATTTTTTAAAATAGTAAGCTTCGTTTAACACAAACGGCACAAATATATCGACTAATCGGCTATTTCCTGTCGAAATAAAATAAAAAGCTGAAAAGAGACCTTTCAGCTTTGACCCTTTTGGAATTGTATTCCTCTGACGATATAATTATATTTCTACAATAATTCCTACTAAAATAAAACAAAATGAAATAAACAGCTACGTATATAATATTTCAAAGGCACTTATTTAATTTGTACATCAAATTACAGTTCGTTTCATTATTATCAATTTTTTTTTCTAGCTTTGTTAAAAAATAAAATACATATTGTGATAGGTACCTGTAGAGTAAATCATATTAACCATACACCAACTGCAGAACTCATTAGCTCTGCGAAATCAACTTTCGAGGATTTTATTATTACAAAAGGATGTGTTTAACTAAATTTTAGGTTAAATGTTCATTAAATATAAGTATCGATATGGACTAGCTGTATTATAGAATCAAATTAATTCTCGAATGACCAATGTTAACATTAAATCTGCATGCCTCGGGCTAAACACAACTGAAATTTAATTAAAATTTGATTTGAACGAATATTTTGATAAAGCTAGGCATTTTGCATGTGTAAGGCTTGTTTTAAGCAATTATTGTAAAATGAATGTATAGAATTTGAAACGCGATATATTTCTGAAAATGTTTGAAACGATTTTTTATGAAATATGTATAAAATTGAAATTGAATAAAGTTAAGGCTTCTCCGGACTGTTTAGGCAAGCGGCTAACGTTAAACAAAATTCTGGTAAATTTTCTATGCAAACCAAAGTCTCGAACATTAATTTGAAACAGTTCTTGATATGAGCATTCTCTCTTTTTTTCCTTTTGTCCTCTTATACCTTTACAGTGTCGAGGGGGCCGAACACGCCGAGCCACAGAGTGATTACCCATTTAAGTTCTGACCAAGCAGGTCTTTACTACTACGTGCGCTCTCACTCTGCCGTACTGCCGGACTTGATATGAACATAAATAACCTAATATTAACGATCTGATAAGTGTATATAATTATATTCACGTTTACGTTTTTATATGGAAAACAATACAAAAAATTAAAAAAAGGCTATCGCACAATAGACTAGATTGGAATTGGGTATAGAATGAGAATCTTAAAAATGTTCCAAACATTTTAGTTTTAGTTTTTGAAAGTTGCGTTTCGACATATTTTCATGAAAAACATTTCAGAGTTTATGCAACCCAAATATCTTTGGGATAATCGGTTTAGTATTGATTGACCGCTCCTTGTGATTTTATACTAGTATATACATATATATAGTTCAGCTCTTCAGGCCCTGAAGGCCCAAATCTAGTTCCACGATTCTCCTCCACTTCTTCTTTTCGATCGCTACTCGTTCCCAGTTTGTGACGTTTAATTCCTTTTGTACATTATTCAACTACTTACTCTTAGGCCTGCCTCTCCTTCTCCTAGTCTCAATTCCGCCTATTAACATTTTCTTAGTTACTCCTATTTTCGGAAGTCAGTATACATCCATCGGATTCTGTGTGATTTAATTGTGGCAGCCATGTTCGGCTGTCCATAAAGTTCTATTAGCTCCCTGTTTGTCCTTCGAAACCATGTTCAATTTATTTTTTTCCTCTGTAAGTCCTTCTCAGAATCTTTCTTTCCCATATTTCCATTTTGTTCACAGATCTTTTATTTAATATCCACGTTTCACAATTGAAAATCACTACAGGTTTTATAACAGTTTGATACACACGCACCTTTGACCTTCTCGCTACCTCTTTTGATTTAAACATATTTAATAGAGCCCCCCCGTACTTCTGTACAATTGCTTGTTAAAGTAACTCCTAAATAATTAAATTTCTCGACCCTTTCGATAGTGCATTTCTCTCAATTTTCAGCACTCACTATAGCCAGATTACTTGCCTCCACTAGATAGACCCCCTTCTTGCTAGCATTTATTTGGTTTTCTGCTCATTTATGACTAGACCTTTTCCTCTTTCTACTTTTTCTAAACATTTCACTGCTTCTTTCAGTTCCACTTTTATCCTTGCAATCAGCACTAGGACGTCTGCATAACCAAGGCATTGGTGTGGGTGCTGTAAGATTCTACCCTGAGTGTATATACACCTTTGTCTTATAATATTTTCCAATACCAAATTGAAAATCGTTGAGGAAATTGGGTCTCCTTGTCAGGACCGCGATACACTTTTAAACTATTCGAGACAGCTCCATTTATCATCACCTTACTTTTTAAGCCTTCCGATGTCATCTTAATCAGTCTAACTAGTTTTATTAGGATATTAAGTTTAATCAGATCTTTATACATACATCATTTCTATGTTCACCATATCATAAGCCATTTTGAAATCTATGAAGATTATATTTAAGTCCAGGCTATGCTCATAACGATTTGCCATTATCTGATTGATCGTAAAAATTTGGTCGGTTACAGACCTGTTCCGCCTGAAGCCACATTGTAATTCGCCAACAATCTGCTCAGTAAAATCATTTAAAAGTTTTTTTATACAGTTGGCCAAAATTTTATACACTACATCCAGCAATGCTATGCCTCTATAGTTTCGGCGGCTGTTGGGTCTCCTTTTTTGTGTAACGGTACTAGCTTCTGACCATTTTCCAGGCATTTTTCTTCCTTCCTTTGAGCATTTGAATTTCCCTTTCACCATACATTTTACATGCTTGGCCTCTATTGGAAAGTGTTTGATAAAGTATATAAATTGTTATTCCGATACTAAAATCCAAGTTTGGGTTCGTATCGAAGAATTAATTCATAAAAGGAAGTGAAGCTTAAATATCTATAGCAATACATTTGTTTAAAGGAGGGAAATCTGTAAATCTTTAGGTCAGAGTAGAATTAGCAAGTCAAAATAACTGCATAAGCTATGTTTTTGAGCTGATAAGTGATGAGTGGCAATCGCATACAGGCAGGCAACACACAATACATTATTGTATAGCAATAGAAGTATAACTCGCAGGCGTATACTTAAGATGAATCAGTACGAGAAGTTGCAAAGAGATTATTAAGGCAGTGAAGACTCCTCAACGGAGGATGGAAAGAGGAAAAGAGGGACCTTTAGAAACAGGAAAAAGACAACTAGATCCCGAGGCAAAAGCAGTGGGTATAGGTGGAGGGATTCCTCAACTGATGAAGGTGGGAAAAATAAGGAAGAAGAAAGGGTAAGGTCAATTGAAATAAGCAGAAAATCTCCTGAAAAGAGTACAGTACAAGAAAATGAAAACAACAGCGAGCTAAAAGATATGATGAAAGATATTAAATCACTAAGGCGGTATCAAAGGAACATCAACGCTCCATACACAAACTTGAACAAGAAATACGGGGTTTAAAGAAAGAGCAGAGAGTTTTTCATGAAGAAACAACAACTCTGAGACGAGAAAATGAAGAACTGAAGATCGAGCAATTGAAGTACCTAACGGAAAAAAGTCATGAACGTATGGAACGCAAAAAAAGAAAAAAACCTTATGATAACGGGGATAGACACAAAGGCATGTGAAGGGGACGAATTAAAAGTTGAAATAGAAGATTTTCTTGCAGATAAGCTGCAGGTGGCAACAGGAATTGAAACTGCAGTAAAAATTGGAACAAAGCAGTACATAATCAAAATCGAAAGTATGGAAGGATAAATAGAAGTTTTGAAGAAAAAAAGTGGTTTGAAGGACAAACGAAATCAGAACATTAATAATGATCTGATACCAAAAGAAAGAGATATTCTCAGGGAAGCAAAAAGGATAGCCGAGGCAGAAGCAAAAGCTTGGAAAAGAGTGAAAATAGGATACCAAAACCTGTTAACTAATGGACAACAATCGAAATGGAGTGAGAAATAGGATAAACTAGTCCTAGCTAATCCGCGTATAGTTAAAAATTCTCAAGCACACACAAAAAAAAATTGATAAAAGCAGATTTCGGTCGAATTTTAAATAAGACGAACAAAGCTTGGGACAAGGACATAATAATAAAGAGAAGTAAAGAAAAATTTCGAAGACAAGTAGTAAAATCTTTTATTAGAAACGTCAGACTCAAAAGTAGTTCACATTGTAATTAATAATTACTGAAATCAATCTGAAGGCATAATTGTCGTTTTACACGTTCAGATCCACAAAGGCTGGTTTAGGTAGTTATTCCATCAGATTTTATTATAAATTTATTCCAACTCGTAAACATCAGCACAAATTTTTATTTGAAATTCTGACGAATTTTGGTCTTTAGATATAATTTGCCCTACAAAATATTTTGTTGGCCCTCTCCATTATGGAAACTGCACTAATACATAATCTTGTAGGTACAATGTGATTTTTTAAAAACTCAATTGCAGCAGGCCGTATCTGTCTTAATAACCTTAGAACTGTCTGTACTAAGTCAGAATACGGCCTGCTGAAATTGAGTTTTTAAAAAATCACATTGTACTTTTAATTCTTCCATTTCAAAAGCCCCTTGTTCTTGAGTATCTTAAATATCCGCTGCGATAAGGTCTGCCCTTAGACAATGTGATTCCCTCATCATCATCATCATCCTCGCCTCCATCTTCTTTTCCTTTGGTTCTCCAAACCTCTTCATTGTCTGAAAGATGTACCTACTAAACATATTGGTAAAACACAGAGCTTGTTAGGTTGTATCCAAAAAAATATACGAGGCAATCCGAAAAGAACCAAGATATCATTAGTGGTAGAAGAGGACAGGTAGAACAAAGTGAAGAAGAAGATGAAGATGAAGATGAAGAAAGGGTTTTCCTAAATAAACTTAAGGTACGAAAGAACAAAAAATTCAATCAACAGCAAGTTATGCAGATGAAGGAGCAAGACTGTTGGGGTGGAAGTAGAGAAAGCGTTAGGAAATACGTTTGGAAGGAAGAACATAAATAAAAGATCAGAAGAACTTTACAATATGGATTTAAAGAAGGGGCAAAACTTTTAAATCAATGAAGGTTTTAATGATTCTCCTTTTAATGATAATTTGTGTGTTTTAGCTATCCAAGCGAAGTAAGATCATTTGTGTCAGAAAATTTAAATATACCTACAACGATTGTCACGAGATTTTGCTATTCTGTGTTATTTTGGGAAGTTTAGGGTCATTTTAAATTTTTGGTAAAATTCGTTGGTACGGCCCTGTTCTTTTTAATTTTAATCCCTTGCCAATTCTGATATTTCAATTCAGCACATTTCATTTCGATGGTGATATAATTCTTAAAAATGGTGATGTGATATTTTATCCAGTATATTATCCTTGTTAAGAATTCGGAGAAATCCTAAATGCATTAATAAATTAATATGGTAATGTAATTTGATTCGTTTTATTTTGTCATTGTTACTTCGGGGAAGCCCCGACTGATCTTGAGGTACGCTAAAGCAGCGTCGTTCGAAGGTTCTCCTCCCCTCGTCAGTACGTGACAGCTTTTCGAACATATCGCACGTCTCCGGATTAAGACGGGACGTGCAATTTTATCGTTTACAGCTTGGGTGTTTAAATCAACGGAAAGGCCCCTCATTTTTTTGTTAATTCTCGTGGATGACTAAGTTGCGACCTGGTCGGATTATGCCAGAGGGTGCCATATGCTTCCGGAAAGAGATAGTTTTGTGTGAAAGTTTAGTGAAGTTGAAGTGACGTACCCACACAGTTTCCTTATATGAGGGATTAAGAAAACCCATAGCCTTAACGATATTCTTCGTTGTATTGCACCCGTTTCCCGGAAGGAGGACACCAGCAAGCCCTCCCCAGGCTCACGTCCGTCTCGTACTCCCTGTGCTTCTGATCAAGTATAAACATCTCGCCAGGCAATTTACTCTTTCTTTACGCTGCACCTGCTTTTGCCGTTTGTGTTTCAACAGTAGTTTCAAGTCATAATTTGGTAGCCGATTTCTGGTCGATCTGTTTGTCCGGTGGTAATGGTGAAGGCTTTGTGAATCGCCTTTGGGCGAATTTGTATATTCACATTGTAAATGTTGAGGGCCGCTGACAAACCAGTTGGCCAGGTTGGTTTATTAATTTTTGTGTTTTTGTGTTTACTCGTGGATAGAGGCATCAGTTAAATTTTATTGTTAATACTTTAAGTACTTCAAGCATCCTTCCTTCCCTTTATTTCGTTCAACAAGTGTTAAGTCTTCGAATAGTGTGTGTTACCGATTCGTTTTAGTGTTAGTTCATGTCGCATCTGTGTAATTATTTGTAATTGAATTTTTAGTTTAAATTTTGTATTTGCCATCATCATTTCTTTTGACTGCGATTAAGGGAACCTAGTTGCTAATAATATTTGCCTTAAAGTCGAATAAATGGGGTCTCCTTTAATCACCTTTTGATATACTTTAAGATTGAATTTATGGTGAGTCGAGTTAGTGCGATCGCCGAGAGCGGTTGTGCCCTTTCTACTGTGATTATTGTTTACGAGAATATTATTTCTGGTGCAACATCTAAGCTAGTTTTTAATCCCTTAAGGGATCCCATCGATCAAGATGGCAGACGCAGCATCAAGTAAGTCACCTAAAAGAAAACTATCACCTCTTAACGATTTTCATAAAAAGTATATTTGTACTGAATTATCACTACTAACTAAAAACCGATACTATCTACCCGAAGAGGCCGAGGAACAGCTGATGGAAGATAACACTAATCAACCAGTACAGCTAAAAATTCCGCCGATATTTTTACACGAAGTAAACAACTATCAGGCAATTGTTAACGATATTAAATCTTTAACCTCCAACGAATTTACAACTCAACACAGAACGAACGGTTTAAAAATAAATTTAACCTCGATAGACGACTATCGTATTTTATCAAAATATTATACAGACAACAACCTTCCATTCCACACTTATCATAATCCCGCACAAGAAACTCTAAACGTTGTACTACGTAATGTTCCAACCTCGCTAACAGTCCAAGAAATTTATAATGAACTTATAAAAACTTACCCAGTTCAAACAGTTACTAGGCTCCTTAACAAAGATAAAATAGGCATGCCCTTGTGTGCGGTACAACTAACAAAAAATGAAACTGCCAACCAGATCTACAAATTGGAGAAATTAATGTACTCGGTAATTAGTGTTGAACCTAGAAGAAAACCTAAAACAGTCCCGCAATGCACGCGATGCCAACGATACGGCCATACCAAAAATTATTGCCGACTTTCGCCACGCTGTGTCAAATGCAACGGAGAACACCTTTATTCTAATTGCACCAAACAACCTAATACAAAGCCAACTTGTGTAAACTGCGGGGAATCACATTCTGCCAACTATAAAGGCTGCTCTTACTATCAAACCTTCAAAAATAGAAACCATAATTACAACAACAACACTCGCACTCCGCTACCTAAACAAGCTAACACAATGAATACTCCTACTACTCTACAACAACGCCAGTCGTACGCCAGCGTAACTAAAAACTCAACCGACTCTGCATTCAACGCTCCCAACTTAGGAAATAATCAGAAACCTATTAATGATGCACTAATTAACACTATCCTAAATCAAATTCTCGAATCAATAAAGCCCCTCATATCTGAACTCATAACAAATGCTATTGCTGGATTCTTCAATAATGGCAAATAACTCCCATAAACCAATTCACCAGTTAACTCTTTTAAACTTCAATGCAAATGGTATTAAAAGACAACAAAACTTATTTACATTATTCCTTACAAGACATCGTATTGACATAGCCTGCATTAGTGAAACACACTTAACTGATGGCGAACAGCTACGTATTAGCGGATTTACAGTTTATCGAAGAGATAGAGAGGCTCGACACGCTTCTGGCGGTGTTGCTATCATCGTCAAAAGGAACATAAAACATCACTTATTAGCTCTCCCTAATCTCGTATCAGTCGAAGCGATATCTATCAATGTTAAAATGGATAATGGCAGTAACCTAATTATTACATCCGGATACAAACCTCCACACATACAATTAAACAATGGAGACATTACAACCTTGTTTTCTACTAATACGTCTAACTTACTACTTGGAGATCTTAATTGCAAAAATACATACTGGGGATGTAGATCAAACAACCCCAACGGGCGCAGACTTCATACATTAGCTGCAAGATTAGGGATCCACATTATGGCCCCCACTGAACCCACGCATATCCCTTATAGAGCCTCTCAGAATCCAGACATACTGGACATAGCCCTACTCAAAAATATTACAACAACATTTCAGCAGTCCGTAGTCTGCGAACTCGAATCCGACCATCTACCGATAATAATTTCCTCTAACACCTTATATACTCCTAATACTCAGTCGCCAAGATTAATTACTGGGAAAGTAAACTGGGAATCCTTTCAAACAGTTCTGGACCAACACTTGAAAATAAACAAAATAGAAACGAACAACGACATTGATATGGCCATCGATCAATTTACAGATCTGCTGATTAATACAACTCGCGCAGCCATGACCCCAAACAGGGTAACAACACACCGAAAACCACCACTTAGCCCACCTACATACATCTTAAACATAATCAAGGAGAAAAACAAAGCCAGGCGCCTATGGAACAGAACACGAGACCAACAATACAAACAATTGTTTAACAGACTCTCTCATCAAGTTAAAAATGAGCTCGACAATTTCCGGATAACATCTTACCAACAATACATCGCAGAAATAAACCCAAACGACAACTCTTTGTGGATACCCACAAAAAGAATATTACGGAAACGCGAGGAAATCTCCACATTAAAGCATAATGGAATGACCTACGAAAGCGACAAAGAAAAATGTAATCTATTCGCTCAACATTTCGAAGAGGTCTTCAAACCCCATCCTTCTCAACCTCAACACAATCAACAGCATCAGGAAATAGAATTAACAGCCCGACGAGACCTACCCATAACATCCAGCAATCTCGAACCCACTTCTCCTAGAGAACTTCAACTTTGCATCAAAAAACTCCCAACTAGAAAATCACCCGGCCAAGACCTAGTACCGAATATTGTACTTAAAAATTTTACAATAAAAGCCCTCGCCTTCTTAGCTACTGTGTTCAATGCCTGCCTTAGAAATGGTTACTTCCCTAATAAATGGAAACAAGCCGAAATAATAGTATTTCCAAAACCGAAGAAAGATAAAACCACGGTTAGTAATTACAGACCCATAAGTCTACTATCTACGATGTCCAAACTATTAGAAAAAATTATCCACCGACGTCTCATCAAATTCCTAAGAACCAATAACATTATCCCAGCAACCCAATACGGCTTTCGCAGTAACTACTCAACTACCCATCAACTAGTAAGACTAACAAATATTATCTCCAACGGATTTGGAGTGAAAAAACACACAATTACTGCTCTATTTGACATCTCCCAGGCCTTCGATAAGGTCTGGATAGAAGGATTAATCTTTAAACTGATCCAGCTTAATCTCCCTAGTTACATTACCAGAATAGTAACATCGTTTCTTACAGCCCGAACATTTAAAGTAAAACTTAACTCACAATTTTCATCTTTAAAGGACATATCAGCAGGGGTCCCTCAAGGATCAATCCTCGGTCCCGTATTATACAACATATACACTCACGACATACCACACTTCGACAACGTTGAGGTTGCCATGTACGCAGATGATACTGCACTTATATCACAAAACTTCGACATCAACACAGCCTCACACGATCTCCAAAATGCAATCGATACTTACCACCAATGGTGTGAAAAATGGAAAATACAACTGAACACCTCGAAATGTCAAGCGAAAATCTTTACCTTAAGACGTCCTCAGAATCCTCCCGAACTACAATTGAATGGATCCACTATTCCTTGGAACCCGAAGGATGAATCGGTGAAATACTTGGGCCTACATTTGGACCGAAAATTGTCATGGGGACTTCACATTAATAAAAAATTGAACGAATGTTACACTAGACTCAATCTTCTTTATCCACTAATAAACAGAAAATCTGCATTAAAAATTAAATGTGCAACCTTGTTATACAAAAGTCTTATACGTCCCATTATCATGTATGGTGCAGTCATCTGGGGAACGGCAGCTAATACACACATCAAGAAAATTCAAACCATGCAGAACAAGATACTTCGGATTATCTGTAACGCCGACTGGTTTGTGCGAAATAACCAGATCCATAAAGAACTCGACATATTAAGTGTTAAAGACCTAATACATGTAACAGCCACAAACTTCTTTAATTCTGTGCACAAGTGTCCTAGTGCGGAAATACATCATCTCGCTACTCCTCCACCTATTCGAAGACTCAAAAGGCGGGTGCCGGTCGACTTAATTGTTAACAGTGATAATTCCTCGGATAACGAGTAAACTATAGTGTTAGCTTAACAGATAAGTTCTACTCTACAGACTCACTAACTATGAAACAATTCCTGTCAGCATAAACTTTTGTGTTCAGAGTACTAACCTCTTAATGTCATTTCCTTTGTTAGTTTATAATATTTGTCATACCTACCATGTGTAGCAATGTATAATGCTGATCTGGTATAATACACTAGTTAAAAAAAAAAAAAAAAAAAGATTGAATTTATGAACCCATTTTGTGTCATATTTTGAGTATTACTTGCATTCGTTAAATTCCATTGAGTAGTTCATTACTGTCTTTTATTTGTGTTTATTGTGTATAGCTTTGTGAGCCTATCTACAAGTAGCAGTTTGTATTTCATTTTAACCCTCCGGAGGGCGCGCTTGTTAGAATTACACCGGCGGGCGCGCAGCGGCATTTACACCGCATTTGGTTATTTACGTTTCTAGCTCACAAATAACAAAGAAAATGTATTTTATGTAGTAAAATAAAACAAATATACCATGCTTAAACATTTTACTAAAATAAAAAAATATATATAGCCATTTTCATTCTCTCTTTCTTCGGCTAAATCACTAACGACGTTTTCTAAAGCATTTTTTAACTCGACCTAAAATTCAGTAAAATTTTGCTAATTTTTTTCAAAGTTTGAAGTATACGTGTAAGTATACACAATAATACACGTATAGTACACGTATACATGCATATTATAAGTTACACACTACCAATATTATGGAAAATGTAGCAAGAAATAACACTTAGATGAGTGGGCGCGCCCGCAGCAAACACACCGCAAATTCTAATCTAGCACTTGTAACAACTGAGCGGAAATGACATTATGTCATCAAACCTGTCGGTAGTTGGGGCCAATAACATAAACAAGGAATACATAGACGCAAAATATTACAGGGCACGCCATATATTAGTTACAACAGAAAAATTAAAATTTGCGGCTTTTTGCCGCGGACGCGCCCTCCGGAGGGTTAAGCATAGTCAGCCAAATCTTGCAGCAGAGTGCAGCCAAACCCAACCCCTTCGAGCCCTAGAGGAACCATCTCTTGTGTACGTTCTTCGTAACCGTCTTTGGGTAATTATTTCCGTAGTGGGGCCCAACTTTCATCCCGATTATGACCACCCCTTATTAGAAGGGTTTACCGTTTCGAAAACCCCTTCTCCAATGTTTTGCTAGCCGAGTGCCACAGGACTTCCAACGTCCCCTATAAAGGTCGTAGTGCAGAATAAGCACATGACACGATAACAGCGATTCGTTCACTTAAGTGTGGAAAGTTTCATTGTTGCACCAAGTATGTACCTGAAATCAAAAAAATAAAAAATTAGTTGTACAGTATAAGATAGTTTATTTAATACATCGATGGCAATAACACTTACCAGAAATTAAACGAATTAGGACTACGTAGATAAGGAAATTTGTTTATTATTTTTCTAAAAATATCGCTTAAATACAATATAATTTAGATTTTAAAAAATGCCATTTACGGCAAAATAATTTTCATAAAGCACATTACGGTAACTTATGAACACAGAATTAGAAAATCCGTTCGAAACGCTTGACCTGACTAACGCGATTTTCGCAAAACACCTGTTTTATCTCATTAAATAATGAACAACTAATAACTTGATGCCGACCTTTCGTATCTGATAATTATCCCAAAATTTCGTGCGAGTAATTATTGCGTTAGAATAAACTTAATTTATTTGCTTAGGACGTTAAAGCTACAACTTTTATATAAGCTTTCAGTCAAATAGGTTCCTATGCTTCGTAGATTAGTAGTCATTTGTATGCTAATTATTATTTAAAAGTTTACAAACTGCTAAATTTTTTTACCCTTGCGAAACAAAAGAATGTAATTAACAAGCCACTAATTTCTTCTCATCGCATTTCACCTCACCTGATTTCATTAATATACTGCTAGCTGACCTTGCGTTTCAAACATTTGTATGTATTTCCTGAAATTTTCATACTAAGTAAAAGAATATCTTGTGAAAGTGAAAGTGATGTTTTTATAGTAGACCAAAAATAAATATTAAATATAGTCTTTTGATAAAGATAAAAGAAAGTTAATATTCGTATTATTTTAAAGCAGAACGGCTAATAATTTAAATAATAACCGAAAACACCTTAAAACGTAATAACTGCCGTTTTGTAGATTAATATACACAAAGTCTATTTAAGGAGTAAAACACCTTATGTAGCTCCACAATTCAGAAGTTTACTACTCATAAAAGATTAACGCAGTTATGAAAGCTTGGCTTAGTACTTGAGCGAATTGCTACTACAGATGAGAGAAAGTAAGCTTTTAATTGCTGTTTTAGCAAAGAAGTTTTCATGTTAAATTTACCATTAAATCCTACTTCTGTATTTTAAATATAATAAACCCTTCTCTGGTTATTATTAGGTGTCACTTGTCCCTTACCTAAAATACCTTGTTTTATAACTTTAATATCTTAAATTCTTCTTTAAAGATTAACATTTATATACCTTTTAAATAAAATAAAATTCTTAAACTAAATTAACTATAAAATTAAATTACGGCTTATAAATGACGTAGGTTAAAAATTCTTAAAAGAACGCCAACTGGGTCTGTACAGTGCTACGAGTGACGTAGAAAAAATTAATTTTTCGCCGGGAGCGTAAATATTCTTAGTTGCGGTGACAGACTTTTATTCGATATAATTATATACACCCAAGCCTAAACAATCTTTGGCTTGTCCACCTCTTCTTATCTTCAAAAATGTAAGCTCCTAAACTGAAGCAATATACCAACTTACCATACCTGATCCAATACAGTGGCGACAATTTCATCTTAGGCGGCAGTCCCACTGAGACACCATCATCACCCACCAACACCAACCGCCACCAACACCAACCGCCACCAACTGAAATTACATGCTGCAGTCTCACTGCACCACCGCTGATCACCAAAAATATAAATTTCCCGCTTTCCTGTTAGTGATTTTTTGACTTGAAATTGATATATTGATTGTAACTTTGGTGTTGAAGGTTGTAATTATATTATCACGTGTTTTTATGTTGGTTATGTTTATGTCATTCGCGTGTCAAGTGTGAATCTGTATTTTCGATTACTTTTATTTAAAGTTAGAATACCCACAAATGGAATAACCTGCCCAAGTTTAACCTACGTATATTTAACTTTCCCGCCATTCGCTGTCGTAAATCAGCTGATGCTACACGCCCTGGCATACGCGCAGTGTTAACAACCACCGTCCACCAAAATTCAAACAAGTTGAAAATTTCAAACCGGTGACTACCATTTGATGACGGTGGGTGGATGTCGGTGGTTCAGTGAGACTAACAGCATGTGATTGCATATTAGTCCATTCAAATGGTCGAAATAAACAGGCAAACTTTGCATTTTGGGTAGGCAGCTATTTTTTTTATCGATGTATAGAGGCACGGCGGTCTCTAGTTCCAGGCGAAAATGTAGCCCCCACTCCAGCGTCGGACCGGTGACGTAAGGAGGCCTATACCGGATGTATATATGCAGATTCCTGCTCCCCGTTTGAGTTGATAGAATTGATAGTGGTATCAATCGAAAGACAAAAAGAATGCGCTTAATTTGATACTTTTTTGATGCATTTTACGTCGGTTATTTGCAAATTTTCAGCTAAAAATTCGGGCTTATTATTTTTTACTCGTTTTTTTGAATGGAATCAAACGGTCATCTTGGACACTCAGTTTATCGTAACCCACAAACACGGATAGATATGTTTATGCCAATTCATCATCCGGTACAAAAATTCTTCGTAGTTTGTTAATTCTCTCTCATCGTGGTATCGCAGTGTCTCAACCCGACTGTCTTCATTTCACGTTAGACCATATTCAAGGCAACCTATTCAAGAATGGGCACAACAAAAAGAAATCGAAAAACAATTGCACTTCTCATCTCTTGAAGCTCTCAGAAGACTTGCACACCTGAAGCTACTGCCTTCTTGCCGCACATTCGCCGGATTACTCATCGTATAGGTACCATTTTCAAAACACATAACATCAAAACCATCATCATATCCACTTCATAAGTGCTACAAATACTCCACTCACTAAAAGAGAAACCTCAGCCTCTGTCATCAAGAGGCGTCTACAGCATGTCTTGTTTCCACACATCTGTAAACACAAACGTTGTTTGATATCATGTCTTCTCTCACACTCAGCTTATCGCCGATCGCTGAACACCATCACAACACTGACCTCTCCTCATTTTTTCAGCAGGATAATCCGTGAGGATTGTGACATCAACAGGACCCCTAACAATTTGAATTATGATGCTGGTTATCATCTGTCGGGCATATGGAAGTCTGTCATCACTAATCGCTCCGCCCTCCTCCTCGCATGACCAATCGTCATCTTCGGCTTTTACACTCGACCGCGTACAACCGGTATAAAGTTGTATCTTTCTTCTGTTGAGTTACCAACTTATTTCAAAGGGCTTATTTTAAAAGCTGCATTGAGAAAAGGATATCTCGCTCTCCTACCTATAGATTATACTTAAACAAATTCTTTTAGGGTTAACAAAAGCCAATACTCCATAATTATTTCTTCTACAGGTTCTGGATTTTTGCGGAGAAGAGAAGTATGTTGTACAGATCGTTTTGACATCTTAGTCGCTTTTCACAAGGCGTAGACAGGTGCTGTTGTGGGCGATAATATTTTGTTTTGTTATGGAGCGATTAACATTCTGTTGATCAGTCGGTGCTATAGATTAGGTTTTGCATCATTAAAAAATAATATTTTAAAAATGAAATATAGAACTGCATATTGTATAATATTAACACGAAAACAATCAAACTGAAAAATAATTGATGAAGAGTACAAATAGTTCATCTGTCAAATAGGTAATTAAACCAAAAATTGTACCTATAATCTAAACACAGCGTAAAAGAAGAAACAGTCCTATAAACGGCAGCAATATTTAAAATTAAGTTAGAATTGCCAAAACACGCTACACTAAAAATACCGATGTATTTATGTATTACATACCTACGTAGTCTTGTGATTCTTAGCAAAGTTTTCTACTTTTCTGTTTCAAAAGTATTTATTTAGTGTTTTCAGCTTTTTCATAAATATAAACAATTTTCTAATAATGTGAGAGCAAATGATTGTATTGCTAACTTGTAAGACGTAATTCGAGCTCCTATATAAACCAGAGGAGGTTGTTTATTTTATCTTATGCTGTATTTTGTACTTCAGCTTTTGTTGCAGAACTAACCGTCTCAATGAATTTTACAAGGAAATACGGACTTTGATTTTAGAGAAAAATAAATAAACATTATAAACAGTACTCGAAACAGTTACTTAGATATGCATGTTATTCTTCTTTATTTATTTATTTATAAAGTTGGTAACAGAAAAAGCAATAATGAATTAATCTATAATAACATAATAACTAAATTTTATATAGAATCTTAAGGTTCTCAAATAACAGTTGTTTACGTAGCAAGGTAGGCAAGTGAAATTTGCTATGCAGAGCATGGAATTTTGCAGGCTAAGCGTAGTAAGGGCCGCAACCATCAAATGAAAGAAAAGGAAATTTCAGACTCAACTCCTACTGACTAATTAATGTACTGATACCGATAATTTAAAGATAATTTGTTACTGAAGGTTGTCCACTTCTAACTATTAGTATTTAAAAATACCTAAAAACTGTGATTTACTTCAAGGGTCCAGCAAGCCACACCGTTCCAGTTTGTAAAATTAGAAAATGTCTTATTTTGTCAATAATTTTTACTTGAAATAATTTTGAAACGCCTAATAATAAATAATTATCATTAATACACCCCAAATATTTCAAATCTTTAAACATTCTGACCGATTTCCCTCACATTAGCATTATTATTTATCTAAAGAAAACTAAATAAATAAAAACCAAAGCAATGTGGGATGTATGAGACATAATTTTTCTTTCGTGACGTAATTTGCGTAAATCTTTTAGTGTCTCCTAATAAAAGGTGACAATAACAACGATAAACGTTTTCGCATGAAATGTGTCAATCGGCAAATGACACGTTTAATTGACTAATCATCTCTAAATAATCCATACAGATTTTAAGGTTTAAAAGCTTTGATTTTGAACAGGTATTTATTTGCATTTTCGTACGTATTTCACTGATAACTGTCAGTCTTAGTTAGAAAAAGCTAAAAATGCTAATGTTAAAATTTATAAAACAAATTTCACTACTGTTTTATATTCAGATCAGCTCTATTTTAAAACGAATTAATAAATGATGTACATTTAAAGCATTTTAAATATTCTGCGCATATTTCGGTAATAAATAATGCAAGTAGAATTTAAAAATTGTTAGGTATTATTGTTATTCATAGCATTCTAAACTGCAATTTATTTCCGTTTAATGCAAATGAAATTTTAAATTTAAAACTGTGTTCAATAAATCAGGGGAAGTTGATGGCATTGCTTTCTTTTTTCTTTCGAGTCTGCTGTAACATCTTCTCGCCATCGTTTTCTTAGTCTTTCTCTCCTTTGCTTGTAACTTGGCGTTCTCCAGGCTATCGTCTTCGGTACTCTCCCCTCTGCCATTCTTTCAATGTGACCCAGCCACTGTAGCCTCCTCACTTTTATTACCTTGTCTAAAGATGGCTCTTTATAAATAATTATAATTCATAGATCTCTTTATTTTTGTTTTTCTCTCATACCCGTTTTCAGTTTTCCTTCCTCCTAATATTCTTCAGTTTTTCTTGTATTTTTCTACTTTAGATCCAAGTTTCACAGCCATATATTGCTGTTGGCCTCAGCACTGTTCTGTAAAGTCGGAACTTGGCGTTTTGAGATAATTGTTATGCTCTTAGTAACTGATTTAAAGCTCCGGCGTTTTTATTGGCTTTTATTACTCTTGAATCCATTTCAATTTCTTCTTCACATTTATTTGATAGTCTAGCACCCAAATAAACAGACTCCTCAACCTCTTCAAATTACATTTTCCCTAAGCTAGTGGTTAGTTCTAATTTTGAGATGGAGATTTTCATACTCTAATTATTTTACATTTTTCTTTGCTTAGTTGTAGACCCATCTTCAAAGCCTCTTCCACCATTCTACTTGTTGTCTCTTTAAGTTCTTACTTTGCTATTTACTATTACGTTACTTATTGTTGCTTTTATTGTCATATTTATTTGACCTACTAACTTGGGAAGTACATCAAACTCTTCCATGGTTGTTATCAGTTTGTATCTTTTTACTGAGTCCTATACTTTTATAAATAGTACTGCTGGAATGTTGTATTCGTAGCAAGTTGTTAAAGCTTCTTACACTGTGAAATTTTCATAGATCATTCCTCTCCTTTTTCGGAAACCTACCTGGTACTCTCTCAATTGTGGTTCCTATATTACTTCTAATTTTTTTTAAATTAACTTAACTTAACTTAGTTTATAAATAACATCTAATGGGGATATGCCTCTGAGGTTACTGTATTCTGTTTCATCTTTCTTTTTTCCTGCCCCTGTGGCATCCGGTCTTCTTACCATATTTTTTGTACTAAAAGATATACATATATGGTTGCTCTTCTCCACCATATTTTATATTCTGTGATGCGATTCCATTACTGCCCGGGCACTTAGTTTTTAGACTCTTGATGATTTCTTCTAATTCTTCTTTCGTGGGTTCGTCTATTTGGTTAGCCTCTTCTGTTCGTACTGCTAGCTCTCTGTTCACTTCGTATGTTTCTTCCTTTAACATTTCAGAATAATACTCTCTGCATCTCTTTTTGATTTTTCTTTCTCTTCTATCAGGTTTCCATCTTTATCCTTTGTATAATAATAATGTTTATTGAGCGTAATAGTAAATAGCTAACAAATTTATTAGAAGACGAAAATAAAAGCATTTAGACATTTGGTTTTCTTTCCCCAGCTTGAGGTTATGTACCAGATAGGTATATTGATCCACTACTTCAAAACCGGTTGTCAGCGATGACGTAAATGGGATCTGGACTCAATGATATTCATTCTTTGAAGGTTCATCTTCAAGCCAACTTTTGCCGATACTTCGTTCAGCTCCTTTAGCGTGGTCTTTAGTTCGTCTTCCAGGACCAGGACGAAGAGCTTGCGAGAAATTGTGTCTCCTTGGCAAACCTCTTTCTTGATTGGGACCTTCTCCGTCACCATGTCATCTTCCAGCGTGAAGTTGTTGTATACGTGCTGAATGAGGATAAAGTATCGTGAGTCTATTCTCGTCTTGTTTATGGCTCTCAGGATCACACACATCTCAATATAGTTGAAAGCTTTCTGGGAGTCGACGAAGGTGAGGTGGAGTAGGGTGTTATTTTCGGCCGTCTTCTCGATCAGTCTGTGCATAAATGGTAGGTGATCCATCGTGCTGTAACCTCTTCTGAACCCATCTTGCTCGGCGAGTTGATAAAAGTCAAGTTTATTGGTGAGGCAGCCCATAACTATCCTGGTTAACAATTTGCAGAAGATGGAAATAAGGTTTATTTGCCGATAGTTCTCCACATTCGTACATTGGCCTTTTTTAAATAGCAAGATAAACTTCGCGTCCCGGCACTGAGACTTTCCGTTTCCGCGGGCACTTATTCATAAGGACGAGCAGTACTTCCTCGAGTGAATCCCCTCCGATCTTCAACATCTTGGGGATCACTATATCTCTCCTGGTGCCTTATGGTTCTTCACCTTCACCAATGATGTATGCAGCTCGCTTCTGGTAATCTCAGGGATATCCTTAGAGTCGCTTTTAAAGGGTTTTAAAATATCCTCTCTGTGCTCTTTAGCCTCTCGCTGTAGAGTTTGCGGTAGAAATCTTGAACGATGCCAGTTATGGCCACTGTATTAGTAATAAACATGTTATTAAACAAAAGCTGATTAATTCATTTAATCTGGGTACTTTTGGTCAACTTTTAAACCACCTAGCTGTATGTTGCAGCGAGATGCGTTGTCAGGAAGTGTATTACGAATAGCTACAGTCAGAACACCGTGGAGGCTTCTACCGTATTCTAGTAACTAGCGGTCATACATGCGGTCTGACAAGGGTGGGTAGTCAACAAGTGAACAAAGGATCTCTAGCAGTGGATATAATATTACGTGGTTTCTGTAAAACTTGTGCAATAACCGTTTTGGTTACTTTAGATTTACTGTATAGAGGAAGAAGAATCCGATATCCATCTCGATAATGACGATATAAAACACTGTAACAACTTTAAATACCTGAGAGCAGTTAAATCAGCAGACGGCGGAATAGAAGAAGATGTCAGCAATAGAACAAGGCAAGGAAAAACAGTTACCAGAGCTCTACGTGGTGTAATTTCGAACAAGAACTTGACTAAAGACACAAGGAAGAACATTTTTCGTAGTATTGTAGAAAACATCGTACTGTATGGAGGAGAGCTATCGCCGACGACAAGAAATATAAGAAATAGAATAAGATCAGTGGAACTAGACTTACGCAGAAGATGCCTTCAAAAACCGAGATTGCATAAATGGAGAACAGAAAACTGTGGCAAGGAATGGACGTAAAATCCTCTATTACCAGGATTTTAGAAAACCGGGAGTTAAAATGGTATGATCACGTACAGAGAATGGGACAGACAAGATGGCCAAAACGCATAGTCCAGTGGTCCCACGGAGGAAAGAAAAGGAAAGGAAGACCAATACTAAAATGGAAAACATATGTTAGAAATGTAACGGAGGAGAGAGACCCAGAAGGGATGCTGGGATGATCGCAAACGGTGAAAGCTGTAGACGAAAAACACGCGAGGGAAGAAGAACAAGAAACTTAGTGACGGCTGTTAACTGAAGTAAATGCCAAAAAGGGATGCACAGCTTACCAACGTGAAAATAAACCTCAAAAATCATAAAAGCAGAAAACAGCGTTGTTGCATGGTGTTGTATTTGGTAATGCACGGTTTTACAGTGCGTCGAATGGTTAGTAAGATGAAACACTGACACTTTCAAGGGCAATTGATTAACGTTGTACCCTAGTGATAAAAATGGTTGTACAAAATTAGCAAAAAAGGCACTGGTTCAAGTTAGAAATTAAAAACGAAACTATAAAATGCTGATTGGTCATCTCGTTACACCCAATATTTTAATATAATGTTTTATTCATAGGAAGAGCTTTCAAATACTTATAGAATATTGTTCAGCAAGAAAATTCATAGGATTTAGAAAATAATATAACCAGCTGTTTTACGATTGAATACGCTTTTATGTTTAGAACTTTTAAGAGGATTCTTTACAACAGTGAATCAGATCAAATCGGTAATACCATATAAGAAGCCTTGTAACTTAACATATTACAAGGTACTTCTTAGTATTCTCGAATAGCAGTATTATTCAACAGAAAGGCGCGCGTTAGGTTCAACGAAACTATAACCGAAGCCACTAGAACGATCGCGAACTATCTCTACTATTATTTTAGAATTTCGCAACATGACTCGCCGTTTGTTTATTCTGAAAACAAAGAGAATATTCCATTCTGCATTTATCCACAGTCAACGATATTAAGAAGCAGGACTGCATTATCATCTTCTGGATCTCTACGTTATAGCATCGGTCTTTTTGTCCTATTGTATCGGCTAATGTATTCTGACTGACTAGAGATGTTGCATACACTTCCGTTATCCGTTGTTTCAGCTTTGTTTTCCCTACAAAGTACGGCTTTGTCCTATAAAATGCACAGTTAAAAACGTTCTAGAAGCTCCAACTTTTGAAATATTCGCAATTAAATTCCGTGCTTAATGTACCTCATAAAATTTTATTGCCTGCTTATAGAGGTTGCCATTTTTCTGAATACTTGTATTTCTTTTTAATAAATTTCCCTCGGTGTTAACATAAATATCGACTCGCAAAGTGCTGGGGAACATATGCGCCAACAATATAGTCGATTTATCATGTAAGCGGGTGGATGCGCGTCTTCTTTAAGTCCTTTTTGTCTAATGACAGTTTTACACCCGTTTAAAAAAGAGTTTTAAAACTTCCAAAGGCATTAAACGTAATTTCCAAACGGACCGTATCCCGGATTGCCTTTAATTGTCTAATGATGTGCTCAAATTTAAGTATTATTGTTGTAGATTAACGGTCCTCAAATCTCCAAAAGCTTTGTAGCAATAAATCCAGCTTTAAGGTTGTACTTCCTCTAACAATCCGCATAAAACGAGCGTTCCAGATTTTAAGGGTTGGGGTGCAAGATAATAATTTTTAAATAAAACGGAGCATAGCGAAGAAAGCACCGTGAAAACTAAATTAAAACAAAAACAATAATATTTACGTGCTCGATATCTCCGTGTTTGTGGAAAACTAGAAAATTATTAAATCCAGTGTTGGAGATGGCAGTTACTGTTTTCTCGATAGTATTTATGGAATTTCCTGGGATATTCCTACCGTACTAGACAGTTTTATGTTGCTAGTGTGGACGAAGGAGAATAACTTGTGTGAATGTTGGTTAAGCGAAAAATATACGGACTGAAAGTAAATTCTCCCTAATATTTCGGCAAGAACGCCGATTCGACTTCTTTTTCGTATAAATTTTGACGCTTTTTATAGGCTCACTCTTATTAGAAATTTAGAAAACAACTCAGCGAGGCGTTATGGCGTAATTTTAAATATAAAGAAATAACCTCGACACTTTTTTCGGCAAACATATTATATTGACACACACAAAGTTGTTTATTCAACTCAAGTACCTTTTCATATTCCTGTACATCCGCGGAATCAATTATTTCCGTCAATTACGTTTGCGTCGGTGACCCTTTTGTGGTTTGCATACACGAATGAAATTAATTTCTTTATTTTTTGACGCTGTATGACAGGGTTGTGATTAACCCAACAAGATAACGCGTGAATATGTATTATTCGAATTCATCTAAGCACTTGTTCGATGAAAATAATCAAGTATTCTAGCCTCAAATAGCAAATTCTTTATATTTGATTAGTAATAGAATTTTATTATGATCTTTGCTGCGATATATTAAAAAAAGTGAGTAGAGTTTTAGACAGATTTGTGTATTGTAATGCTTATGGCGTGTATCTTTGTCAACAGCAATAATGTTCAAAGATCCTGGAAAACTAGTTAGTCTTAGTAAATTAACCCTTAGTTACTCGCGCGGTTTGCCGTACCACAATTACTCGCGCGGTGTATTTTATGCACCACACAAACAATCGCTAGTTTTTGGGAATAATAAAGGTGTTATATATTTTTTTAGCGTAATTTATATTACCTATCATTTATTTTCCAAGAACAAACAAAAAATATTGAAAATTAACACAAAACTCAAGACTAAACTAAACAAACAAAGTAAACTAACCAAAATCCATATTAAACAGTAAACACACCAAAAACCATACTTATTTTTTGTGGTGGTTCTGCTGCAGTTTCAGGGGCCCTCAATTTTGCAATGTGAACATTAGATCCGCCCAAGGCGAGGTTCACAAAGCATTTAACGCAATACAACTGGACAAAACAGATAAACTAGCATTGACTACTTAAAAAGAAGGTTGCAAACAAAACACAAAGACAAATACAAAAGGCGGTACTTATTAAACTTCAAAACAACTAAATAACATTGATGAAGGCCTGCTGGCAAGAGGCAATCATAGAAATCAAACTGACGTTAAAAACACAAATGAAGAAAGCAGGAGCAGCATAAAGGAGAATAGTTTTTATCTGGCGAGTTGTTCTTACTTGCCCGACACAGGGAGTGACGTGACGTTCGTGACCGGAAGAGCTATATTGTCCTTCTTCCAAGACGGGTGCAAAACGACGATGAATAATCCGAAAGCTATGGATTTACTGAATCCCTCAGACGAGGAAATTGCATGGGAACGGTACTCGAAAACTACCACAAAACTTCTACACAAAACTATATCTCTGCGGAGTATATGGCTTCTTTTTCTGAATCCGACCAAGTCGCTAATTGCAATCCTCCCAGAGGGTTGGCGGTAATAGAAGCCTTCCGGTTTAAGGACCCAAGCGGCAAACGCACCATGTCTTACAAGACGTCCGATATGGTTGATTAACTGTCGCGCACTATGGAAGCGGGGTGTACAGAAGAATCTAAAGGACGCCACAGGACAGCTGACGCGGTCCAATGTATAGGGGATTCCCCCGCACCGTATCACGAGACGTTGCAATAACGGAAGCAAGATGAGATCGTGCCTTGGTGCCATACGCGTGAAATTTAGGTCACCTTGGGATCTGAACAAAGAAACCTTTTACAAAAACAAAACATACTGAAATTACTTTAAAGATTTCGTAGAACTACACGGAAAGAACGTTCCGAATTAGGTTTAACCTTTCGTGTCCTCCAGACTAAACGAAATTAACTGTAGCAAAAACAATATAACAAAGCACGAAATTAAAATTTACCAAGTACAGGACCGTACTGAAAAATCTTAACAATAACTTAAAATGGCCCAAAAATTTCAAAATAACACGGGATTGCAAAATCACGTGACAAATTACAAACATAAAGATAAACACAGAATAACTGCAAAAACAAGGCCTGATGGAGTGAAAGCGCTAATGATAAGGCGCCGCATTGAAGAAGTGCGAACCTTTAAAAAACGATGAAGTAACGCCATCCAGGAAAAAATAAAAATTGTAATGAGGTAGCCAGAAGTAAGGAGATGAAGTCGGCTAAAGGGAAGCCCCGAAGTTTGAGCCCTAAGGTTTAATGTTTTGTGCTTGAGCTTGGAGGTTAATAATACAGGTTTGAAGTGTTAACGCTGAGAGTGTTAAGGTCTGTAATTTGACGTGTGAAGTTAGAGAAAGCAACTTGAAGTTTGCAGTTCAAGGATTGGCTTTCAAGTTGAATGTTTTAAGTTAATGGTTTGAACGGTGTAACTCTAAAAAGGGTTGTAACTTCGGAGTTTGGGGTTTGAG
The DNA here is from genome assembly GCA_963082815.1 of Melanotus villosus. NCBI lineage: Eukaryota > Metazoa > Arthropoda > Insecta > Coleoptera > Elateridae > Melanotus > Melanotus villosus. The sequence continues at coordinate 96,549,633 of OY720419.1, read as the reverse complement.
TTTTAAGGTTTGAAGTGAATAAACGAGGTTGTAGTTGAAAGATCGGCGTTACAGATTTAAGTATTGACAGAGAGATGGAGCTTAAGACTTGTGGTTTAAGTTGGTAGATGTGAAATTGAGGGTTTGCTATATGTAGTCTAAGCTTCTGGATTTTAAATCTGAGCATGCAGGTTTCTATAATCACCTCACATCGAAACGCAAGCCCTTGAAAGTTTTTAGTTTAATCTTTTAAAATAGAAATTTAATGCTCAAAGTTTGTGACTTGCAATACGACACGTGAAGTCTGAAGTTGAAGCTTGAAGCTGCAAGTTCGACCTTTGAGATTTTTCTTTTGAGGCTGGCTATTCAAAGTGTTTGTGTGGTTTGAGGTCTGAAATGCGAACGTGGTACTAGAGGTTGCAGATTGGAAGTTCATGGTTGGAGATTTTAATTTTTTTAATTTGATGTTCAAAGTTAGCTCGATACTCTGAGGTTTGACTTTGAGATTGTAAGCTAAAAACTCGAAGTTAGATGTTTGAAGTTCGACAATATAAGTTAAAGGTTGGCGGTTTAAGGTTTGAGATTTTTTTAATGAAATATTAATATATTAATATTTTTTTATAGCGCTTTAAGTCGAGGGTCAGTGGTTTACATCCTTGTGGAGATAATTTTTCCTAACTACAAAAATATTGTAAAGAAATTAGATCGCACTTCAAGTTCAATATCGAATTTTAAAAGAATACGTATCGTTTCATTTATTTACTGCACAAAAATAACAAAGAATTTTATTTACGGTAGTACAATTTCACATCTCGGAAGTGTGCAGAACATTACGTTTCCCATGAAACTATTCATCATCCAGTAGCTATAAATTCCAAGAGACCAGAGTGTCATCTTTTAGAATTATATTTCCGAAGTGTAACGGCTTTATCCTTTATACTGACTCTGAAAAATATTAAAATGTCCAAAATTGTAACTAAATGTAACTTTAATCACATGTAAATGTAAAAAAAGGGTTCGGTTGAAAAATTTTGTGAACCTTGTGAGGATTAAAAAGTAATATTAAGGTGGGTTGTTATTACAGTAAAACTTAAGCAAGGACTGAACATTTATAATATCATAAATTTAGTAATGAAATTAACTTTATTCACGTTCGAAGACTTGCTGAAAAAAAAATTATATTTAGGGAGGTTCACCATGACATACTTAAGCTGTCCTCCGAATTCACGGAATATGTGAATGTGCCACCCACATTCACATATTCTGGAGCTTGAATAACAATCAAGAAAATATGCATAACAGTACCGATACTCCCAGAAAGTAACAACTTAGCATCTGTTGTTTGCCTTTTGAGATATACCTATAGCTAGCGGAGTAGTACTAACACAATATATTACTAGTGCTTTAAGTTCATCAGGTAGAAGCATATACATAGCACACTATTTGACAAAGAGATTTCTTTAAATGTGCGACAGAAAACATAAATGGAATAAAAGTCGTAAGGATTGTTAAGACAAGTAACAGAAAGCTAGATGTATTTGAAATTTTTAAAACACACAGCATAATCCGTACAATGTCCAGTATTAAAGAGATTATGATAAATAAGTAAAAATAAAACCAAATACGACTTACAGCAAACAGCGGCTCAAAACGCAAGCACAGAGATTTATAAGCAGTTTTAATGCACAGGCTGTAACAGCACATATAGATTAAATTAAATATTCTATGAAAGAACAAACACCGCTAGCTGTTGTATTAGGTAAAGCGGAGGAAATCGAGGACTTTGAAATAAAAGTTGATGGTTATAGCTGTGTCACAGTATACTCATAGATATGAGTACATGCATAGGTGGTGTGATCTTAAATGTAAGATCACACGTGATGTATACAACAGTGTCGAATTTGTAAACAGCGCAATATATTTTATGTGCTGGTTTGTAAAATGGTTTGTTTGAATAACTTTTATGTCAGGGCTAATATTTGCAAATTGATTTAAGCAATCTAATGAACAGTGTTTCAGTAACAACAAAGGACTTTAATATTGATTAGAATCAGAATGACGTGTATTCTTACTAATAAATCGAAGAGACTTTGACTTAGTATTTAAACCGATTTAAAAAAAATTATTAATAAGCTGTAGACAGGGTGTCATCGCAACTGTTACTCTAATTTTCAACAGAGCAGCTGAAAATTATCTTCCCACATGACCAGGTTCTCGTATACGAACAGTATAAGTAAGCATGAACAGCACGTGGTTTGTTTTGTAATCCAAGTATAGCGTTAAATCAAGTTACATTTTCAGCAGTAAAACCGGTGTGAAAAGTGCCACAATCGTGCAGATTTGGCGAAGATCTAAATTTATGAATATGTTTCTAACACTGGAGAATCATTTGAAACAAGCGATCTTATATCAGCAGCTGGTACAACATGCATCGAATTAATAAATGTGTGTTAAAGTTTTACAGCAGACTATACATATACATGTATTGTGAAACGATTTACCACAAGTGAATGAAAAAATTTATAAATCAAAGTATATTTATTCTTCCTGTTATGGCCGAAGCTTAGGCCGATGGTCTGTTAGTAGCTCGTAAATACTGTAACGTTTTTAAAATGTTTATTTATAACTTAGGTCCGTTGTGTGAATTATTTATTAACAAATTTAAACAATGCTAACTAATTTATTTATACAGTTTATTCAATTATATTCACGCACTTATATCATTTGCGCACATTTATATTAACCGAGCAGTTGATCGTGACACGTTGTTAGGCTCTTGGTAGACTCTGCTTGCCAAGGGAACGCCCTCATTTATATCAATGCGGGCTTTCAATCCAGTGAGTTCGACGCTCATCTCGATCACTCGCGGTAGCCCCAAGAAACTTCTATTGGCGGATGACGCATACAATATCGCACGTGCTCTCCGCGACTGTTGCGTCTCGATACGATACTATGAGCGTTCTTTGGACGTATGCTGGGTAGCAGGTTAACCTTATCCATGGCAGTGTTGCAAGGTTAACGGTTATCAAATGTTTGTATGTCTACCGGGAGCCCCAGATTAATGTACCCTCCATAGCCATACTAAACTATATCGATTTTAATAATATATTTAGGCTTGAAAACAGCTATTGATACAACAGACAGACAAAATATATGGTAAACCTAAAACATTAGAGAGAAAATGTGTTGGAAATCGATATAAACACCTATCCTTCTGCATCCATTGTCCACCTGCGATCTGTTTTATGTCGTCGACCAGTCTCGTTGGTGGTCTTCCTTGAGGGCGCTTTTAGGGGTTTAGGTCGCCATTTCAGATTTTCCTTTGTCCACCTGTCGTCATTGGTTCGTGCAATATGTCCTGCCCACTTCAATTTAAGTATGACATCCTTCTATCGCGTATTCATTTGTTTCTCTGTTTTAACTGCTAGTTTTATTCCTAGCATGCTCCTCTCCTTTGATCTTTGGACAATTTTGAATTTCACTGAAATTCTTTTTGTAAACGTTTCTATACTATATGTGAAAATAAGGAGGACACCTATCAAACGCTCTAGCTTTAAGGCATAACGAAAAATCACCTTTAAACACAATGTTTGGGCCTACCATACACTACCCATACCATGGCTATGCGGCAATCGACCTCTGCGGTTTGATTATCTTTTCCGAGTGATATTTTGTGCCCAAGATATAAGCAATTTTTAACTATTTTCACTGAGCTCTGTATATTTTGGATGTAAAAGATTTGTCTTGAATGTTATTTAACGACATAACTTAGAACCGGTGTGATACATTTATTAGACACCTTTTTAAAGACCAATACTTCTTCCGTGCCGAGTCAATTCGTCGTTGGATCTCTTTATTCCTTTTTTTAAATGTCAATAATTAGCTAAGATAGATCACTTCTTCTTGATATTTGATCTCCGTTCCTTCAATCCTTATATTTTCCACATTTTTGTTACTGAGTAGGTCAGGTTTTTCACTAATTCTATTTTACTGCATTACTTATTTGATCAGTTCAAATATGATTTCTTTAAAGTGTTCTTACGTTCAGCAAACCAAACCACATCGTCTGCAAGTTATCCCAATTGATTTCTTAAATACTTCTTCCGGTACTGTAATAAATAATAATGGAGCCAGTGGGCCTTCCTGTCTTATATCTACCTTTTCGTAGCTGAAATCCTCTGCCCTTTCTATCTAACCTTATTCTTGCTTTTCGGTCTTTATAGATTTCTTCCAGGATTCTCACGTACTTGTATGGTACTCCTTGCTGTTTAATTTCGTTGAACATGGGTTTGTGTTACACTGAATCGGACGATTTATTAAAGTCGATAAAAGAAATGTTAACTGTTTTATTAAATTCATTAAATTTTTCAATCAATTGATTTGACACTTTTAAATGCCCCATTGTGAAGTACCCTGCTCTAAATCCTGCTTGTTCTTTAGGTTTATTATGTTCTATTATTCCGTTGATTCTAGCTTTTAGTATTGTTGAAAGCAATAAATTGATATGTGGTTTGTAGTAGACTAATTGGACGATAGTTATTAATTAAGTCTTTTCTGTCCTTCTTATGTAGTAGTATTACTGTAGTTCTTTTCCACTGTTCTAGGATAATTTTCTATCTGTTGTATTTTGTTGAGTAATTTCCTTATAAATTCAAGCACTTCAGGTGTAATGTTTTTCAATTGTTCGTTGGTAATTCCGTCATCCCCTGGGGTTTTTTTGTTTTTCAATTGTTGTATTGCTTTTCTAATTTCCCTTTTACTAGTTTCTGCGTATGTGTGGTGCTCTATTTTCTCCGTTTCTGTGCAATTTATATCGTTCCACCCTTGAGTGTTTGTTTTGTTTTTCGTAGAATTTTGTTGCTGCTCCGATGATTTGTTTTATGTTTGAATATTTTTGGCCTTTCTCATCTGTCAGTCCGAGTATCCAGTTATTGTTCCCTAACAGTTCTTGGTTTATCTTTTTTTTGGATCTTTATCCTCTAAAATCGCTTTAATTTTTTGTGTATCTGCTCTTCTTAAATCATTTCTTAATTCTCGTTTCGTTATTTCATTTAATATGGTCCATTCTATTTTGTTTTTGGGAGTGCTGGCATTTTTTAATGATTCTATTTTTTTATCAGTTTGATTGTTTTCCTTGTTCATCCACTCGACTCTATCCTTCTGTTTATCCGCCGTTATTAATAACTTCTGTCTCCTTTATTGTGTGTATATTACTTGTAAGAATAAAATCTATTTCGTTTGTGTGTCCATTGGGGGCTCTCCATGTCTCCATGTCCGCTCCATTTCCGCTGCGTGCTTTAAAAAAAGTATTGCTGATGTACAGTTTGCGTTGAATGGCGACGCTAATCAATGTTTTTCCTCTATCATTTCTGCTTCCATATCCATAGTTTCCAGTTACACTTCCGTCATTTTGAATTGGTTTTCCTACTTTGCTGTTAAAATCTCCTATTACTAGGGTATTCGTTTCCTTTTCTGTTTCTAAAGTTTGTTCAAGGATTTCGTACAATAATTGAAGTTCCTCCTATGTGCTTGCTTCAGTGGGGGCATATTTATTATGTATGCAGAATCGCAGTCTGACACTGTCCAAATCTTAATCCCGTATTTGGCAGGTTTGTTCTTCATATACACACGGACTGGTGCTTTACCTCTAAAGGGAACAAGTTGTTCATCCACGCATATATGAGCACCTGGTTTGCAGCTCATTATACATTTTGCAACAAATATATCAAATATCTCTCTAATCGGAGCCAATTTATCATTTTCTTTTCTTTCTCCCCTGGTTTCTACCAAAAATAAACTATTTTTTGATGACTCCTGCTTTAAAGATATTTGCAACGGCATTTAACCTAAAAATCAATTAAATAAAGCTACTCCCTTGGCGACTAGCCTTCTAGGGAGTGTTGTCGTGTTCATATCCGTCTTTAATCCAATTCTAGCGGACTTTACCTTCAAATCTTCTAACACCTGCATCAGTTTATTTATGTCTTTTGAAGTCAGCACTATGTCAACTGCAAATATCAGGTTATTGAGACACTCTCCAGTTATACTCAGTCCCTTATCCTGCTAATTTAATTCTTTGGAGGCGTTCTCAAGTGTCAACTTTAGAGAGAGTGTGTCTCCTTGTCTATCTCCTCGATTGATTCGGATTTTTTAGGCACTGTGTGTGTTTGAATGGTTGCAGTTGCTTTCTTATAAATGTGATAGATCAACGTGTGTGCATGTCTCGTCGACTCTGCAAGCTTTTAGGGCAGCCATCAGGCTCTGCAGCTCTATACAATCAAAGGCTTTCTCAAAATCTATAAAATCTAAATCCTGACCTGAATCTTGTTTGCTCTTTAGGCTCATACGAATCCAATTGAGATGTTAATCGATTAATAAGAATCTTTATGAACAATTTGTAAATGTGAAGCAACAGGCTTATTAGTCGATAGCTAAATATTTTCGATATGGAACAAGCTGATGGAGTATCACTGGTAAAGCTAATATATTGTTGTGTATTCTAGACACTCAACAATATAAAACAACATTAATTTATTACAATATTAACACATATACAATTTACACTATAATTTGACAATTACGATACATGAATTTTAATACTTACAAATTACATAAATCAAATATTAAGATGAATTTCATGTAAAGTCAATGTAACATGTTATTACAAGTTGGTAAATTCAATGAAAATTGCTGTGAAGTAAATATGCACAATGAAAATGTCATAAAAATTATTATCATAGTTTGACGATTTAAGATTATAACTTCCGATGAAAGGGAGTCTTCATTATTTTATGCTACGATTTTGATGTTACATGTTGATTCTTGGTAACATAATTCTTCATTTACCATGCTGAAATTAACAAATAAAATTAAATTAGTGCTTAAAAATTGATAAAATATGTTTTTAACAAGTGCAGATGTACTGAGATTTTTAACATTGAAATTTAACTATTAAGAAAAATTCAAACAGACATAAAAATATGATAAAACGGTGTAAGTATGTATATAAAAATAATCATAAAAAGAAATTTGATGAAATGTCAGAAATTCAAACACGAAATTAAGCGAAACAAGGCAAAATCGTAGATTTTAGTAAGAATAATAATATCTTTTAAATGTTGTAAATAGTATTTTAGTATATTTTTTAGTTAAATTAGAAATAATTTTGAAAATCATTAAATTTGAGAATGAGTCAAAATTATTTGACAACAATCATATTCATAAAATGAAAATTTAAGTTTAAGTAATTTATAATTTATTGTATATAAAATTTAGGTAAGGTAATTTAAATAGTAATTATTTGTTTAAGATTAGGATTAATTAAGTATAAAAATTTAAATAATTTTATTAACAATTAAGATGATCCATTCTTAGAAATAATGCTGGATTCTCATTGGTTCACCTTATTAGGGGGTGTTTTAGTTTGGCAAAAGTATTTAAGGTGAGGGCACGCTGTTTTTGCAGCTCGTCAATTTAATTTAACCATGAACTCATGGCACGCTTCATAATTAAATTGACAATTGAACACGTGTGAATTATTTTCAATGGAAATTTAAAATAAAGTAAAGTGAAATATAATCAAAGAAGATAATAAAGTGAACCAAACAAATAAGAATAATTAATAATAAACATACTAATAATAAATGTTTCAAGTTATATTATAAATAAAATTAAAAGTGATGGATAATAAGTTATGTATAAAATAAATAGGAATACTTACGATTATGAAATTCCTGTGAACAATTAAACAAACAGTTTAATTGATTGTACTGTTTAATTAGATTTGTGTGTCCAATAAATAATTATTGAAGTTATTTAATTAAAGTGGAATTTATTTTCTTCGCGTCGAATAAATTGAGGTTATATTGAAATCTCACAGCCAAACCTGAAACAGATAAAAATAACAAAGAAAAATAAAGTTAAAGTGTTTTAACAGATATAAACAATCAAGTGATTAATTCAGTGATATTTAGAAATAAAGACTTACCCGTCGTTGGAGAATTCGTATGAAAAAGTAACAGTTTAAAACTAAGAATCAGCTGTTCAACAACACCGAATACAAGGTTAACAACGCGGAAATTTTCAACGCAATGATGCCGTATCTTCAAGAAAGAACCCAATCATCAAAGTAATTTAAGCTAAGTTGGTTTTTAATTGAACAATTTAAGACAATTTTCTATTTCAATTTAGTTTTTGTCAATTTTTCAAAATCATTTCACTGTTAAGAGCTCATTTAAAAAATTTTAAATTTATTACGATTATGAATTAGTGTTCATGTATTTTGATTTAAAGTTTGTTTGTTGTGTATATTTGTTTTACAGGATTTAATTGAGTTTGTCTTGATATTTGATCTTATGTAAACACACACACACATACAATCAAATACACTCATACAATCAGTTTACAGAACATTTTCATTTCATTTTTAAATTTTATTTTGTGTGTTTAACATTACAATATATTTTGGGTGTTCCGCAGGGAACTGTGGTAGAGCCACTATTTTCTGACTTCTATTACAAACGACCTAATAATAGTATATTCATTTACTAATGATAGCGTTATTTTTATTAGGAGCAATGGCAGTAATGAAAATACCCTGAACACAAAACTGGTTAAGTATCGTAATTATACGTATAAATTCATTATCTACCTAGTCATATAAATTAACTATTAAACCTACGCCTAATACGAAAATTTAATTAATTTAATTATTTAATTTAAGTACGTGCTTGGCGATGTTGAACCTTAAACTTATCATAAAATAATTACAAATAAGAAACGTGCCTTTCATATAAATTAATTTTTCGTGTTAAATTTAGCTCAGAAGCCCACAAGGACTTCTTATTATTACTAACAAAGATAAAGAAAAAATTCAAGGAATTTTTTATCTTCCTATATTAAATCCATTATAATACTTTCAGCACGTGTACAAAAAAGGGAGCAATAAAGAAGCTTAAGTTACAACCACCTTTAAAATTAAACATTATGTAAAATTGCCACCAACATTCATTTTAGAATTTTTTACATTACTCGGGAACAAATTGTTACGTTGTAAAGGTTATATAGAGTATCCGAATAAAAAGATACCGGTAGTCGCGTGGGTTGCAATGATTTCGTTCGGTTTTAATATTTTACGTATATAATAACAAATCGTGGTTATTACAGAGATCTGAAGATTACCGTTGAGTTCTCTCAGCAAAACTGCAAAAATGATCGAAAATACAAATGCTAGGCATATTGCATATGATAAATGATAAGAAAGGCCAAATTTAGTTTTAGAGGATCGTGCTTGGTATTGTCAGTTTCCGACGTAGTCGTGAAGTGTAATATCATTAAACCTCCAGTGAGTTAGTTATTTACGTAAATATCCGGCAGGACTTGTTTACAACAAACGTTTTGCTTAGATTTAATTTAGTAACGCATGTATTGTGTATGCGTAACGCAAACGTACGTACGTTGACAAAGACATATTAATTATATTAACTAAAGATTTAATTTTCAAAGTTTTACCTGCATACGTATGAACCCTAAACATAAACTTCAAGGCTTGTTCCGTTAACAAAGACCATTTCCGCGGAAAATAATTAAGCTTTCTGAGCCACAGCTTTCGGAAGCGGTAAATTCTCACCTTCTAATTTACTTTAATTATTTTCGTAATACTAAAAACATATTTTCCCTTAAAAATACCGGACAGATTTCTCTGTTTCTTTAACTACATCTTACCTTTTTTAACGCCAGCCGATGCAAATCTTTAAAGTTTTAATTATTTCTAGCAGGTACCGCCCCTATTAGAATCATTTATCTTAAAGTCGTAACGAGCTTTTCAATTACTAAATCTACCTAATTTACGTTTACTTGGTCGACGAAAACCGTGTAACTTTCGGCAAAAATTCGCACCGTTTTTCTTACGAAATCATTATTCTCAAGTTGAAGTCTGCTGCAATTTATCAAAGAAAATGGTTTTATTGTAAGCGCTAAAAGGTAGGGATCTGTTTGCTGAACGACTTTGTGATGCAAAATTATATTCTGTCATCTATGTTTTTTAAATCTTGTAAATGACGTAAGAATTTGTCGAATTTTTGTCAGTTCTAATAGGATTTACTTAAGTAATTACTTAATTAGGACGAAGAAAACAGAAAACCTATAAGGATTAAAATGCATGTAACACTTTTAAAAGGAAATAGTTTACTATTAAACGTTTACTTCTAAGTAACAGTATTTTCAAATAGTTGACATACCTGGAATAAATTGTACTACAGAAATAGCTATTTTTTTATAGGACATTCTTAAGCGTGTACCTAATTGTAATTCCCATTCAATTAAGTAAAATAGTAGACTAGTTGCAGTTCTTAGAGAAAAGATCAAAAAAGGATAGCAATATTAATACTGCTTCGGAGTCACTAATTTAACTAATAATGTAAATTGTAAAATTTTTCGTACTGGATCATTTATACATGGTGTAGCAAGTATGAAGAGAAAAAATTTTAAAAAATAATAGGTTTCCACGTGCTCAACAAAAAATTCTTATAGCAGAATCCTCTTGAGATACAGCAAGACAAAGTTGAAGCCTTGATATTGAAAACCACATGTACACCAACAATTTACAAAAGTCAACTTCTAATAATTATGAAAACCGCTTGCTTTAAAACTAACTTAAATATCAGAAAATACATGTAACAACTCGGGAAGAGTAAAATCGAATATATTTTTACTTACTTAAACACCAAAGCCTTTAACTTTCTCTTGTTGCATCTCAAGAATGACAAAGAATTTTGTTTAGCACATCGAAATATATTAGCTTCCAATTTTTTTTCTGTTCGTACCGTTACATCCCGGATATTGAAAAAGTTCGTGTTTGGCATTAAAAAAGAGTATAGGTTTAGTTTTCTGAGCAATGCATCTGATAGCCTCGGAATCTCAATAACTGATGCTAAGTAATAGGGACAGCAAACCTGTTCCTGAAACTACCATATCGTCATTCCTTCTGTCTTTATTTTCATCTCCAAACAATGTATACTTTGAATGACCCTGAGAAGCCCCTTTGAGATGAGTACTTTTTATCGATCAACTATGACTAGAACAGATAGTTAAATTCCGGAAGCGTCCTTCATTGACCTTAAGAGGGCAGAACAGCAAGGCTGCTTCTGGAAATGTGTCTTCTCACAATTTTTTTCTCGTTTTCACTAATGCGCGTTTTAGCTGGCGCTCTGCCCCTGTTTTCTCTATCAATAGTAATTTGATTATTATTTGCAGTTCACATTTTTTTAAAGCTACGGTTTTCACAACTTGGTGGCTGATACTAAGTGTATTTAAAAAAAAAGTTTGACAAACGTCTTCTATGTTGCCATCTTCTGTATTAAAGTGATAAAAATATATCATCTCTCTTCGAATTTCTTTCTCTTCATTGGCGATGTTTTCATCGGAACTTATTTCATCATCTACTTTCTTACATTTTGCTTGAAGATGTAAGTGTTGTCTTCTCTTTTCTTAAAGTCAACAAAACGTAAAATAAAATCACGTTGTCTATTGACATCTCCTGACGCCCAATATTCTGAGAACATAACATGACGCATTTTGTCTGAAATTTTACTATTGCATTTCAGTCTACAACTCTTTCCGCAAACTTCTTTGAGTTTTCTCTTTGAAACTAATTTTCTTTTGTAATTTTTGTACTTTTTTCCCAAGTCTCGCAGTTTTTTCATAGAATTTCTGTTACAAGTGTTTGGATTACTTTTTCTCTTCCATATGTTGGTTTGGGTTGCTCATCAGTCAGATTATTTTCTCGTTCTTCGTTACCTACCTAATTTCTCGGTTTCACTATTTTCTTCTCCAGCTTGTTCAATCGGGAAGTTTTCCCGTACATAATCCGAATCTGAATCTGTTTCGTACGGTTCAGACCGACTTGATGGCAATGGACAGCTGTCATTCTCATCTGGCAAAAAATAAGCTATTATAACACCGTTTTTGATTTGCACCACAAGAAACTTCGATTTACCTTCAATTTCTTCAACTGCCATGTTATTCCAAACGTTCTGTAAAGTTGTAAAGTCTGTGCTACTGGGAAAACGTATTGTACATAGTGAGGTATTAAGTATGACAATTCATTTTGGTTTGTTGCAGATGTACCTTCATGAGTTAGATGTACATGTAAAATAATAAGTGTAATGTTAGGTTTTTTATTTGCCGCCAGGTTTTGGGGATTTTAGATAAGCAGTTGTATTCGTGTACTAGAACGATGACAGTTGATGTATAAAGCATAAATAAAGTTATCTTGTATTCCACGCAAATAGTGTTGTTTATTATACCCAAGTAGAAACAATACAATAAGTATACAATTAATGTGGATTTAGAAAGATAGTTACGGTTTGAAACAAATATACAAGACAATTTTAGAACTTCAACATTATTTTAAAGTTACTTAAGTATGCAGATTGTTAGGAGGTACGTAATTATGGAGGTTAAGGTTTAGAAATAAGGTTGATTATTATCACTTTCTTTAAAATATTTTAAGACTCACCTGCAAAGGCATTAGTTCGCGCACTGTTACTCAAATTTAGCATATTTAATATACGTTTCCGTCTAGAATTCATTGTTTAGTTGGACATAATTTTTCCAAGCCACATGTTCGCCACTACAGAACGTTATAAAGCTAGACACTAAACGGTGCACGGTGCACGTCAGAAATGGCGTTGCCAATAATATTACTATTAATTTTAAAAGCAAACTAACCTAAGTCCAAATTTATTAACCTATTCTATTATTTTATACTATCCTATGTCCTCAACATGGACATAGGTTAGTTTGCAGAAATAGAAAGGGACACAGATGTAGTTAGGATAATTTTGTTCTGTTTAATTTCTGGTAACGGGAAATTTAAATATGGACTTAGGATGATTTTATAGTAAACTATAATGACAATACTAAACCTTGACATAGGTATCTCAGTTAAGGCTAATTTTGGATTGAGGATAGTTTTGCACCAAACCGACGATATTGGATGAAAGAGGACTAAGTCTTAAACTAAGAGAAACAAGAAAAATACATTACTAAGCACGTTCGACATCCAATATCATCGGTATTGTAATAATTGATGCTGAGCAAGGTATTTCATAATATAATCCTTATATCTTTACAACATGTGCTTAAAATAATATTTAGAAAAAGTAAGGGCGACACCTATCATCAATTCAGAGGATCTAGGTAGTTATAACCAAGGCCCGCTGAATTAATATTGCATATAATAGGCCTTACCACTTCATTTAGCCAAGACGCAATTAGCAAGGACGCGGGCGCCATTTGAGGTGAACTATAGATTTGTGACATTTGTCAAATGTATAGTTCACTTCAAATGGCGCCTGCGTCCTTGCTAATTGCGTCTTGGCTAAATGAAGTGGTAAGGCCTTATATGCAATATTAATTCAGCGGGCCTTGGTTATAATGTGTCAAAATGGAGACTGCACTTTCGTGTTAGCAAAATAAATTGTACTAAGTACTGCTAGCTTAGGCTGTATAAAAAGAGTACGCTATGCACCGTTGTTTATTAGGTAGTAAGTCATAACTTTACCAATTGACAATATTGAACCAATTAGTGCTACATCTCAACATTAAAGGATTTTTTGCGTAAACGAAACTGTTTGCATTTTCCCACTCACTGCCAGTATGCGTGAATTAACACGTGGTAACCCCCTTTGGTTTTATCATTTAGACGCAGTAGTTGCAATCACATACATAAGTAATTATTCTTATAATATTATTTGTTAAATTCGGCTTTGCATTTTCGTATAAGTTGATTTATTCAATATTATGCAGCGAACCGTCAATTGTTTTAATTTTTGTCGCACTTCCCCTCAAAGCCGAAAAGTATTTGGATTCAATACAATGTGATTCTTTAACAGTTTTAAGCGATCAAAAACAAAATCATTAACATTAAATGCATTAAGGAATCACTATTCGAAAGAAAAGAGACAGAATAGTAATAGAACAGGTGATTCCTTTCAAGTATAAATCTATAATAAATATTGAGATGATATTTGTTTGGTAATAAAGATATTTGAGTTGAATATAGTTTATTAATGAAGTTAGATAGTAGATATTTGTTAAAAGAATGCTAGTATTTAATAACCGTTGCCAAGGAAAATAAGAGATAATTCTTATTGGAAGAAAATGTAAAAAGAACCACGACAACGAAAGACAAGAGAAAAATAAATAGGTGCAATATTTTTTTGAAAAGAGGGAATAGGTGTTTTTCCTAAAAGCAAAGAGGAAAACTAATTAAATAGGTTATTATTATAATAATAATAATAATAATAATAATTGTATTTCACATTCTACAGGCCCCAGGCCCAATTACAGAATGCTACACATAGCAAAATAATAATAATATTAATAACAAAATAAGTAAACATAAATGAATGAATGAATGAATAATGAATGAATAAATGACCGGAGAAATTAATACAAATTATAAGAATTACACAATACATACATATATTTAGATACAGAGAAGATAAAGCTGCAGTTGTACGCACTCCTCGTATTATCTGATTAAATTTGAAATTGTAATTTTAACTTTTGAATTGTTATATTAAATATGTCTAGATCATTAGAGATTTTATTAAAGTTATTACTTTTCTGAAAAGGAAAATTGTGTTCTCTTTTAAAAGAGGTTAATAGAAATAAAGTGGATGTTTTTCCTGTGAGAGAAAAGGGTTAATCCTGCTCATTTTGGACACTAAAAATGCTGGTGATATTAGATATTGGAGATAATTAGAGATAACTGAAGTTAACTGGCATAAAATGAAAAATTGGATTCCTGTTATCTGGATATTGAAGTAGGATTAGAGGTTATTGAATCCTAATTTTGGATTTCGAATTGTGGATACCATTCACGAGTTACGTGAGCCTATTTAAACTGTTGTAAATTAATATTTAGAGTGAGTAAATAGTTAGGGAAGATAGGGTTTTATTTATTACAAAATATGTTAATAAATCTACATAGAAAGTTTTTGTTGTTGTAATTGAATTATTATTGTTATTATCTAACATAAAAAGGACTTTTATTCAGTTAATTAAAATAAAGGAACCTTCACGACGACCCAAAGGCTGACCTAACCAACGTAAATAATTGGAAACGACCCTTAATTGGCATTAGTAGAAAATTATATTTTATACTAAAAATAATTTTGGGTTTTTCGATTCATTACATTTTATGTTAATATAATAAGTTTGGTATCATTACAATATATTATAATATAGTGTAAAGTATAAACAAGTAGTATGAACATCGGAAATATGTTAAGACTCGAGAAGAAAGGTCGGAAAAGCTGGCCTTTGTGGTATAGAGGAGGGCAAGGTTTACTTGTAAACCACAGGGTTCGGAAACCATAGCTGCTGTGCCAATACGACGTTTAACACGATATTGGTCTCTCTAGCGGGTGGAAGTCCCTTGGGTTCAGTAAGTTTTAATTGAGTAATTAATAGTAAACGACCAAAACAGTCAACGCCGATCGAGAACCTTGGTATCTGCAAGCCTAAATCTCGCTAAGTCGAGATAAATAAATAGTTGCAAAAGCAAGAATAGACATGGTATGGAACCAAACAATACGGGAAGATTATTTGCCATAGATATCTTCAGCTTTGATAAAGCACAGGCTTGTGCCTATATAAAAAAACAAATAAGCAAAAGGATTCATATTTTAGCAATAATTCCACAGGGGCATACGTACCTACTACCTACATTAAATAATATCTAAACGCAGAAACAAAGCATGTTATCAAAACATCACCTGTTTATCTGTAATAATTAAAAATTCCTTTTCTCATCAGTATTTTCTGCGTTATAACACACATATTTATCGTTCTGCGAATAATATTTTAGGAATACGCGCATTCAAATTAAAATCAATATTCCACGAACGTAAATTTAACGAATTGTATATAATTGAGCATTTATTTAGTCTTAATTGCAGCATGTGAGGAATTCGGATTATTCCAACATTAACACACTAAATTAAATTGCCCTTAAATTTAATTTCGGTTGTAACATCCAAATGGCCAGTAATGAACATTCCATTTTGTCCCTCGTGTGATTGAATCGGGCGAGAAATTCATAACCAACTCCCGCTTGAGCATCGGTTCTGAATTGCGTCCCTCAAAGTTGCCCCCCAACCAGAACAACTAATGATGGTAATAATGCACCTTCAACAATTGTTCGTTTAAATGTCAGAAACATCGAAAACCGTATACTACTTGGTTCTTATCTCAATATCGATGTCAAATTATCAGAACGAGGACTGTGGTAATGAGTTTTATTATAGTGAGCTAATTATCTTTCCTTCCTGAAAGAAGCAAAAGTTGCTCGACATTTATTTAAAGGAAAGCAATTTCTGGTGCAATTTAGATCGTTATTGGAATTCCTAAAATATTGGAATTAATTTTGAATATTTATCTATCATTCACCGATAATTTTAAACCTATACGAGAACTTAATCGAACATAATGAACAAGTGGGTGCAATCAGACAAGCAGAACTGATCCTTGCCATATCCTTCATTCTGTATTTCTGTTACCTTATCTACATTTGATAGTAAATATATATCTTTAAAAATCAAAAGATAAATTTCCTGTAAATGTAATTAATTTAAAAATTTTACAGTAAAATTATTCAACAAGTTAGTAGTAACAAACTAAATAAGGTTTATTAACAAGGCCTCCATAAATTTCGAAAGTTTGAGTCCAGCCAAAAGCTTGCTGCAGAATATAACGTTAAGAAATTAATATTAACGATTTGTTTCTTCTGGCACTGTGCTTACGTGCTTAGTTTGGAAATAAAAATTACAGGATTAAGTTTAATACTTTAAAAACCTGATTAAATCATTTATTTATTTCGAGCAAAATAGGTTGTAAACCATCGTAAAGATAAACGCACTGAATTTCCACAAATACGAATAAATTCAAAACGGTCAGCAATTTCAAACAAATTACCTGAAATACCGTAAACGTAAAATGTAAAAAACAATAAACGCTATGAACCGATTTAAACGATTCAATAAAATAGCTCCCACATCAAAAGAAATACTGATCTAACCTCCCGAGGCTTTAACTTTACGTAACAGTAAAGTTTTATAGAAGTCCTAGCGGAATACTTACATTTAAAATTTAAGGACAACAAAACTTACGCTAAAAGATAAGCTTAAAAGCTGAAATATTAATGAAAAACCCAAACTGAATAAACCGGATTTATAAGGGAAGCGTTCGCGTTCACGAAAGAATGATGCCTGTAATTCAATAATTTTTAGAATACCCTCTTTTCTACCTCTCCATATTACTTCACGTAATTGGTACTGAATGATTCAGTGCGAATGCTTATTACCTATTTAAATTTTCCTTTTTAAGAGTTCATGCCTTTATACTACATTATTGTCTGCAGTTTAATTATTACTTTGGACAAATCGACGAGAAATTCTGGGCATTATTAAAGCTGCTTTATGTAAGCGTACCTATCGCAACGGACTTATTGTTTTCTTATTAAATGGGAAAGTTTTATAAAAGAAATGAATGTTCTATTAAACAATTAACGATTCCTATAATGTTTTTCATATTTCTTGCATTTCTTTACTGCGTGGAAGCTTTATTTAATTATTATTTACTTTTCTTGATTGTGAATAAAGATCCTTCTTCTTCTTGATAGTGCCATAGTGCCTTCTAAGGACGTTGATGAGGAGGCTCAATGCCATCAATTGAACGACTTGGCGTCGTGAATTTTCTTATACTATGGAAATGTGTTCACTGCAGTGGTTGCCTGTTGCATTCTGCACAGTTTGTGATTCTGTATTAAGTGTATATTGTAGGTGTGTCCTGTAGAATGGAAGGTGGCAAGGCTTACCCTCACTGAAAAACCTCCAAAATCCAACCAAAACATATCCTCATATAGACCAATTTGTGTTCTTCACACAGTGGCCAAAGCGTATGAATACCTACTGTCACAACGGCTACAGAACGAACTAAAGAGGAAGAATAGAAATCTACACGCGAGACAGTTTGGCTTCAGAAAAGGCAGGTCGACCATCAATGCCATAAACTTGGTTAGGGCTAAGACCGAAAAGGCAAATCAAGGTAGTTACTGTACGAGAGACATCTGTCTATTAGTGTCGTCAGATATTCAAAACGCATTTAATAGCGCCCCTTGAGATGGCATTATAAAGGAACTTACCAGGCGGGAAGTCCCGAAGTACTTGCTGGACCCTATGGCCGCATACTATATACGAATAGACAATTGGTGATCGAAGATAATCTAGTAAAAGAGATAACGAGAAGCGTCCCACTGGGGTCGGTTGTAGGGCCCTTGTTATAGAACGTTTATTATAATGGCATATTGGAGATAGACATGCCAAAAGGGGTCACTAGCCTAGCCTTCGCCGACGACCTATGTATCATCGTCCGAGGAAGAACAGCTGATGTACTTAGGAGCAAAGCAAATATTGCCCTCAATAGAATTAACCAATGGATCATGACAAAGGGATTAAAGTTGGCAGCTCATAAGACCGAAGCGGTCTTATTAGTGGCAAGAAGAAAGATTGACACATAAAGGTCGGCAGAGCCTATTATACCACCACCACAGAAGCCCTGCAAGTGATAACCGGCACACTGCCTATAGACCTGATAATCAGGGAAAGGATGAGCATACATGACAAAGAGGACCATAGGGATAAAATAGAGATCACGAGAGAAATGGTCGAGAGATGGCAGGGAAGATGGGCCGAGCTACAAGGAAAAGCAGGCTGGACCAATGAGATGATCGGAGATATTCCTAGATGGCTAAATCACAAGCATGGAGTGTTGAACTACCAACTCACTCAAAGTCTAACGGGACACGGATGTTTCTCCAAGTATTTTCTTTAAAAAGGCAAGTAGGAACCGGCAGAATGCTGGTACTACGGGGTCCAAATCACACAATCTTCGACTGTCCAAGATGGCATAGGAGTAGAACAAGCATCTCCCTAGAAGTTGGAGAGCAGATACAAGATAGGAGAATTTGGGAGAAAATCAATAGCTACATAGCAGAAATAATGAAAACAAAACAACAAGACTAAATCGAGAGAGAGATAGAGATGGCACAAGATTTTGTCATAACTAATTAGCTCAATTAGATAACTCAATTAATTAATATAATTAATATATTATTATAATGTAAAGATGTAAGATGCAGAGTAAGGTAAATAAAGGGGTTATAGCACGAACAGATCAACCTGAAGCGATGTCTTTTCCGGGTTAGTTACTAAGGAACTTAAACACTCCTTAAAATATATCCAGAGCAATCCTTGAAAACGTGGAAAAAGAAGTGCAGAAGTATGGGGATACCTTTAAATGACATCATATGTATCTTATGTTTCACGGAAGACCAAATTGTATTGGGCCAAGATAATGAAGACCTAGAGTACATGACCCGCAAACTAAGAGCAGAGTACAGGAAACAGGGGTTGAAACTTAGCACAGATAAAACACGGAATACATGTGTAGGTATAGGTCAATTATTGAACAGCATCCTATGGGTTGACAAAATCTTGTCGAATGGAGACGATTAGTTCAAGAAGAGACAAAAAAAATTCGGAAACTTATGGGAATTAATCATACAATCATAGAAGATATACAGATTAAACAGTGTGGTACGGCCACATGCAATGAATGGCGACGAGAAACACCCAAAGCCAGTTTTAACGTGGATGACTCAACGCAAAAGGAAAAGAAGAAGACCAGGAGAAGTTGTCGAGAAGGGATTGATAAAGAAATATGAGATAGAGATATTAAACAAGATGTTTGGAGAGATAGGGAGCAATGGAGATTGGGAATCGAAATATGGCGTAGAATGTTTTAATCTATTGTTTTGTATTTACTTTAATCACAACGTCAATTAGCGACAGCTTCAAACATGAAGTAAAAATACAAGCCAATAATTTTATAAGTAATTCTGTTTTATAACTTATATTTTTGCCATCAGTAATTTAAGATCTCTCAGTAACTACCTCGAATTAATTCGTAATTTTCCTTATTTAATCTTACCTAAGGTTATGCAAAAATTACTTCGGTGATTTAGGATTAAAATTCAACTAAACCCAATTAAACGTAAATCAATCCGTTTAGAAGTTTCGTAATGGCTTATCCACTTTAATTGAAACTAAATCAGTTTACGTACCAAGATAATCTAGCATTTTGTAAACTTTTACGTTCGTAGTTCTCGCGAGGTTTTAAAACCAACAGAAACCGTTAGAGCACTTCAGTAGATGCATTTGGGATTTTTAAAGAAACCGAAGCGGTATTTTTATTCCTCATATATTTTTTGCAGGAGATTCTATATAACCTCCATATTAAGTTAGAAAGTTTCCAAACAATAATCCTATTTTAATACTGCAGTAAATGAATGCCAGTGAGGCTTTCGTATAAGCATATCCGAACAAAGCAGAAAATAAAGTTATTAAATACAGGATTTTATGTTGAAAACACAGTGCTTGTTACGAACAAGGATATACAATACAAGCAATCTAATACAACTCCCTTATTTAAATTGTAGCTTTAATGAAGGTTTGAAAACAAAAGCGGATTACGTTCTTTTAGATTACAATATCACGATTGTTCTCAGTTTTTCGGGGCTTTGTCCTAAATACACAAGACGTAAAACAGAAAGGGCGGATATTACGTTTATTCTTTTCCTCTTACACTTTTCGGTGTTCCCATTTAGTATTTTTCTTTCGGCGACGTCCCTTACACCGTCAAAATACGCACTATATCGCTTAAAGTTTATTTTAATGCTCGTTTTAATCTAAATAGGGTGTTTTAATCTCACAATGTCATGGTAGTTTTAAAGTCCTAATTTTAACGTTTAGTCGAAAAGTTTCGTTATTACGCTCGAAAACATAACAGAGAGTAATTTTATTATGTACAGCGGGAAATGTAGGCTAATATGGAGAGCATCATGGAACAGTTATTGCTTTTACTAACTGTAAATTGGGGACAATGAACTCTTAAGCTCGATTTCTTCATTTTATTTTAAACCGTCGTTATACAGAAAACATGTAAATCTGTTGTGAACGCGGTGTAGGACTAAGTCTTTCATGAATAATTAAATAACGAAGTTTAATAGCAGGTCCGTAATTACACTTTCTATTTACAGCCAATCAAGTATGTACTGCATATTTTATACCATCATCTCCATTAACGTCACTTAGGGATTACATCGTGGTTTTATTCTATTTTATCTTTTTTGACTGGTTTAAATTTTTACGGTAATTTAATCCTGATGACGCTTTGCAAGTCAGTTAATACAGGGATACTGCATACTTTAGAAGTTAAAAATTAAGTCTTTCACTTATTAATCCGACCGTTTTCCATTATAGATCGGTCATTTTTAACACCAGAATTTAGATTTCTGTCCTATACTGCTTGTATTTCTATTCCACTCGCTGAAGTTCTGCATTGTTTTTTTCTCGATGAAGACAAGTTCAGAATTCCCTTTGGCAATTGGCCTTTTATTATCCCATTTCTCTCTCAACCTGATTCTCTGCAAAAATTTCGTATCAGCAACAAAAAATAAGCAGTGTGTTATTAAGATCCTCGAGTGTATAGATGTTTGAGCCATTCTTTCAAAATTTTGTCCAAACCTCAATTGAAAAGGGAAGTGACTAAGTAGAACTAGTGATGTGCCGCGGGTATTTACCCATTGGGTAAATAAATAAATACGGGGTAAATATCAGGTAAATACCCAAAAAATATTTACCCACCGTAAAATCGGGTTTCTTGCTAAAAAGACCTAATATTTAATTGCTAACGTAGTAACGTAATGTAAAATTCGTAAGGAATGTTCACGTATTAAATTCTCTATTTATCAAAATTAACAGAGATAAAAACGTCACTGTTAGATTAAAAATGTCGAGTAACACTCGTTGGGGAAGCAATCTTGACACTCTACAAAGCATTTTTGTCTGCAAAAGTACGTTGCAAACATTGGCAATAAATGAAGAGGCAGCAGACTGTTTACCAAAGGAATTAAAATCTCTAATTTTGGATGACAATGTATTCTGGGTGAAAGTCGAAAAATTTATATTAATCTTACAGCCAATTGTTACTTTGATAAAAAAATTTGAGAGCAATGATTGCTTAATACATAAATTGCATCATGCCTTGAATGACGTGCAAAAAACCTTACAGTTCTGTTACCACAGTCTTCACTAACGAAAGCTGAATAGAAGATGGTTTTGCGAAAAGCTGACGAAAGGAAATCGATGGCTTTAGGTCCCAGTCACTTAGCTGCTATCCTGCTGGACCCTTCAAATCAAGGTTGCTACTTAAGTGGAGAAGAACACGTAGATGATATGGAATTTATGCATAAAGTTGCTGATGATATGAAAATTGGAACATCAATTTCGACAGACCAATTATTGTGCGAAACAGGGTCCATGATGCAAAAAGTTCGTTTGGTTATCGGCAGCTTCAGTAACACCAATAGTATGGTGGAAGGAAATCTGTAGGAGCAGTCGCCTTTCAGATGTGGCGGTTCACATACTATCAGATCCAGTTAGCTCCGCTGCCACTGAAAGATTATTTAGTGCATTTAGCTGGATACATAATAAAAGACGTAATCGTTTGACCAATATCAGAGCAGGGAAAATTACTTACCTTGCCTTTGACTGGAAACTTCTCCAAGAAGGTGTGCAACAATATAACGGGGAGGAAAAAGATGTGACCGAATCCGAATTGTTATCAGTAGCTAATGATTCAGAAGCTTCTAGCTCTGGATTAAACAAAAGATTTTTTTCACTTAGTTCGGAAGTTGCAGAAAAGAAAGTGCTTTATAGCATTACGGTTTGAGCGGATTCGGAAAATTAAGACATACCTTTAAAATTCACGAATTCCAAGGCAATTTAGCCTAAAAATATATATAACATGTATTGTTTCCTTCATGAAGTATGACAACTGTGATAGTCACACAGACGAAGGTTAACACGTCTAAGACAATAAACACAGCAATGGGGACATGCTTAGGATTGGCTTGAAAGGAAGGATAAAAACGATGATATTCGAAACCAAACTGAAATCACCTCTTAAGATAAGGCCAAGCAAGATAAATTAACAAAATTGTATGACGTCAGGGAGTTAGACAAAGAAAAAGAAGTATAGGGCGACCCCAAAGAGATGGTTAAGATGACATCAAGAGGATTGCAGGAAGAAAGGAATTCCAAATAATTGAATAGTGGAGAGACATGGAACACGTTTACCTTCAAGAGTGGACTTAGACTTAAAAAAATAAGACCAAGAAGAAGAAGAAAGAAATACGATTTGATTTATCAACTTAAACAGTGTTGTGTTTGGGCGTTGTTCAAATAAAAGTAGATTTGATGGTATTCATGACCATTACAAAAGGAAAATACACGGATCTAATTTTCCATTCGTATGAAATTATTTTACGGTTATTTCGAATAGCGAAATAATAAATTACCAATAAGTAGTGCCTTCACCGTCGACTGTTGTCGATCGTTGGCGATCTTTATTTTGTCAAATGCTGCTCTGAAAAGCTGTACTGCTGGTTGTCTCTACCACTGTCTCAAGCTTTCTAACCATGAGGTCCTTCGTCTACCAGGGCCTCTTCTGCTGTCTATTCTTCCTTGTATTGTAAGAAGTAGTATCTCATATTTTTAATAAGTTATTAAAGGTGGGTATTTTAGAAGTGATATAAAGTAATGCTAAGCTTAAAATGGCTTAAAACTAAGAATTAATAAATTACAGCCTTAGGCTCAGCATTTAATGCCTGCAAGATACATGATTTTGGAATGCTACATATTTATTTATGTAAACAATCTGTAATTCGTATACAGTAAAAATTCTGTGATAAAGTGCTGTTGGACATTGCCATGCGCATTGGTATGACTTGTCGTCTACGGTCATTACACTGGCATCGCATGACGAATCTGCATTCTAATATCAGTATAAGGAAGCGAAGCATGGCCAGTGCGTCCATGTCGTTAAGAAGTCAGGTCCCAACCTACGTACTCAGTGGTTTTCCTACGATTTGTATGTAAGAGTATTTTTCTGTATTTAATTTAATGTGATTCAATCTATTGTAAGACTTGCTAATAGTTTGGAGTTTTCCCCTTGTTTCATATATTAATTTCAATGTTTGTAACTGATCTCTAAAATTGTCTAAGTGTTTACTTGTAACTTTGACTATAAATAATATTTGGAAAACCTAATTCAAAATTCGGATAATATATGTTAGGTTAGTTGAATCAGACTTTCAACAGAAAACCTCCCGCAGCAAAGCAAACCCCACGTAACGTAGCTGGTTAAATAATTCTTAATCTTAATTTAATCAACTTATTCTTATTAACTTCTAGCACTATTGGTGAAAGCCACTACGTTACAATACTATGGCCTACACCTTAATGAACGTTAGGCGTAGCATAATAATACAAAGCTAATTTTAGGGTAAATCGTGTATTAACAGTGTATTACAGTTGCAATGACAATAACAATGATGATTATAACAGAAATGTTGTATGTTCATATATCCATGGTGAGATTTGAGGTTGGAATCCCCTAACACCATTTACATTTGGAATACGGTTGACCCTTATTGCAAATTTTACTGGTCTTATACTCGAAAAGGTTCACCAAAGGAATAAAAATATAAAGCGAGTGTAAAATAATGCAAATAATGGGAAATTTGCAAAATTACGTTTAAAATGAGCAGTAGGAATTAATAAAAAAGCGTAATTCGCGTATAATATGGCAATATGGAAACATGAAACGTTTAACTTCGAAATATCACCGCTAGGATTTGCATGCCTAGCAGAATTGTTCACGAGGTCAAATGTATCGCGCATTTTTATTTATAGGGGATATAAAAAAGGAAGAAAATATGAAAAGCCTTTTAAGATTTCCACAAAACATATGGAAATGTTTATAGGAAGTAGTTCAACATGGCGTATCTAATTTTATATTTTGCATGATAAAAGTAATATTTTCTGACGAGAAGATAATCGATACCCGTAAATTTTATTCGAGATACGCGATCATGCGGAAGGGGAAGGTCGATTATTATTTTAACCAGTGGTGGTCGTAAAATTACACCATAATAGCCACAATTTTCAGCACTTGTTCGCGAAGTATATAGCGTTCGAGCCTTCGTTAAACGTTTGCCTGTAGTACAGCTTAACATGACAAACAATGTTACATTATCGAATATGCTGAGCGATCCCTGATAATCCGCCAATAAAATTTTATCCGCCATTCCTCCATTTACATATGTTAGCATAATCTGTTTACACTAAATAGGAATTTATGAAAGTAGCTCGATTACAGCTAGCAAAGCAAAACAGATCGTTTATTAATTAGCCCTCGTCGGTGGTGAAATTCGGGCCCGCAAGGAAAAAGATGTCTAAAAATATCTGACAACTTTTGTAACTTCAGTTAAAGAGGCAATATCGTTACCTCATCTCGGGCTTTATCTACGTTACTGAAGTGACATTTCTATAGCAACCCGTGTTTTCAATCAATCGAGGCCTACAAATGAGCATAAGTGCCATTTGATAAAAGCCTGTAAAAGACGAGGGAGTCGTAAGAATGCGGATCATTTGCTTTTGTATGCCTTTAGAGAGTTCAGCCTCCTGTCAGTGTTCGACAACTTTCAGAATAGGCACCATTGTTTAGGTTTGAACTTCAAGTACGTACTTGGATACTTTTGGTTTTATAAAATGCTTCAAGAGGGTAACAGTAATGATGATGTAAATTATACAAACAACATTAAGTATTCTTCTTTAGTTGTATCATTAGTTATGAAAAGTAATTCAAGAAACATGTTGGAACAGTTAGTTAATTTTTCACGTATTGCTTTCTTCTCAATCGTTAACCATTTCTTTTGCAAAGATAGGTACAAAATAGATATCATTTTAGCAAGATAGTTGACCGTAGGTAAGTTTAATTTAGGTTTATTTTGCAAATATAGGGATTCGGGATAAGCATTAATCAAAAATCAATTGAATTTTGTCAGTTTCTGAAGAACACTTATGTAAATCAGGAAAAAGGAAACACTGAAAAAATTCTTGATACAGAATATTATTTACTAACAACGTCTGTATTAATTAAGGGTAATAGGTACGCGGTATTGTTAAACTTCCACATTCATTTCAAGAAGATATTATTTGGTTTTTGAACAATTGCCTTAAATTATGTAAGCTTAATTTCTAATTTTATCCAAATTAATTAAAACGAAGAATAAGCTACATTGCAGTCAAAAGGGCATTGTATATGTAGGATAAGGAAGAGAGTAAATCAATAAGCTTGATATGTATATGTATATGTGGAGTTAAATTACGATCTACATCCAGCTATATTTGAACCCACGGATTGCGTAAACATCTTAGGAAACAAGATATTTAATAACTATTGTAAGAAAATCGATAATTTAAAGGTAAAATTTAAACGTAATAGTAATCATAATAAACACTTTACATATGTATTTGGAAAGAGGTAAGATAATTTAACTTATGCTAATTGTGAGGAAAAACGTAGAGCCTTTAGGAAATAACTTAAAATCAGATTTTAATTTATAATATTAATAATAATAAATCACGTTTACCCTGAAGATTGAATCGATTATCAGCAAATTTATTCCTTTTGATAAAAGTTCTATTCATTTCAAAATTAAATGAAAAATATTTTGGTTCAAGGAAGGAAGTTACTAGTTGGAAAATGGTAAGTAATTATCTTAAATACTTTAATACAAATAAATTTTTTTCTGACCATAACTTAATTGCAATAAAGGTAAATAGGCAATTAAATAGTGAATAAAGATAATTATGTCAATAGACTGAACGATTTTATTAAAAAACGAATTTATACCCTTTTAAAAATTGATTCTTTATGTAAACTAAGATTTCAAAAAACTTTAAATAATGTAAAGAAGCCTTACATAAATTTCGCAATTATAAAATCCTAATAGTTCTCAACCCGAGGAGGCCCCTTTTTATTGTCCTCTCAAAAGACATAAAACACAAATTCAAAAATTTTAAATGAGGTACCTTTAAAAGACGTGTGATTTCGCAAGTGAGAAGGTCGCTCAGTAAATTGAAAAAGTTATGTACTTAAGAATATTTTTTGGAATTTAATGATTTTAAATCTAAACTTAGTATTAAAATCACTAAAGAATAGATAAAATTGAAAATGCAATAGCTCCCAATGAACCAATTTTAGTGAGCTTTGTTGTTACAAATTTATTCCCGAGTATGTATATCTCCTCGGAAATGTAAAGATATTTTAGATTTATTTAAACACATAATTTAGATCCTACGGATCAGAAACATTTTTAAATATTTATTATTTAACATATTGTAAAATTTTCCAAATTTGATAATCTGATATTTCAACAACATCAAGGGCTGACAAAGCAGCCTATCTCTTCTCTTAAGCGAAATGTTTATGTCACAGTTAGGGGATAATTTTTTATAAAATAATAGATTTTATTATAATATAATATTTGGGTATAGTTTCTTTCTAGGAAAAATGGTGAATTGGAAGATTTTCGCAATTACGTCAATAGTTGGCCTAATAAAATTGAATTCACTATTGAATTGCCTAATGAGAATTGTTTAAACTTCGTACATTTAAATATAAAAGTTATAACAATTCATTTGATTTTTCAATGTATAGAAAGACAACACACGCGGATAATGTTATACCAAACTTTGGTAACAAATTAGCAGCAATATATGGCTTAATAATGATTTTATGTTTCAGTTTCCTATCTTAAATAATTTGGAGAATACGAGTAGGTACATCAACACTACAACAGTTTTTGAAAAAATAATACAATTAATTTAGGGTTTAAAACCAATGGTAATTCAACATCTAATTTTATAGAAAAAATTGACAGGATAAAAAAATCATAAATGCATTTTGTTAAATTGTGGAAATGCGAATTATGGGGTGAAATATTGGCACAACAACCAGGAGTATCTCAACTAGAGTGACCACTACAGATTAAATAAGAATAATGAAAAAGATAGAAGTTCTAGTAATTTCTGGAGTTTTCGGAAGACATTAAACTCAAATCACCCTTTTGATCCTGAGGTAAATTTTACAGTTTTATATAGCTGTTGATTGTGATTTAATAACTACTTATGAACATTATACTTCTAGTTAAGTTAGTTAAATTAAAATTATAGAAATTTTAAACTTACACTTAGTCTCCATTTAAAGTGGGTATAGGTACTTGGCCTTTTGTATTCTCCTCGCAATTTGACTTTAACACTATAAGGAAACCACCTCGTTAGAAGTTGGAAAATTATAATTTTAAAACTTCATTGTGAAATTTAGATTTAAATATAAATTTTTTTTGTAAAATAATAACGTGTGTCTATAAACTGTCGGCATCTCAATTGCTTTAAAAAGCAAATTACAAGTCTTAGATTAAATCATACACAAGACAATGACATTCAAATCTTGACATTTGGTTTTGCGTTCTGAATCTAATTACGAAATATGTTACTAAAATCATAACATACTGGGATGTTGACAGTTTATAGACACCCGTTATATGAACATTAATAATTAAGATATATTTAAATTATTTAAATTATGTAAATTCTATATACAGAAAAATAATTACCTACCTCCGAAGGAATTCACTGAACGTATGATACTCGTCTATATACGTATAGTAATAATTGGAAACTGGAAATCTAAAAAATAATAATTAAGATATAGTTAAGATTTTCTACCTTATATTACATAAATTTGATTTTCTCTTCCAATGTGAGCTTATCACACATAATCGTATTACGTAGTTAACATAGCAACTGTCTTTTAACCTAAAGATGGCCGTTTTATTTTAATTAATTGTAATGCGGCCGAAACGTATATGTACCTGTAACTCATTCAATAAATGTTGTGGATAAGACAAATTAGTTTTTATTAGTTAATTTAAAAATATACCTGGGAGGCAGATTTTTTACGTTGTGACGGATACTGGAGAAAAGCTATGTCCAAAATGTGAACCTTCACCATCCGTTCATAAACTTCAGTAAGGTATATGACACAGCGATTAGATAGAAAGAACGGGGGAGACTAAGATAGAAGAGTTAAAGACCTCAATGAAGTTAATTAGTTTGCAAAAGAGGTGTTTAAATAATTCAGAAACCTAAAGCAAAAATACGCACGAGAAAATCTGTCAGAAATTTTTAAATTATGGAGTATCTGCAGCAAGAAGACCTAATGTCAACAGTATTATTTAATTTGGCATTAGAGCGTGGTAAGACAATTACCAATAAATAAAGAGGGAGGGAGCTATTCTAAACGGATCCATTCAAATCCTAGTACATGCGGACGATATAGTTATAATATCAGCAACACTGGAAGATATGATTGAAGTATATGAGTGCATGGAACAAAAGATTGCAAGGGTGTAATGAAAATATATTACCCCTTTCCGAAATAAGTCAATAGGGCAACAACTGCTGGATGTAACTGGTGGCAAAGACTAGAAAGTAAAAATTATCTTGACCAATAGCTATTCAATGGGATGCAATTTCGGAAGACATAATAACGAGGATAGAGCCAGGAAATAGAAGCTACCGAGCACCACAGATCATGTTTCCGGCAAAGAATTTTTTGATAAATACAAAATCAGCAATCTACAAAATACAATAAGACTGATAGTGATATAATGGGCATGTGCATTGTGCATGGGAATTAAACAGAAACAAGTAAAAGAATAAATACATAACAGAACAAAGTTCTGGAGAGAATTTGTGGTAAATGAAGAAAAATAGGGTGTGTGGTCGAGAGACAAGTTTTTAGGGTATAGTAAACAACAGCAACCCAAGGGGAAGTCCACAGAGACAATGGGTGGATACGGCATCAAAAATGGTAATATCAATGTTAAAATGGATAGTGATAACAAAAGATAGAATATGATAATAACAGGAAAGAATAAAGATAAAAGGCCTCTGTAGCACTAAGGCTAAATCTAACAAATTTACCTTGAATTGAACTTGAAAGAGAGATAATGATCCTAAAAGGGCATCAAGAAATAGTAGTAGTAGTAGTAATAGATTAAGGCCATGTAGGCGATAATCTTTTTTGTGGGGGTTGTTTGGATAGATTGTTGTTCATAATTTTGTATTGTAAAATTTTCGAAAACGATCAAAACACTATGCGAATGAGTCCTGTAAATTCGTCGGCACCAATTGCACCTATACTGTGATCTTTGTTCCCTTTATCAAGAAATAGAGTTATTTTATGAAAAACGTGTCAAAATTCTCAGATTTTATAATTAATTACCCGATACAATCTGTTTTTTCTGGACACTTCACATATGCAAAATGGTGTACCGCTGACTCTGCCTCCTTGCTGTAAAATCTACAAGAAGGGCCTTCACTAAACATTATAAATTTCATAACAAACTGTTATCTAAGCTACGCCCTATTTAAACCGAGTGATATGTCTATCATCTATCAGTCTATAGCAGAGGTCGGCAAACTTTTAAGACAGAAGAGCCAATCCTCTCCCTCACAACAAATTAAAAATTATTCGAGAGCCATAAATTTCAGATTTCGCCATACCAAGGTTATTTTGCCTGGTAGAGCCCTGCGCTCACTTATTAGCTACTTTGTTTGGCTGCCCCGCTTACCATGTGCTCAACCATCCTATCCGCGTATCCACTCTCATCCTCTCTTTAGGCTTATGAAACAATGTTATAGTCACATCTTTGCAAACGGCAGGACCTGTTAAAATGCAATGTGTGGAGTTGGCCTTTTAATTTTACTTTAGAGTCAGATGTACGTACCGAAAGAGCCGCATATGACTGGCGAGCCGCAGTTTTCAGACCCCTGGTCTATGGCATTCTTGCTATGATCTGGTACTATTCTATTTCCCAGAAAACTTTGTATTAATCGCAAATGCATTCGCTCATTGAATTACGTTCTTCGTTACTCTCAGGGCAGGCTTTTAATCTACATATGTAGGTTCAGATAGATTAGTTTGCTAATTTTTCGAGTTATTTCATTGCCTTCCTTATCACAACTATCTGGAATCCAGAGAAACTTTTACATCTACCCAAGAATAAGCTTCTTTTCTTTCTTGGCCATTGTCTGTATACTCATAAGGTTGTCTCTGTGTGGCCTTAGAAGAGTCTATATCTCAAATTGGGATATTCTGCGATCTTGGGTATTACCTTCCAGATCGCGAGAAAAGCGGTCCACGACAGTTGAACGCGGGACTTTTAAACGTAGAGACGTTTGAATGCAGCGATGTTTGAACGCAAGCACATTTAAACACCCGCCAGTGAATCCTGATTTGTTCTCTTTTACTTCGTACGTTTTGCACCAATCATATTTTTGTATGGCGAATAACTGTAGGAAATAACTGCTTATTTTCCAAATTTAACAGGGACCAGTTAATAATTCGCCTTTTATTTCGTTACAAGTGTACAAGTATTGGCAAGTTATTTTACATTTCATAATTATGGGCTAAACCCCTCAAATAATCAATTATGTCCCTATTATTGTACCTAATCACTTACAATGTTAAAAATTCTGTTATCTGCTTGGACGTATTTTCTACGCTTCTTTGGAGGTTCATGCTATGCGACTAACTGTTAGAAAATTAAATCTCTGCCATGTTGAATTTTCCTAAAAGAGCCAATAAATTTCCAAAATTCTATATAATTAATGTAGGATATAGTACAAGTACTTAACACGTAGGCACATACACATAACGTGTGCCCATTTTAAATCGTGACCCCTTACTGGCTATGAATATGCAACCCATATTACATTACAGGTATAGTCTATACATAGTCTATACATGTAATGTAATACGGGTTGCATATTCAGAGCCAGTAAGTGGTCACGATTTAAAATGGGCACACCGTATGTACCTACGTAAAAATACATATAACAAAAATTTCCAATAAGTAATATATTTTAGTCCTTTATTTAAAAGTGTTCAAACGTCTCTGCGTTCAAATCTTCCGCGTTCAAACGTCTCCGCGAACATAAGTGCCTCCTTTCAAAAGTTTTGCGTTCAAACGAGCGCGTTCAACTGCTCGCGTTGATTTCGCCGCATTCAAATATCTTGATCCCCGAAAAAAGTCAGAACTGTAGCAGCGAGCGACGTCATCATAATTATGTAATGTTAACGCAAGTGGCCATTTGGATCCTACCCATTCCTAAATTTTCAGTTTTTTGCTCAAAATAAAGTCTGCGTAAATCATGCTTAACCTAACCAATTTGGTGTGTCAAATCAACAGTAGTTGTTTGCGAGCATAGATATGCCAATAACAATTTAATTGTGGTAAATTACCATAAAAAATAGCACACGCAAATATCAAAGCATTTTGGGCCGAATATTTGAATCACTGTTCTAAAATGATTTACGAGGTTTCTAGAACAAATGTAGTTTTGTCGAATTTGGTATACCTATATGTATAAGAGATCAGACCTGAAGAAAACAATAAATGACGTTGTCAAAACGGTGGTGAAATTCCTCAAATAACTTTTGAAATTGATTTTGAAGTATCAAAAAGGTATTTTCCGGTAAACTATTTGCATTTCTAAAAAAAGCTTCCATTTTTATAGCTGAACTACTATCTTCTTCAGCAATTTATTAAACTAAAGCTATTCCTGTTGCAATTATGTAAGAATAGTATCTAGCAGATATAGAAAGACCAGTTTCAATATAATTATCAAATACATCTAAAATCCTGTAGTTAAGATTTCGTGATTTTGGAGGCAATCTTTTGTTGTTTAAAACAAGGCACTTCCGAGGTTTTCGTAGAGCCAGTTAAAGGATATACGGACATTCCCAGGTTGGAAGAGCAGATCCAGGTGGTTTAAGGGATTCTTGGGGAGTGCCTAACAATTTTTCCATTTTTTATTTAGGCAGTCTCGCTGCTATTTCCTACTAATGACCGTGTAGTTTTGGGGAAATTGGGGTAAGTCTAAGGGTCTTCTAAAGCAGCTATATAATTTTACAATAATTTCTACTAAGAAGAATAGGTATTTGGTCCTATTCGGTAATTTCTTAGAATTTTTCCTAGTTGATGACCGATTCATCAGTTAAAACTCTAAAACCTATTCTTAATATTGCCTAATAAAATTATGTTTTAAATGCGACTGGAATTCGAACTTGCGTTCATTTAGTCTTAGGCCAGAGCTCTAATTCTTTCAATTCCCAGAAAACCGCTTCTCTTTGTACTTGATTACTAACTATTTCAAACGGATTCTGTTCTTCGAAATCTTCTGCATTCTTAAGTTAACGAGGAATTAAGTAGATGACTTACATTACATTTCCTCTTGTTAATACCTAATCAGCGTTAGGGCTTACCTTGAATTAAAAGAAAGTTTTTTTTTTTTTTAAATGGCTTCTTTTAAGTAGCTTCTTTAAACTGAACTAATTAAGTACAAAAACTTAATACTTAGTAATTAATCATTAAACAGGGTTATAAAGGGACCTACTAAAGTCATCAGCTAATCACTGGGAACATAAATAATGTGATTCCTTTATTTAACAAAAGAGCAATAAGTAATTGAACGTACAATGTAGGTCAACAATATTAATAACGTATAATTTCCTCGTTAAATATCTGAAATAATTAACAACAAACAATTAACTGCATTCAATCTCAATTTCAGGAGTGTTCGTGAGTATTCCGTAATAACCCCTTGGCAGGACAGAAATTTCTGTTCTCGGAATTAATTATTGCTTCGTTTTGTATAATTGCATTTACAGCTGAGAGGAACGATACCGGTGCACCGATAAAGACATTGCTTAAAGTAATTTTATTGTCGTGACAAGTGATCTTTTTGCGATGTTTTAATTAATTTCTAACGTTTACTAGCTATTAAGAATCGTTTAGCAGAAAGTCTTAACGAGGACTGTAATTACGGCACGAACAAAAGTTATTTCAGTAGTAATTCGAGAAGACGCGAAAACTTTCTCGGCTTTCCAACTGTAAAAGTTTATCCTAAATAAAAGGTGTTCTTTCAGATAAAATTTATATTAAAGATGTGCTCTTTTAAAATTTATTGCCTCTTTCTGCTTTTAAATTGGCAGGTAGCAATAGTGTAATTTTAAATTTATGACTCCTCCCGTTAAAAACGCGTCTGGGACGAAATATTTTTCTCTAATTTAGTCTTTATCTTAAGGGTTAAATGACAAAGAAAAAAAATGTTTTATAACCCTTTATTAAGTTACAGACGCCCAAATTTACTTGATGATCAGATTGAATGAATAATTTATAAACAGTTTTATCTGTCTGTGCTTGTCGATCACTTTTAAATGAAGTGGAAAAAGGGACGCTCGAAAGGGTTAATGTTGGGAATAATTTAATTTTAAACAAACCATTCTGTTTACATCAATAAATGACAGGGTTTATAACATACGCATAAATTTGTGTCTTATGTTCTGAATATCGAACCTCTGACATATGCGTGTTAGGTGCTTATTCCCAAGCCGAATGCTTACCCAATAACGAAAATGGGGGTTTTATGAACTCTTTCTATACATCTCCTTTGACATTTACGGCGGCTGTACTGCAAATTTAATCCATTATTTTTTCCTTACTACATTAAACATCTCGTTTTTGGAATTTTATTTATACTAAGCGTTTTCTATCAAAAATTCGCAAGATTTTCTTCTGAATTATTTCAAACATCGACAGCTACTTTAAATGAAACGTGTAACAAATTTGTACTTAAAACTTGTCGAAACGCAGGGCGCGATTCCTAAACGGCGAGTAATATTTACAGTGATTTTGAAGCATTTTATTGCTCTGAATTCTTCTACTCTAACATCTTCCCCCCAATAAGTAAAATCCTAGAAAATTCAAATTTGGGTTTTCTGGAGATTAGTTTACTGGACTATCACAACCAATCCACCATGCTAGGAATTCACGATCCAACTACTATCGTGTTTGATTGCCCAAGAAGCCGGTGTCGTATCTATTGATACGGGATAGCTATACCTTTTTAGAGCTAACGGTGCGTCATCCAACATGTTTTATAAACTTCTTTTTCTTCTAATTTTTTCCTAACAGACGTTTGCAATGACTTCATCTTCGTATCGTTGTTTATCTCGGGCTAGATGGAACTTGAACGCCGGTGCAGTTTCTAAGGTTCCTCAACCATGACATCGCTCTTCTTCCTACACCTCTTTCCTCTTCTATTCAACCAGTAGCAACTAGTTGTAGTATATTATATTTTGAACTACGCAGTATATGCCCTAGATATTCAACCTTTTTTAACTTAAATGTTTATATAATTCTCTTTCCTTTTCAGCTTGATGTAGAACTTCTTCGTTTGTTTCTCTAGCCTTCCAAGGTATTTTTAACACTTCTCGGTGTAGAAACATTTCAAAAACTTAGAAGCGATTCTTGGTAGATACTTTTAAGGTAGGTACAACTTTCGGCACCATACAATAGAATGGATAGTATGTAACATCTGTCCTCCAACAAGTTTCGGAATTGATGCTTCTATTACATTAGAGATTTCTATTTTTATGCGGCATTTTATTTCCTGTTCTGGATCACCCTATTCGTCTATCCAACATCCGGGGTATTTACGTATATTGATGGACCTGTTCGATTGATTTATTATCGACAGCTGTATTCATATCGCGGGATGGTATTTTACTTATACACATCACTTTCGTTTTACCATTATTAATATCTAATCCCATCTGTTTGCTTTCCTCATTTACACGGCTAAGTAAATGCTGTAGGTTGTGTCACGGCTTTTGAAATTTCGCGTGAATTTAGTATAATAAGCTCCTATTTTTCGAAGTTTAAGCCGGCCCTGAAGCTTGAAGAACCTGCGTGAGTATTGCCAAATTAGCAGATTCATTTTTGGCTGCGCAATAATTCGAAGAAATCCCAAATGTAAGACCAAATAAGATGATGTAATATTTTGTTCAGCGTTTCTTTGTTGAGAATCCGGGGAAGCACCCGTCGATAACGGGGTGATGCTAGAAGCTAGAGTAGCGTCGTTCAAGGTTCCCCCCGCTTTTAGCAGGAGCGTTTGTGGATCACTTTTTAGCATTCTTCGTTTTACGAAAAAAATAGCAAGGCACCTCAGAGTTTAGTCAGCTGTCCACCTTAACGGTCTTGCAATTACCGTTCCCGGACTTTTGGTAGAATATCCCGTCTTATTTATCGGCTTCTAGTTTTCTTTCAGTTTTCGTGGAAAAACTATCGTACGGCATATTTGTCGGATTAACCCAGAGAGTGTCGTATTTGTATCGGGTCAATATAACTTCTGTGTTGGAAGTTACGTTTGAGTTTGACGTTTGGTGAAGTTCCTTTCCACCCAGTTTTCGTTTTTGGATTTAATAATCTACTAGTTAAGGACATCTTGTTGTCCTCACGTCTGCTTCCCTAAGAAGGACTCCATCTCTTTTCTCTTCTACGCCGACCGCTGCTATCTCTCCTTGAGAAAGCCCACCATCGCTTTCACAGGGCTACCCTCAATAAAACCCTTTTTCACAGGTAACGAAATACAAGGCTGCCCTTTTACGTGCTGGCTGCAACTTTATCAGATTCAACCCTTTTTAGTACCGTATATTGCGGTTCACTCGTAGACAGGCACCAGAAATTATTGTGTGTAAATTAAGTATGAACATCAAGCATTCTTTCCTTTGTTTAATTTGTTCAACGAAGTGTTTAAATCACTAGTGTGCATTACCTTTTGCTTTAATGTTAATAATTCAGAAATAGTGCGAACTATCGCTTTGATTGCTTATTTTATGTTGCATGTGTAAAATTATTTGCAATCGGATTTTTAGTTTAAGTTTTGTTATCACCATTCTTTTGATTGCGATTAAGAGAGCCTAGCAGTTAATTATTATCCTTTTAGTAACTTGAGTAAATGTGGCATCCCTTAATCCCCGCTCACTTATCCTAAGATAGAATTTATGAACCCCTTGTGTGTCATATTTTAAATATTTCTTGCATTCATTAAATTTCATTGTCAATTTATTATTGTCTTTTATTTGTGTTTCGTATCTAGTGTAATATTTGTGTATAGCTTTGTGCGCCTATCTACCAGTAGCAGCTTTTCATTTCAGTAAAGTAAGGGTAAGTAACATCCAGCAGTAGGGTGCAGCCACCCCAACCCCCTTTCGAGCCCAAAGGAACAATCTGTGGTACATTCCTCGACACTATCTTTGGGTGATTTCCGCAGTGTCGCCCATTTTCCTCACGATTATGATCCCCCCCCCCCCCATTTAAAGGGTTTAGCGTTTCGAACACCCCTTCTTCGACTGCTTGCTAGCCGCGTGCCACAGGACTTCGACGTCCCCTATAAGTTGTGGTAGTGCAGAATTTGCCCGTGACAGTCATCTCTGTTCTCAGATATAATAACTGCATCATCAGCATAGCGGATATTTTTTAGCTAATTTCCGTTTATTTTCACTCCCTTCTCTCGACCTTCTAGTGCTGCAGTGAAGATCATTTCAGAATATACGTTGAATAAATTTGGGTTTGTAAACCGTTACCTAAAATTCTACAAAATTATTAACAATTAGGGGATGCAGTCTAATAAGCTCATTGCTGATAATTCCAACCCATTCATTAACAATAAACTTTGTCCCATTAGTGGTGCATATTATGTACATTAAACATTTCTTTTCGAGTAAATGTATCTTCATCAATTCATCATCAATTCTGCACATCGATACTTAATGAACTAGAAATGAAGTCAAGATTCATTTCTTGTTCATTAAGTATCCATGTGCTGAATCTTTACTCTTTTAGGACCCTTGCTATTTATAATTTATATAAATGATTTATGCAGTTACATGTTACCCCATGAGGCGATCTTATTTGCAGATGACACCACTTTAGTTTTCTCCGATAAAGACTACAACACATTTATCACCCTAGCCAACGAAATTGAAGAAAAAGCACAATATTGGTTTACGGGCAATAGATTAAAACTCAACACTGATAAATCACAACGTTTATGTGTGTCTACACGAGATCCAAACCAACAAAACCAAGTTGTCAAGTTGCTAGGCTTCACAATAGATAACAAACTAAACTGCTCAGGTCACATTGAACAGTTGAAATCAAAATTAAGTAGTACCCTATTTTTATTACGTCAACTCAGGCATATCACAAATTTTGAGACGCTTAGAACAGTATATTTTTCTCTGTTTCACTCGCATTTGGCATACGGTATTTTACTCTGGGGTAATTCTCAATTTTCCAATGCAGCTTTTAAGTTACAGAAAAAAGCGATCAGAATTATATCGAATGTAAATTCTAGTGAATCATGTCGAAATTTGTTTATTAAACACAAGATAATGACCCTTCCATCTTTGTATATCTATAATGTTTTATTAGAAATTCACAAGAAATTACCTTCACTTATCACGCAGGCTGATGTCCATGATTATAATACAAGGAATGCCGCTTTTATAAGAACCTCACAGCTTAGACTGACAAAATCTAAGAAAAATACTATAGATTATAAACTCTATAATCTCTTGCCTACGGATTTGCAAAAGCAGACTTTATATTGTTCCAAAAAAATCTTAAAGCATTATTTTCTGCAAAAGAGGTTTTATTCTGTCGATGAATATATAGAAGATAGAAGCCATGGCTCAAATTCAGGCCTATAAGCTGAATCTTTAAAATTAAGTCCAAACATTTCTGTGTACTTTTAATATGTATTGTTTGTCTTGTTTGTATAAAAAATTGTTGTATTTTACATTGCACATGCTTTAAGACTTAGATATATTGTGGGACGTGCTATAAACATGTTTTTATATGTAGCATAGCTAAATAAAATTATTATTATTATTATTATTATCTTCGGTGGTAGTCCTCTAGCACCATAATATCGACCTCTGAACCCTTTGGTAGTAATACGCGTGCAAACAAATTTCCTGTAAGCCACCATGGACAATTCTTCGGCTAACATTGAATGTTCTTCCAGCGGTCCGATTGTTTTGCTCTAGATCATTTTAAACCACAATAAAAGTGTGTTTTTCTAAATGTACCTATCTCTTATCGCCGATGTGGGTGGCCTCCATCAGCAGAGGGGCCGGGAGCAGTTTTCTCCAATTTCCTGTCATCCATTGATTTAATCATTGAATACCCTCCCTTGCCATGTTAATATCTTGTGGGCGCATAAGGTTTGAAATATGCAACATTCCCCAGATGTAAGTACCTATATCAACATATTTTGGATAACAGTACTCCATAATCACAATTTACAATATAGAACGATATTAACGTATAAAAATAGTAATTAAACGAAACGAAATAGTAAATGGTCTGATCAGCAAAGTCTGAGAAATGTTGTACGTTATCATCTGCTTCTATTTAATAAGGAAATGCGAAAACTTAAAACGGTAACCTAAATACCAACGGATATCACTGGAATACTCCGGAGAAGCACACACTGCAAACGTTTCCAAAAGTCGAGGCAAATTTGCAGACGAACCTGGAGTACGATTAGTACAATCAACAGATCATTTATTTATTCTGTTGGCTACCAGCAACTCCGCCGTGGCATATTTGGGGCCGGCTGCAACAGTCCAAGCATCTTAGTCATTATCCACAAAATCATAACGACAATCTGTAAACTGCCTGTTCTCTTATTTACAGCTAACAAGGTACAAAACCAAAACAAATATTCCTATTGTGGGCTTTTAAGGTTTACGGTATAAGCACGGTGGTTTCTTCTTAAGTGAAACTGCAATTTTAAGTGCCAATACCGACATAATGTATTCTACTTTTATTAATCTGCCTTTAATTATATTCGTCGTTATATTGCAGTACCTCAAAAAAAGAATTATATATTAAGGCCTTCTGGTCATTGTTGAAAACAATATACACGAAACGCCTTCTGGAGATTGATACTATACACGAACTTCTTCGCTTAACAAGAAGATATTGTTGTTACGCCATGACAAAAAAGCCGTCTTACCATTGATGACATTACAAGAACTTCCTCATAATTTTCTGCGACATTATTACGTCGTATTTTGGATGTAGATGCCATCCTTCTGTTGTAGTTCCACGCCAGGTGTACTTCTCTCCATCTAGCATTCAAAATATCTTTATACTAACTTGTAAACGTAATTACAGTAGGTGTTGAATTCACGTACTGAATTCAATAAAATTATTAAAAAGTAAATGAAATAAACATTGTTACATAAGTTCAGAAAACTCCGAGAATTAACTTAGTTTAAAAATTAGGCTTTTGTAATTTATAAAAGCAGTATCGTTCTCTACTGTTAAATCATTTTTAAGGTGCCATCTTCGGTGATGTAGAGGAGTACAAGATTACTTTATAAACCAACGGCCCGACGTTCCATCCTGACCAGGCTCAGGCGAGATATTTAATGTGGTTGTTTAAAGCTTTGCGCTCTTCTTCTAGAGTTGAGATGAAACCGTAGGGCTTGATGTTTAGTAAGGGAAACGAAGTCCATTGGGTTCTGCAAAGTTTTAGTGGCATAATTCTAATGAACAAAGCCGTCTACACGCGTTTATGTCTTTGGCTTCTACAAGCCTAGGCCTTACCCTAAAGACAAACAAATAAACAGTCTTGCCTTCTCATGCACATCTTAAAAAGCCAAGGCTAATACATTATATAGTTCAATGAATAAGCTCCATTCGGTAAATTTTACAATGATGTCTTAAAAAACCAACAAGTCATTTCTACATTTTTCTTCTAACCAATACTTACCTACAAATTTCTACCCGAAACATATTTTGGGTTAAGAAAAAGTATTACATAAAAATAGGGTCTTGAAAATAATCTTGAACACTGTAGCAATCGAATTGACATCGACTCGTTTATACGTAGCATGAAGTTTTCCATGTCGTTCAAAAATTGATGGAAAACCAACAATAACCTATTTTCTGCAGGATGGAAAGCAGTTTTTGAACAATTTCATAATCCATCAAATTTTGAAGTTACAGGTCAAAAAATCGAACGGCTGTGTTAAAATAAACTGTTTGTCTTTTCAATTAATAAAACTGACTGTGAATTATCTAATACAATTCGTATCTCGCTTGTAGAAATTTCCACACCGCTGATGGGATTTGAACCACTTGGGAGCTGGTTGGCAAACATATATTTAATGCACTGAGCCACCGAGCCTTCACCGGTTTTAAATACTAATCTTTATGTAATTATCTTCAGTAGACATTGTACCTAATCACTTCTACTTATTTATGTATCTATTATAAATCAAATTGCCACGACAGTTAAATGTAAAGAAAGACAAGCCCTAAACCTCAAAAATGATATTTTACTGAGATTTCCTCTAAATCACCTTTGACAAAAAACTGAAGTAAATAAACGAGACATGTATTAGATTTATGTAAGAGCGAAAAATGATATAAAACCCTTTTAGCTAAAACCAACTCTGAAAAGACGGCTGAAGGGAATACGTACTCAGTAACACTTAAAAACTCATATATCAAATACATAAATACGACCTGCCTCTCGTGCTATTAAAAGCGTCTAACATCAGAATAAACCTAAATACGTCCTGACGATTCAGAATATTATCAGCTCAACCTAAAATTAATTTCGACAGTTATGCTGATACAACATGATAATTCGGAAAAGTTGTTCTCCGTTATTTTACAACAACATCATTTGTAGTTTGCTGTGTTTTTTTTGCTATTCTTTTATAATTAAAGGGCGCTATTTCAGTCCGTAAACACAAATAAGAAAATCCCAAATACAATTTTTTGCCGTGAATATTTCCAACATTATGTGATTTGCTACTGAAATGCTATTTCCAAATTTAATTTAGATGTCATATACGAAAGTTGCCAGCCTCGCTTCATTTAGCGAGTCAGTTCTGTTTTTTTTTCTTCCTTCGAACCTGAAAAGGTATTGTAGACTATGCACCGTATTAGAAATTAGAATCACCGGAGTTTAGATATGTGAATGTAGAAGTCAACCTCAGCTCAGATTAAGCCCAAATATGCAATTAACCTTGCAGATTAAACGAGCTTATTTGACCACCACGCATTAGTTTGCCTTGCACTCCAGCTGGCAACTCGCAAATTATCACGTTGCATTGCAGTAGCCCTCATTACACCAAACAAATTACCCGGGATTATAGTAAATCCCACTTGAAATAGAAAGGAAGCGAACGTCCGGAAAATTTTCACCAAATCGTGATTTAAAACCTAATTCGCTTATTATTCCCGAAAAGTATCTATATAAAAAATCTGAACGCAGCCGCGGTATTACCTATAAGGGTGAATTTTTTCAATCCTCTCCATCTGTTTGCCTGCAAATTCGCAATATCCTACGACAATATTTGATCGATAAAACAGCGTTGGGACGAGAGACGGTTGATAAAACGCTTTCGCAACGTTTCCATTTCTGAAATACGCTGCTGTTAGCTTTATAATATTAATCGGAATTGTAGAATAGCAAACAGAGAAGCACTTTAGACTGCATTAGATTGAACCCTGTTTATATTTCATTTCAATTAAATTAACAATCGAAAATATAGTACAGTAGTGGTGCAGAGCACCATTACGCGAAGAGATATTCATATCCGTTTGTTTGAAAGTTTGGAAACTTGATACGAGGAAACTAGATAAATTTTAAAGTAAACAATGGCAATAGTTGAAAGCTTTTTTGTTGTTCATACCATTACCCCGTTGTTTTCAATACAAATCTGTTTTTTGACGGCATATACGAATTTATAGACAATAACTATATGTAGATGTATCACATGTAATAAACATTTGATGCTGGTTCCGTTTACCAACAACATTAAAATGCAAAACAAAGCAACTATTGTTTTCCGTAGGAATGATATAATGAGATTGCAAATTCCGTTACCAATGTAGGAGGTACCA
Source organism: Melanotus villosus (assembly GCA_963082815.1). Lineage (NCBI taxonomy): Eukaryota > Metazoa > Arthropoda > Insecta > Coleoptera > Elateridae > Melanotus > Melanotus villosus. The sequence goes on along the minus strand of OY720419.1, from coordinate 96,506,768 downwards.
TCTTCTTTGATGTAATAATATATCAGTTCACTAGGTTTCTATTTACTACTAGCCAATATACTTACATTTGTGTAATAATTTAGTTGTTCTATTTTTCGAAGATACTATTTCTATTAGAAACGTCACTAGGAACAAAGTTCCAAGCGAGAGATGTTATTTTCTAAAAACAACTTACAACAAAAAAATCTATAATTTATACCTGTGCAACAACAACCTTTAAAGCGACCTGTTAGTAATACACAATCTTTACCCTTTTCAGTTATTAAATTAATATAACCTAAATGCGGGAAAAATAATATTTTGTTTATCGATTTAGAAACAGTTCCACGATTATACCTGTTCTTAATATAGCTGAAACCTTTGGATGCTGTAATTTAAAGATTCTCTCACTGCATAATACTTAGAAACTAACGTAGGCAAACCACATGCTGAATGCTGCAAATGCGCCAAGTTGTCAGACAACAAAGTTGGCAATTTTTCTCATCTTGAAACCAACATTTTATTGAAACGATCATCAAAATCAGCTAAAACATTTCTGGATTGACATATTATGACGTCAATTACGTAGGTATGATTATGTGTAAATCTCTTTGCAATTTGCTGTCAACTTACTCCAATTAATGGTTATTCACCAATTTAAAATTCTGAGTACAAAATGACTTTACGTACAAATTACCCAACTGCCAATAAATCAGCCAAAACTAACAACATTACCAGATAAAGACGGATAAACTACGATGCTGTGATGTTAGACGTTAGACAAGCGTTCGATCGAATCTGGCATAGAGGGCTGCTATATAAAATAAAGAAAACAATGCCACATGAGTACTACCTTATATTTCATTCGTACCTCACTAATCGAAGCTTTCAAACTAAGATTGGTAACGATATATCCCAGATTGAACAAATAAACGCAGGTGTACCCCAGGGTAGTGTCCTGGGTCCATTGTTATACTTACTCTTTACCTCTGACCTGCCAACCTCCAACGACACCATGATAAGTACTTTCGCCGATGATACGGCGATCCTAGCTTGTAATGAAGATCCGAATACAGCATCTACGATGCTTCAAGCTCACCTAAATCAAATTGAAATAAGGTTGGATAACTGGAGAATAAAAGTTAACCAAGACAAATCAGCACACATCACATTTACAACAAAACGTCCAACATGTCCACCTGTCACTCTCAACAATACACCCATACCACAATCAAAAGAAGTTAAGTACCTGGGACTCCATCTCGATAGGCGCTTAACTTGGAAAACGCATATAAGCAAAAAGCGTAAAGAAATGGATATTAAGTTAAAAAAACTATATTGGCTTATCGGAAGAAAATCCCCCTTAACGCTAGAGAATAAAACTCTGCTATATAAACGTATACTTCGCCAAATTTGGACATATGGATGCCAGCTATGGGGATGTGCCAGAAATTCCAATCTAGACATCATACAACGCTTTCAGTCAAAGACCCTACGAAATATGTCAAATGCACCATGGTTTGTGTCAAACCGCACCATACATACCGACCTAAATATTCCATATGTGAGAGACGTCATCAAACAATACGCTGTAAAACACCAAAACACACTGGAAAATCACCCAAATGAAACTATGACAGCAGATCCACTCAATAGGCGACTTCAGATGAAATGGCCAAAGGATCTGACGAATTAAACGTGGAAGGACACCGATGGGGGCCCTCTCCAATAAAGTCCTAAGTTTAAATACATATTTACATAATATTAGCTCATAGAATGTACATATTCTGATTGCTATTAAAGTTGATAATAATTAAAAAAAAAAAAAACAGCTACACCACGTGGGAGCTTCTTTGCTGCGAGAGATTTTAAATTGAATGTCTGATTCAACTAACATAACATATATTGTTCGAATTTTGAATTAGATTTCACCAGTGGCGGCTCGTGGCTGGAAATCATGAGGGTGCTGTAGCTTTCGAAATATACATACCAGTAACGATCCTTGATATTTTTAATGTGCTTTTTAAGTAAAACAAAACAAATCGAAATTGTACTCAATTCATAAAACAATTAGCTTACAGGCAAATGAAATAAAAAGAATTTTTATTTAAATATAAAATCCATTCTCAGCCACACTCATTCCAATACAGTATCGTAGTCAAAAAGTAAGCAAGGAAAACAAAATAGAGCATTTCTAATTTGGCAACCAGGCAACCATTTTATTTTTTCATGCCAGTCCTTGTTAAAAGATCTGGTAAAATATTTTTTGCACTCCCCGGTGGAAAGTTATTACTTTACGCCCGCGAAGAAGGGTCATTGTAGACCGCGAGCGCACTTTACGCCCGCAACAAATTAATAAAGAAGTAGATTACCTTAGTTACAAAACAATTTTTATACCTAACTTGTAAAATCACTCTTGCCGTGAATGCGTCAATTGGACATTTTTAAAAACGCCATTAGAAAATTTTTATTAGAAATTAGAAATCAACAAATTTAAATAAAATCTTCGTCAGTGCAAAAAATATTGTATGTTATGTACCGTGGGCTAAAATCGATATCCTTACGCCCTTGATACATAAATAACTATTTTGTTTTTACTAAAACTGCTGTTTAAGTTTAATGAATAAAAACCTCTGGCGTACATCGACCTTTATTTTTTATTTCAATTTTTTCACGTAATGACAATTGGTAAAATGTAATTTTTTAAATATATTCAACAGTAACATCCATCATAACACATTTAAAATAATATTTATTATTTAATTGTATTTTTCTGTAACAAATATTTAAATGTTAAGTAAGTACGAGAAAAGAAAACAATATTTTATTGCTCACCCTCAACGAAAACAATAAAAATATTATCCTACGCAAATAAACAAAATAATGCCGACGCTGGAACCAACAGATTTCGCGCCGGTTATTCTTATAAATAACTAGTGAATCAGGTGACGCTGTCCCGAAAGCAGTTTTCGCGCACCTTGTTACATGTGCTATTAATACAAACAAGCCTCCGCGTATGTATAGATGTATACGTTTCCGACACTTTATATATCGCAGCGTCTCTGAATGAAATCTACAGCTTCGGTTAAAATAATTCCTTTTAAAAGCGGTTTAATTAATTAAATTTATGTAATAATTATTATGCAAAATATTGAATGATTGTTATATTATTGATATTTTCAAGTACAAATTTAATAGGTAATTAATTTCCGTATTTTGTTCTGGGGGTGCTGCAGTGTCGCAGCGCTTATGGACCAGCCGCCACTGGATTTCACTAATATTATTTAAAGTTAAAGTTGCCATTAAACACTTAGACAGTTTTGGAGAGTGCGTGCAAGCATCAAAGATAATAAAATGAAACAAAGTGTCAAATCCAAACTATTAGCAAGTCTTTACAATGAATTGAATTACATTTAAGTTAAATACAGGAAAATAGTCTTACATACAAGTCGTAGGAAACACTACTGAGTAGCTGATGAGTACTAAGGATGGGACCTGATGTCCTAACGACATGACTGTTTGACGGATGCACTGACTACGGACCGTGAAAGCATTTCCTTATATAACAGTCAGATCCCCACTTACACGTATCGCTTTACGCTGAGGTGAGCATTTTATAAAAATAGCACTTTGTGCAGCCAAGAGATATCGTATTTCAGTTTCACGGTCACACATCTGCGTCTTTCTCGTGTAATGACCCTAGATAACACATCATATCAACGCGCGCGGCATAACATGATGTATACTAGAAGGTCGCTTTATCACAATATTCAAACGAATAAAAATAAAAATCAGTTGCGCACAAATGACAATAATAATGAAACAGAACAACAGAGATTAAACCGGGTAGGGCATATGTGAATGATGAATGATGAAAGAATACAAAGCAAATCTGGTAATAGAAGGGAAAAGGTAAAAGAAAGAAGGGCAGTCACAAACTGAGTTGAAATAACTTTAAGCAGTACAAGGAATGAATGGTAACAAGAATACGCAAGGCAAGGAAACGCTTGGAAGAAGACGAATAAAAATAGTACGAAAACGAATAAAACCTATTGCAATATAATATTTAATGTGAAATTACTCATACTTATGCAGACCTTATTAGTGCATTATAAGTTTAAGGCCCGATATTTCAGTATACGGTTATATTTAGGGTTAACTAACCGTGATTATCTTTTAACCGAGATTTTAACCGAGGTTGAGTATTTCAGTACCCAGTTCCTGGTTAACAGTTTCTTGGTTAAGTTGTTTGAATTTTTCTGACATTGGCAATAGTGTTGGTTTGAAAGTACATTACAGAGCTTGCGCGGTATGACGTTACTGACATTTTTGAAACGTAAAACGTGCTGTTACATTATTTTCAAACAAGATTTTATTGATAGTTACAAAAAGTGCGAATATGTCTGATGTTTATTCAAGTACAAGTAGTGAGAGTGAAACATCTTCCAACGATGAACAAGTGATAAATTTTATACAACGATTGGGACGAATTCGAAGAATAGGTACCTAGATTACAAGTTCGTACAGACCATTTTTATTATTGGGAAGATAATGAGTTTTATAACCGATTCAGGCTATCGAAGGAAACAACAACCTATTTATTGGAACAGATTAATGATACTATACAACATCCTACTAATTGATAAATATAAAAAAGATCATGGCCCGTATATTACATAGAAGAATAACTTGTTTTAGGAATCATGCACTTACTCCAATGGAAATGCTCTTAATAACATTAAGATTTTATGCTAGTGGTAGCTTTTTGATAGTAATTGGAGACTTCGGTGGTATTCATAAGAGCACTATCAGTAACGTTATAAATAAGGTTTGTTTTATTACGTTTTTGTAGGTTATATTTAGAAACTACTGAATTTCAGGTAACACGAGCTATTGCTAATTTGAGAAACAGGTATATAAAAATACCTGACACAGAACAGTCGAGGACTCATGTACAAATGGGTTTTTACAAAATCGCCAGGTTTCCACGAGTTGTTGGTGCCATAGATTGCACTCACGTAAAAATAAAATCTCCTGGTATGCTCTCTATACTTATTAAAGTTATATTTTCAATTTATTAATGTGTCCTATTTTATGTAGGTGGCCAGAATGCTGAAATATTTCGTAATAGAAAAAACTTTTTTTTTGTTAACGTGCAAACTATTTCTGATAGCGAATTAAAGATTATGGATGTAGTAGCACGATGGCCAGGATCATCCCATGACGCAACAATTTTTACAAACTCTCAACTTTGTAGAAAGTTTGAAAATAATGAAATGGGAACGCAGGCTATCCTGTTAAAATTTATTTATTAACACCACTAGCACATGTAAACACCAGAGTTGATAATTTATATAACGAGTCAATTACACGGACACGAAATCCTGTCGAGAGGTGTTATGGAGTTTGGAAAAGAAGATTTCCCATTTTAAGTAATAGTATAAACCTATGTAGATTTGCAAAAAATACAATGGATAATCGTGGCAACTGCAGTATTACATAATATTGCTATTGAAAGTAAGGAAGTGGAACCACCAGAACTCACTGCAGAAGAACAACGAGCATTTGATTTAGCTAATAAGATTCCTGTTGAACAGAATGCAAATGTAAATAACAATAATGTAGTTAGGAATGAATTTATTAACTGTTTTAACAACTTACAAATAAAATAATTTCTAAGGATTTTTTTGACGCAGTCTAAAATTGTGGTTAAACGATGTCCAGGGCCACGGTTACATTTTCAGTCAGTTTAACCATGATTTAAATTTGACCGAATACTGAAAAACTCGTACTCGAGAAAAATTGAATTGGTAAATTATTTAATGTGAAAAAATAAAATCCTTATCTTCTCTAGACTTCAATATCAAGTTTTAAGCTTGTATCATGTTTGGCACGATACATATCCCTATCAAAGGCAGCATCTAAGTAACTATAGTTATCAAATAAATTAAATTAGAGGTAGTTAGAAAGTTTCTGTGTTTTATTAGATTCGTTATCAATCTATTTTATGTACTGTTGGTTTACTTGCAGGCATTAAGTGTCAAACATCTCAACGCACGTATACTGTCACGGTCATTTAGTACTACTCACCTAGATTTTTGACGAATCCAGAGGGCTTTCACCACTGATACGTAGTTACTGTGTTGTTGTTGTAGTCATTATTATTTTTGTTTTCATAAATAGGTACAACGCAGTAACATATTCTACAAAATAAGGCAGGTATATGAATTAGTCAGGAAAAATTTATGCTACTGTATGTACAGGTACACCAACCTGAATATTTCCTAATAAGGAACACTGAGCCTTATAACTTATAAGCATTCAAAAACAGCAAATCGTTTGCTTATAAGACACAGTTATGCCAGTGTTTAATAAGTGCAACTTAACAAAACAGGTCGCAACAAGACAGACGAATTTCATTTTCAGCAGTTTTTATAAAGTCTGTGTGGAGTTCTTTCATTTGATATATCTGTAAATATGTAACCCCCCCCCCCCCCCCTTCTATAATCTAAGCTAATCTTCGATTTTATTTGTGATTTGAGAAAAAATCATATATAAACCTTAAAGAATAAATCTTCGGAGTATATTAATTTTTAAAATCTGAAAAATACGGGCTGGTTCTAATAAATTCTACGGCAATAAAATGTGGATTCGGAAATCTACGGAATCATTCGATTAAAGTTTTTTAAATCCGGTAGCGGTGGAAACCCTTTAAGTTATTTACTATGGTCGAAGTTATCGAATTGATTCTAGTTTGTTGGTAAAATATTTTACGCCCGCCATTTTCATAATGTAGATAGGGAAGTTTCAGAAGTTTGGGCACTTGTCCAATGTTAGGACTAAATATTTGACACTATCCGTCCGACCGCATTTGAAGAAGAAGTGGAATAGGAAGGAACAGCCGTCCATCTATTCGTTTAAATTATTAAGTTTATTGACAGGATGTCAGGTTTATCGTAACGTACCGCCCATTTCCAGGTCTCATCTCCTCAAGCATTTTTAGCAAATTCTGCACACGTAGCATCGCGTGTTCAATTTTGCCGGGATGACGGGATGTCGTTTTATTAGAGATCCACATCTAGAAACCTAGAGATAATGGCAAAGATCGTGACACTGTTTGCCCTTCATTCATAACTCGATATAAGATGTAATATAATTACAGAGATCGAATCTTCTGAACTGTGCAAACAATGGAAAATAAATTAATTTTCACCCACATACGGGAACAACACCGACAATTCAATTTTATAAAATTTCGTGCAAAAATATAGATAGCTTCTTTTATGTTGTTTTCCTGTAAAAATTCAAGGTAAAACGCAGTCGGCGAAACCCGCTTTTCCTTTATTTAAATGAAGTATTGATTACTTGCAACAATATTCGACGCCACTTGATGAACAGACGCAATCATTAAAATTCGCGGTACGTTCGTTCTGAATCGACAATGGATGATTGATTATTCATCCAATACTACAGTAAAAATATACCCAGTATAATTTTCACGCCTCGCTGTTGACATCTGTTTAAAATATTATCCTCCTACCCTTTTTAACGAGTAAATGTAGACATATTGATTACAGTATTTAATGAATGTTGCCCTTATAATTGTTATGTCAGTGTCAGAGTTCCTGTTTTCCTTTTTGAAGAAAAAACTGTTATCGGTTTTTAAATAGTACCTTTTGTTATTACGTTCTACTATCTGATTGATTTTCTGCGCTCCCCTTTTTATATGCAGCAGCAAATTACTTCATTATTTTGAACTCCAGTGCATTTCTTCTTATTGTAAACATTGCTTCCGCTGTAATTTATATGACGCTGACTAATTATTCATTAGTTTAATTAGTGAACTTCCGTAAAATATTACACTACACATTCGAACGTTTTTAAAGCTTAATTTAATTATTTTGCTGGACATAAATAAAATATCCGATGTAATTTGCTTGATGTTAGACATTTTTGCATGTTAATTAATTTATGCATTTATTTAATCTAAGCATAATAAACGAAATAATATGAATTCTAAATTTTTGGGACAAACCCTACAATTCTTATATTATACAATAATATTTGTATTCATTCCTTCAAATCGAGTTTTAGATGACTATTATATGTTTGCGTACGTAGAAATCCAGAAGTAACAAATCTAAATTCCAAAATCAGGTGACTGAGCTGACAAAAACGTAAGATCATCGCATTTTTACTGATACTTTGCGTTTAAGTAACCGTCATAATGAAATGATTTCAAGTTCTCTTCAACAAAAATCGTATCTTTTGAATGATGAGTAGAACATTGAAACTTCCAATTAAATCTGACATTAAAGTGAAAGGACAGTTATTTCCTGAGAAACTGAACACTTGCATGGTTTTACTTATGTTGTGTGTGATTTGTTTTCCTAGAAATGAATTGTGGACTAACAAACCATGCAAATTACTTCAATTTAATAACACCTTTCAGGAAATTGAATGCTGTTTTTTCAACATAAAGAAAATCAACAAATGAATTTCTAAAAAACACTGACACAGACGTAACCTTAAAATTAATTGGGCTTTTTTGCAGACCTTCGAAATGCCATAATGAAAATAACTAAGCAATTTTAATTGGTTTGTTTCTCTATGGTTTTAATAATCCAAAGCCGGGTTGTAATTATCGACGAAATGATGGCGTTGCAAGTCGCTTGTAGCAAATGAAGGTAACTTTCAGGAACGTATTTCAGTTATCTTGGTTCGTGATAGGGGCATAGTTCGAGAACGGACAAGTTTGCGACAAAACCCACCCTCAGATTAATTGTTAAACTTTGTCATTGTAGAATTTAGATACCCAATCTTTTAAAAGTCTAAATCATCTTTTTCTTTAATAATTCACCCTTTTAATTGTTTACCGATGGCATAACTTAATATTGGAGCAACTGTCATAAATGAAAGTTTGAAAGGCTTGTGTGATACCTGAATTTATTTGTAACAAAATAAAAGTTTAAAGCTATAACAACAATAACAAATGAATAAACAAAATGCTTCAGTTTTAAATTAGAATATATGTTCAAACTATTTTTCCTCATTCTTTAATCCAATGTTTAATTAATGTTTAACTCGCTGTAAACTTCTCAGTTTGCATCTTACAGCTCCGTCAGGTAAGCATTTTAACTTAAAAAAATATCAAAGGAAATTTTATCGTATGAAAGATATATTATATAATAACCGATAGATAATTAAAAAAAGACGAAGCGCACTACTTATAACGTTAACAAAAGAGAATGCCTTATTATGATACAGACAGCATGATGTACAACAACATACTCCTCACAAACAAAGTAAATACAGGTAAATATCGCATAAAAAAATCGACGATTTAATTCTATTTTTAAGCACGTCAAGGTTTTCGCTAATGATTTCGATCCCAGCAGGTAAGTGATTGAAAATGCTGATGGTTGTATTTTCAGCGCCTTTGTCGTTTACAGGAACTTTAAATACATTTCATTGAAAATGAATGTTGTACATTATTTCTGTCTGGAAAGCAGAGCGAATTTATTAAAAATCTTGCTTGACAAAATGCAAACGAGTATAATTATTGTTGGAACTTTACAAAAGTAAGACATTCCACTTCCTACTCCAACAATACCATTTCAATGGAAAAGGTTGCATACTTTCTTGAAATTTCAATGTAAAACTCTATAGTTTAACCTGAAGCAAACACGAATAAATAAAGTACTAAGGCACGATTTCAAAGAAACTACATACGCCTACGGACGCACAATGGAATGCAATTATATTGAGCATATCTCTTAGTAGTTGTAAAAGAAATGAGCTTACGTTTAGATTATCAGAAGAAAATTGAGTAAAATTGCATCACTGTAGTAAACAAAAAAAGCTCATTCTAGCAGAAAACGTTTACTATTCCTACAATATTTAAACAATCAAATGTATTCTTACAGTGGAGCTGCAAATGTTGTCAAATTAAATATTTATCTATAAACACTTCAAACACTTACGCCGTTTCCATTGTTATAGAATATATAGAACGATGTCCATTCAAGCGGACTGAGAAGCTGTTGTAACTGACGTGAATAAATCTGAGTATGTAGCTACAGTAGATTTTTCATGAAACGAAGGATACTTGTCTTCTATCTCATACAATCGGCGTAGAATCTGTACGAAATGTATGAAAACAACATGTATTTATTTCCCCTGTTTGAGTAGCAATATACGTACATATATATTCTTATTTTCATATGATTCATATAAGTTCACGAATTTTTACTATGTATTTAACTTTCACAATTATTGCTATCACATATTTGTGAGGTTTTTTGACCACTATCAGCTAAGCCAAAGCAAATTAGGAGAATCGGTTCATATGTGTAACCAAATGTTTTCCTGTCGTGTTGGCAAAAATTGCATCGAATTAATTTTAAGGTTCACAACAAAATTTGCTACAAATCTTTAATGATATTAGGTTTTTTTAAACCTTAATTACGGAACTGCGGTGGTCATATGGGCACACTATTCTGAGCTTCAATAACCGAACTGAAATAAACGAAATTGAAACTATTCCTGCCATTGAAGAGATTAATCATTAATCATAATACTAAATTATTTAGATTTCTTTTGCAGGTGCAGTAATTAGTATATGGTCTATATCTGGAATAGAGGTTACTTAAACGAATTTCCACTTTACTGATTTTACAATTTTTAAGAACTTTAACAAATTGTATCTAATTAGGTACTTTATACGTTTTATGAGAAGATAATCTTTACATAACTGTTAAAGTACGGAGGCAGGATGATAAGTGGTTAGCCTAATAATGAGTTATGTGTTTTTTAAAATGATATTTATTTTTCCTGATACTACAATGCATTTTTCCCAACGATGTTCTAATGCTTTCATCCAGGGAAGACAATCGGAGGGCTTATAAACATAAGCGGATCTACATAATGTCAGATAGCCAGGCGGCTTTCAAGGCTATTTCGAGTACTAAAACTTCTTCCAGACTGGTATGGGAATGCCTAGAGGAACTTAATGACTTGGCAGAACAGAACGTCGTGAAACTGTTCTGGGTACCAGATCATTGTCGCATAGACGGTTATAAGAAGGCCGACGAATTAGCAAGGCAGGGATCGACTGAGGCTTACCTTGGCCCAGAACCAGCCTTAGGAATTTCAAGAAGTGCCATTCGAGGATATGTAATTGACTGGATTGGCACTCAACGCGAAAGATGTTGAACCAACAGGCTAGGACAAAACCATAGCAAGGCATGTATAAACAGACCTTGCAAGAAGCGAGCTATTGAGTTCCTACTCAGGATCGTCACGGGTCTACTAGCAGGACATGCAACTGTGGAAGATCAGTAAATACAATGGAGACCTTACTTGTAGACTCTGCAATAAGGAAATGGTCTGTAATGCTATACTCTTCACCAAATAATGATGTATTGGATAAATCATTGCCGTTATCGTTTACTTCTAAATGTTTCAACTGCTTTGGTCATTGTGCTAGACTCAAATAAAAGCTTTCCGGATTTACAGGGCTTCGGTCCGTAGTAGGATTCTTAAAGTTATATTAATATTTTTATAATTAATTATTTCCACAACCGATACGCCAATGACTTTCTCTGAATAACATTGTGTCAAATAAAAGGTAGGCTACTTATTAAAACAAAATTAACAATATAAATCATGATTTAAATATGTATTTCTTGGTATAGTATAATAATAGCATATAAATTTAAGCTACAGGCACAGGCTTTACAAATTGCTCGAACTAACATGTTGTTTAAGATGGGTCTAATTTCTTTCTATGTAGTTACTTTTTGTTTATTAGAGTACCTAGGTTTATTCATGTACACTTGAGAAAATTTCCGCTAGAAATCACATTGTCTAGAAAAATTGAATTTCACTGCTCCATTGTAAGTAAAATGGAGTTTCTCTTGCAAATGCACTCACCTATTACTATAATTTAATAAGAAAATATAGATATCGGTACTAACAAGGTTCAGAACAACCTTTCTAGGGATCTGTGCCGGCAGTTGCTCTCTTATTGACCTCTTTTAGTACAATGATAAAACAAGGAATCCATAACCACCACTGTATTAGATGGACAAATATGGATAGATGTCATCATGCAAGATCAATTATTCCAATCCCCTTGCAGAAATTAGCCAGATATTGTAGCCAACTATCAGGGAAAAAACTGCGACTCTTTGTCAGTATACAGGGTGGCCCACTGAAAACATTAAACGCAAGTTTTGGCTACTTAACATCAATTTTGGAAAATGTTCGAAAACGTCAATTTTAGTATCAAGGGGCACATCTGAATTGATTAGTATTATTTACACAACTTCAACCCTAAGATAAGCGTGAATTGCACCCCAAATATTTTATATAGACAGGGGTGTCAAACGTTACACTATTCTAAATGCCTTTCGATTCTCTTTTCAGCAGTCTTTTTATTTTTCAAATCAGATCATTAATTCCAGAAAAAAATACATTTAAATTTTGATTTAGTAGGCTTAAACAGTTGAACGTAGCAAACAAAAGCACTTCATCTGACAAGATGTTTGTATTAAGCAAGCACTTTGTGGGTTTGTCAGCATTTTGGTACAGTTAAGTGGCCAAAACTTGCGTTTACTGTTTTCAGTGGGCCACTATGTATATTCCGGACATTGTAAATTAAACAAACACATGCACAGAATGTGACTAGCAGACAGTCCTACGTGTCTAGGGTGTAATATTGAGGACAAAACGGCTCTAAACATTTCCGTGTGAATGGCACCACGTTGGGAGACTTCTGGCTTGACAGGGCCAGAATTCACAGCAGGCCTCTTGCAGATATCCTCAGGTACACCAAAAGGGTAGCATGGCTTGGGTGATGCAGGCAGGCAGAGTGTTGTAACGAAGGTAGCACAATGGGCCCGCTTTGTGGCCTAAGTGCATGTAAACTTAGGTTTACCCTCCACATTGAATCCAGAATCTAGAATCGGTACTAGCACTCCGCAAAGGATTATGGTTAGAAACATCGAGGGTTAAGGTTTAATAAGTCGGTTTATTACACAGTTATCTCAAAAGTTAAGCATATAAGGTGGCATGGTAAGCACCACACGTTTTGCAATCATCTGTCTTCCCTACTCCACCTCTAAGTCTCGATTTCCAATTATCTAAAGTGGCTGAGCATACGAAACTTCTCGCATTGTAGTCAAATGCCTGTATCTACGAGTACTTACCACTCCAACAATAAATTCAAATAAGTTACAAGAAATAATTTTTTGGGATGCTGCTTTTTCTAAAATTATTAAAGGTATGTCGGTACACATATATCTTCTGAATGAATTACGTCTACCAACAGGTGGTTTTCATATTACTTGAATTTCAAGTTTCGTTTCATTCTTTATCAAAAATAGCTAAGAGGATTTTAACGCACTTGATATACTTATATCTTGAAAATCCGCTGCTAAGGGATAATTGTGCAAGGTCTTACGACTACTGTGTTTAACTGAGTTATTTTAAACTTACACCGTTGGTCACTAAGAGTAGGTGACAGAAGACATTTGACAAATCTTCATTTTTACCGTACTTTCACTAACCGAATCATGACTGAGCATTTGCTGACATCAATATAGTGTTTATTATTTTAAATAAATGCTTTAGCTAAAAATTTGTTAAAATTTTATTTCAGTTAAACAAATGGCCTAGTTAAAAAGTGAAGTCTATAAAGTAAAAGTGGACAATCGAGATGCACTAATTCGGTGTATTTTTAATGCTGCCGCTACCATTAAAGAAAGGCAAGAAGAGCTTAGAAAAACAACTCATGCTGTTTATAAAAGAGCCAGAAAATGTCTTGAGGTTCATTGAAAATTTAATGTAAAATTTTAAAACGTTATAACTTAAATATACATCGAATTATAAGGTTGTTTTAATAAAAAATATTAGATGACCCACTTAAACCTTCAAAGCGCTATCATTCGAAAACAAATAAAAATCGTATTACAACTTATAGGTTTTTGTGTCTTAAGTATACGTGTAGAATACACCCCTGAGGTTTGGTGCGTTCCTTCTGACTCATCCTATATAATTCTAAAAGAGTTTTAATTAAAAGCGTGACAATATTCAGTAAACCACGGAAATATTTTAACATTTTAGTTGTAACACTCCTGACGGTTTTTAAATCTACTGGCCTTAAAGTACTCACCTTTATGAAAACAAATTCCCCATAATCGTTTCACACCCATGAATATGTAAAACAGTAGTTTGTCAGTGGTTTAGTTAGCCAGATGAGATTTTATTTGAAGATAAAGCTTATGGCTTCATAAAACCTTAGAACGTTCGTTGAAATTGTATAATGTCCATAAAAAAATGAAAAATGATATTAGGTTATTACCGTTATTTTTAGAGCAACCCTTGTAATTGAAGGGGAGAAGTAAACCACAGCGACTAAGGAAAGATTAACTTTCTTGGCGTTTCTTTGTAAAAAGGAAAATCAACTTTTCCACGAGTTGAAAAGCAGAGAGGGTACCGTTATACCGGTTTTTGTTCTTTTGGTATTCTTTATAAAATTAAAATTAAACTCTTCCCCTCTGAAGGGCCGCAACTTCTCGCACCTTTTGTTTTTATTCCTGCGTTTATTTTCTTTGAAATTTTTATACAAAAGGTATATATTTGAACGTAGTTGAAGTAAAAGCTCCGGTTGTAACTGGTAAGTAACCCCGGGGGAAACTTTCAGCGGCACACAACACTAACAAATTGTTTTAACTGTGTCTGTACTTTATAGCCTGTTTAGTGGCAATATTTGTGTGGAGCAATTTAGAATGAAACGTAGAATTATTGTAAGCATGGGGCGATTCTTTGATGTTACAAAATCGCCCAGGGGGCGTATGCAAATATTTTTCTTACTTTCTATGCGAAATTAATTTAAATCAACACAATACAAAGGTGCTTTAACTCTGTCTAGGAACTAAAATGTAATTACTAAAATCTCTATTCGTAATTATGATTTACGAAAACGCTAACAACGTGGAAAAGCCGTTTCGTATTAATTCCCATATAATTCGTATTTTATTTGAACGCAGGGATTAAATAAGTATTATCGCGAAAAATTAACAAGCGAAATTCATCGTGTCGAAGTTTCAAAACAAAATTGAATATTCAACCGGACAGAATTAATTTCAGGGTTAACCAACTGTTATGTAACGGCTCGTACAAAATGCAACATGTTTCGGTGCAAAACGATCGTCAATCACTGGGCTTGCTGAAATACGTAGGTACCCAATTTGTCACAAAGATTTATGCTTTTTTGGATTTAACGACAGCATGTTCGTATATTATTCTACGGTTATCTATCTTAGTACTTTTTCTCCGTGAATACAGAACCATAAACTTTTGATAAAACACGAAAACGTTTTGGTCTTGGAAGTAACCAATTTCTCCCGCTCCTTTGTTTTGCTTCCAGATAAAAAAGTTTTAAAGCGTTTGCAACTTCACCATTAACTCCATTATGCGGAAAATTTCTCATAAAAACCTTTAGAGCCACTGAAAAATTCCGCAGGGGATGTATTTACTTTACAAGAAACATTGTTACTGTGTTTGAGGCAACGCAATAAAAGCTACAGATAGGGTTTTAATTACAAAGTTAAGAAAAAATGCATACTACATTATGAGACTGGTATAATTAAAAGCAAGACACCTCGGGATATCTAAAATGTGAATGAACTTTAATCATTCTAAGGAATCATTTTATTTTGCTTTAATTTTGAAACTTATTACTATGGTCATCTTAAGAGGAAACACGAAGCAGATTTCGTCAAAAATTAAGAGTTATTGGAAATAACTTACTTAGGAGAATTAAAAGCGGAGAAAACATACCAAATGGCTTGGCCACTCTTCGAGACGAGAACATCCCAAAAATGGTATTGAACTCAAATCCATGTTCCGTACAAACGAAATTGGAAGGTCGGTAAAATCCAATGGGTAGTGAAGCTAATAACTCGAAATAGAAGATTTTTTTGTTGGGGCCCTATGCACCACTGAAGGAACCTTTAAGGTCATCAGGTTAAACTTATCTCCGCTCTTTAGCCCACTTCATTTACTGAAGTAGGCCTTCCCAATTTCTCTCCATTGTCCTCGTTCTGAGGTATTCTTTTCCACGATGATCCAAGTGGTGCTTTATATCGCATATGCGGTCTTCCTTGCGTTCTGTAACATAATCGTGGCCGCCAGTCTAGGATTTGTGCGTTCCCTCTTTTGTCTGTTTGGCGGACACTGTGTCCAACAAATTGCCATTTAAGTTGAGTAGCTTACTTTCTTGCGTCTGTAACTTTTATCTTGTCTCTTAACGAGGTGCTTTTCTTGCCTTTCATTGATGTTTGCAGCATTTGTCTTGCTATCGCCCTTTGTGCTTTCACTAGTTTATCCATGTTTTTCTTTATCAGAGTGCAGAGTCCAGGTCTGAGCGCCATAAGTTAAAACTTATAACCGATAATATGCACATATCATAAACCGTTGGCTTTAAATATTGAGGTATCTTTCGTTCTTGAGTATAAATAACTGTAACGACAATTTAACTTAAGAAAATTAATAATCCAGCCAGGGCACAAAGTTCTAATAATATAATAAAACACAATGGTAAAAATAAAGGTATCTATTATGATAAACAACATTAGAGAAATAAAAAATCTCTTGAATAAACAATTACCAGGTACACCAGAATTAACACAAGTTGAATAATCAAAAATAACTTAAACAGAGTACCGGAAGTAATAAAGATCGGTGCTATATTAACTGAAGTAAAATAAGAAACTTTAACCACACCAATGCGATCTTAGTCACTTTCGGGAAATAAATAATCAAAATAAATTGGAAAACCATATATACAAAATAATTAATACTAACAAATTATCACTTACTAAATTACAAATCCGAAATCCAATGATTATAAAACTCTTCTAAATTCTTAACTTCTCGGATAAAATGACTTGGAAAACAGATCGTAGAACGAATGGAACCAATGGAAAATTCCACAGGAAAGTTACCAGATGCTTACTGCACAAAATGGAGCTGAACGACCATTTTGACAATTTTCAATCATTCAAAACGGAAAAACCAGCTAACCACTAATTAGTAATAAAAATCGCATGGAAATAATGGGCTTGAATAAAAAGGCGGCAACCGCAGTACAAAAATTAGTTACGGCTAAGCAGAAAAAATAAGAAAAGAAAAAATTGCTCACCAATAATTGCCTTTTTAAAAATCGAAAAATGAATGAGGGCTTAAAACCAAAATCCCTCTATTAAGATTTCTGTGAAGAAATAGGACTCAATCTTCAACCATTTCCCATAAAATTATTTCCAAATTAGGAAGTACTTCAAATAATCATCGCAAAATTAGCAACGAGAAAATTACTTCTTGACTCTTCGAAGTCAAATTGAACAGTCCCCCAAAATCAATTTCTGCCCAGTGAAACGGAAAATTTCCAAGCTCGCAAAAGTTAAAGTGCAGCAACAATAAACTAATCTAGCGCACGCATTCGAAGAACTTTTGGTTTTTAAAGAAATAAATTTTAAATAAATCTAATCAGAAATAAACGCAACTACTAATCGTAGTAATTAACTCCCCCCCCCCCCCAATACATAAAGGAATAACAAAGGATAAAGAATTAAAGAAATAAGTAGCATTTAATTTATTGAAATTATTCAATTAATATTAACAAACATGATTAATTAATCTATCGCACAAAAAAATCTAATCAGCGCGCCGCTAGATTAACTAAATCTCCCACAAACACAGCTAGTGTTTTTAAACTACTCAAAATTGACAATCACAAAACAAATCAAAAACTTCAGTAATTCAACACTAAGAAAGAAAGTAGAAATTCAAATGAAAAATTAGGATTGGGATATAGAAAAACATCTACAAAACAATCACCGAAGAAGGATCAAAAGGATACTGGTTGAAACAAGGTTAATAGGTAAACGCAGGATCGGTTTAACTATGAAAATGTTTTCAAATGACAGAAACATAAAGAGAATACGCAAAAATAAGCAAAATATCGCGGTAATCAAGACTAACACAATAATATGAGGGAAATTACCCTTTAACATAAAGGAATATAGGGCTAAATAAACTATAACTAAAAATTAATAAAAAATTGTTACATAACTTAGTTTTGCAATTAGTTTCACCCTTATCTTGATTTTCTTTGCTAACGCATCCAGGCTCTGCCTGTCACAAACCAAAATAAATGGCGAATGATAGAGGAATAACACTAATTGGGGTTCAGCAGACCCAACCGATAGTACCCTGTAAGGGCTCCTGCCAGGGTACGGCCCAGTTGTCCCGAGGTAATGGGGCATTGTAATGACGATTCAGAGAACGAGAATAAACCTCGGAAAAGGACGGACTACTGGAAAACGGACGCGGCGTGAAACAAGGATATAGTCAAATGGGGAAGAGAAAGAAGACTGAAATGGCATGAACACATACAAAGGATGGAAGACAATAAACTCATAAATATATGCAATATAATCCAGAAACAGCAAGATCAAGATCATATTTAACTTTTGTATTGATTTGTTCATTCATAAATTAGGCTGTGGTTTATTAATTTTATTTCATTTTGGATCATCCACTTCTAACAAATTAATGCACCAATTTAAATTTTGCTATTTAGAATTTTATTGCTATTTGATCTGGATATTTTCTAGATCTATATTTTTTTGATATTTTATGTGTTATATTCATATTTAAAAAGGTTCCGCAATGAATGAGTTAGTTGTTTTTTTTTTACCACTAATTTCATTCCTATGAGATAAACGTTTATGCCATATGGGTTGAATTTGTTTTTCAGATATTCCTTGCGTTCCCTATTAAGCCTTCAGCTGTTGTAACTTTGATTTTTATTAACTTATTAAGCCCTCAGCTTTATTTTTTTGTGTGTATTTTTTTGTATTTTAGCGTATCTTTAAATCTTGTCAAGTCTGTGATTATATCTAGTCAATATTTAATTTTCTGTAATTATTTTGAATCCTGGCCTTTGCGCCGATATTGACTCTGATAAAATAAAGCGTTACAATTATTTTGGCTTTTTATTGTCTGTTTCATAAGTTTTTCGTAACAAAATTGCCTAGAATCATCCTAGAATTGGTATTACTACTAAGTGCCAGCCCAACTGCATAAAAAGGCAGAAAATTGCAACAAACTACCCAGGCTGTCTCAAGATTGCTCAAAATGTAAAATGAATATCCCGAAAGCCCTGAAGCTGCTTCAAAAGTGCATCAGTAAGGTGTAAAAAGCTGTCTCGGTAGTCAAGCTCCTCGATTCTTAAGTTTAAAAGTTTCTTTCAGAGCAAAAAGCTTCATTTCTGTGAAGCTTAGAAATTTTCTAAGTTTTAATTTCAGAAAAATTCTAAGAAAAGTTCGATATTTTAAGGAGAAATAATTGTAAGATTCTTGCGTTTACATTACTAATTCCAACTCAGCGACAAACGGCGTGAAGTATGTTTAAGTGAAGCAAAACGCCAAGAACTTTATTTGATAATTACAAAAGTAAGCAATTTCTAAGGTTTAACGATTCCACGAGTGTACGTTCGTTTATTATATAACCCCAGGTTATTGTATTTAACCACGTACACGTGATAAGTATTTCTTACTGTCTTAAGGGCATTTAGAGCGGTTGTGTTTCTCGATGAGCTTTTGAAAGGGAATAACAGTATAGGATTACAGTACATAACATCAATCGTCTATGCTTTTCGCGGGTTTGCAATAGGATATGAATTCTACACACGTAAAACGCGTTCGTTCCTCTGGAGTCGGTTTTCCCTAGTGATGCTGCCTACCGGATAACCTTTGACAGAGTTCAGATATATAGAAATTTTTCAATCCATACTTGATTTGTTCCGGTTCACTAGTTTTGACTGAGATGACACTGGAGAGACTTTCCATATATTGTTGCCCCTACAGGGTGTCTCAGTGATTTATGATGTGCTTATTCGGAAAATTATAGGAAATTACTGACGCAGGAACGTTGTTAAAGAAATTCGAGCTCTCTTGTTTTATTGTCCTTTTACTGGCTGTCTTAAAAGGCGCCTCTGAATAACGAACCCATAAAGTTATTATTCGTTTGTTAAGTAATCAGAAATACAACCAGGCCATCTCATTTATTCGAAAATTTAACGGTTATGTGAACAATAACAAATTAATGAACTCAAAACAAACAATGCTGCTTTGATGATCAAAGTAAAAATCAACTAAATGAAGCTGAAAATTTAAATTGCTGAAACGCGGCATAACAACTAACACACAAACGAAAGGAGACAGACAGCAAAAGCGACAACCGCCGTTGTCACGGCCACCACGAGACCAGGGGAGGCAATTTTTACAAAAAAATGCCATTAAAATGTTTTGAGAAGCTCTACAAATAAATAATAAAAACTGCTGACTTATCTTTATATGTGTGCGGGCCAAAGAATAAATATCTTCCGGGGCGGCTGTCAAGATACATATGTAAAAGTTAGAAAAACGTAATATTTCTAAATTTATGGTCGCAATGGAATCTGAATTCTATATTCTGTTACACTATACCCGAGTGTGGCAGCAATCAAAATGCTTTTATGTTTTCTGTTTGTTTTTGAAATACTTTGTTGGTTTTTATTAATGTCACAATTTATTTTATTTCGCGAGCAAACCTTAACTGATGTTTTTTTATTACGCAAAATTTGCCTCGAGCGTAGCATTAATTAACCTGTCAAGTAATACCGAAGTACAGAAATAATTCTGACATTAAATAATTTAGATAACATTTTATAACAGTACAATACTCCCGCTATTTGTTTGTTCACAAAAGTAAATCCCAATTTTCCAATTAGGTATTTAATTACATAAATTCGTATAAATTTAAAGCAGCAGAATTACCACTGACGCATCCCTTATTTAATCTAAAAGTCGTTTTTGGTTTGTTGCGAATTTTGAGCATAGCCAGTCAGAGCCTTTGTAAACCATTTCTGCGTCCCAGCCATTTTAGCTAGTTATTAATTTAAAAAAAAGACAACACTCACATAAAACAAGACTTGACAAGGTACTAATAACTAAATATAACTTATTTTGTAAGAATATTTAGAACAAATAGAAATTTGAATTCAGTAGAAAGTTCTTACATATTAAATGACTAAACTAATTTATTTATGTACCTACTATATCGAAAAGATTAATACTGTTTTTTATTTGTGTCGCGCTTTAAGTTTCTTAGACTTAGGGTAACTTCCAGAAAATTAAGGGATGCTAGGCTTCGGAGCTTATAAAGTTTTAATAGTTTAATTTTAGTTGTTGAAGGTGCCTCTGGCCTACATTAAGCTATATCTGACATAACTAAAAAGAAAGCAAATTTAGATGCACTCAGACAACTTCAAAGGCTAAGCTTCTCTTTCGTAGTTCCACTGAAGCAGCAGAATGTGATTAATTGTTAATCAGGTGAAAAATTAATGTGAAAGGTAGGTAACATAAAATCGAAACGTATGCTAAGAACTGAGTTTTAACTTAATATCGTATGATTTTTCGTTTACCTTTTCTTTCCTTTTTAGTCATACTTTACGGTTATAAGTAAATATAAAACAAATAACTCAAGTCTTCCTCGATTTTATTTATAGGTACAAATTTAGTGGTATTCTGGTGTCCGCCAAAAGCAAATTTGTTGAACTATCGCACCTGTTAAGGTTGTTTTACCACAAGTAACAGCATTGCTTATGAAAACATTTATTAAGAGTAATGTGCTTTAGATGTTAAGTACAGGGAGAGCAAATAGAAGTCCAGTCCAAGAGACCTCAGTTCTTACCGCAGCACCGTGTAGACAACATATCTTCCTCGATTAGCAATACAATAAAATGACAAAGACCCAAAAATATCATCGTCATTGGCGTGACATCAGATTTCATTATTTAGACTAAAATAAATTAATAATCGTATTGGTTACAACTTACCAATTACATACCTATATCTTGTGTTAAACAGATTTTAAAAATCTTACAAGCAATGAAAATTTCCTAACCGATTTGATATCATTATGGGTTCTTTCAGTTAAAATAAATGCGACGGCTTCGTGTTAAACCGTTCAAGGATATAATGCTTGCGGTTCATAAACGCTTCTTAATGTATATTTGCATTTGGGAAAGCTAATTTAACTGCTGAATGCTGGATTATATTCGTTACCTACAAACTTAATTCTTATTGTATTGTCTCAATTAATTATATAATTATGAGAATAGCCTATAAATGTCAATTTAGCACTGATTTTTAAATAATCAAAACCGCCAATACTAGCAATTTATATTTTTCGAAAACATACAATTAGTAGTCGCATGGTTTGAAATATTTCTCGTCCTGACTGTATTTTTCTTGTAGAATACAAGGTAATTCAAAATATATGCGAAAAGCTTTAAGGGATGATTCCTCTAGTAATATTCAAAAAAATTATCTTATCTTCTTTTTACTTATTGTGTTAATTGCTCAAAGACCAGCTTTGGAAGAAATAATGCTTGGATATACATTGATGGAAAAATACATGGATTAGGCAATAAACAAATGTCATAGACTTACAGAAAAAAGCTGCAAATCTTAAATGGAACTGGGCCAGACACTTAGTGAAAGCAAATAGAAGTAAACGGTGAAAGGACATGCTACAGTGAAAACTGTGGCCATCTAAACGAGGTAGACCGTCCAAGTGATGGGTTAACAACATTAATAAAATTGCCGGTCTATCATGGATGAGAGACGCAGAGAATCGCACGAAATTAAAATCTATGCATGAGGCCCACGTCCTATCATGGACTGAAAATAGCTAAAAGAAAGAAAGTATCAAGTTATTTATCGATAAAATACATTAAACCTAACCCATTACGTGATGGTTTACCACGTTAGAGAACCAATTAGGGTCGATTCGTATCCGTTTCTTGTCATTCGGATCAAGGATCACCACGCCTTAGGCAAACATAACCCCATTCGGTTGAATAGTAGTTGTCGTAACCACCCTTAACAAGTATGGTAACAACGAGTTAACTCGATTGATAACAGAATATGCTTCCGAAAGTGTTTTTCTCTTTTCAGTAGAAGAAAAACAAAATGCTACATCACCATTTCTGCAAATATTGTTCGTATCTAAATCAGTAGAATAAATTAAGAGTGGAAACCCACAGCAACACATCACGTTTACAACGACTCCGTAGGAACCTCGCCAAGGAAACCTATAAATCTATAACTGGTACTATTCCCAATGAAGGCTCAAGAAAAATATTATGCCACAATGGAGGACTACCCACGAGAAATCCTAAACTAGTAGCAGAAGAAAGGAAACTGAGGAAAAATAGCAAGTAATGAGGACACCAGATAACAGAAATATATTGAACAACGCTACTCAGAGACTGAAGAGAGAAATCAGATCACGCGAGAACGGAATGATAGCAATGCTACATAGTACTTTCTATATAGAGCTACCAAAAGGTTTAAACAAACATGCATGCATAATCCACCAATAAGATCCATAGATGGTAGCTGCTCAAGAAACAACCCACAAAAAGCCGGAAAGCAAACATTTCAGTACCTGCAGTAAACATTTCAACCAAACGAAATTCAGACTGTAGACGACTTACCGGAACAGGTAAATGAAGAAGAATTAAAAATAAACTTAGTACTCTCAAAGAAGTCGTCAACAAAATCAAGAGTAACATCAATCAACAAAAAAATCCAAAGAAGGCAACCGTGCAGCCCACTTACTACATGTACCGGACCCCTGGAAAATGACGGAAGTTATTAAGGTTCTTAACCCGGCCAAACCACCCAATGAAGTAACCTCATACCGACTAATATCATTGCTGCCTATAGTTACTCCTGAAGAGACTAAAAGCAATCATTGAAGATAAGAACCTAATAGCTGCACATCAGCTCGGGTATAGGAACAAACATTCGACGATCGATCAAGTCCATAGGATAACGGACATTATTTAAAAAGCCTACGAGAAGAAGAAAATATGCTCAGCTATAATTCTAGACATAGCCTTCGATAAGGCGTGGCACGAGGGCGTTATGTATAAACTTAAGAAGATGCTACCCAGCAGTTTTCAGAAATATTGGAGTTTTATATAACAGGAAGAATGTTTTGGGTTAGAGTGGAGGAAGATTATTCTAATATGAGAAATCAAAACAGGAGTGCTGGGATCTGTCTTAAACCAACCTGTTGTACACCTGTGGCATACCACAAACAGCAGAAGTAGTAATAACTTTTGATGACGTCACTGCAATCCTTGGTACTGGCAATAACAATCACGGGGCAGCTAGAAACTTCGACAAGCAAATAACAATATAAACCCCTGGACCAAGAAGTGAAACAAATCGGTTCATATTAACTTTGTCTATAGACAACATAAATATATCTCGATAACAATTAACAACATTCCATATGGTGACACAGCAGTACCTGTGAATGAATCTTGACGTTGAGCTCAGAAGGAGCATTTAAAAATACATAAATTAAATGAATTGGATCGTAAGCATAAAAACGTACTGATTGAGAGGAAATTCTAGTTGTCAAAACACAACGAATTGTTTTTGTATAAACACGAAAACAGACTGCACGTCCATGTAAATACTAACGCTAACTTAAAGAAATAACAAGCGTTCAAAAAAGCCTGTGGTCAAGTTGGCCGGTGTTTGCAATTGTCAGCGTTACCGTATGTCGTAGCTAGAGCCGCAGCTGGAGCTAGCTGGCATCTAATGTCAGCTGTCAAACATTATTTTACATGTATTTAGCAACAACATTATTTTTTTAAGTTTATTAGAAAACTAGTTCTTTTTAGAATCAGCAAGCGAGTAACTTTCCAGTTTTTCACGGTTCAATCGTGAATCAAGATGGTTTTTAGTGCAGAACAAAAAGTGTTTATAAGTGGGGTTATGTTCACAACTGTAACATATACGCATCGTATATGTTACAGCCTTATGTTTGAAATTTTTCCATAGGTTACTTGATCACAGTTGTTTTCGAATAGCCGTTAGTAGGTACCTATAGTATTTCACTGTCTTTTTGACTTTATATTGGCGCTTTCCTAGTGACAATTATTATAATTTAAATAAAATATTTAAAAAAAAATTTTAAAAAGTGAGTTGCTCACAAGGAGCAATTGAATATCTGTCTAAAGCCGGGTTCTCATTAGTCGATTTCATTGATCAATGAGACTGAATCTATCCCATTGAAGATACAATTGAATACGAAAATTGTTCACACGATTCAAGGGCATTGAACATTCTGTCAGAAACGATCAATTTTAAAAATTGCTGCAAAGAAGAAAATTGTGCGTGCTGGAGTCCGCATTGTGTGTAAATATTTAGTAAACCAAATCAAAAAGCGAAAAACCAGAAAACCATTTGAAATGTGTCATGTTGTTAAAATGACGCAGAACTCTACGCAATTTTATCCAGAGTGTAAGCGCCAACAATAAGCTGACGATGCAACTTTATTTGTTTCAACATAATTGAACTTTTGTTCTCAAATTTCAAACACCGTTCAATTTCATTGAATCAATCCCGTTGATCAACCAAAGTAGACCTGCCTTTCACTTCCATTGAAACGAAAAATCATTGATCAATATCGTGGAAATGATGTTCTCATTATTCAATTTCTTTACAATGTCATAGATTCAGTCTCATTGATCAATGAAATCGACTAATGAGAACCCGGCTTTTGAGTAGCTAGTCAAATATACACGATATCGCAGGTTTGATTTCTGAGATAGCAGATATAAGGCTTCTCCATACTTTAAAGGCCACGCTAAGCCGGGAGTCATTTCTCATTTGTCATATCAACAACCCATAATACTAAGTATAAACAGATTTCTCTTTCGTCGATGGTTAAGATTTATTTCTTGTCTAAAATACGTGCAAAATGGGCTTCGAGAATTCACATATGCAAATTCGTTGAGAGGTAGATAGGTTTCAGCCAAAAAGAGACAAAAGAGGGAAAACGAGGAAGAGGCAACAATAGGCAGCGAAAACGTTGAAACTAAGTTCAGTGAAAAATTATTAATATAACCTGAAAGTACCATCATGACAACTGCACCTTACGTCGATTTAGATTCATTTAGAAGTTACTAGAATTAGAACTCCGCCTGCAACTACAACTGGATGGATGAAGAAGTTTGGTTGTGGTTGTTGCCGGTCCTAAGCCCGGTTGAAGGAGGGTTGGTGGGTGAGGTTAGCAGCTTGCCTGCCGTAAAATCCAATATCGCTCATAGAACCAGACAAGTGACTCGGAAAAGGACGGACCACTTGATGACGAAAGCTGCGAGAAAACAGACACATTACGGATAGACACGTGGAATATTGTATCATGGAATAGCAGGGAGCAGGAGACGATAACAGAACTGGAACACCGCAATATCCACATCAGTGCGCTAAGCGAAACAAAAAGAAAATGAAAAGGTACAACAATGAGAGGGATTTACCTACTGGTATATAGCGGAGTAGATCAACACTAAAGGGCACATGCTGGAGTAGGGATGCTGATTAATAGTTAGTTAACACTATCACAGACACAAGGTATAGCAATCAAAGTATCTTATTAGTTACACTTCATTTCAATAATAGTAAAACAAAGGTAATATTAGTATACGCACCAGACACAGGCAGAGGCAAACAAGAGAGAGATGAATTCTATCAAACACTAGAAGAACTTTTGAATTCAATGCCAAATATTGAAAAAATCATAATAATGGGTGACTTCAATGGTCCAGTCAGGGACACAGTCGTGACAGGAGTTAAACAAAAGTTTAACGAGCCGATACTAGATGACATCGGAGAGGATCTAGTAGAATTCTGCTGCATGAATAAGCTGAGAATCAACAATACATTTTTCGACCATAAAATTCAACGTAAGATTACATGGTCTAACAGCACAGGACAGAACTTGAGTATTGACAAATATACTAATAACTAATAGAGAAATACACCCAAAAAATGTTATTGAACGTACAAACTTTAACATCAGCAAATGTAGGCTAATACTACGGCCTTGTTATGGCAAAACATAATCTACATCTAAAACTGAAGAAGCGACCTGCAGAGCATATTGAAAAAACTAATATAGAAAGTATAACAGATCCAAGCATAAAAATCTTATAGCAAAACAGACTAAAACAGAAGCTGGAAATATCTAATACGGAGGCCGAATGCTCAGTAGAACACAAATATGGAATAAGATCTGATATTACTCAAGCAGCAGAAGAGGCTTTAGGAACAAAAAAAATAATAAAAATGCACGTAAGAGAACACCATGGTTTGATGAAAGGGTTAAGACACTGTCAGAAAAGAAAAAAACAGCATTCCTCAAATATAAGAAAAACCAAACACCTGACGAACATGTCAGGTATGTGTGCATTAGAAACCGAATCAACCAGGAAATTAGGAAGATCAAATAAGATCACTGGAAAAAATACACGAAGGATATGGAACATGATATATATGGTGCACAAAAGAAAATCTGGAAAACCTTACGTAACCAGAAGAAAGAAGTTAGTGAATACATACAAATCAACAACATACAGGAGCACCAATGCATACAATATTTCCAGACTTTATTTACAAACCCAATAGCAGAAGATAACCAATAACCATACCCTAACACATATAAATTACACAAACTCAGTGGCAATCACAATTGACGAAACAAAGTAAGCAATAGCAAAGTTAAAAAATAGAAAGTCCCCTGGGCCTGACGGAATTTACAACGAACTATTGAAGTATGGTGGTAAGACATTGATTACATAATTACACAGGTTGTTCGAAGCGATACTAGCAGAAGGAAAAGTACCTTCCAAATGGAAAGAAAGTATGACAATACCCATTTTTAAAAAATGGGGCACACAAATAAGTGTTAGATAATTACAGATAAATTATACTTCTTAACTCAACGCTGAAGCTACTTACCTCCATAATAAATGCAAAATTGCAAGAAAATAGTGGAGTCGAAGAGGAACAACAAGTATTCAGGAAGAACAGAGGCACAGTAGATGCAATTTTCATGCTGCGCCAAATTATTGAGAAAGCCATGGAGTACGATAATCCAGTATATTCCATGCTTCGTAGATCTCACGAAAGCATTTAATCGAATAAGAAAGGAAGATATAATAAACATCTCAAATGAGGAGAATATACAGCAAGAATTGATCAAACTAATAAATGAAATAATAAACACTAACAACACCACGAAGATAATTACAAACAGTGGAATGACGAAGTCTATTGACATCAATACAGGCATGCGACAAGGGGATTCAGCTACTTCCTATTTTATTTAGTAATGAATAAACTGATCTAATCTGCGAGACGAAGAGGGATATCGTATGGGAAATAAGAACGTCAGTATAATATGCCATGCAGATAACGCCAATAGTGAGGATAGCATGCGGAGATTGTTGTTCCAGTTTAGCTGCAACGGTAAATGACATAACATGGAGGCTGGATGTCACAATAAAGAAGGCGAAAACAATGGTAACTGCCAAACAACCAATCCATTGCAAATTAGAAGTGGAAGGGAAAATTATCGAGCATGTAACTATTTGGGTACCGTAATAACCAGAGATCTAATTGAAGAAATCCAGCAACAAACGCAAAGAGCCGCAGAAGCAGCTGGAAGTCTGAGAACTATGGTATGGCACAATAAGTTCATAAGAATTGACAACAAAATAAAGATATATACAACAATGGTTCGCCCAGTTCTTACATACGCTACTGAAACAAGAGCGGAAACAAAGAAAACAAAACAGAAAGTCAGAACTGTAGAAATAAAAATACTACGTTCAATTCAAGGACTAACACTGCCAGATAAAAAGACAAATGATGACATAAGACAACGATGCGACATCACAGACGTAGTAAAATGGATAAAACAGCGAAAGAAGAAGTGGAATGAATACATGGACAGCATGCACGGGGAGAGACTAGCCAACATCTGTAAAAATAGACGACCAACAAGGAACCGACCTCCAGGACGACCTCCTAAGAAATGGACTGAAACTTGGGTATCTTCCTCCGTGGAATAACGAGGCAGGACAAACAGGAATTAATTCCTAGTCGATCGCAGAAGAAGAAGAAGAAGATTCGCCATGGTATCACCGTAAGGTATAAGAAGTTACAGATAATACATACATAAGTACATACATGTTTTCAAGAGTAAGACCAACTAGACAGCTAAACTTGATAAATGAAAACTGAAACTTCACAAACAGCAAGATATAGTTAACCCCAAAACAATGGTGAACAGTGTATGCGTCGATGCATTATTTTACATATATTATGCAACACTCATATTTTAACGTAAATTGTCCGCATGCCCCTAATTTTACAAGTAATTTTACTTGTCTATTATCTTAGCGTAATTTATTCCTTACATATGTCCGCAGTACCTATTAATTTTTTAAGAAGTTGCGTGTATGCTGCCAATTTTGTTTTATAAATAACACGCACCACGTTAGTTATAAACCTGTGACGACCTGTCATAGATGCAAATGTAAGTAGATTACACGTGGTAAATTTGTAAGGAGACTTGGTTACCGTGCAGACGCTTAATCAAGTTTTCTATAGTCGAACGTTTATTTACAGGTGTACTAATTACAGTAGTAACAAACTAAACTCCGTAACAGAATTAAGTGTAGATGCAGTGACATGTCACACGGTTAAACCATTAAGTGCTTTGAACACTAAAGTTCTTGTATACTGGCTTACGTTAACGGCATAACATTACACGCAGACTGCCATCTTGAAACCGAGGGCTTAGTAATTTTCTCGTTAGTTTCAAACAACGGAATAAAACTATCGATTCATTCATTTCGACGGCTACTTAAAGTTAGTTTCATGCAATGCAAGTACTTGTTGGAGTAAAGTTTAGAAATTTACTTGCAAGCGAATGCGGTCCTTTTATGTAAATTGCGTACAAACAAGCTCAATGTGTTTTGCTTAAACAGCTAAGGCGGCAAGACCTCTTTGAAGCAAGTTTAGACCAAACTGCATAAAATTGAATTCGTTTACTTTCAAGTTAGACGTGATAAATAGATTTAGGGCCGAGTACGCTTAGGTCAAATGCTGCCCTTTCTGTACTCAGTTTTCTAAACTACATCTTTGCACTTTACGTTTAAGTAAACTTACCTTATTTACATAAAAGGATGAAAAGTAACTTTACAAATAAATTAAATTCAAGTTTACTACAACCGCTCAAACTTTCTAAGTTGAATGTAGATTTCGTTGCATTTTAATCTTATCCAGGTAACATCAAAAGTAAAGTTAATGGTAATATACACTGCTTTCACAAAGTTTGGAATAAATGCGATAAAATTCTAAGTGTTATTGTACTTAAACAAAAACCTTTTCTTTTACATAACTGACTTGTTTTACAACATTTTATTTTCCAATAATAAGTTTCTTGATGAACTATTATTTGTAGCCCACAAGACAAAATGTTAATACGTTATTCGCTAATCAGTGGAGTAAGAATCAGTTTCCATGAATTTTGAAAACCGTTAACCCTCAAATACATGCTAAATTCTGCAACAAAGTAAAACTGTTGTTTTGGAAGCTATAGAAAATTTAGCATCATTTTAAAAATAATTCAAACATGTATTAAGCCTTAACCGATGACGTGGTGCCTCACCATCTTTATCTGGAAATAGATTCATTCGAGAACATTACTGTCAACACCTTAAGTTAAAATCGACAATTTTGATGCAATGTGTTAGCTGTTCAATGTTAAATAAAAGTTAGGGTCCGACGGGCACCACGTCTCCTTGTGTGTTAGAAATTTGTGATTAGTTAGAAGCGTGCTTTTCGGTGACGCTAATTGTGAAGAAAGTTTAGTGAAGTGGCAATTTATGGCATAATGAAATTGAAAGCGATTTTAGCGGCGATGTAGACCCGAATTTTACACAAGATAGTGACTACAGTACGGATTCGGAGATCGAAAGAAACCCACCACAGAAGATGCCCATAGGGCTCGGAAAGGGGTTGTAGCTTCACCCTGCTGCAAGAAGTGACTTACCTTGCTTTCTGAAATAGCTTACTTACTGAAATACTTAAACTTCTAAGAAGTCTCACACTGTTTGTACACGTAAATCTTTAACAAAACACTAACAACACACACAAATATGTTCGGGAAGTACTGAGCACAATAACAAGACCAAACTAAATTGACAATTAGATATTTATTACATCAAAACGCAAAAATGAATACACAGAAATTACACAAAAGGGGGGGGGGGCGACAATTAATATGTCACGTTAAAACAAATAATAAATGCTGCACTTACTTTAAGGGACGATAGAATTGAGGGTACTAGATATACGTTACGCACAGTGAAACATTCACAAACTAAGCCCCTCAATCCCAGGCAAAATATAGGATTAACAAAAAATATTAAACTAACAATTCTATGAGCACAGCTAAATTTTCACACATGGCACATAACACACAAAGTAGTAACTTAACTTGATTTAAAACTTGCTACAAATGAAATCGGTACTGACAAACTTGAAATACAATCTGAGCACAAAGATTTTTACTCAAACACAAAATTAATAAAACAAACCAGCCAACTGATGGTTGCTAGCGGTCCTTAACCTGTGCAGTGTGAATATAAAATCCGCCTAAAGGCGATTCACAAAACCTTCAACACATTACCGCCGGACAACCAGATTGACCAGAAATCGGCTACTTAAAATACAAGTTGCAAACAAAACACAAAAATGTAAAAAGGCGGTACTTATTAAACTTTAAGCTCAACTAAACAACATCAATGGAGACCTGTTCGCAAGCGGCAATAGTAGGGGTTCAAACTGGTGTTGACACATAAACGACAAAAGCAGGTGCAGCTTAAAAGGAAAGTAAATTACCTGGCAAGATGTTCATACTTCAACAGAGGGCCAGGGAGTACGTGACGGACGTAAGACCTTAAATAGGTAGAATCCTTCTTTTCCAACAAGATGAAAAACGGTAACCAGTTCTACTCCTTCTATCATTTGTGTTCTTAGAAGCTCCTCATAAAGCATTAGCCAAAGTAGAGGGCCCAGTACCGTCCCTTGAGGTACCCCTATTTGGAGTCTGTGTGTCTTTATCTCTCCGTATCTTTTATATCTCACACTCTTTTGTTTCAGGTAGTCCCCTACCATTCTTCCCAGGTGTCTTAAGATGTTCTTCCTTTCCAGTTCCAATATGATCCACCTCCATGATGCCGTGTTAAAAGGACTTCGTACGTCTATTGTTATTAACAAACTTTTTTTCGTCTTCCTTTCTTTATCTCCGCTTCCCTACTTAAACCCGTCACCCCGTCCAATGCTTCTATAGTGGATTTTCCGTTCTGGAAACCATATTGCTTATCCGATACCCCTCCACTTTCTCCTATTTCTTGGCATAGTCTATTTGCAACAATTTTTTCTAATAGCTTTCCCGTCACGTTTAACAGGCAGATTGGCCTCTACGACGTCGCTACTATACCCTTTTCGAATCAGCATCAATGTCGTATTTTGGTGGAAACTTTTCCTCTTTGGGGTAATGGTTGTAGAACCTCTCTAGTTTGTCCGCTTCGTGTTTCACCATTAACTTCATTATTTCAGGTATTATATTACCTGGCTCTTGCGCCTTTCTGTTGCGCAAGGTGCTCGCTGCCTTTTCTATTTACTCTATTGTAATAGGTTTTTTTCCCCTTATTTCCCTGTTGCTGTCTCTATTTGTATTTCGTCCAGCGTCTCTTTTTTTATCTCTCCCAGAAACAGTGTCTGTACTGTGTCTTCTATCCTATCTTTCATTTCAGATATTTCCATTTGGTTTTTTAATTTCTTGGCCACTATCTCATCCCCACGGGTATTGGTTTACCTCTTGTATGAGCTTTTCCCAGCAGTCCTCCTTGCTTTTGAGTATTTCTTTGCTTAGCTGCTTCCTTGCTTCTATATATTGTTCCCTTATTTCGGTTTCCTCTTGTCCATCCCTTACTGCTCTTTGATATCTTTTCTTCGTCTGTTTGATAGTCGTCTGTTTTCTTCGATGATGTCATTCCACCAATATACGTGTTTCTCTTCCAATTGAAAAGGGTAGGGAACCGAAACCAAGTAGTGCAGTGAAGAAAGTACGGGCTTATCGAAACGGGATGCGTACCACTTCACGCAGGTTGCTCAATATGCGAGATAATTATTAAAGTATGAAACGACTTAGTAGGCCTTAACCCACCAGATTACTAAGCATATTTTCCCTCAAGGGCACCTATTAAATAAACTGTTACTTTCTTAAATCGGAACTTCATAGACATTCATAACAAATTAAATGTTATGCTAAAGCAAATCTTTTCAAAAAGAAAACCGAAACGAACAAAAACTATTCTTAAGACTGGTGGTCCGTATAGGTCTAATACATACAGAAGGTTATAAACTACTTGACTTTTTCCACAAAATTAAAAATTTCTGGAATTCTTTAAATAATGTCATAAAATTAACAAATCACAAAATAATAAAAAATATTAAATACAAAACTTTCCTTCTCCCCAAAACGAATGGCATGCCCCAAAGGTATAATAAGGCAGAATAATAAAAATCCTTCAATTAGAAACGACGTCAAAACATTACATTAATATTTAGAATTAAAACAAAGCTGGGAAATTATTCACGTTTTTTCAGGATTACCAAATAATCCAGAATATGGCGGGAACGTACATGAAAAGGTCATGAGATCCCTTTATTAAAGTATTTTTTATAAATCAACCATTATCCGCTTTCATTCACAAATCTAAATCGTATTTTCAACCTTTCCAAACAATAAAAAGCGAGAGGGTGCAAATTAGAAGATTAAATACATGCGGTTGATATAAATTTAAAGACTGCTCCATTTTATTGCCTCGGTAAAAGTTATGACGCTCTCATATTTAACATAATGGCGGTTAGTGGATAGTACGAAAGTTGTCACCAACAACTGTTTGTTGCTGGCCCTAATTTATAACACCCTTATATGTTTGTAGTTTTGTAGTTGGTATACAACACGTGTTGCTAGTTGTTATTGTACTTCTTAAGGATGACTAATTAGTTTTGTCGCGCGCTGCAAACTAACGCTGTGGTTTAATCTAATTACCATTTACAATTATTGTTATCAGTACAAATTATTTGACATACTTATAGATTATAATATTTATGATGAATTGCCGAAAACGCTTAGGCGTTAGGCCCAAAATTACACTTTTTTAAAAAACAGCAGTTTAATTTGAATTTTATATCCAACACAAGATTTAAAAAACCATCTGTATATATTTTTCAACCTGTTTGCAGACGTTGAACTGACACTGCAGTACGGAAGCCTCAACAAGCTATCCACATAAATTGCATCTGCTGCTTGACCATCCGGAAATGCGGTGTGCTTCTTATGTTATTAAATTTTGCAAACTTTGATTTTCTATGTACTTTATTATTTTTTGATAAAGTTCGTACAAACTTCTCAAGCAAATATCTTATAACACAGAAAATCTAAGTATTTAAATTTCGGTGAATTTAGAAGTTATTTTTATATAGGTATTTCTCTAAAGGAATATTTTGATGTCTAATTTTTAGTCAAACATATTGGAAATAGAAAAAGGCAAAAATAAGTTAATTGAATGAGTTTCATTAAACTTTCAGTTTTCAAAAATGGACAGTCTTAAGCTGTAATTATATTAAGTTTCTGTTTATCTATTGAATCTTGCTATTTGGTTGGTTTTACTTCTTCTTCTTCAGCCTTTTTCCACCCACTGCAGGACGTAGGCCTCCCTTAAAGTCTTCCGCTCTTCTCTGTTCTGTGCTCTTTGACGAAACAATCTTCCTGCGATGGCTTTGATGTTGTCCAGCCATCTCTTCTGAGGTCTACGCACGCTTCGTTTTGTAGTTCTATTAGGCCACTTATCATGGTCTTGTCTGGCTACGTGCTCTACCCAGTTCCATTTGAGGTTAGCTACACGTTGAATAACATCGGTTATCTTAGTTCTCCGTGGATTTCTTCAGTTGTGATTCTATCACTTAATCTAACTCCTAGCATGAAACATTCCATTGCTCTTTTGTTTGCACTTTTAACTGTTATTGCCGTTGTTTCTAAACCGTAAGTAGCTACCGGGAGGATACATGTATACTTTAGATTTCAGTGAGTTGGGGATTTCTGAATTTTTGACCGAGTTTTCCAAAGGCAGCCCAGCTTAACCTAATCCTTCGATCCATTTCGGCGGTTTAGTTTTGTTTGCCCAATTTGATTTGATGGCCAATGTAGACGTATTCTTCCACTACCTCTATTTGTTGGTTTTGTATTTCAAGCGGTTGGTCATTCGAGCTTTTCCAAGAAATCATTTTAGCAGAAGACCTTAATAGGGTCACAACAAAATAATAGAGTAAATATGGAGAAATGGGAAGAAATGAGTCAGGAGAAAGATTGATAGACATGTGTGAGGAATACAAATTAAAAATTGCCAATTCACATTTACCACACAAGAGTGTTCATTTGTTTACATGGGAGCGGCCTTCATTATAGCAAAGATCTGTATTGGATTACATAATAATATGATAATGGTCCAAATTGAAGGCCTATGATTGTCAAGTGAAGCGAGGTGCCAACTATGGATCAGAACACTACCTAGTGGTAGCAACCATAATTTTTTCCTATAATAAGAAAATAAATAAATCCCAAGAAGAACAGGACGAAAGCGTAGTTTAAGATGCGATCAATATTTGCAGATACAAATTATATGTCTTACAACAACCAAGTATGAGACACAAAGGGCCGTGATTTTCCTCAAAGCATGCTTAACATTAGTTATATACGTGCTGTAAATTACATCTGTTTTGTTCAATTGGTTGTTTCGCAGTAATTCTTTTTGTTGACACTTGCGTAGTTGTTTGCCGCATTTATCATGCCGGAAGAAAGGAAAATTTGCAACAGATTTTGTCAAAAACTTGGCAAAACTTATAAAGATACATATTTGAAGTTATGAGACGTCTACGGCGACGATTGTATGAACATGAACCGTGCGCAAGTTTATGATTGGTATAAACGCTTTGAAAACGGTCGTGAAAATGTTGAGAGTGATCCGCGTTCTGGAAGACCTACAAGCAGCAAAAGTGCACAAAAATTTCGAAGTTGTACGCGTAACTGTACAGAAACATCGCCGAATTACTATTCGCGAGTTAGCCACAGATCTAAACAATAGTTATGGTTCGATTCAATCCATTCTTACGGAAGATTTGGCTATGAGACGCGTGTCAGCTAAATTTGCACCAAAATTTCTCACAGCTGAACAAAAACATGCCCGTGTTTTAGCTGTTGGTGACTTGCTTGAATACGTCAGAAATGACGAAAAATTTCTAAAACCCGTCATAACCGGCGATGAAACATGGGTTTATGGATATGATCCCGAAACTGAGGCCCAATCTTTACGGTAGAAGATCCAAATTCTTCTAGGCAGCACGACAAAGGCACAGCAATGTTAAGACATTACTAAACATGGCATTCCACAAGTTCGCCAACCACCATATTC
Source organism: Melanotus villosus (assembly GCA_963082815.1). NCBI lineage: Eukaryota > Metazoa > Arthropoda > Insecta > Coleoptera > Elateridae > Melanotus > Melanotus villosus. Next base: position 96,470,257 of record OY720419.1, on the reverse strand, counting down.
GCCAGACCTTGGTCCCAGCGACTATTTTATATTCCCCAAAATAATGTTTCAGTTAAAAGGAAAACGATTTGAAGACATTAAAGAGATATAGCAGAACACGACGAAGCAGCTACTGGCTATTTCAGAAGACGAATTTAAAAAAATGTTTTTCTTCAAGCGTATCATAATTGTAACATTTTGCTACTGAATACACAAGGTAAAAATACTCCATTATGTTACTAATACAATAATGGAACTCATTTTGTTACTAGTAACATAATGTTAGTGCAACTCGTCACAAGTGGTGGCGCCACTTGTCATTGTTTTGATTACAACTGTCAAGTTTGGATAAATGCAGGCAGTTGAAAAGGTACTTCAAAAGCATGTTGTACGTTTCGAAAATTATTTTCGAATGATATTTATTTTGTGTAGAAAGATCCTTTTTATACGACTTACATGAAAAGTAGGCTTTTTTGCTTTCATTTGACAACCTAAAGTTGACGTTTATTGAGGAGCGAGCGATTAAGTAAATTTACGCTCGTCTCCCATGACAGCAAGCGTATAGTAGCTAACTTTACGCTCGCTTACAAATACCCGAGTTTATTTACTTCGTTTCCATGGATACAAACAAAATTACATAGGTAATTGTTTCTGAATTTTTTACTAGGATTGCTAAATTTTCGTCCCACTGAATGAAATTGTCGTATCTATAAAAAATTACGTGTGCACCTCAAGCGTAAAGTGTCTTTGTTGCTGTCCCACTATTGTAGCTCTCGCCTGCAGCTCAAGCTGCAATGATCGTGCTCGAGCAATAAAGTATCACTTTACGCTCTTGATACACAAATAACTATTCTGTGCACGCGTCTACACATGTTGTTGACAGTCAAGTAAGTACTTTTCAAATGGTCTGTCATTATCATTGATTAAAATGCAAAATAGTTACATAGCACTTGAGGAAAAAATAGTATAATATGTCACTCGGAGCAGAAAGCTCTTTCTTGTGCTTCGCCCAGATTGCTTAGCCTCGGCTGGCGCCTCGGCCGCAACCTTCTGAGCTTAGGACAAAAAGTGCGCTTTCTACTCCTAGTGACGTAATATACTATTTTAGAGCACTGGCATCAACGTTGAATTAAGTGTGTGGCTTCGGAAGGAGACTATATTGAAAGCGATTAAATGTCAATGTCATAAATCTTGTATTTATTTATCAATAAAGCCATTCTAGATGGTTTTTGATCAGACCTCGTATTTCAGACCTGGACGGCTCGTGGAATTTTTCCACTCCACCGTCGGCTTTTAAACACTGAGGTCCCCAAATATAGTTAAAACCTGCTTTGTTCCGTTTGTATTTTGTATTGGCTTATCTCTCGTCAACATAATATTATGTCAGGCTTAAAACGTAACTTGCATGTAGGTGTTATAGCTTTTGGGAAAAACATTTACTTCATCAGATAGGACCTTTTAGACATTAATTTGTAATCTTTAATCGTTTCGTTTTTTGAGATTCTGCTTTGCTATAACATTTCCTATCGCCTACTGGATACTCTGGATAGGTACTTGCTGGATAATTATATTTAATAGCATGTTCTATAACATTAGTCTCTAGTTGTAATTTACATCTAACCAATTGTCACTCACTCTTTTTGCTTTGTTTGTTATAACTATTATAGTATACCGTCAGCCTTAAGTTGAACTGAACAAGATAATTCCTCGAGTCTTTCAAATACTGTTTCGTTGTAAAGGTAACCAAGATGAAGTATGCAATAATCTACTACACATTAACTAAAATTAAGAAAATACATGTGACATTAAACATTTCTTCCCCTAGATTGCAATGAAAAAAGGCGCTTTACGTAGTAACTGAAGTAATCATTGCGTTTGGTTACTCTTATGACAAATATTGTATCAACCTTTTCAAACCAGGAGGAAACAAGGAATTATCTCATTTCACACAATCTCAGACAAGCTATTTATAATGTCATTCAGTGGCAGTTTCATTGAATTGTTTGCCTTTGCAGCATCCAGAATAAGGACATCGTTTGTGTAGCTATATAAAATTAACAAGTATTCTATGATCTCATTAATAGAGGATGAAAGTAAACAGGAATGGGTTTAACTAATCGCCCTGCCAAACTTACTTGAAATACTTTTATTAGTATTGTTGTTGGGCAACCACTATAGATAGTTCATATTGTTTGAATTATTTGATTTGTTAGATGCCTTCCAGAAATATTCAATGTGTCTAGCGGTTGTACCTTACAACTCCTTTATTAAGTCGGGGTAGCACATGTAATATATGTTGATGCCTTAAATTGCGTTAATTTTTGTTTAGCTTGTTACATTATAGAAACAACATACATGGAACACTTTGTGTGAAACTTTTCCTAGAATAACCACTTTTCTTTCCAGTTTACAAAATACAGTTTCGCTAAATAAATAGTTTAAGAAGCTGTTATTCTTTTGTAGTCCACCTCTTTTAAGTATGGGAGCTTTCTATGTTATTTTTCCATTTGAAAAGGTAAGCTTCTTACGTGCTTAGACCTTTCCTTCCCTACCTCCTCATCAAGGTGTTCTTCGTTAACTTAGGGAACTGACAACAAGATTCTTAAACAAAAAACATCAATGTGCTGAGTCTCAAACGATACTATTCAACGGATAACAGGCTCTGATTATGTGATCAACATGACCATTAGCTATTAAACTTCGATCGAAGCATTCTTCGACGGAAACTATGATATAACATAAAACGCGTATCAGTAAAATAGATACATAAGGTTAGTAAGTGTAACAACTGAGTAAGGCCTATCCCCAGTAATGAAAAATACAGGTTGGTTAATGATAATGCTACCGCTACTTCACCATCTCGTTAGATATCCCACCTAGGTTAATCATTGAGTTATTTTAAAATAATTTTATCAGGTGATGCGTTTTTTCTTCACTGGGGAATTTTGGAACATTTTCAGCTGTTGTATTCTCATTATTTCCATTGCGTCTTTTGATGAAATACTCTCTCTAGTTTGCTACAGAAACATTTTACGTTTTCATTAGTCCTCTGTTGCATCCTAGAATGAATGCTTAAGATCTTCTTTTGTGCACTATAGGGATTGCACTTTATACCTTATGTGTTCCTCTCCCAATTATTTTTCCTTATATTTAAAATATTGGCAATTACAGTGTCATTATCATTGTTTGCATTATTTTCTATTTTTATGCTGTCGGCAGCTGTATCATCTCCAGAATTCCCAGTTAACAGAGTTACAAAGAAGAGCAAAATTAGCTCGCTGGTGCAGTAATATGAGCCCTGGGCTCATAGCTGGGTGCGGCTGGGTGGCTCAAGTTCGAACCTAACTGGCCGTAAAGATTTTTACAAAACTTCTCTACTACCTGAAGTTGGTACTTCAACGAGCGAAGCCATTTAATCGTTTAGTCAATTAACGATTATGTCTGCAGAGTGGGGCACTGCAGGCAGTTATAAAACATGCACGGTCACAAAAACAACAACAAATCACTGCAGCAAACCCATTTCCTTAATATAATGGGGATACAATACGCAAACTTAATTACTCTAAGGCGTTACGCCTTTAGAGTAGATACCTACATATACATATATTATATGGCATATCAATAAGGAATTCTAATTCTAATTTATTAAATTGAGCAAAATTTATGTAAATCAAAGAAAACCATAAATGAACTGTAAAGAGATTCGCATTAATCAGGTCACAAAATAGTTAATAAAGCTTACATTTGCACGTCTTTCTTGAACACCCTTAAAGCAAATATTATATTTGATATGCTAGTCTATATGTACTTGGTACATAATTTCAGCTGACGTAGTAAGTAAACTGAAATTCCATTGTAAATTATACCAGCTATAACCCAATCGCGTTAGATCAAACGTTTCCGTTTAGTGGCCGGTAAACCGAAATTCAGTTAAACTTTACCGAGTCCTTTCATCTGTGATTGAAACTTCAGATCTCGTACCTATTTTAACAAGTTTTGGGTACGGTGTTTCCAACTGCTCCACCTCGTATTCGAATTAATTTATTCCTAAATGGTAATTCGAGGACCCTTAAAACTTTCTAACAGCTTCGATGTCATTGTTGGCTGAGAATTTTTCATTTTTAACACGATATCGAGACTTGTTGTACCATTTAAACTTTTTAAACTAGCACTCGATGATATTACCACAAACGCCTGGATCAATTTGGATCTTTAAAATATTCGAGTAATTCTAGAGTAGACTATTTACGTGTTCGTGAGGGCGTTCATAACTTGCGGGTTCCGCTACGGAATAGTGACGTTTATATTGCGAATCGATGCACATAAAGTGTGTTTGTTTTAACGGTAAGAGGTTTTAATAAAATGGTAGAAGGCTGTTACGATTAAACATGTCGTGAAACTGGAATTATTACAGTTTCAAGCACAATAATAAATGTGGAAGGCGTGTTTATTGCACCAATTTTACCTCCCAAGCTGAATAATAAAATGCTTTTAAGACGTTCTTACACTTCAATATCCGTGTTCTTCTAACGTTTACCTCACAATGGACTACTTCTAAAGGACGATTAACCTCCCATTCAATTGTCTATTTTTTACAAAATATATTTCCACTGAAAGGCAAGGGTTTCTCGGCTCCTTACTCCTTTACTAAATTTCCGACCGAGTAGGTTCTAAATTAACATTATTTAGTGTTAGGAAAAACGATAACAGGTTTAAACTAATTTATTATTAGGAATTGGAAAGTATAAGGATTTATGATGTAAGCAACAAATAAAGACCGAGAGCTTCGTTAGTAAAATAGCATTATTATCTTTGAAAAACTTTCAACATTTGATATTTAAAGACTCTATTTAGTTCAACCCTACTTTCTGTTATATTGCCATTAACGATTTTCGCAGAAATATTTCGCGGACCGCTTTGTGGATGATTCTGAAGAGGCAGTGTGAGGCCATCGTCTGCACAATGCGTTTAATGGCTTTGACTATAAATTGCATTTATCAGTCACTAAATAGTTATTTCCCAGCATAGACATTTTAAAAATAAAAACTTAAACCATTAGTACCAAAATAAGAATAATTAGCGACTAGAATTCCTAAAAGGTAGTTAGCACAAAGACGTTTTAATAATAATTAATCCTGAATTCGTTCTCAAAAAGCTGTCGAACTTATGCAGCCGAAAATTGCCATACCTTTTAAGAAACCGCACCGCATCCTATCAAGGTGGATTATACAGAAGAGAAATTGGATCTTGGTGAAAATATTAACAGTAATAGCTACCAGAAACTAATTTTACAACCATTTATCAACCAATTATTTGAAGGCGAACTTAAGCATGAACATTTCCAGCAAGACGGAGCACCAGCTCGCACAATACATGGAACTTTAAAATAATTCATGAAATTCTTTGATGAAAGATTAATAAGTAGTACGTGATTGAGGCTGTAATGCACAAGGACTGTGTAAATTTAATCTAAGAGTTACAGCACGCTATGTGTAAATGCTGTAAATCACAAAATATGCACAAAGGTGGATGATGTTTTCAAAAATATGTAACGTAGGTTAATATGTGTTTGAACAACAAAGTAGTCATCTGTAGTACAAAGTTTTTCGCTCCTGTAGACCATTGTCAGTGATTAATCAAATCAAGTTTACTCGTTAATGAAGAATTACGTGGATGCCTGTTTAATTTTTAACTCGAACAATTTACTGAATACACTGTTTGCATACCATAGTAATACTGATTTCTCAGGGTACCTAATCTTCTTCCTCCTCTGCTTTTATCTTAGACAGAAGTCTGTTTTTCTTCACGCCTTGTTTAGGAGGTTTCTGTTGATCTGAAGTCCCACCCCTCCTTTTATCTTTTTTGGGGCCTTCCCGGCTTTCTTTTCCCTCTTGCTAATTTGGTAATTCTATCATCGCGCACGCGCAGAAAGTCGCGACGCCGCTTTTTCTGTACGACTTAGCTTCTCGATCTTTGGACGTGATCGTTCCTCTCTCTTCTTCTTCGAGTAAATTTTATTATGTCCACTATTCCACATTCTGATTTCTTACTCGTTCTGTTCATGCCTTTCCAAGAATGGTCCTAAGTGTGTTAATCTCCATCGTTCGTAATAATTGTGTGGTTCTGATTGTATCAACCCGTATCTCTGCGGTGTATGTACATCGTCACTTATCTGACTTAAATTTTTTAATTTTTGACTTTACTTTATGTTGTCAGGAATTTGTTTTTCCGTGTGATGTCCTTCTTTAGGTAGCCAGATATTCGTGCCTTTTTATTACCTCTCGCCTGACTTACTTGGGCGTATTTGTATGGTATCCACCTAGCCATGAAAAAAAAACACATATCACATTAAGACATTAACAACCCTTTATTTTTCTACGTAACTCCCTTCAACACTTGTTTAATATTTTTCCAATTGTCCCATACCCTCAGAAATATTGTTCAACAGCTTCTTTGAGTGCTTCATCAGATGCAAAGCGCTTTCCCCTGAGATGCTCTTTTAAGTTTTTAGATAGAAAGAAGTCTGATGGAGGATGGAGCTAGGTCAGGGCTATCGTCGCTTTTTTTCATGGCTGGGTAGATAACATAAGAATACGCCCTCGTATTTATATTTACTTGTTCCGTTCACTCGATATTTAATTCCCAAATATTTATTTGAGTGTCATTACTTGTTCTACGATGACGTTATTTATTTCCAACTGGCATCTATCGTTTTAGTTTTATTGGTAGATATCGCCATATTATATTTTTCGGTTGTTTTGAATATTTGTAAAAGCCTCTGCAGGTTGTGTTTAGTACCGCTGTCTATACTGCATCACCTACATAACAGAAAATTTTGTGGAGTTTTTTGTACCCACCTTATATCCTGGCATTTCTTTTACGCTACCACTTAATTTATTCATTTTTAGATTAAGAAGTACTGAGCTGAGGGAGTCCCCCTGTCTGATTCCATTGTCATATTTGACTTCCTTTGTTAGTCCGTTCCTGTTTGTACTGTCGTAGTTGTATTTCATTATTGTTATTAGTTGCTGTGGTACTTCATTCTCTTGCAATATGGTCATTACGTCATCTAGATTCACCCAATCTAATGTCTCCTCTAATTCTACAAAGCACATAAAAGCTGGTGTGTTAAATTCAATCGCTTTTTTTACTACTTGGCGGACGACAAATATTGCATCGTTGATTGATCTGTTTGGACGAAATCCCTTTTGTATTACATTAGTTAATAGCTTTCGTGTTGTGTTTAATAATGTGCTTCTCTATGTTTTCGGGTTTACCTCTTTCACCCTGCTTAAACATTATAATTATTGTTTTCCATTCCAATGGAATGGTACCTAATCGATATCATTTATTAGTATAATAAATAATAACAAATTCTGACGTGATGCAATTGCCACTTATTATGAGCATGCTATAAAAGTTCATCAATGTGGTATTTGTCACAGTTAATTTTCTGAATTTAAATAATAACTTTCCCAATTGTTAAATTTCCGACGCCACTGAATTTACGAACGTCATTATCAGTTATCGAATGGACAAGACTAAAGAAGTATGAAAGGTAACATTCAATCGTTTATGCTTTTTTGTAGTTAAACTATTGTAGCCTGACACATGATCGGAATGCGTGCTACGAATATGGAGCACTCAGAATACCTTGGAAACTTTCACCGTATTCTGGAATAGAATGGTGGCTGCATATACGAGTATGTACGTACAAAGGCTAGTGAGGAGTCAGCCTTAATTATTTAGTCCAATAAAAAAATTAATGCATAATCCAAGTACGATTTAGCAAAATCCTTACACCGTTACCTAAGTGCAACGCCTAGTAACAAGAAGTAATTCAATATGATTTTACTGGCAAGATACATGTAAACCAATGGAAGTATTGTTTATACCAACCAAAGACTACCTTCCTATTATCACTTCCTGTGGTTTAAAAATATCGTAAGATATAGTTTTTCAATCGTTGCAAAATATTATAACACATGCATGACAGAACATTACTATTCAAAAATATTAACAAAATATAGGTTTTTGTGATTTCTTCTTCACACTGTCTAACAAAATGTCCAAAAGCACTTCTTATCTTGCTCAAAAAATATTATTATATAGTAAGATAATTTAGCTGACATTAGAATGAATACCATAATTGGTTTCAATCAGTACATCTGACTGATCGATTGAGAACAAAGGCTGTTATTTTTACCAAAAACCTTCAGATTGGCCAATAACTATTATCGTAAAATGATTACGGAATTTGTCCTAACTACTACAACGTAAGGGATATTCGGTTTCGGCTATACGGCACTGGGTGCGCGTTTGTATTAAGTGGAACATTTTTAGAGATTCATGATAAGAACTAAGCATCTACTGGAATTACTTTGGATTTAGATTGGTTCCATAAGTCAGGTTGTATGGGGAAAGCAACAGAATCCGTACTTTTGTGTACGAGATCACACGGTAAAGGCTTTACTTTAGTTGATTTTTGCAGGTTGGTTTTCCAGGTACGTTCATGCCGCTACATTCTGTTATAAATTGTTAATTTCTACACCCCAATCGCGGAAAGCTTCTTAAACGTAGTGCATTTCTTACATTCACCCTCACCCATGTAAAAATTATTAATGCGATTTTAAAAAAAAACCTTTCAAAGCGATTCATTTAGATGTTTGTTCAACTTAACAAAACAAACTATACTCATTTAATAACCAAGTAATTTATGTCGTGTCGGATTGTACATTGCACCCGCCAGAACCTCATACACTAACCGGCTTCGACACCGAAAGGTATAAGACGTTACGACTACCGATTTTATAAATCCTTAATATTATATCAACTGAATCATAAGCTATAAGGAAGCGGGCCATGGGTGAAAAATGCGAGAATGCAAAAATGAAGTGTAATCAAAACAAGAGAATTAAAATAAAACAAGAAGAACAACAGCTCAAATAGTTCCTATGTACGTACATAAGTAACTGAAACAAATTTTGGAGACGACAAGAAGAATTAATAGGAGACAAAGAGGAAAACCAGAAAGATAAACTAAAGCAAACAGTAATTACAAGCACCAAAATTTGAAAAGAACGAAAACGGAAGGCAGAAAACACCCTCACTGATTTCCACAAAAATTCTAATGGTCTTTCTTAAGTTTCATTTGCTTAAGATACACTATTACTTACAATGCTGTGGGTCACTATATTCTTTCATAACTTAAAATCCAGATTTAAGAATTCGTTTTATTGATGTTAGTTTAGAACAACTCGGTATTACGCGTTTAAAATACCCTGAGTCGTTCTTTAATTTTTATTTTTGTAATATACTGGGTGATTCACATAAGACGTGCCGCTTAAATAAGCAACCTAACTTATAAATTCAATACATACGAGGGCTGTTCTTTTTCCACTAAGCCTATCTAGCAGGCCATTAAAATTTGTAACAAATTTTGTTTGACAGTGGAAGCTAGTTGTTTATAAGTTTAATGACATTGACGATTGATAAAATATACTTGAATATTTAAAAATACATAGGCTTAAAGTACTAATCCTTTTCGCAAGAAATCATGGAGCTAAACAAAGAACATTATCAAGCTGTGATTGTTTACAATTTCAAACGTGGCTTAAGCCATAAACAATGTTTTGCGGAAATGAATGGAGTATTTGGTGACAAGTTATGTTGGTTGACTTTTCTTTCTTCTAAGCCAAAAACAGCCGTTAGCGAAAATAATATTGCTCTTGTTCGGAACATGATTGAAGAGGACCGGCATGTTACTGTAAGGAGTATTCAAGCAACTCTAAAGATTGGTGTGAAAGCAATTAACACCATTTTACACAAACATTTGAAGGTACCTAAGCTTTTTTCCCGTTGGATTCTTCACAATTTGACTCCAGTTCAAAAAGAAGACCGTCTGAGGCGGTGCAGATCTACACTAGATCGCTTTGACAATGGATTATCTAATCTGGTGTACAACATCATTACAGGTGATGAAACTTGGGTATACTGCTATGATAAAAAAAAGCAACAATCGACAGTTTGGGTCTATGAGAATAAGTCGGCTCCAACAAAGGTTGTTCGTGAAAAAAGCAGAAACAAAAAAATGGTCGCCACATTTCTTGGAATTACTGGACATATTTCCACTGTAGCACTCGAGGATCTCCGTACTGTTAATGCCGAATAGCACACTACAGTTTGTTTGCCTCAAGTTCTCCAAAATGTTCGCGGAAAGTGTCCAAGAAGAAGGATCATCTTGCATCAAGATTATGCTCGACAACATACGGCTGCTCGAACGATTGAGTAGTTGAATGCCCAGAACATTTAAATAATGGCTTATTCGCTGTATAGTGAGACCTGACCCCTAATGATTTCTTTTTATTTCAACGTGTAAAGGCTAAATTACGGGGTTTACGTTGTACAGGGTGACCCATTTTCCAAAGGATTCCAGGCCATCTCCTTAACTATTACATCTACGCAAAAAGTAATAAAGGTGCCTCGGGCCAAATTTTTGAGACAAATCTAATGGTGCAAACCGAAATTTAATATTGTCTTTTGTTTTCGAGCTACAAGGGAAAGTTGAATTTTTCGGAAATTCTTTTCGGAGTTATAACTCTTTTGTTTGTAGAGATAGGAACAAAAAATGAAAACATTCTTGGGACACCTTTTCATGGAATCCCTTCGAAAATGGGTCACCCTGTACATAGTGTACATCGGCCGAAGAAGCAGTTGACGCATTTAAAAATGAAATAAAGAACCTAACGCGAGAACATTGGAGAAAATGTTTTAAAGACTGGTTTTCACGGATGCAAAAATGCATTAACTATGGAGGTGAATACTTTGAAAAATTATAAATAAATGTTTTTTATCAATAAATTGCGTATTACTTTACTAGGCTCAGCGGAAAGAGAACATCCTATGCAATTAAATGTCATGCCGAACTGAAGACTTGCATAACCTATAACAAACTAGACAATTAGTAAAAGTATTATCAATAACAATGTTGGTACAAGAAATACACAAAAAATAATAATTTTATATACGAATCACCTTAATCAAAGTTGTTTTTACGACTAGAAATTTCCAACTGCCAATTTTAATGATAGTAAACAAGCACCAAGTATTTGCGAACATAATATCTACTAGATCAAAATTTGTTTCTTAATTTGCAGATAGCTTTGGAAATATGTACCTATGTTGAGTTGAAAATTTTAAAGGGCGCGACTCGCCCGGTATAATAAAATTCAGCAGGGTGTTTGTAAATATCAGAATAGAATATTCTACACCAAAAATATAACAAAACGTAAAAATATGGCAGATTATTATCAAATAAATCGTCCTGCTCGTTACTAGCGATTACTAACTGCAGGCTTTGCAACGACGATGTCAACACGATCAAGTGAGTATATTAGCTTTTGTATAAATTGAAAACTGCAGCATCTTGGGGAACGAAGATAAATTGCAGAAAATTTAAGCATCACAGCGCGACGAAAGACCTTCTCCACATAAAAAAGCACTGTCAGTTAATTAATTAATCTCCTTTAACAGTGATAGATTATCAACTATCATTTCACTTTAAACATTTCTATCCTACCTGAAAAATGAGGCGATTTTACTGTACTCTCTATTGATTTACCAAACTTACGATAATATTAACTTCAAAAAATTAATGCGGAATAAAAGTTACTCAACGCTAACATACATGCCGGAAACTGTACATTCAAAATGTTTGCTGTTCTGCTTTAGGGTGTAATTTGTATTTGTAATTTGAAACATCGATTACGTAGCAAAACATGTAATGCCTCCCTCGATTAGCTGCGTTAAGTGACAAAACACGAGGAGCAAAATTTGGTAGGTACAAAATCAAACATAAATATTTGCCTTACTCACTACATGCGAGATATTTAAGGGTAATAAATACACACAACTGACGTTTCTACCTAAAATTCAAATAAATGCCTGAATTTCCATTTTTTCCATTTCCAAAACAAGTAATTACAAATTCAAAAATTGAGCAATTAACATCTTAATTAGCTTACTACATATACACTAAATAAGCACCATGAGCTGTCAAATAATAAAAGAAGACACGTGATACATATATGAATATAGTTCCGCTATTATTAAAATTTGATTAAAAGTACAATTCCAATACGTCCAAAACTATTTTCAGCTGAATGCCAGAATGTTAAACAATTCAAATTATTTTAGTTTAAAACTGAGTTAATAGCAAACTTTGATAATTAACGTACTAAAACCACTTTTGAGCACTGCAATGTTGGGTCTATCCAGTTCTCTACATTTATTTGTTAAACTGCAAGTACGCTTGTATGCAATTACAATTATTTTATCACATGGAAGGGTACTCATGGATCAATTTCACAAAGAGATAATTAATTTTCTCTACTAAATTGCACACTTTATATAGTTATTTTCCTGTTTAATTAAATTAACATCTTTTGCGAGTTCGAGCATAATATATACATAGATAACTCGGTTCCGTTCATTTGCTGCACTTTTTTAGTATCACCACGAAACCTTATTACATTTTAATTTGCTTCTCTTGCGTGTAAAAAAATACAGATTTCCCTTATCTTAAATCGAAAATTTACATAGCAAGCTAATTAACTAATCTAGGGTATTAATTTTCATTTTTTACGGTTGTAACTTGTTGATCACTAAAAACACGCAATGCGTAACAATAAAGTGTCCTAATGTATTAGTATAAATCGTTGTAACAAGAAAACCCCCCGTAAATTTTATTTCAAGTGCCTATTATTAACGAACCACAACCACAAAACTGACGTTTGGATCGAGAAACATGTGGGTGGGTTGTAAACCGTTATTAACTTTCGTATTTAGTACGAGTATAAGAATGGTGAGGTAAATTGCGAATGGGAATATAAATTTTTGGTGAATTAGAAATATGTTTAACTACATGATTATTCATTTTGCAGGTGATTTAAAGCATACATTCTGTATTAAGTAAGTATAGTCGGATTCGATCTAATTTGGCATGTACTGAACCGTTCTGAGCACAGTAAATGCTATCTCTTTTCGTTTCACAAGTCATTTCATAAATTTCAGAGCTGCCATTTGCAAGACTTGCGTTAATAGCCTATACGCACTAATAAGCTAGAAAGAGAGAGGTATAACTATACAAGTAACTATACTGCGAAAACCCACATGCCAAATTAAATCGAATCCGACTATAGTTAAAATTATTGCGTTTAAAAGAAATTTAAAAGAAGCAAAAGAAACCCATTGTTCGTGCAACTAGGAAATATGTAGTAAGAAAATGAGGTTTGTGAAGAAAAAAAACCAAACCAACCTAAACATATATATTGCTATTCTCTTACTAATTAAGAACTTCTTCTTAGAGTGGCTACCCTTTACAGGGCGTTGCCGATCCGCTCTCCATATGCCTGTAGTGTGCGTGTCAAGTAGCCTACAGACATAGGGGACCTACAGTTTAACGTGGGCTCCGAAGCACGAAAGTGCTTGCACTTCTACTCCAGAGAGCACTTTACTAGGCAGAATACACTAATTAAGGTAAGTGCATACAATTTTACTTTTTTAAAAAATTTAGCTAGCTCAGTTTGTTAAATAATTTCTAATGAATTTTTAAATATCTCTTAACTTAAGGTCGCCAAAGGGATCGCATTCATGAACTTTAATATTTTATAAAATTCACGAAGTTAAATTTCAAACACCTTCAAAATTATATAAAACTTAACAAACAAAAACAATAAATTCTAATAATTAAATAACACTTTCTAAAATTAAATATTTACAACTACCTTTTGACAAACACGTACAAAAACACTTCCTGTCGCGATTTCCAATTTATCAAACGGTGCTCCAACCTCTTTCCAACAATACACCTTCCCCCTGACTCCTCCAACTCCACCAAAATCTTTATTAAATTAATACTTCACTAATATCCAAATTTATAAAAACTTCTCCAAAAATAACTTTTATTTCATAAAATTTTATTTATTCACAATCCAAATTATATTTTCATATAATAATAACCCTCTTCACACAATATTTCAATTAATTATATTTTAATTTACTTTTAAGAATATTAATTTATGGTATTTAATTAAGTTTTTGAGAATTTTCAAAAACCAACTTTCATTTACCAAAACTGTATATTCAACTATTTTATTTATTTTTTGTGCAGCCGGACGCGAAGTGGTCATTTCGCGTACGCAATACAGGACGCGAAATCCGATTTCGCGGCCTTACCCTTAGTAACGGCCGCGAAATATTTTAACGGCCGTTGCCCTTAGTAACGGCCATTAAAATATTTCGCGGCCGTTACTAAGGGTAAGGTCGCGAAATATGAATATGTCAGTTGTATGTATTTTTTACGGCTGCACAAAAAATGTTGTGTATACTTCGGCCGCGAAATTCTTTAGCGCCCTCGAGATTGTCTTGCCTCGGCCGCAAGCGGCCTCGGCGACAATTTTTCTCTCGGTACGCTAAAATGAAATTTCGCGGCCTTAGCATACAAATAACTATTATATTACCCTGGTTATTTTTTAATAATAATAAATTAACACTCTACAAAATTTTATATGACATATTTTTAAAATTAACTATCTAGATATTCTATCCTACTTATATACAATATTAAATCTTTAATTTAACAACTATTTACATTTTTTTTTGTGCAGCCGGACCCGAAGTGGTCATTTCGCGTACGCAATACAGGACTCGAGATCCGATTTCGCGGCCTGTATTGCGTTACTAAGGGTAACGGCCGCGAAACGCGTTTTATTTATGTTGTTTCCATAGAAATATTGTGGAGTGAAAGCCGACTCTATTTACATTCATTTATGATAAAAATTTGTAATTATGTATTTTTTACAGCTGCACAAAAAATGTTGTGTATACTTCGTCCGCGAAATTCTATGGCGCCCTCGAGATTGTCCTGCCTCGGCCGCAAGCGGCCTCGGCGACAATTTTTCTCTCGGTACGCTAAAATGGAATTTCGTGGCCTTAGTATACAAATAACTATTAACATTAAATTTACATAATTTAAAAGGTGTTCATAACTCACTTCATTAAAAGATCATTCAAAATATATCATATCAATATATAAATATGTTGATATGAAAGGTAGTAATTTATATAGTTCTAACCGCAAATCAGGCAAAAGTACGTATTTTAGTTAATTATCCACGGCACTGGGTACGACTACATCGTGAATACACACACTGCTACTTTATTTTATATAGTTAGAGAACTTACCTGTAGGACATATTTGTTCTTATTCAATTTAAAGTTATTTTTATTTAAGAATAAACTTTTTTCTGACAATAAGACAACGGTTGCTATTACCAACCGAATCAATTCCCAGTCCACAAGGCATGCTGCCCTTCCTTCCAAACGGCCACAACCAAGTGAACAGGTATTGTACCAGGAATCCCTATACGAAAATGTCAATCGGGGAAACCCAAAACGTTGAATCGAAAGCTAGGCCTCATCTTTATTAGGAACACCTCCTTAGTTGCAAGTGACGAGCGCCGAGAGATTCTAGACATATGTATATCACACGTGTCCCCTCGGGGCGGGTGGTTAGTTAATCACAAGCAATTCGAGTGAAATCAAGCAGCGAAGATGCCACACACTACCCGAGAAATATCAGTGACATAAATAAACATTCACTTTAAATAAATAAGGTAAAGTTTGGCGTGGTGCTTATCATATCACTCTGTACATATAGCGTGCGAAGCAACCGGTTAGAAAAGCGACTTAGGTGGCCTTAACTCTCCATGTTGCCGTCGAAACTCCCTCGCCGAGTGTAAGTGTCTAGTCTTCAATTCTAGTGTTATAAATTAGTGAACACGTATTATTTTGTTGTTGCTGTGGTTCGGTTTCAGTATCGTTAACCTCTTACACCTTTTGGTGTCGAGGCTGGTGTGTTAACGTATGAGGTTTTAGCAGGTCCAATGCATATCTGGAACCTTTTTGTTAATTATTACTCCATCTATACTAGAATACATTCAGTTGATTAATTCTACGTTATATTTACTACAAAATGGACTATAACAATATTATTACGTAATTATGTTAGTAAGTGACGTGTTGTTAAATCACTCAGATACTGGGCGTCATTATCTCTGAACATGTTTTTAGTTAGCAATTTTCTTTATTATTTCATTTAGTGCCTTCTTCATGTCTTTAATATAACTGCTACTATTAGTAATGACATTAACTGCTGCAACTGTATTCTAAAGCAAAAAAGTTTCGCTTATGTGGTTCATCAGGAAAATCACATGTTTACCGACCATATCCAATAATATCCTGCAGTTTGTCCCAAATCAACATATATTAATGTTCGACTGTTTTCTAAGTGTAGAGCGTAGTAAAATTTAGCATTTTGACTGTAACTTGGATAGCTGACCCTTTATGGTCCAAAAAATTTATTCCTTGTTTCACTCCAATAATAGCTCTAAAGCACAATCTACAAATTTTTGATAGTTGAACACCTTATGTTCTACAGTGCTAACATGGGCCCATAAATCAACATAAGCAAATACCGTATATTTTAAGATCTAATCGGTTACACCACCGAATTCGTGTCACTAATCTCCAAAGTGACAATCAAGTTCAGTCGCCAATTCTTCAAAACTGACTTGCGCACACTATATCAATATTTTTGCTTTTAGTGTCTAATATTTTGTTACCTGAAATGTTTTGAATAGATAGTGCATAGTATGTTGCTATTTACTAATTTAGTTGATAAAATATCGGTCGCTAAACTATTCCGCTACTGTAGGCCCTTTCGAGTGCAAAAATCGTGTTTATGATATTGTTCATGAATTAGGTTTCCTTGGGTCTTAATCCAAAAATGTTGAATGACGGTGCAAGAAGCAAACGGCTGCGAATTCATGTCAAACTATTGTTAGCGCCAGGGGCAGCATTCGACGTATCTATGACAATCTATGCGCAAGATGACCATGGAACTTGGAATATGTAGAGAGACATAGCTGATTGTTAGAAAGTAATGTTACTGAAACCAGAATGTTCATTTACTGACTGCTAATACATAAATCAGCTGAGAGTATAGGAGTTGCCAGAGGTCGATCCTACTTCCAGATGTAAAGGTTTAAACCAGTTATTTATGAAAATAAATTTAATAAACAAAATTTTTGAATAGTTTTTCGGCAGATGATGCTGACGATAGAGATAGATTTATTTTTAAATCAGCTCGTCCTTTGTCTATGATGGTTTGGGGAGGAATTATTGTGGATGGAAAAACACCTGGTTTTTATCGGCCAGGGAATTAGGTTAGCCACAATGTGTCACTGAAACGTGTTTATGGGCCGTAGAATAATCATGGGCACATCAACATTACAGAAATCGCTAATGGATTTTCAACAGGACTTTTCAAGGCGCCATGTAGCAAATACCACCACTGCTTGGATTCTAAAACCTTTTCCAAACTTTATTTTCCCGTAGATTGGCCTTCGTTCTTATCATACTTGAATCCAATGGAGTATGAGTTATGGGTTATTGTAGAAACATTGGTATATATACATTTATGTCAATTTTGAAGACCTGAAGCCTTGGGCTGGTGCTACAAAGGAGGTATTGTGGTCCAGAGACATGTGAAGGAATTATCGAAATCGCTTAAGTTTACTTTAACTAGTAGGGTTTTGATGTCTATAACATCAATAAGTTTATTGAAAGAAAACAGTAAAGTTAGCAAAACCACCTTCTGTTTTTTACTGAAGTTAATTGTCACGTTACGGTATTGTTTCACTACAATTTAGACTATTCCTGATATGCTATACCAACAATGGTTCAGTTGCATAATTTGCATAATTTCTCAGGTCTGATTTTGGACGGACTTTAGCTTATTATGTTCCGTATGTTTTCCGAATGGACGAATATTATTTCACATTGAGTACATATTTTGTTATTGTTAGATTTTTCTTTTTATGATATAGACTAGCATTTTGCTCTCGCGACATTTGAATTATTTTCTATAGGTTTTTTTATTTCACTTATTTGACCTTTTCAGCAAACGCCTCTGTTGTACTATGGCACATATAAAATAGGAAATTAAATCCCTTGTTATATTGACCTTAGGCTAAATTAACTTCAAGCAGTAAATCAGTGGAGGCGTTTTGTCACGAAACTTATTTTAATAACTTAATAAAACGTTCCAGGAGTAATTATTTATCTGGTGTATCTGTCAATAATATTAATGTAATTTACTAAATTCGTGAAGCACTTTCGAACATTTTAATTCTTATTCTAAGAACAATTGGAATGTGAGCGTAATTTTTTCCATGCAAAGTTGTTACATAAGACAGACCCTTTTAGCAAGTCGTTTTAATCGACTGACACATTTGTATTTACGTCTTGTCAAATATCTCAGAATAATCTTACTAGTTTATTCAGCGTAGCTACTACACTACAATACATCAGAGTCATGTCCATTTCGTGCAACTATTCACCGTAAAACCAACAAAGATACAACCTTGAGGCGTTACATGATTACGGATATCTCAACAACAGCTCTTCGTACCAAGTTTATCTACAGCATTATTGGCATGGATGCTCGAGAAAAAGGTTACAACGTATATTCTCAAACTCTCGATTCTACAAAAGCTTTGTACTTTTCTTAGTATAGCTGCAATAGATCCTAATCTTTGTTGTTATTGCAGCCTTTGAAAGAAAAAAGGAATTTCCTTACAAGTAAAACTCTTGCATAAACTCTTACAAGGGCCATTTTCAAATAAGACGCCGTCGAGTTTTAATTTTAATATTACTGAAAGTTATGTTGTTATTTAATAAGCATACGACCCTCGTACGTTATAAAATTTTAAGTAATTGTTCCAGAAGCATCTGGGATTAAACCATTACGTTCTACGAAACCAAGCACAATACCAACAAAACTAAGCCAAAAATAACTAATTACACACAAAACATCTCCTAAGGGAAGACTCACAATGTAATTAGCAAATTAAAACCGTAGTTCCGACGTGGATGCTCAAAGTACATTTAGGAGTTAAGTAGGCTTTATCATACATAGTTAATCCAAAAAGAAATAAGACACCCACTTTGCAAGTAAACTATGGAAATCCGAATGAAATATTCAATAATTTTCCACTCGCTTCAGAAACCACCGAAGAAAATTCTACAATTTCACTTTTATCTACTTAAGGAAAGCTCCAACTGTCTATCATAAGTAATTAAAATAATAGGTAATTAATTGTTCGGACACACAATGGAATTGAATGTAAAAGACAACCATGTTCAGATAGAAAACAATGACAATTCCACCATTTTCATAATTGAGCGTTTCCAACATTTTGTGGTCGTTTTATAAATTTATTTAATAGAGGGATTATCTTTGTTTGCGTACATTGTTATTTGCCTAATTAGTAAAACTAACAGCTGCAATTCGATGCATTTTATTACAATCATAATTTTGCAACTTTTGCACGAGCTTATTACAATTTATTGCAGATCATTTAATTAAACCAATTTGTTTTCAGTTGTTCGGAAATATATTGCATGTATAGTGGGTTTATTTTATTTCATACCCTCTTAACCCTACTAGATTAGAACACAATCCGGAGATATCTTTGCAATTAAATCAATTTTTTAATGAACAAAATTGCTGTGTGTTGAAGATAATACATTTATAGCTTTAGCTATTCACACCAAACTTTAAGATTATATTGTAACTGGAAACTTTAAGAACACAAATTTAGCAAACCTCATAATTCTTCCAACTGCTGTCTCGAAATGAAGGGTGTTTCAGGTACATACGTGTACAACTAAAGTTTCACGCAACAATTTACCCTTATGGGCAATAAATAAAGTCATAAACTTTCCATAAGAAACGGTATTGATTAATTTATTAGCTTGCCCTTTGTGACGGAACCCAAACTATGTGGACATCGACGAAACTTTAAGGCCTACCAAGTATAAGTATGCAGCAGGTTCTTAGGACACAATATTTCCCTTAGGGTAAATACCTACGACAATCATTTAAATATTTAAACCTGCAAAGTCCGTAATATCTGCGCATAGACCCGTATATAACCGCAAATCGTAATTATAGCTCACGTATTACCAGACTGAATGTAAATTGAAAACTTTACCGAAAAACCTATAGTTATTTATCAGTAGCTTAGGAAGCACATAGAAATTTCATCCTATTTATAGTTTGCGATAATCTACAAACTTTCTTAATTATTTATTTGCATGAATCTTGAAAATAAAAGCTAATGTGGGAATTTTCTCGCAGATACTTCAATTTTTAATTTCAACGTGAGAAGTCCCTATATATTTCAGATCAGAGTTCAAATAAGGCAGGGATACTTAATATTGCCACTAATTTAATCCTTTTGTTCAAAAACTAAAGAATATCGGATGACCTAGATTCGTAATCGTTAAAGTGCCTATAAAGCAGCAGAATCTTAAAAGTTATGAAATCGGTAAAAGAAAAATTATACGAGGTTTGGCAGGAAAATAACGAGACCGGCAACACTGCGCGAACCGACAACGCTGCTACTTCTCCCTTCACACGGCAGTTAGAATAACCCCTGTCGTAGACTCAGCACAAGTTTTAATTTGTTACAGTTGCTACGCGATTGTTGAGAGTGTCTGAAGTGAAGTGTGTTTGTTAGGTGCGTTAAAGGCCCCATACACCTGCGAACAAATTGCGCAACAGAGGCTGTTGTGCAAACAATTGTATAGTGTATGGTGTTGTTTGTCGTGCTGCGCAACTAGTTGCAGAAATTCAAAATTGTTTGAAATCAACTGCACAACGAGTGGCGTTGCGCAACTAATGTATCGTGTATGGGCTTTGTGCAACAAATTGTGCAATAACTGCAGTTTCTTTTTCCACACGTGGAAGTAGAAGGTAGTGTTTTTAAAATGGCCAATTTTATAAATAACAGAGAATTTTTGAGTGAGTTTATTGATTTATACCGTGAGTTTCCGGAAGTATGGAAGGTAAAGAGCGATGCATACAGGAATAGAAATTTGAAGAATTTGGCATATGAAAAACTAATTCAAAAATTGAAGGAGGTCGAACCTAATGCCGATAGAGAGATGGTGTGGAAAAAAGTTAATGTTTTGCGCAGTGCCTATCGGAGAGAATTAAAAAAAGTAATCGCAAGTTATGAATCTGGCACAGGCACTGCAAGTGTTTATGAACCAAGCTTATGGTACTTCGAGGAACTAGAATTCCTTAGGG
The DNA here is from genome assembly GCA_963082815.1 of Melanotus villosus. Lineage (NCBI taxonomy): Eukaryota > Metazoa > Arthropoda > Insecta > Coleoptera > Elateridae > Melanotus > Melanotus villosus. The sequence continues at coordinate 96,449,061 of OY720419.1, read as the reverse complement.
ATCAAGAAGCTCAAGTACCAGGAACCCCTACCATGAACGACCCCATGATGAGATCGAAAATGAAGGCGCAGTAAGTAAACAATTTATATTTAAATTATGCTATTCTGATTTATTTCGACAAAAAATAAATACATACATACATTACATACTGCGATTTTAGAAAGCAAAAAGAAATCATGTATGTATGAATGTTAGAACAATGCTAAAAGACAGTATTTTTTTATTAAACACAAATCTTTTACTGAAAAATTGATTCATATTTTATTGTTGAAATATGTTGTTCTGCCATGGAACAGCTCCAACAGTATTGAAATAATTACAAAACTGTGCTCTTATTTGTTTTGCTGTGATGGTACTGTTTCTCCCTTGGAGTGGCTGTAGTGTAAGTAACGGGGGACGGCTCTCCAATCAGCATTTATAAACTCTCCAGTATTTATGTTTTCAACATCTACGCCGCCTTGGAAATAAGATTCTACTTTTTTATGTCGCAAAAAGTTGTGCAAGTAGCAACATGCCAATACTATGGTGATAGGTTTTTCTGGACTTAGGTTAATTTGATTTAACAGAATTCTGAACCGAGAAGCTAGTATTCCAAACGCATTTTCAATTATTCGGCGGCTCCGTGAAAGCCTGTAGTTATAAATCATTTCTTCTTTGGTGAGGTTTCTTTTGCCAAATGGTTTCATTAAATTCTCCATAAGCAGAAAAGCATCATCCCTTACAAAAACATAGGGCATTTTGACATTGGTTGATGGTAAATTTTCCGGTTCAGGAATGCACAGTTTTTTTTTTACAAGTTTTTTTATAGAACACCGTATTTGAACCCCCCCCCCCCATCAGAAACTCGTCCATTTGCGCCCACATCAACCACCAAGAATTCATAATTTGCATTTATGATTCCTATTAGAACAATGCTAAATGAAGAAATGGTCCTCCGAAAAGGGGGTTGGGCATGGGGCTAGATACCTCAGGGGATAAAACCCTTCTCCTGAAAAAAAAAAAATATAGTTACTAAAACCAATCACTGACTTGGATAGGACGGACATCACGAAGATGACCAAAGCAAAGGATCAAGAATATAAGAAGGATATAATGGCGGTAAACAGAACATCTACCCTACATGTAACAAAGAAAAGTCGAAAAACTTTATTCATTCATACATAATACACATTATACATAGTACAGATACCTCTAAATAAAAAATCCTCGTGCTATGGGCTTTTTAGTTCATATCCATTTAGTGGATTTCCGTGTTATAATAATTATTAATTGAAGTAAGTGTCAAGTTAAGCATAAGTTAACAATGCGATAAAATATGCTCCAAAAATTAAAACAATTAAAAATAATTCATAACGTAATCCCCAAAAATTGCGAAATCGTTTATTGTTTAACTTATAACTACATTCATATATCTAATTATATCCTTCAATTTTAATTTAGCCATCAAAGGTTTTAATTAACTAAATAACGTGTTTATATTAATCTTATCACCCACGCACTTCTGTGTGTTACCTGTATTATACTATTAATTATTTGTGGAAATAAGTCTTATTATTATTTATTAAATAAATATTACATTCGAAATATTCAGTCGGCTAGCAAATTTGGTAAAGCTGTGAAAACTATCCTTTTTAAGCTTATAAGGATACTGATACACTTTTCTATTCTTCATGTTTGTAAACTTTAAAAACATAAAATATGTGTTTGAAACTATGAAACAACTGTGGGTATAATATCTCAAATTATTCTAGCTAACAATGCTGATCGAATAGTTCAAGCTTAAATTGATTGTTATTTGGATTATACAAACTATTTCTACATTTCACTGTTTGGATTATTTGAACAATTTAGTTAAGTTTGGGAAAAGTTTCCTGTATAAGCGCCTGATCTTCTCAGCAGTAACTATTTATTTAGGTACTAAAACTTGAACATAATTAAACAAGTTTTTGTAGAAACAAACTCTAAATTAAAAGAAAGGCAAGTGATACGTTACCAACTTAGAGCCAGTTATCAGTTTTCACTGTTGTGTTTCTTTCAGTGAATTAATTAAAGTTGAAAGTTTCCCCGATAAATTATTTAAAACTTGAATGATAACGATTACTTTTCCACCTCTTCCTTTCATTTTCCTCACCGGTGATCGTATCTGCAACTGTTCCGATACAATTTAAACTTTCAATGTATTGCCGTTTCATGTTCTGCTCTACTTATTTTTCAGCAGTTAAGGTAATTTGGAAGTTGCTTTTCACATACTCCAACTTTAAATTGTTTTTCGAACTATCGATAGCAACGGAATAATGGTATAAGGGTCATAATTTCAAAAGTTACATAATGTGTGACAACCTCTGCAGCAGATGTTGGTTTTTATAGCGTTATTTTGCCTGTGCGTGTTCCCAAGTTCTCGAAAGGTCTGCTTAATATTAGGTATCGACAACCGAGATAGTTTGCAGAAGTTCCGATGCAGGTTTAGCTGATTTAGGACTCACAAAAAAGTTCGGGATAGAGATGAACGCTATTTCTAGGGAATCTTTTTATTTATATTCCGGAATTTATATTTATTTCAGGTTTACACTCCGAAAATTCTGGCTTTTGCCTTAAAGGACGTTTTTAAGAAGAAAATCCTAACAAAGCTTATCCACAATATTTATTTCTTATCCGAAGAAATTTACAGTTGCAACTGATAAATATTGCAGCACACTATTTTATGTTAATACTAATAATTAATAATAATAATAATTTACAAACGCTTAAAATCATTTTCAGTAGGATGTTTCGAACACAGTGTAAGAAACTGCAGTTCTGTTTATTTCAGTTAAGATTTCATGTACACTCTATATTTGCAAGGGTTTGTGCGGATTTTACATATTTGAATTACATTTTTACTGTCAGCTTAAAATCGCAATATCTCTAAAACAGGTATGTTGTGTGGGAATAATGTCAAGCTCGTAGACCATATCTAGTGTATTGAAATCAGTATTTATACCTACGTTTAATTAAAAATTCAATAAGGGGCTAAGTATCGATATTTAACAAAGCTAACTAATTTTCGGCAACAAAAATTAATTGTAAACGGAGATTGGCGAACATTTATATAAAGAGAATTGTTCCCTCGACATCTACGTGTAAAGACATCGAAATTCAGCCTAATGTTCAATTTAATAATTTGAACAAAGCGGCTCGTTTCTGTATTGCCTCGACTCTCCGAAAATGTCTAATTAAAACTTACCTGGTGTGAAATTGTCAAAAAGAGCAGTAGATACGCAGGTTAATTCTGGAAGCCAATTAATTAGCAAACGTTATGAATGCCGCGAGTGCGAGTTTTCGCTAATTATACTTCGAAACTAAGCCACCTTCGGCTAAGGGATTGTGGTTAATCCTGGCAAAGAGGGGAACATACTCGTACACCGAAATTCCCAATCTGTAAATCGCCCTTATCGTTCCTATACACCTAAAACCAGACACACAGGTTTTTGTAGCTTTCCTGGAAGTTCTGTCCGCCCGAAGTACTTTTATCAAACAAAACTTCAACTCCGGAGCTGCGTGATTAACTTTAATTATTTCCCTAGAGCTTTTGAGTGTGCTTAAAAAATTAACCACGACTAATATCACAAATTAATTGTTAGCCTGTAGAGCTTGAAGAGGAAACTTGCTTTTATTGCACGATAGGTTTGCTTATGCGGATATTAATGACTTTTACAGCTAATATTTGTCAAGTTTTTTATTAGCTTTGTATAACATTTTATTAAAATAATAAACCAGTATACCCTAAACCTTTTTAATTTTAATTTATAATAAAAGATTTACTTTGACTTACATTTTCGGTTACGTTACGGTTTTATTGTACGTAGGTGAATAACCACCCGCTGATTTATAAATCAGAAGAGAAATATGGCATTGTTTTTAAAAATTAAATCTGTAAAGGGTCAGTTCCTTGAGAATAGTTTTCTGTACCTACACATAATTTTCATTAAAATTAGTACTATATTTTTATTAAATCGTACTTGGGATCATTGTGAAACTAGCTGCTCGATATTCCCCGATCTTTTTATGTATGCGATCACTGCTTACTAGAATACGGTAGAAACCTGCAGAATGTTCTGGGCGTTCGCTATTGTAATATGCTTCTTGCTACGTTAGAATGCCTTAGAAGCTTCCAGGGTTCTCTAGGCGTTCGCTTTCAGATGATGTCTGCCACTACATCACATTAATAGCAAGGCATTTTTAACGTTGTCAACACCACCAAGTAATTCATAATCCGAAGTCACCTTAGTCTTTTTGTTAGTATTTTCCTCTTTTATTTTACGTAAAGCAATACATTTTTTTGAGTGTTCTTTTTGCCTACTGCTACTTAAGTTTAATACATCAAGACCATCAAAAATTAAAGCTGTAAGAGCTCTAGAATATTATGCAGGTGTTCACTTATTGAATCAATTACTTAGTTCTTTATTCCTGAATGGAACAGTTTGGAAAGCACTTTGTCAAAATTTGGACCAATTCAACAAATTCTGCGGTAATTAAAAGCATTATAAAGCAGAATTTAAGACAAACTATCCATAGGAGGAACTATTAACACGTTGGCTGCCATCAGTATCACTGGCGATACTTAGGAAACGTTAAGCTAGGAGCCATGAGTAACACACATGTTACTCAGATAGCGTTTTCAATTATTTTTTAGTATTTCTACAAAAGTTGTTCGAAGTTATTACCATGTTGTTTTATACAAAGGCTGGCTCGGAGTGCCCACGACTCCACATACTCTGCAAGGCCCAAACCTTGTTGACAAATTTCCGCCGCTGCTGCTTGCACCGGGTTGCGAAGACCCTCGAGGTCGAAAATGTCGGTGTATACAACACCATGGTCTTCATAAGACCCTACAAATAAAAGTCCAACGGTAGTAGGTCTGGTGATCGAGGAGGACTAGGGACAGCGCCGCCTCGACCTATCCATTTATTTTCAAACATTGTTTAAATGTTGACGAACAACAACAACAATTCGACAATGCTGATTAAGTAGTAGATCACTAGATTTTTAAACAAATTAACCGTTGTATTGTAAAAACTAAAAGAATTATTATCTAGCTTATTAGACAGCTTTTAGTAAGGTGTTTTAAGGTTTATCGACTCCTTTTGACCTGTACTATCGCCCTTTAAAAGGATACAGAGAAGACCGTAAACACCCGGTATTGGAGGAAATATAAACTAGGGGTAATCTTTTATCTCAAAAATTTGATTGCGATTTCCTCCTTGACTTAGCAAAACAAAATTTAATATTGTAACGAAGTGGGTTGGTGCCATATATGTTTGAAGTTAATAAAAATAAGTTAAGTAAATAATTCAGGTAGAGTCTTTGAACTAACTCCCTTACATGGGATTTGCTTTGCGTTGCGAGAGGTTTATATTCAATGTAAAACTGTTGTCCAACTCCTCCGCAGGTGGTGCTGAGACTGAGACAAACGTTGATTTCTTCAAAGGAGCAAGGCACTTTGAAGCAGTGTGAGGTACTACATTTAGAGATTTGTAGAGTACTTTGAAGCAATTTAGGCAAGCCCGAGAGAACTTGTACCAATAAATTGTCTAAAAAATAGTAATTATTACCGTATAATATATGTTACGTGAAAGTGAAAGCCGAGGCAATTTTAAAAGCAATGGAGACAGTAATGAAACACTTCTTTTGTGCTTAACCTTAACAGCGATCTGTTCAACAGTTGAAGATTTTAGAAAATTTTTCATCAAAGTATAATACTCAAATCTAGTACCGAGATACTCAACTTGAATAATTTTTAAGGATAATTTATGGCAGTTTGGGATACTCTAAAACTAAGTCTAAATCAACTTGTAGTTGACGTAGTCTATACCATTTTACAATGTTTCATTATCTTCGATGTACTTACCTTGATTGATCTCCTTTATTTCTAGGTTAGGTTTCCAATTTTCTTTTTGTATTGTTTTTTAAAGGGCATGTCTAAGACAGACAGATTGGAGTTTTCGCTTGTAAACTTGAGGCATTCTTAAGGACAACTTAAGGCTGTGCGCGGTAAACTAATCATTTTATAGGAATTTATGTCTGGTTAGGCAAAGCTGAGAAAGTCTGTCGCATTTTACTTTCAGAATTTCTTTACAGTTTAACGAATACTTAGTAATAATTACTCAATACTCTCGTCTAAGCGTTGGTGAAAAAACACGGGGCAATCTTAAAGGCACTGGAGACAGTACATTAAATAAAAATAGTTTATTTTCTAAGGTTAGCCATGGTCGGTAATCCAACCGAAACTTTTAATACATACCTATGTATAATAAAAGTAGTCTAAAACGATACTTGAATTTTTAATTGGTGTTGAGATGGTGTTTTGTTCCTTTATGGAAGAATTTTAGGCATTCTCAAGGACAGCTTAAGACTGTGTGAAGGTAGTCTAAGTCTACAATGGATTAATGCAAGGTATTCTAAAGCAGTTTTGGTGAGGCTAGGCAAATCTGCGAAAATCTATAGCATTCTCCAACCTTAATCATGCTGCTATCGTCGAAGGGTTGTTCGAGAAACCTAGGCAATCTTAAAGGCACTGGCGGGAGTAAGTATAAAGGATGAGTGTTTGACTTCGAAGAGTGACCATGGTTTGTAAGCCAATTGAAACCTTTAATGTTAAGATTTAGTTTCAAAAATACTTGAACTCTTAGCTGGTGTTGAGACGGTATTTTATTCCTTTGTCGAACTTTGTGAGGCAATTTGAGACAGCATGTGGTATTCTGAGCTTGAAATGATTTTCTAAAACAGTTTGCGGCAGTGCGTAGCAGTTTCTGGTAGTTGTGAGTTAATTGGATGGATATTTAACAGCTATTATTGTGTAATCCTGTAGAAGCGTTGTTAAAGGAGCACTTGGTATTCGGGACAATAAAATGAAATGTAACCCTTCGTCTTTAAAACTGTATTGTGGTATGTTATTTATATACAGCTTTGTGGCAAAATGTGGCTCAGCGGAAATATAAAAATCATTGGCAGGTAGCTGGTTACGGTTGACAGACATTCGAATAGGATTAATTTAAAGCAGTCTGGGGAAATATGAGGAGCATTCGATTTTTCATTTATATTAAGGCAGTTTGGCAAGTATTTAGTAATCATAAATCTTTTAACCCTTCAGTGGTGACGTGCGGTGTCTCACACCGATACGTTGTAACACCTTCCATAACTTCTAAATGTGAGGGAATATTTACAACTCCTTCTATGTATCTTTCAGTCGTGTTCCGTTAAGTGCATAGACGTAACGATTTACTTTGATTTTAAAACGAATTTCGGTGTACCTAATACACCGAAGTCACAGTTAGTGTTATTAAATTGCAATTGAAATAAAAGTCTAAAGATCTAAAAAAAAAAAAAAACGGAGTAAGTATGACACAACAATAATCATATCTTGCATTGTTAGGTATTTCAAGCTAAAATTAATAAAAATTGGTAACTATATACTATATACCTTTACCATTTATTTCAGTTCTTGCAGCTATGTATTTTGTTTAATTTTTATAGTTTCTACAAAAATATATATACATATATGTATATGGGTTTGGGTCGGTTTGGTGTAGGAGACCAAAGTCACCACTCGCGTGCCATGGCATCACGTCACCACTGAAAGGTTAAGGAAGCCAAAATTGTTTAAAGGGTACATCTAGGCAGTATCTACATGGAAAGGGCAGACTTTTACTCTTAATATTTGGCCATGACCAACACCTTTATCAATCTGTGTTAAGTGTTTAGGTTCTTTTAATGTTAAGTCAACGATGAAAAAAAGGCTAAAAAATTAATTTAACATAACATTTATAGATAAAACTAAATCTACTTCCAAGAGTCGGTAACACAAATAATATTAAAAAATTAAACAAATGTTAAGAGTATTTCTTTATTGCTGTAAAAACTTCTTTTGAGATAAAATTTTGATAACTCAAATTATCCAATCTAATTTAGTATTGAGGTATGATTAGGGAATATATCATCAACCTTTCTTATTTCCTTATTAATCCATTAACTTACAAAATCGTTTCTTATATAAAGTTAAAACGAAGTATCTTACATCAAATTTCCATAAAAGGAAATCAGTCATCCTTAATTTATGAAGGAGCGATGGAACGAGTATAAGATTATTCGCCGAAAAGGAGATATACAACTTACTGGTTTCACTTATCTCCGAATTTTCTCCACCCATATTTAATAATACGTAGCGAAAAGGAAAGCCGTCCTTTATTCGGTATCACTTCATTATCTTAACTGTTATAATTTGATTCCATTAAGGTATTAAATTTTCCTCATTCGGTAAAATTGGGCTACTGCGGGTTCTGTCTCACCGATTAAATTAATGGCGGGTTGTCTGTTTCAGATCGGAATATTATTACCGGATAAATTATTTCTAAACGACTCTATGAATAAATTCAGTACTTAGCGATTTGACATTTAAACTGAAATTACTTCGCTCCCGTTTCCTTCTAATTATAATTAAACTTTCAGGAGGTTTTCCAGCACGATAACGCGTTAGAACCGGCGTTGGTTGAAAATCAAGTAAATAAAAGTTATTCCTAGGGAATACTGAACGTTAAATGAGATTTTAAGGTTAAGATAGTTGCACCTGTCTGTGAAATTTAGCTGGAAACTATTACCCTGAGGCACTTCTCTTAACACTTGGTGTTTACTAATAGAATATTCGGTTAACTTAGCCACTTGTTTATATTGCTTTGAACAAGTAATTTAGTTAGCTATTCTCATCAGCGCGGAGGATTTGTTGTACTTAACCTTAATACAAGTTGGGTTGCACCACAGTTTACGCTGTTTTGTTGGATGAATCAGCAGCCAAGTGGAAATTACGGGATGCACATAATACACGGTTCTTCCGCAAATTACTTCGGTTTAGGATTTCGAGTTTCTTTCGTTTTCGCAGTGGCTTTAGTTTTTATTTCTTTTCTATCTTACCAGCACTTATTTTTTCTTTTAAAACTTGCGCCTCTGTCGAATACATTCGTCTTATATATTCGATTCTCCTGTTGCAGAAATCTTGATTAATAGTTGGTACCGGATAGTTAAGTTTATAATACTGTAGAGACAGTCCAACAAATTACATTTACATATAAAGTTTCCCTCTGTAGTTGTAGGAACTTATTAATTACGGCTTTGTATGGACATCTTCTACAAATACAGAGTAATTAGGAGCAGGCGGTTAAAGTCCTTGGTGAAATTGAGAGGTAGCCTGTTCCGTTTGTGGTTTACTTGATGAATAGTTTGGCGAGAGTCCCACGTCGACGGCACTAATAGCCAACACGCAACATCGGGATATTAAATCCTGTTGCGCTGCCTACAAAGGCTTCACTTAACGCCTCCAAAGACAACCCTGGGGGATTACGTATGAAGCAATTGCACATTTAATTCGATGTCGTACTATGTTTGGTTCGATATTGTACTGGGTAATACGCCCGTTACGGTTGTTGTTACAAATTGGAATGTTGCTACAAATACTTATATGTTTAAAACATGACTGTGAAAACAGCATTAAACTTTTTTTGATTGTCAATACTTGCAACAGTCGCATTATAATGATTGATGTACATGAATGTTAAAGTTTTCCTAGACAGTTATTGACGGTGAAATCCGAAATATGCTTATGCCAAAATATAAATAATACATTAAGTCTGAAGTTGGATATTTTAAAGGTCCGTTTACACAACGTAACATATGATGAAGGTAAAAACTTATCAAAATTTCCAAGGTTGTTTAATATAGCGCTCACTATTTTTAAGCATTCATGGACAACACCTTGACCTTACGAATCCTCGAAAGTTCAGATATTTCAAATTTATTTGATAGCTACACATTGTGAACATTGCATATTCCAAAAATGCCCTTTTAACTTAATCGGCTTGTAAAGCAGATAGGTACTTGTAGATAAATTCAAATTTTTGCAGTTTTATCTTATCGAATAATAATATTAACAGAGTACTAAATAGTATAGCAGTTAACTTTTGGCTGTCTTTTTGACTTTATATTGTATGACTATTTAAGTGTGTACGATGAAATGCAACGGAGTAGACTGTTGAGCTATGCAGGTTTCTGTATTTTAATTTATAACTCTTTATTACATGACTATATCACTACCACAGCAGGGTGTATCGTTTGATACACCTTCTGTAATATTGTAATAAAGCTGTGTTATGCCTTGCCACGCGCATTGATATGACGTGTTATGTAGTGACCCTACATAACACCATTCACTGATAAGAACAAAGGCATCCAAGCATTGGCATTTTTTGGAATGCACGGTTTAAAACGTGAATGGTTTAAGCTGAATGCACGTAGTATTAGTACGGAGTGGGTGCTGACGTTTTATATAAGGAATTGCTCAGCAGAGTTCCTCATGGTTGGTGTGGTCCTTGAAGAACAATCATGTCCTTAAGAAGTCAGGTCCTTTGCACTAGTGATTCTTCCTACGATTTTTATGTAAGACTATTTTTCTGTATTTAATTTAATGTAATTCAATTTTGCGTAAGGAAATAAAACTAAAAAGTAGGCAGTGCTTTGTAACTTATATACGCGCGACAGAAAACCACATTAAAACCGAACCAAAAAAGTTCTGGTCATATGTTAAAGCAAATCAATTCACTCAAGGTATTCCATCGATAATGCAGTACAATGATGATCAAGCATCTGACCCGCAAACAATATGTGATTTCTTCAGCGACTACTTTGCATCTGTATTTGAACCAGTGAACAGAAATTTAATCTATAACACGTTAACCGAATTAGGTATTGAAATGCATACTGGTAATCTACAGAACTTGCAACTTAGTCAAAATGACGTCTTAGAGACTTTAAAAAAATTAAATATTAACAAATCATGTGGTCCAGACGGAATAAGCCCTCTGTTCGTGAAAAGATGTGCGCATCAACTAGCATATCCATTATATTTGATTTTTAATAAATCTTTGCAAACTAGCAGATTTCCAAAAATATGGAAACTGGCTTATGTTACTCCGATACATAAATCTGGTAGCAAATCTGAAGTCAGTCATTATAGACCAATTTCAAAATTATCAATATTTGGGAAATGTTTCGAGTCATTAATTAACAAATACCTGTTGCAAAATGTATCACACATAATATCAAAGCACCAACATGGCTTTCTGCCAGGCAGATTTACGGTAACCAATCTGCTATGTTTCTCTAATTACCTAATCAACAGCTTTAACGATCGAACTCAAGTCGATGCAGTGTATACAGACTTCTCGAAGGCGTTCGGCAAAGTCAATCATACAATACTTCTGCGAAAATTATCTTACTGTGGCATTAGGGATCCGCTACTTGCATGGTTCGCATCCTATCTTACTGATAGGACACAGCACGTGGTTATCAATGGGCATATGTCTATCAAAAAGGAAGTCACATCCGGAGTCCCCCAAGGTTCACATCTTGGGCCTACACTTTTTTTAATATATATTAACGACTTACCCAGACATCTAACTTGCAGCCACTTGTTTTACGCCGACAATTTGAAAATATACCAGAGCATTACATCCACATTAGACGTCGAGCGCCCTCAGAGGGATCTTAACACTTTGAGCAGATGGTGCCAAGTCAATAAAGTCTTCTTAAACATTAACAAATGCATGTATATTCAATTTTCTAAAAACAAAATTTTAATTCCTGCTCGTTACGAAATAAATAATGTTACTTTGAAAAAAGTTAATTCCATAAAAGATTTGGGAGTCACATTTGACTGCAACTTAAGCTTTATCCCTCATATCGATCAAATAGTCGCTAAGGCCTATAAAATGATGGGTTTCATCCTACGAATAACAAAAGATTTTTCGGATATTCAAACTCTGAAGCTGCTGTATTATACACACGTTAGATCGACTCTCGAATATGCTGCCGTAATTTGGTCTCCGTTTTACGAAATTCATGTTAAAAGAATCGAGGCAATTCAACGAAGAGCTACAAAAGTCTTCTGCCACCGTGCTAATATAGTTTTTTACTCATACAATGATCGCTTGCATATTCTTGAAATGTCGAGTCTAAAAACCCATAGAACATTTTTAGATTTAACTTGTCTTTTCAATACTATCAACAAATATGATTGTAATGATCTCGTTAGTTTGCTTCTTTTTAATGTACCTTCGCGGAACTTGCGTAGTTCGACAGTATTCAGACTACCAAACTTTCAAACAAATTTATGTTATCATTCTGCATTTATAAGAATGATGAGAAAGTTCAATTTGCTGCTAAATGATGTGGACCTCTTTTCAGAATCACTATCTGCTTTTAAACGTGCTTGTCTGTCTAACCTAGTATTAATGCCCTCAAATATGTGAAAATATCTATCTCCGGTAGTCGATCGTACTGTCTTGTCTTTTCTGTCTTCTCTTTCTCTCTTCTTTGTTTGTTTTACTTCTTTGTAATCTTTCTCTATCCTAAATATTATAGTACCTTATAAGTACCTATTATTATGCATTATCTATGTTATTACTCATGTAAATGTATTCTAGGGTTCACCTATAATAGGGCCTCGGCCTGTTGGTGGACCAGTATATGTTCAAATAAATAAAAGTCGCCTGGTTGAACAACTGCAACTCTATTGTTTTAAATGAACTGTCAATATTTTTCGGTTCAATCCTTAAATCACTGGGAATTCAAAATCTCGCTACGAGTGGCATTCGAACCTCAGGCAGCCTCGTTGTACAACAGATGTCTAATCAAACAGGTAAGGACACTACAGATATGTCAGTTAGAAAGAGATAACCACTATATATTAAATTGGAAAGAAACCTCAGAAGCAGGCCCACAGAAGATCTAACTCAACATAAATGTTTGGTAAACCAATAATACCTTTATTATTATAAATATTGCGAACTGTTTTGTTTACTTATTGAGTGTAAGTATTGTGTAAACGCCATGTGTTAGTTGATGCAGAAGCTTTGTATATTCAGCATTCGCAGAATATTAAAATCACCTTAATATTTGAAGTGTTAATGCGCGACGGTCTAACCTTCATCACATCTGATTAAAATGAAGCTGACACTTAAGAGTTTGTTAAAAATAAACGAACGTACAAATCCCACATCCTTTTGATGACAGTGCTTGACAACACATCAAAAAGAACAAAACACGTTCAGTTTTAAAAGGGTTAATTTCAAAGATTTATAGAATATTTAACTACGTCGCAAGCGACCTGTATAGAACAATTTGGGTCAGTATCTACTAGCTTAGCTATTCGACACAGGTTCCATTACAATCGATATGGTTCGGACTTATTAGTAAATCAACGGAGACTGGTGAAGCATGGAGCAAATCCAAAAGAATCCATCAGCTCCACTGTAACCCAGCTAGGTGAATGGGTCCTCGGAGCTATGTACAATGTACATGGCAATATAGGAATGGCAATAATGAATAAATCAACTGGATCTTTAAAATTCGAAAGCAGCCCTTGCAAATGTTTATATCTGTATATTTTGAAACCATAAGATTTTCATTATTTGGCATAGCTATACATATGTAACATAACCTTAAGAGCACTCTGCAGTTTAACTTTATAATTTTAAATGTACAAGTACAAGCATGTACTATGTTTGACATTGTACATAAGTCAAACAATTAAATCGTGCATGATATCTTACCGATACTTTTAAAAGACGAAGTACGACAACAAGTCAATAAAGCGGTGGTAATATCCGTATGTCTAAACAACGTAATATGGAGGACTAAGAACATCAACATCCATGACCTGCCTTAGACCCGTAATGACATACGGAGCAGAACTAAGAGCCGATACGGCGACGTGCAGAAAACAACTGAGAACGACCGAGCTGAAAACGCTAAGAGTATTGATAAGCTACACACTACATGACAAGAAAAGAAACGCAGACATTGAAAAAGTTACGGACATAATTCTCTGGACGAAAAGTCGCAGAAGACGGAGGAATAAGTACGTAAAAAGGATGACAGAGGAAAGATTGGTAAAAATAGCTAGAAACAAAATTCCCCAGGCAGTAAACTTATCGGACGACCACATAAAAGATGGAGGGATAGTTTAGACAATGATAGAGACAATAAGAGATGGACAATCATGGTATAATTATTAATAGTAGCATAGTCTTTATAATCCCCAAACCCCAAGATAGAACAAGCGCAGTAAACAGATAATGTATCTCATTCGGAGCTCCTCTTGTATCCCATTAGGAGCTGTGCACATAACAGATATGTATAACCGAGATTTCCAATCTGTGTGTTAAATTGGTGGGTTAAATAAGTAAGGTTTGTAGTAAGTAAGAATTGTACTTTATAATAGATACAACAGAGAAGGACAATCGTGATGCTCAAGATTTGAGTGACAAGTAACGCCGTTTTAGTATGTAGTTAGAATAGCCAGCTTATATATGTCCAATGCTTATAAATCATGCTTATAATCCAATGTATGACCGATGTAGTACCGCAAGGTGGAGCATCGGTCCACTGACTCTACAAATAATTCTATAGTTGGCACAGTCCACATCCCAGGAATAGGCTTATACCTAATTGTCTCTTAAAGAAGGAATGTAAGTCAAAGCAATCAAAGCATGTAAATCGACCCCCATGAAATGTGTATTCAAAGAAGACCTAAAATTAATTTAAGTAAAACAAAAGTCCAATACAAACGACCACTCTGCACAACTACAATGGAGCAAATATACGAATTAATATTATTACCTACGTCTGGTGTAATTCTAACAAAGCAAACTGCTGCAATAATAAGATTGCGAATGTGGTATACAGCGTTTGGTAAGCTATCGTATATCCTAAAAAACCAAAATATTTCCCTACATCTAAGAACCAGAGTCTTTGGTTCCTACATCCAACCGGTTCTCGAATATAGAGCCCAAACATGGACCTTCACAAAGGCAAATAGATCCATGGAGTGGCAAACGCTTGGTATACCGCTTAAGGATAAAAAGCGGAATGAGTGTGTGCAAAGCAGAACAAAAGTTACTGACGTGGTCGAATGTGCAGCAAGTTTAAACTTGAGATGGAGAGAGTACAATGAACGCATAGAAGATGGAACACTCGAATTCGAAGATTGCGCCCATACACCGGTAAGAGATCGATAAGAGGAAAGACAACCCCACTAGAGATGTAGGCTTGATATGGCATAGAACAACCCATAACAGGGAGAGATGGACTCAGTCTACAGACATATGTATATTCAAGTATGGAAGGATAGATAGAAGGCTAAAAAGAAGAAAATAATCAATAACAGACCTCAATCGTCTGTGGTAGGCCCCGTAAGATCCTATTTGACTTGATGATTGAAATAAATCTGAAACCTGAAATCTGTTATTCTGGGGTTTAAGGTAAGTTTCACCTAATGTAAACTTGGAAACTTGATGTACATAGTACATTTATGGTCTACTTATAAACAAGCCCAGAGAATTACATCTTCGAAATGATTATTATTCCTTTCTTACAAACCCATTCCGAGAAACACCATTACTTTTAACTTTTTTAGGGGTTATTTTACAGACGATTTCACATTACTGGAAAATAATTGTTAAGTACTTCCTTTGTCAGAAAAAGAAGTAATTCTACTTGTGTTCAAGAACATATTTCATCTGGTTAACCGAAGTTTTTCTGTTGTATTCTCTTCTGTCTTTATATAAATTACCCAACTAGCACAAAATACTTTGATGTATGTAGTATTTGGCGGAACAGAATAAGAAAATAAATAAGTAATGTTACTAGAAACTGAGAATTCTGCTGCACACACATTAAAAGGCCGATTTATACCGGAATTTTATGAACGTAACCCGTCAGTTCGCAACATTTCGAAACTGTGTTATTGAAACTAATACGCGAGATGGAAATTTTTATTTAGAGATAATTAAATTCCTAACCGCGCTAATCCAACGTGTTCAAAACATGTAATTAACCGACGTCTGCAGCTGACGCCATCATTTAGTTTCATGTAGTTAACATTGATACCAATTATTTTAGAAATTGTGATTTACTGAGTTAATTAGTGCCTTGATGTTTATTACAATGTGAATTATAGGAAGCTTCATAAAATTTTACAGTAAATTGCTTAGTTTAATAATCCCACTCGAACGATTATCGTTTATTAGTGCTGGCAGTAAACAAATCATAGAAGACTTTAACTTTTATTTGCCCCCTTTTTAAAGAGGTTGCTGCCTTCAAAATGAAAATAATATTGGTGTCGGTCGGGTTAGGATATTTCAGTTGATATAAATGGCTTTACATCTAAGGCCACTAACCGTTTAATTTACAAAATCATTTTAGACTGTTTACAGAACGTCGTATTATGCCCATTATCTACAACTACCTAATATGGAATGGTAACATAAAAATTGATTCCATAAAATTTTATAGAACATTAAAACGAAAATGGGGAAAAGCTCCAGTGAAATAATACGTTATCAATTCTGCATGCCGATCGTAAATATCTAAAACTGCCGAACTCTCTACGTCATGACGGATCGACTGATTTAACGGTAACCTATGTCATCGGTCGGTGGAAATGGCAACATTTGTGAAGTTACAACTTTGAAATGGAAATCCCTCGAAACGACCGCTCGGGAGATGCATTGTCGTAAAAATCAAATATTCCAAGAGAATATTTTCTAGTTCATAATCTTCGTCTACAGTAATAAAAAGCGCAGTTCGCAGCTGTGTTACATTACAAATAACGAAGTTTGCGATTAGGTCTTTATTTTACGTCGAAATTCGGTCATTATTTTACTTCACTCGTATGCAACTGAAAGCAGTTGTGAAGTTTAAAAATGAGTGCACCGCCAAGTGGAAATTTCTTATTCTTTTCGTAATCGTAAATTTCATAACCGATGTGAGTATGAGTAGATTTTTCTTTTACAAATTTATTTTTGCATTTTCACGTCGTTAATAATTCAAGGCATTTGGCTAAAGCACATACGTAACGCAACGTAAAAACGTTATTCTCACGTCCAAAAATCAGAAAGTGTAGAATGGGCACAGAATTTATATCTGCTTGAGTGAATAAATGAATGAACTACTTATAAGATTTTATGGCACACCGACAGCCGTGGTCGTTACTCGATTTTTTATATCTACTTAAATTTCCATAAACGGAAATTTGATGAAATGATTTACAGATTTATTAGTTTTATAAATAGATGAAAAAGCCTTTGGTGAAAGAACTATGGAATATCCTAGACGGATCTGTTTCTCAACACAATTATTTCTTGGAATTTCTCAGCTTTTCTTTTCTTTCGTACAATAAGCAAGAACAATACTAACTGGCGTACAACAAAAATTAGAGATTAGGCCTTTTAATTGCTTTAAGTCGGGCTTAAATAACGAAAAGGAAGAAAATAAACAGAGGACAGATGACCGCTCTCGTCAGCGGGAGGCCTTGTAAAATCCTACCGGCTTCGCTTCATATCTCAAAATATAAAGCTTTTACGCTAAACCTTTTGTAAACAAATGGCGATTGATTTTGGTAAGTGAAAACCTGCCTAAGAAGTGAAAATTTAAAAGAATAAATCTTATAAATAAGCTTTCGTATTATTGCAGCATACTTGATCCAATAATAGTAATATAATGTATTTCACTACGCAGATTGGTAATAAAAATTCTGGTGAAGATTACACGAGTCCTGCATCGTTGTAACCGTGAGTACCAGATGGGCCAAAAAAACATCTAGTTGAAATAGATAACATTTGATATAAAAGAAAGATTACTGATTACAATTTGGAAAACATGTAAAGGAAGAAAACCAAAAGGTTTTTACGATATTCCGAGGATTTATTTCTAACAATGAAGGAACACGAGTATGTACCAATACAAATTTAGCACTTAAAAATACCTACTATTGATTTACATTTTGTTTAAAAATATGTTGAATGGGACTACCTCGTTGAAGGTACACAGTTCTTAATTTAAGTTAGAATAATGAAATAGCTAATTAAATCTGTTATTTAAATTTGTTAGTTAGGACCATACAGTTATTCCAGTTATCTTTGGCGTTCTACCAAATTTCTGAAAAGTTCTCTGAATGTAAACTTTAAATCAATCCATTTTTTGACCTATAACGTTCTTTCGTAAGTTATTAAAATAATATTTTCAATTTTTTTACACTATTGTGAATACCTTATGTAGAACCTATTAAAAAATATAAATGGAAATATTTATTGAAGTAAATTCTGCGTTCTTTTAGTGCCGTCAGGTATGAATTAGCAAGGCAGGGATCGACTGGGGCTTATCTTGGCCCAAAACCAGCCTTAAAAATTTAAAGAAATGCCATCCGAGGGTACTGGACTAACCTTTGAATATAAAACCCATGAAGAAGTAATACTCATATCTAGCGACTGTATTCAAATTTGCGACGGAAGCGGCCATTTTGAAAACCCATGTTAGACTCATTGTCGGGTTGTTGTGGTTGTTTCCCGCGTACTGTTGATTATTTCTGTTAGTATTCGCAGGTTTTATAGATACTTATGATACTTATTCTGGTGTATACATACTATAGTGCGTAAATAGACTAATATGAAAGATAATAAGCGGTGGAAATAGCGCGATGGGGTCAATCAGCCATATGCAAAACCCATCGCGGTCTTAAATTTGTCTTGCCTATGCTCCTTTCTGAGTTTTTATATTCAAAGGGACTAACAGACCAGGAAAAAAGCGCAGTAATGCATATTAAGTGGGGGGTAAACTGTATTTCGAACGTGGACTGTTATTTAAATTTATTGAAGGGACTGAAAGGAGCGGAAGGTACTGCAATTTTCGAAAAGGAAGGTTTAACATCCGCTTTCATCATTTTCTATGTAAACTTTTAAATCGCAAAGGATAGAGATTTATTTCTCTCTTGAGGCTTTATGTGAAACTGGAAAAGTGTGGTTTTATGTAACAATTGACGCTAGGATTATTTCATCCAGTTCCAAATCTCTTGAAAAAAAAAGATAAAGAAATATGTACCCTTTTCATTATATTTTCTGAAATATGTTTTTCAAAATCATGTAAATTAAAAGTTATATCAATTTTATAAAGGTTAATTCCTAGTTATGGATGGCCTTTAGTGGACGATGAAATGGACAAATAAGTGACAATTAAATCTCACACATGTCAAAAAGGGTGGAATGAACTTTGCAGTTTATAAAGATGGATAGTACATTTTCTTTTAAATCGACGTGTGTTTGGCAGTCAACACGTTCCTTTAAACTCATGGCATTGTAAAAATGCAAAGGAAATGCAGATAAAAATTTCAAATTCGAAACTATGAAGAAGAAGAAATGCAATTTTAAAATATGTAAGTAATTTCCGTGCTTGTAGAAGTCGTACTTTCTAAGTGCTCGGGTATTCTTCGCTCTCAATATGTACTCCCAAGAACATCGAACTTGTTGTGTATGCAATATAAACCACCGCGTTCAGTTCTAAGACATTATTAAGTCCTAACATTTTCGAATTTCACCCATACAAAACTTAGATTGCTCAGCGACTAAAGCATCAGAAGGAAAGAACGTCTTCAATTTTGTGAACAGTTTTTAGAAATTCTCAATGTCTTGACTAACAAGATCCATTTGCACTTAAATAATGGATACTGGTCTACGGAAAATCTACGGAATCTCCACATAAAAACTCTACGCAACTAAAAGGTTACCATGTGGTGAGGAGTTTCGAGATCAGGAATGATTGATCCTCACTTTTTTGAGTCGAATAATCAAACTGTAACGGTTAACTCCGATTATTATTACATAGCACAGCCATTTTAGAATAGTAAGGAAACTGGGTCTAAACGATGTAATGTTCCAGCAGGATGGTGCTACACCGCATACAAAACTCTGCAAAGTCATTTTCCTGGAAGAATCATTTCACAATTTGGTGACATCAACTGATTTTCGAAATAACGAGACTTGAATGCTTCTGATTTCCTAAAGCCTAAAATGCACAAGAATAAGCCTTCCACAACACTCACTAACTGAAGATTTTCATAGAACGGAAAATTAGATATATTAATAAATAGCAATTTATTGCCACATGTGATGCTGAATTTTGTTATACGTTTCAACAATGAACAGATCCTCATGATAATCATTAGGATGATGTTATTTAAGAAAATGTTTTAAATGATAAAATTGCATATTTCAATTTGAATCTGGTATTTAAATATGTGCTGATTATTTGTTGTTCGGTCATCATATCACCTACCAAAAACCATCCATGCCTGTTGGCTGACCTTGTACCATATGAACAAAAATTATTTAGATAAAGCGTGGCCTTGGAATTCTGAACGAACCTATTATGTAGAACCAACACAAAGCTGAACCTATCAAAGGCAGTGATTTTGTTCACCATGGCCATCTTTTATCTAAATAATTTTTGTTCATATGGTATAATACAGTTATAGGTAATATGACGATAATAAACGACACTAATCGAATACTCCTAGAACATAACCGAGATGAAGTAAACAGCAACGAACTCTTATACGAATTCAAAGGCGTTTCACCTCTGGCTTGGTTAACAAGTTGAGTTACCGTGCCCTTTTACCTCTTGCTAAAAGAGTTTCGCCTCTGGCGTGATTCACACGTTAAGTTACCGTGCTCTGTTAGTGCTCCTGATGAAGCACCTTAAAAAGTGGGCGAAACGATGAGTTATTCTTTCTCAACGGTGACAGGGCCCTAACTCGGAAAACGTTCTGTTAATTCTTAAGCGTTCATTAAATTTCTAATATTTTATTTTCTTTCATTTGACATTATGCAATAACGGATAAAACAACTAAACACAAACACCAACGATGTTTAAGAACTAAGGTAACATTCAAACAAAGGAAATTATGGTTTAGAGCTTTAGAGTGATATGTTATGATATGTCGACGCAGAAATTTGTGAAGTAAGCAATCCACATAACATCTTGCAAATAACTTTGGTTTCAAAGGGTAAAAATCGGAATAATTATGACCAGTTAACTAACTGTGATAATTAATGAATATGTCAATTAATATTTATATATTTTATTTATTTATTATGCATGGGATGTGGTTTATAGCCCATTGCACTTGAGCTCATCGTCTTATTATGCGCTCTAGGATTTACATCCTACAGGTTGGCTCCATTTGCCAAGTCTAAAATCTGTAAGATGCATTTACTCTTCTTCGGATGCCATTAGATCCACCCCAAAGCAACGCTGTCTTAAAGCATTCACAAAATATGTGCTCTGTAGTTTCATCTTCCTCCTCGCAAAATCTGTAGTTTGGGCCATTTACATATAACACCAATTAATAAAAGGCGCCTTCTGAACTTGTAGTGTCCTGTCAACCCAACTAAACTACATTTCTCGTTCTTTCGCTGCTTAAAAGCAGTAGTTCCCCTGCTCTGACTGAAGAGATTTTTCAGGAACATCCTCGACTTCCCCTTCTTCCACTATCTACCGACTCCTTTATGGCCACATATGCCAACCCGTATGTTGGTGCAGGTCCGATTAGTGTTTTTTTTTTGCTCCCAGTTTTGCAAGCTGAACTACTCCATTCCCTTCCACATTTTGGTGTCCTGGCAAATGCATTGATTTTAGATTTGAAACCGTATTAGTTAATATATCTAATTATTTATTAGATTTTGTGAATGCCGTCTACGTAAAAACTTTCAGGTTACAATTTAAAAGTGACGCATTGTATAATATATGTTATGAAAAATCCTTTTTTTTTTAATTTGTACTGCTTATTCACAACCTGCACGCTATTTACATGGAGCTATAAGTAAATGTGTTATAAGAACATGAATAAACAAATCATCCATTGATGATACTCTTTACATGCTTTGGGGCCGTATGGGCTTGAATTATCTTCATCTGAGAGTTGTGCTGGATCGGACCCCCATTATGGCGGTCCGATCCAGCACAACTCTTTTCAACCTTCTTGTGACGTTTGGCGTTTGGGTTGTCATTTCTGCAACATATCTGTTTCCATGCCTTTTTAGGCATTGGTGGTACATTATTGATAATTTATTACTTTCTTCCATAATGCATGGAACTTGGATCGTTGTGTAGTGTTAGATTGGCGACTTACCAGGGCGCATTGGCTATTGAGCGTCCTGCGCTACGATTGGAATCGTTACAAGATTTGAGGGCTTAACCTCACAGTTGAATGTCCATATGGGCTTTATTATGCACTTGTAGGGTAGGTGGAAATTTATTTTTTTGAAAATAATTACAATTGCTTGTTATTCAGATCCATTTGCTTCAACATCACTTTTATAGTGTGCATTATACAGCGCGATTTATGAAACGTGGCCATGATTCGTTGGAATGTTATCCGTTCTAGTTGTTGGCATGCCTGGCACTCGTGAGTAGATCTAGTACGTGAACCATTGCAATTAAAATTCCCTAAGATGGAAATCGAACGCCGAATCCAATTTTGTATTTGAATTCAAATTCTAACCTTTAATATTGAATCCAGTTGCCTATTCCTAACATTGGATTCAAATTTATTTCAAGTTTAATTTGGAATAAATATTTGATTCTTCAGTACTAATCTAAAATTTATATTCAAATTGTGAATAAATTTCGAAATAAAAACTACAACATAGTAAGGTCATAAGTCCTGTTAAAAACCCAAACAGTGATTTTAAAACTGAAATCTTGTTTTGTTTCGGCAACAATATGTGTTTGAATCGGATACTTCTTTTTGTTTATTGACTTGAAATTCAAACCTGAAGTAATCAAATTTAAAAGAAAGAATTACACAGTGAACTAGGAACTAAAAATTCTTGTATCATGAAAAGTAAACGTTCCTCAAATGTGATCTTCTGAAAATGAGTTTGCAAGTTAAGACTCTAAGGCTGATATTTTAAATCCGACAAAAAGCCCTTTAATCGATTCAGAGACTTATTAAAAAATATAAGACGTCAATTTTATAGATTTGAATCTGGTAAAACTTAGATTTATCGGATTACTAACAAAATAGCATTACTACTACTTCAAGCAAGTGACATTGAAGATTAGAGAATTTAGTAAATTAGATCGAATTGTTTACATATCAAGTGATCCAATTTAAAGTCATCCTCAGAAGGCAATACAATTCAAAATCATGTTGTACATAGATTTAGAAAAATATTATATCCCTTTGTTTCCAGACGTATTTTAAAATAAATTATGCGATTATATGCGTTATTTGTTTTGTACCTTATCGACATTAACATTTGCTGAATCTAGCTAAGACATGATTTTTAACTTCATAACCATCTAGGGTTGACATTAAACTTGATCACTTTGATACGTAGATCAAAGATAAACGAGGGCAAACTATTATCCCTGGCTGGCAAAAGTACTTATCACTAGCTAAATATTATTAGGTTATTACTCTGACTTGAACCTATAACTTCTGTATTTCTAAATCTTTCTGGCGTAACCAAACAATTTTATAAATAAATCAATAATCTGCTACGAACTCAAAAAATTAAACTGAAATTTTACAACCTGGCCCTTGCATCGTTTATTTAAGGGAGAGAAAACATCCTCCTTTGATTATAATTTTAATGCAAACAAAATTAGCGTTCCCCTAGCAATTTCATAGGATTAACATATCACCTTGACAGATCGAGAACTGTTTTTACTGGTTGTAATTTGCTTGCAGCAGTTGCTTATTCCCCCCTTTATAAATCTTTATTAAACCCTGTCGTTGTTCCCTGCACTGTTGCAAGTTCCCTTGCAATCAACCCCACGGACTTGCTACAGACGGAATTATCACCTTCTTGTCATAATGATAAATTGCTAACGATTCGTTATATTGTGGCACTGTTAGTTTGCGAGTTGCGGGATGATGATTAGGTTTGGATGTAGAAAGAGAAAGGAATACTGCGACAACTTGGAATTTTTTATCATAAATTAACGCTTATTACGGGTAGTTCACTTAGAAAATAGAATTATTTAAAAAGCTTGGGTTACCCTCGGCACTTTAGAGAATGTCTCAGATATAAACCATATTGATCAGGGATCTTATTGTAGCCAGTCGCATCTTCGACTGAAATCACTTTATTCCCTCTGCGTTTTACTCTTCTTATCCTTAATACTTTTAACAGCAGCGAAGGAAAAAACTAAATTTAGAGATAAAAGTGTAGGATTTAAGTTAAATCGACTTTAATTACTATCCCGCTGATTGATTTTCTCTTTAAAAAAATTGTTTTAAGACGAATTAAATTTAAATTTTATCTGCGCCTCTAAGGACTCTAAGGAGTGTTTAACATTTTTCAAACTGTCTGACAAAAAATTAAATCAGTTTGCGTTTTTGTTATATTTATGTCGTAAGAATTACATTATTAGCAATTTACTTTAACTTTCATTCTAAGACTTATTTCTGCATGTTATATCCTGAAAGGGCTAACCATAATTTCAATAATATTTGTGTTTACAGTTATAATCTGGATGAACTTTGAAAACGCAAATAAGGAACTCTTTTTTCTCCGTTGCAGCTCCTTAATTAAACCGGAGGATAACCTTACCCGTCGAAAGAAGTGAAGATCAACCAACAGTGTTAGCAGTGTTGCGAGGTTAGCAGTTATCAAAGATGTTAGTATGATAACCGGATCACTGATTTAACGTTCCTTCGGAAGTATGGCCTTTTATACATTTCGGGCGGGATATCGTCGGTCTCGGGAATTGAACCGTGAAACCAAGACCTTTTACACGTGGCTATCCGCTCCTCATAGATATATCTTGTAGTATATAAGAAGGATAATATAGTTGTCGATTCAAATCCATTAATTACTATATGGTCACAAACTCCACCACTTGCAACTGAAATCTACTGCAGAAAACATAATTCCCCAGTACGACAGAATAAACATACAAGAAATTGGAAATGCGGGATATCAGAACTAGTACTGAAAGTAGTTGCAAAATATTTTACTTAAAAAGGACGAATATACTAACATAGTGGATTAAGAATGATGGGATTCTTTAAGAATAAAAAGCGTATGTGGAGTATCGTATATACAGCATGGTGGTCTAAGGAGATCCGAAAAACGGTACAACAGAAAACCAAAGGGGAAAGATGTAACTGAGAACATAAAAAGAGTAGACGACTATGAAAATTACATAACCCAAAAGTAAAAGCATCAAATCTCTCTTCCATAGGTAGGTTAAAATCAAACATGTTAAAAAATCGATAAAGGGTTAAAGAACTAATTTAACAACAACTAGACAGCTTTATAGAAAGTGCTGTGGTACTTTAGAAAACACGAGAAGTGGATTGGGCCACATATACAGAATACAGGGAGAAACATTAGCTGCTAAAGGAGTAATGAATAAATGGAAAACATACTTTGAAGAGTTGTTAAATATGGAGCCAAATGCAAATCAAAAGCTTAGAAGACTTGCAGAAAAACACGATGGTAAGGATAATCAGATAATCACAGAGAAGGATCCGCAACAAGTAATCAGAAGGTTGAAAACGGAAAAGCAGCCGGTCATGACAAAGTTGGTCAATAAATGACCATTAAAAAGGACTTACCGTGCACTTTCAGTTGTATTTTAAATCATACGGAGAAGAAGAAAATGCCAAAAGAAAGGAGATAATGTTGAACGTGGTCAACAGCAAAATTTATGTATGAGTTTTGGATCTTGAAAAGCATTTGGTAGAGGGAGGTGGTTGGGAATAAATGAGAAGTGGGTCAAGAGCTTGTCTAAAATGTCTAAGCAATAAAGAACCCATATCGAAAGTACAGGAATTATAATAAAAGGATCGAAAACTACAGCTTAGAAGAATTCTAAAAAAGAAGCGGGTAATGGTAGAGACGTTAAACTCCCAGTTGTTTGTCATTCGAATAGATAAAATCATTAAGCAATGCAATCTATTGCCGAAAAAGATGAATATATGTAAGCTATTATAACGGATGTTTACAAACTGTCAACATCCCAGTAGGTTATGATTTCAGAAACATATTTCGTAATTAGATTCAGAACACAAAACCGAACGTCAAGATTTGCAAAATGTCATTGTCTATGATTTAATCTAAGACTTGTAATTTGTTTTTCAAAGCAACTGAGATGTCGACAGTTTATAGATAGACGTTAGAAAGCAACTGGTTCTATAGTACCACTTAGTTTTCGCTGATGACATGGTTTTATTAGTAAAAAATCTGATGTAAGCTAAACATATGGAAAACCTGGTAAGAAGAGATGAACGAAATGAGTGTGAACAAAACAAAAGTGCTAACGATTATGTTATCTGCTAAATGTTTTTCTCATCAAATCCCTTGAAATTAGGACAACGATCTCTGTTTTAATAATTCTGTTACCTTCGGGGTATGTTCGGCATTATCAATTTCCAAAAATAAACCATAAAATTAAATTTGAAAAACGATATATGTTTACCTGAAAGAATCTTCTATTTTATTACGTCTATTCATAAATGACATCTTGTCTCTGTCAATATTATATTTTGATAGTGCTTCGTATTGGATTTTCGTGTAAGGAATGAAATTTACTTTCAAAGGTCAACACTAAAGATCGTTCCTTACAGAACGTTCTTTTTATATCCACACTCTGTATTTTTATTACGCTTGCACCTGTGAAGCACAGTATAACCCTGCCATATAACACTAGCTATGGCACCCGATAAGAAAATACATAAACACAAACCTTATCCCCGAAGGCTATTGTCTCTATGATCGATATTGAAAAGTTTGTTATGGGATGCGCGTCTCCTGTTAACCGGATGCGAATGTGTTGTCGTGGCGCCACGCAGACCCTTCCTGCTACATTACAACCCCGACAGCTTACTTAATGACGTCATTTATAGAAGTTATATCAAAAAAATATTTGCATACCAAAGCAAGAAGTATTATTAAAACTTTCCCTTCGAATCATTCAAGTATTCTGATAAAGTAATTACTTTACGTAAAATCAAAGTCGGTTTGGATTTTCTACAGAAAGCATCGATAGGCATCAATAAACGAGATAAAAAAATGCGGCCGCTTTGATATTATACAATCTTCCAGAAACCGCAGAGTACTTTTTGTGTTTCATTTCTATAAAACTTCAGAATTGTGAATGTCCTAGTGCTGCAATAAAACGAAGTGTCGCCTTGGAAGGAATCCTTTTTTCCTTCTCAGGGCTGGAAAAAGTTTTTTGAGCTTTAACTTGACCCAAATGCGAATAAAACCAACAAAGATCCGTGCAAACGCATTATCTTTTACGACTACTATACTGGACGGTAAATAAAAGTGAAGTATCCTTTTGGGAGAATAAGTTACCCCCTATCAATTGTTATAGCGGCGTTAACATTGCTTGCTATTTTATACCCTCGAGCGTTTTCGCGAAGTCTTATTTTGATAAACATTTAATTGCAGCGACGTAAATATGCATCCCGACGTAGCTGTAAACCAAGCTTGATGTTTTCGTTAGTATAATAAAGATACTTTCCCGGATAAGTATTTCGGTTAAGAAAAGTTTGAAAAAATTCTTCATGTAGTTTTATTCAAATCTAACAAAAACTCTAAGTTTCCGTTCTGAATATCAATATCCGATAAATCAATAAAACCGGATCACTTTGTAATTCGCCATGAACATAGACGATGAAAGGCAAAACACGTTGTTTTACATTTAGTGTTTGCGTGCAGCTATATTTTTACATAACCTATTTTAATAAATTCTAAATCACGTGCTGTCATTTTATACAGGGCAATGTATTCATAGCCACGTAGTGGCATCTCCATCCCCTATCTCTACAGACGTGCCCAGATAACTTTTACACGCATATACAAACGTGCAACTCCACGTGAAAGGGATTTTTTTTCTTTTCACATTTCCACTTCGTCACACCGTCAGCTTGGTTCGCTTTAAATTTAAGAACCAACGGACCTTCGTGAATATAAACAGTTTATATATAAACCGAAGGTTTTTAATACAACCATGAATTTAGAGCATGTGCCGACAGTCATCCCATACATTCGGCTTAGGTACTAAAAACTGTCAATAGAAAAATAATGTAAAAGCAAGCTATTAAATCATCCTGTTATAACTATAACATAACACGTGCATCAATTATTTATTAAAACAAGAATTAGAAAACAAAATTGATTTGGAAAAATTCAAAAGCATTTATAGAACTCTTACGAAAACAACAAAAAGAGCGAATCCTAAGCAATTTTACAATCGTTTGAATCATCCAAAAACAGAATATTCAACTAACTTCTAAAGTTTTTCAAGAATAACCAAAAGAAAATGGTTATCAAAACTCTGACAAAGGCCAAAACAGTTTTACTGCCTACATACAATAAAATGCTGAATGTTGAATAAATCTGAATGAAAATTGAAATGCCAAAAAATAATTGTTGAAAATCATCTTTTAAAAGTTAAAGTAGTGATGAGCCGAGCCTAATATCGGTTTAATCCTATTCGTGCTTGGTTAACAACCAGCTTGTATTACATTTGTAATAATAAACGTCGTTCTTTCTTAAACCCTCGACTATGTAGGTATATATTTAATACAGAGCTTCAACTGAAAATTAACCATGGTCTAATCTAACGATAAAAGACTTCATCCTACTTTATTGTTTTTTAATGATCATATACAAGCCCAAGATCATATTTGGCCCAGTTAAGACTTTACACCTAATTTTTAAATAAGTGTGATTTATAAACTCAAAAGAAAATATTTTTACTTAATATTCCTTAATCATAATTACAATAGTTTTTAACAATATGTCAAACACTTTTAACAATAATAATAACTGTAAAGTGACTACAAAATGGTGCTAACTGAAATATTAACGAAAAGTCATGTGAATTGGACATTGCCATAGTGTGATAGTAATATTTCCTGCATCTGCAATAATGTAAGGTTGCATGTCCGCTCGAGGAAAAAAAACTGGTAGAGTCATTCGGGGTAACTGAGCGCAGCGGGTAAGTGTGCGCACGGGCTGTATTTTGGAAATGTGGCAAGGGCGGCCAAACGTTTTTTCCGAAAAATCAGCGACCCCAGCTTTAGACTTATTTCAGACATGTCACTGTGTCACTTGTCGCTTGCTCCATAACTAATTACAATACAACAAAATTTGTGATATCAATTAATAGATTTTAACATCGCGGAAAAGTGTGTCATACCCAGGTTTTTTATTTGCAAACGGTGAGTATTTTTTCATGCTGTCAGAGCCAATCTCAGAATGAATATCAGTAGAAAGCTTAAGGTTATAATCGTCACTATCGGATTCGCGATTTTTGTTTTCAATTTTGGTCCCGGGGGGCAAGTGTGCGCGGGTAAGTGTGCGCATGCGTACACTTGCCCCTATGCGTTCACTTACCCCATATGGGTGCGCACAGTTACCCGCAATACGGGTCAAGTGAACGCATGCCGACAAAACTATTTTATCCTTAGTTTATGAGAAATTTAGGGAATTTACTTTTTTTGTTAAAGTCGATGTGCAAAGAATAATAAATGCTCCATCTAAAAATGTTGAAATTGTTTTCATATACTTTTTATTTAATAGGGCTTAGAAGTCTAAAGTGCGCACACTTAACCCGAATGACTCTAAGTTTGCATGCGCCCACTTGCCCCGTATGCGTTCACTTGCCCCATACGGGTGCGCACAGTTACCCGCAATACGGGTCAAGTGAACGCATGCCGACAAAACTGTTTTATTCTTAGTTTATGAGAAATTTAGGGAATTTACTTTTTTTGTTAAAGTCGATGTTCAAAGAATAATAAATGCTCTATCTAAAAATGTTGAAATTGTTTTCATATACTTAACTATTTTTATTTAATAGGGTTTAGAAGTCTAAAGTGCGCACACTTAACCCGAATGACTCTAATGCTGCTGAGTATATCAAAATTCTTAGAGGTAGTTTAATTCTGTCTATTCATATTTTGACGGTTGAGACGAAATTGAATACACTTCCTATCAATAGGCTCGATCTCTTCCCTACTGCAACCCTTTGATATATCTTGAAAAGAAAATCCGGCTATCACAATTTCGGAATTAAAAAAAGGGCTCACTCAAATTTATAATTAATTCACGCCCTAAGAGTGCAAACATTTAGCATATACCGTGCCTAACCGAATTGTTTTGGAAATTAATGTACCGTAGTGATAAGTGATAGCCATTACACTCGGGTCGTTTTTTAATTTGTCAGTTACCATTACCAACTATTCTTTATTATACTCGTATGTTCGGTTTAAAACTTTTTACAATATTTTTGGAAAATTTGATTAAAAGATAATGGCCAAAAATATTTCCTTGTGTATGTACAAAATAAAGATTTTAATAAGATATTTGTAATCTTAACTGGATTATATTATATGATTCTGCACTGGTGAATGATGGGCATCAAAAGTATTAAAATTAATGTGTAAAGGTGTGAAGAAGTTCTCGTTCTAAGGAAAGTAAAATTACGAAATCTGTAAAACAAGAAACATAATAAAAAAAACTGGGAAAGTATTTAGAAAACGAATATCAAGGATAAAGAGAAAAACTGCTAAAGACGTTGAGAAAGCTAAGAATAAAACGCATGACAACCACAAGAAAGAAGAATAAGAAGGGTTTATTAAAGTTAAAAAGAAACAAGAACAGAAAAATAAGGAGAAAATAAGTGCAAAAGAATGAAACGCTAAAAAATAGACAGAAAGCAATCTTTCATTAGCACAGGTGAATGAGTCTCTAGAAAAATTCTGTACATCAGAATTCCTTGGGAAATCTGTGAGAATGCCAAGATAAAAGTAGTTGTTATTACTATGAACTGACTTTCGGGGAATTTTACAAAAATCCATTCAATTTGATACTGGAATGTCACTGTATTTTACCTCTCGAAGAAGGGCAAAACTATAAGTAAAAATAAGAAGAAATACGAATAAAAGCAAGGAGAATATCAAAAAGATGAACAAAGTGTTTCAAAATAACAGTAACATTAGTTTACTAATCATAACAAACAAAACAAAATACCAAACAAAACGTAAGCCACTCTACAAAATAGTATAGTAGATAATTTCTATGAGGTATAAGAATACATGTAATACCACAATACAGCAGTAGGCATAATCAAGAAGCGTGTTAGAAATAGTGAACACTCTCGAAGTCTCCAGTATAGTTATTCAAGAATAAAGCGGCGGTGGCATTTACAAAACCCCGTCCGGGAAAAAGCATTAACTCCCTTAAACGTATGACGCGCGTGATTTAAAACAAATATTAGTGAAGTAAATAAACATTCAATGAAAATAAATTAGATTAGTGTCTAGTTCTAGTAACATCAGTGTCAATAAATTAGTAAATAAATGTCCTGTAATATTTATATTAATGTAATTATTTAGTTTAATAAACAGAAATCAAGCCCAAATTGAGATTTACAGTTGTATTAATATTTGGATTCATTGACTATTCATTGACATTATCTATAGTGAAATCTAGTTTTAAACAAAAACGAAAACATTTTATGCGCTGAAGGAATAATGGTCTTCTATAAACACATACGTAAAGGTAACTTTGTATTACTTAATTCCAAAATTCATTGAATTTTGAACAGGTAGGATTCTGGAAGACAATTCTTATACACTACATGTGACGTAAACCTGAGGGTAATTATTAAAGTGAGTTAAAACTAAATCACTACAAAACTGAACTTTAAATTTTTGAGTAAGGTACTTAATACCTTCGGATATAAATTAAATTTAAATTTATATAACCTTGTTCAAAATATTGTATAATTAACATATTACACCTAAAACTGTTATCAATAATTTTTTCTGAATTTTTGAGTTCGTCATAAACAGGAATCCTTTGATGATTAGACTTAAGTGTTTTAAGAGGTTTCAAAAGTGGAGCATTTTCTTTAGTTACTTCCATTGATTTAATAGGATTACTTATTAAACAGTGTTGTAGGGAGAAACAAGAAAATTCAAATCAGATTGCACGTTATTTAAGGGTAGCTTCTAATAAATAGTGTAACTTATATAACTAATATAACTCATCAGCGGACATGTGTAGCTACCGTAGATATTTTTATTACTTACTGTTACACATAAAATTCCCCACGTTATAAAGGCTTTACGCATGATGCGTCTTCAATAGAACTAATATAGTTATTATGAAACAGAGCGTGTTCTATAATTTGATGTACATAAATAAAAAACGATTTTCGAATGTCAATCTTTATTGCAAATGCCATTGGTATTTTTTTTATATTGTATGGTATAAACTTTTGGCATGCTTATAGTGGTGATTCACATTTTACGCACATCACCCAGTATAGAGAAAATGTTTCTCTTTTCATCAGACTTGAACATGAATCTTTCGTTATAAAATTATTTAGATAATCATGATGATCATGAATTAACATGGAGCAGATCCCCGTGGATCAATCCTGGATTACGCCAGGTGCACCCCATGCCAATGAGGTGTGAAGGGATTTGTTATAATAGGTGGGGATTAGGAGCACTGTATAACGTTAACATGCCTGTGACGTCAGCCGCTAGACACCGCTTCTACAGTGCAAGGTAGTTAGTAGATCATATATTCAATGGGAGTTGGATATAATATGACCGATATGGTTAAACATGTTTGATCATTTTATACTAACTTAGCGCAGACATGCCTGCCCTATTACATGTTATTTTATGCTAGCTTAGTCTAATCATTATTATTATCATTATTCAAATTCTTGTTTTCATTTGCGCTTTACAGGTATACGTATTCCTTGTTTCCTTATTTTTTATTGTCATTGTTATTATGGTATATGTTCCTTCGTCGTTCTTCTACATTGTTTGTCGATATTTACATCTTCTTCCTCTACTTCTATTTCCCCGTTGTCTGATTCTTCTCTTGAGCCATATCTGCGGTTTATTTCCTTCTTCATCATAACTTTGTTTCTTACCTATTCTTTCCAGGTTTGTAGTGGTATACCCGATAGCTCTATATCTTGTTCCAGTGCTCCCCCCCCCCCCCCCAGAATGCTTCCGCTCCCAAATCTTCAATATAGGCGTCGGTTTGCATGACGGGCCGAAGCTGTGATCCAGATGATCGTGTTTGGGCGCTAAGTCTTTAATTATTTTCTTCCAGCTGCAGTTGCCTTTCTTCTTGGTTTTCCCTCACATATTTGCGATTTTCCAAGACTTTTTTCTTCAGTTCTTCTTTGTTTCTTCCACCTTCTGTTAATTGGTCTGTCATTGCTGTAAGTAGACAGTTTCCGTCATCTGCTATTTTCTCTATTTGAATTCCATAGCGGGCGATGTAAAGCATGTCCCATAAGTAACCGGACTAAATTAAACAGCAGATGTTTCAGTAACAACAGAAATTTCAAAACCAATTTTATTTATATTTTCAAAGGTCATTATACAAGTTTCCAAAAAAATTAACAATCAAACTTTAACATCGTTTTTAGAGATTTTGAGCAACATCCTCTTTCCGTGCTCCATAAGCTTTTGTCCATGGTTTGCAGCAACTTCAGATGATATGTTCTTCCAGACCCGTTTAAAGGAATTAATGTTTTTTGGAGTTTCTGTGCGGGTTGAGTATTTTTCTTTACAAATCGCCCAAAATGGTTCGCTTGCACGTGCTTGTGGTAGATTTGGAGGATTTTGTTTTTAGGTACGAAATTAACATTACAGCCATCCAAGTAGCGTGTAACGTTTTTAGCGTAATGTGAGGTTGCCAAGTCCGGCCAGAATAATATATTGGCCTCAGAATGGTATCTTTGGATGAAAGGAATTAATCTTTTCTCAACACATTCGCTTAAATAAAGATCTGCATTGATGGTGCCGTACGTTATAAAGGGCTCCGAAACATTTCCCTCACCGTCCATCGCCTGCCAAACTAAATATTTTTTGAAAAACTTCGTTTTTTTCTTGACTTTTTGATCATATTTAACTTCTTGAGGGTTGGAACAGTGAAAAAATTTTCGTCCAGGTACTTCTTTTGGGTCTACCGGCACGTAGGTCTCATCGTCAAGTATCAAAATGGAAGTCCGCAATTTGTCAACAACGTAACGCGCGCCAGACTTCGCGCTTTTCTCCTGATTGTTGACATAACGTGGCACTATTTTTTTTTGTTCGAGCTTTCATCTTTAGGTCTTTTGTCTTAATTCTAGCTATAGTAGATTTTGAAACTTTTACCTTATTAGAAAGGACACGTATGGAAAGATCAGGCTGATTTTTAAACTCTTTTTGAACACGCCTTACAAGTTTAGGCACTGCTACTATTCTAGGTCGACCAGATAGCTGCTGATATTTACATTCTCCGGTTTCTTCATACCATTTTACAATATCATAACTAGTGCTCTTGACAACTCCTTCAATTTTAAAGTGGTGGTAAGTTTTTGTTTTACATTTGTTTGCCTGTTTTAAATAAAACTGGAGAATTCGCAATGCGCGGGCCTGCTTTTCACAGCGCGACATTTTAATACCAAAATCAAATTTCATATTTCCGTCAATTGTTTTGTATAAACAGACGTTGTACTTTTCAATGGTATCTAGATTAATTGCCTCCCTTTTCGTTTTGGTTTTGGAAATGGACCAACAGACTTAGTCCGGTTACTTATGGGACATGCTTTACTTGATTTCGCGTTCCCTTCCGTTGCTTATGACTTCTGGCTGTCTTCCCGCTCCTAGTATAGTTTATGTTGGTTTCTCCTGTGTTTATGCTTACTTACTAACAATACTAACTATGAACCCTGCTTTCGATGTATGTACAAATATGTACAAATCGCATGCACTTACTGCCAATTACCGAATTTCTGTAATACTAAGCGCCATTATTATTCGATTTCCATTCTTCATACTCAAGCATTACCTTACAACTGTATTTGAAACACCCAAATTTTTTTGGATCGGTCAGTTCCTACCATATTAAAAGTGCCAACTAACGCTGCAGATACGAAAAGAGCAATAATGGCTGACCGTGTCGCCTCCTTGAAGAATGAACATAGTAAAAATGTGCCGCTTGGTATGGACACACACACAAACACCATTTACACTAAACCCACTTTTTGGTTTATTTATTCACCAGTCTTATTATAATTACAATCACTGGCACTTTCTTATTGGCCCGGCAGCTCTCGTGTGCTAGTTATACGATTTATTCCTTTAAAGAAAACTTAAAAAACATTGAAGCATTCCGGAGAGCTTCGTAAAGCGTGCGTCCTCTGGCATAGTCGGCACGCTTCCTCTACGTTATAAAATCATTTAAATAAATGTAAAAAATTAAAGGCGCGCGTTAAGTTGTGAAAGTTAGTAATTGAAGCGATTTATAATAGATTCTAAAGCACTATTTAAGTGTAAACTAATAATATAATTTTTGAAATATTTGTAAAATCAAAATAAAAACTTGAAAGTTACCAACAGTCTTATTTCTTGCAAGACTTTAAATGTTCAGAACCTATTTCGCCATTTTCGGTTTCTTGCTTTTTTCGCAACAATTTTGTATTCTAATCCTATCAAGGGTGAAGACTGATAAAATGAGAAAAAATCCCCTATTTACCAGCTCGAAAGAGTTATACCATACAATTTAAAAAATTTATAATACATATGGTTTTATGGGAATAAAATCATAAACAAAGTCACCACAATAATCGGTATAGTAAAAAACAATAGGCCATAGGTAATAGTATAAGATATTGATAAATATCAACTGCTTTTCTAGATTTCCAACATAACTAAAAACAAATACTAGAATAGCTATCTGTAGTAGAACAATTATTGTAATCGCTCGAAAACCCTACAAATTAACTACCAGAAACTTATTTTTTATTCACAAGAATAAAAGCAGAAGAAGCAAGAACCAAGTCAAAAATATAAGCATCAGGAATTAAATAGGTACTTGAATATTAAGAGTAACAGTACATAACAGACTCAAGATGACATCAATTCAAAAAAGATTAACTAGAACAAATAGTTCCGATACACACGTAGAATAGAAGGGACAAGACAATCCCCATAAGTTTGGGAAACAAAATCAAATCTTATCGCAGAACAAAGCAACAAAGTACTCCAAAAGAAAGTATAAACAAAGCATAAATATAAAAAACATACAGAAAATACACCGAAACGGAGGCAGATTTATAAAAAATGAAGTAAAACTCTTAATATCAATGCTAAGTTAACACCATAAGATTAAGAAAATAAGGAAACAGAAAGGAAACAAATATAAATACCACAAAAGGAGAGAGTAAAAAGTATTCTAAAAAATATTTAGTAATACTCGATAGTGCGAACAGTGCTTGATTAAAATCTGATAAACTTAAATGGGCTAACTGAAACATGTAAATTACAAATAAAACCCCAAAACTGCTTCCCAACTTTATGAATTATGGGTGTGGATCATATTGAAGAGCAAAAAGTGTTATCGAGTTAAGTGAAACCTTTATTCTAACTTAAAATTAAAATCACTCACGCGTTACCCTCCATTAATTCAAACTTTTTCTTTTAAAAATTTCAAAATTCTAATAAACAAACTGTCAATGCCAGAACCTAATTTAAAAACAAAGTGGATCGTAAGAAAATCAAGTTCACAAGACGCGAACACGTATGCATTCGATAAACTTTCACTTTTCGATGCTGTCATTTCTTTTAAATCATGGGGAACATAATCATTTTTGTACATGACATCAGCTCTGCTTAATGACCTTAATCCTGTTTATTTGTCTGACGTCACATTTAAAATTAATTTTATAATGCACCTGCAAATAGGTAGTAAGACGTAGAATTTTTCACGGCCAGTCACACTAAATTATTGTATTTGCTTTGATATAGTTTGAATTGGCCTTTTTTCGCAAAAATTAAAATGAAGTTGGTAGAACCAAACTGGAGATATCCCAAGAAATATACGGAGCATCTTGTAACCCTTTATTAATTCTGAATAGGCAACCATTCACACTTCTTTTATAATATTTACCTGTGATATGTAATATGTAATATACAGGGTGATTTGTGAGGAATCCCCCATATTTGGAAAATGTGTTCAGGGAACTAGAAGAAACAAAAAAAGTATAATAAACATATGGTCAAATTTCAACCGTTACTGAGATATTGTGAAAATAGTTTTTAATCAGGTGAATTTATTGTAGAGCATTAAGAATGAAAAGTGTTTATTTCGTAACATAAAATACAAACTAATTAATAGAATTCTCAAAAATACCACCGTTCACCTCGATGCATGCGTCAGCTCGTTTGTGAATTGCACTGGTAGCTCTTTGAAGCGCACGGTGATTATCTCTGATGAGTTAGTTATTCTATCGAGTAGTGCCTCTCTTGTGTTCACTTTCGTTTTATAAACTAATGATTTCAGCCATCCCCAAAGGCAATAATCTAGAGGAGTGAGGTCTGGTGGCCAATTCTGAAAACCCCCACGGCCAATCCAGCGTTGAGGGAAGCGATTGTTTAGATGATTAATATCTCAGTAACGGTTGAAATTTGACCATATGTTTGTGATACTTTTTTTGTTTCTTTTAGTTCCCTGAACACATTATCCAAATATGGGGGGTTCCTCACAGATTACCCTGCATATTGGCTATTTAGGACCACTAAGAGGTTATAGGATCAAATGGGCACATTTATATTTTTTGGTTTTTATTAAGAAAAGGAAAGTAAAATGATTAATAAAAATGCTGTGTAAAAGAGTTATGCAGCAGGCTAATGCATAAATTAAATTATTGACTAAGGTGTGGTTTCATTACGTAGATGACACTTTTATTATCTGGCCTCATGAAAGACATAACCTTCCTTCCTTCCTAGAACATCTTAATAATCAGCACCCTGATATCAAGTTCACAATAGAAATAGAATCGAACAGTTCTCTCCCTTTTCTCGGCGTCCTGGTAACCCGCAAACCGTGGTCATCTTACACACTCACGTTATTGTAAACCTACACACACACACAGATATGTATATGCATTCATTCCTTTCCGCAAAATACCTGGAAGCATTTTACAACTTAGTGGTGGATTATAAGGGTTAAATACAACTACCGTGAATCATCCCTACTAAGCCGGACTTTTTACAACATTTTACAGCTACCTCAAAATAGAAGAATTCATTTAAAAGTTATTTAACACCTGCAAGTCTTCACAGTCCTCAAAATACCTGTACACCCCAAGCTACTGCCTTCTTGCCCTATATTCGCCAAGTTACTGATCGCATAGGTAGGATTCTCAAAAAACATAACATCAAAGCCATCTTCAAGCTTCCTCCAAAGCCTCACAGATACTTCCTTCACTAAAAGATTAGCCTCAACCCTTATCATCAAAAGGTGTCCATAGCATCCCCTGTTCCTGTTTTTTAATGTACATTGGAGAAAATGGTCACTAAGTATGCGCAATATATCTGTGAACAGAAACGTTGCTTGAAATCAGGTTTTCTCTCACACTCAGCTGTTGCTGAACATCATTACGACGCTGG
Organism: Melanotus villosus; assembly: GCA_963082815.1. Taxonomy (NCBI): domain Eukaryota; kingdom Metazoa; phylum Arthropoda; class Insecta; order Coleoptera; family Elateridae; genus Melanotus; species Melanotus villosus. Next base: position 96,410,708 of record OY720419.1, on the reverse strand, counting down.
CCATAAGATATTGTTTGAAAAACCTTCTATCATCGGCATATTTTCAACATGAGGCCATTGCAATCATTAAGACCCTTATCAACTTGAATAGTGATACTGATTATCATCTATCGGACATATGGATGTCTGCCATCACTACTATCTTATAGATAATATTATTATAAGTTTCTCTGTATATATTTTGGAATTATCGGTCTGTGTTGACCCGGTTGTCCTTTTAGGCGATGGCTGATATCAACTGCGTGTTCCGGTAATTCAATACCAATTTTCCTGCAGACACTTCTGACTATTCTACTATTCTTACGCTATTTTTCCTAGTGTACTGTTCATAATTATCCTGAGTCTCTGCAATTTTTGAAAGCGATTCTTCCAAATTCTTTTCTAGTAGGTTAAGTTTTTCGTTGTACTCCTCAAACTGCTTCTTTACAGCTGTATTAATTAAAGTATCAAGCTTTTTAATGAATAAATCAGAGTGTACACATGAAACTACTTTTTGTGTGTAATTAACGAAAAATTATCACTATGACTGTTTCGTAGTTAAGAACAAGCGAAAACTTTCACAAAACTACATACCATTATATCATGGCACACTTGAGGAGAGAGAATGTTACATTCAGTAATTTATTTGTAACATTTTGTCTATATGATTTTTTTATTTTTTCTCATAACATTTTATATTGGTTAGAAACAGTTTTTCATTTTACGTATTTTACGATTTAAAAAAAGTATAAATATACAAAGCGTTCTATATAAAATAACAAAGGTCAAATAAAGCATTTCTCGTACATATACCAAACTTCATTCTGATATCTTAAGAAATAAAGAAGAATAAAAAATCTAGGGATGCCCCATGTCTTATTTACACCCTGTATGGTATACCCTTAATTGCTATTTAAAAACATTCAAGATGACAGCCAGCAAAGAAACTATAACAGAAAAGGTATATATATTTAGTACTCTCTTTGAAATCTGCACAGGAATGTTATACGACAACATGTCAGCTTTCAAATCTATACCGCAACCCCTTTTAGCAGGAAAGCTCTGATTCCAACATTTCTTTCCAGATGGAGTTATACTACAATTTAAACGCTCGTTATATCTTGTTAGTTAAACTAACCTAACTGCAGTTAAATATTACCTGTTTGTATGATAAATATCTGAGAGTAAAAGTTATCAGCAAATGGATAGACTGATTGCAAATGAGTTTATTTGAAATGTTACAATTAATAAAACAGCTCACCCTGAAGTAGTATTCCGTATTTTACAGAAAACCGTAACACTTACAATTAGGATTTAATTAATCAAAACTGCGGCAATCAAAATTGTATCAAAGATTGCAGTTACTATTGTTATTACAAATTCATTTAATTCAGAAAAGCCTAGCAAACAAAGGTTAGTAACAAGGTCAGTTAATAGGTATTTCATTTTTGTAAACAAATATAATATATCCTTTACTTTTAATTCCATTTATTCGATAACTTCCCAACTTTTAACGCAAACGTTCTGTTAGAAACTTCTATGATGGTGTTCTAAGTTTGACAACTGCGATTTCTTTTGTAGGCCCTAAATTGCTTCTCAATAAAAGATTTCCCCAGATATGATCATGTTGAAGGCATAGAAAGTTGAAAGGCCATTTCACATTTGATTAATTGATCCCGAATGGCCTCATCCTCTTTTATTTCTTAGCACGACAACCATAAAAGGCAATATTTTCGTCATAACACAAACGTCAGACCTGAACGCTCAATACCAGAGTACTAAATAACTGCCGTCGAAATTTAGGTTTTTCAGAGGCCGTGATTAATTTTTGCGAGAGGCCGAAGAACACGAAGTGCTTCCCTAATTTCCTGCTACAAACAGAAACCAAGTTGGCAGTGTTTAGAAAAACCTTTTGGCCGAATTTTTGTTTAGCAAGAAGTTAAAAAGGTCGGAAGAATTGGTTGACGGGGTCGAGTGTGGTCCATTGTATTTGTTCAGTCACTCTATTCAAGGCAAGATTTAGTACCGTCCTTCGTACACTGGATGGAAATTGCGATAATGGGGTTTTCGTCCTGCTCCTTGCAAAAAGTAGACGGCGCTCGAGGCGCTTCCGGACACAGTAACTAACACAAAACTTGGGCTCCCTAATTTGAGGATATAAACAACCGTACGTATAAATAAAAGATATGTTCTTCCTTTAATGAAAACAACATGGAAGCTGCTTTTTGTAAAAGAGAATTAAGGAAACGTGACCTATGTTTAATGGTTATTTTTAGAACTTGGACCAGCAACAATGCTGGTCATAACTGTAACTACATAGCAACGAGAGGGAAAAATTATGCGGAAAACGTAAAATTCAAAACGTAGAAACCCAGCGGCGGTTTCCTTTTTAAGGATACTAACTTTGAAGCAAAAACTTTTTGAATATAAATTCCCTCGACTTTAGATTTAGTTTTATTTTCATACATTCCAAACCACAGTCTAATTCGTTTTTCCTCTTACCTTTCAGAATATTAAATTTTATTAATAAAATCCTTAACTATGAGCACATACTACTTTTATTCAACATCGTTGATAAAAGTCTCATACTGAAAAATGATTAAATAACAAATTTGAATAGTTTCTTTCAATACATTTTTGCCGATATGAAAAGACATCAAAATAGGAACTTAATTTTAAAATATAAAAATTATTGACATTTAAAGCACCCTTCTTGGGGAACTTTTAGAAGTTGGCTTTTAAAAGACCTTATGAAACTTTAGATAAATAACTTTTTAGGAAAAAAAAACTTTTAAGCACTTCAACGTTAAAAATTTAATTTAAAAATACTCAATAAACAGAAGGGCACAATTTTGTTTTAAAAAGTTTACGTTCAAACTGAAAAAGTATTACAGCATACTCTATCTTAACCATGCCAATCCCTTTTTCAAATTTATTACTTTCTTCGATCCTGTTAATATGCCCAGAACATTTTTTTTTAATCCACCGAAAACATACGCAAGAAAAGCAAACACAAACACAAAAAGCTGGCCAATTTATCCCTGAATTAAATCTATATTTACTTATGAATGAAAAATATCCGAATCAAAATGAATGTAACGAATGAAAATAACAATACGGAACAAATAAAGCAACAAACAAATTAATTTAACGAGCTTCAAAGTTTTATCTTTTGACATTTAATTAATTTTAATTTAAGTTTCAGAAGAAATGACGGTACAAATGCAAAAATAATAAGAACCAACTTTTGAGGTAAATTTTTCGTTTTAATATTTTAATTTATAAAACCCAAAACGTTTACTAAAACCGAATACGGATACCGAATAGGGATTTTTGCAACAGTCTGAGACAGTGCTAGAAATTACGGAATGGAGGTAGTTTAAGGAAACTTAGGTATTCCGAGGAGTTTTAAAACAAACAAAATAATAATGATATTTAATAAAACTAATTATGATAAGAACGACAGTGAAGCATAAAGCTACAGATTAAATTAATTTGCTGAGTGGAATTGAATTACAACAAATTAAAACTAATCTCTATCCTAGAAACGTTTATAAAGTTGCTGAAAAGAACTAACATGAATTAATATTTTCGGTTCTGAGAAGGGAGGCCCCCTTAAAATTTTTTTATTACAGAGCCCCCAATGTGCTAGCTAAGCCACTGGTAATACTCGCAGGGCATGGCAAACTGTTAATACGCACAAAAAAACAGATATTAACATTTTAAAATAAGTTTTATTTATGAATAACCTACATACAAACTTATCAATAATTTCCTAGTATCGCAATTCTTGTTGTAATTTGAGGATTTCTGAAGTTAAAAGAAAGGCGTGATGCATAATATCAGTATGTTAGATGACATTTTTAGCAATTTGAAGTTCTAAACTCTGTAGAAGGCAACGGGAAACCACTGCAGAGAACACATTTCCCTAGTATAAGGGGGATATAACAAAGTTTACAACGCCAAGTCGTTTGAAAATGTGGCTTAGACCCCTTCGTAAACGTCCTTGAAAAAGGATATGACACAGAAAGCAGAATGAAAAAGTGCTTGCAATTGTGATTGAAAATGGAGGACACATTTTAAACGTTTTTTTAAGAAATATAGGCATTTACCTTGCTATGCTCAGTAGCAGTGGTATTACAGATATTCTGCAGAATTTTTGGGGAATAGTAGCATGGTCTAAACGAAGTGTTAGTATAAATAAAGAAAGTATCTTCAACACAAACAACTAATGGATTTCAATGGATTTCAGCGTTTTATACTGCGCATACATTTATAAGTTTAAGTAAATATGCGATGATTATCTTTTGAGAAATTCTGAAATCTTCTCAAGTGTTATCATTTTATCAGTTGCTGAGTTAGATATTCTTAAAGATTTAAAGATTTAGAAATAGTAAAAAGGGATTGTCTCCACAGTGGACACGTCATTAAGGAGGTCGCTAATAAAGTGATTGCAACAAAATCTGGAACAACATTAAAAGAAAACCTTTATATACAACAAAGGTGTGTTCCTATAGAAAATAAATTGATGAAGCTTTTGGCTACATTCCGTCGGATCGCTACTGAAAATAGTTGAATCCAGAAAACAATGATGAAAAACATTGCTAATTATGTGAATGTAACCACAATGAAAATATTATCTAAATATGGTAATAAAAAGAACGACGACGCCTTACGGTATTATCACAAACAATTATTAGCCGAGGCCCAAACCTACTTCGAAAACATGGACATTGGGGAAGAAACTTCTACGAAATAAGTAGAAATTTACAAGAAAAACCTTTCATAGTGTTAAGGTTTTAAACCCCCTTTTTGCTATTGTTTGTGATGTAATAACGGCGAATAAGTACTTGCGTTTTAAGCCTCTTAACCACCTCTGACCTATTAGCTCTTCTCGACTAGTAGCTATATTTACTACTTTGACTAGCGGCGGTGAATCTGTAGCTAAACACGTGGTTTTTATTAAATATATTGTTCATTTTGTTGTTAAGATATCACTGCTTTTATTACCATTAAATCTTTAAAAACTCACTAGCGATTACATTTACAATTTCATACAGTCCGTTGAAGATAACTTACTAAGATTATTCTTTAATAAGACAGGTTTAGTTATGGTGGAAACGAACAAAAGGATGAGGATCACAAACGTTTTATCTATATCTGTGCTATTGTTTTTTAGTTTTTATGTACCTGGTAAATTATTTAGTTTTATATTTTCTAAAACTATATTTTTACTATTATAAGCAAACCTGCACCGTTATTCAGTGAACTCAGATCTAATTTACTCATTTATTTAGTATTAGATTCTCTATACAATTCAATAAACTTCCTGAACAAAGCAGGTTTGCCAGGTGTTTATATGTATGTTAGTTGCGATAACCCCGCTCCGTTTGCTGTAGTTCTATCAGTAGAACATCTGAAATAGCTGCTCAAACTCGATAAGCAAACAGTTAATTAACTAGCATTGCCTTTTTGCTACTAAACTTATATACATTACATATACTTGACAAACAAAAGTAAGTATTGCAAAGCAAGTCCTCTCATTTTGAAGCGCACTGTTGACAGAATTACGGTAAAAAAAATTATAAGTATGTCATTGCAGAATCCGTAAAAGCTAAGGGGCTATATTTTCAGCAGACCCTCCACCCTAACCCCCAAATTTTACGTAAAAACAATTAACGATGCGCCCACCTTTACAATTTCAAAGACAACTTGAAATCGAAACATGCGATGCAATCCTGTCCGCAACCACCGCCCAACTTCCATACCTAAACTTGAAAATGTCCACTATTAAGTCTTTCAATAACCTATGTAATTGCTCTTATGCACAGTTTGCCCTCTGAATTAACCGGAAACTGTACTGTTGTTGTTATTAACGCACACAATACGACCATTACGTTAATTAAATATTATTAAAAGATGCAAAACTAACTTGAACTGTACCGACACCGGAACAATTAATAGACGAACGACTTCCCTTCTCTTAAGCTGTGCCGCCAGTTTTCATAGTTTTGTTGTTTTAGATTTAAACTCAAACGCATTTTTGAATATTCGAATGTAGCAAAAATTTACGAAATGAAATGCAACGGCAACCAGTCGCTTTTAACATTTAAAGTAGAATAATGCTCCCTCCCCTCCTCCCTCGCACCTCGCTTAAATACCATTAACCATCGTTATTGGTTTACTTAGCTTTACAATCTTATAATTTTTATAATCATAGTCAACCTTGGAGGCCTAAAGGTTGCCGTGTAAACTGATAGTCTCGGGTTCGATTCTCAATTTAAATCTGTGAAATATTTGCTTCTCAAAATATGTTTAAATTTAACTTCATTGTGCGTCTCTTTTTTACACAATAAAGACACTACTCTTCAGAAGGATGAGAATAAGTCAAAGCAATGAAGACAAGCAACCTACAACAAATATCTAGTGGCCAATCAACATACTAGCCATCAAATACGAACAGAATACTTGTGCCATACATTTTTGCATTACGAAAGACTTGGTAACAAAGAAAATGCAAGGCGGAATCTTCTTTTGATTTGTCGTCAGGCCATTCTACAGTAATAATAACCATCTATTCGCAAATCTTAAATAAAGAAGAGAATCATCAATGCACAACAACAGAATCGACTGAACAGAGAAAGATTAGATCGTCTAAGATTGGACGTAGAAATCAAGATAGGGCATGGTTTCCTATTCCCGACTACGAAACGCTTCGAGGAATAAATGTAGTATCGCCCTTAGTTAAGCAGAAAATTGCAGACATAAGATAACTGCGAAAGCAACGGCAACAAGCAAGAACAGAAGGTAATAGGAGAAAACTAAATAGAGCAACAAGCGAGATGATTCCGGAAGAACAAAACCAAAGCATACAAGAATATCTGAAAAGCCAAACGCGAACTGAAGCCAATCGCTTTGGAAAGCAACAAAAAAGCTCGAAAGAATCCAACAACACAATCCTCCAAAAAGTGACAAGAATGCACGGGCCAGAAACAACAAAGAAAGCTGAAGTTTTCTCCAAACATTTAAAAAATGTGTTCAAACCTTTCCTTCAAAAGTATTCCCTAAAGAGGAAAACGAAATATCTAACTTCCTGGATGTTCCATTCCAAATGGAACTACCGCATAACAAGCTTACCACTAATGAAGCAAAACTGATCAAATGAAAGAAATCAGCATTAAAAAAAAGGCACCTTAATAATACACAAGGGTTTTAATTTATTGTGTTGATGCCCATTTGAAAATTAAACAGACTACTTACAAATTTTATATGTCAACCTACAACACTCGTATTATTGCTACAAAACAAAAAATCTTAGATAAAAGTAGAAAGTTATAAGTAATTCTACTATGGCATAACAGTACTGATAACTCATCAGGGAATTCCCCGAACGCACATTTACAATTTCCACACAAATTCTGAACGCCACCTTTTGATATCTTTCGTTTTTCATAACAATTACTGACTAAATGGGTTAATAAGGAATGTTTATAGTTATTTGTATATGACTTTTTATCGCAATATTTGTTTACGCTTTGAATCCCAAATAATACATTTAAAAAAAAAACAGAGCAAGCACTAGCGCGGAGTATAGATAACAAGTAAATGTATTTTTCTTGCTTACACAAACAGCAGACAAGACAACGCCAAGATACGACGACAGTAGTGCTGCTCTTAAGTTTGATAGCAAACTACTACCAAACAATAATTTACATTTAAAAATTGCGGGATACAAAGGGAGTTCAAGTAAGATGTTTAAGAGACGCATACTAGTAGATTGACAGCCAATTACAAAATTAAAAGTCTTAATTTATATGTGAGTTATACCAAGTGTCTTAAAATACATCTAGTATGCTTTGAATTTACCATGTAAAATAAAATGTGCCATTCTCGTGCAATGTTGTTATGCTAGTAGACGCAAGTACTGATCGAAAATATGCCCCCAATAATAAAAATGTTTTCTTGCACAGTGTTTTGTGTTGTATTATGCATGTGTGTATTAACAAATTTAATTAAAACTATTTGAAGTGAATTAGTTTACTTTTTAATTTTACTATTAACTAATGACAGCTCTGGATAATGCAATACCAATAACAATGTAGTGGCATAGAAAAGTTTACATCCAAACAAATTTCAAATATGGTACCTAACTATATCTAATCCTTTTTAAGACACCCGGTATTATTCTATGGTTCTGAAACCACATGCTTAGATTTTTTGTGCGTGAATATAGCATTGAATATACGTATACTGTCTTCCTCATATTTACAATCTCAGAATCGAACCCTTTAGTTAAGAATTGTCATAAAAAAAATTCATTTTTAGAATTATTTAACTTTTATAAGATGATAATCAAGAGTATCAGAAAAAGTCTCTCTTCAGGAAACATAAATTGAAATAGAATTTATAATTGCTCAAATTTAACTGATGGTTAAAACGAAAATTAATTAGTTTTAGATAAAGCAAAATCAGAACTAATTATTATTATTGCATGAATTTATAAGTGAACCCATATAGTAGCAATTAAATTTGGGTAAATCGAATATGATATAACAAATTTTGCATTTCAAAATAAATCAATGCCTTTTTCACCGTGGATGTTATTCAGGCTAATGATTTTCCGTTTACAGGGCGCATAGCCTGTTTGAAGGTATTTGTAGCTTTTCAAAGTTTAAACTTTGACGCCTATGGCGACGAAACTATAAACCACGCAAACTTTTTGGCGCTCTACTCACGCTAAATTGCTTTACAGCGTTCGTTGTTATAATTCTCCTATTCCTAGAGCTTCGCAAACTTTCATACTTCGATAAATTTTGTTAGTTTGAAATAATTTTTTTGTTTATTGTGTTATATCGTATATTCAAGAATTGTCTAGTTTTTTTTTTATTTTGTTTTTAAACATATTAAAGGTTTATAATTCAAAGAAAACGTGTCCGAATTAGTTACAATTTTTGATAGTATAGAATTTTACTTAATAATTATTTGAAAGGGGTAAGTGGATGTGGTATAGTTTTCGACACAAAAATAAACTCAATTGAAATTTTGGTCTAAAATAATTAGGGAATATTGACGTGTTAAGAATTTACCAGTGAAATTCTTATCATTAAATACGTAATACAATAAATAAATCTTTCGTACATTCTTCGAAAATTTTTTTAAATTTTATCATTTTAATAGAAAGTCAAGGTTTTCATTTTGCAGAAAAAAAGAAGAATTTCGAAACTATCATTGAAACTTGTTCGGTGGAAATAGCAGGGTTTGAAACGGCCAAAGTAACCGCGTCATAATAGAGCCGCAGCGGTCACCTGTGAGAGACGAAGGTATTGTCTCGATGTCTGCGGTAGAAAGAACTGATGTAGATTCACTCCGTAAAAGCAGTTCCTGATTATTATAATTCGTAATTGAAGATTTATTTGATGCCATACAAGGAAATTGCTTTCATCTCCTCTCAAAAACTCTATTTGACATTCTAAATAGCTAAATTTTTGTAAATTTATTCAGCACAACGTATTCGCTTTGTATTTCCAGGTTGCATCCTCTAATAAATTTTAAAAATATGTTCCCCTATCCTTGTTAGGCTAGTCTTCTAAATAATAAGTCTATTCGTCTTCTTCAGGATTATTAATATTTAACACTTTCCATTTTTACCAATAAACTACCAAAAGTTTGCCCCTCTTAAACATCATCCATTGGTATACTTTTATGAAGAACTATATTAATTTCCTTTTTCCTTTATCGCTTTTGATATTCTGGAAATCTATTTTTCTTTAAAAAAGTCTCACTTTTAGTCAACATCAGTAATACTATAGTTACTTTTTCGAAAAAGCCTTTTAAAAATTTCGTCACTGTCTAACGTAAAATTTAAGTAGCATGAAACCCAGTAATATTTTTTTAGTTGTTTTTACATTATGCTACAGTGTTGTAGATTAGACTGTAAAACATTCTTCTATTCTATAAACTACATTGGGCCGTTTAAGGATATAAAATTAGCCACATTTTTTAACAATGTGTATGTTGATGGGGGAACTCAGAGACATGTATGTCGTTGAATATTGCTGATTTAACAAAATTAACACTCGAAGAAATTTTCTACCTGGTCATTTTCATGCATATTCTAAGAATGTGTTTTAAACCAATCTGCGTTATTTGGTAGAGATCTTTATATTATTTTTCAATGTTGTCGAAATACGTACATCTTATAAGTTTGTTTCACTAGTGGGGCTTTATATGGATTTACATTTTGAACCTTTTTAACAAAAAAAAGAAATTTTCTTCAAACCTAATCATTTTCATACGGAAGTGCGATAGTTCATGTTTTAAACCTTTATTTGTAGGTGGAGACTCCCCCCCCCCCGCCCAGTCCTCTTTTCTCTAAAACAACTATAAACGCCATCTTCTGTATAATTTTTATGTGTTCATGAACTTATCCTTCTTGTATAATTGAGAGTTTTGCCTTTTGACCATATTTTTGTCTATTTGATATTTAGCTTATCATATGGTTACAATCCCAGTTATGATTGATAAAGGAATCTATTATTATTATCATTATTATGTTAAAATTATACTTTTTTTGAGAGATATCAGGGGCCGTCGTCTGTCTATGACTCCGAGAAGCACTGCAGCTTGAAAGGGTTATTGTGCATACCCTGGTTTGTAGGTCACACCCATCCGGTGATCTTTGTTCCGTGTATCAAGAGATGAAGGTCCTTCACCGGGTGTCTAATGAACTCCTTCGGTTTCATAATAGGCTTCCCGAATATGCGCTGTCTTTTTCTAGCGCATCACAAGCACATAAAATGTGTGTTGCTGTCTCCGTTTCCTTATTGCAGAGTCTACAAGTAAAGCCCCCATTGTGTTTACTCATCTTCCGCAGGTGTTCCTTAACAGTTGCATGCCCTGTTAGTAGACCTGTGACGATCATGAGTTGCACCCTACCCATGAGAAGAAGTTCAACGGCTCGCTTCCTGCAAGGTTTGTTTACAAATGCCTTGCTATGGCTTTGTTCTGGCCTGTTGGTCCAGTATCTTTCGTGTTGAGTACCAATCCAGTCACTTATATATCCTCGAATGGCACCTCTTGAAATTCCTAATGCTGGTGCTTTACCTAGGTCGATCCCTGCCTTGCTCATGCGTCGGCTTTCTCATTACCATCTATGCCACAATGACCTGGTACCCAGAACAGTCTCACGACGTTCTGTTCTGTCTGGCTATTGAGGTCCTCTAGGCATTCCCATACCAGTCTGGAAGAAGTTTTGCTACTCGAGGGAGCCTTCAAAGCCGCCTGGCTGTCCGACATTATGTAGATCCGCTTATGTTTGTAAGCTCTCCGATTGTATTCCCGTGCACATTGTAAAATCGCGTATATTTCCGCTTGAAAGACGGAGGCATGTTTACCCAATGAAAAGCTGAGCTTTACTTTTGAATTTTCGCCATAGAGTCCTGATCTGGTACCCGTCTCAGTCTTTGAACCGTCCGTGTACCAAATTAGACTTCCAGGAGGAATCTTCTCTTTGGGATCCTTCCACTCTACTCGGTTCTTAATTACCACCTCAAAGAGCGAGCCTACACAGTATTTGAGAGTCATATAGTCTACCTTTATTTCAAGTAGAGGGCCGTGTATGCTACCAACTATACTAGTGTGTTCTGTACCTAAGCGAGGGTTGTACACTTTGTAATCTATGGATTACCAATCTTGCTTCCCGCTGTATTATAATGTAGAGAAGGAAGTTCTAGAAGAGTCTCCATAGCAGGGGAGAGAAAACTCCTCCCCCCCCTATGGACACCCTCATGTCACCCGAACTGCTACAATTTCATCCAGCAGATGTTAGTGATGTATAGGCCACCCTTCCGGTCAGCATACAGTCTATCCACTTCTTTGGTATAAAAACTACCCTGGTTAGTTTCCATGTTCTAGGCATGTAGTTTAGAGCTAATCTGGCCCTGAGTACCATGCAGTTTCTAGTAAGTAGAAGGTCCGAACCCTTCTGAAGCATGGCTGGAAAAACCCCGTCCGGTCCCGGAGATCTGTACGGTTCAAGTGAGTCTATTGACCAGTTGGCCTTAGCGAAAGTGATAAGCTTTCTTGCAATTTGCCAGTCCTCTCTAGGTGCCTTCTCTACACGAGCATTGGGAAATTATATAGTTAAAATTATATTTAACTTGAGAACTTATTTCGTAAACAGTTTAAAGCCAAAAATATTACATAATTACGTTTAGGCATGCTCTGTACGGTTAACCCACTTTGACAACATGTAATACAATTTTATTTAAGTGTAATAATTATGTGTTGGTAGGATTGTGGCCAGTATTAGTTAGGTATGTTATATTAGTGTTAGATAAATGTTTTTTGTCAAGTATTTTAAGCATTCTGAATAGAAACTCATCCGTACCTATTGCTAATAGAAGGTTTACAGTGGGTGGTCACTGAATTAATAATTTTTGAATTTATAACAGTAAATGTTATCCGCCCGTTCAAAGTATATTTACTTTAAACCTAGCGTCTATTGATTTTTATACTAAACATTTATTTGTATTGAGATGGCAAATAGGGAATTTAAATAAACGAAATAGTGGCCAAAACGATCTTGTTTAGCTACTTCTTCCAAGTGTTGCATGAAATTTCTAAATTTTACAGTTGAGGGTAGATTTTGTAATATCCGGAGAAATGCGAGACCCTTTTTATAACCGTACTAATAAGAACATACTGTGATCGAGTTACTCAAATAGACGAGCAATGTTTATTCATGAATAAACTGCATTCGTCTGTAGATCCAAGTTAAAGCTGCTTGGAAATGTCAAGCACTGTGTAAAAGAACAAGCCCGAGAAAAAAGCCAATATTTATGAGTTTACGAATACAAATTCAATTTTAAAACAACCTTTCATTCTTTTTGCAGCCGTGTGCTAGCCGAGACGCTTGTGTATAAATCTAAAAACTGTTAGAAATAACAGAATTTTATAGAATTTTAATTTAAAGCCCGGAGACATGTCTGAAACTTTCGAGCTCGTGAGCTCACAGTTGGCAGGCAATTAATTAGAAGGTTGCAGTTCCGACGAGCTAAATCGTACCCCGACAAGACATGTCGACTAATTCGATCAACGTATGATGAGAAGGAGCCCCTAATAATTAAAGTTTCTGAACTACTATTCCACTGAGATAGAAAAATAACAGGTATGAATGAGGCGGGAACGGAATTCCTGAATCCTTTGAAGTAAGTAAATGGAATTAGATGTAATAAGCAAGAAAGTCGAAATTATGCTCTAGCATGGCGAAAATGTGGTAATTAGAATTAAGGCGGTTTCGATCGCGTAATTTTCACGTTCCCAACAATTGGAACAAGGACGAAAATGATTGATTGGATATTTTGCTAGTGACTAAAATGTCTCCAAGCTAACTTGATCATTCTCGAGTGAGCAACTCAATAACGAGCTTTCACTGTAGTCGCTTAGTCCTCCCAGGGCGCAGAACTTTCCGCCCATTACAGTCCGCTTTGAATTTAGCTTCTCTGGAGAAAAGCAATAATTGTATTTGAGTACCTCCATATAACGCCTCGAAGAAAATCAAAATAAATTATTAGCCTTAATAACCAAAGCGCTGGGATAAAATATTATTCCTCCCTTTTAACCGAAATTTTCAATAGTCGTTTAGTCGCTTTGTGGTCACGTCGATATAAATTACAACAATTCAAACAAAGCCTCGTGCATAAGAAATAATAACTGCTTAAGAATAATTGTTCCTGTAATTTCGAACTAAATTGCTGTAATTTGAAAATCAACCGAGCTGAAAACTTTGAAGTGCTTGCTCACGCATTTTTATTGCTTAACCCTACACGTGTTCTTTCTTTTTTTATTAAACTTAATTTCTAAGGGCTCTTTTGAGAAATTTTTGTTATTACTTTATTATGAACTAATAATTCTCATTGCACAGATTTGTAAGTTAAGGCATTATCGACTTCCTAGTTATTATAGCGTTAGGCAGAATAATTAAAAATAACTCTTTTTTGTTATAAAGGTTCTATTTTTTACCGTTCTATCTTTTAGTGTCCCCTTCACGCACATGTACTTAGCGTCGACTTTTCCAGCGTCGAACCAGTATGCGTCTAACTAAACTCAAGATAGGCAACCCGCACTGCACAATACAAACAAGAAATTCTGTTACAGTTAATATTTCGTAAACTAATTTGGATAATTAATTGAAACTTACAGGAAGTATTTACCACACTTTCATCTACTACACCACAAAAAATTAAAAAATTCACGCCACTACAACCTTCTCAAAAAACACTTACAAGTTGTACCGCCAGAATGGTCGAATAGCCCTTGCGGACGCTACCACATTTTAATTATCTCGTGAATTAATTTGGACCGTTACCTAATTGAGACTTACATGAAGTATTGAGCACACTTCCATCTATTACACAACAAAAAATTAAAAAATACGCGCCCCTAGAACCTACTCAAAAAATACTTAGAAGTTGTACTTTCTTCAATTGATCACATGGTATCTGGGGTATTGGATTTTATCTCTTGTTGAGGAATTTAGAGAATAATATTCGTACCTATTTTGATTGTTTACTTTTAAAATGTAAACGTCTGTCAAACAGCTTAACTCATTAAGGACAAATGTTTACGAAAAAATTATTATTACTTACTTACTTGTCTTCTTATTAGGATTTTGTCTTATTCTACTTCAAGTTTTAAGCCGCTTCTTGCGATGCAGAGGACCAGTAGTCTTTCCATCTTTTTGGTGGCCTTCCTCTTGGTCGTGTTCTATGGGGTACGTTGTTCTTTGATATTTTAGCAACCAACTAACGAACTGTCGACGCTGCGAATGATCAGTAGGCTTTAACTCTTGGGTTAATTAAATCTTGTATGGCTAAAGATGCAAATCCCTTGCCATTATCCGTTGCATACAGCTCCTTAAAATGTCCAATTGCTGAGAACGATGCCAAATTGACGTTCTCCTGCTTTCGGCGACGTTTGCCTCCACCCTGGCGGTATTCCCGGCTGACTACGCTGATAAAAATAAAGAGTTGCATCCATCACCAAACCAGTTTCCTCAAATTTCTTGATTAAACGCCGAACAGAGGACTCATTTGATACACTTCGCCTAGCGAAAATTGAACCGAGTTTGCAAACTATCTCAGCAAAACTTTCACTATTTTTGTAATAAGTTTTAACAAAATAATGCATTGTTCTGTTATGTAGCGTTCCATATTGGTTAATTACAACTGTCATATATGACATCTATAAGAAAACCAGAACTGCCAACGGCAAAACAAAAAAATTGCGCGAAATTTAAATCCGGCGTACAATCTGGGACACCTTTTACAATTGTGAAGCATGCAATAAGTTTCTGCGCTTGGAACATGCCAAAATGTGCTGCGAAGCTTTCGCAGAAATTAATAACCAATAATTTTTTTTTCCCAATATACTTACTTTACTTTTTTTTACAGTTTTCTAGTATTTTATTTTTAGTGTTTTCGAGTTCTATAGTTATTATTTTGGTATTTCATATCCAACAATTTTTTTTGTAGTAATCTGTGTTTACTTTTGTTCAATAATGGCAATTTTTTATTTTAAAGCAAAAATATAATTACATGTCCTTGTTCTGCAAACTATGCAAACTATGCATGTTTTATTTTATAAAAGAGTCGTTACAGAACACAAATATATTAGTATTTATCCAAAATGCACAAAACAAATTTTTTGAAGTAAAAAAGTTACTCACACTCCACCTGTCCAAACATCTTACAGAATTCTACATGTCGGACACAGGATTAAATATTGGAGATATGAAATGCTTTGAAACAACTAGGGTGAAGATGAACGTTACACTTTAGACATTTGTAAATTGTTATGCTTTTGCATAACCTGCATCTTCTTCTTACTTTGTTTTCATCTTCTATTATCACGTGTCCTACCACATCATAAGGTACTTCTGAGGGCAAGGGCACAGGATTTCTTGAAGGTCGACCATAATTTGATGTTTGAATTCGTTGATTCATGTATTCTTTATTATCACTATTTTCTTCTACATCTTTTGTTTGATAATATTCAGATTTCATAAGGGTATTGGCTAAATCAGACCGAAATTTTAACTGTGGCATTTATCATCATTTACAAGTCCATGTATTTTCCAGGAATTGACAATAACACTGTCTATCAAATTTGTGAAGAGAGGCCACCACCACTTTTTACCTCTTATTCTAATTTGCAATTCCGCCATCATGCTAGTCGACCCCACCTACATGTTGATTATAGTCGAATATTATTTTCTAATTTCATTTCTATTTTTTTATCTAATAATAATTAATTATGTCAAAGGCTGAAGAGGGGATTAACCCCTAAATAGTCGATTAGGTTAGGTTTTGCTGTACATTATTTAGCTTAATAAACTACCTACTATGAATTGAAAAGACAAAAAAAATTGCTTTTCTTTTCTTTCTTGTTATATCTGTCAGCGCTTGCTAATGGTTGTATACGTGTATAGTACCGTTATTGCTGACTACCATCACAGTAAATAAATGAAACCGAAAATAAAATATTTAGCTACTTAAAAAAATTCTAAATATAGACGTCAAAATATACCTCACCATTGTTTACTTTCTGAAATAATAATAAAATTTAGATTATTAATAAAAAATTCAAACTATAAGCATAAAATAGTTTCTTTAGATGTCTGCTGAAGACAATTTTCTTTTAAATAATGTGCCTTAATGGGTTGAACCGTTGTTGGAGCTTTTAAAACAGAAAAGTGACTTACCTTATTCAGACAAGCATTTGAACAAGAATTAAACATACATTTGCATAAACTTAATACATGATTAGCAACCACTTCAATGCATTTAGCAGTATGCTAATTGAATGTCTTCTAACAGGTAGTAACAATAAAATCTACTTCGCAAAAGTGAAAGATTTACTTCACGGTTAAAGGAAAATACCGCACGTTAAAGACCCTAAACATTAAAGTGCGAATGTTCACTACAACTCGAAAGTTAAATTGGCCATTCAATTAAATACCTAGGAAATGGATACGCAAGTCAAGTTGATTTTAGACCATAACCATATTTTAACCATTAGCCATTGGGTTAGCTATTATTCTGGTTATCTTTCATGAATGTAATTTTATTTCCTAGACTTCAGCCTCATTTACGCTTTACTGATAGGAGTTTAATCCGTGGAAAAGTTTATTAGGGTAGTATCTAATCCGGATCAAAAGTACTTAAATTTTCCTTGCTATGCGTTTCCCGTCTTTAAGATAGAAATAACTATCATTTCCAGCGAAGAGGAAAAGTGAGAAATTATACTTTGCCAACTCTGAGGGAGCTTTGAATTATATCCGTCGAATTTCATATTAGGAAGCCACGTGTATAAAATTTATTTCGAACTTTTCGTGTTTGATTAATAAACTGCTCAACATAAAGTTGTAAATTGTTTAAAAGAAAATAAGGAATATCCCCGTGAAATTATTTTTAAAATTACGTATGTGCAATTGGTATTAATTGCACTTTATACAAGAACGCTACAATTGGTGACAAAATGTACTTTTTCAAGCTTTCGTTTACAGTATTTAAGGTGTTGCTGCTACATGCTTACAATCCGTATTTTGAGCTAACTTTTCGTCTTTGATTAGAATAATTAAAATAGTGGTCATCATTGAGCTCTTCCTCCAAAATTTCCATATTGTTGCATGGTTAAACTTGTGGTTACTTCTTTTTTGGCTTATTTCTGTTTGTTATGTTTATAAGTTTACATTTTATTATTTTTCTATAGTACAATCACTTTATTCGGTTTCCAAGATTGCTTAGCTTCTTTTTTGCTGCTATTTTGTAGATAAAACATCCTTGCATTGATTGCTAATAATTTCGTCTTTGTTGATTGAATACATTGTTTATCTTCATTCCCTAGTAGACTTAACGGAATAACTCATGGGCCTCACTACAGAAAGAGAAAACGCTTCCACTGCTCAGTCTAAAAACCTAGGTAGTTGGATTTTAAAATTCGTTCTGTCAAAGTCAAAATATGTATCCGTCTTGATGTGATTTTGAATTTTTTGTGTCCAATTACTAATTATCATAGTGGTCTCATTACGAGCATTTCAAGATGAGTAACAGGAAGCGGGTCAAGGACGTGATATTCTTTATACTGTTTACACATTTTTGAAGACTGAAAGAGAAGAAGGACGTTATACAAGTGAGGGCTCTCTACTCTAGCAGATTTAGGGCCGGTTGCACAAAGCTTTTGTTAAATTAACGAATGATCAAAGTTGACAAAAAAGCATCATTTTTTGTTTACTAATGTGTTATTTGCCATATGCATTTGAATTTTGATTCGATTTTGTTCACTTTAACGAATGATTAATTTAACCAAGCTGTTAAATCATGTTTGTGCAACCCGCCCTTAGTGGCACGAGCAACTGGTGTTGGAGGAACTACGGTAAAGAGAACTTGTAAAGAAGCTACTACCAATCAAGAAGGTAGGTACGACATTAAATCAAATCATATTAGAGAAACTTGCAATATAGGTGGCAGCTAATAAATGTATTTATTTTCAATTTCATAACGACAACAATTTCAAATTACGCGCGCTTTCTCCTAAGTACCGCATGTTTTTAGGTTTCACTACTAGACTTCCATCTCACTCTCCCACAAATTCGACGTGCATATCGAGGGCCATACCATTTTGCGGTTAGTCTAACGCTGTGATTGAACCTAAGAGTATCTAGCTATCCAAATTAATCTTCTAAATTTTCTAAACCAAACCAAAATACAACCCCCAATTTCACAAGTCACTGGCATTGGCTTTAAATTATATGATTTCATATATAAGGGTTAACCTAGCTATATAAAATAATTTTTGTTTTCTGTGAGGTTTATTTAAAATGTCGTATATAATGTGATTGAAATTTGTATAGTTGACCTTTTATTTTACTTCAATTTTTATATTATCATTTTCTAGTTTTTCAATTTTTTCTTTAGCTTTTACTGGTATAAATAAGATTTCTTTTCTGGCTAACAATTCCTTCTTAAGGTCAGATATTGCGGTCATAACTTCAACCAGAGAAACTTCGTCGCCTTCCATTTTTAAAACGGTTTCATGGAAGAAGCGAGTGAATTTAGGAAGTGTAGCCAAATCAGTTGGCTCGGATTTTCAAAGAAGTCTGTAATAATTTTAGGACATTTATTTTAACTTAGAAAATATGACTTAAGCCCATTAAAGTTCTAAGATTCTTTCAATTGCAGGCTGAAGTGACAACCACCGGGTGTTGCTGTAACCAAGGATTTTTTTATATTCAACCTCGGCATATTAGCAAAATGCTTTTAAAGTCTCAGTTCTCACTATGTTTATACAGAAAAATGAATATATTTTTACAATTATGCACGCAATGTCTATTGGCAGACAATCACTGCAGTTTTTATTGTGTTGTGGACAATATGTTAAAAAACTGGACAAACGCCCGTCCCGAAGTAATACAATAGGACAACGGGACACACGACTTTAAAACAGGACTGTCCTGTTTAAAACGGGACGTTTGGTCACCTTATCCAAAGCTTAGGACTTATCATTTTACAACTGAAGTTTATCTTATGAGCTATAAAAAATTGCATAAATCGTTGACAAGTTGGTTATCCGTAACCCTGTAGATCTCCTTATATGGATAAAGTTAATTTCTGGCACATTATACTTACATACGAGAGTACATACCACCTAGTACATTTGTACGTAATAGTCCTTGGCAAAAACGTTGGCCTTATGAAAATAAAAGGAGCCGCATAGAAAAATGTGGAAAAGGTATATTGGGGGTGGTGTAACGTAATTTTGCAACTCTGTGTTATTTTGGGAAGTTTGAGTCATTTTGAATTTTTGGTAAAATTCTTAAGTACGGCCCTGTTCTTTTAATTTTAATCCCGTGTCAATTATGTTATTTTTGCTACAGTTTAAATTCATTTCAGTCTGTAGGGCATTCAAGGTTAAGCCACCTCAGCCCATTTTCCTTGCAGTTCTACGAAACCTTCAAAGTCACCAATGTTTCGTCGTTGTTTTCCTTTGTTAAAAATCCCGAGGTGACCTACTTTACGTGCATATTGTCGACGCATGATGACGTCTTATTTTATTTAATACAGCTTCTCGTTGATACAGTTCGGGTAATCCCCTGTACGCAAGGCGTCACCTGACATGTCTCAGCGTTGTTCGAGTGTTCTGCCCCCCTCGCAGCGCTGGCGGTTCCGGCGAAGTGTGAAGGCGGTGATGGCGATCCAACAAGCACCGACATCCCCGAGGTGTTATTGCGTTATTCGCAATTAACTGTCCCAAATCTAATTGCTGATTTTTGTAATAGTTCTCATTGTTCTGCTAGCGTCGGGACGCGTCGATATACATTCAACACGACCCATTTGATTAGAGATTGAAAGGGTTTATCGGGTTGATGCCTTCGCGAATAAAAATTGGACAGTTCTCCGCGAGATGCGCGAAGGTGATGTGCGATAGCACGTAGATGTTTTTAGAATTACAGAAGCAATTGGCTTGAAGGGGAGTTTGATATTAAGATAGATTTTTCTTAGCTAGATTTACATAAATTTCATGGAATTCCATTATAGTACTATAAAGTCATCTAAACTACCACGGCAGTTAGCTTTCATCTTGGCATGAACGGACGCCCAAAGGATTGCTTGTAATACTCCAACTTTCAAAGAATTTCATGGAATTCTGTTCAATTCTCCACGACAACATCTTTGCAGTTTATCTTTTTATATAAAGATTTTTGTAAGAAACTTCACCTCAATTCCATAAATTTATAAATAATCTCGTACTTACACTGCACCTTTTGTCTGGATTTTAACGAGTCCCCCAACGATCTCTTAATTGAATATTAATGTTTGAAGGTTTCTCTGAACTTCTGTTATAGCCAAGTAATCTTTATTTGTATATATCATATTAGTTTAAATTGAAAATAGTGCCTCACATGTGTTAAAAAACATGTTTGGCACATTTTTATATATGTTGCCCCGCTTTATTCGAATATGGTAGCATTCTCCAGACCGTTTTGGACGTTCGCTATTTGCAATATGTTTAGCAATAACGTGTGTTTTTATAGACTTTTCAATTTTGTTATTTTGTATTATTTTAATAGTTCCACTTAAGGCATTTCTCGCAATTTCCTACCCCTTGTTTAGTCTTAAACTTAACAATTCCTTTCAACTGTTTTTACAAATTTAAACTAGGACTTTGAGAACTAGGCACAATAACTGATGGTAAAGAATCTATTGAAAAATTAATTAATGTAACTTAAGAGGTTGTTCTTTAAAGCAAAAGGATAGAAAATACACAGGGGAAATGCTACAGTAGAGAATTTCAATTGAGATGTTTCGTTTATCAACCTTTCATCCCATATGTAAACTAAAACGTGACAGTCGCGAAAGTTATTTGAGAACGTTCGCGTTATTAACCGGGTAATACACTCGTAAATAATTTCGAAAATGAACTTGTCCTCCAAGTTAACCTTCTGCTTCTAATTCTCACACCCGGGCTCATTTATCTCCTCTTAATCCGGGCCACAACTCTTTATAGTGTAATTTCGTAACGATTGCAAACAGAGATTATTTGATTTAGTGAGATGAGAACAAATTCGTAACAACGAACGGTGATTTAAAGTTGAATCTGGCATAACCAATAAATTACATCTTCGAAATTTATTGCATGCAAATGTAAAACAGCAACGCGTTGTCACCGACGCAAATGCCTTTTGTTATTTGCTGCATGTATGTAGGTTTAGTGGGATGTAGGTGAACGTGCTAATTTACAGAAAAACTCACAATAGGATAGTCTACGTGGAGAGACATTTTTCACTGCTAATCTCTTTTTCACTCTTCAGACTCGCAGCAGCTGATGTCAGGCGTGCTATAAAGGAATTAGTTCAATCTGAACGAAGTGCACATTAATCAGGGATGGCTTTACCACTTTGTACGTTTCTCTGCGTACCGGAGCAAACTGATACTTTTTCCCCGGATATCTGTAATGTTTTGTTTACAGTTTGTTTGTTTAATAGTGAGTGGGGATTAATACTTCCCTACAAAATGCGACCCACATTTTAGGGAGATAGTAATCCTGGGTTAGGTTAGGTTAAGCTATAAACCAGCGGTAAATTCGAAGGATTTCAAGGAGGGCGCTTCGCTTTCCTGTTTATTTTATGTCATGTATATTCATATCTTTACTAACCCAATATGATGATACATACAGGACAAGTTAGTATAACATGTATGAACCGCATCCATATGAATATTAAAAGCATAAATACCTAAGGCTACGTTCTGTTAACTTCCTGAATAGAAAATTAACATTGGAAAGTTCGAAAAACAACAGGATATTAAAATCGATATTTTCTAACTTAATTTACATTTTAATTATATTACTCTTTTTTTTTCATAAAAGTAAAAGTACGCAGTTCGCATAAATTAAAAAGCTACTAAATGTAAGTCAGCATCGTTATTATTTTTTTGAAGATCCGATTAGTTATAAAAGGAATATATTTTTAGCATAGCTAACTGTCAGATTTTCTTGGAGTGTCTTTTATTTACTGGTGTAGCTTCAAAACTTTTATGGAAAAGAATTAACTAAAGTTTTATCATCAAATAAAATACTGAAAAATACTTTTAACAAACTTAAAGGATGTGGCAAGCATTAAGCATTACTTTTAGTTACTTCATTTATGAGTCACTGGAAACAATTACTATAAAGAAACTCCAGGTCGGCAACGTAAGATAACGGCACTTAGAATATGGTTTTGAAACTCTTTGATGTAGGAAATCGAATAAACTATTACACTGAACCAACTAAAATGTCACCGTAAGAGTGATAAGGTAATAACTGTAGTTATTCCACCATGTATTTCCTCGTAGTGAACTACCAAAGGTTATAATCGGCTCAAAATGTATGAATTCCAATGTAATTTCTTTTTATTAGGCCCTGCCTGACTGGAGATTAATTTTAAACATTGAGATTTCTTAAATCAAGGAAACCGCGACAGCCGGTATAATATTCCATGAGAAGTGGTATTTATAGGTAATTTTTATCATTTCGATGTTAGTCATGAGAGTTACTTACAAAGCCATTTGGGAATGCTGTATAGCCATTTCTAGCACGACACATGAACATACACCTTTTTAGTTCTCTTGTAGAGCATTCAAAGGTATTCGGTGGCTCTCATGTACGAAACAGTTCAATTTTTAGTTGTGTTTGATTCGTAGATTATTAACAAAAATATATTACTACTCTACTGTATTAAGATTCTGACGTAGTTGATATCGACATGGGAGTTCCCCAAGAAACAGTCTTGGGCCCCTTTCTTTTTATTCTTTATATCAGTGATATTGACTCTGCATCACCTATAATTCCCCATTTTACAATTTACGCTGACGATACAGCGCCTGAATTTCAGACCAATGTAACCTAACATTAGAATCTAAATGTAATGATATTCTTAGTGATTTATTCAAATGGTATAGTGTAAATAGAATCTTCACTAATGCTGAAAAAACGTCATACATTAGATTTCACAACAGAAATAATAATTGTAATAAAATAAACGTACAAATTAATGGTAATATTATTTCTAACAGTCAAATTTTTGGGTCTTTATATCGACGACTGTCTTACGTGGAAATGTAATTCTGAACACTTAGTTTCGAAATTAAATTCTATTTTCTCTGTTTCGGCATTAGAATGACTTCATTAAAGCACGCATTTCGGTGATATTTTGTTTTCAGGAATTGGTAGGTATGCTACATTAAACAACAGCTGATCTACGCAACTAACAAAATAAATAAAGCCTTGTGATTTAGCAAAACCTAAATGAAGAGGTTAAATTCGTTTGAGGCAAAACGTATCCATGCACTTAAACCTGTTTGCCGCAAACGAGTTCGTTAATATGATTATTTATTCGAATGGTGATGTTTTTGTGTATACTTGCTATTCTTTAGGATTTTACAGTGATTTAAAGCCTATTTTGGTTAAGAAAATGAGTGAAAACTATATTGTTAAAGGTAGAACTTTATATTATAGTATACAAATTGTTTTAATTTAATAAAATTAAAAAAAAACGTTTCAAAGGCTATTGTTGACATAACCTAAAAAATAAGTTTTCTTATTATCACTTCTTCTAGGTGGATGCGGCTATAATTCTAGTGATTCAGACCTGTACCAAATTGATGGGGATTGTGATCATGTTCCCCATCCTGAGGTCAATCAAAACCAGAATGATAGTGAATCGTGGGGTAGTCGACACTGAAGTTCATTCATGTTATTTTACATTTAATTTCAAGATATTTTTAAATTTAATAATCGTGCTCAAAGTTGGTTATTTTGGCTTAGATTGAATAGTTTTGATTGTTTATATTCCTACTTTTCATTAGATTAAAAAAACGCATTTAAAAGCTAAAAAATTTCTTTTAATTTTAGTTACTCCTAATCTGGTAGGCTATTCTTTAGATATGGGGAGAGTGAACATTCCTCGTGCGAAGTGAGAGCTCCTCTCACTCAAACGTCCGAAAATACATTCTGTAAGCGCAGTGAATAGGTGGTGAACGTGAAGTGATCCAGCGAGAGTAGCCGAATGATCAACCAATAGGATAGGCGCAAAGTCAGGGTCGTTGTCGTCAAGCACATCAGCTGTTCAGTTGTTGTTTGTTGTTTTTACTGCGTTTAAAAGATTTAACCAAACTTTAACCAAACGGTGAAAAATAAATTGTTATCCTGGGACCTGTGTGTTATGAAAATGACAGGCGGTAATCGGTCGATCCCTATGACGCACGGACAAAAAAAAATGCTAACCGAGTGCATGAAAAAACACCCACAGTTACTAAGTGGACAATTTGCAAACACATATACGAAGAATGATTCACAAAAGTTGTGGGAAAGTGTTGCGTTAACCCTCAATGCAGTCCCCGGTGCATCTAATAAAACCTGGAAGCAATGGCGAAAAGTAAGCGAAAAACTACCCGTAAACATATTGTAACCTTACTTTTCATTTTCAGTCATGGGCAGATTTGAAAAAAAAGTTAAGGGCAAAAACAGCGAAATAAAAAAGCACCAACGTGGTACGGTTGGGGTCCACCTTTGGACAAAAAACTTACAGATGCAGAAAAGAAAATACTTTCCTTGCAAGTTTCCACGTCGCTCTCAGGGAATGAGAGTGTACGTGAGTCTGCGATTATATTCAACTTTAATGAAGTAAGTTTTATTTTTGTATTATTATTCAATAGTGTACCATTATGTTTTAGGAGATCGACAATACTGGCATGGTCGTTGAACAAGAGGATGAGGCCCCTTATGCCGAAGTAACTAATAATTTCCATGGAAATGGTAATGAGACCATACTAATAAATACTCTCCCGGTATGTACCTGTTCATGTATGATTCTAAAGTAAAGTCATTTGTGTAATGACGAAGTAACTGGGACTTTTTTTGTTAGATCATATTACAAAATTAGGCAAATGGGCAAAAGACGAATTCATTGTCACAAAATCAGGCGACGAAAATGAGCTGAAATTATTTTCATGGCTCTATTACCGGTTATTTGACATAAATATGGTTTTTTATTCACATCTCTTTTAGTAGGACCGTGTTATTTTGATCAATTTATATCGTTCGAACTCCAAGCTCCCATAAGATTGTAAAATTTGAATTGCCAAATATGTACCTAATAGGCTGCCAAAATTATGGATTGCCATTGTTTAGAATGTGAAATGATTTTAGATGTTTTTTGCCAAAAATGAACAACCCCACATCACGGCAACGTATATTTCGTAACAAGTGTCGAAAGTAACAAATATAACGCGAGTGTTTATAACAGATATACGAGTGCGGAGCGGAGCGGAGCACGAGTAGATCTATTATAAACACGAGCGGAGATATTGACTTTCGAACGAGTTACGAACACTATTTTTCCTACGACCAAAAAAAAAAACTAGGTATGTACAGGGTGGCCCATTTTCGATGTTTTTAAATGGGAAGTACCCTTAATATCGGAGGTAGACAAAAACTGATGTCGGAGTCCAGGGCTCTTTTTTGATGCAGGTTTAAGTCCCGAAAACAAAATTTCGCTATCTTTTGTTATTTTTTAGTTATAGCTCAAAATTCAAAATTTGGCCATATCGAAAACTTCAAATAACTCCCTTGGTTTTGAAGATATCCAAAAACGGTAGAAACATTCTACAGGCACTTTTTCAAGTGGAATACGATAGTTAATTCAGATGTCTTCTAATTTTCATGTTTTAAGAATTATGACATAAATTTGGTATTTTTTAAATATAAGTCATAGTTGGCCATGATACCATTAAATTGCATATTTTTTCTGCTTTCCGAAAATATATAGTTTATGGGGGTTAAATGCAGTAACAATACCTTTTTTGAACAAAATCAGATTATATGATGTTGTTAGCAATTAGTAGGCCATGGTTCATGATAGCAAAACAAAAAGTAATAGAGCGGTTGCATGTGACGTCACTAGGCCATCAGCTGAACACTTGAAGGGTAAACAAACGGTTGATTTGTATGCACCGGTATACTAATTTTGCCAAAAAGAAAATATTACATATTACAATATCAAACTGAATAAAGATGTGTTTAACCAGATGAGGGATGGTTTAGCCTACATAATTACGAAATTTTCAGTTACCTACTTAAAATTTTCCGGGCGGTCAGTTGATACGAACGTAATTGAAAATTTTATCGTGAATTAAAAGGAGTATTAGGGAACGTGATATTTCCCAGAGAAAGCAGTTAGAGAAAAGCTCTGGAAAACAAGAAACTAAAAATTTTGCCAGGTTATACGTAGAAACTTGTAAAATCTCCATACGTCAAGATAATGAAAAGCTGTTAAAGATAACGGGAGAAATATACAAAATATTAAATTAATTATTTAGTTTTGTTAACTTTCAAAACTGTCGTTCATTTTCAGTCGGGCGCGTTATTGTGTGCCTGGTGACGTCACATGCACCCGCTCTATTAGCTTTTGTTTATTGCTACCATGAACCATGGCCTACTAATTGCTAACAGCATCATATAATCTAATTTTGTTGAAAACAGGTATTGTTACTGCATTTAACCCCCATAAACTATATATTTTCGGAAAGCAGAAAAAATATGCAATTTAATAGTATCATGGCCAACTACGACTTATATTTAAAAAATACCAACTTTATGTCATAATTCTTAAAACATGAAAATTAGAAGATATCTGAATTGACTATCGTATTCTACTTGAAAAAGTGCCTGTAGAATGTTTTTACCGTTTTTGGATATCTTCAAAACCAAGAGAGTTATTAGAAGTTTTCGATATGGCCAAATTTTGAATTTTGGGCTATAACTAAAAAATAACGAAAGATAGCGGAATTTTGTTTTCGGGACTTGAACCTGCATCAAAAAAGGGCCCTGGACGCCGACATCAGTTTTTGCCTATCTCCATTATTAAGGGTACTTCCCATTTAAAAACATCGAAAATGGGCCACCCTGTACATGTCTAGTTTGGAACAATTTAGAATTTTATAATAAATACACTGAAAGTAGGAATAATGAACACTTTATGTTTATAATAATTATTAATTAGGAATAATGAACATTTTATTAGTTTTTGGTGTTACTGTTTTTCTCTACATCCATTTTCAGTTACGTTTGTACGTTGCTACTTGACGCAAAAAGTAACAATGACAGTTCAGATAAAACGACCGTCATTTTTTGTTTTGAACCGGCCTCGGCTTCCTATTATTGCGCAAACTGTGCGTTATATTCCTATACGTGTTGCTAACGCACAGGTTCTTCACTTGTTTTGAGAAAGTAAATCGCACAGATGATATTGTCAATTTTCACGCATGCTTTTTTGTGCGTTAGGAGCGGCTTTCTTATATGGTCGTAGGAAAATAAATAAATAAAATAGTATAAAATAAATTAGGATTGATCCAACGTTCTGAGTGCTAACGTTGACGAAAGCTTATCTCATAAGACTCTGTATAAAATCAAAGTAGCCGCCATAATGTTAAGTTGTAGAAGTGAGCAAGCAGTGTAGTGAGTCTACAATAGATGGCGCCTTGCTAAAATCCGAAAGAAACGACAGGAAGCTGCATTGCCGCCCAACCCCATGTTGAAATTTGTCGCAACAAGGATAAACAATGCCGGACTACTTAGAAAGGATTTAAATGATCCATTCGAAAATGTATCTAGTTTCTAATTGTCTATTAAAGTCGGCAAATTTAAGAAAGCAAATTTGGTAAACAATTTCTTGGAACTCTGTAAATAGATATCCATTTAAATATTTTAAAGAAAATTGAACTGAATAATATGCCATATAAGAGATTTAAATATTTTTGCTTGTTTTCTAAGATATTTTTGTCCATTCTTCTTAATTTTGATGTCCGTGTCCATATTTTAGAGGTTTTTATTACATTGATTAGATAGTAAACCAAACAAAATTTAAAACAGTGTCCCGCATTTGGGAGGTGTCCACAGCAGTGGCGGCTGGTGACCTTAGGAATGGACTTTTTCACTTTCAGCAAATTTTCGACGTCCAAGCCATCCATTTAATCCATCGAAAAGTTCATGAAAAATAAAAAAATCTTACTGATCTCTTCAAAATGAAATAAACAGAATCTACTCACCGGGGGTTTAGCCCCCCTGGCTTCAGTGCCCCCCTAACAGCTTACAAGGTAGACACCTAATAATTATAAAACCCTGAAATGAAAATTATTAAATCCTGAAAAATAAGACCTGATTATAAACAATGCAAATTTCTGATCGGAAAACGTAATAATTTGAATCTGAACAGTTATTACTAGCTGAAAGAACATTAAATTTAAAAAAATTCCGTAAAACAGGAAAACAGATACTAAGTGCGGAAAAAAACATCAAAAGTTAAAGAATATTTAATTCCGAAAATCGTACGACACTAATTAACGACCAATAGAAACGCAATGTTGGGCATAGTTACCAAGGCAACTTGGAAATTTTTTGTCTCTCAAATATAAAGTAAACCTTTTCTTTTTAATAATTAAAGCTTCGGAAAAAAACATTTTCAGTCATAATCATAAATTATAATATCTGGATTAAAAATTTGACTCGACTTATTATGTCTGAATCAGGATTGGTAGATCAAAATCCCAAATCAGATTCATTAAGGATAAAAGAATGAAACCTGAAAAAATAGTAAATGTTAAACATTATTAAACCCTGAAAACTCAAAGCTGAACATTGGGAAATTAATAATTAAATTCTGAAAAGTAGAACTCGATTAATAGCAATGTAAGTGTTAAAATTTAAATAAGTACCTTGTTTTCACCTGAAAAATGATTATGATTAGAAGCTGAAAAGTTAATTAAACAGAAAACACTCGAGACTAAAAAGTTAAAAGGCTAAAATATCAAATACTAAAAACTAAGGATACTTGGATACTTACTGAAAGAACTATTACATGCTGAAAAGATTAAGAATTGAAAAGGTTTAATGCTGAAATTGGTAAAAGTTAAAAAGATTAAAAACGGAAAAGAGCAAGAGCAGAATAAATTGAAGGCAGCTGCTGAAAATGTAAATATATGTTTGAGATATTTAAAAAATATATCCATGCTGAAAAAATAAGTTAAAAAATTAAAACCTGAAAAATAATAAATTGTAAACAATATTTAGCCTAAATTAATAAAAGCTGACAAAGTATTTCAAGTTGCATATTAAAAAAAAAATGTTAAAGGGTGGTAGCAAGCAGTTTCTGCTGAAAATGCAGTAAAAATAAATCATATCATTGTTACCTGAAAATGATTCAAATTAGTTGTAATTTAATAACATGTCAAAATAGTACTTACTTTTATGGTGCATATACGAGCACAACAATAAAGGCTGATTTATAGTTCCGTAAACATACAACATAACATAAACATAACAAAATAAAATATAGTACTGCAGTATTACCATTCATAGATCCATAAACATAACCGTTATACATAATCGTTTACATATGAATTGGATCAATTTTAATTTTTAACATAAACATATGAAATTATACAGATCAAGTAAGCAGAATTCTGTTTAGATGTATGAAAGTGAAAAAATCAAAACCAGTTGATTCTCTAAAGCGATTTATACATCTTGTTTAAATGCTCTTTTCTTTCGCTTATGAACTTTTTCACTGTTATAATAATATCTATACAACATTACTACTATTATAGCAGCTTCTACTTCTTCATCTGACATTTTGGTAAATTTGACAGGTTATGGATCTATGAAAGGGTAAGCTTAAATTCTACGTTATGTTAACTTATATGTTTATGTTATGTTGTATGTTTACGGAACTATAAATTAGCCTTAAAACACTTAAAACACCAAACACCATAAAAAATACGCCGACACTTCTAAACCGTTTTGGGTAAATATCATGAAAGCTCGAATTTGAATAATAGTATATTTTACAACAAGACATGAAAAAAACGTACATATTTCATGTCGAGTAGTAAACGCTATTTTTTCTACGAAATTTTAATTATCTGTTTGAAATAAGTTTTAATTCGACTTAATTCAAACCGAATTGTGTCAACGCAAATTATTAATTGTTTGTTTAATCGTTTCCATAGTAACACACGCATTTTGTATTTTGTTGCCATAGATTTGGAATTCTTGTTTTCATCTCTAGAAGTGAAAATGTTTTCATCTCTAGATGAAAAATGTAGCACTTTCATATAGAGTTTATCCTGAAGAAAATACTTATTTTCGTATCATGTGTAAAAAAATATATGTTTAGCAAAATTAGTATTGCATTTCAGGAATGAAAGTAATGTGTCAGAATTGAGAGAGTTCATTATCAAGAAACCAAATTAAATGCCTAAACAGTCATTTAAGATAATTCAAATATAAACATGAAACTTACTGATGGTTTCTTCATCCTGGAAACGCCATCCTTCGGTGTGGGACATACCTGAAACAATCAAAAAGACGTTCTTTAGTTTTTATTAAAACTTTTCAATTTTTTTTAGAAAAAAATCCAAACCAAATTTGTAAGTTTTTTTCTAATTTTAAAAGTTTAAAATTTTGAAACAGTTTAAAGATAATCAAAATATTTTTCAAATGAGCAGCTCACCTTTTTATTGCCTCCCTAATGCACTATCGTCCTGGAACCACCAAGAAAATCCTTTGGGATTAAGGATTTTCTCCATACCCGACCGACACTGCCGCACATACTCAACTAATTTAAACGATCTCATAAAAACTAATTTATTGGACACATCACTTAACAAAACTTCAAAACTTTTTAAAATGTCGCGAATTTTTTAAAGTCGCCGGAATTTCCTTAAGTTTTGGCAAACAGTTGTGTGTTTGCCTTTTATTACACTGAAACCCTCCCACTTTCACACAAATTCGCTACGAACGATGCTGCAAGAAAATTGTTATAAATTAATAAGTAAACAACAATAACGGTTTTCTCCTGCAAACTGCAAAAATAACTGTAGTTTGAAAAAGAGAAAAATTAAAGGTACTTCTCTGCAAAATTTAAGTCATATTCCAACGTTTATTGCTCGCTGCTCATTTACGAACAGCAGAAAACTTCTCCAAAAGCATTTTTTCGTTAGTACACATAATGCAACAAGATTTTTAAAAAATTATAAACTGTTGGAGAAACCAATCAAACCTAGAAACAAACGAATATCATAGTAATTCCACAAATTGTTATTAACTTTCAATAAGATTGCGCTGTTTGCTGATGTATAAAAGGCGATTCAAATTCAGACTAAAAACATTTTAATTCATAAATTATAATATCTGGATTAAAGTTTGGGTCGACTTACTATGTCTGAATCAGGATTCGGAGATCAAAATCCCAAATCAGATTCATAAAAGAATAAAACCTGAAAAAAATATTAAAGGTTAAACATTATTAAACCCTGAAAACTCTAAGCTGAAAATAAGGGAAACTAATAATTAAATTCTGAAAAGTAGAACTCAATTAATAGTAATATAAGGGTTAAAATTTAAAGAAGTACCTTGTTTTCACCTGAAAAATGATTATGATTAGAAGCTGAAAAGTTAATTAAACAGAAAACACTCGGGACTAAAAAGTTAAAAGGTTAAAATATCAAATACTAAAAATTAAGGATATTTACTGAAAAAAAACTATTACGTGCTGAAAAGATTAAAAATTGAAAAGGTTTAATGCTGAAAATGTTAAAAGTTCAAAAGATTAAAAACTGAAAAGAGCAAGAGCAGAATAAATTGAAGGCAGCTCCTGAAAATGTAAATATATGTTTGAGATATTTAAAAAATATATCCATGCTAAAAAAATAAGTTGAAAAATTAAAACCTGAAAAATAATAAATTGTAAACAATATTTAGCCAAAATTTGTCAATGCTGACAATGTCTTTCAAGTGGCATATTAAAAAAAATGTTAAAGAGTGGTAGCAAGTAGTTTCTGCTGAAAATGCAGTAAAAATAAATCACATCATTGTTACCCGAAAATGATTTAAATTAGTTGTAATTTAATAACATGCCAAAGTAGTACTTACTTTTATGGTGCATATACGAGCACAACCATAAAACACTTAAAACACACAATACCATAAAAACTACCCCGACCCCCGACACTTCCAAACCGTCTTGGATAAATATCATGAAAGTTCGAATTTGAATAAAATTTATGTTTAGCAAAATTAGTATTGCATTTCAGGAATGAAAGTTATGTGTCAGAATAAAGAGAGTTCATTATCAAAAAACCAATTTAAATGCCTAAACAGTCATTTAAGATAATTCAAATATAAACATGAAACTTACTGATAGCTTCTTTATCCTGGAAACGGCATCCTTCGGCGTGGGACTTACCTGGAACAATCGAAAAGACGTTCTTTAGTTTTTATTTAAACTTTTCAATTTTTTTAGAAAAAAATCCAAACCAAATTTGTAAGTTTTTTTTTCCAATTTTAAAAGTTTAACATTTTTAAACAGTTTAAAAGTTTAAACGAAAGCTAATCAAAATATTTTTCAAATAAGCTGCTCACCTTTTTATTGCCTCCCTAATGCAGTATCGTCCTGGAACCATCAAGAAAATTCTTTGGGATTAAGGATTTTCTCCATACCCGACCGACACTCCCGCACATACTCAACTAGTTTAAACGCTCTCATAAAAATTAATTTATTGGACACATCACTTAACAAAACTTCAAAACTTTTTAAAATGTCGCGAATTTTTTAAAGTCAGCGAAATTTACTTAAGTTTTGGCAAACAGTTGTATGTTTGTCTTTTATTACACTGAAACCCTCCGACTTTCACGAAAATTCGCTACGAACGAAGCTGCAAGAGAATTTTTATAAATTAATGTAAGTAAACAACAATAACGGTTTTCTCCTGCAAACTGCAAAAATAACTGTAGTTTGAAAAAGAGAAAAATTAAAGATACTTCTCTGCAAAATTTAAGTCATATTCCAACGTTTATTGCTCGCTGCTCATTTACGAACAGCAGAAAACTTCTCCAAAAGCATTTTTTAGTTAGTACACATAATGCAACAAGATTTAAAAAAATTTATAAACTGTTGGAGAAACCAATCAAACCTAGAAACAAACGAATATCATAGTAATTCCACAAATTGTTATTAACTTTCAATAAGATTGCGCTGTTTGCTGATGTATAAAAGGCGATTCAAATTCAGACTAAAAACATTTTAATTCATAAATTATAATATCTGGATTAAAGTTTGGGTCGACTTACTATGTCTGAATCAGGATTCGGAGATCAAAATCCCAAATCAGATTCATAAAAGAATAAAACCTGAAAAAAATATTAAAGGTTAAACATTATTAAACCCTGAAAACTCTAAGCTGAAAATAAGGGAAATTAATAATTAAATTCTGAAAAGTAGAACTCAATTAATAGTAATATAAGGGTTAAAATTTAAAGAAGTACCTTGTTTTCACCTGAAAAATGATTATGATTAGAAGCTGAAAAGTTAATTAAACAGAAAACACTCGGGACTAAAAAGTTAAAAGGTTAAAATATCAAATACTAAAAATTAAGGATATTTACTGAAAAAAAACTATTACGTGCTGAAAAGATTAAAAATTGAAAAGTTTAATGCTGAAAATGTTGAAAGTTCAAAACATTAAAAACTGAAAAGAGCAAGAGCAGAATAAATTGAAGGCAGCTCCTGAAAATGTAAATATATGTTTGAGACATTTAAAAAATATATGCATGCTGAAAAAATATGTTGAAAAATTAAAACCTGAAAAATAATAAATTGTAAACAATATGTAGCCAAAATTTATCAAAGCTTACAATGTGTTTCAAGTGGCATATTAAAAAAAATGTTAAAGAGTGGTAGCAAGTAGTTTCTGCTGAAAATGCAGTAAAAATAAATCACATCACTGTTACCTGAAAATGATTCAAATTAGTTGTAATTTAATAACATGCCAAAGTAGTACTTACTTTTATGGTGCATATACGAGCACAACCATAAAACACTTAAAACACCAAACACCATAAAAAATACGCCGACACTTCTAAACCGTCTTGGGTAAATATCATGAAAGCTCGAATTTGAATAAAATTTATGTTTAGCAAAATTAGTATTGCATTTCAGGAATGAAAGTTATGTGTCAGAATAAAGAGAGTTCATTATCAAGAAACCAATTTAAATGCCTAAACAGTCATTTAAGATAATTCAAATATAAACATGAAACTTACTGATGGCTTCTTTATCCTGGAAACGCCATCCTTCGGTGTGGGACTTACCTGGAACAATCGAAAAGACGTTCTTTAGTTTTTACTAAACCTTTTCAATTTTTTTAGAAAAAAATCCAAACCAAATTTGTAGGTTTTTTTTCTAATTTTAAAAGTTTAAAATTATTAAACAGTTTAAAAGTTTAAACGAAAGCTAATCAAAATATTTTTCAAATAAGCTGCTCACCTTTTTATTGCCTCCCTAATGCAGTATCGACCTGGAACCATCAAGAAAATCCTTTGGGATTAAGGATTTTCTCCATAGCCGACCGACACTCCCGCACATACTCAACTAGTTTAAACGCTCTCGTAAAAATTAATTTATTAGACACATCACTTAACAAAACTTCAAAACTTTTTAAAATGTCGCGAATTTTATAAAGTCGGCGAAATTTCCTTAAGTTTTGGCAAACAGTTGTATGTTTGTCTTTTATTACACTGAAACCCTCCGACTTTCACGAAAATTCGCTACGAACGAAGCTGCAAGAGAATTTTTATAAATTAATGTAAGTAAACAACAATAACGGTTTTCTCCTGCAAACTGCAAAAATAACTGCAGTTTGAAAAAGAGAATAATTAAAGGTACTCCTCTGCAAAGTTTAAGTCATTTTAGCGTATTCCAACGTTTATTACTCGCTGCTCATTTACGAACTGCAGAAAACTTCTCCAAAAGCATTTTTTAGTACACATACTGCAACAAGGTTTTAAAAAATTTATAAACTGTTGGCGAGACCAATCAAACCTCTCTCATCAAAGGATCTACCTAGAAACAAACGAAAATCATAGTAATTCCAGAAATTGTTATGAACTTTCAAAATAATTGCGTTGTTTGCTGATGTATAAAACGAGATTTAAATTCAGACTAAAAACATTTTCATTCATAAATTATAATATCTGGATTAAGAATTTACTTCGACAGATTGAAAACATTTTTATCGATAAATATAAGGATTTCAATCTTAATATAACTGGATTTAAAAAATTTTAATCATAAATCATTTAATTTTTTAGTCCAAGCTCAAGATTTGAGTTTTACAATTCAGAATCCAAATTTAGTTGAATCTGCGGATTAAATTGTTTTAATTAAGCTCGACTTTTCGAAATTTGAAGTCTGAGTCCTTAAGCTTTAATTCCAGACTCGAAAAGGATGTTTATTTAAAAATAAACAGGGATTTATCAAGCTTTCAATTCGTAAATACAAATTTTCGAATGTAGATATACCTACGATTTAAAACTTCGAATATTGTTAGAGTTAGAGTTTGAAGATTCAAGTAATTAGTTAAGATTCAAATTATCATATTGTAACATAATAAAATAGTAATTTATATTATCACGCATTACAGCTTGACGAGTTGATTCTTGTTTAATATTATGTGTTACGAAAACAAATTCCCTTTATGTTAAAACAGATAGAGTATAAAGTAACATCTGGTTATTTTCCTAAGCTAGGTATATTGTTCACAAAAAGGAAAAGACAAAGCCTTCTGAGTATTACATAAAAACCCTGCAGTTACAGGCATAAGACTTCTTTCTGTGTACAAAATTGAATTATTCATCGAAATATTAATTTTCCTATAACAAATCATTGTAATTTATTTACAAGTAACATTTAATTAGAATCGTTATTAAAAGATTTCCATCACTATTTTTAGTTTGTTTATTTTATTACCGAATTACTCGACTTGTTCTTAAATGCCCTAATGAAAACCCTAAAATCAAATTTTAAAAATATTGGTAACCAAATCTGAAGGAATTTGTCATGAAATCCGAAAATGCATCCCAACATTTCAAATTAAACAAAAATTCTTACCAATAAACGCTCCCAAACAACAAACTTATCACTTGGCATTAAATTAAAATATTCAAATATTATTTTCATAAATAATTAACAATAATTGCTAAATCTTTGCATTACAATGCGCTCTTTACCACTGCAAAGCAAACTCTAAAGTAGTACAAATTCGAACATCGAAATGAGAGAAGCAATCGCAGCAAGCGATATAAAACAGGCATTATCAAACACCTGTGCCTAAACAGTCATGTGTTAACTAAAAGCAGGTTTTATCTAGGATTCTGTCTCGTTTTGGAACCGATAATTGTATTTGTCGCTTTAAAACCCTTGTTATTGAAATTATTAAAGTAAAATAATTGAGAATTTGAAATCTTGTAAGGTAAACTAATGATTCCAGTAAAGTTCTTCAATTCGTAACATAAACGTAGGAATCAAAATATAACATAATAATAATAATTTTAACATTTAAACTAAATGTGAAAACAAAAGGGAATAGATCGATGAAAATATTTTAGATTTTTTTTTCTATAGCAGCTGTTAAAGTGCTACTTTATCTATTAATTTGAGTAGATAAAGAATCACTTTCACAGCAAGGGTAGATAAAGTAATTTATTTATTGTTTGTAACCCTAGAAACTAATGACATTTTAAAACGTGACTCGATTTGTAATTTTTTAAACGTCAATGTCAAATAAAATTTATTTTATAATTATAATTTGTTTCCTTTAAAATAAATGCAATAGAAAAAAATAGAGTATTATACACGACGATAAAATTTAATTATCATCTCGAGCGTAATTAGCGTCTCGACTGGCGTCTCGACGCTAAAATACGCCCTCGAAGATAAAATACAACTTTATCGTCTTGTATAATAAATTCATTAAATAGTTACAAACATTCTTCATTCCTTTTACAATTTAGAAATCCATTTCGTCTTCTTCAAATATTTATAACTTCAGTTAGATCTTCAAGGGGTATTTTTCGAAGACAATGTAACATAATGGTCTTTATTTTGGGAAACCTATACTTTCGTATAATACCGATACATACACTCCTTCTTCTTCTTTAATGGACGAGGTTCATCTACTCCTCAGCTTACATTTTCAAGTAGTAGGGTAAGGTAAGGGAATTTGGCAGTAAATTAAATAAAGCGCAACTTTTTGAACATACTATTGTGTTTAAAAAATATATAAAATGCTTCGCACGAAAGATTCACATCTACTTAACATATTTATAAATTTAAATTATTTTAATATAGATTATTAATATATCAAATATAGTAATACATTAAACATGTAAAGGTAAGGTATACAGGAAAATTTTCTTTTTGGTATACATATACCCTATGTATACTTTTATAATAAACGCAAATAGGCAACCCACTATACACTATAAACGTTAAAAAATTAGCATGCTGTGGCAAAAATCATCAAATTAAGTTAATGTCAAAAAATTAGTGTTTAACTGTTGCTGTTTTTATTTTCCTTTCTGTTTTGTATTGTTGATATTTTATGTTTTAGAATAATCGTTGAATTAAAATTATGTTGATATTCCACTAATTTTGATTTATTTTTTATTTACAAACATGAAATATAACCTTTACGCACCACGTGACGTGACGTTAATAGTGTATAGTGGGTTGCCTATTTGCGTTTATTATAAAAGTATACATAGGGGATATGTATACTAAAAAGAAAATTTCCCTGTATTGGCAACAGGGAAGTTAATTTGGCAACACTAGTAAGTTAATTTAGCAGTATTACGGTTCAGGTTAAATGACTTTACTTAATCAGAGTCTTCATTATTTGAATCAAGTGTACATACATCACACATATTCACCTGGTATTTTGAAGGGTATTTTTGACAATTTTCGTGGTGTGGAACCATACAAAACGAACACTGTATCCACTTTGTCCCTGTTTTCTTTTTATAGTCCATTGAGTACATAAGAAAACATACACAACATTCCTAGTCGTCGTCGGTTTTCTTTAATTTCCGTCGTGAAGAACATCCGGGTACAGGTTCTTGTGTAGAACTGCCTTCTCCTTGATTTTGCACATTTTTGAGTTTGCAGACGCCAGACATGCCGTTAAGATCACTCGACTCGATTTCATCCTCTGAACCTGGTAGATTAAGACACTTAGCAGAAGAGTCCTTCACTTTTGGCTTTTACTCCGTTTCTTTTTTCTGTTTCCCTTTTTTATTTTTTTGTTCTTTTCCTCTTGATTATCATCTGCAGCCGTCTCATCAGATCGTTTTGGAGCATAGGGAACCTCTAGCAATCGGTCTGCTGCATCAATTGTTGTTTTTTTTTTCAATCACGATTAGAACATTATGTTAAGCATCAAAAATTAGTATTACAACAATAAAATATTAACATTCAAAGTAGTAAATAAATTTTCCTAACTATTAAATTCGACCATTTTGCTAAGAAACTGATTCATATTCGTAAGGATGCTGCTTTTATTCAAACGAAGATAAAATTATGAAAATAATACTAAATAAAACTATGTTTCGTGTACTTACAGCTATGTACATATACTCGTTATTACACTGTAAATTTCCTACTTGCGTTGTGAACAACATTAAATAATAGAATATCACTTTTAAATTATTTGTTAGCAAATTATTCAACTTCTAGGTAGTCAGGGAAGTTAGCAGTGCAGAAATTAAAAATTACTGCCAAGTTACCTATACTGCCTAATTCCCTTACCTTACCCTATGTAATATTTTCCGTTTAATGTACTTCAGAGATCATCCTCAACGTTGGTCGTTTTCGTACTAATACCCTTGGCAAGCTACAATCCCCCAATACTATTGGAAGTTTTCTTTTCCACGCTGTTGTCAGCTCGTGAGCTTTTCCAGAGTCGTGCTTTTTGTCAAAAAACTTTTTAGCATTTTAAAACTTAAATCAAATTTAAAATAGGCAACCGATAAACAAAAAAAAAACGAGTAAATATTCCTGGAAAAATTATGAATTGGGAGGGAAATTTACTAACACCGCCTGTTTAAAATAATAGGTACATAAGGCTTGACCGTGGAAAATAAAAATTCTGTCTACTTTAGAATCTACAATCACAGAGGTAGCGGCACACTCTGCGAGGGAGTATTGCTGGCGGTTGTTTCGCACGCACGGGATCATGTGGTAAGCACCGCGCCTTCGACAACCGTCTACCTTTCCTGCTCCACCATTGTGTGTTAGTTATCAATTATTTTCAGTGATTGGGCAGTCCACCCGACGAACATCCGATACGGTTTTGACCCCAATACCGTTCGCATTGTAGTCGAGTGCTACACTAGCGACCTACAATCACAATATCAACCTGTAATTGTTAGGTTAGGTTTGCCACTAATATACTGGCTGATTCACATAAGATGCGCCCCTTAAATCCTTCACATGCAACCCAACATACAATTTTCCAGAGCTACTCGAAATACATCCAAATTAAAAAAAAAACAATGTTTGATCTAGTAGTGTAGATATGTTCACAAATACTTAATTATTTACTTATTCATTGAAAGTGGCAGTAGGAAATTTCTAGTAGTAAAGATAATTTTTCTTTATGGTAATTTGTACATGAAATTGCTATTTTTTGTATATTTTTGTACTAACAATTAATATTAATTCATTTTTGTTTTCTTATTTTCTTAATTTTCCAATTATTCCCTTCAGCTCTTTGAATATAAAACTTCAGGAAGGACTGTAGCGCTCTAGTAACTATAGAAAAAGTGCAACGGAGTTCGCCATTTTGAACACCCATTGTCGATTGTTGTTGTGATTGTTTCACGCGTGTCATTTGCTGATCATTTCTATTAGTTAGGTTAGGTTTTCACTTTTAAGTAAGAAATTACGCTATTTATAGATACCTATGAGAGCTGATAATTATTCTGGTGTAAACAGTGCGTAAATAAACTAATATCGTAGATAATGAGCGATGTAAATACGATAGTGTCATAGATTAGGTTAGTTTAGTTATGGCCACTGGCAACCGGAAACGAAAAGCCGCCATATGCAATACCCATCGCGGTCCACAATTTGTCTTGCATATGTTTCTTTCTGAGTTTTTATATTCAAAGCTTCAGTTTGAAACATAGACATGACATCTACTTATTATTACCATTCTAAAGTAAGCTACCTCTGATTACATATTTTTAATTTATGATTAACATAGATAAAGGTTATTTCTGAATTTGTAAGTTGGATTGCCTATTCTACTTGCGAAGGGGCCGCGTCTTATGTGAATCACCCGGTATAGCAATTAAATCCACAATACTAATAACAGGTGACAGATTATAAATTCTAATGCTTGCAGTAGACATTGTTATTATTTTCTATAACAAAGCCCTTTTTCTGCCATATAATTTTACAACTTTCGTTGTGCGATGTAGTGCGATGTACTATTAACCGAAGATATAAATTAATGGATATCGAAAGCTGGATGACTATTTAATGCAATTAAAAATAATACCTTTAGAAAGGGGGCAGTACAAAGGGGGTGAAAGCAGAGACGATAAGGAACATTTTAAAACTAGTATTAAGTTGTGGGTATGACTTTTGAACTGCAATAGACAGAAAATCACAATTATTATTTATGGAAATTAAGTATCTTAAAAGGATAAGGAGACGAATTGTAATAAAATTGGGAGTAAAGATAACTAAGGCAAATGAGGTACATTCGGAGAATGAGATGAGAGAAACTAGGCAAGAAAACTAGGAAAGAGAAGGGCCATAATAAAAAGCAACTAAGACCGGACCAGATGTGTTAATTGCATGAAGAATAAGATGCAGTAGAAGACTATGTGAAAAAAGAGCACGCCTTAAACTCAACTTCAGATAATCTAGCAGGGTTCAGGATTAAATAAGTAACTTGCCACTATGATATAAACCCGTTGATATTTGTCTTATTTGAAGAAATAGAAGAAACATTAAGAGAAAAGGATATTCTTTGCGTGTAGATAATATCGTAGATAGGGAAAAAACAATTAAATATCTGCGTATCCCATTATTTTAAATGGGATGTGCTACTTTTCCTTTCGTGTTCTGAAAGTAACCTGTTCAGTTATTTAGACATATTTTTTGGTAGG
This sequence comes from Melanotus villosus, assembly GCA_963082815.1. Taxonomy (NCBI): domain Eukaryota; kingdom Metazoa; phylum Arthropoda; class Insecta; order Coleoptera; family Elateridae; genus Melanotus; species Melanotus villosus. The sequence continues at coordinate 96,369,119 of OY720419.1, read as the reverse complement.
TAGGGCAGTTTTGTACATTGATAGTGCTCGCCAACTACGGAAGCAACCACCATCACCCACCCTTGTTATCTTATACCGAAAATCGTCGAAGAAGTCTTAATCGTAACATAGATCGCAATTGCACGATAAATTTTCTAACTTTTTTGATTTCACTTTGTGTATTTAGTGAATTTATTTTATTTTTAAATTATAATTTTGCGTTAATTGTAATCAAAACATCTTGAGACACCGAATTTCGAATTATTATCAACAAAACAATCTATATCGTTGTTGACCCAACATATATACCTTAATCTCTTTTCAACGATATAACTTAGTATTTTTTACCTCACGAAATAATATTTAAAAATAATCTAAGTCAACATTCCATTCGATGAAGTCGGTAAAAGAAACACTAAACGGTAAAAAATAACTGACCTTTGATTTTATTCACCGTCTTTTTGGTAATTGTTGATCGTGTTTTACCGTCTACTGTTATAATTTTACAACTTATTAAATCCAGTAACAACCGAAATTACAGAATGCAGGATAATTTTAGGATAACTACATTGTGTAGAAATCAATCAAAATAAATTAACCGGATAATGACTATCGTTGTAAGCCGATTAGTACAATTCGATTATTATATCTACACCGCACCGGTCTAAATCTATCGTTAAAGTTTTGACAAAATAGTCTCCAAATCTAATTAACAAATATTAGAGAAAATAACAAGAAAAAGAAGTAGTAGCAAGAACGAACTAGTCGGAAATAAGACGGCAGAAAATAAACTCGAAATACGAGAGAGAAATAGGCCGTCTAAATAAAACGAAATAAATAATAACAAAACAAACAATGTACCTATAAAATAAAAAACGTAATATAGCCGAAGACTAAATAATTGCAAAAAGCACAGCATAATCATTACATATTTTCAAATGTATAACCATAAAGAACACCTAATCAATGCTGATTCCATACATACAATAACTTTTTAGCAATGAAAATAATTCAATTTATCAAGCTTAACAACCAACTAGCGTGAGCTGAACCAGTAACAAAATGTAACTGTTTTTAAAACAAAATATTCGTTAATTAAAGGTGATTTTAAAAATAGAATAAAAAATAACTATCCACATTCTCTGGTTTTTAACAAAAGCCTGTAAAACTTCATCGATGTAATTTTAATAACGAGTTGATGTAGGTTTACTATCATGATAATACCGAGGGTTTAATCATATTTGAGATTTTGGAGCAAAACCATTTCAGCAGCAGCATTTGACAGTTGTCAGATAACGTTCTTGTCGATTAATTAAGAAATTAAGACAACAACGTCTTAAGGATTTTGAAAAGTTACAAATTCACGTTTGAATCGTCTAAGATTTTGCTAATTTAACTTTTTCATTTTCAGTTCAAAAATGTAAAAAGTAGTTTTATTTCTTTCTTCAGAAATTCTTGGTTTTGCTTACATTAGTTATGAATTAGCTATTGTTCGTAGATCTCGTTCTGTCCACGATTGTCTTTATGATGTGACTGTCTGACTGTTGCCTTTGCAGCCCAACATTTTTGTGCCTAGTTTTTGTGTGAACTCAATTAACTTTTTCCCCCTCAGTTTTGTCCTTTTCTTTTATAACGTATTAACAAACACCTACTAAGACAGCAAACGAAGTTACAAAGCTAATTAGAAATGTCGTTGTGTCTTAATTTGGTTTCCTTACTGTGTTAAAATAGAGAACGGGTATATCTTTTTTATTTCTGTTCATCTGCTACCATGCATTATGTGTTCTGATTTTGGAAGTCATAAAATATCAGAGTTGATGTATCGGGTGCTGATTAATACGTTAATCGCCATGAAGCCTGATACTTGGACTTCAGTCGTATACACTCTGAAACCCATATGTTGGGTTTCACCCTGTGCACGTGTGCACTCACTTTAAAGCCTGTGGCCCGACAGTTGCGCTTCCGATTACATTGGAATATATCGAATATTATTGGTAGGGACCTGGGGAAACCTACTAATGTATGACCCCGGATTTTTTTTTTAATTTGTGCTCTGAAAACAACATATTTTGTAAGGAGCAAGAAAAACACATGTATGAGTTAAACATATGTTTATTTATTGAAACATTGTTATCAAAATATAAATATAATATAAAAAATTTTTATTTATGAGAATTATGAGAATCAAAAAACAAGACAAACAGTAATGTTTCTTGCATTCTTTGCAAAAAAAATTGGTTTTAGTACCTTTTGTTTGAGCTATGTATCTTTCTACCTTTTTTTTTTTTCATTCATGCATACTACCGTATCCCCCAGAACCGCTTTCCGCATTACTTCAGGGGGTACGGGCGTCCCTTACATACTACCTTTCCCCTATTTTGAGTTTGAGGGATTCCAGATCTTTAGGATTGTTTTTTCCACTTCTTCTTAGTGTACCCACTAATTGGGTCTTTCGATTTTGAAGTTCGTGTGCCAAGGCGACGCTTGTATAATAATTATCGGTAAATAAAAATCGTCCCTGGTCCAACGGCGGTGTCATAAGATACATTACAGTTGAAATTGTGGCAGGTTTATCTCCTTCCTTATCTTTTCCGCAATAAGTATAACCATCTCTTCAGCACAATTTATACAGTTTGATCCCAAATTTGAATCGATTTTTTTTTTATATACTGTCTGAAAGACAATCTTCTCCTAAAGAGAACAAGTGTTTCATCTATACATACGGACTGCTCAGGAATGTATATTTCTTGAAATTTATTGATGAAAATATACAATAGGGGACTTAGTTTCCCCAACCGGTCTTTTTCAACGATTTTTTCATTATCGTTGAAGTGAAGCATTCTAAGAAGCAAAGCGGTTCCTGGACGTACGAAATGATGACTTTTTGACCAATAAGCTGTCATTTTTGGTAATTTCTTCAAACCTATATACAAGTATAATACTATACCAAAGAATGTAGTGATTTCTTGATTATTTTGATCTTTCCATCTATGTAGTCGCGAATTTGCAGGCAGGGGTTTGTGTCTTGATTGTTGAGCGTACCTGTTGCTTTCCCGGACAATTAGGTCTAACAGCTCATCATTGAAAAATTCTTGAAAAAATCATATGGAGCTTTGGTAATATAGTTTTCCAAGATCTCATTTGTAATTCCCACATGTTGTAAATCAAAATCAAAGCTTTTCAAATATACATCAGTTGGAGAAAACCACTGCAGCCCTTTTTCGAGATCCTCTTCATCACTTTTATTTTCGGAGGCACAAAACTTCGATATTACCTCATCTATGGTTTGATCAACGAATGACTGGCACCAGTTAGCACGTTTGATTCCTTGGACGTTGATGGCCGTTCTTCGCTCAATGGTGGATCTGCATGCAGGACGTTTGATTCCTTGGATGTAGATGGCAGTACTATAGGCTCTGGTGAATCTGTATGCAGGACAGGAATTTCCACATCGGGCTCTGGTGAATCTTCAGACAGGACAGGAATTCCAATATTGCATCATTCTAACCTCGTACTCGTTCGAGCAATTGTTCTGAAAACAAAGTTACGATGTTAACCTTCTAACATAAAATTTAGCTTAGAATTCCAAAAATGTATAATAATAATTCGAGTAGTAACACAAATAACACAGTAAAGTACTAGCATATTACCAACATACCTTTTATACTTTTTTTCGGATTCATTTTATATGTAGAGTCAGTACATTCACTGTCTGTCGAGGAACTGGGACGATAATCGTCAGATGAATTATGTGCATATTCCACAAGCTCTTCATCATCTAACAATAATTCATTCCAAAATTTTATAAATTTCTCTTGCTCCCTTTCGTAACTTCCAGCCATTTTATCGCAACAAAACCAAATCACCTATAACCTGACTTGCAGTTTACGTGTTTTTTTACAAATAAACAACAATAATTTAGTTTTGAAAGTAATGCAATTTTGGGGCTGTATCTGTATCTAACCTGTACTGGTACTAAACGAGTTTATGGTTTTCTGAGGTTAATATTCTGAATTTTGCAAATAGGTCTTCACATAAGACCCTTCTGGATTACTTAAACATTATTCGTATATTTTCTTGTACACATGGCAATATGGTGTATCTAATGTAAGGATGTCGCGGTCGTCGTTCAGTTCGTCCAACGTCGTCGGACCACTCACTGAGATGGGCCGGGTTTGATTCCCAGGGCCACACCTATACCGAAAACACCCGACCGCTTCCCTTGGAAGGTAGTGGCAAACCATCGATGTATTTCTGCCTAGTGAAGTCCTCTCTGGAGTAGAAGTACAAGAACTTTCGTGGTTTATGTCAAGGCTATTTGATACGCACACCACGAACATATGGAGAGAAGATTTTCCTTAAATGTTTAAAGGAAAACATGTCAAAATAATAATAAAATTATTGAAATCATCTGCGTGTGAACCAACACATTCAGTGTTATTAAAAGATAGCAGGCCAAGGAGGTTCTTAGTTGCTGTTAATAAATCAATTACGAAATAACTTCCTGAATAACTACAAAGCTTCGAGTCTGGCTTTGTCCTTTGTAACTTTAGTAATTTGTCACCATGCAAAAGGGTGCAAAATTTATTCCCGATATTCTTTTGCATATGAATGTTTCGATAAAAGAAATTGATACAATTTTTTGCACTCATAGCTTCCCAAACATCAGGCTTTTCAAGAAAAAAGTGTTTTAACGGAAAAATGAGAGTTTTCGGCAGATAATAACTTTTGTAAATCAGCGTAGCATTATTTATAAATCCACGCTTTTGGTGGCTTTCCATGCAAACATATTCTAAAATCACTGTGATTGAGCCTTACATGATTGTTCTATAGCAGCATTTCGGCATGGAGATATCTTCATAATTTTATGTAATACTTTACAACGCGTTTAGATAGAAATAATAGGTTCCTGCGACAAACCTAAATAATAATATGTGGTTTACTCTCGATGACTGCTCATTTAATTTTTTTGCTATTAATCAGGCTTTGCTTTTTCTGAGAAAATATGTGATACGACGTTCTCATTACGAGTAGTTGCCGTGTAGCATTTACAAACAACAAATGTTTTTTTTCACGGCCGGGAGTATTTGTCCATTTCTATGATACAAAAATCGTGACAGAAATAATAAATTATCCCCTAGGTAAATAATTTTTCAAAAAATTCCCAAGGGAGTTTTCATTATGAATCAAATAATAAAAATTTCAGATGTTTATTAAAGTTTAAAAGCCCAAAATTGAAACATACTCGTACATTTAAATTATTTGTTTACATTAAAATTTAACGTTACATGTTCACAACTGTAAAAATTAACAGCAGGTACACTATTAAATATAACTACACTTGAATGTCAATATGTCAAAATTGACATTTAGTAAAATTATTTATTAGGAACTGCACGCTTTTAATTTCAATGTCTACTTGATAACGAAAGATTTGGGGCGCACGAGCTTATTATATTTATCACTATACTTTTAGGCCGTGAAAAAATAGTATATACCCCTCTGGAGAGAATGCTATTTTTCCTTCGGAGCTTTGTAGCCCTCGGGCTTCGCCCTCTGGCTACAAATTACACCTCAGGAAAAATCTTACATTTCTCTCCCTTGATGTATAATGTACTATTTGATTGGTTTGAGTGATGTTTCATGTCCTTAATAATAAACAAAAGTCCCGTTTATAATATAGGTTAATGTTCCGCTTGATGACAAAAAGCACGTAAACTCTTTATAACTATGTGTGAAATTAACCGAAAAAAATCTCTGAGAAAATCAACCCCGTTTAATACGACAACCGCCTGGTGGAATAAAAGTAGCGAAACTTATCAGTCAAATGTTGTCAGAAATTCTTTTCGTGTCATTCGATACCTACGGTGGGTTTCTACTCCGCAGAGCATAAATACACTACGATACGTGAGTTGCTCAATTGGCCCTATTCAGAACGAGCCCAAAACAGGCCCTCATGAAGCGACCTTGTTACGGGGGTTGCTCGACTTGACCCACGCTTTTGATTGCCGATCTTACATTCCGGACACGGAACCGAAACCGGAAACTTTCAGTTAAAACACTAGAAAGTAGCCTTGTAAGTCGATACCGGCACTGAATTCTCAGAATTATTTAAAAGCCTTCCTATCTCCAAAGGGAATAGGTGTAATAGTAATTTTTTTAATAATAAGATTACAGGTCGACGTGTGCGGAATTCCTTTTCTTTATATCTAGGAAATTTATTTAGGAAGCCGAGAAAATCCTCGGTGAACAGAAAACTCGAGTGCAATATCAATATCGGGCATTCGGAACTTTCCAAAGATTAATTCCTAACTTATTAATAATCATCCTGTAAAACTGCATTTACTGAAAACTTCAGCACACTCAGGAGCAACACATTTTCTTCACACATTATCCGTTTGATAGCGTTTAAATTGGCTTTCAGCGGGTTTAATTACTTTAGGTGCTACCTAAAAATTATTTATTAGTTTTAAGATGTAAACTCCCAACAAACGGTTGTATGTACTCTTAATCTAAATCCCCTGCTTGTAATTTACCAGAACTTTTCGTCGTTTCGTTGAAATATAAATATAAGTTAGTAATTGCATGCAAGGCCCTCTACAAAATACTTTAAAGGAATATTTTCTCAAGTGCCTGTGTATTATATACTCAGAAGGAGACACTTTTATTTCTTTCGATGGAAAACACTCAATACCGCCGGAGTTTTCTCAAAAAACAAAATAAAAATCAGTTGTATCTCAAGAGAGAAGAGAAATGCACAAAGAGTGGATGAACTCAGCAGACGTGCACAAGTAGAACTTTAGTTGATGTCACAGGCATATTGAATAGTACGTATTTATGATGAATGTTAATTATGAAGCCTTTCCTACTTTCCTGATAAATTTGCCCTTTTTATAGTTTCAAAAACGTGACTCTTCATCAAATTAAATTTTTAAATTAAAAGCTTTTTTAAAACACATACACCAAAGCATGTCGTGCAGATTTGTCCCTTGCAGTTTCGGCTCATTCGTACTGTTTCAACCCATCGATGGCAAATAAAGATAATTAGGTGTACTTTCCACCCAAGTGTTTAACATTTACTTATACTAACATGTATTTAAAGATAATCCTCTTTCGTAAAAAAATTCTTTCAAAAGAATTAGACTTTCAAATATCACATCAGAAGAAAAAACAAAATTTACTGGAAAAATTTACATTTTATATACCGGGTGTGATCTGATATGTGGCACATAGGCGAAATACATGCGATTTTGATAATTGCTTAATTTTAATTCTCTCGAGCTGAACCGTTTAGTTTTTGTACGTTCTTGTTTGGATGAGTACGCTATTAAGCAATTGATTCTTAACTAATTAGGAGAATTTAGCGCCTTAACGTAAAATAAAGTAAATATTTTGAAATAAATGAGGAAGACTGCTTTACTAAATCTGAAATTTCCATAGTGATGCTGCAGCTCATCAGAACAGGTCTAGTTGATCAAATTTTTGTAAAATTAATGTCAATCTAATAATCTGCAAAAAATACCATTTTTCCTTCATTTCAGATAAATTTCGTACTATAATCGATTAAAAAAAAAGTACTTTTCAATTAATGGCTACAATGTAAGCAACAGTTAACCAAGAAGATAATATTCACATAATATGTTCAATTTCCCATGCATTTCACCTATGTCTCACATGTCAGGCCACACCCGGTCTATGCGTACAATAATTGGGCTAACGGTACTTAAAATATAGAAATTAAATTTTAAAATTGGAAATGTTTATGCGCTCGTATATTGGACAGAGTTACAAGAATTTGAGTAGTTGGTCGCGACAGCAAAAGTGTCGATAAATTGCACCAAAGTGTCGGTAAATCAATAATTTCCGTAGCGCGTTCTTTCGTCTATTGCTTCAAATAGTAGGTAGGTGTTGGATAAAATTAACTTTTGAGACAAGTGTAAGAATTTATGTAACAATTGAATGTGTTTTGAATAACCAAATGTGTAACAATTGAGTTTCTAAGAGAAGCACGTTTTGTTGAGTCTAAATACCTTGCTGATGACAAATTCACGAATAATTCAAATAAGCAGATACCGTACTAGACGACTACAATTGAGAAGCTTAGGTGATCGTGTACACGAAACCACTTTTTACGGCATTTTTTGGTGGTCAAAGACTATTGTATTTCGAAACAACTTTAAAAAATCGATTTGTTTGTGAAACATGTTTTTTAACGTCTCCATCGTTATATCTCTAAAAATAATTGTGCTATCGAGCTGATTTTTTTTTAAATTAGAGTAGACACATTAGCACTTATAACCACGTACCACGTCAGTATAAAATATATTTTTTTAATTTGTTACAATAATAGCAAACTTAAACTTGTTATTTTCGTGAATGTATTTTTCAGCAATCGAGAAAAACTTTTATTTGTGAAAATTTGTATATACATACTGCGAGCAAAATGAAGCCAGTACATGAAGAAAGTTTTTAGAATCATAATTGTTCATGTGCAGGTTATAGTATGTAGTCAGCGATTGTTTTTAAAACCGCCTAAATCCTATAAACATAAGACCAGTTTGAATGTTAAATATTGAATGCCCTCGTTCGGACTTCGTTCGACTACAACTCGATGATCTCATTAATAGTAAACATTTAAATTATTCGTTTAAAAGTGCGTAAGAAGAATAGACAAGGTCTGCTACTAAAGTGACTTAATCCCTTGAGCGGATGTTGCCCTCGGGCAGAGCCCTCGGGCAACAAACTCCACTCGCGGGAGTAAATGGGTCACTTTAGTCCCGTGGTATATATAATATACTATTATGTTGTTATGTTTATATTATGCTGTATGTTTACGGAGCTATAAATCAGCCTTAATTTTGTATATTACTCGTAATGTGGTCTTGTTACCTTGTTAAATTATCTTGCCAAATAAGGAGTATTTTTTTTATTTGAAGTTTTCGTCGCTACAAAATCTGCCAGACAATCCTATCCTAAAATTTCGTAACCTACTGGCCGTGTAGTTCTAAAAAGGCTTTAATGGGTAAACAATATAGCACTTACCTTAAAACAGTTTAACAATGCACATTATAAGCTGGCTCTGAGTTAAATCCTGCCTACGATTTTTGAAACATAGAGCGGTTCGTGAATGATGACTCTGCTTGCACCTGTCAAGGTGCAACCCAACTTGTATGTTTCCAAAGTATTGTATTCATCAAACTATGACAGTAACTTATGCAACCCAAATTACAAATTCCTATGCAAGTAGATTTTTAGTGCTTTTTTATAAAACATAAATCAAGTAATTTTGCCAACGCTGAATTAGGCACTATTACATCGTGGTGATTTAGACAAGACGATGCAAACCAACTTACAAATTCATATCGTTGATCTATGTTAACCCTAAATGCTGCATTAACGATCTAATCACTAATGAAATATGCTACATGGGTTGCAGATTTTACTGTCAGAACTCGGGAATGAAGTATATAAAATTTCGTAATAAAAATTTCCAGTTTAAATTCATAAGTTGAATATTTATAGAAATATTTTTTTTTTCGAAGATACTCAAATTCATCATAAAATTGTTTTAATTTAATTTAACATTAACTTACGGTGAAAAGCTACTTTAAGGATCCATTTTCGCTATCAAAGTTGCCTTCACAGATGAGACTAACTGGAAAAAGTGTTTAAACAAATGACTTGAGGGTTTAACATTTTATTGCAAGTAAATTACATTTCTTAAAATTTCTTAGCTTAATAACTTAATCTATTTCTAATATGCACCGTTTTTAAATTAAAAAAAGGGTTAAAGGTTAAAGTGATCTACGAAGCTGCATGATTTGTTACACACACATATTCAGTAAGGGGCGTCAGTATTCATAAATCATCCATATGCAAGTCATTCCTTAATTTAAATATGGAAATTTGTTTGTACCGCTTTTTACAATTTGAACTACACAACAAACAAATTCTGCCAAAATGTTATTTTTTTAAGAACTTAAAATTTTCAGAAGTAATACCACAAGTGACTAGAATTTTACCGGAAATTTTTTTGCCGTCACCAACACGACTGCTTGTTGCGACGAAAATCGTAACGAGTGCGACAGCACGAGTTACGATTTTCCAAAGCAACAAGCAAGAGTGTTTGTGACGGCAAAAATTTCCTGTAAAATTCTAGTCACGAATGGTATTCGGAATGATAATTCCTCGAATTATAATGAAATTACTGAAATACTTGTCACTCAAAAAATTTTGACAGACGTTGTCTCTAAGCAACGCTGCTAGTCGCAAAATTTTCTAGAAAATTTCACTAGTGGTATTTTCGATTTAATTCGATTGTGATTGGTTCAATTCACCAAAATACTGTGATTTGATTGGATGAGTGGAATAATCATAAAAATTAACGTAATATTAGTTAAGCATCATAATTTAGCAATCGAGCATTTTCTGTAATAGGATCACATGATCAGAACATCTTGAGATGGCGGTTGCTGTTGAATTTAAAAGTAAACTAAAATAATTTATGTTTATTAGTTTTCTGTCCTTGATATTTACTTCGCATTTTTCAAAAGCGAGCAGATTGTAATAATTAAAAAAGTTCCAAAAACAGGTTGGGCAGATGTCAATGGCATAAAAATAAGTAATTTTAGAGATAACATTTAACTTCCATAGTACCTAACTGCGACTCCAAAAATTCCGACTATTAACCATATAAGAAGTTTGTCGACCTAGATGGCGTCAAGGTTAGCGCACTTGCCTAGTAAACTATCTCGGGTTCGATTCCCTGTCCCGGTCGATGAGATGTATTCGGATGTATTCGGACAAAAATAAATTTAACCAATTATTAGTATAAGAATATACAAAAAATAAAAATTTTATATAAAAATCACATATTGATGATTGTACTAATACCTCCGACTGCTAAAGGGGAAAAGGAATTGGGAGAAGAAGAAGGTATAAAAATCACCTTAATGAAAAATTATTTTTACGACTAGATACTGCCACTTCTGATGATTAAGTAAACAATAAATATTCGTGAAGATAACTACTTGTTCAAATTTTGTTCTTTAAATTACAAATTTTTCTAGTAGCTGTGGAAACACGTATGTTGGATTGCATTTAAAAATTTTTGTGGGGCGCGTCTTATGTGAATCGCCCAGTATATGATCTAAAATTAGCCTTAAGTGTACCTTATAAAACATTTTTTTTTTTAAAAAGTACGAAGAAGTGTAAATCGATAAACATCCACTTAGGAAACCACACAAATTACCAAATCTAACGTTTCTATTTAATTTTAATATTGAAAATCTTGTATCACAAAAAAGTGATATTTAATAAAAGCTTAAGTTTGCCCAACATTACTAGGAACAAAATTTACTTAAATTTTTATTTCAACTTTACGTAAAACTAGGTCATAAAATTATTCAACTTATTGAATAAAGTACGACAAGTTCCCGGTTGAATAACTCGGCTTTGCTTTGAGCGTTTTATAAAAACCTCCTGTACTGACAGGACTAATCGCCTCCCTAAAGACGCAATTTAGCATGTTCATATAAGATTCAAGCTAGTTCGGCTGCAATGCAATTATCCTCGTTTTGTTCTTGCTTTTTAATTTCCAAATTTTAAAGTGAAACGCATCGTTACGCCATCTGGTCAAACCGTTCGTATATTACATCGCAAGTATGTTTCAAAACTGTCCCGTGTAATACGTAATTTCGGAAAGATCCGCCAGAGTTTCTGCGTGTTGTAAGCCCTTTGCTTACAACACGCAGAAACTTCTATCCAACTGATGTTCGTAATTCAGGGGAAATTCCTGTAGATGGCGATGGCGTCTACAGTTTCATATAAAAAGTATGATTTCCTTTTATTATTCTTAAACTAAATCTAGATTTCAGATGGTAAATACGAATTAATTTGGGTAGACAAAGATTTTTTATCAATTGCCTCAGAAAGGATATACAAAAATTAAGATAGTGTATAAGAGAGTTTTAAATAAATAAATTGTCTGGGAATAAAAAATATTCTCTGTGTGACAGATGTGGATGGGCAACACTTAAAATTTTGTTGTGCAGTTATTAATAATAATTGAGCAACTTAACTGAGTCTTTTTTTGTTAGTGTTTGAGGAGTTTTTGTTTAATTATTCACACACTTGGTATTAGCAAAACGTTATGAAAGAAAAAAAAAGTTGCATTAAACTTCACATAAACTGATATAATCAATTTGAAAGTTACTCCTACAAATAAAAATTTTCCAAAGTGTTTATTTCATCCTCACTCCGCGAAAACATCACTCTTGTCCAAACCAAATTTTAAACTTTACGCAAAGCAATTCCCATAATTCGTCAACCAAGTTACACAAATATTGTCTTCATAGTTCGTATATTTTTCGGAATAATTAATTTTCTTAAAATTTAGGGTGAAACTTGAAGGGCTATATTTCCATGGCGGTACATTTTTTTGAAAAATTCGCTGAAATAGTTTATTGGTAAAATTTAGAGAAATAAAAATCAAAAATTACGAAAAGGATTGTGAATGCTCAGTCAATGATTAACGCTCTCTGTAACTATTTCCGTAACAAATTATGATGACCCCCTTATTATTATTTTATTTCTTTTTATAACGAAATGTGCTTCACACAACTATTAGAGACTCATATATGTTATACAATATTAAAATGTTTATTAATCGAAATTTTAGCGTCTCAGGGCCGTTGAAGGATTAGTTTTTTTGAATTCTGAAAATAACCAATGTAGGTACTAATTTCTAATAAACTTTTAAAAACGCAAGATTTATTACAAACCAAAAACGTATTTCTAAAACTTAAAATTAATACAAATCCAAAACCAAAAACGCTCACTCACACTTTTTTCAAAATTCAACTTTTTCTAATAATCTTTTCGGATATCTTGTAATCTAACCCCACTTTCTGCGACTTCACGGTAATTTTTTTTAATTTGCTGCCATACCAATGGTCACGTGACATACCTCAAATTCGATTTTTAGGTTATCGGACATGCAGAACCCATTCCCCATAAAAGTTTTTTCGATACTCTAATAATAAAAATTTTTCCCATATGTTGCGAACTTTTTGCCGGTCACTGTACATACTTACACAAAATATAACTGGAGTAGAGTGGGGCAGAAGTACGCACTTAACGTTTGACGATGTACAAAAACTTTAAATAAATATCATATGTGCTACAAATTCACTTTATAAACTGTGAAGGGTCTATGTAAACATTTGATATTGGAAAAATGTTAAATTTTATATCTGAATTTCACTTATTACTGAAAATATGGATGGCTGTACTTTCGTACTTTTGCCCCACTAGTAGGGTAAAGGTACGCATGTGAAGGGGAATACGCATCCTCTGAAGATCCAAGTTCTCTGGGCCACTTGACGTTGAGACAAGCCGGTTTGCAGCAACTCCTTGGCTCTTCCAAATATCACATGGGTGATGGTATTGCGGTCAGATTTCCGTTTTGCCCCAATTGAGATTTTAAATTTGGTGCCACAGATTTTTTAACAATGCAGAAACGCAGCGATCCGAGCATTGAAGTCTACGAATTTATTCGTAGGTTAGGTTAGAGTGAAGTGGTTTACATTTGATTCTCACTATAGAGGGCGCTGTAGGTTACTTGTATATTTAAATATGGCTGGTGCGTACTCTTGCCCCACCCTACTATATGACTACTCTTTACAATAAATAACAATAAATACTTATATTAATCTTAATTTATTTACATAATTAATTTTTTAGAACTTGCATCCTAAAAGGTACATTCCAAATTTGTATTTATTTAAAGAATATAAAATTTTCTGAAAGTGATATCAGTTCAATATATTAGAGTTGAACTTTAAAGCTTAAACGTTGTACTTTCATAAAATGCTCATTTTTTAAATAAAAATTCACACAGTTTAGGGTCAGTTTCCGAATTTCCTGTCAAAATTAACTCAACTGTCTTTCCGTTTAAACAAAATTTGGCGTTTCCAAAATTCCTTGCTTTAGATTTAAACATTTGTCATATACAATGTGATGTTTTAAAAACTCAATTGCAGCAGGCCGTACTCTGACTCAATACAGACAGTTCTAAGGTTAATAAGACATAATACGGCCTGCTGCAATTGAGTTTTTAAAAAATCACATTGTAGTCTCAATGCGTTTAAATCAGCTTCATTTCAACCGACCACAAGCTATGTAGCTTATTTTTGAAGAAAATGGCGTAATAACTAGTCAGAGATTGTCGATAGAATAAACTGAAATCATAACTGCTCTTAGAAACAGTGAACAGTGTATAATTTACCTTAAGGAAACTAATTTTCTTGTTCATATTTTCCTCAAAGATTTGAAAATTGATGCAATTTGTTATTACTTAATACTAGGTAGAGAGGCATTCTTGTAAATAGTTTGAGATAGTCTTTAATACCTAGACACTGAGATATTTTGGAGTATTTCGAAAACAGTTGCTCTTAAAAATTTAAATAATCTGAGGCAATTTTCTGTTGTTTCAAAAGCGTATAGATATTTTAGTAATGATTATTTTTAAGAAAGTCGAAAGGTAATTAAGGATGGTACGAAATATAAGCATTTTTTAGACTACCCATCTGTATAGAATAAATGAATTTAAAGGTTCTAAATGTGTTTGTGCAGTTTTTAAATCGTAATTCTAGGCTATTGATAGACTTGACTTTTTTCATGCTACATATATCACTATCACGGAAATACAAATTCCTTGCTTGATAATGGGTTTCCTAATATTAGTATACGTATTAAGAAAATGCTAATTGGGGCTTGTTGTTAAAGTAAAACGGAATTATGTGTTTCTACATATTGATCGTTAATTCACACAGTAAAGTAAAATGCGCCTGGAGAATCATTAATTCCAGATATAATACGTACGAATAATAACCATATATCAAATATACAGATTGTCCGAAATCCAAACTAAACATACAAAAATTAATGAGTGCAACAAGGAAGACATAAACAATATGGGTAGCACAACAAAGATAGAATGAAATCATGGCTAGGTAAATTTTTAAACTAAAATCTCTCGCCAATAACAAGCAATATCTATGACAGATGTTTTTGCTTGCTTGCTTGTTATTGACCTATCTTCCCTATTCCACCAGTGTTTCAGTTCCCAATATTAGTTTCGTGACTGGGCAGGCTTCCCGCCAAGCATGAGACTATGCCATCCGATAATATAATAATATGTATATTTATTGACTTTCTTAGTTTTTTGCTGTTGCAGTATACCCCATTCGACTAATGACCCTATTCTTGGTAAAAATTTAAACTAAGTTTAATGGGTAATTTTCATTCTTTGGCATTTTTCTGCATTTCTCTCCAGTCCTTCTAGCCCTTGCATCTTTGTCTGCTTTCTTCATTGTTTTGCATTTGCATTTGCATTATTGGTTTTTGAACTTGTGATTTAGAATTCTTTCTGATTTTCGGTTATTTGTATCGGTTGCTTGCCTGGAATTTCTATGTCCTCTTACTGTATTATTCTTCGAAGTGTAGTATATTCTAACGGCTTTTACTTAATATGCAAGGCAATTCTAATAAGGCTTTAAAATTAATACTCTAAGTTTAGAGGGTCTCTTATAAGGACTTTATCAATTTAGTTTTTTACTCTTGATGATGATGATGATGATTTGCGGATGTGTATGTTTGTTACCCTCGGGTGTTTTGGTATCTTACAATATCTTCTTCTTCTTCTTTGTTTAGCCGTTTTCTATCCTCTGGATACCGGCCTCCCTCATGTTTTTCCAATTTTCACGGTCGTTTGCGACTTCATACCAGTTTAATTTTCCTACTTTCTTGATGTCGTCGCTCCATCTCATCTGGGGTCTACCTACTCCTCGTCTTTCTCCCCATGGTCTCCATCTAATTACCGTCCCACTCCATTTGTCCAATCCTCTGGCCACATGTCCTGCCCATTCCCACTTCAATGATGCTGCCCTTCTAATGACGTTTTCTACTTTTGTGTTTTGTCTTATCCAAATGTTTGTCTTATGGTCTTTCAAAGTGATTCCTAGTATTTTTCTTTCTATCCCTCTTTGATGGACTTGTAGCTTGTTGATTATTGCTCTTGTGAGGACCCAGGTTTCGGCTCCGTACGTCACCACCGGTAGTATGCACTGGTTATATAGCTCTGATTTTGGTGCTATGGATATTTTCATCGTCAATATATCCGTTAATTTTCCATACGCTGCCCAACCCTGCCGTATCCTTCTGTCAATTTCTAGTTCTTGGTTTTCCTTTCCAATTGTTATTATTTGTCCAAGGTATACGTAGTTGGAGACTTTCTATTTGGTCGTTTCCCATTTCGACTGCCTCATCATCGTTTTCATTTACTTCTACATTTGTCATATATTTTGTTTTGTGGAAGTTTATTTCCAAGCCTACTCTTTCTGAAGCTGTACGAACATCTTTCAACATACTCGTCAGTTCTTCGTTTGACTTCGCTATGATCACAATGTTATCGGCAAATCTTAAGTGATGTAGAGGTTCGCCTGCGATGTTTAACCCCCTGTTTCTCCAATCGATTCGTTTGAAGGCGTCCTCCAGCACTAATGTAAATAGCTTGGGCGACATATTATGGCCCTGTCGCACTCCCCTTTGCATTTTAATCTTGTCGGTGTTCTCATGAAGTTATACCTGCAATGTAGCTTGTTTGTATATTTGTTCGATTAAGTTTGAATATCTGTAATCTACTCTGGCGTTTTTAAGTGCTTGCAGTATCGCCCACTTTTCTACTGTGTCGAAGGCTTTTCTATAATCAACGAAAGCTATCCACACAGGTATGTTGTACTCAGTTACCTTCTCTACTAGGGTTTTCATTGTTTGTAAGTGTTCTGTCGCACTGAAATTTTTCCTGAAGCCTGCTTGCTCTTTCGGTTGGTAGAAGTCGAGCATTTTAGTTAGTCGATTTATAATAATTTTAGAGAACAATTTGTAGATCTGGGATAGCAGGCTTATTGGCCGATAGTTCTCGAGGTTGTCTTTATTGCCCTTTTTATATATTAGGACTACTTTGGAATTTGCCCAGGCTGTGGGGACGTTTTCTTCGTGTAGGCATCTATTAAATAGTTTCTCTAGTTTTGCTATGATGACTTCACCACCTTCTTTTAACATTTCGCCTGCAATTTCATCCTCTCCTGCAGATTTTCCATTTTTTATTTGTTTTAAGGGGGCTTGGACTTCTTCTTTACTTATAGATGGTATGTCTTTAGAGTTCACATTTATTATCTTTCTTCGCTGTTCTTCAGGTTCTACATCACTTGCCACTTTTGAATTGTACAAGTCTTCATAAAATTCTGTTACTACATTTAACATTTCATTTCTGTCCGTTATTAGGACGCCGTCTTTGTATATTAGCTTAGCTACTTCTTTTCTGGTATTGGTTTGTCTCCGAAAGATTTTCATACCTTTGTTTTCTTCTAGTATTTTTTGGGCTAGTTTGGTTTTATACTTTCTTATGTCTTATTTAGCCATCCTTCTCGCTATTTTATTTGTTTCTTCGTATTCAGCTGTGTTCCTCTTGTTTTCACTAATTAAAGTTCTTCTTATTTTTAACATATTTTTTGTTTCGTCGCTTAATTTATTGTTCTTAGTAGATTTCGCTGTTGGTTTTATATAATCTTCTACAGCTTTTTTGATTTTATTTATTAGGTCTTCATGCAGTTCGTCTATGTTTTGATTTTCTTCTTGATATATTCTGAAGTTATTTTCTATATTTACACGGTATTTTTGTGAATTTTGTTTTAGAGTTTCTGTATCTAATTTCTTATATGTGTTTTTCGCATTTTTATGCATCTTTCCAATTTTTGATTTATATTGACTGTGGCTCTCACTAATCGATGATCACTTCCCGTAGTAAAACTCGCTAACACATTTACGTCTTGTATTATGTGCATATTTTTCGTTAAGACATAGTCAATTTAATTTTTGGTTTGTCCATCTGGACTAATCCACGTATACTTTCTGTCATCTTTCCTTTCAAAGAATGTATTTGCATTATAAAGCTTTTCTTGTTCTAGAAAGTTGATCATCATTGTGCCTCTTTTGTTTCTAATACCCAATCCATGCTTTCCTATGTACTTTTCTTTGTTATCTTTTTGTTTTCCGATGTTGCCATTAAAGTCTCCTATTATAATTGCTTGTTGTGTTTCATTTTCTTCTAGGGCTTTCGATATGTCTTCGTCTTACAATATAGGACTGACGATTGCAGTTGAATTGAGTCACTTTTGTTTTCAGAAATTTTAAAACCTTATTACATTTTGTTATATCGTTCTAAACGAAATTTATATTGTAGCATTATTTCCGTGTCAATAATAACAACAAGAGGAAATTCAACTAACTATTTAAAGTACCTATGCAATAAAAATGCAATTAAATTTATGGAGAAAATTTTGTTATCCTTTTGGCATTTTAGAATGAAATGAGGTGGTCTAGAGTCTAGAGATAACCGCGTTGCCTACTTTACTAATCTAGTTAATTACACGTAATAAATCATTTTGGTCAATTACGCACTGACGGGGAAGATTTCTGAAACAAAGTTGATTCTGAGCGCTTTGGTAATTTCTATCTATGAGTTAGGTAATAATGGGTAATCTATTGTGAGCGTTATCTGTGCTAACTCCGGATTTCCAGAGTAATAAACTCCACTAACATAGGACCTAATGGCAGTTAACATCTAGGAATATTTTACGTTTTAAGTGAGAACTGCTCTTAGAATAAATCCGGATCAAATACAAATGCTATCGACATCCAGTGCGATTACTGCGCAAAAAAACAGAAAAACTCGGAGGAAAATGCAACGACAAGGATGGTGGCCGTAATGAAAGCGAGCAGTGGTGCAATAATGCTTTTATTGGCAACCCAAATTGAATTTCTCGCACGAATACACCACCACTTAAACTCGCTTGATTTTTAACTGAGATTACATATATACCAAATTAAAGGACATTTAAAAACGCTTCCGATTCCACAAGCATGGCTTAAACTCTTCCTACTCCCACATTTACTATTTTTAAACAAACGTTCCACTATATTGCTGTTATTTATTAAAAAGTGCTTACTTTTAATTGCGCACACGCCCATTTTAAAATGTTTCGAAATTGTATAGTTCCAATGGTAGTTTGTATTCAAATTAAAGCTTTACCATAAACATCCAAGCATATGTAAACTGTCACAGAAAGCCATGCCACAAATTCAACAGCGAATTCTAGACATCAAATCGTTTCGATTTAATCCCATTGACCTATATTCAAAGAGTACTTCTACGGAACCGTAACGAAAAATAAAGTTGTTTACATTTTCTGTAACTCGTATCCGGTCCGAATATGTGTTCGGAAATTTTTAGTATAGAAAGGAATATGCACGGAATATCGTGTGTATTCTTATAGTTCGTTTATTTCGTAACAACATTTTCTTATAAGCATAAACGTATGTTTAAATAACTAAAAAAAAATAAGAAATATTTGGTTACAAATTCTATTAAGGAAGTACTCTTCTTTACTGGCAACTTCTGTAATTTTTATAAAATTTCTGCTTGGAGATATAAAGAGTGAATCCTATGTGGCGGATAATATCTAAACTAGGCTGTTCTGTCTTCTGTATCAAACACTGGGTAAAGAATTTTAGGTCCACATGCATAGTTTTCCAAAAATTGTTATATTTTAAGTTTTGTAAGCACAGCTGCTGCAGCTCTTTGTGATAGAGTAAAATGGGTTTAGTAGCTCAGGAAAATTAAAAAAATTTAGCTTTAATTTTAGGTTAGGCATTTTCTGGTAGTCTATTGTGTATCATGAGTCCCTAAACAATAATCAACTAATAGAACGCTGAAAATCAATTTTATTTTTTTTATGCGTAAGCATTAAATGCGATGCAATAAATGCTCAAAATGGCTGCCAATAACCTCTGTTTATTTCCTAGACCTGTGTTTATTCTTAATAAATTTTACTTTATTCTATTTCTTTATATGTCATATCTTTTCAGAACATTGATGAGGGGGGCTAAAGCCACATTTTGAGATGGCTTAGCTTTGTAATTTGATCTAATCTCCCACGTACAATCTGATATATTGGGCTTCGATTGTGCCCTAGATACGCTATAATTGGCTTTTAATGATGAAGCAACTTTCACAATAAGAATGGAGAAGTTAATTCACAAAATTTCCGGTGTGCTTTCTATTCCTCATTGTTCCATTTTATTTTGCTAAACTCATTCCTTCTTATTCCTTAGATATTGGTCCCGCACTAACGACCATTTACAAAACGTAACTCACACTTAGTATACTGGGAAAGTTAATATATGGTTAGGAACAGGTGAAAATAGGCTTATCGGTTCATATTTTATTGACGGGAATCTTGATACAGCCAAATGTTTGGAGATGTTAATCAACGACATCATTCTTGCAATAGAAAACTTAAACTTCGATGACCCGTGGTTTCGGATGGATGGGGCCCCTCCACATACCATAAATGCTATTACAAACTTTTTAAACGATAGGTTTCCTGGACGCTGGATAGGGAGATTCGGTCCCGAAACGTGGCCACCGCGGTCTACAGATTTGTTACCCAACGACTTCTTTGTTTGGGGCCACCTGAAGTCAAATTTACACAAATGTTCCAGTACAAATTATTGATGAATTAAAAGATCACATACGTACCGAATGCAATAGGTTGGAGCCTGACTTCCTCGCGCATGCTATGCGTGCTTTTCGAGACCGCTTAGTAGTGATGGGAAGTTTAGGTACTTTGATTACCCGTACTCATTCGTTACTTTCGGATCCAGTATTCGTTCAAAGTATTCGTTACTGAGTACCGAATCTTTACTTTCGGATCCAGTATTCGTTCAAAGTATTCGCTATTGAGTACCGAATCTTTACTTTCGGATCCAGTTAGTATTCGTTCAAAGTATTCGGTATTCGACTAACGATATACATACGAGAACTAAATCGGAGCATCGCAAGATTCGTATTCGTAGCTATTCGAATCCTCGATGTACGTAGTACGTACGAGAACTTAATCGGAGCATCACTACCGCTTAGGTTGTTGTTTAGAACTAGAAAGTAGTCATTTTGAACACGTATTGTAACTGCTATCTGTTTTTCGTTGTATCGAACATAACCTTTGCAAACCACAAGAAATAAAAGCTAGGGTCCCTAAGTGTTGATAATTTCGAAGCCACAGTGACGTTTAGTGTATAGTCGGTTGCCTACATACAGAGTAAAATAATGCATTGAAGCGTTCTTTTTAAATGTATACATAGGTGATATGTATACTAAAAAAATCCCTGTATGTATGTCCAATTAAAATCTTTAAAAATCTGCTTAAATTCCAAAAGTAAAGCCCAAATTTGGGACACTCGGTGCTACTAGGAAAATAACTAGAATCAAATCCTCCAGTACCTAACATTTGGGTACAATTTAACAGTAATGTAATTTACATTCATTTCTTGATAAATGCGAAAAACGGACAACTAAAGTTAATTTACTTGGCGAACGAAAAACGAATATACTAATAAAATTCATCTGACACGTTCTTGAAACTATATTAACTCCTTATTAGCCAAAAGAAAATGCAAAATTAATTAACCAACCAGATGTTCCCGCAATAAACTTAATAAAAATAGACAATTAACTGAATTACAACGATAAGTGGCGTAATTATGAAAAGCAGCTCAATTTATCTGTTCACAAGACAAAATTACACCACTTAGTAATTTACTGTTTGTGACTATTCATATTCTACCATCTTAAATTAAAACTTGAAACGCAAGTTGCTAATCCGATGATATAAACTCTACATCAGTTTTTGTTCGAAATTATGCGAATAAAAGTTTTTCAATTTTTTCTGTGATCTTATTTGCAAAAACTTAATCGTAACCTTAAATAAATATAGAATGTTTTGGTATTGTCGGTGGAGTCTTTTTAGAGTCTTTTAATTGATGAAATATTAGCTCAATTTGTTTTTGGAGGATAAGCTTTATTTAAGAGAAAACGGATATTTTTTTGATTAGAGGGAAGTTTATCTTAATTATAAACTTGATTAGAGCGCAGTGAACTGAAAACAGGGAGCTATTTACGAAACGTGTTTATTGATTTCGCATCAATTTTCTCGAAAATGAATTTTTAATAGGATTAGGTCGAACTTAACTTGATTATCGATATATATTTTATTAAAGTTGTTATCGGGGGGCAAAACTTCGATTACTTCCATTATGAACTCAAGCAAAACTTTAGAACAAGCGCTTCTTTTGAAGTTTGTGGTAAAGTGTGTGGTAGAGACAGTACAGGGATCCCTTATAAGTTAGAAGTTTTAAAGTATTATTATATTATTTTTCGTGGAAACAGAAAGATAAGCATGTAAACGACGGTTCGAACTCGCACAGCGTGCTCCAAATTTACATAAGAATCAAGAGTTGATAGTTTCTTCTTGGGGAAGATTTTACATTCTAGCGAGACAAATAAAGCCGAAGGAAGCTTTTCCTTTCTTCTCGATGCGTCACACAAATATTTACGCAATATGCTTGACAAACGAAATTAGGAATACTGACGTTAGGTTTTACCGAATATAACTCGGTACATAAATATTTCATAAAATAAATTCTGCGCGTATTTATTATTCATAAACTGCTTTTAACAGGGAAAGCATCCATTTGAAAATGACATCTTTTTAGGTTAATACCGCAGGTGAAATAAAAAATTTACGTAGATATTAAAAATTTTAATACAACCTTCAATTTACGATTTCTAGATACATTTGCTCGACGACTGGAAGCATGTGGTGTTAAAATTATAAAACCAAACAACATCGAAACCTTGCCTATTGCTTTGGACACTTTCGAAGTATCGCCAGACACAAAATGCGTGCGTGAATACGTAATGTAATTAACAGCAGCTGTTTTATCGAAAGTTTATCTTGCGTCTGCTAAACACAGGCAGATTCAACTCGATTAGGAAAGGACCAGGGTATGACTTCATTTACCGCTGCTGATAGAGGGGTCAGCTGTTAGTAAGTAGTTGTAATTACTGCCATAAGTAGAGGCCTATGATAATTAAATTTTAATTGCGGCTTTAACTACTGTGTGGAAATGCCCAACAGTTTACATATTGTACAAGAAAATTCTCTTCAATATCAGGCTTTAGGAGAAATTTCGTGACAAATATTTGTATTTTCACTTTGAAAATACATACCTATTAAGAAGCACAAATTTAGAACATATTTATTTAAATTTAACTTTTCTGCTTTTTTGATTAGTGGTATTATAGGCTTAGTTCAATTAAGTTTAATTTGACTTAAAATAGTCCCAATCCGAAACCGAAGTTAACTTCCAATTTGAGTCTTTTCTTCACAATAGTTCCCGAACCTTTCAAATATTGATAAAAATTAAAATTGACTGTAACTTGATCAGTGTCAGTGATAAATAATGCGGTTGGGTTAAATGTAGACTGCCGTCAAGTATTTGAGCTTTCAGTTCCTGTTCAATGTCGTATCAGTGACATTATAAATACGCCACTAAGAATATTTTTTCTTTTTTCACTGACTTGTTTGAGATAATGTTGAGTGCTATCGCCTACCTCCAGTTGATGCCTTGCTGTTTTAAATGTATTTATTATATTGTAACGTAGTGGTTATCACCAAAATTAATGTTGAAAATCACTAAAATTAAAAAGATAATTGCTAGTACCAACGTGGTGGTGTATTTAACCAGCTACGCCACGTGGGGTTTGCTGCGAGAGGTTTCGTATTAAAACCCTGATTCAACTAACATGACATATATTGTTTCACAAAGTAGTATTAGGAGCTAAATCAGGTTAAAAATAAACACTTCAATAATATTAAATATAAGCTCCAAGTACGTATATAAACATCATACATCAAAGTTAATAGAATGAAATAAGTGGTTCAATCAGAACTATTAGCGAGTCTTGCCATAAATTGAATTAAGTTAAATTAAATGCAGAAAAATGATCTTACATCAAAATCTTAGGAAACATCACTAATAACACGAAGGACCTAACTACGTAAGGTTCTTCGATGACCATGCCAAGCACAGTCAGCGCTAGCTGTCCGAATCCTTTTGTATGAGAAGTCAGGTCCCACGCATACGTGTTCCAGCACAAAGGCATTCGCTCTGCCGTGCCGTGCTACGTATTTTTACCCTAGCATAAATTTGTTGACGTGCCGAGTTGCGCAATCCGGCTTTGTCGTTAATAGTAAAGAATGTTATTCCAGAATTCCCACGGATCTCACAGCGCGCCCGAACGTCATCTTTTCCAAGTTCACGGAGACCACACACGTGCATCTCGCATTCTCGGATGCCTTCATTCCAAGAATTCTCAATCTAGTATATTGACCCTAGATAATAGTTATTATAACAATCATTGCTAATTCGAACTGAATCTGTAAAGCGAGCCATCTCACTAATTTACTGACTTGGCACTGACAAAATTGTATGGATATGACATGTGTGAAGAGGCGTCACGAATGTCACCGACACTGACCTGATTTTGCACTGATATGTCACTAAAATATGTGAATTAGGCTTTTAGAGATTCGAATCTGTAAAATTTTACTTTGCTAGATTGCACTTTAGGTAGGTAACGGACACTTACATTTCGCGATGGAATGTGGCCGGCTACAAGGGGGGTTAAGGCCTTCTAAGTCGCTTTCACACGGTTGCCTCGCACGCTATGCATACAGGGTGATGTGATTTCGCCTTCCAATTATTTTCAGTGAGGAGTGAGCTACTCGCCAAGATTCCGGCTTGAGTTTGACCGCGCTGTAGTGGAATGTCTTACCTACTGGCCCACTCCGGTGTCCATCTGCAACTGAAATTATTATTACATTGCACCTTAAATTTTTAAATTCAAGTATTGGAGTTGCGAGAATAAATTTATGAATTTTAAACTAAAAATTCTATCCCAAGTCTGAAGATATTCTCTTTCACCAAATTGTTAGTTAGGTTAGGTTTTCACTTTGAAATACGAAATTTTGATTGAACCGGTCTGGTCAGTAGTCTAATACAACTATTAAAGCGAGAATCGCTCGCGCATCTTCATCACTGGGGAACATGATCACAGGATGTCAAGTGCTTGCCGGCATGGTTTCAACTGAAGGTGTATGGGGTTTTCAGTTCAACAGGCTGCCGGTCTCCTGGCGGACTGTTCAGGCGTAACTGACAGACCGGCCGGTACGTATATGGCTACCATTTAGTGCCACTGGCAACCGGAAACGAAAATCTGCCATATGCAAAACCCATCGCGGTCCACAATTTGTTTTGCATATGCTCCTTCCTGGGTGTTTATATTCAAAGGTTAACACTGACGATTGATGGAATCCATATTTGTTTTAATTAATTAATTTTTGTGATTTTACAGGGCTGTTGAAGTTCGAGTGAACCAAACCACTGTTCCATTCCTTTTATTTAACTATGGGTCTACATTTGTAGGGCATCTTCTGTTCAGTCTGCTTCGTACTACTGAAATAACACTTAAAGTAGGTACTAGCTTCTTGGTTTGTATGTCTAGGAAGATTGTTTAAGTACCTTCTGGTTAATCTACGAATTTCATCGACAACCGCAGGTCCCTAAACTCTCTTCTTTATTATCTTATATTAGGCCAGGGGCTTGTCTAGTCGGTGCCTAACTCACGGCCGTGGCTCAGTTGGTTCAGCGTGCGGCCCGGATTCGATTCCCAGGGTCACGCATACACCGAAAACACCCGACCCCTTCCCTCGGAAGGCAATGGCAAATCATCGAGGTATTTCTGCCTAGTAAGTCCGCACTGGAGGAGAAGTGCAAGCACTTCCGTGGTTCGAAGCCTACGTTAAGGTGAACGTTCCCATGTGCCTGTAGGCTACTTGATACACATACTGCAGAGTAGACCGGCAACGCCCTATAAAGAGCAGCCACTTCAAGAAGAATGCGTAAATAGTCTTTATTCGAGTTTTCTACGATGGTCAGCCGTTGCTGCTGTGCTGCGTTCATGAGAAAATGAATTTAAACACCACATTTCT
Organism: Melanotus villosus; assembly: GCA_963082815.1. Classification (NCBI taxonomy): domain Eukaryota; kingdom Metazoa; phylum Arthropoda; class Insecta; order Coleoptera; family Elateridae; genus Melanotus; species Melanotus villosus. The sequence goes on along the minus strand of OY720419.1, from coordinate 96,343,125 downwards.
GAAGATTCAAATATTAATAAAAATAGAAGTTTGTTGGCGAATAACTCAAAATTTAGATTAAAACACAAACCTCTATGATTAGGAATCGTAGTAAATAATAAGACTGCATACAGTCCAAGCTCTCTCGAATTTAAAGAATAGGCACTTTCGAAACTCTTATTCAAAACTCTTATTAAACTAATTGATAAATCGGAAATTACAAGAAAGCGGAAAATATCATAAATAAGAATTATGGAAAGTTGTCGAACCTTTGTTCTATTCCTGCGCTGTAAAATACTGGCAATTTAGAAATTAAAATAAAAAAATTGCAAATATCAAAGTGCTCGATCTCACAAAGATGGATAAATGATTCACCTTGAGTAGGATTCAACTGCAAGTCATAACGAGATCGAATCAAGTTATTTTATTATTATCATTACGAATTTCAATGTTAGTGTCAATTTTCATTAAATATGAACGAGTCATTGTGTGCACTGAAAATATTGAAACTTTTACAAGGCGTGGAAAAAGTTACTGTTTCATGATCTTAAATGTTCAATCGTTTTAAGCAAAAATATCGACCTTCTGATATTAACCTTCGCGGCACCGGGCGGGGTACAAATGTACCCCACGGGTAGTTTTTATGGTGTAATTCTGAAAATTTGACATCTTATACCGTCATTTTTTAATTTATCCTTGCATAGGTACACAGCAACAATATTGCATATTTAGATTACAAAAAAAATCTAGAAATCTTCTGGTAAAAATTAAAATCTGTCTTGCGGTGCATTCGTAGCATGCTATTTTTGAGGCACCCGACTGCAGTTTGTCGTATGAATTAATTTTTCTCGAAGGTGTTCGGGCAATGTTGACATGTGCGTTGGCATGATAGTCAACAGGCAAGTAGTCAGATGACTTTAAGCCACATCTACAATATCAGTCGGTCGGTTCAGTGCAGTTTTATTATGGGGTACAAATGTACCCCGCGTGGTACTCCGTGTAACTTTTTTGACGTAGTGCCGCGAAGGTTAAATTTGTGGAATCTGAAGACGAAAATATACATACACTACAGTTTTTCAGTTCAAATCCAAACATTTCCCTTTACACAGTAGACTACTGATATCTTGTAGTTTAAACCTTAAGACAAAAATATATTTAAAGTGCCAGAAATTTAGTTGTTTCAACTATACGTACGTTAGCAATCCAAATACAAAATCTGCAGTTCAACTAACGAGCTCGAACATTGTGATGGTTTAAGCTGTAGTACTACAGGTAGAACATGAACTGGCAGCTTCTGCTAAGTATGCGGTGATATCTAACTAAATGGACTTGGAATGACTTGAACTGTTAACAATTCAGGCTACTAATTCTTTCTTTAAGTAAATAAATTTGAAGGACTGAGAGTTTTAACAGGAAGTTTGGTAGCTGCGACTTCTAACTCTTAATTTTATAAAGTTATAGCTTGAAGGATATGTTTGCGCCTATAATGAAGAACTGGCAGTTCGAGCTATGGAGTTAAAGCTTGAAAGTATCAGTTTGTGATTAAAAATGATAAACAATACATAGCTGAAACTATACATATACAGATTATCCGAAAACCAGTCTAAACATACAAAAATTAATGAGTGTAACAAGGAAGACATAAACTATATGGGTAGCACAACAAAGATAGAATGCAATCATGGATAGGTAAATTTTTAAACTAAAGATCTTTCTTCAATAACAAACAAAAAAGCAAAAACATCTGTCATAAATATTTTATCTGTCATTAAAAGCATAAAGTGAGGTTAAGTTGCTGATCGTTTTAATTCGTGTATTCAAAGTGTGCAGTTTAAAACCATGATATGCTATTCAATTGTGAAGAAGAGATGTGATACCATAAGGACCACTAATCGATACGAAGAAAGAATTGGAATGTATGCTTTTAATGACAGATAAAATATTTATGATAGATGTTTTTGCTTGTTTGTTTTCTATTGGAGAGAGATATTTAGTTTAAAATTTTACCTAGCCATGATTGCAATCCATTTTTGTTGTGCTACCCATATTGTTTAGGTCTTCCTTGTTGCACTCATTAATTTTTGTATGTTTAGACTGGTTTTTGGACAATCTGTATAGTTTAAAGGCCACATTTCGAAGAATTTGTAGTTAAAACTGAGGCAGCTTGAAAACTAGTAAGTTAATCTGCGATTTTACAGTTTTAATTGGTTAAGTTAAGAGTCGTCAATAATTGTCAGTTTAAGCTAGGAATTTTGAAAACTGCCTAAGTTAAACTTTGAATTTATAGAAAAGCAAAATAGAACCTTACAGCTGCGCCTGGTAGTTGTCGCTAGCTGACAGTTGATGCTTTAAATTCAATGAACTGCTGGTTACAGTCACAGTGGGATTAGGAAATCCACGTTTAAATAAGGAAAGTCGTTTCGAACTGTGCAGGTTCAGTTGTAGATTTAACTGACGGACGGTCCAAAGTGACGTTTTGAAAAAAACGAGATATAACAGCAAATAATCTCATGTAAAGACTGTTATCAGAGGAGTGTTTTAACTTATAACTGTAAATTAAAATAAATTAAATTATTCGATTTAAAAATTTTAAACCTTTCCTTTTAAAATACCCTAACTGAAAGGGGCGTTTTACTATGAAGTTTCATCCAGAAGTTAACCAAAACATTTTTAAAAAATAGCTAAATTTGCTTGCACTAAAACTACAAACCGAAATGAATTTTTTTAATCCAATAATAACTGCACAAAATACAAGTTGTAACGTAATAATTGGTCCTTGATATTTAAATATTTTATTCTAAATTCAATAACTACGTATATTTTAAAATATATATCCGAACCGAAGAATGTATAATGATTTCTCTACAGAAATTCTGTCAGTAACTTTTTAAATTGGATATCAAATTTCTAACAGGGATTCGCAAAAACTCTTGTTACCACATATTTTATTGACGCGTAAACGCAAATCCAGGCTGCGGATTCTGGTGCTGCCTAGTAAAAAACTTTGTAATGATATCCCGGATTCGTTTTCACATATTGGACTATAAAAACATGACTGTATACTCACATTCAATTTCAAAACCCTTCGATGTCTGCACTAACATAACAAAAAATGCTTCGGCTTAAAATACAAACCAATATAAAGGACAGAAAAATCGTAACCCTCGGGTAATGGTGTCATACAATGTGTAACCCTACGTTTTTCCTTTTCGCTGATCATTATTTAGGAAAAGGGTGTGGAAAATGTATGCAAATTCTTCTAATCTTATCAACAAAAAGCACAGGTGCCTAATATGTAAACGAATTTACCTTACTAACATACCTAATTAATCTTGCTCTGGAGTTTTAGTTTGAGTGAAACGAGAGAATGGGAAATTAAATAGAGAGAATTGTGTAATGTTACAGTCATTTGATTATTGTCACAAAGTTTACGGAACGTGTCTTGACCCCGGAGATGTGACCGGAATTTAAAAAGTTCAAAATACAAGTTGTGGATGCACAGTTATCTTTTTGTCAGATTATCTGAGCCAACTTTCGTCTCTCTGTTGAAATTGTGTTGTGCTGATTAAGTTAGTATTAAGCTGGAAAAATATTTGATATCTTATTTTTCTTGTCTCTTCCTGAAAAAAAGCAAAAGTCTCCTGTTAAATAATTGCCTACGTTATTCACACCGTTGGATAATGATTAATAACTAATAAATTGTGCTTGTCACAAAGCTGCAGATCTCATTACTCACGGTTTTCTGTAAATCGCGAAGCTAAAAATCCTTTATTTTACAGTTGCCCTATCTAGCTAGTAGCCATATATGGATACGTCGTCCGTACCGATTATTTTATTCGTAAAAATTCTTGCTAGCTATCATAAACTGTACTAATCGTGAATTTATACGTATCTAAAACTAGCATCAAAAGGCACGTAGTCATAAAAAAACTATAATATTCTATTATAGTATTATTTCTGTCTTCGGTAAATTAGATGCTGCCCTATTTAGAGAGGGATGCATATATTTCACCGATTTGGTTTTAATTCTATAAATTATGCAACCCAAATTACATACTTCCTAGGCAAGCAGATTCCTAAGGGTGGGTTTTAGTTAAAATATTTTTCATTTTTAAGTATTTTGGGTTGCCTGACTTAAAAACAGCCAAGAAATGATTGGATCTTCTAGTATTGGTTCTACCTAACAAAACTTTAAACTTCTTTGTAAACATTGAAAGTGATCAACAGAGTCGGCGAATGTTGGGTTGCCTATCTTTAACCAGGTTTTAAAAAGTATACAAATTTGCAAAAGGGTCGAGACATATAGGAAGATAATATTGAACCCCACCCGGTGACATGCAAAAATCAATACATTGTTGATGGATGTCTTGTGTAAGTCCCTTTTTGTAAGTTTTACATAATAGGCCATAATTTAATTAGTATAATAAAATTGGTAAACATGCTACTAAAACCCACCCTTAATATGATTTTCTACAAAATATAAACTAAGGTTTTTTTATGTAATAGTGCCAAGTAACTTTACAACACTTTCAAATTTAACAAAACACTTAACCTATAAAAATTTTACGTTAAATCCGGTTCTTTGATCTAATATTATTATTAGATTGCATGGGCGATCTAGCGACTGACGAAATACTAATTGGGGTTGCACAATAGATATTACTGCCAGAGTTCGGGGAATCAAGTACAGTCACAGAGCAGATATTAATACAGTGCAATTTTAATTATTATGCCTACAAAGTAGAATTCTTCTAAAGAGCACCAAACATTTACTCACGTAGAATGCTGTAAACAAACGATCTGACAGCACTGTCCATTTACATGGTGCGTATCTTACGTAATGTGCTTTGAACGTAAGAACAAAATTCTAACCTCTGAAAACCTTAAACGGTTTGCAACTTACAAATGGATTAGAATCATTGAACGACTTAAATTTTTATCAAAATGTCTCCAACTAAAAGGCTACCATCAGCATACCATATCAAACGAACTGTATTATTTGAACCGCAGACCAATAATAAGGGTACTCAGTATTCCCAAAAGCAATGTACAAAATGTTTTGAAACCTGAAGAACTATAGCTGGGAGTTTCTTTTCCTCATTTTAAGGTTATGTGTGACCAAATAACACAAATGTGCAAGAATTCATTTCGTGTTTTGGGAAAGGGTATTGAGTTATCAATAGAATTAACAATAAACTGCTTAGTCGCAATTTTTAATAATGTAAAATGTAAAGGGTAAGAAATATTTTACTGCGTAAGCCACCAATGCCTGGAATTTCCATACAAGTTCGTGCCGATTGCAGTGTTAATTTTCAGCCAATCGAATGCAACGCAGCCTATTGCTCAATAATGAATTCGAAGACTTTCACGGCCAATGTCCAGAAGGGTTTCAAAGATTGACAAGGTGAGTTACCGTGCTCTTCTTCTTCTTGATACAAGAGTTTCGCTTCTGGTGTGGTTCACATGTTGAGTTACCGTGCTCTTTTCTTCCTGATGAAGCCCCTTAAGGTAGCAAGTGAAACGTTGAACTCTTCTTTATCAGCAATGACACGGTCCCAACCCGAAAAACGTTCTTTTGCGAATGTTCTATACGTTCTTGGTTGTACCCCAATTTGGATGTTTTTCTAGCTTCGGTTGTAGACGTAAATAGCGAGGCCCCTTTTATTATTTGTCTGAAGCTTTAAACTAGTAAAAAAGTCTGGCGAAACTCAAACCTGATAATCAATTAAAATTTGAAAAAGTGTGAAGTGGTTCTTTAACCATATGCGCTTGTTTAGATCGGTTTTCTCGGCAAATAGATTTTTGATAGGCTGAAGTTAGCTGAAACAGCCCTACTTAGCAAAATCGACTATTGCATTGTATTGTGTGGTGCATAAACGTTTTGCTTGACGATAACATTGGTTATAACCAAGGTTGTACATATCAAATGGAGTAAAATGCTTATTAAAGATGCCACACTCTTAAGTGTTATTTTGCCTTATTTATAAATGAAACTAATAATGTAAGCTTCAACTTACTGTCGGTCAAGATTCGTATACTTACCTCGTAAATCAGAAATCTAGGGTTCGATCCGCAGTGAAAGAGAATGAGATTTTTAATGCGGGAGAGTATTTGAAAATGTGCGCTCTTTGGACAAGTTTAAACTATAGTAACATTACTAATGACGCAGCGAAATGAAGTTTTTGAGGATTGATGATTTCCTAAGAATATGAAATGAGATAGTTACAGAAACGCTGGGGGATTAGACGCACTAAAAGTCTTAATAGAAACGAGACTGGGGGGGGGGGGGGTATATGGTCAGAATGTCAGAAACAAACATCATAAAGAACCTATGGGGCTCTAAGGATTAAAAAAAGGAGGAAGCTGGCACCCGAGAAATACATGGGATGACCAAATGTCTAATAAGCTACGTTTTCCTAGACGCGTCTATTAGTGAGCGATGCTCGCAAAACGCAAGGGTGGTTTCCTACAAACGTTTTCTATTGCTATTACAACAGTTTTTTGCTTGTTTTGGTGCGTATTTATTTATGATGAGCTTGAAGAAGAAACTTTTTCTTACGTATTTACCAGAGGAAGAAAATAATGATGATATTATTGCCCAGCAATACTTCGCAATATTTCCTTCCTCCAGAAAAGGCAGTGCATCAAATATTCCAAACAAGAAATAATGAAGGTTGTTTTTTACAACTCATCAAAAATCATTTGAGGGAAGACGCTGAAAACTTTGGAGAATATTTTAGATTAATCCCTTCGCAGTTTGATTTTATTTTGGGTTTAATTGAAGGAGACATCAAGAAAATAGCATGCAATCGGAATCTCGACCCAATTAGTCCTGAGGAGAAATTTTCGTTAGCTTTGAGCTTATCGTCCTCTTAAGCCGAAAAATGTAGTTTTGCATTTTGACTTTGAGAAGACATTTTTCAAGGCAACAAACGTACAACACATATAGAATTCACAAAGAATCTTCAATGACTCCTCCCCGAGCAGGCGACTACAGTCGCTAAACGATTAACGCTAACGGATGTAACGATTCTCGCGCTTAGGAAAATGGTAACATACAAACTCGGAAGAGTAGTACTTTGCGATGATCGATGAGTGACTATCGTGAAGCGAGCGATCATTGTTGGAGTTGTGTCTAGGAAAACGTAGCTTAAAATGTGTTAGTGAAAAGAAATAGTGAGTGAACCAGTGCAACGAAGATGGCAAAAGACAGGAAGAAAGGGAAAGAACCTTCATACTGAGAGGTAGAAGAGGAGCGGATAAGTAGAGATTAAAAAGTTTACAAGATTAAAATACTACATCTCGTGACGAATCGTATATTTTAGTTCCTTGGCCTTATGAAATCTGTAAACAGTACTTAGCAAATACGCAAAGTCAAACTACGGGCCTTTGCCATTTATATTTAAAACAGTTTTAAAAGCAGCAACGGTTATCACATCCCAATTCTATATGTATTTCGTTACTGCAAGCGTTAATGCTAATTCCAAGAATTGTTCAAGTAACTATACCGAAATAGTGTATGTACGAGATGTATTATGTAACCTCTTACACCTTTCAGTGTCGAGATTGGTCCGTCAACGTATGAGGCTCTACGTGTGCAATGCACAACCCGGTCCATCTACGCGGGTTACGAAGTTTGTGCACCGTTTTATCTTCATACTGCACCATGTGTAGAGTGTAATGTGTATGTATGTGTAAAACCTTGTTCCTCTACTTCCTAGGCCTGCATTCGGAGGAGAGCGTCTTTAATTAGGTGCCCAACGACGAATGGTCACCAGGGGAATTCGAACCAAATACGATCGCAATGTGAGCCTGGCGCTCTACCACTGCTTCACCTTGGCTATACTGAAATAGTGATACTTAATCATGTTGAGAAAAATAGAGTCAATTTTTAAGTAATAATATAATTTTGGCTGACTAAATATGTTTCATGATTACAAAGGTCTAAATTCTTTTAACAATAAAATTTATCTCGATTTATACTCTAATTTAGTATCCAATTTCATTCAACAATTTTCTCCTTTGTCTGTAGCATGTGTAAAGTAAAATCTTAATTTAACTTATTAATAAATTATATAAAAAGTTAATCAGTAATGTATTTGCAAAAATTTTTTAAAATATCGAAAACCGAAGTAAAATCTAGAAGTGAAAGTAGTTCTAAAATATAGCAAATATAAAAGCTTTTTAAAAGATTTGTTAGAAGCAATCGATAAATTTTTTTAAAGAAGTTTATGGGAGCGCGCGCACCTGTTTGAAAACAATTTAGATGTAGAATTTCTCTTATCTTTATAGGTACCTGGAGTACCATGTATTCCGGTTTCTTCACAACAATATGCTAGTAGACTTGCTGCGTTTAATTTATCCATGTCTAATAGCCACCCTGTAAGTTTTAATTTATGTTTTGTATTTATATTTGGTCAGCTTGTGTTTGCATGCTCGTGAATCCATGCTCAATTAATTTCTAATTCTGCAGAATATTTTTTTAAATTATAAAATACTGTTTTTCTCCAACCACACGAATAAGACGCCATATTGTCGAATAATTTTGTATAAAAAGTAAGTCATTTCGGGATGTTCACCAATTACCATGGCAACTGTATACTTTTCGATTCATTTTTGTACTAGGTATTCGAAGAATCTTAAAGCAGAGACATGGTTTTTCAACATCCGTTCCATGGATTTCTAATGGTTAACTTATACTCGTATGTTTGAAACTGTACAGGGTGAGCGAAACTCGATGTCTCAGCTCTATTATAAGAAAAGGAAAAACGATAGAAAAAATCTGAAAAGAGATTCTTAAATGGGATTGAGTAAGGTCCATTTTAAGCCGAATTTGCATATTTTTCTATATTTGGAAACTGAAGTAATGACGTCATCGAATTTCTTTTTCCCAGAAACATACCTATATTTTGGCATATTTAAAAAGAGCTAATTTTTCTGAACAAATTTTGTAAAGAAAACAATTTGCTATCTTTTTTCGTTAAAAAATTATAAGCAAATTTGTAAAAAAAAAGTATTATCAAAAATTTGCAATCGTCACGATTTAAACAAGTAGCCTTTGGAAACAAATAGCAAAGTCGCATCTATCAATAATTAAACATTATTAATTAGTATTATTTATTAATTTAATATTAGAAAACACATAATAATATGTTACAACTATTACCACAGAAAGAAACAAAGTATGTAGGTAACATATTATGTGTTTTCTAATATTAAATTAATAAATAATACTAATTGATAATGTTTAATTATTGACAGATGCGACTTTGCTATTTGTTTCCAAAGGCTACTTGTTTAAATCGCGACGATTGCGAATTTTTGATAATACTTTTTTTTACAAATTTGCTTATAATTTTTTAACGGAAAAAGATAGCAAATTTTTTTCTCTACAAAATTTGTTCAGAAAAATTAGCTCTTTTTAAATATGCCAAAATATAGGTATGTTTCTGGGAAAAAGAAATTCGATGACGTCATTACTTCAGTTTCCAAATATGCAAAAATATGCAAATTCGGCTTAAAATGGACCTTACTCAATTCCATTTAAGAACCTCTTTTCAGATTTTTTCTATCGTTTTTCCTTTTCTTATAATAGAGCTGAGACATCGAGTTTCGCTCACCCTGTACTTTCGATTCAACCTGATATTTTTAATTCGTAGTTGGTACTCGTATTTAATACCATATCCTTAAGTCATAATCCTGAAAACTATCAAATTTTAACAGATTTAACCAAGTGCAAAAACAGTTTATTAGCTTCTCTATTTCGTATAGATTTTGCGACGAGATTTACATTCATTTTCAATATAAACAAATCTAATATTTAATCACAATTTTAGTTCTACTCTAAATATAAAGATCGATTTTCTTCAATTTTTCTTCAAGAAGTAATGTTTTTTTTGACGTGTAGGAAAATGTATAGTTTCTTTCAGAAATTTTAAAGAGGATTTAAAGAGACATTGCGTTTTTTATTAGTTGAAAATATCCGTAAGTTTTCTTCTCGATCTTTTCAGTAAACTATTTAAAGGGTGCGCTTCATTACAACTAATCCCACACTAAATTAAGCTAAGGAAACTATTCTTTCCTTTGTGTTCCGATATCCATTAACATGTCTTGGCGAAGTTTTTCCTTAAATCTCCATTAAAAGCTTTCGAATGTGCAATTCCAACAAAATGAAGAAACAGGATTAAACTCCGTTAATTTATATTTCGGACTCTGAACTGCTGAACATAAACTTCGCCCCAAGTATAACTTGCTTTAGTTGCAAGTCTAAACGAGCTAAAGCGTCACTGATATTTACTGCTATGGATTTTCCAACTCCAAACTGCCCTCGTTCAACCGCTGATACCGACACGTTACGAACATTTCTTAGTCTAACTTATGCCATTGAAACTGAAACTGCACTAAAAGTACGTCTTTCTTGACAGTGGTCAGCTTGCCTATGTTACTTTACGAAAATTTCATTGGAAATTCCTAGCAAAATCGTTCCTTAGATTTACAAAGTTACGTTTACTACTTCAACCTCTAACGTTATCAACGCGAAACCACCGAAAGTCGTTAAAGACTACTTAGTTTTCAAGCGGTTTAAATCGTTAACTGTCGATTGAACAAGTTCCCAATTCGCGAAATAACTTCATATCGTACAATTCAGATGCACCTTTGAAAAAAGGACGTAAAATGCCAGACGCCATCAAAAATTGGAGATTATTCTCCAAGTAGGAAAGTAAAATATGATTATGAATGAACTTGCGACTGTCTGGGAATTTTATTCGTCTAAAAACTGCAACTGTGACGATTTAAATAGAAATTCGCTTTGTTAGCTGCTCGCTTCGGGTAAAATCTCTTGAGAACTCTCGGGAACTTCCTAGTCCTTGATGCAGTTTAACCAGTTCAGCAGTAAAAGGCACTTAGGAACACTTGAACCCTTTATTGTTTTTGTTGCGATCATCTCAATTAGCGTGGTTAGCAAAATGTATTTATTGAATCGTACTTCTCATTAACGATTCTAAAAGTACTTCTTGCTGTTAATGGACATTGGACATCATACTCTTTATATAACTCTCTTTCTTACAAATTTGTCTATTCATTCCGGAAAATTATTTTCAATTTATATTTTTGACCTCGATGATTATTATAAGAGCGTTTCGATTAAAAACTAACCAAAACAAACAGGTGAATGGAATAGAAATAATTCAAGAACGTTATAAAATTACTGTAACCAGAGGATATATAACGTGTTGAATATAAAGCATCACTGAAGTTTGTCAGGCGCTAACTGCCCTACAGTGTACTCTTTAAAAATAATAAAACATTTATCATAGCTTTAGTTTCAATGTGTCCTTTGTAACCGTTTAACTTTAAGTGACGAACTCTCTGTGAAATATTTTTTTCTATTTTTATGACACAACATAACTGCGATAAATTTTGTATTGATTTTAAACTATTTTATTTATTTTCAATCCAAAGATGATCAATGATCACCCAATGCTGATGGTAACGTTAATAAAAGATTCTATAAAATTAATATAGTTGAAGTTGTTTGTATGAGTCTGTAAACCAAAATTATCCTACTGTAAAGGCCAGAAGTTAAATAAAAAGTAATAAACACGGATATGTTATTGGCTGTATAAACAAAATTCATGAATTCAAAGACTTCCACGATCAGTGTTAGTATTAAAAGAACGTCTTCCGGCTTGGGACCGTATCACTGTTGCGAAAGAAGAACTCAACGTTTCACCTGCGTTCTTAAGGTGTTCAGCAGGAGGAAAAAGGGGTACTAAAAGAGTATGGAAACGCAACTTGTCAATTAAGTCAGAAGCGAAACCCTTCTGACGAAAACCCCTTAACACGGCAGCAACACGCTTTACGTTAGTGCTGAGTGTGTTTCTGGCTATATTTAGCTGATTTTGTAATAGAAACATTAATTTGTATATTACATCATTCTGCAATTATGATGTCATTCAGGGGCGGACTGGGCCGCCGGGAGTCCGGGAACTTTCCCGGTGGGCCGGTAGTACTGAGGCCGGTCAATATTATCAGAAATTGTTCCTATGGTTTTGACTGCAGGTAAATCTCTTTATTATGTTTCATGCCGATGCCGCTGATGTTACTTGTTTGGTATCTACTTTAATACAATTGCTACATTGAAGGCGCATCGTGCATTTATTTATTAATTTTCTTTATAAGGTTAAGGTTTAGTCATTGATGTAGTATTACGAAGTAGACCCAGCGCGCTCTAACCTGTTCCACAGTTTGTTAGTCATATTTTGACAGTCTAATTATTAGGGTGGCCCATAAAAAATGTGGTTTTTTATAGAGCTCTTTTACTGGCGTTTGAAAAACATTAAATGTGTTATTGTTATACACCATCAGAAACTAGTCAAGTAGGCGAATATCTCTGCCCGATTTACTTTTGTTATTCTTTTGTTTCTAAGCTACAACAAACGTCATAATGGCAAACGCAAAGTTTAATAATTTTGTGTCATTATTGGAAACAAAACGTTTCTGCAACCACCGCAGTTAAAAAAATATGTGAAGTGGAAGGGGAGGGAGCAGTGAACATTCGCTCGGCACAACGTTGGATCAAAAAATTTAATGAAGGAGATACAAGCCTCAAGAGCAAACAAGGTTCTGGTCGGCTTAATTTGTTGAGTAGCAACGAACTGCGAGACACTGTTGAAGTTAATCCATCTTCAAATACTCGTGAGTTGGCAGCAGAACTTGGTTATTTCAAAGAAGCCATACATCAAATTGGAAAGGCCAATAGACGTTGCAGAGAAGTTCAACATGAATTGACACCAGCAATGGCAGAAAGACGAGTAGTTGAGGTCTGCAATCGGCTGCTTTCAAATCCTTGGGACGAAACGGATCGTTACTTGCGATGAGAAATGGATATATTTTAATAATCCTAACAAAGAAAATCAATGGATTACTATAGGATAACTTGCGTTACCTGTCCCAAAACGAGAAAGGTTTCAGACAAAGGTCATGTTGTGCGTATGGTGGAATTTTCAAGGTGTTATTCACTTTGAGTTGGTTCCTAATGGAAGAACCTTTGACACAAACCTTTATAGTCAGCAGTTGGACAGGGTGTATGATGCTCTACTCGGAGTTACCCTGGATTGGTAAATAGGGAGCGCGCAATTCTGCAGCAAGATAACGCCAGACCCCATACTGTTATTGAAACTCGGCAGCAAATTAGGGTGTTGGATTTAGAGCTGCTACCTCATCCAGCTTATAGTCCAGACCTTGCACCTTCAGATTACCACTTTTTCCGATCGATGGCACACTTCCTGCGTGGAAGAAATTTCACAAGAGTTGAAGAAGTTGAAGCTGCATGCCGAGAATTCTTTACCTCGAAAGATCCAGCTCGGTACCGTCGCGGCATTGAGTTTCTTGCAGAAAGATGGCGAAAGACATTGCTACATAATGGTCTATACTTTAGTGAATAGGAGTTGATGTTTGTTGTTTTATTATTAAATATAGTTCTCCACAAAAAAAATGACATTTTTTATGGGCCACCCTAATAATAGTGAGAGGAGGCCGGTCACTATCAAATTTCCCGGGCCGGTTAAATTTGCCAATCCGCCACTGATGTCATTTAATGGAAGAGCGCGTATCCGCGTCATCAGCACCTGCCCTGAACGTTTTCTAGGCTGGTGCTGATGGACGCGTATCTGCATCCGGTATAAAAAACCCTGTGTTTATTGTATCAAGCTATATTATCTGAATACGAATATTAAAAGGAAACAGGTATAAAAAATACAGTAACATAATTATGATTCTTTCTTGTGACAAAAAGCTGAGGATTATTATTCATATACGCATATGTAGGCAAGTAAAAAAAATCAAGCCCATGAAATAAGAATGGGATTTAATTGCTTCAACGAATAATGTAAAGAAATCTCCCCATAACCTAACACAAATATTATAATACTTTGATGTAGACTGCATTTAGTGGCTACAATTCGCTTTGTTCATGAAATGGATAACAGCATTTTAACAAAGCCCAGAATTTTATGGACAATCCTTGCACTCGTAAATAGTATCCTTACGGATCTTCTTTCTAGCACACATTCTGCATATCCACTATCCACCTCGTACCTCGTGATTTGAATTTTCTTATTTTTAGCAGATACGTTTGAAGGTGTATGATGTGTACCTTTTCGTGATTTCTTCTTCTGTTAACTTCGTTCAGCATTTACTAATTCGCTGATCACCTGCAGATGAAAATCATACAATGAAGGGGTTTTCCCAGCATATCTATAGCATAGAGTGTGGGCGTTCAACATGATTCGCTGAAGAAATGCAATCCGATTTTCTTGTACCATCTGACTGTCTTTCGTTCACAAAAGAAGTAGGAAATCATTTGATCTTTCCTGTCGATGCCGCTCATGTTTTCATTATATTTGATAACTGGAGGAGGTTTTGTCATTCTGATGCCCCTGCGGTTCGTAGTTCCGAGCATATCGCTTCGAAATTCAGTGGAAATATAGAAGACATCACGTCTGTCTTTCCATTTTCCCACTACCACACCGTTGTGGTACCTCGCGATGGTTTCTTCTCATTGCAGCTTTGCTTTTACTACTTCCACCGGATTTCTTTTTCGGTTCATTCGTAGTTTTCCAGTGCAGTATGTACTTAACCTCAGCAGTTCTTCAGCCAAGTCCATACTATTGTAAAAGTTTTTCACTGGCATGTCCCGAATTCACCTGATCCCGTAATAAATTCAACACGACCATGATAGCGTGACCCTTTCCACTTTGTGCATCTAGACGACCAGAATAAATACTTATACTTAAAACTAAGCCATCAGGTTCAGTCAGCTCATATAGCTTTATGCCATATTTATGGCGTTTGTTTTTTATATATTGGCGAAATATTAGACGCCCGCGCCATAAAATCTAAGGATAAGTTTTTTTGTGGTTTGCAAATAGCAAGTATTCTATTAGTGAAATGTTCAACTACTTGTCTAACCTTGTATAACCTGTCGCTTGGTTCTGGTTCAACGTCCTCGGGATTTCTTGCAAAATGCAGGCAACATATAATTTGTAAAAACGATCAATTTCTCGACTTCTCGCTAAAACCTCCAATATGAAAGTATAGAATGCATCATCTGCCAGCACATTAAAGAAATCTATAGGTTTTTGTCCAGGAACAGATGCTAATAATCCTGGTGCTTTAGTAACATTCAATGTACGTACGTAAGTTACCATCATTGTTCCAACTACAAGTAGCAGTGGAAGGTTGGGCGGCGTCTGAACCTGTGGTATCTGTCAAAAATTTAATAAATATTGTACTTTTAGATACCATCACTTACCATGTACATCACAACACCCATCGTCATCAGAAGCATCTGCCTCACAAGACGACCCTTCATCCCATTGTGGTTTATATTCACCAGTTGAGTCTTCTTCCTCATTAAAGGAATTGTCTAGAAAATATTTTAACTCGTCCATAGATAATCTTTTTTATCTTTTATTTTAATTTTGGATAGTTTTGTCGACGGATCCGCGTCACTAGCATGCATTTTAAATAGCACACTCACGACTACGAATAAACGCGAATCCGAAAACTATTGAACAAACGAAGCTGTATGCTAGTGTAAACGCTAACGCATATACAAAACCCCTGGCCAACTGCTGAAAAAGTACTGAACATGTAACGACAGGAATATGCGGGACGCGAATCCACGACATGCACCTGGGCGAATACCCAACTGGACGCGAATTCGCGTTCTTTTAAAACATAATTAATATTTACTGCAAATAATATCAAAATACTTTACATTATCTTTTGGGCGTTTTGAGTAACACCATATTAACAGATTTAGTGCCAATTCTGTGTGTAGTTTTGACTGATATTAGAAATTTATTTTTTATAGAATTGTGGCTTTGACAAAAAACTGTCTTCAGCAGATCACACATAGGTACATCGCGAATATATAGGAATGCAATGATTTTCCAGCATGGCAAATGCCAAATTTGAGCTTGCCATGCAATTTGTGCATACATGCATTGTCGGACTCGCATAATCGTATGTTTCTGGCCAATATAAATAGATAAATACATATAATTTTTTTACAAAATTGCGATTATGTAGGACCGCATTTACAGCAAATAGAGTAATGAGCACCATAAACAGAAGATTATCAAAATACACAAGTTTAAAATGACTACCACCCACTTGAAAGCATAAGTTTACAGGGTGAACTAAAATTACGAATACAAGAAAAAGAGTGCGTAAAAATGGAAAGAGACGGAATATTAACGCGAAACATAAAAATTAGGTTTATTAAACAATAATAAACACAACAGAATATTACAATTCGAAATGTTCTCAATCAGCTTGGACAGAGGCACGCCTTGGGGAACGTGTTGACAGCAACACGCAGGAGGGCTGGGTCAACATCCTTCCAGGCTTTTTGAAGTGCTATCTTCAGTGAATCAACAGCTTTGCGTGGTTTTGATCAAACCTTGCTTTCCATGATTGACCAAATGGAATAATCCATGGAATTGGGAGGACATTCGTTGAATGAGATAAAGGGAGGAAAGTTCTGCTTGCACCATTCCTGGCATCGGCATTCCTTCCTCCTAAGTTTCGCCGCCTTCGTCAAAATGTGAGCATTTCCCATTTTATACAGCATCAGTTTCAAATATTTCTTGACAATTCGTTGCATCATCGTGAGTTTGATGCCCATACTTCTCGACATTGCTGGAACCGATTGAGCCTGATTTCTTCTAAAACATTCACGTACCTTCTTGATATTTAATGTGATGCGCTGGAGCCAATCCTTCCCCTTCCAGATCGAGGGGTAGGTACTACTTTCCAGCTCCTCGAACCATCGAATTGTAGTACCTATGCACAAAGTTGCGAGGGACCTGTAGATTCTTCTGGATTTCGCGTGCCGTCAGACCCTTGCGGTGCAGCTTGATAATAGAATCGCAATGAGGTGATGGCATTCCGAAAAAAGAGAATGGTGTGATATCGAAAGAAAGCAACTCAAATAAACAAATGAAGCACAAACAACTGCAAAAACAAAATAGCAGCTTCAAAAATGAACGAAAGAGCGCACTCGTGTTTTTCAAATATCCATCTGTACTCTATACATATAAAAGCAAGGCTGTATAGTAATCCATAATTTTAAAATAGACCTAACAAGATGTATTACACTCCAGAATCAACATAATCTTAAGCAGCTCTTCCTGAATATGTTTTGTCAAATTAAATAACACGTAAAATTAGCAAGTTTTGCTAACAGTACCGCAAAATCGCCTACGGTCAACTGAAATAGCATTACTTGATCACACTTTTCTTGGGACCTATATCATTCATGCAGAAGAATAGACAGTGGAACCATAATAAATTTTAACAACAATTACAGCCTTAAATAGACATAGACGAACTTCTCTATCTACTCCTCACTTCAGAATTTAAAACCACCATGTTGTTCCTGTACTGTTGAACACTTACACTTTCGTCTATTGGAATAACTAGTTAGTTAAACGTCTTAACGGAAACAGTAATTAGCACTATTCTAACTTTTACGAGTGTTAAAGAAACTTTGGTAAAACCATGAAGATTGTTTGTACTCCATATTCTTAGATTCTATGAATTGACATGATGGGAATGAAAGCCATGTATTGATCTTGTAGATCCATCGAATAAACTCTACCTTACATCTCCAACAGTTATAGTTATTAGACCGTGGTTTAACCCAGCCTATTATACCAGGCCGTACTTGCTTCTTCTCTAGCGCTTGCGTTATTGGCTCTAGGTTGATATTGCGTAGAAAAGCAGCTTAGCCTGTGCAAAGCTGTTTCGGTCGTAGATCATACTTTTCTCTATGTAAGGGCCATTTCTATCACTTACAAAAAAGGGATGTCAAACTTATTGACAAGCTGGAGTATTTACTTTAAATACCCTTTTAAGTGTAAAAAATGTTAAACCATAAACTGAGTCTGCAATTTTCGATCACGGAAAAATTAAGTTTTTAACTCTAAAGGTTATAAGAAGGCTTACTAAACGCTTTAGGCTCTGCATAATCAACTTTACCAGGCTTAGGTATGAATATTACCTCCGCACTTCTCCAGATTCTTGGTATATATTACAAAGCAATACTTGCTTTAAATTAATATTACCTCCATGAAGAGCATGAGCATTTCCAGGCCTGTAAATGGACGAGGAAGAGCTGGTCTTCACCCGGCGCCTTAAAACTTTTTCGCCGCCCATTAAATTCTATCTTCCCTTGTGCTACTTCCCAGCCTCTTTATTTGTGATAGTACCATAGCTCCTGCTCTATTGGCTCTACTTTTCTTGTCTCCCTAAAATGTGTTGCAAACACTATTTCCAAAATTTATTTATCTGATTTTGTATATTCTACATCAGATTTCCTTAGAATTCCTATCTGAGAATTCATATCAATATACGAGTACAACTAATAACTAAGAGAACTAATCTAAGACACTGAATTAGCTTTATACAACAAGAAATAAAATTAAAAAATCACTTGTTACCTTGTAGTGGAATTTCGTGTTATCATTCTGACATACAGAAAGCATCTAAAACTCTATATCAGTTTAAATTATTGCTTTGCAGATTAGTTTTGCCTAACAACAAGATTTGCGTTAAATCCTTGCTGTACGTCGGAGCTTCGATAACGCTGTAATAAAATCCGTAATAATAGTTTATAACTCTTACAAGTGCTTTACATTTAAAATGAGTGCAGTACAACTTAAATTTGATTGCAGCTTGTAATTACTGCAAACAGTTAAAACACAATTGTAGAAAACAAACAGTAATAATTGACTGGTAATCCTCTTGTCAATTCAGTTTAAATCATTGCTATTAGTTTGGTAAACTATCGATTTGCTTAAAAGGAGTATTTTAATTAATACACGTATAAAATAAAATATAAATCAAATGAACAGAAAATATTTAGTATACCGAAGGCTGATTCCTAATCGAATTTTTTGAAAAAGTTACGCCGACAAACATTAAAGACATCGTGCGCAGCAGATATTACTGGAACGAATTATCGTCCAAAGCTTTAACTGCTTCAGTTGTTTCAGAATTATGTTCTTTTGATCGATAGGTTTTAGGAGATTTTCTCGGCAATTGAGATTAACTAGAAATCGGAATTGATGTGTTTATCCCCGCAAAGTTCTAAGCCGAAACAATTGGTGCTAAACGAGGCAACAAATCGTGAAATATCGTTAATGTTTTTGACTGGTGGTCCGGTGATTACAGCAAAAATGCTTTAATGTAAATTAAATACTAATAAAATTAAACTGCAACACAAATGGAGTGACATCCCAAAACATAATTTTAATTGCAAATTAGACAACATTCGCACCTAGTATTCCACACGTATGACACGTACAGCGATCGAGGCAGTATGTTGAGCATGAAATCACCATTAAATGTAATTATGATTGCATATACCAGTACATTTAAAGTCAATCTGCAACAAGATAGTATGATACCCTCGTGGCAATTTAGCGCCCATTAACGCCGGCGTAATTGTAGTGCTAATAAACACACAAAGCTTGTCATCAGAAATCTGCATGTATGTGAAGATGAGGTGCCCAATTTTGTTCGAAGTAATATTTAAAAAGGTACTGATAGTACTTGTTTCAATATCCACTGAAACGATTTCGCTAAGTCGTACTTGGGTACTAGATGAATATTTTTATTTAACTAAATAATTACAGTCACACTTAATTATTGCTAATTTATAATAAACACTAAAATTAAGGGAACTAAATACTAATAAATTTATGTTTATTTATTTTACCAGTATTTACTTTAAACGGCAAGCATTGCATAGTATTCGCTGTTGGAGAGTTGGTAGACTTGAGTGACTTGACAGGTGTCTGCTCTTGCTAGGACACATATTTATACAGATATCTGACAGCCGCGTAATTCTCAAATTTGCTGGAAACCTCCAGAATGCTCCGGGTGTTCGCCACTCATAAAAGGATTCCTGATGACATGGCCTACCTATATTTAAATGGATAACCACTTTTCTGTATCGTACACAACATAATTCGACCATCCTATTTTTTTGAAAATATGATAATTAACAGTAAATCTTAAAATGTCAGTCAAGAAGGCTGGTAATATACATATATCTATACATATATTTTTGAGTTTTTCTTAAAGTATTTTGATAAAAGTAATTTTTACTAGGATTTATATCTGCGTTGCTCTTTAAAAAGACTTCTTTGCACTTTCAACCTTTTATTTGTTGCACCTATAAATTCAAGAAACTACCTACACACAAGAATGGAAACTTCCTAAATAAAATGAGGAACTCATATTACTACAGCACCCTAAAAATGGAAATAAATGGGAAGATACTATAGTAAAAGCTAAAGATTTTTTTTACTTTGTAACTTGTTACCTCGCTACACGTTTTGTGTATTTCCTTGCTTTATATTAACCTTCTTCTTTTTCATCCTGTAGATCCTACGAGGGTCATAGAGCGCCCAGGTACGTTTCAATGATAGATTGTACTGTTGTTGTTGTGTGGTCATCAGCTCTTACAGCTGGTTGGTCGCAGTCTTAAACTGCTTTTACCTACTAGGGAAATGTGTTCTCTGCAGTGGTTTCCTGTTGCCTTCTGCAGAGTTTGTGACCATGTATTAAGTGTATAGTGTATGTGTCTTGTTACTATCTGAAGTCGACCGCACCACAGACACAATAATTAATTAAACCAGATGATTAAATGGCTTCACTCGCTCAAGTACCGACCTCGAACAGTGGGGAATTCTTTATAAAAATCCTTACCACTGCGGGAGATTCGAACCCAAGACTCCTAGCTAGGAGCCCAGCGCTCTTACCACTGCGGCAACGTGTACTATGTGGTCAATAAGTAGCTGAATTAGAATAGGCGGTGCGTAGTAATATTTATGTCGTTATAGAATTTTCAAAAACTTTAATGAGATTTATTTCACACATTTTGTCAATTCAACATGTTGTGACAGTTTCTAAAGTGACATTATTTGAGCGTATGATTCTATCAAAGATGCAATTTTAGATTTCCAAGGTTTGCCCTAATTCACCTACTTATTGAACACATATTACTTAGTAATAAGTAATAAGCTTCTCAAGTTATACTAACTTTCGCTGCATTAAGTTAACTGCAGTAAACTCTCATTTCAGAGCTGAGTTCATGCACTTCTGTTCAACTACACACTAAGTAAACAGACTATTATTGCCAGCCATTTTTGTTGTGTGCTTTTAACTTCACTTAGCACCAAGACATGTTACACGCTTTTACACTCGATGTTTTTGGTTTAGCCGGTATATTTACATAATTCTTCTTATAAGGTACATTTATTGATAAATATCTGAATTATTTTTGTTTGCTGTTTATTTAACGCCCACCATGATCCATACATTAGTACTGAAAATATGTATTTTAGTTTTCCTTGATAAATCAATTCTGTTTCACGTTTTGCGCAGCATGTTGAGGGAATTTTGCGATTTTCAGTTTTCGTTTTTATATATTTTTGCACCCCACCTTTTCCATCTACTTATCACCAGTATATTATTTCAAGGTCTTTTTTCTTTTCTTTTGATGTTTCCTTTAGAATTAATTTATTGTTTGATATTGTTTCATTCTTCAATCAACTCCCTCGTATTTTTTGTCATACATTTTTTTATATTCCGTCTTTGGTTTCCTAGTATTGCTTCGGCCGTTTTCATCATTATTTCTCTATATTTTTGTCACTAACTTTCTACATTCAATTGTTGCATTTTATTATTTTCTTTGGATCTCAAAAAGTTTTCGTGTTTCCTTATCTCTCAGACGCCACATGTTATTAATTGTTCTCGATTTTCTTTTAATTTGGCTTCAAATTTCAGCCTCACATGATCTGATCCTATATTAACGCCACTCATGGTTGCATACTCAATTTGGCTTTTTATTCTTCCGCCGTCCACTTTACTTCATGAATTAAGTAGTTTCTGTTGGAAAATGTTACCTCCTATTGGTAAATTATTTATCGTGCAAAAACCTATGGACAGTTTTCCATTATCGTTTATCTGCCCTACTCCTTGCCTTTTTATTATTTCTTCTCTGCCTACATTATCACTTGCAATTTTTGCGTTCAGATCTCCCACTAATATTATTATGTATATCGTTTTATGTCCATTCCAGTTTTTGACATGCGTTTTTTATAAGTGTTCGTAATAAAATACTTCTTGTTTCTCCATTATTTCCGGGTTTGTAGGGGCTTAGGTATACAACTATTACAGTAATATTGAAAAGCTTTGCTTTAAATCTCGTTGAAATTAATCGATCTGCTATTTATTCCCATTCTAGCATTGATTTGCTTGCTTCCGAGCTCATCATAATTGATACTCCAAATTCGTATTTACTATCTTCATCCATTTTACCTGAGTATATTATCACTTTACATTGTTATATCGCCATTTTCAAACCATCTAGTTTCGCTTAGCTTTGTATTAACATAGTCAGGTAAAACTCTTAAAATGTCTTCAGCTTAAAACGAAGAAGACCAAATCCTTTCAGAAGAAGGTAAGTATTTTTGAGAACTGCAGCTAATAAGTAGTAAATCCATATTTTGTAGAGAAGAAGATATTTGTCAGGCTTCTTTACGAATTTACATTAAGACAATGCAGTGCATTTGTTAGTGTAGATGGTGGTCAAAGACCTAAACCGTTTGGAAATTTTAAACCACTCTATATGAGACGTAGACTTCATCGAACCAATAATTTTATGTTTTAAACTTTTCTATCTCTCATGGTAAGGGCGCTAGGAAAGCCCGACGCACTGTTGCAGGACCCTGTATATTTGGATTTAATAACTTATTGTGGTCTTCCACAGATTCAGCAATGTTCCATTGGATCAGACTACAGCTTCCGCGTTTAATTTAATTTATGGTAAACCGTCAAATATTCCCTTTGTTGCTGTTTAAATTTCATGCAGTAAACTCTACAGTGATACGATACGGCAATACGGTTCTCTCCAACACGAAATTGACGGTGTTGTATCAGACTCGCGTAATGAATATCTACACTGTAGAGTTATGCAAATAAATTTTTAACATTTTAAAAATTAATTTCACGCACCTCTGGGTGACATTAAAACTCGTGTTCAATTTACCACAAAAATTTCCTGCATGTTGTTCCAACCTGCCCCGGGGCGTCAGCTGTTCATTATAAAAACTGACTGAAAAGCTCCGGATGCTGACGCTGCCTCATAATAAAAACATGTTTTTGTAACACGGCCCACTCAAAAACATAATTTATTGTTTGCAGCCATTAACAAATTAATTTTCGGCATATTTTATGTTTACATATTTGCCAGCAATTTATGAACTCGTAATTCAATTTATGATAAAATTGTGTTCAAACAGATGCTTTACAAACGGGGACAGCCGACGAAATACCCAGCAAAATTACGTTGTTTCTTACAGAAAGACATACATGACTCGTTACGTAATTTTAAGAATTTCCACGTTGAAAATCTCTGCAAGTGTGCGCAAGCAAAAATATGTTTAAAAAATAATACACAATCTCGTGCAGACGTACATTTCCACAAGAAAAACAAGAAGCAATTGCGCAAGGCGCGAAAATTACACGTGACCCATTTAACAGTTCCTTTCGGCAAAAGCATAGAGAAAAGGTAACGCTTTCGTTTGCTACCGCAGCGGCTCCCCTTGGACAACGGGATCGTTTTTATTCCATTTCGAATGCAATTAAGGCGGTATGACTCTCTGGAGATAAACTTAGCTATTCGACCATGTGGATATGGGAGCCCAGAGAAGGCTTGAATGAATTTGAATGTGATTTCGATTCTTTTCTTAGTTCTTTTGGAAACTGGCGGAAACAACGTTTGCATATTAAATCAGACTCTTGAAGCGGATGGAGTGTTACGTGAAAACGGGATAACTTCGGTTTAACGTTACGTGTAAATTGACTTGAAACTTCCCAAGAATTTTTTTAAGGGAAAGTTAAAAGTCAGTTTTATTAACACATTGTCTAATTCTCTGTTTTATTTCATTCGACGTTTATTTAAACAGCTGCGTTAATAATTTTACCTAGTTTGGAACTAAATGGTTCCCCAACAGATGCCTAGGGTTAGTTTTATAATAAAATGATCAACAAGAAAGTACCACAGATTTCTAATATTCGGAAGGCATATATTTTAAAGCAAGGTTAGGGATAAACACAATAACGTGGTGTTAATGTGCCTTGGAGATAAAACAATACAAACTGCAGGTACACTATTTGGAACGAACAACAAAACGCTTTCAATCACGTATACAATAACTGGATTGATTGACTTTTGTCGAGTTTATCTCATTATTGTCATTAACAATGAAATTAACCGCTTTTGTTGTAATATACATATATAAAGCCAGCACTACAGGCCTGAAGGCCTTTGGCCAATGTTTTATATTCCTTTTTTCCGCAGTGTTCTGTTTTTTGCTGCATGTTCCCAGTTCACTACACTGATTAATTTTAAGTCTTCATTGACACACTCCCGCCAGGTCTTTCTGGGTCCACCTATTCTGTTCTTCCCTCCACAGTTGGTTTTATACACTTTTTTAGTCAACTCCTCTTCTTCCATTCTCACTATGTGCCCTGCCCACCTAAGGCGACACAGCCTCTCTACTAATGAGTTGCTCTTGTCCGTATAGCATTTTTGTAACTCCTTGTTGGTTATTCTTCTCCAAATCATACCTTCTTTCACTCCACCATATATTTTCCTAAGAACCTTTCTTTCCCATATTTCCAAGATTTTTTCTGTTTCTACATTGGTAACCCAAGTTTCTGCAGCGAAAATTATAGTATGCCTTATATACACACTATTTCACCTTTCTAGACACTGTTTTATTAGAAGCTTAGAAGCTTATCAAAGGCACCTGTACTTGCGCCTGCTACTATCCTTGTTTTTGTTTCCTTCCCCCAAGTATGTTGTCTTATTCTAAGCTTGTAGGTGTATCTTCCTCTCCTTTTTTAATTTTTAAGATTTCATTACCTACAGTGTAGCTTTTGTTACCCAAGATCAAGTTTGATTTGTTTACGTTTATTTTTAGCCCCACCTCTATTGCTTTTTCTTGGTGTCTTTTTCCTAGGTCTGTGAGCTCTTCTTTTGTCCTGCTTCTAATACGATGTTGAAAAGGCTAAGGGGTCTTTCTGTTTTAACCCTGTATTACTTGTAAACTGGTTGCATAATTGACCTGATTTTATTTGTTGTACTGTCTAGGGTAGCTTCACTATGCTTCTGGAGTAGTTAAGTTCTATTAGGGCACAAACTGCCTCGGGTCTTTTATTTTCGTATTTTTCTTGTTATACATTTCTTGTATTTGTTTTATACCCCAAATGTTGTCAACTACTGGTTTGCCGTTTCTAAACCCGCTTTGATAATTACCGACAATCTTTTCTGCTTCTTCTTGTAGTTTTTTGTTCACTAGGCTTGCAAAAATCTTGTACTATGTACTATGTAGTTCTTCTGCATATTTAAATATCTGAGGTCAATCATCACCATTAAAGGCACAGTGAAAAAGGGCGTCAATAATCGGGCCAGGATAGGAAAAACAGTGGCAGGAGCATTACATAGAATTATAATATATGGAGTAAGGATCTGATACAGAAAATAAAAGACATATCTACAACAATATACGGGAAAGCAACATTGTTAATGGCAACCAAGAAGATATACATATATAAAATAAGAACGGCAGAACTTGATTTCCCGATGAGATGTTACTAGAGAAGACAAGTTGCGAACTGAAAAAATATAATCAAAAATGAAAGTCAAGTCATCATTTACAAGAAATCTAGAAAATCGAACTCTGCGATGGTATGGACATGTTGAGAGGATGCCAAAAAAAGAGAAGGCCGAAAACCATATTTCACACGGAATTACAAGATAAAAGAAAACAAGGAAGACTACCTTGCAACAAGAGACTGGAAGAAAGGAAATTTGTAGAAGTTGAAGACGAGAACCCGTAAAGGAAGAATCGAGAAGAAGTAAATTTAAATGTTAAAGTACCTTTATTTTATTTAAAAAAATATTTATAATTTTAGATAAATTTTCACTCAAGCAATTTGAGGCAGAAAAAAACAGTCATATACTTCGTGTATACTTTTTTATGTACATATTATATTAAGAATGATAATAGCATTACTTTTATCAACTCCAACAACACTATGTATTTCATATACAGTGTGTTTCACTTTACATGAAGCCACCTAAATAACTATTTTATTAATACCAGAATTAGTATAAAATTTTTACCCTGTTTAACTATTTTTGGTAACTGGTGGCGAATCACCCACGAAAAAATAAAGAACGTCATGAAGGAGTAGTGATGTCATGTCTTTTGATCAGTCAATTAAACTAATTAATTTTTATTCAGAGTTACTCTATTAATCAATATAATTAAATTGTAAGAGAACAAAAAATTACAAGATTTAAAGTTCTATAATTTCCAGAAAAATCAATTCTTTCACTTACCTTTTAGGTTTTTTCCTTTTGTAAACAAAGAAAACATAATAAAGTTGTTTTCGTGTAGTAGATACGGTGAGATGCACCGTAACTAACACTACAAATTTTTTAGACTCCCGTTGTAATAAATTTTAAATGCTTCAGACTAATGGCATCTCCCAAAATACATCCGTTTTGGATTATTCAGCCATTTGTTCATGTTCTATCCAGTACGAATTCCAGTCTTTACTTGGAAATCGTCTCGGATCCCTAGATCTTCTTAGTAATTTGCCTTCTTAGGTTAGATTTCCCTTGACAGAAGTTGAAAGATCCTTAGACGTACGTTTTCACCCTCCTGCATCTCATGCGATTTGGTATCACAATCGTTAATGTATACGTTCCGTTTTAACTAATATGATTTGGCTTTTGTTCTAACGTGCATATTTAAATAATTTTGAAGTTATTTAATTAAGAAAATAATTACTTGAAATGCCATTAACGATTTATGTATATAATTTAACTGGCGGTTTCCGCATAGGTTTTAAGAATGTTGAATAAAGTTAATTTGGCGTCTGTTTCTTTCAATATTTCAATTTTAAATAAATACATAGATATGGGCTTCATTTACTGCTGAATATAGATTTAGATAAAAACCAAATTATCTGCGATTTAATAGCTAAATTAAAGTTTAAAATCTAAAAAGGGCCGAATATGTTCCACGCTGATGTGGCATCTGGAATTTAAAATAAATAAAGAACCTTTTTCAGTAGGCTTTGGTTTGTAATGGTATATCTTCTTTAAGCTCCAGTTCAAGTACATAACCAATAATTTGACTTTGACAATGACAAATGTAAAAATAAAATTAAAAGTGCCATGACATTATAAGCCAAAGCCTACCGCAAATGAGTTTTCATTAACACCCTTTACGTTTAAAAACATTTAGGACATGTCAATAATAAATAAATAGTTATTTATGTACCAAGAGTCGTAGGTGCAGTTTTTTGGGCGAGAATGCAATTTGCAACGCCAAGGCCCGAAGGGCCGAGGTGTTGCAAGCATTCGAGACCAAAAATTGCACTGTACGACTCGAGGTGCATATGAGATTTTTCGTCAAACCTTATATATCATTTTAAAATAAATAAAATGAAGTATTTTTCATTTATGATGCATAGCTGTCATACCAATAATTAATAAAGGTTGCTGTGATTTAGATTAGGTATCCTTGACAACAAAAGAAAATAAAACATATTTATTTCAAAAAAATTTCAAACGCGTGTGTCAGTTGAATTTGTGCACAATTTGTGATTCTAAAAACATGTCTCAAGAAATAGAAGAGGCTGCAAATGCAGCATCCCACAATTTATTACCGGTTAAATCGCAACAACGGTATATGGAAACATATAACATTTTCAAAAATTGGTGCCATGAGAAGAAATCAGATGTGATTACAGAAAAAGTGCTGCTGGCGTATTTCTTAAATAGATCTACAAAATTAAAATCTCCAAGCAGTTTATGGAGCGAATACTCAATGTTAAAAAGTACCATTTTTATCAATGACAATGAAGATATTTCCAAATATCCAAAACTAAAAGCGTTTTTAAAGCGTAAAAATGATGGATATAAACCCAAAAAGAGTAGTATATTTAGTCGAGACGATATGAACAAATTCCTTATTGAAGCGCCTGACATTACACATTTGTTAATGAAGGTACAGTAACAGATTATTTTTTCATTTAACTCAGTTATTAAGTTATTTATCTGTTCTAGGTCGTTATGATAATGGGAATTTCTGGGGCCTGTAGAAAAGACGAATTATGTAAGATGACAACTGATAATGTTGAAGATAAAAATTCTGTAATAATAGTAACAATATCAGATACTAAAAATGGAGTGCAACGTACTTTTACGATCATTAACCGAGAAGAACAGCGCATAAATTTTGTTGATTTAATTTGGAAATATATAAGTTGTGGGCCAAGAAATAGTGAAAATCGGCGATTTTTTCTGAAATATTGTTCAGGAAAATGTGTTAATCAACCAGTAGGTAAAAACACATTTGCAAAAATTCCTGCTCTAATAGCAGAATTTTTAAAACTGAAAAATCCTGAAACTTATACTGGGCACTCGTTTAGAAGAACGCCAGCAACTTTTTTGGCTGATACGGGAATTGACGTTCTTGGCTTAAAGAGGCACGGTGGATGGAAATCCACAACAGTGGCAGAAAGTTATGTTGCAGATTCAATGACAAATAAATTAGAAATTGCCAGTAGAATTTTATATAATCAGAATAAGTATGAAGAATCTGCATCCACATCTTCAACTTCAGTCATGCAATTCAATAATGAAGACGAAATGAAAGATAGCCGCGTAATTGTTCCTAGCACCAAAGAAAATCAAGAACATATACAAATTGAAAATGTTGATATTACCGAAAATATAAACTTAGATTTAAAAAAGGAACTTAATTCTCTTGTTCAAGTTTCTAACTGTTCTAATTGTTCATTTACATTTAATATAAATAAGTTGTAATTAATGTAACGTAGATAAAATGTTTGTAAATAAAGGTGTTTTGTAGACAATTTACTTTTTTGCCCTAGGAACTTAATGAAGAATATTACAACCCGCTGCCCATGGTAACCAGTAGTTGAATGTAAACTGTCACTTACCGTCAACAAAACAATTACACAATGACATATTTTCGCAGTAGGTTTGACGAAAAATTCTATTAATCAGACTTTAGTCATTTAGTTAGTCTTGCACCAACAGGTTAATTTGATACTATAACATTAATGTAAGTACTATAATGACATTCTCTTTTCTTATTAAACTTTCATTAAGGCGTTCCACTTCACATTACAAAGTCCCCATGTGGTGTATGACTGCTACCGTATCTTATTGGAAGTATCCATGCGAAAGCACATCATCAGGTAATTTATTGGGTAAATTGCAAAATTAGTTGCTGATAGCTTTTTAATTACAGTATTTATTGAATAATCTGTCTAATCGAAGAAATAAATGCTGTAGCGCGGAACATTACAACCCTACAGGCCAGCAACACCCCATACACCATCGCTCTCGCAAACCCAAGCACCACCTAACACAGCGCGCCACTAGAGGTCACCCGCATCTGGAACTCCCTAGAGAACATATCCTCGGACTAGGCTAAAACCCTCGGACGCCGCTGACTCGACAGTTTTCACAGCTTCACAACTATTAGCGAAGTAATCATCCCCTGGGGAAATTACCTAGCGCCCACGGTTGTACCTAGAAGCCTACAAATATTCCATGTTCTGTATATTATTTTTCTCACTACCACCTTGGTAAATTGACATTTCATTGTCAAAAAGTCGACAATAATGGAAACTAAAACATTTAGTTGAACAAAAACAGACTGTATCTAAGGGCAAAAAAGACGATTTACCGCACCAGGTCACTTTCCGCGCATGGTACCCCATAACGCTACACCATAACGGATATAAAAAAAATAAATAGTTATAATGGAGAATACGTGCTTATTTATTAATATTAAAACTAATTTTACAATTGGAACAACGTTGAATGTTAAATGAAGGTGTATTTACAAAATGTTTGATTTCATTCTTTTCATTACTGAAAACAGAAATTGCGTTTATGTGTTTGTTTGTACCATAGCAACAGCGCCGTTAAACTGTCATAAATATAAACGTCACAATTTTTGTTAAATTTTTAATGAATTTTATTTTGTGGTAGTGAGAAAAACGTAATGCGCAACGCGTAGGTAAGTTTCTTTTTTATCCTCGGTGGTTTTATGGACCTCAGCTGCGCTTCGGTCCACAAATTACCACCTCGGATAAAAAAGTTCACTTACCATAACTTGGAGCGCAAATAACTATTATTTCATACTGTCTGGTAAATTCAGTTTCCCGGCGCCATTTTGTGTCCGGAAAATGAGCTATTACGGTATCAGAGCCGGAAAATGTTGCTTGGCAACATTTTCCGGACAGTTATTTTATGCACCCAATCAGAGCCCGTAAAAGTCTAACCAAGCCACACCTACCGGCTTTGACACAGTAATGTCACATGTTGACGTTTTGAAAAAGCGTCACATGTAAAAATTAAAAATCAAATTGTTGACAGTATGAAATAAAATACATAACGACATTCGTCCGTGAACTCTTTTTACAGTACTCGTTTCGAGTTTCAAGACTCGGCTCCTTGCGTCGCCTCGTCGTTAAACATCTTACTCGTACTGTAAAATATGAGTTCCCGGACTTGTGACGTTAATTACTATATTGTTATAATACTTTGTTGTTCAATAGTTCAATAAACGTTACTTAAACGGCAATCTACTGTATTTATTGTTGAGTCGGGAATTCCCTTGCGGAAAACCCCTCAATAAGTGGCGCCCAACTCAAGTGCCTGAACCAAGAGATCGAGCTCCGAGACACGGACACCCCGCAAGTTTCCACCACGGATTTACATCCTAGGACAAGAGCGTACGTCAGACAGCTCGCACAACGACCGGCCAGAATGGACAACCTAGCAACTCCACTGCAGGCTCCTGTCCAGCTATCAATGGAACAGCTCAACATGCTGCTGAACCAGATAGGAGGAATTGGACGACAACAAATTGTAAGTTCAACCGGATCCTTTTCCAAATGTACCGCACGATTTGATGGCAAGTCCGATGTCCATGCATTTGTCGACGCAATCACAACGTACAAAGACTGTGAAAAAGTCACCGACGCAAATGCATTAAGAGGCATTCCCATGCTCCTCGAAAAACAGGCCGCAACATGGTGGCAGGGTATCAAGAATACAATTCCCACCTGGGAACTCGCAAGAGAAGGGTTATTAAGGACCTACGGACCGAACAGACCGCCACACCAGATCCTGCGAGAAATTTTCGCCACCGAGCAGGAAGACAGCACCGCAACGGAGATCTTCATCTGCGAAAAGCGAGCCCTCTTAGCAAAATTACCGGAGGATCGACATGTAACGGAAACCTTTCAACTCGATATAGTGTACGGATTACTTCACAGACAAATCCGCAAGAAGTTACCGAGGACACAGTTCGACTCGTTTCACAAATTGTACGAAGAACTACGTAAATTCGACGACACCGAGCTTGGAACGCAGTCAGCACCGTCTTCAGCAACCCGGACGCAACGTTCGACGAAGGAAAAATGCAATTACTGCAAATTCTCAGGCCACACCGAAGACGAATGCCGTAAGAGGAAGCGCGCAGAAGAAACAGTTCCGGCCGCCGCCAATCCTCCCGCACGGGTATCCTGTTTCGGATGTGGAGCACCAGGAGTCATCCGTAGCCAATGCCCCAAGTGCAGTCAAACTCCAGCCGCAATGGCCGACCTAACGTTCTACTGGGCCGACCCAGAACAAGGAGTCCTCCTTGAGACATCGCAGCAACGGACCCGGCCGATCCTACACATCCAAGTAGGGGAAGCTTTGGGAAGCGCCTACGTGGACACAGGCGCCCGGCAGAGCATTGCCGGCCACACACTGTACCAGGCCCTCCAGCACCAGGGATACAAGTTCCAGCACCACCGGATCAACCTGATCCTAGCGGACGGAGCAGATAGGCCCCAAGAAGTACTGAGCACCAGGGTCCCAGTACAGCTGAAGGAACGGCAGATCCTCACCGACTTCATCGTCCTCCCGAACGCGCAGAACCGCACCTTACTGGGGGTCGACTTCATCGATGATGCTGGCCTCGTCCTCAACCTACCGCAACAGTCCTGGTATTTCACCGACGCCCCCGAAACCACCTATGGGTTCCACGGGAAGACACCCCTTACCACCCCGGTCCCGTACAAACTGAAACCGGCCAACACACGACCTAGGTACGAAGGAATGACGGTGAGACCACTACCAAGTGACCCAAGGGCCACCCAGGTCCAACTCGCAGCGCTCTTCGGAGCCTCACCCGAGAAGGAGAGAAGCAGCAACAACGAAGAGACCCTCACCGGGACCACTTCGGAGACGGAAGATCCATACGCTGCCTTCGCCACCAACATCTCGGACTACTTCCCGTTATGGGACTACGCAGACTTACCATCCCCATCCATCTTTCCTCACTCGCCACGACGAAAGAGTTCTCGAGTCCGGATCGAGATGCTCGAGATGGAAGCCCGGCACCTACGTCCCGACGAGGGGGAGACGCTTTCCCCCCACGACACCAAGGCACTCCAGGCGCTACTCCCGGTGTACCAGGACCGCGGGAAGCAAGCCGGGGATCAGCAAAGACGAGACGTCCCCCCGTTTCAACCAGGAGACCTGGTATGGGTATCCACACACCCCCTGAGCAACGCAGCCAAGGGAACCACCGCAAAGTTTGCACCCCGGAGAGACGGCCCCTACAGGATATTACATCAAGTGTCGCCGACATCCTTCGAAGTCGCGTTCCCGGACAAACCCACAGAGCCAATGGGAAAGTACCACATCTCGGCTCTATCCCCCTACCAAGGCCCAGAAGGACCACCACCCACAGCAGTCCTACCCATACGAAGAAGAGGACGGCCACCAAAGCACAAGCCCTAGAAGACAACCACTTCAATCTGAACCCTTGGTCGAGACGCCTATCGGGTTCAGAGGGGGAGTCTGTAGCGCGGAACATTACAACCCTACAGGCCAGCAACACCCCATACACCATCGCTCTCGCAAACCCAAGCACCACCTATCACAGCGCGCCACTAGAGGTCACCCGCATCTGGAACTCCCTAGAGAACATATCCTCGGACTAGGCTAAAACCCTCGGACGCCGCTGACTCGACAGTTTTCACAGCTTCACAACTATTAGCGAAGTAATCATCCCCTGGGGAAATTACCTAGCGCCCACGGTTGTACCTAGAAGCCTACAAATATTCCATGTTCTGTATATTATTTATTGTTATAATACTTTGTTGTTCAATAGTTCAATAAACGTTACTTAAACGGCAATCTACTGTATTTATTGTTGAGTCGGGAATTCCCTTGCGGAAAACCCCTCAATAATGCATATTATACGAGAAGAACTAGAAAAATTATCTACCTAGCTATGACAGAAACAATTAATAGTGCTTTTCTTGAAACGTCAAACAGCGACAACCTCTTTCTACTTGTGCATCAAATTTGAAATGAATTCGTTCATTATTACATTTTTTATTAACTGTTTTGAAACAGAAAATGAGTGTTGTGAAATTAGAACATCGCAGGGTCATAAAATTTTTGACAAAGGAAGGGACTAGTCCTAAAAATATCCATACAATTCGATGGGGTCGTGAATCCATTCAAGATGATCCGAGAAGCGAAAGATTTTCAGATGCCACCAATCCTGAAGTCAGCAGAAAAGTGTAAGCCATGGTTCCTGGAGATCGTCGTTTAAAGGTGTCTATCGTTGCTAAAGCATTGAATATATCATAGCGAAGTGTTTTGTCGATTTTTCACCATAAATTGGGCTTGAGTAAGGTTTCGAGGAGATGGGTTCCGACATTGTTGACTCCCGAGCAAAAATTGCGTAGACAGAAAATTTCACAAAATCATTTGGCATCTTTGGAAGTCGACCCTGACTTTTTCTCTAAGATCGTGACTGGTGATGAAACTTGGCTCCATCATTGGGATTCAGAAACAAAATTGAAGTCTATGCAGTGAGTGCATAAGGGTTTCCCTCCGTCAAAAAAAGCTCGCACACAGTCTTCAGCTGGAGAGCTCATGGCCACCGTCTTTTGGAAGCAAGCAAGAATTATTCTCATTGAATACATGCCGAAGGGCACTACAATAACAGCAGCCACCTACTCTAACACATTAAAAAATTTACGTAAGACTATCGACCAAAAATGCCCCGGTTTACGTCATGAAAATGTCCTCATTCTTCAAGACAACGCGAGTCCACAAAGCGATCAAAGTTCAACCAGTTCTAAGCGGGTGTAATTTTTCTGAGCTAGACCACCCACCGTATACTCCAGATCTGGCTCAGTCCGACTCTTTCTTATTTAGAAATTTGAAGAACGGGCAGCTTTAAAAGCTTTAGATGAAGCTAGAACTGATTCAACATGCTCAGCCATTATTAACACCTATGTAAATCCGCATCCACGGGGACACGTTAACTTACAAGGTGTAAATCCAGAAGGGCGTGCGTCAAGGAGATCCAATATCCCCAATGCTGTTCACCTTATCTTCGGAAAACGTATTCAAGGGTATTATATAAACAAGGCGGTGAATATTGATGGATCTTGTCTCAGTCAGCTACGCTTTGCGGACGATATCGTTCTAATAAGCAGTAATATGCAGGATCTAAAGATAATGTTAGTAGAACTGAATCGAGTATCTCAAAAAATAGGTCTAGAAATGAACTCAAGTAAAACTAAGTTAATATCAGAATGTAATACGCTTTTATATATTAACAACTTACAGGTGTAGGGCTACAATGCTGGAATTCTGCCTGTAACCATCTATAGTATGGCCTGGAAACTATGGCACTCACTGCGCCGAAAGCTTAAAAGTAATATGAAAAGGCCGATCTTGGAATATGCCTCAGAGATCACGTGCTAAATGAGTAAATTAGAAGGACGGGCATCACAGACATAATACATAGAATACATAGCTCCAGATAGAGCTGGGTTGGCCACATTGCCATGAGAAGTAATGAGCGATAGACACAGAGACTAAAATTCTGGATACCAATAATTTCAAAAAGAAGCAGAGGAAGGCCACAGACCCGTTGGCTCGATGACGTTAAGAAAGCGGTAGGTCGAAACTGGCATCGGAGGGCTTAGGACCGTCAGATTTGGAAGAGTTTGAGAGAGGCCTACGTTCAGGAGTGGATGTTAAGAGTCCGAGAAAGAAAAAAAAAGAAGAAGGTATAAAATAGGTACATGATTTTTTTCCACGTCACACGTTTTCATTTGTTATTACTCTGAATTTTAAAACTGGAAAAGCATTAAACATGTTTATAAACTGTATTATAAATGCACTTTAAAAGCATCATAGCCATCTAAAATTTTAATAAGGGATAACTGAACCATTCAACTTCAACTGAATAATAAAAGTAAGTACTCAGACGTTTATAGTGAAGTAATAGTATTTTATGTATCTAGGACGAAAAGTAAGTCTTTAAGGTATGAGCAAGTTGTTTACGGCCGAGGCGGGTAGCCGAGGCCGTAATTACTTGCGAGTACCTTAAAGACACTTTTCGTCTGAGGTACATACATAATTTTATGTCATACTGTTTCTAAAGTTGTTAAATCATTAAAAGAAATCTCCAGCAATTTGTAGCAGCATTAGTTTTAAGTAACTAATCTAAGGCGCAACAATTCATATCTCCTAGCAACGAGCATTTATAGAACAAAAAGTTACACTTTTCGTTCTAGGACTTTAAAATGATACTAGCACTTTAAA
Organism: Melanotus villosus; assembly: GCA_963082815.1. Lineage (NCBI taxonomy): Eukaryota > Metazoa > Arthropoda > Insecta > Coleoptera > Elateridae > Melanotus > Melanotus villosus. The sequence continues at coordinate 96,307,310 of OY720419.1, read as the reverse complement.
GTGTCAGTTTTCGTCCTATAAATCGTCCGAAAAACGTTGCTTTAGAAACGAGTATGACATAAAGAGATTTAATATTACATGCAAAACAGAAACAGACAAATCAATATTGTGTTCTCTAATAGTCTACGATTACTCAAATTAAAACCGTAGCGCTTAAGTTTAACATATTACACCTACGTGCTTTGTCTTTTAAGTGTGATTAGCAAGATATTCAGTGCTCACAGCAATACGTGCTAAATTGCAATGGGATTACTTAATAACCCTGTTTTTAGACAGTTCTCAATTAAATGACTGTTTTGGAGATTAGAAAGACATCGAATCCGAATTAAAATTTTGAGTAAACATGATTTCAGATTGCTATTACAATTTTAAGAAAATTTTTGCATCTTCGTACAAAGGAAATCACCGGTTAAATACTCGATTTCTAAAGATTTAATGTTTAAAGAGTTAGTTTAATCCAGTAAGATTTTCGAGAGTTAAATTTTAGGGTTCGAATTACCCTTCGAGCGATATTTATGCTTATGGATTATAGACCTAGTTCGCTGTTAAACTGCTGAAATGGAACTGAAATCGGTGGAAGGCACTTTGCATATTAGATAATCGGTGACAGAAAATTGGTTAATGTGCAGGAAAGTGTTGGTTGTTATCGTAAGATAGTAATTTGGGACCTTCGTCGACTACAGAGTTTGGACTTGGGCCAAAATTTGCACCCCATGGTTGCCTTGTAGATAAAAAGAAACTAAAATACTAAAACGCTCTCGTTGCTATCTCGTTGCAGCTTGTACAGATGCTTTACTCTTGGGCAAGTGGTTCTAAGTGTGTAATAAATTTCTGAGCTAATAAAAAGCGAGATTTCTGTTTGCTTTTAGATCTGTTATCATCTTTGCTGAATCAACATTTAGATTTGTTAAAAGAAGGTATTTTTTATGTGTTTTTCCTTAAAAGCATGACATTTCAAGGCTTTTTTTCTGTTTGTAAAGCAAAATTAAAAGCCCCGCAGGCTTATAACTTACACATACCGTGCGATCGATGAATTTTATCTCTACACTAGGCCATGGTTTTGTAAACATCCTTCATAACGTTGAACGCAACCGTCAAAATGACATTTTGGGATTGTTACCGATTATTCGCAGATGTTGGTTTTACTTACAATTCACTTCATAATTCACCGATTAAAATAGTTTAAGTTTGCATAAAATGGCAAATAATTAATTCTATAACCAAACTTCCATGTGATTCGTAAAAAATACGAATGAGAAGTTGAAAACTTGAAAACGTAACCTTAAAATATCATTTTGGCAGTTGTCGTTGGCAGAGAGGGAGGATTCATAATGACAAGTTTTCGAAAACACGGAATACTATAATCTATTTGCTGACAGTAAATATAAACAAACTAAACTAAGTCGTATGATTGGATGATTATTTGTCCATTGCTATTGGTCAAAAATGCTTCTTGGTTGCTGTATTTATATGTTGTGTACACGTAACTGCCACATTATTCGAGCAAATACGCGATTTAATCGCCACCACACGGAAATATTTATGTCTATCCGGTATACGATAAAGAAAAATGTAGGGTGTGAAAAGTGCATGTGGTAAATTTCGAAAAACCGAAAAAGCAATAAGTTATTGCTCCGTTTCATAGTGCAAATAGTATTACAACGAAGAAATTTTAATGCACAGATTTCCGAAACGAAAAAATTATTTTTTTTTACCAGGTATGTTTCTGTGATGATGTATTTTAAAAATGAATAATAATAATTATTACAAAATAATTCTTCAAAGAATTTGATAAGTATTGGAATAAACGTAGGTTTAAATACAACAGCATTCCTACAAAAAAACTTTGCAGTAAGCCGGTTTGATGTTTTAAATGAAACCACAGCTCAGAGCAAACAATTAGGGAACTAAAATCCGTGGAAGTGCAGGCAGATGTTGTAGTAGAGACCACAAATGAATACCCACGACGCACAGTTCAAGAAGAAGAAGCAGCAAACATATTGCTAAATCTATCGCATCAAGACAGATTTGCCGCTCAAAAACTTACGAAGACAGAGGGGTGCAAGTAAATACTTTTGAGGATTTTAAATCAATCAATATTTTTGACATTATTAATAACAATTACCGTCTACAATTTATTGTGCACAGGTGTAGTGAATGTGGAGTTATTTAAAGTGTGTATTTATTGCAGTCTTTTAGATATTTCTTTCTTAAACAAGTAAAAAATTCAAGTAAAGTAGTATCAAATCAAGCGCATTTTTTTGTCATTCGATTGATACCACTATCAATCCTATCAACTCAAACGGGTAGAAGAAACCGCATATATATATATCTGTATATACGATTTCCCATGCTATTTCCCTATGTTCGCCTCTTACGTCAAACACCCGATATAGATAACATAATCATAATTATTTGTAGGTTAGTTAATCTAAGTCGCGGTCGTGGCTCAGGTTTTCAGCGTGCGGCTGACCACTGAGATGGCCCGGGTTCGATTTCCAGGGTCACACATACACCAAAAACACCCGACCGCCTCCTTCGGACAATGATAAACCACCGAGGTATTTCTGCCTAGTAAGTCCTCTCTGGAGTAGAAGTGTAAGCACTTCCGTGGTTCGGAGCCCATGTTAAGCTGTAGGTGCCCTATGTCTGTAGGCTACTTGACACACGCACCACAGACATACATATGGGGAGAAGATCGGCAACGCCCTATAAAGGGCACGCCACATCTAGAAGAAGTTAATCTATCAAAACCAATTGTAGGCGGTGATAAATTTTAACTAAATTTTCATATTATATGTTTCTTTAACTTCTAAAATAATAATTATTAATAATTATAACTATTTATTCTAGTAAATTGATCTAGTCACAATCCAGCAAAAAAATTGTCCAAAATTTCGATTCTGGCCTAAAGATGTCTCATCCTTAACTATAATTCCTATATTTGTAACCTACATGGTAGCATGGTACACTTAAACTTATATTTGGAAATTGATTTAGAGACAAATTTATCTTCTGAACTACTTTTCACAACTTATCTACATTGAAAAATATCATAATAATTATTCACATTAATTTCAAAATCTTTAGAAATGACGTTTCGAAATGTAAGTATAAGAAAAAAGTAAATTATACAAAAACTGTTTAATAAGAAATAGAACAACATATTAAAAAAACATAAACTATATTTTATACTTAACAATTATTGCAATTTCATTTGTAATTCTTTGATATAATAAGTACAGTATAGAAAATAAAAACATTCAACTAACTTATTAAAAAACTCTCTATCAAATTCGACTTTTGTTAAAATAAAAGAATTTAACACTATCTTCGGTTGTGTCCTCGACCGGAGATACGCTCTAATATATATTTAAAACCCCAACACATAAACAGAACGAACTTTCTAACAAAACCCGTGTCTTTATTTCTGGCCATATATTCCCCCTACATCTGACATGTGTCAGCTCTACAATACTCGTTCGAGGATTTGGAAATTTTAAATTACTCTATTTCTATTAACCCCATAAGAAAGGGTTCCAGAAATTCATCGTTCAAGGGCAGTTGGTATTAACTACCAGCGGAAACCATCCGCTTAGGCCTCTACCCACCCGCTGTGCGGAAGGACAGAATATTCTACCTTAGTTTAGCGGAACTAATTATCTCCTATATGAGTAATACAAAATTACTGGAAAAAAGCTTTCTAATTGCAAGAAGCAAATGTTCGTTATTTAAATCTAGCTAAAAAAATATATATACTTCTCTTTAAGTCAACTGCTTCCGTAACTTCAATAAACATCTTTCTGCTATCACACACCACCGCGGAGCAGCTCGGGATAGATATCGCGGTTTCTATTCGCGAAAAGCGTCAAACCGTGATAAACCCTTTCTAGCTCGACTCAAATAGGTCGTGTAGGGTATCAATCGACGCATCCCCAGCACGACGATGCTAGTTACTAGACAAATCAGTAATTAGATTTGGGACGGTTATTTGCGAATAATGAAAACGCAGGAATTTTGTCCTATTTTTTCTCTTCCACCACCACTCGCCAGCCAATGGGGGAGCAGCATCGGATTTTTGGGCTATAAATAAGTTCGAAAAATCCAACTTATCTTTGACATCTCGGTGTGCTTGATACAGCTCTACATCCCGGTGCACGCTTCATCGAAATAAACGTCTCGGTGTGCTGGTTCAAGATCGACGTCTCTGCATGTTTAATCGGGATGGGCATCCTTCCACGTTTGATTGCCATCGCCGCCATCACACTCCGCTGGAACCATTAGTCGCCGCCAACGCGGTCGGACGCTGCCTGTTCCCAGCCCTCTCAACGCTGGAACAGCTCGCCGCCGCCAGATGCTGCCTATTCCCACCCCTGTCAACGCTGGACCTGCCTGCTGCCGCCCGACGCGGCCTGCCCCCAACCAACTGTTTGATTTTGTTATGATTTATAATACAATATAAGAGTATTATATGATGTTATTTTTTGGTGTTATTATTTTTTATCTTACCACCGAGTGTTTTATTTTACAGCATAGATTTATTTTGTGTTGTAGTTTGTTTTTGTTACATTATATAGGATACAAACATTCCTAATATTTGCTTTTAAATTTTTTAAGTGTTCTCCTACTACATTATTTTCTATCCTTGTCCGAAAGTAAGTGGGAGATTAGATTTTGCACGTTACATTACTAACTTGAACTGTGATTTTCTGGCGATATACATTTTGAAGGGGCGACAAAAGTCACATTTGGCGGGGGGGGGGGGGCAAAATCTGAAACTACGCCACTGACCCACGCGTTTTCTGCACATCGTGTTACTCTATTTTCTTTACACCAATTTAATTAACGTACTTTATGCTTAACTTGCAGATGTTATTTGATCTCGTAAGGTAATCAAAAAAGATTAAACAAACTCCTAAAATTAATGTCAGAAACAAGAATCCTTTAATATTTAATTTCACACATGAAAGATTAAGTTGAGCGCACATAAAAGATAATTTACATTAAATTACTGTAATCATAAGATTATTATTTGCTTTTGTTTTTATATTTCCTCCAGCTATTTACAATACTGATTTATGCATAAGTGAGTTTTTATTAATGCGTGTGGGTAGTTAATTCTAAATGTCAGAAACAAAATCTCGTTTTAATTAAATAAAGCGTGTAGGTTCTGTTGGATATGTTGTAAATATCATGTATATTTTTAATATTCATTTCTAAATATGAATGGATTAACTGAAAAATAGTGACCTTTCGATCTAGTTTTAAATGAATCCTGAAACTACAATTTAGGATATCAGATAATATGAAAGCTGTTCTAAAACAAACAGGAATGTAGTTTTTGTGAAAATACGGCATCACCTTTGTAGATAATTTGCTTACATTTTTTATTTTTCTCCTTGCTAGTTCAAATTTCTATATATTTGTTATGTTGTTTCCTCCATATTCAGAACTCTTGCAGGTTTAGGTTTCTATTTGGACAATCTATCTATTTATTTATTCTTGTTTCAACGATTGTACATAATTTCAATTTGTTAATTTAATACCTATAGTTAGGGTATTTTATATAAACCTTCTTCTTTTTCAGTTCTCGTTTGTTTAAGTTTCCTTTCATCTCCTTATTATTAATTCTCCTGAATTTCAATTTTACACGTATTCCTGCTGATTTTGGGTTCTCTCCCCCTCTACCTCACACTCACTCGCCCTCTTCTTTCTTCCTCTCTAGGGAATTTCTTTCGTTCTCTTTGTCGTTTTTTACTGTCTTTATTTTGTATTACTTTGCTATCCTATTTGTATTTATAAACACTGAAAAACTTGCTAGAAATTAATATCTGCGATCTGCTCTTTTAATTTAACAACCTCTAGTATTAGAGCGAATTGAATTGCATAGATTTTGAAATGCCATTAAATTTGCCGATGAAAAGCCAATTCGCTATAGCCTGGTTATAGGAAATCTATAACACTATACCGATACCAAACATCAATAGTCAGGCATAATATGTTTGATTTGACAATGACGTGTAAATACAGCCGTGGCAAACTCCTATTCGCTTTGTGGAAGGACTAACTATGTAATTAAGATGTGAATAATTAATAGTTAGGTAGCTGTGGGTATAAATATATATGTCCTTTAGAGAATTTTGCCTGATTGAGTTAATTTTTAAAGCCGAGGGTTTAATCAAGCATCTCTTTATATTTTCAGCAGCAGGAGTGATTCTTGTATTTTTATTTAATTTTACTCACAGTTTGATTTTTATAACACAAAATTGACGGATATTTAACTTTGCCTAAGATTTCATTTAGTTTAACTAGTATTTGCAACACAAGTTGGCCTCTCTAAAATACTAACATTTGTTTACTCTAAGGACAACAAATTAAATGCGTAAGGTGCACAGAAGAACAGGGCACAGTTAAAGCCATACAGTTTGGACCCACTTAAGGCATTAATTTAAAATGCATTGCTCCAAGAACTTAACCACTAAGAACAAATCACAGAGGGAAGATGTTGGCAAACTTCAGATAAAATCAGAGATTATACGCTATGAACACTTTCTTCAACAAAATAAGTCATGATGCTAGGACCAAAAATGAAATTGGTTGTACTCTCACCCGCACGAAGTCAATTATACAAGGTGCGAGAACCCTGAACTACTTTAATACTAGAAGCAACCACCGTCTAGGAACGGCAAAAATAATTCTATGAAAAGCGAAAGAAACTAAATTTTATTCAAAAATTGGGACACACAGTGGATGACTTACAAAGAAAAACTAAATAAAGTAATAAGGGCCTAAACGGGCTATCGCAATACTTAACAACATCAATTACGAAAATGTCACTTCAAATCGCAGGAAATGCACAATAGAGACTCAACAAGTTAACAACGGAAAGTAAACAACAAATAGGAAAAAACAGAAAACTGTTTAAAGAAGGTAAGTATGGCAGCAACAAATAGAGAGAAGTCAAAAAAGAAACTCAAAAAATGATAAGAGGGACTATGTAATAGAAAAAGTCGTTGAAAAGAATAAAGACATGAAATGTTTACGACAACAGAATGGAAAACGCGAAGTTCCGGTTATTAAAGATAACGATAGAGTAGTTAGAGACAGAGACGAAATGTTGGTAGTCATCGAAGAGTAATAGGAATACCAAAATTGAAAATCTTGTCCTTAGAAAAGGGAAAGATCCCAGAATCTGGAGTGGTCATTCTGTTCAAAAAAGGAGATCCACTTCTTTTACAAAACTATCGTCAATTAGTTTACTGTCGTATCTTTATAAATTATTGACAAAGGTCTTTAGTCATTACAAACAGAATAACGAAGAAATTGGTTCAATAGCAACCGGAATAAGCTGCCTCTCGTGAAAACTATGGAACCTGTCACCACCTATTAACGGTAAAAATAACAATGGAAAAAATAGTCGAATATTTGTGGATTGCGAAAAGGTATTTGACACTGTTAGGGGCTGGACCATAATCGAAGAACTGGACCATGCTCGTGTAGACTATCATTATACAACATTAACAAAAAAATGTATTGTATATTCACGCACTATCATCTATGAAGATACATGAAAATACAAGAACCTTCCAGGTAGACAGATGTATAAGGCATTGTATATTGTATTCTCTGGACTGTTGCCGTATCTAAGGAATAGTTACTAGTATGTAGTTTCTTTTAATTAGGTATTTGAGCAGCCACTAGATATAATGTCCTAGTATGCCATGTACCAAAAACCAGATCCTAATAACCTATTTCATATTTTGATTTGCCGGTCTATCCCAGGTGGATTTTAGTTTTTGTGTATATTTTTACTGGAATAAGGATTGTTAATCTCAACGGTTCTAGCCTAACCACCTTTTCAAAGATAATCTAACCTTTTCTCGTTCGATCCCGTCCCTACCTTCCACTTGAGTTGATTACCAGGTCTATGGTATTATTAATAAAAAGGTGAGATGGCCAGAAGCTCTTTTAACAATTTTTGTTTCATCTCATAAACCGCCTCGAATCTTGATTTTTTTCAAAGTTCTGGTAGATCTGACGAATAAGGAGTCTACGGAACAATAGTTCTTGAACCTTTGGCCAAAAATTGGTGGCAAGCATGCCTTTGTGTGATAGTACGTTATCAATTATCTTGGCGCAATAATACAAATTGTTTCGCCACAATTCTGGTTGTCTCTTTTTAAACGTTTTCACATAACTACGCATAAAAAGATTTGCTTTTAAAACATAGAAGCATCTACAAAAGAATTTAGATTTTTAAGTTTGGGCCAAATTCTATTCTTCTAAACTGCATTCTAAATTGTCTTGTTATTTTCTAAAAATTGCTAAAGTGTTCCTTCCAAATTAATCTGCAACTAACGTTTATTTGTTTATATTCTTCTAATATACTTTTTTCCATAAAATAGTTTCTAAGAAAGCAAAACTTATCGAAGCAATGCGATAAAAATGATAATAAATATTCAATACCAAACAACCATTATTCCAAAAAAAAGAAAAAAAAAAACTTGTTTAATTAATAAGCTAATCGTTCATTTGTTGTTAATCTGCATCCTGTTATTTTTATTAAATTCCGTAATTCAAGAGAAAGTCAAATTGAACCGATTAACCATAACCTCGGCAAAATAAAACATCTCCTGTTCGTTCTGCACACAACATAATTTATTCGAGCTCGTCCATCATGAAACCGGCTAATTAAGAAATAGCAATCTTACGCTTTACACTCGTATTAAACAGAAGTAGAAAACGCGCATTCAGATTAATAGCCGGCAGGCTTGTATTATACACTTTTAAACACAATACCAGGACACTTGAAGAATGATGAACTTCCTTCCTTCCATCCGTGTAATTGTCTTACACTCCATTACATAACTGGCATACAACGGCAACTGTTGGTTTACAACAGTCTGCGGAAGACAATGAACCACGAACTTTTCCAACCTAACGCCCTGCAATTTTCTTGTTCACTTTCGAAGATTAGTTTACAGCACTGCGTACGGGGGTTGTTAGACTTTACACATTAATAACCCTAATAGGACCGAACTGAGCTTGAGTGAAGGGTAACACTTAAGGATGTAAACACATTCCTATGCTTTGTTTTTCACCCTGTATTAACAGTCGGCTGTTCTTATAAAAGAGGCATGGAATTAGATACTAAAAGGTTGTATGTGATAGGCTGACTTCTTTACATAAAAAATAAGTAAATTGTTCAGAAGAGCCAAGGAATTTTAAAGATCATTATTTTTAGGGCTAAATAATACTTGGAAGGCGATTCACATTAACGAATTATTCAAATTTAATTTCACTACTGGTTTATTTGCAGTATTTTGATTAGTAAATTGCGAATAAATAACGAAGAATCTTCGCTAGGCTTCCCTTAAATGCTTACTGACACTTTAACATAATAATTTAGTAATGAATACGAACTTTAAATGAAGCATCTAAATCAACCCCCGCAAAAAAGATTGAAAACTAAAACAAAAATGTAAAACTGTCTAATTCTTAGGATTTAAGGATATCTTAAGTGGCTAATCCGTAAGGCTTCGTATTTGATCTTTTCGATGCAAGTTTTTAAAGACAATTATTTACACAATCGCTCGTATTTTTAATACAGAAGTTATCATTTACCCTGCCGAAATGTCACCTAGCCTACCGTTCTAAAACGTCCTGAACTTACTTTCTAATGCTTTTCTGAAGTGAATCAAAACTCCTTTGCTGTCTTTCTAAGTTTCTATAAACTTATTAATTCAGAGATCCATTCAAAACCTGAAAACAAAACCCTTTAAATATTAACAAAACTTTTATCCCCACAGACTGTCCCATTTGCCTGGAAGAATAAAAATAATGAGATCAGTGCCACCTTTTAAATATTTCAAAAGCGTCCTTGGTTGTAAGTGACTAACCCCTTTTGAATGGTCTCAAGAGATGCTAACCTCAGCTAACATTCCCAGAACTCTTAGAAGAATTATTAATAAGAAGGGGTTGTATTCCGTCCACTGAAAACCGTTATTATTGCTTTACCCTTGTACCCTGCTTAAAATTGGACCAGCTTTCGTGTTAGGCCGTAATATTAAATTGTTTCTTGATTCCATTGCCTTCCAAATTGTTCAGAATTAAACTGTTTGCTTTAGTAATAAACACCGAACTGTTGTAATTCATTCATTGTTCGGTACAGCGAGGCTGATAAATAACCTTTGTTTGTTTTAATGTTTCTTGGTGTGGTAGTAAACTGTTTTAGATTTTCCTTTCGTTGTAGAAGTTTTAGAAACAAGCACAAACTTTATTTATGATGTTGCTGTATTGTTTTGGAGCAAAATAACAGCAGGCGTTAACCTAACATGTAATTTGGTATCATTGAAATATATTAGGGAGACATACATGAATGAATAACTGGAATAGTGTCGAGACCTGGAAAAACTTCGTAGAATACCGGGAGTTTTTGCAACTTGATTTTCAAATATTCAAGGTGAAATCATCATATGCAATGCATATGGTAAAGCTTGGGACGCCTGTACGTGGGAGCTGACTTCTTACAGAAAAAAACCTGCAAAATAGGGGCATTAGGGTCGTCGAAGTAATAGCTCCTTAAGAATCTAACCCCTTCGTTGTAGGTTTCTCATTTTAGTTTAATGTTATCGTGAATGTTTAATACATTGTCGAGAAACTTCTTAGTTGGGTATTGTGAAACGCACAACCAATTGTCTAATTTCTAAATATAGGTCATTGTTTTAAAGGCCTTATAAAATCAAATAATTCATGGTATTTTGTGATGCAGTATCAGCTTAAAGGCATAATTTTTAATTTGTCTTTCCATGTATATACTTATTACAAAAAAACTGTTATTCACCGCGTGATAGAATCTGTAATACAAAACAAAATAGAAACGTTCACATTACGTCGATTTCCGACAAATTTTATTAGTAGGTACAGGTTCAGGTGCCTTTTCATCTAAAATTGTTAACCACACACGTGTAGGGGTGTCCTATTTAAAACAAAAATTCGAGGGTGGTGAACGTAATATTTCAAAGCGCGACAGTTACTAAACTTTAGAATAATATATGGTACGCCCGGACCGCTAGTTTTTATCTGCGAAATACAGTTATAAAGTGTTAATACCGTTACTTCTTAAAAGTTTTAAGTACTTTCTTAAACATAAACCCTGCAGGCAACACGAGACGGGCGCCCAAAACTTTCCATGTAAATTAAATAGTGAACTTTTATATCCGCGGATATAAAACAAAGCGCAATAGGGCTCTCCTTGTGGATGTTTCGGAACTGTAAAAACTTATCTGAAACAAAATAAACAGAGTAATCCTTACAGAACAGACGAATCTGAAATAGTAGAAGTTTGATCGTAAAAGTTTTGAATTAAGAATGTACTCGGAACTGCGGAACACCGCAACGTTAAGTAACAGGGACTAACAAGTTTAAGTTAAATCGAATTCAATTAAAGAGGTAAGTTGTCGAACATCAATAGAGCGGAGTTCCGGAATAATTCGCTACGAATGTGGAATTCGCATTCCTTCAAGACGATTTCCCCGGGCTACCAAGTCTAACAATATTATACACCCTGCTGAAAATCTCGAGTCACATGCGTAGAAATAAAATCCGGTTATAAAATATTGGCTGCTCCAAATCTAATCGAATAAATGTCAAGTTGATGTCATATTATAAATACATTACAATACGCGACAACTTTTCTTTATACTTTTAACAAAAATTCTGTCGCTTCAACAGTTTCATAGAATTCGATAGAAAAAAACAATACACATTAATCTGTTTTCTTCGATTTTCATTAAAACTGTATAAAAAATTTGTTACCATCAATCAGTATAATTTGATAGATTTATGACTTAAATTATCAGTTTTAGTGACGTTTTCTGCGTTTCCAAGTCATTATTAATGTCCAATTTTCTGTAATTATTGAACTTTGGGTCATGCAGCGTAGGCAATTACCTGGTGACACTAATATGTTATTTACACAATTTAGCACCGAACAAATCATACCTTGGAAAACATTCTCAATACACATTTTTGGGCATGCGATGCCTAGAAGTAAAATCAGAGTTTATTTGCGGGTCTTCTTTTTTTGCTTTTCTATTGTCCCATAGTCCCATTTTCTTTTCTAAAGATTAATTGTGGGTTTTAGTTGCATTGTTATCTTGTTGGTTTCATACTTTCAGCTCTTCTTTCTTAATTGTGTTCTGCTCGTATCGCTTTCTAGTGGGAGAGGCAGATACACATTTGCCTCTTTAAGCGATTGTTCTACCTATATCTGCGTCCTCTTGACCTTCTAATCACCAGTCTTCCTAAGTTTCTCCTTCCGAATCTTTATTTCAGGCCAAAAAGGATATTAACATAGGTGGTTCTTAGTATCCAAGGAATACGTAGATGTACCAGTACCATCTATTATTCGAAATTATATAAAAAACAAGCAAGGACAAGCTCAAACAATAGTTTTTCAATCTGTTAAGTAGTATCAGCTGATACCGCACAGTTATTGTTTCGCAGTGGTTGTTGATCATCAAGTATACGTAACCAATCGATACCGTTCAGAAAAAGAGTAAAAGTCTTAATAATAAACCACTAAAATAATTGTATGAGAAAAGCAACCATAGCTACATCAAATATTTAACTACACAAACACGAAAAATGAAAAGCGTCAATTTATAGAAAATCACAATGGTAGAAACGCTCGTATACTGCCGACTGAATTTAATAGGTTACCGAAAGTATTATTGGCAATTTTCTTTGTTTGATTTTTGTTGGTAAATAGTCCGATATTAGTTTGCTTTCCAGAAAGATTTATATTTCTACAGTTTTTATTCTCTGTAAATGAAATATCTCCCTCTCTGTGGTTGGGAGAGCTCAGATTTGATATCTCTAATCCATACAAGGGCTGCATAAAATCAAGAATTCCTGTTATTATTTTCTTGATATTTAAGGTAATACGCCTATCTGCACATATATTTTACAAACTCCTCTTGACTATTCTGGCGATAGAATTTGTGTTTGGTTGTTGTTTAACGTGTCTAAGTATAAAGTTTATCCCCAGAGAGGGCACCTATTGTAAACTTTCTTACTTTCGAATTAAAAAGTAAATCTTTCTTAAAAGTTCTGCTTGGTTATACGTAGTTATCACAGGTTATACAGGTTGCTCAGAAGAATCTAAAATAGTAAACTAACCTCTAGCAAACTAGTATCTTGATTTTTACTTGCGAAAAATCATACTATATATGTGAGCTTAGGCTTTACAGGTTTGTCAATTGAGATACTTGTCGTGTTGTCATATTTGTTAGTTTATTACAACTTTCCTTAATATTTGCAAGTATGGTGTTATCTCTATAACTTTGGTTGTTTAGTTTTTATATCCTATAGCAATGTACGCTCCCAATTTTTCAAAACATTTCGCATAATGAGTTCATTCTAGGCATTAGAAATTAATGGTGTCTTTGGTGCCTTTAATGTTTTGGAACCCTCATTTTGAATAAAACGGACTCCAAATTGTTGTTGTAATTCACCAACTAAATTTCGTGATTTTGCGATTTTCTAGATTTGGTTTGCTCTTGTTTCTCTCTTCTCTTACCAAAGCCTGCTTGATCGACGGGTATTTTCTATGATGAGTAATTCTTTCATTCGAAGTGGGTACTAAGATCGTGCTTGGGTATACTATTTTGCTTGCGACTAATTCTCAAATCAATTGGCCATCATTTGGTTTCCTAAATTTTTTAATAATCCACGTCATAAGTTTCTGTATTTTTATCTCCCATTAGGCGAATTATTTCTGCATTTATTTGTCAAATAAATAAAGCTAAAACTGCGTATATAAAATTTAATGTCGTATGGAACGTAAATAATTTAAATATTCAAACTAAACTACGAGTATTTAATGCAATGTTGAAGCCGGTTTTCCTATACGGGTCGGAGTCCGTAGTTGGTTCCTGTATTGAGTGACGTGCCATTTACAGAGCGTTGCCGTCTTTTCTCCATAATATGCCTGTGGTGTACGTGTCAAGTGGTCTATAGACATAGGGGGCCTACAGCTTAACGTGTGCTCCGAACCACGGAAGAACACTTCTATTCCAGACAAGACTTACTGGGCAGAATTTCTGCCGGGGGAGATGGTCGGATCTTTTCGGGGTATGTGTGGCGCTGGAAATCGAACCAGAGCCATCATCTCAGTGGTCAGATGCACGCTGAACCAACTGAACCCCGACCTCGACCAGGAATAATAAAAACAAAAATTACAAGGTTTGTAAAACGGTGCATGCGAGGTATATTAAAAATGTGGTAGTCTGAAACCATTAAGAATCAGGAGCTGTGGAGAAGGACAAATGAAATAGATATAAACACGACGATAAAAGGAAAAGATACGGATGGTTAGGACATAAGAATAGAGGCGAAATCTGTAAGACGATACTAAAATGGAATTCCGTAGGACTACATTAAAACCCTATGACTCATAAGAGTATTACTGGACTTATTATTATTATTTGCACGTGTTAGTTGGCCTCGGTTATGGAAAGGAGGAGCCTGTAAATTAAATGCTTCGGATTCAATCTCTTCCGATGTCAGGTATGATTTTTAAGGCAAAACAGCGAGGTAAATCTCTGAATTTTGTGGAAATGCAATATTTGGTACAATAGAGCGTTATTCAAATGACTGAAGTTCCTTGGGCTTGGCAAAATTCTAGACCAACAGTATTAAATGGATATGGCAGTCAACGCGGGTAGAGGTCCTTGGCACTTGTAGGCCTAGATCTCGCCCAATAACTAAACAAACAACTTCAGATGCTACAATTAGTTCATCTATCAAATTTAAATGTTACAAATATAGGTAAGCAATTAATTATATGTACTGGTTGAAATAGTAGGTACTTTATGGTTCATTCTTATCTTGTAGCCATTGTAGTGATAAACTTGAATGTACAAAGTAAAAATAAATAAACCTTCCCAAAAATTGTATAAGGAACTGGCATAGTTTAAGGTACATGCCCAAGGTTTTTGTAATCGCACTTTACTTATGGAAGTAAAATATTCTGTATTTTATATATTTCTTTTTTTTTAAGATCCGATATAACACTTTCTCTAATAGGAGGGAATTACCTTGCAAACGATGCCACTATTATAACCTTTTTAATTTTAGTAAGATTTTATAATAGATTTGTTGTATTCCTTGTAGTATTATCATTCCTAATGATACTCATTGTAATCTGATATTACTTTTGCATATCTTAGAAATCACTCGGCTTGAAGGAGTATCTCTTTTTATAAAATATATAAAAGTAAAATAGAAGTTAATAGGACTACAATTTGTTAAGCAATATAATATAAAGAAGCTGGTAAAACAGAAATTTATAGCGAAATAAAATAGTAAAAGTATTAGCGGCATAAGTTCGAGTGACCTAAGTAAAATAAATGGCTAATATAAGTCCTGGCCTGGGTGTAATGGCCAAAAATTCCAGTAAAGAACAAACCAAGCAACGCTTTTAGCAGGTTCGAGATTGAAACTTTCTTAATAAAAGTCTTAACTTTCACAGTGCAACTCAATCTATCAAGCAAATAAGTAACGAATTTCATTTGTTCCTAATTTTGTAATTTCAGAATTTGTAGATTAATTCTAATCTAAGTAATTGTTTGAAGTGGGCATTTTTGACGAAATGCGAAATAGAGTTCTCAACTAAAAAAATATGTAAGCTGCATGGTCGACTTTCAGAAATTAAATAATCGAATATATATCAAATTTTCTGATTCTTAACTTAACCCAAGTCCTCGTACAAGTGTTGTTGACTTTAAGAACGTTTTTCGGCATTACAGCGAAAGGGCCGCTCTTACTTCTCTTAAAGTAAGTGGATCACAACAGGTCTACCAGGATCGTTTTTACGTCGAGAAAATATCTTTTGTGAAATATACGATTTCTAAGAGATCAAGAAAAAATAGATTTATAAAGCAACGGGATTTTTCTTGCGTGTATAAGGTTCTAACTTGATTTTATATCTCTGCTATAAACTTTTTCAATTTCTCTGAGTTAAAATAATTCTGATAATATTATCCTTATTAGAATATTCTAAGGCTTCAACTATTTTACAAATCCCTGAAATTCCTAAAATATAATTTTTATTATATGTACAGGGTGAGTCGTACGCTTTGTTGCAGTTTTATAATTAAAAGGAACAAAATTAAAACCAGTTTTAATGTATTTTTAATTTAGTTAATACGTCACAATCAAATAAGAGAAAATCAGAAATTCAAATATAAAACGGCTGGTTGGTGAGCGAGGCATCTCCAGCACTCTTGCAGTGGCGACGTATTCGTATTCGAATTGCTGTAAAATACATTTGCTTTTAGGGGCTCACATCAGGAGTTAAATACCTTCTAGTGCCCGTCACTGGATATTACTTTGGGGCTTTATCACTTTTTCTACGGGTTAGCCCCTGTTCTCCATCATTTCAGGCCCGATCTTCTAAAATTATCTAAAAACTCTCTTCGTTTCTTTACACACCGGAAACACATGGATGATAGTTACGTCATAGAGACGATAGGTACAACTTCGCTAATAGATATTGTGAATTGGTCCGGCACTTATCGTAAATGTACCGTATACTTACAACCAAAGGCATCTCTTTCTAATACAAATCAGTGTAGTAATATTTTGTGTGTAACTTACCTTGATAAGATATGCCTAAAAAGGCGCAATTCCACTGAGGAAACATTTAGGCAACATGTGGTATGCGGCAGTGAAGCCAGCTACACGGACTCTTTTAACCGAAGCAACATGAAGCGACATACAGCATGAGCCTCTGTCGTATGCCACGTGCTGATTGTTGTTGCCGGCTCATTTGTCATTTTTTGACAGAATTGAACATGTCGAACAATGTCGTCCGCTATCCGACGACCAGTGGATCGGTGCGGCCTGTATCCTGCGACATGGAGTGGAGTATTGAAGGAACTACTTTATTTATTGAAGATTATCATAATTCACCGGAATTGTAAAACAATAGAACTACTGTTTATAAAGACAATAAATTAAAGATTGATAAGCTGAAGCAACTCGCGTGTAAATACGACTCTACTGTTATTGAAGTGAAAAACAAAATAAAGAATTTGCGGTCAGCTTTCCATCCTGAGCAAAAAAAAAACTACAAAATTCAAGGAAGAGTGGTGCATCTCCTTCCAAGAAAGGAAAATAGTTTGCGTATGACTTGTTGAGTTTTCTACTAGACGTTGATGTACCAATGCTAACCTCATCAACTCCCAGCAATAGAAAGAACTCTGGCGTAAATTTATTTAATATTTTTAAGAATATAATATATACAGAGTGGGTATTTTGCAGTGATCGGTTTATTAATAATTATGTTTGCTGTACATATCAATTGCTAATTCTACGGTAGACTGTATACTTTTGTATATTAGAATTAGGCGCAAAGATCTTGCCACGATACACGTCCTTCATCTGATGTAAAATATCGCATAGATTCGTCCCTTACTTCTTTGGCTTCGAAAGTTGATCTCCGTACTCTGCGTTGTAAATCCACCATACCAGTGTCGCCTTCGGTTACTGTCCTCAATGATCCTGGAATAATATTTATATCTCGTGTTCCATTATCAAAGGTTTCTTGTGGCGAAAAAAAAGTTATGAACATAAACCATATAAAAGTTACAGATGTTGCTCACAGAATTGCAAAGCTAAAATGGCAGAAGGCGGAGCATGCAGCGCGCTACCAAGATAAGCAGTGGACTAAAACGATTATGGCTTGTGGGTCACGTACAGATAGAAGAAGTGTGGGCGGACCCAAGACGAGACAGTGCGATGATATTTCCAGAATAGCAGGAAAGGATTAGAAAAGAAAAACGCAAGATAAAGAGAAGTGAAAATGACTAGAAGGGACCTTTGTGCACCGGTCGGCCATTATATATTTATGTAGGTTGTAGAAGAAGAAGAAAGTAGAAATGTGGCTCACTCAACTTTACCTTAATCTTGCTGCTCTTTCTGCTACATCCACCAGTCCTGTTTGTTTCTTCTATCTGTTCATTTCTGGTTCTATCTTGTAGTTGTATCCCCAATATTCTTCACCCAAGAGTTAAACATTCTTGCTTTAGATTTTCTCAAGTATTTAGTGGATTTCAGTATATGGATCAGTTTCCCAAAAACCAATTTTATTCTCCTACTTATTTCAGTTTCCTTGTTTTCATTCTCCATTCGTAGGGTGTCGGAGATGCACATAAGATTCAACTTGTTCGACGTTAATTGCCGTAATTTTGATTTTTTGCTTGTTCATGTTAAACCTTGTTTCGATTGTTCATTAAGTTGTGCCTCCATCATCTTCACACTTCACACACTTCTTGAGTTTCACCTGTATTGGTACCACATATCACCTCTTCCAAGTCTTCCAAGGCTTCTTCCCGCCTTTCGTTACCTCTTCGGCCGGTAAACATCTTTCCATGCTACCGTCAATTCTTCAATTTTCGAGACCTGCCTCAAATAGCCAAAAGGTTATATTTTAATTTTCAGCTACCGGTCCGACTGTGCCATAATTTGCGTAAGGAAGAACTTATTTTTCAAGATGTTATAAATATACTGTTTTTATTATCATTAAATATTGGTTAAGTTCTCGCCAAGACTAAAGAATAAAATAAATGGTTGTTAAAATTAATTTTAATGTCAATTATGAATTGGTATTTCGTCAGTTAAATTTGGTAATTATTTTAAGTGAACAATTAGCTATTCTTTCTTCCTTTCTAACCTATACATATCCCTATATAGGGCAAAGTCCACCCTCACTTTTTTAGTGAGGAGTTTTGGTCTACTCTCCCATAGTGACCGGTCCTCGAGGGGTGCTTTGTTAACAGAGCAATCGGGCCACCCATTCCAGTACTGACCGGAGACAACGAAGCTTAACACTTCTGATCGTACTTTACTGGGGGGCACCTAGCTACCGCAATTCGGGACCTAGTGTTTGTATTATGCTATTATGGGAGTTGGAGATAGGGTTTGTTCTATGTAGCTAAATTTCTTTCATGTAAATGTCAACAAACTAAATCATCTTAAATGAGACCCTGTTTACTTCAATTTGATACATTTGAAATGTTTGCCATACTTGTATTCTTTGATCTTCAATTTTAAATTCATTATACGTTATTTGAATTATTATAAGCTTTTATTATTTTGTGTGTTTTAACCCCTTTCTCTTTCAGTATGTGAGTCTAATGTAAATTATTTAGGTT
The DNA here is from genome assembly GCA_963082815.1 of Melanotus villosus. Lineage (NCBI taxonomy): Eukaryota > Metazoa > Arthropoda > Insecta > Coleoptera > Elateridae > Melanotus > Melanotus villosus. Next base: position 96,288,090 of record OY720419.1, on the reverse strand, counting down.
TAGAGGTGTTTTTAAATTTTTAAAACAAAACTCTAAAGATAAGAGACTCTCTAGGCTGTAGGCAGATTGTAGCTGTCTAGTTATTCCTAGGGTGGTGAGTTTCGATTACGCCCATTTCAATCTTTTTCCTGATTTTTGGGTTTTATCGTCGAACCATCCCATCTCCAATCGAGTTTTAGTCGCGAATCACTCCTACTAAAATTGACATGTGACGGACTTAAGTACTGAAAACTTTCCAGTCGCTTTATCAACCTACCCGCAATTAAAACAAAAAACGCCTGTTGCTAAATATAGCAAAATATAAATCGATTGTTATTTATTTTTTAACATTAGTTGTCAATATCATCAACATGCCGAATATAAAAATAACATATTGTAATGTTTAATTGTGTAAAAAGTGTAGCCCTAAAGCTGTAACCAGAATTTATAAAGGCAGCACAATTTGCTTTTTCCGCAGCGATCGACATACAATAAAATCCTGACATGGGTTGACTTGAAATCTGTAAGAATGAAACTAGGGCAGCAGGGTTGACACATTACTAATATTGGTTTAAAAGATTGCACTGAACTGTTCCCTTAAGTTATTATTGTTCAGACGTGTAGAGTTTTCAAACTTTTAACCAAAAATTTTAATAATTTAACATATTGCAACTTTCATAACGCCATTCTCTTAGGTAATTTAATTAATAAACTCCATCAAACGACGAGAGTACTACAAAACTCAGTAATTTGCTGAAGTACCTTGCTCACGTGTGTATATCATTTAAAATGTTATTTGGCAACTTGTATTTAATTTCCTTTAAAACGATTGTACTTCAGCGTGTAAACTTGTCGTTCTCATCGTCAGTTAATAACTAAGTTAAGTTCGCCGAGTGTTTTATTTCAATGAAATGTCAGTTAAAACAACAACCTAGCAAAACAACAAGAACTTGTACAGACTGCTAAACAATTTCTGACACGAACTGCTTAAGTTACAGAACCATCCAAATTTAGTAAACTTATGACATACTTAGGAAATGTTTGTAAAGTAACAAGCAAATTAAACAATTGACAAGTTTAATGTTATCGTGAAAGTTTCGCTTTGCGAAAGTTTGATTGAATTATCTCCATAATTATGATTCTAAACTTGAAAATTATTCAAATTTGCATGATTTTACTAGCAAATAAAGGAAAGCCTCAAAATTCTTTATTTGCCCTGGCACTTTCAAGGGCAACTGTGCTGATTTATTGGTAACCTTTTATTTCCTTTGTGGTTAACATACACATCTTACAAAAAAGTTCACACAAATTTTGTAGGCAATCAAGCGTATATGCCGAATAGGTTTGGGTCATTTAATTGTCCGTCTGATTTAATCCTTAAATTATCTGCACCTTTTTCATTTGGCCTGACATTATAGATACTAAATTTACTTTATACATTTTACTCCCAAAAAGAGGACTTGATATATTCATTCCTCCTAAATTACGTACAATTCGTAACCCCGATCAGGCCTTATAAATACCCAGAACTCTATACAAATATTAATATTTAGTGACTTCTTGAAAAATTAATCTCTAAAATGAATATTAGTCCCTTCTGAATCGTCCAGGCAACGTTTTATACACAGACATGGTAGGCCCTTGGCATTTCGCGTCGCACACACCTTGTAGAAAATCAACTTGGTATTTAGAGATAATGGTGATAATGCAGACGTACCGTCAGTAACTTATAAACCTGTCGGATGCTTGTTGATGACAGATCTGTGATAAATTCACCCTTGTCAATGCACAATCCATTTTAGGTTACTGTTCCTATGTAAGCAGTCCGCGGGAACAAACTTCTGGAGACGGGCCTTTCTGGCTGTTCTAGCTCACCACCGTAAGTTATGAATCGAATATTTTACTGTTAGGTAAACGCCCTTTACTTAGCTACAAATTTCCCTAGGCAAATAGCTCGCTAAATGGGTCTCAACAATAAACTAAATTTTACGTCCACACAACAATATACAGGGTGGGGCACGGGAACCAAGTGTTTTTGGAAAGGCTAGTACTCGGCTATTAGGAGAGGGAGGGTCGTGCGGCAGGTGGCATTCCATTCCTTGGCTCATAGCATTTCACTTTCAGTTGCCATTTATTCTCCTTGGTTGCCATAATGGAGCCATGAACACTAGAACACCGCACGTTCGCATATGAATGTTTTGTTAGGAGTGGCGAGTCGGTGACCGCGGTTCAGCGTGAGTTTGCCGCAGAGACATTCAGCTGCACTTCGAATCAGCAATCGTACTGTATCAGGCGGATTTTGCGTGGAGAATTACGTTTTCACCCATACAAGTTAGCGACTGTGCAGAAATTGAATGTAAGGGATTACCCCCAACGATTGAATTTTGCACAGGAAATGCTTGCACTTTATGGGCAGAATGAAAACATAATGGTGGCAATGAGTGATGAAGCCCATTTCCACCTTAATGGGGCCGTCACCAAACAAAATTGTTGGTATTGGGCTGCTGAAAATTCGCGACAACTGTATGAAAAACCGCTGCATGCAGTGTTCTAGTGTCCACGGCTACATGATGGCAACTGAAAGTAAAATGGTATGAGCCAAGGAATGGAATGCCACCTGCCGCACTACCCTCTCCCTCCTAATGGCCTTGTACTAGCCTTTCCAAAAACACTTGGTTCCCGTGCCCCACCTTGTACAACAAATATTCCGCTGAAATGATAAGAATAGACCCAGTTTTAAGCTCAAGAATAATGACAATATGACAAGCCGTAATACTTATCAACAATAAATACATCGGTACTTCGTTGCATTGATAATATTTTAATACCAAAGGCCACGTTCATTCATAATAATATAGTAATACACATCACACATACATGGTTTATTTATTTACACTGTCCCCTAGAATTTTACCATATTCAGAGGGCTTCTACTCCTGGTAGGAATCGTACGAAACATCACACTGGAACACGTTGTGCTGTTTTATCTTTTATCCAGAACAGGTCACACCCTTAAGTTTATTTTCACGCCCCGGGATTCCAATTTGAGACGTTTGTTTTATGCTGGATCGTGCTAACCGCTACATCGTGAAGGTCAGCAAGTACCTCCAAAGCGGTCATATTTCTGAAGCGCTACTTTATACTTACCTATTCTTCTAAATATGATTTTATTTACAATTTCAAGGATGGCAGTAACCACTAAAGCTCTATTTAACAAATTCTCTGAAATTATAAAGCGTTCCCCAGTAAGTATCCATAAATTCTTAAATTCAAACATGTGTAAAATATCTATAAGTCAATGTCAATGTATAAAACAAAATTGTATGTATGTTCTCGGAAGCTCGACTTGCTGGAACATAAATAAAGCAATTTTATGTCAAAACGTGCACGTTTTGACTTTATAAATTATTTGAAAGGTAGGAGTCTTTTGTAAAGAATCGGAGCATTCGCCAAAACACACGTTTCGTTCAAATCGATAAGGTCGGTTGTGTTCTCTTACGTAACCAAAATTATTAGACTTGTAAATGGATTAACTTTGTTGTATAGGTCTACGGATTGTATAAAATTTGTAACTTTTCTGAAGGTTATATTTAACATAAGACACACAGTTTATTTGTGATGCAATCTTCAAGGAGAAATGATATTTTTCTGATTTAGTTAACACTCTTCTATTGAAGGTCATACTTTCTTTAAATCGTCAAAGTTTCAAAAAAACCTGTGACGTCTTAGACGTTTCAGTAGGCCATAATTATAATTTATTTATGTTGGTTTTTATTATTATTATTTTATTTATTTGAAAATGAACAATAGCTGCATGTTGGTTTATGTATTGGACGAAATGTAGGTTTGCGGCTATGTCATACTCCTAGTTGTTTAGACGTAGTTAACTAAAACTGGATTGCCAAACCAATGAAGTTTCCATGTGTTAATATGGACACTGTCCGTATACGAGAAAGTTCAGAGTTTCGTTAAATTTTATACTTCACAATAAGGAGGAACACTACAGTTTCACTCGTTCCAAGTAGCAACTCCAAGCAGTGTGGTTCTTTTCATTGCCCAAATTCAACCAGACCTAGCGAGCTTCAAAGCATTTTCAAAGTTTCCATGCGTTTTTTCCATGAACAACAAAGTCAGGGCCTTCTAGTACTCTACATACTTACAATAAACTAATTTGTTAAGTCCACAATTGTTACGCGTTGTGGTACGAGCTAAGGTATTGAATAAAAAATTTGAAATTTTTTCAGTTAGATCAATGTAATAAAAGGACCGTTTTGGACGTACCTTAGTTATGCTAAAAGGAGCTTTAATTTTATATTAAAATGCCGACTAAATGTAATCAAAATATATTTAATATTCATTTAAAATTTATTCAAATTCCTTTTCAGATCAATACTGCAGTGATAATGCTGAACGTGGAAAAAGGCTCGTCTTGCATAATATAAAGTAAGTTTAAACTTTCAGTACAGATTTTGTAACAATTAGAAGCTGTTGAAAATAGGCTTAAAATAACTGACCAATACCCATATGGCCGTGAATCATTAAATTTGTATATTTAATTTTATAATTCCTTATCTCAAAGCTTCGTTTATTGGTAATTAAATTCATCCATGCTCGAAGTGGATTTGAATGTTTATTATGAATACTCTCTGATTTACTACTTTTTTTAATTAGTGGTGCAGATTAACGGGCTTTATTAACTTCTTCTGCTAATTTCATAACAGTTTTAAATTATCTATCTCCTTTTGTAAAGCATAGGCAATCCAACTTTTTAAGTTAACTTGACTTTAAAAGCTAGTGTAATACTTTACTTCAACTTAGATAATATATAAGACCAAATGCTCGGGAAAACTTTTGTCTTACAGAGCGAGAATGCAACTAACCTTAATTATTCATTGCGCAGTTAAATATCTTCGCTTACGGATTACGAACACCAAACCACGAAACCTTTCGACTTATTCTTCGGGTTATTACTTGCTCAAGGTATCATCGACTTTACTTAAGTATTTTATCCTACAACCTCTTAATTTTATAAATACAAGCAGGGTTGACAAAACTTATATTTGTCGTCCGCTTCCGAACGCGGTCAGTTTTGTTCTCTGTGCCTTTTCCAGTCTCTCTTTTGGTACTTACTTTCTATAGCAACCATCCTGACATAATGGCATCCATACTACCTTAATGACAATAAAATAAAATTGATTAAAGCGCCCATAACAGAGTGAATTGAAAATGCAATAGCAACACAATCTAATCAGGTTGATTTTACTATTTATTTATTGGTTGTCACACCACTAGAAAAGTAAGAGCGAACTACTTCTTTGAAACCCAATAAGATTACTTAAGTTTTTACTACATTCATTTATTCAATGACGTAGACGTAGTATAATATTCTTACATAAAATATGCTTAAAATTTAGTAGTCACGATGAGCACTAAAATTAGTCTGCGCGAAATGTAAGTTCTTATAGACTAATTAGACTGTTTCGAATACTCTCCAAACTCTGATAAACTTTTAAAGGACAAATTAGAACCAATATTGGAATCACGACATATTTAATCGTACCATAAATTACAACAGATTCATCGTGTATAAAAAATACAGTTTAGCAGTATTCCTAGGTTTTTGAAAACTCCTACCTTTCAATTATTTTCTCATTTTTAAATCCTACTTGCAAAATCGTGATTTTCTCATTAAATTCCATGACGAACAAGCATCACTCCATCCTTTCAATTCCGGTGTTTCGTGTTCCCCAGGGCAGTATTCTGGATCTCTTTTTATATTTCCTCTACATTGCTAACCTACCCACAAATGGTAATGTCACTACTGTAACCTTTGCCGATGACACAGCCGTGCTTAGGTACTTCTCACGAAAATCCACATATCGCATCACAACAACTTTAAATTAATCTTAATAATATCCAAGTCTGTTCATAAATCCAAAAGGCAACTGCCCCCCCACCCTCCGATAGTTTCAACAACCGACAGATATCACAGTAGAACGAAGCCAAATACCTCAAAATGCATTTGGACTGAAGAAGGCAATTAGGTTTTAAACTTCGTAACATGTAATAGCTAATCGCTGGAAAATCACAATTGTCCATAAACAAGTTGTTGGTATACAAATCGATTCTTAAACCAGTGTGGACCTACGGAATCATAGTATGGAAATCAGTTTCCAATTCAAATTGTTATTATTATTATTATTTCATTATGTTAACTATGCTACTAGACTTGGTTTTCAAACAGACTTGCCTAAAATCTCATGCCTTAATCACTCACCAGACATAGACTTAAACGACATACTCCGACATACTTGATTGTAAGTTGATTTTGGGTCTCTTTTGGCATGTAATTATTAAATATAACTACAACCACAAATGAAAATACCAAAACATTTAATTGTCGTTTCGGACGTAACAAATTGTAACTAAAGTAAAAATTTCAAAACAATTAGTGGTAGTTTATATGGGCCGTGTTGTTCAAATAATGGGAATTTATGTGTGTTATCTCACATGGTTCCATGTTCAACAAATTAAATGTCATTTCCTTTCTCTTTTTCTTCTATCGTAGGTATCTCTTTCAATGCTAAATTTTAGGTTCATTTAAGGAACTACAATCCAAATCCAATTGTTGCCACATTCTTATAACGACGGTTCAAATGAAAACTCATTTGCAGCTGCAGGCTATGGTTTGTAATTACTTGCATTTTAATAATTTCGAACTGATTAATTATAGACCTATCAAGTTGCGTATTGTATGGAAGCTTAAGATAGCAGCTGTCTAACTGGTAAATCGAATACCTAAAGAATTCGAGAAAAATCGAGGTCGATAGCTACTCCATCGGTGGTATAATCCTTAAATTAAATCCTGAGAAGGAACGCTTACTTCTAAATAATTTCGCAGTGGCGTTGGTCCAAAGTAAGGTTAAATTTTCTACTGTACTGTTAGCGATAGAACCCTATAGTGCTACATTATTGCATTCCTCGTTAAAAGACGATTCTGAATATCTAAAAGTATGTGGGGTATTCTCTTTGAAGTAACAAAGTTAGCGTCTACTTCCGGTATAACAGGAAGCAAATTTTTAAAAATATTTAATGTGTAATATCGGAAAACCGTATCGTGAAAAGTTCATTTAGATGCTGAAAGCAATTCCCAAAAAACGTGTTAAAAATTAAACTTACAATCCGCTTCTGATTTAGAAAAAATTTACGGGAATATACAGCATCTCCCCTTGTAATTACATTGCACCAAAGAGGACATGAAAGTTGGTAATGAACGTTCAGTGGTTCCTTAATTGGTATGTTCATCAAGCATTAAACCTAACAATCTAGATGACCTTTTATTAGCGACAGTATTACAGTTGACACTACAAGCACAGTTTTAAGTTAATGAAAAACTATAATTGCGGTTTTCTTACCATTCAAAATCGAGTTTTTTTATCGCTCCATTCTTTAAACTTACACCCTACAATTTCTATCCTAACTGGTAGCTCCTCGGTACTCTTTGCCGTGGCCCTCCAAAGATGCATCATCAGTATAAATACTTAAACGCTCTGAATTTATGTATGTAAATCATTTACAAATAGTACCTACATACATATAATAGTGGACCAAGTACAAAGCCTTAAGATCAACAGTTGTAAATTTGTACGATCATCTTTCTACTGATTAAATAAGAAACCAACTAATTATTGATAACGCATTTAAGACCAAGGTTTTCAAGTTTGGTAGATAAAACATGAACATTCACCCAGTCAAATGGACACGAATTAGTTTCTATACATACATACAGGGTGGTCGTGAAAGTTTGGGACATACTTTACCGGTGTTAACTGCATGAAAAATAGTGAAGATTTTTTAAATAGACTTTTTTCCTAAAGGGTCAGATTAAAAAGTTACGGCCCTGTAAAGTTGAATTTAAATTTTTTTTTTGATATGTTAAAAACCACCAGAGAACTACGCCACTGATCCAATGATCATCATCATCATCATCATCAATTGACATGGAGCAGATCCCCGTGGATCAATCCGGGATTATGCCAGGGCCACCCCATGCCAATGGGGTGTGAAGGGATTTGTTATGATAGGTGGGGATTGGGAGCACTGTATAACATTAGCATGCCTGTGACGCATGCCGCAGAACACCGCTTCTACAGTGCAAGGTAGTTAGTAGATCAGATCAGATCAGATTTTAGTGCTGTTTTCTCCCCTGAATCCTTCCATTCCCAAATCTTTTATGTAGGCGTTGGTTTGCATAGCGGGTCGAAGCTGTGATTCAGATGATCGATTTTGGGGGCCAAGTCTTTGATATTTTCTTCCAGCTGCAGTTGCCTGTCTTCTTGGTTTTCCCTCACATCTTTGAAAGTTTTCCTCCTAAGTCCAGGCTTCTTTCTAGAGTTCTTCTTTGTTTCTTCTACCTTCTGTTAATTGATCCGTCATCGCCACAAACTGGCGGTTTCCGTTCTCTGATATTTTCTTTACTTAAATCCATAGTGGGAGGTGTACTTGCTTTCGCATTCCCTTCGGTTGCCTATGACGTCCGGCTGCCCTCCCTCTCCTGGTATAGTTTAAGTTGGTTCCTCTTGTACTCCTATTTCTTACTTACTAACAATGCTAACTATCTATGAACCTTATTTTCGATCTATGTGTATGTGTATTGTGTATGTAGCTACAAATATGTACAAATCGCCTGCGCTTATATTGCCTATTACCGAATTTCTGTAATGCTAGGCGCCATTACTATTCGGTTTTCATTCCCCGTATGCATGCATTACATTACAGCTATATTTTAAACATTGCAACCACCAGCCTTTTTTGCATCGGTCAGTTCCTACCCTGCGCAAGGTCCGTTGGGCCAAAAATGTGACGTTGCTGGCAATTTTGTACTATGTATACTCTATACATTTTCACTGTGTGTAATATTACTAGTCAAACTAAGCCATGTAAAACTAATATAAGCCGCTGAAACGCCCTGTACCATAGGTATTTACACCAGTTCAACTTAATATTACAAGTTAAGTTTCTTGTTAAGCGTGCAATATTTTTAAATTTTAAGAAGATTACGCACAGTGAAAATAGATAGACTATACGCTTCGTTTGAATGCATTAATAAGACGGGCAGTTGTTATTATTCGATCTATGATAGGCAGCTAGGCTATCTATTATTAAATTCTACATTAAATTCTACAATGTAACTTAGCTTTATTCCGTTTGGACCCTGCTTTGTCGTCTTGTATCCGCCTTCCTTGTTTACACAATAAATCAACTTTTTAGTTTATTTATTCACCGGTCTTATTATAATTGCAATCACTGGCACTTTGCTATTATCCCGGCAGCTCTCGAGTGCTAGTTATACGATTTATTTCTTTTTTCTAACACTAATATCTTATACTGTTTCTATGGTGCATAAGAGCTCACTTGTTATGTTTCCTTTAAAATACGCTTTCTCTATAAAATACGCCGTCAATGACAACGTATTTTATAGGCCTTTAAATACGTCGTTGCCTAGCAATCTTCGCATTTTGTGTATTATAACACGTCTCAAATAATAATTTATTAAAATTTCTAATAATATATTAGTGAAAGGAAATGTCTGATATTAGTGTTAGAAAAAATCTTGAAGATAACTCGTGTTTTATAGTTTAAAAATCTCGGTCTATCAAATCCTCGGCTCACTTCGTTCGCTCGGATTTGAACTACGACCTTGATTTTTAAACCTTCTATAAAACACTTGTTGTCTTAATAGCTATAAAGAACACTTTAAAACATTTACAACATTAAAGCATCCCGGAGAATTTCGTAAATGCGTCCGCCCCGTGGCAAAGCCGGCACGCTCCTCTCCTATCAGAACTACGCCACTGATCCAATTAGGAAAAAATTTTATTTGAAAAATCTTCACTATTTCCTATGTAGTTAACGTTAAGCATGTTCCAAACTTTCATAGCCACCCTGTATATAAAACGTCACTCGTTATCATATAGCAATTGGTAGCCAATATTTGCTTATCCTAATTTGATTTTGAATTAGTTCAACTTTGACTCTTACTAAAGAATGCTGTACAGGGTACATATGAAACATCAGTTCTACTAATCTCTTATTCAGAACAGCATCTACGTTCGTACTACTAAATTTAGACGTTATAACGTTGTTAAAAAATCGTGTTGAAAAGCGAACAAATCATGACGGACGTATTATTTCAGTATTGTTTACTGTTAGCCAATGTGTTGTACACACTTTAAGTAGACACAGTAAGATCACAGTAACCTTTGAACATTATAGTTCCTCTCAAAATAAGGAACGTAATTATCTTTTAAGTCATTATCATTCTTGTATTTTATCGCAGCGCACCGTCACTGGTTGATCTACACTTCCTCGAATGCAATGCAAATTCATACAATTATTTTTTTAAGGATTAGTACAACTCGATTTTTAACATTCTGTAATACCGCAATTTATCCTAGATTCGCATAATTTTACTTTCATACTTCTTAATTCATACATATCGTAAACTTAGATTCTGGCCGTGAAAGAAACAGAACAGAATATCAAGCGCAACGTGTAGGACGTGGTATCTGAATCCTAGTTTAGTAAGATGTTTGGTCGTATATTCGACCCCGTGGCTATGCATTATTAAAACCCCACAAATCTTAAAAACCACGGCGAAGTCTACCCTCTTTCGGGTTTTTCACGTGACAGATAATCAGACGAGTCTATCAGTACCTTTCCGACAGTCTTATGGTTCCCAGTGGGCATCTTTCAATCGAAATCTTAGGGTTGCGGCAAAAGTAGTGCGAATAGTATGTCGGCTCACTCAAATTTACGAGCGCGCTTGAAAAGGGGTTGAATTCGGAATTAGTTCATATTCGTCCCGAACATCTTATCGGTGTTTCTGACAATCGACTAATTTCGAGTTAGATTATGCCACATCTGTTATAGAAACCCATCGCACAAGTCGACACCATTATACCGAATCCCTTCGATAAGTGGAGGAGCACACCACTCTGTTAAACCATATATCTCAGTCAGGCTGTCGATAGCGAATTATTGTCCCCTTCTGGGCTATTTGCTGTTAACGCGGACTCGAACGCACGATTTATTGCCACATCAGCTGTGAAGGACGACTGGTTTAATGAAATAAAAAATTCTTCCGAACAGGCCATTTTCAAACGTACGACATCTATATTGCACTCGTAGCTCCCAGAATCCGGGCTTAAAAGTTTCCGGAGTCGGCGACATGCGAAATATCAAGTAGTCAGTCAGTCGGTTTGTTATGACGGTGTTCGCTTAAGCACAATGGAGATAAAACTTTCCATGTTACAAAGTGCCTGTTGGCCTTTGGTAAAAAGAAAACTGCATTAACCCTCAGGAAAGTAGAACACCCAAGAGGGTTCAAGGAAACAATGTTTTACTAAAAGTTTTTCGTGTAATAAATAGCAACGGTCATAGATGAACGACGAAACGCATCCAGTTACTTTTTCTTATCTATTCTGGAAGATTAAGTTTTACTGGACTGACTGACTTCCGTTTTTTCAATAACTTCTAGCCAGACTGACATCCGAATAGACGATGGACCTTCCACATTGTCGTGCCCTAAAAATTATTTAACTTCTTTTAATCTTCCAACAAAAACATTGGAACTTTTTCAAATTGAAAATAAACTTACTGAAACATTTGTTCGGTTAAACGGTTAAATTTATTGCATATGTTTAAGTAAATCGTCGTATTATTAACAAAATGAAAACTTTATAAAGTGCTCGTGTTAGATCTCTAAATGGTTCTTTAATGGCAGACGAACTGAAAACCTTATCAAATAGAAAATTCTAATTATATTTTTCAAATATTTGTTTGAACAGTAGAAAAAGGCAACAAATGTGTAAAAAAAATGCTTATAAGGGTTTTGTTTGGAATACGTACAAGGCAATTATCGCTTTGCCTGCCACTTTAAAAACATCTAATTTTTGCGTGCGTGACCAACCATTCGACAGTGTTCTCATTACCTTTAATGCTTGCTGCCGGCTAGATAATTTTAATGTGCAACAGGTTCCGTTCCAATTTTATTAGTTCCATACAGACTATTAAGAAATTTTTTTAGGAGAAGTTAACCGTGTAATTTCTTTCGTTTTTCCCAAGAAAATTTAGTCTCAGTAACATTAATTTTCACAACTGTGAATGTGTGAATTGACTGGAAGCTAGTTAATAAACACGACGATTAGCGTTACTAACTTATAAAAAATGCATTACAAATTTTCATTAAAAAAAATATAAACCAAAGAGAGGGGTTCAACCCAGATGACAATTTTAATGTGGACTAAATCTGAAATTCTGCCTTCTTTCGGCCACGAGGGGAAACTACAAATTCCTTCTAGTTCCTTGCATTCGGTAAAATGCTAGTCGAGTAATAATATTAACGACCACCACAGTCGACGCGCGTTGAAAATGCTTTGTATAACGTGATTTAAAATTTCGGGGCAACGGTGGTTATAATTTTGAGGTAGAGACTTATACCGTACTACTTATTGGTTTATTTTGTTGCGTCAATTTTGTTTTCTGCAGTCATCCTTGTCCAAAATTTAGATTATCCAACTACAAAACTGAAACTACAAGGTCAATATGCTTATATTATACGTTGTCGATCTTTTGAACAAAGCAAGCCATGATTTCAGTTTTTTAAGTTCGCTTTAATATTACTTCAAACTGGGAAAGCCTCTTTCTTGGTCAGAGGTTATACCCTGGTGGTAAATTGGTAAATATGGCCTGTTAATGCGCAGTATAATCAAACAAATGTTACTTCAGTTGGTAGCAAGGAAGTTTACTTAAAATTGGTGAATATGGAGTCTTTTTTAACAGCTTCGGTGAGACATCTACGGCTTTACATTTAGTTTATATGTAAAAATACCATCTGTTAAAAAATTGTACAAGGCTTAGCAATGAAAAACAAAAATTATGTCTACTGCAAGCTTTAGAATTTACAATCGCAATATCAGCTTATACTTTTCAGGTTATGTTTGCTGCTGGCATGTTGTAATTAAATTCACAGTGATATTCTTGGAGTAATTATTGTTTTTGCCGACCTAGATGACGTTGACATTTTCATACCAGAGATCCCGGGTCCGATTCCCGGTCCCGATTAGTGCAATTTTAAATACCGAAAATTATCAGAAAGTATGTCCCCCTTGGCCGCCCGAGTGGTTGAAGCATTCGACTATAGGGTAGACGGTCTCGGGGTCAAATCCGAGTCGGATGCCCGGCGGGTGGCTTACCCAGTCACTGAAAATAATTATTGGGAACAGACTAGAAACGGTGGAGAGGGAAAGTAGGCGGTTGTCGAAGGCGTTGTATTTACCACATCACCCCGTACGCATAGCGTTCGAAACAACCGGGTATGAAGCGACTTAGGAGACCTTAACCCTCCATATTGCCGGCCATACTCCCTCGCCGAGCGTAAATGCCGTTACCTTTACCGTTCTCTTTCGAATACCTTAGGTTCTATGCCAATATGATGTTTGGCACGATCAAGTTGGAAAGCCCTTGGGTTCGGGAAAATTCTAGTAGGTAGTAGGATAGACCATAGTAGTCGACACGCGTTGAAATCTCTAGCACCCGTAAGCCTAGGTTTCGCCCTATACATAAATATTGTTTTTAACTTCCATGGCCAAGCCTCACGTATTTTTTTTTAACAGAGTACGATTTGGGGAATATCTTTAGATTTTATTGATTTTCTGTTCTTTACATTGTTATAATTCTCAACAATAAACCTGTTGCTTCATTCAGCTGAATTGTAATAATCTGTCACATATCCTTCTGATTTCCCTAAACATTGATGTTCTGTATCATTAAATCCACACATCTGTTTAGTAAATACCATATGCGGCAGCGTTCTGAATTGAAAACCAATCAAATCATATTTTGAATCTATGTAATTCTGTCGTAAAATAACATTTAAAACTTATTCGATGTCATTCTTACTAGTAGAACAGATTAAAACAGGATATATTTGGTTTATACTCAGAACACATCTAATAAAGGACCTAAGTGAAGTTTTTACTATGTTAATAATTACATGCAACCCTGTGGATATTGAGTCATACACAGTTTTACATTGCAGTTTACCAATCTTTATCTCTGGGGAGGCGGTACAGTTGGTGTGGCGCAGCGCTCTGCTAAGCATCGGTGCCTATGGTCAGAACTTGGACGGGTGACCCGAATCAGGCTCAGCTTACTACGGCTCGGTATGTCATCCTCGACAAGCTATAGGCCTTAATGGCCTCGTAAAGCTGAATACTGATATGATATCTTTAGATAATCTCTTAAGGCGGTGAGTTATGATTTTATTTTGGAATAATGTAAATAAATAAACACCTTTAAAATAAAGTAAACTTAATGTAGAAATGTTAATAGTTGTTAATTTTAAAATAATGTGAATTTAGTGTTAAGATATTAATAGTTGTTAATTTAAAATTATATTGTATACAGAGTTAGGCAGAAAGCACGGACGTTTTTTAAAACGTCACAAAATTGATACTTTTTGCTTAAGAAAAAATTTATTGACTGATTTGAGTTCGTAATGATCTAGTATTTGACAAAATCAAGTGTGGAAAACAACATCTTGCATGTGGTGTCCGTTATTATTAATGCATTTCTGGAGGCGTTCTACGAAGTTTGCAAAGACCCTTTCCAACATCGCTCTGTCAATTTATATATAATTTTAAAAACGAATAAAAGTATAATCTTATTAAAAGTTATATAAGATATTGATAATACTGTGTTAAAACATAATTTGGAATAGTATAATATAAAATAATTATGAAATAAAATCTTACTTGTAAAAGAAATTATAAATTTGGATATTTAAAGAAGAAGTTGAGTGGGGTGTTTAATAAAATTAGAATTGAATTGTTACAAGGTACTATTGGATGGAGAAATATGTAAGTGAGAACCTAGTAAATTTTGGAAACGAAATAGGAGGTGTGTTCTTCAAGTCGATTGTGAAAGGTAGTTGCTAAATTTATTAATGATAAAAGAAAAGTGTTTGTTTAGTTATTAGAATTTGTTATTATGTTTTGTTAAAGGTTTACAAAATTTTGAGGGCGCTAATTAAAAAAAAAATTCTGAATTTTAAAAAAATTAAAATGCATAAACGCGATCCCCATTAACGACCCTGGCCTAAGAGATTTCTAAAAATTGATATTAATTTTGAAACAGATTGAGCTAGCTGGAAATTAAAAATTGTATGCGATATTTCTTAAAGATTATAAACTATAATTAAATAATAATAATCAAAAGGAATATCTCATTGCAATATATACAATCTTTATGTCAGAATTTCATATACTAATAGTTTTACCATGGCACTAGCTCTCAGAGTCCTTCCGCAATGATAAATAATCCGACATTATTTGCGATAGACCAACGTTATTTAAAACATGGAATAATAATTAACCTAACTTACCTTAAAAGGTGGAATAATAATAAGTTCACGGAGGATCACAAAATTATAATAAAGCAAAAGTTTGACTATTTGACGGAGTAATCTGTTGCAAAAATTCTTTCGTTGAGTTATCTTCCGGGTCTCTCACTGCTCACCCACATATGAACGCGATCAGTTTTCTACTTTCTGGCTTTCTGAGTATCTCTTCTAACAACTCCTGTGCCACTTCAGTTTTACTTTAAATAACAAACACCACAACACGGCGGTATCTATACTGTTACCTACACCTGATTTTAAACTAACTAAAACGCCCACTGCGTAGACCCTGTTACTCTGGTATTATATTTCATATCATGAATTTGAAGACTTATACGGCCAGTGTCAGTGTTAAAAAAAGACCTCTTCTGGAATGGGACCGTGTCATTCTTGAGAAAGAAGAACTCGACGTTTCGCCCACGTTTTTAAGGGGCTTGTTTGCGAGAAATAGCCTTGCCGTAGAGGTGATAGAAATGAATTCGAACACTTCCACGATCAGTGTCAGTATTAAAAGGACGTCTTCCGAATTGGGACTGCGTCATTTCTGAGAAAGAAGAACTCAACGTTTCAACAACTTTCTTAACATTTCATATCATTTCCAAATGTCATGATCATCTCTGACAAAAACATGCTATAACTTTTGCGGGGCTTTTATTTAAAGCATTGAGCCAATTTCCAAACATCTTTATTGCATTTAAAATGGGTGTAATTATTCAAATTAATAACTATTCTGCGACAGTTTTTAAGGTGGAAATTTAATAAAGAAACGCCTTCGCATTTTGCTCTTAGAACGAACGCGAATAATGAGAAAAAAAGCAACAGAGATATAGAGTATTACAGACTCAACAGGTGTAAATATAGAACATTTGCTTCTTAAAGTATCAAATTAACTAATAATGAACTCAATCTTTCAAAACAAAATTAACTTACATTTAGTATAATTACAAAGAATAAAACTTTACCAGAACCTTTTATTAACTCTAAAATGTTTTGAACTACGTTTATTTATTAGTTTGGCCCTTTATATTTACATTGTTTTATGCATCTTTATAGTTTTAAGTATAGCTGAAGTATATAAATAGATTTTGGTTACATTTTACGATTTTTTTTTTTTTAATTTAAGTACCAAACAAATTTATCACTCAAATCCATTTCTAAACAGAAACTGATTGTTACTTTTTCGTTTTCGGGCTATAATCCTCTAGACTCAATATAATATAGTAAATCTCACGTATTCCGAGTAACGTTTCAGACCGCAGCGCAGTTATGATCTGGTTGCAGTCTTCGGTAGAATAAAATCGTACTTATCTCCCTAGACATCTAAGTAACCATCACTATAGATTAAAAAACCTTGTGTATAAGTTCAGCAGTTAATCATTATGGGTAAGTTAAATTTTTATAGAAAGGGCTATATTGCTTTCAAGTGTTGCCTCTATTTAAAGATTTAAATTTTCATTCCACATACCTTGTATTAAATTTTATCCACATTATCGTTGCTACATCCTACATAGGTGGATTAATGTTGGTTTCTAGAATGTATTTAATAATAAAGTTTTATTCTAAACTTTACTGTTATAGAACAGATTACTGAGTAAAAGCATTAAATTCTAAATCTGTCTTGACAACGATTCCTTAAATTCAACACTTTTGTACATAATTGTCATGTTCTAATAATATTTTGAATCGCGGTTAACCGCGTGCTCTTGCCTGTCGATGTGAAAGTAAAAGCTCATCAATGGAGTAAATTGGATTATAAGGTCATCATGCCCATTCTTGCGCAAATTTACAGCTTTGGCTTTAATGCCCGTAATTACATTTGCAATAAACCTCTTCCGTCATGTACAGACCACATTATGAACCCATAAACAATGAAGCCGTTTAACGTCATGCAAAATCATTCTTAACAAGGCGTGACCGGTTGGGGCCACCTAAAAGTTAATACGTTGTTAATTAAACGGCTTTATTCCAACGTTCAACCTAAAATAGAGGCCCGCCTGTCAGGAAATGGTATCAAAACTCGTTTACGCAAAATTGCATCATTACTAGGAAGAAACAGTGGGCCAGGAAATGGTAACGTAAAAATCGTCTGCTTTATCTTTGTTACTTTTTCTGTACACGTCGGTTATATTCCACTAAAGCACGCCTCGACTCATCTGTCTCGCCCGCCTCTTATCAATCACACAAGCTGGAAGATCCTCTATATCCTTTCATTTATCTTTCTCTCCTACGTTTTGCTAATAGAACGAGGCGAAATCGTACCAGACATAAAATACTTAGTTAACCACTAAGTGATTTCGTGCTCTGCTTGCTTTTTCTAAATGACTTGGTTTCGGGTGTTATTTATAGGTAAGGTCCTGGTTTAATTAGTTTCCTAAATTTCGCCGGGGCAGTTTTTAATACGGCAACTATTTTCTTTTTTTTTGCTTTGTTTTAACCCTATACGTACGATAACGTCCATTTCCGAATATGAAACCGTATTATGACAAAACTTCCTGGATAAGCCAACATCAAATATTTTATCCTCAAACAAGAAAGTTGTAAGCTCCGCTTTATATGATAGAAAAACTCTGTAAAAAACTTTCGCTAAAAAAATCGAGTAAATTCCTAAATGGGATTGGTTGCTTTGTTAAATAAACCCCGTAGTTTCTCACTTGTAAAATTAAACTTGGTAACGCCGGAAAAAAACTAAACTATTGTTTGCCTCTGGAGTCGCGGTTTTTCCAGAGTGTGGAGCATTAGTCGTTTAGAGTTACCAGTATCCGGACTGACAGTGAGTAATGGACTTTTAAAATGCGTTAAACAACAGATACGAAAAAATGCTAACGCCCTTCTAATTTTTTCTGGGCCAATCAAAGTTTACGATCGAGTATGGATTACTTCAAGTAGGCTTTCCTCTTTTTTTAAGGTTTGACGGGGTTTGTTTAATAGATGACTACAATACTATAATTTTAACGTCATTTTCAAGGCCAAAGATATATTAAAAAATAAAATATTGTATATTAACAAAAATTAGGGAAGTTTAAAAAAGCAGAAATTACTGATTAACATAAGCAAAAGAGAACGGTCCTATGCCTATACCTATGCATAATAAGATATCGAACTGGCGTTTAAAGAAGTTCTAGGACTAATGCCAGCACTCAAAAACAAATAAAGCAACCTCTAGATTTTTACGTGACGTCTTTATCCGGCCTGCTCAAATGTCAGTTTCAGGTGTGCTCCACTTACCGCTGGAAACAATCATTGTAATAGGACAAATTCACTGCGCTAGTACGTTTTACATTACAATCTAGAAGACTGTGGCTTAAAGTTTTTTTTATCTTTATGACAATTTTCTAAAGTAGTCAGAATTGTACTCTTAGTGAATAAGAACAAAAAATTTATATCATATTTTGGAAACCCGGAAAAACAGTCACTGAAGCTTACGAAATTAAGCTTTATCATGCTCTAAAGTTTTTGAATGGTTTTCTTGGTTCTCAGATGGTCGCTGCTTACATACAGCCTCACAGTTAACCGTGGAAGCGACTATGGCTATCGTTAACGGTAGTCCGATGTTTCCTGGAATAAGGTATGGGTAGAACCCTCGCCCATGATCTATGATGAGTAATATGAGTATAGAAAACTTACTAAGTGTTGAAAGAAATGAGCTAAAATGAATATAAACATGTGTATGTGTAAGCATCCAATCTCGTTCGGGATGTCTGCTAACAATAAGAATACCCAATAACCTCGAGGTGGTAAGTGAATTAGAAATGTGATACGGACAAATTATATTAAAAAATGATATCCGAAGAGTTTCAAGCAGAGCAACGCAATCTTGAAAACATTCCTTAGTACGAAAGATATCACACATATAGGTATATCAAGATATCCAATACGAAGTCATTCTCGGATGGCTATGAATTAAAACTAATGTCTTATCTTGACAAGATACAAACTACCTAACACATAACTTCAAAATTTTCAATTACTGTGTTCATACGGTTTGCTGGTGCCGCCGCACCCTTGCGCATCCCTTGAAGGTTACCTGCTAAAGCAAGTTCCATGTTTTGAATTTCCTAAGCTTCTGTCAAAACTTCTTCAGTTTTAAAAATTTTTATTTGGAATACCTGTCAAAATAAATGGGTACAGTATTTCTGGAGTCAAGATGCGACATCACTTTTAATTTGATGGCCTTCTGAGTATGACTTTAATTCGTAACAGATCAATTTATGAACATTTCCTACGTACAATGAAAAGAGGTTTAGAGAGAATTAGACTTGTGGGTCCAAATTTCTAGGCAACAACGTACTTTCTTATATTTTCTTATCATTTTTTACTATTATTGGCGTTAAGGTATGTTTGAAGTGGTTGTGCCTTTGTAACGCCCAACTTGGGGTTTGTGCCGTGGGGTAGGTCAGCCGAAGCCAGGGTAGTTGTCTCAGCTCGAAATAAAATTAACACAGAGATTTTTATACAACGTTATAATAAATAAAATTTTGGTATGATATTCCAAAAAACAGTTATTTTGTTTTGTAAGACACTTAACGCATATTATCCTTGATTTTCCTTTAGGTACATCCTGGTTTATTACATCTTGATGCAAAATCTTTATTATCGATTACAGGTAGATGTCCTACATTGTCAAGCCGTACTTCCTTGTTAGGACAAATTTCTGTATTTGAATTTTTTCCTGAAGTTGTTTTTACATTGTCGTTGTCTTGGCATGGACGGTTTTATCAATCATTATGAGCGAATCCGTTACGTATGCCCGAAAGTGCAGCAAATCCAAAATTTTGTTTTCTTGAATACCCGAATTTGTAATTTTTCGACATCTTGTCTTGTAACTATACAAGCTCTTCAATTTGCACACAGTAATGTGATAAAACCAATGGAAATACTTTATCGTAATAACACCCACTCATTCACAATGTCCACAAACGTTCACATAACTTTTACGTACGAAAAAATTACGTAGAAAGCAAAAAAACGCGGACATAAAAGTTTCACAATGAAACACACTGTATTACAACACAAAAATATTTTTTTCGACAAAATACGTGCACAACTTAACCGTTAACAATAATTTGAAAATCACACTGTACCGGCCAGTCATTTGTACCACGAAACCTGTAACATATTAACATTTTTATTTCTTTTAGTACCACCTAGATGGTTCTACTCGACTTATAGGGGGTTAGTATATGTGAACAAATGAGGACAGTGTGAACAAATGGCATAAAGTAGGATTTCTTGCCATATAACGTGCTTAGAAGCGTATGTCCACAATTGTGGACGCTATGAGCGAAAGGGTTAATAAAATGTTCAAACCTAAAGTTTAATGTAATAAATTCATCATTAACTAATTAAATAAATTAAATTATGAGTTATGAGTTTAAAACAAATTTGATAAAACTAATTTCACTAAAGCCTCTGTCTTGTAATTAAATTTGGCTGCTGGCCAGTGACGTATAATCGCTTTACAGCGATTTTGTTTTATAAAATGTCCTTAAAACCCTATCATACCTTTTTTATCATATGACCTATTAGTAGTATTCCTTTTATTCTTTTATTTTGATACATACCACGTTCTAAATATGTAAGACTATTTTCGAAAAACCTATCTGATGCGTTCTTTTAAGACCGTTTAGTTGCGTTTAACAAATTTTGAATCTATAAATTAGACAAACTGTAAAAAAGTCGGTTTCTAGTAGGCGTTGATTTGAAAAATAAAAGAAGTTGTAAAAATAAAACAAATGAGTAGGCAAATAAAATACGTATCTGTAGCTTTGTAAAATAAAGGAACGTATAAATCAGCCATCAAATGAACTAATAAACGAAAGAATTGACATTCGGGAACAAGTGAAATGAAGAAACAAGACAGTCCTTCATATGTTTTGTTGTTTTACAACTCATTTTTCTTTCCCTTTTGTACTTTAAAACAGTTCAATTTTCAAATCGAATCTCGCTTTTTAGATTCCTCGATCTTTGCCACTTTATATTTTTTATTACAAAATGAATAAAATACATTTTTTAAATCTACCCTAAAAGGAACTCCTAATTAGGAATACTAATGTATTTGCGATTTCTTCTTTCATATCGAGAATTCAGGAAGGATATGACCTTAAAGTAATTCAAATTTGCAAATGAGGAGTTCTGAGAAGCAATAAGTTTAAGTAAAAAAGCTAATTAAAATCAATAACCGAATAAAGCAGATTTGATGTGGAGATAAAAGCGGCAGAAAATTTCAGATGTAAAATCTTCACGGCCTACTACATACTAGTTAGTAAAGATTTCTCAACAACTTCTTTTATTATTTGTGTCATAGAATATTTTATTCTCAGTAAAAGCTTTAGGACCTCTTACCTTGTTTATAGTCCTGTTCTTCCAATTACTCTTATACGTACGTAATAGTGCTAAACGTGCTAGAAAATAATATTTATAAGCAATTTACGTGCGTTCTTCAGATGTTTAAATTTTGCCATAACATTTTGATTTATTTCTGGTTTTACTTTTTCAGAAAAACTTTTCATATCTTTATAACGGCTGGCTTCAAATAATAAAATTCCACACTTGAAGTGCCAAATAAAACATAATTCGCAACTTTTATTATTTTAGGTAAAATCAAAAAATAATCGAATAAAAATACAATTTTACTAAAATGAAAGGCTTTTAGATAAAACAAAAGGCAAAAAATCGGATACAAATTGAAGAATCATTTTTCAAACCAAAAAGCTGGCGTCAAAAAAAATTTAAATGTAATGATACCCTGATATTGCGGTAATTTGAAGCCGTTACGTCTTGATGTGCACCATTTCAACGCAAATTTTCCTGTACATATAGTGACAGACGAATTTGTCTTTTTTTAACCGGCAAAATATAAAATCTCTGTTTCTAACAGCTTCAACCGTTTTCATTATGTTTTCTATACTATAAATTGCTAATTTTTAAGGAATTAAAAAAAAACATGTATTCCACTCAAAGCAATTCAAACTACAAATATTGGTTTATAACAAAAATACAACGTAAATATCCCCAGGCTGTACTTTTGTAAGTGTGGGATGTACTCAAACTGAGCCTACGCATAATTAAGCTTTTATATCAGTTGTCGCCTTAGGCTATAAGATTTGAACATCAAATTAACAAAATTACTTCAAAAGGAACTTCAAATACACGCCTACGAATTCCCTTTTTATGTATTTTGATAAAATCTTTGAATGCCAATTGAAAATCCATAGATTATACAAATATAAAAGTCACATCTGGAATTATATCAGAATTAAAAGAAAGATCCAGGAAATTGATAATAACGTAGTGATTTAAGTGACATTTGTTACACCTTATAGACAAACAGAAGTTTCGTCGGTCCCCCCTCATTTGGGATTGCTTTTAGGGTTAGTAAACAAGGGGTTCTGACCTTTAGAACATCTCACTTATAAAGGATAGGAGTGTTGTAATGGTGGTTGAAAACAAGGGATACTTGTTGCCACACAATTTGAAATTAAATCGACCACTTTAAAGACTAGAAGGTGTCATGATTACAGAATTAGATTTGTTTGTTTGTTTATTGTTTCCCGTTCGGTAGAGTTGCAATCTCTGCAGTTTGTTTGGACTGTTTCCAGTTTGTTCTGTTTCGTGATATAAGTCGACAAATAAATCTCAATTACACGCTTCACTTATAAATGTTGGCCCAGTTCTTAAATTAGTTAAAGGGTCGATTTCGAAATTTCTAAATAACGTTGGAGATAATCCGATAATCCTAATCAAACATGAGTGCACTCAAAATTTTGTTTGGAGAAGGCGCTATACATAATAACAGTATTATCATCCACTGTCTCATGAATAGTCTTGAAGTGGGATTTTCTCATAACTTAAAATAGAATCACTTCTTTGTAATTTTGGGGATTTTAACCTCCTACGTTAACCTCATGCGTGCATCCATGTAATCAGAATTGATGTAAATAGACCATATATTATGTTGCTAGACTTGAATTTGTGAGAGTGCAGAGAAAATGTACGTATAGAATATCGACGTCGACAAACATTAACTTATTTGTTTGCTGAAATAAAGAAAAATATTCAAAATAAATCAAATGATGAGACCAGTCGAGATTAAAACACTAATGGTCGATGGTCCATAAGCCGATGAGCACAAGGGCAATCGATTATAAACACCGCCCCGTGTGAATACTAATAGTAATAATAACGGTCGATGGCACCAACAACCGATTATTACAACCGTGGGTTAGTTTGTAAATAAAACTTCTTTTCCGATGCTTTAACTGCCTTAAATGCCTTGGTTTTGATGCAATTTTATTGAAATAACCAATGGTTAAATAATCGGCAGTTGATGGGGGCATAGTCATACGCCTGTGACGATGCGGGTGATGAAAATTCAATATTTTTTTTAACTTTGGAAAACCAGGACACTCATTTACTTTTGTTGCTTCTTTGATAAAGGGTAGGAAAGAAAAGTCAAAAGTCAAAGTACAACTTTAAGTTTTATTCGCACAGACAATGATTTTCACGAACAGCGAACCTTAACAACTGGTAGTCGATAGGCGGGTGTCCGTAACCGAGTTGGTGTGTTTTGGCTACAAATCTTCTGGAAAGAACGATCTAACAAATGATGTAGGAACTTGATAGGACGCTCTCGTACGATTAAAAGGATTGCGGAGTTTTACAGGAGCCTAATGAGATTGGTAAGATCTCAGAGTAGCTCTCGTATACTGAAAAGGGTTAAGGACTGTTGCAGGAGCCTAATGAGCTTAGTGAGATCTCAGAGTAGCTCTCGTACAATTAAAAAGGAATCCCTTTGCTCTTCTGATCCATTGTATTTATACAATAATTTTGGACAACCCAAAAATAAAAGAGATTTCTTTTGTCAAATTATATCAACTCCCCACTACAATTTTAAGTTTGATTGGTCGGACGTGGTTCATAAGAACCCTTAACAGATTCTACATCTGTACTCACGAGAATTTTAATTATTACGATTTTTTAATATTTCTGTAAGCCGCACCGTGGCGGCATTACAAGGAAATATGATATCGGTCTTTTAAATCCCGACGCCCTAAGACCATAGACACGTTTGACTGCACCAAAAAGTTATTGCGGCTTGAAACCTTATTCTGGACACCCACCCTTCCAATAAATAACCTGGAAATATGTATAAACATCTGGAATATAAATACACCTAACGAAACGTTTCATTTTACGGGTCATATAGTTCTTAACTAATCTACATAATTCCTATCCTAAAATATTACAGTTGAACATATGGTAGTTTAAAGTAAAACATATACATATATAGCAATTAGTCTGTTTGTCTTTATTAACTGAAAAATAGTATTTCCGAACTTGCGCACGCTTACACGCCGTAAGGCATTGAGTAAGAAGCGAACGTAACTACCAAAATTCTAATACCCAGGATATACACCCAGATGCAAGTTAAAATGGGGCAATACAAGAATTTTGGTCTTTCGATTTTTATTGTACGAGAGAAAATCAAAAGGTAAAGGCAGCTGTTAAATTAAGTGGTAACCGGGACAGAGAGAAACTGACATTACCTGTTGAGTAGTGAAGGGTTAAGTCGTTCAATTGTGATGTACGCGCACATGTGGTTCATCAAATTCATCGCACTTTAGAACAGTGTCTCAGCCCGACAGTCTCCAAGTCAAGTTAACTCCTCTCCAAGGCAGTCTTGTCAAGAATGAATATAACAAAGAGGATGTTAGGAAAGTCACCGACAAACAGTTACACCCCTCGCGCCCTAGAAGTCCATAAAATACCTGTACACCCCAGGCTACTGCCTTCTTGCTCTACATTCGCCAAGTTACTGATCGCATAGATAGGATTCTCAAAAAACATAACATCAAAACCGTCTTCAAACATCCTCCAAAAGTGTCACAAATACTCCCTTCAGTAAAAGATAAGCCTCCACCCTTGTCATCAAGAGGCGTCTACAGTATCCCCTGTTCTTGTGGTTTAGTGTACATTGGAGAAACTGGTCGCTCAGTACACAGACGTATTTGTGAACACAAACGTTACTTGAAATCTGGTCTTCTCTCACACTCAGCTGTTGCTGAACATCATCATGAAACTGGCCGTAAGATCTTATTCGAAAAATTCTCGATCATCGCCAATGCCCCTTATTTTTTCAACAGAAAAATCCGTGAGGCAATTGAAATCATCAACAACCCTAACAACTTGAATCGTGACACTGGTTATCACATATCAAACATATAGAATTCCGTAATATCTACTGGCTCTGCCCCCGTCACTTCTAACCAATCATCGTCTTCATCCGTTACGCTTGGCCAAGCACAGTCGATATACATTCACTGCCTTTTCTGATTTTTCTCAGAAGGGTTTCGCCTCTGGCTTGCTTAATAATTACCCAGCACAGTGAGCTTAAAATGAACGATGAATGTTGTTGAGGAATTCAGCCATTTACAGAACAGCA
Organism: Melanotus villosus; assembly: GCA_963082815.1. NCBI lineage: Eukaryota > Metazoa > Arthropoda > Insecta > Coleoptera > Elateridae > Melanotus > Melanotus villosus. Next base: position 96,262,210 of record OY720419.1, on the reverse strand, counting down.
CTTTGCTTTAATTCAAGTAACAGCTACTAGGTCGAAAACATGGACGCTTCTTTCCAAGATTGCACCATCGAAGAACAGCATGGCGTAGTACGGTTTCTTTGGGTAGCGGAAGTGAAACCTGTGGGAATTTACCGTCGAATGTTGGCTCAGTATGCATAGAGCACCATGAGTCAACGAAAAGTTAATGAGGGAGTGAAAAGGTTAAAATCGGGTTGAACACGTGTAACTAATGAAGGTCCACAAAACCACAGACAGACGACTAACGGTGTCTCAAGTGGTTGCACATTTGGATATCAGCTATGAATTCGCATATGTCATACTGTATGATGATATAGGATACATGAAAGTCTGTGTACGGTGGGTTCCCAAGGAGCTTACTGTTGTGCACAAGCGACAGCGCGTGGAGATTGCGACCCAGTTCGTTGGAAGGTATGAAATGGGTGCAGCATTATAATCCGGAGAGCAAAGACAAAACATGGAATGGAGGTATCCATTCTCTTCAGCGCAGAAGAAATTCAAAGGGCAGCTTTCTGTAAAGAAAGTCACGTTAACGCTCTTTTGGGCCAATTCTAGTGCATTTCTAAAGGTATGGGCAAACAGTGAACAGTGCTAATTATCATACAGTGTTGTAAAATAAATTTAAACCTGCAGTTCGCAAGAAAGAAGAGGAATGCTGTACAAAAACATCTTGCTGCACCATGCCAACGGTACTTCGAACTTCTTCGACATCCTCCTTATTTAGCGTCACGCGATTATCACACCTTCAATCCTCTGAAGGAGGTATTGCGCCGTCGCAGATTCACTTCTGATGAGCAACCATAATAATGATTTATGGAGCCGAAACCCGTGCCAAAACCACCAAAATGATGTAACTCTTGAGTACACCTGAAATTAGTACCTTAAGAAATGGATGACGAAATTTACGTTGAAAGGGAAATAAGTAACTCATATTACCCTTTCCTGCCCTAACTATTGCTGGCGGATAACTGCTAACCACCGAACGAATATCATATTGATGAATATGCTGCCATTCTCCTGAAGTGCCATACGAAGCTCCTTTATGGTGGTTGGTGCTCCTTTACAACTTCCCCTCAGCAATCAGCATGTCCCAAACATGTTCTATGGGATTTGCACCAGCGGAATATGCTACCCATCCTAATTTTTCTATACAGTCGTCTATCAAGAAGGTATTCAGTGACCCGCCTCGCTATGAGGAGTGTGGCGTTTTCTTGCGTCAGCAGAAAGTCATCGCTGCTAATTGGAAAAATAATATAGAACCATATGATTTCCCAAAACTTCCGCAATATACGGTTGTGCCGTCCGGGACCCTTCATCAGTAGTTCTATCATTTTTTTCTTTTTAACATTATCCTTCCTTTGAAGCTTTTCATCTAATGTTATATCTAGATATGTTGCTGGGAGTATGCTAGACATATTGGTTCATAAAGTTTACATGATTTGACTTGCTTTCCTTCACTTTTATTTGCCAAATTTCAGCTCCTACGTTAATGCTACTTATTAATGCCTTTTCGTAATTTCAGATGTCGTTTCTGTACTGTCTTCAACAGCCATTCTTACCATTCCGCGAAACCGTCACATCTAGGTTTGGGAGGTCGTTGTTAAATAACAACGAAAGTACAGTATTTAATACGCTGCCTTGGAGGAAGTCGGCTTAGTTGTTGCAGATTGATTCACATTTTATAACAGGCGGAAACTTCATATTTAAGCACAAGGTGTCAACTAAGAGTAAGCAAAACTTTCGTTTTCAAATTCTCCCATAAACTACTTAACTTTTACTTACTATGTCTCAAAAAATAAAAAGATAAACTAAAGGCTTAAGGAAGTTATGTGGATAACATAAGTCAAGCTACGATAACCGTAGAAAAAACGTAGATAGTTATGTATTAATAAATATGACACTAAAAGAGTTAGTTTAAAAAACTGTATAAAATATAAATAATCAGAGTAAACAGAGTTAACCCATGTATGATAACAGACAAAACATCGAAATATTAGATCACTTTACCTGGGAACCGATCTCATCAAAAATGAACTAGAAGAAGAACCATCCTTGATCTCCTTCTTCTGCGTTTTTTACCGGATTCAAAGTTGGCTAATTTTGCTCTTACGACGTAGATTAGCAACAGTCACGCCATTATATACAAGGTCTCTCTGGAACTTTTTGTTGTGGGCTTTTTCCGTCTGTTGTGGCTTTTACCATTCTGTTGCAAGCCTACTGCATAGTCTATTTTTCACTGCTCTATTACACTTAGAAAAGTTTCTTTTTCGATAGAATGGTGTATTACCTGTTATCATTATTAATGCATTCATCCCAGTGGTTCTTAAGGGTCCTTTAGTTAGTTAGAATGTCGTAATTGATTTATACATGATTTGTATTGTCTTGCTTAGCATTTTACTGTTATGGAGGCACTCTTCCATAATTATAGAGTTTTTACATGTTCAGATTTAACTGCTGGTTTATTGGCTTGTTTTACGTCGCTTGTTGGTCACCATAGCGTAAGATTTAAGTCTCTAAGGTTTTATATTAGTTGCAGGTCTAATTTAAAACTTGACTTACTGGCGCTTAAAATAAGGCTTAGTGAGGCGATGCTTGGCTTAACTAGCTTAAATATACTTAGGCTAAGGTTCAACTTAACACTGTTCTAAAGTCCCAGTCCTTTGTAATTAATGGAGATAACTTATCCTATGATGTTGTTATCTACAGTCACCTTACAGCACAGTAGTATTTTAGCTATGATCATATTTATGGGCGTTTGTAATAGTCATGGAAAACGGAATTTACTTCGGATTTGCCAAAGCTTTTGTATCAAATAATTTACTCCATGGAACAAAAACGCGAGTGAACAGTGTCAAATGCGAAATTGTTTTGCCGAAATGGAAAATAAATCTTTCGCGGAAGAAGGCATACGTTGTAAACATAGCAAACAGCAACCTAATTGTAATTAAATTTCTGCAATAAAAGAAATCGTCAAATTTGAGCGGAGCTTACCTAAACATGGCAAAGAGATACCAGCAAACTACCAGCAGATTGATGGTAACTTACAACAATAGGACGTTGATCACAACACAAAGACATCAATATAATTTATCAGATTTGGTGGGAAGCTCGTGAGACAAACAGGTATTAGGATCAGTTTATGGGAATAACATTTGCAGGGTCCACTACGATCACCAAAACTACCAACGACATAAAGATTTACCTCTGTCGGAATTTGTTAGAATTTAGAAGTTAAAATGCGTGGAACATTTGACTAACGGGAGTTAAGAAAGAATCTCCAAAAGAAAAAGTATGCCATAGACGACAAAGGTGAAAGACTTTTGTTCAGGACATAGGACAAGGATAACGCACGATAAGAAAGTACGAAGAAGGAAACTAGTAAAGATCAGGATCTTATTTGAAATGTAGAACCATAGGAAAAGTAACTAGCTGTGAAATCTCCATGAACAACTAACAATGTAAAAACAGCTATAAATAATAGTCAGAAACGTAAATTATCTTCGATTTCTTTTCTAATTTTTCTTTGTCCTGTAGATCTACAGACAAAGTTTTTGTTTTTTTATTTATCTGTTCGGGGTTGCTGTCAAGTTTTCTTTTGTTATTTTTATTTTTTAAGTGCTAACCCTTTCCTTTATGGAGTGTTTTTATTTCTTTGATATGCTACCATAATAACTTAAAAGCGTAACAATTAGGAATAATCTTTCTTAAAAGTTACTATGTATGTAAGTAGTTATAATTGCAAATTTTCGATAAGACTTTTCCCAAGGTACTATTTCTAAAAAACAATTATTTCCTTTTCCTAGTCTAAGTCCGTAAACAAAGAAATTATCAAAGGAATTTAATTTAAAAATATTTAATTATCTCGCTTTCCCGTTTACAGAATAAAAACACAAGTGCGATATAAATTTGCTACAGTTTGAATACATAAAATAATGTTTTTTACCTCTAAATAAGCAAACGAATAATGAAGTCTCTACAACGGTTTGCTTTTGCTTTTAAAGTTTAAAATAAATTGTATTTACGTTTACGTTTACGTTTTCTACGATCATGACAAACATTAAATGGCATTAAACATGCTTTAAAGGGAACAGCTCTTTACTTTTATGTAAATTTTTAAATTGCGAAGTTCTCCGTTTTGTTGTGCAAAGGAAAAGGCTTGTAAAAGCTATCTGAAAATTGTGCCGATTTCAATTCCGACGTATAGTTGTGTTGTTTGAAGACTACGTTATCAGTCAGAACCCAACAAGATCTTACGAACTCCGGAAGGATTTAAACGTTATTTTATCATTACTTTTTAATCTTTACCCAAGTTACAATTCCTGATATCTACGGTTCGAAATATGGAAATATAGAATTTTGTGATGTTTCGATATAAGTGCGAGGATTGAGAACTAGTCTTTGTAGTATCTACCTTTAAGTACGTAATCTTCTTTTCAGGAACGTTCTAGTAAGATCAAAGCGACTGTAATTAAGCAGGTTCGCGGATTATTAATGTACAGAATACCAAATGTAACGGTAAGGTACTAGGTGATTATTTCCGTTTGCATTCTAGCAGAAAATTGAAGAAGTTAAAGGGAGATCCGCAAAAAATTATCCAAAAATATTAAACTTCAGGCGCACAAGAAATCCACAGCACTTTTTTTGTGGGGGTGCCGATCCGTATTTCAATTTCGAAATCTCACATCCCTTAAGTATCCATATCTTAGGTAAGGTAATTCCGTACCACAGGCGCAACATGCTCCAATAAGGGCTGCAATTTTATGGCACGTTTTCACGTACCGCTTATCTTTGAGTTTATAGTGCGCGTTATAAACTCGGTATTATTATGTGATCATCAAGCAGGATAGCGGGAGCACATTCAGGACGCTACCGCAACTCCAATTTCATCCAAAGGGACTATTTGTAGTAATGCGGTTAGGCCAAAGATATTGGTAGTCAATAGAAAGGTAGTAATAACTCCCGATCTTAAGATTAACGATTGGCGAGGTTCTCGTAAAGGAGATAAGGCAGCTCATTCGGGAAAATATTCACTTTGTTGAGGCTGAACGGTTCGTAATGTTCACATTTGAAATCGATTAGGCATATATTAATGTGCACATCTGTGCAGGAATCTTTGACGTACCAGATCATGTGTAAAGTGGTCTGCTGATATTAAACGTTTGATGTGTCCGTTCTCAATTTACTGCTGCTTGATTGACTGCAAATATTATAATTCGTGAAGCAGTAGTTAAAACAACCTAAAGCTGCAAATTACCGGGAATAACAAGGAGTTGGGTAGGTACATTTTTGTATGTTTAAAATTTTATTTTTCTTCAAACGTCATAAAAACGCGACATTGTGTCCTTGGATACATACAGTTAAACATTCATTTTTACTCCTAGGAGTAAAAGTGACAACTTTTTCTGCCTAGGATTAATCCAAATGAACCAATGACAACTCGTAATTTTTCTGTTTTTATAACAAAGCAACCCGCAGCAATGACAGCTGGTAGCGTATGACGTTCATTTTGGACTTTTTTTAAATTTTCTTACTGAATTGCTTTTAATTTATGCATTTGAAGAAAAAGTAAGATGTGCTATTCGGAGTAAAAGTGATTTTGTGTGCCTCGCATGAAATTGTCCGACTCGCTTCGCTCGTCGTTCATGCTCGGCACACAAAATGACACTTTTACTCCTAATAACACAATATACTATTAAATTTCAAATACTAAAACGAATCATATATACAGGGTGGGCTATGAAACGTGTAGCCAGAAACTCTGCTAATATCCAAGTCGCTACAAGGGTTCGTTAAAATTAACTGTTCCCAAGATATTTGCCACTGACGTAAATCATGCAATATTTTATTTATTATTTCAATAATCTTTAATGCAGGTAGTAGGCTTGAATTTAAAACCAAATAGATACATATTAATATATTATTTTTGAAAGCAACTAATGTGATGTAGAGCAATAGTAGATCACTGAGGTATTTTTTATTTAAAAGGTTGTGCAAAAGATAATGCAATCGTTTGTTTCTTTAACTGATATAACTTGTATAAAAGTTGTATAAAAAGTTGGACCTTTTTAAGGTATTAAGGGTAGTAAAAGTGAAATTCTTTTAGGAGATACATTAAAATCGAGGGCGGGTTATTGTTCCCATCCTAAAATTTTTTCTTGTGAATGTTTCAAAAACTTTGGAAATTATAGAACGAAAGTATATTAACATTTGGGATTTCACGCCCTTGATATTACATTTTAAGACTAAGGCAATTATAGGCAAATTGTAATATTTTGACCTGAGGAATCTACTGTTGCACTGTGTCCCATCACTTAATGACCACCCTGTATTTAACTAGTATTTGTTATTACAGGGTTATATTTTTCATGTAGGAAGAGTACTCAAAATTTAAACATAGATGATTTAGAGCTATGAATATAATATATATTTCCATGAATGCGCCATTCGTGAAGAAGCGAAGAAATGAATCTCGTAACGCATTATGGCAAATAAAAAATTGCAAGAGCACAAAGCTACAGCACGTATTTCTTGTTTTGGTTATTTTTAGATGCTCACAACACGTGATGGCTATTTTGAAAAGACCAGGATGCAAATTTTCGGTCTTTGGATGTTTGCATTGTTCAGAATACATTATGGCCAATTGGGCGAGTTCGGTCTTTGATCTTACCATATACAGATATAGGGCATCTCATTTAAAATAAAAAGCTTGATACGATTTTTTCTTATAAATATCTGCAAACGCTCTGCGAAGATGGCAGCATGTCAGTCAGTTGTCTAAATTAAAAACAGGGGTGGTCCTAAAGCGGAGCTATGAGGAACTCTACTGACAATTCCTTGATTAAAACCCTAATAACTAAACTATATTGTTTTCTGTTTTAGAGATACCACTGCTTGCAGCTTAAATGATCAGGAAGGTAACATCTTATAATCTTTTAACTTTTCCCAGAGAGTTTAAAATTCTTTATGGTGTCTGTGTGGGTGTGTGTGTGTGTATGGTCATCAGCTAAAGCTGGTTGGTCGCAACCTTACAATCTTTTCTATTTCTGGCTCTGACTTTTAGTTCCTGGTGGGTGTCACAGCCCATATCTTCCATAATTCGACGATCTTCCCTTCCATTTAACCCTCAATTATATTAATTAGCAATCCCTCTTCTTCTTATTTCATGGGCAATAAATCTGTCTCTTTTTTTGTGGTACCTATACATACATATAATAACTAATACCGTACATTACTGCCAATTTATCTATCATAATAATGAATGGCATCTTTTGGAACACTCTCCACTAAAACTAAACTAAGCATTGAAGAACAGCCTATTCGTTTAAAAAAAATGCATTATTTGACCTGGAACGTTTCCAATATTTATGATATTATTGGTGATATGGAAATAAAATGTAAAAAGCTTCTAAAATGCTTCCAAATGGAATTAAAATACATATAAAGCTAATTAAGATTTGAAAACCAGATTAGAATAAACTTTTCGTAAGCAAAAATGTCATATTATACAGCTTTAAAAACCTACAATGCTATAATCGCACCTCCCCCCCCCCATCTTCTTTAAGCTAGAAATATTAAGAAGGGAATCTCTTAATTTTAGTTAGGAGCTCTGCTATACTTTGATTGGTGTTCTTTTCTCAACATATTTATATAAAATAAAACAGAAGCCATCATTTTATAGCCCGTTATTTCTCAAAATATTTCCTTAACAAATAATCAATATCTGATGTCTATCATTTCCTCGTTTTATGTACGTATTTTTCCATATGCGAACTTTTATTAGGTATTACTCAATCGTTTCCTATAAAAAGGTTGCATCATTTTTATTTTATTACACTTTCAAACGTTCTTTTCTGAAATTTTACATATTTTTCTACTTTTCTCTTAGTTTCCCATCCGTTTCAGCCTTTCAATATCGTACATTATTTCGGCCATTCTTTATGTTTAGTATTTTACTGTGGGAAGCTTTAGATGAACCATATTTAATTTCGTACGATTTTTTAACGTTACGGTAACCACCGCACAATCTAATTTTTTATGGTGTTACTCGTGTTTGTTGGATTTTTGTCTGATGTAGCCTAGAAAAAAGCATTGCTAGTTTAAGTAAGAATGATTTGTATTAAATACGAGGGAAAATCAAAGCGTAAAGGCAACTCCATTGCTGTTTTAAATAAATATAATCTCCTAGAAATTCCACCCACTTTATATCGTTTCTTTAACCTCGCCGAGTTTTTAGTTGCTATAATTTGTTTTTGGTGGTACTTGTTGGTGTAAAGGGTCGAAGGTAATTTACAAGTTACCCATTTCAATTTTGATTTGCTCTCGTACGTCTAGTGTTTTCAATAAGTTTAGGTACTTAAAAAAAAACAGACTCTACATATTATGTAAACTGTAATTTTAAAGATCAAATTAAACTCGTTCACTTCTGCCTCATAGATATTTTATGGGTAATTTGTTGCAGTCGTCAAATGATCTGTAATAAAATTCAAACCATCTACCTATGTGATTTAATAACAAAATGACATTCAGCAAAATGTGGACGGAGTAACTGTCGATTCTTGTTCTGCCTGGCTCTTGGAATTGACCCAATTACTCTAAATCACAGTAACCTTGCTACTGTGGATAAATTAGGGATAATAATTCGGGGGTCGCTCTAAATGGAGTATGGAGTCATTCATTAATTAAATCCCCAGTCTTCTCTATAATAAACAGTATTGAATTCTATAACCTTATTTGTTCCGAATTGTATTTGTCCTTATCAGTTCTAACCTAAGGTAAATAGGAATGGCATTAATGTTTGCGGTATAACTTCACAGTTCTGGGAATATTAAATTTGTAGATAGGAGCACTTCGGTGCTATATCGCCTTTATTTGTGTGGTAGCTTTATATATTTATGTCTTTTCTTAATATGTCACTTGGAATTGTATTCTTTAATCCCATTTATTTAGCATATCCTATTTTAGGCCTTGCATGATCTTTAGCCAAGAGTAATTCTGGTTACTGTCGCCACTTTGCAATAGACTTTAATGTGGTTAAATGTTCGTACTTCAAACTAGAACATTTTATAATCGTAATAGAAGTAATAGGGACGAACCTCTAGCTTCTGAACACCATACGTATCCTTGTCATTCTACAAAGAACTAATATGTTTATCCGCCGTGCACAGAAGTAACATCAATCAGCGAAGGATAGGCAGAAGGCAGAACACTTGTTATAGACCATACTAATTCAGATGTAGATAATATACGATATATATCTTGCAGCTTACAGTTTAGCCCATAAAGCTTTTCATGTACAATGATTTCTTTGGAAGGAGATTAAGAGGAAAACGGGAAGTCGCCCAAGAAGAAGGTAGAACGTAGAACCGGAACAGGCCTTAAGGACTAACCCATGAAAGTTCGTGATGATGAATTTTCCTTTTCAAATTCATAAACTTGATTAAAGTTGAATCTGTACCTATTTAAGGTAGCCCAATGACTTTGTGATTATTTGCAGTTTTATGTTTATCATATTTTAAGAAGGAGTAAGGTTTGCTATAAAAATATTAAAAACATTAGGTGAGGAACATGTCCTCTGATGTTCTGTTTTTATTGTTGCAGTTCAACGAAGAAAAATGTTCAAACTTTATCCTTTGTCAAGTAAATTCTTCCACTGAGAATGACAACTTGGTTGCCGAAATATATATTCAGTATTAACAATTTGTTGTGCTTTCCAAGGTCCAGCAGACCACCTTTGGTCTAATTGTGGTTTATATCACTAGATTTCGTACTGAAAGCTTCAGAAGTGCCCAATTTGGATTTTTAAATTTGAAATTTAGTTGTGTAATGTTTGGTACTACTCTTCGTACGACCTCGATGATGTAGAGTGTGTAGACAAATAGCAGGGTTATCTTCTAACTTACCTTCTATGGAAAGGTCTCAGTTTCGATACCAATCCTGCGTGCTTTTGATTGTGCAAAACAAACAGTTTTTCCGACACTACATCTTTTTTTACAACATCAACCTCAGAACAGGTCCGAATTTTTTGTTTGTTTCTGAATTTCTAATTTACATATATGATTTTCAAAGGCAGTTATTGTAAAGATCGGTTAATGTCATAACTTGTATTTACTCGAATATTTATTTACATATTTATTGTCGGAGCTGTAACGATGCGGAGGGTTGAAAATTCACAATTTTCTGTAACTGGTGAAAACCCCCGAAGTTTTGGATGCTCGTTTGTTTTTGTTGTGTATTTGTAACCCAGTCTTTTATAAAGGGTAGGAAAGAAAAGTCAAAGAAACGCAGATATCAAACATATTATTTGTATATTTATTTCATTAAATTAGTTATGCCGACTCCAGTGAGGTCCCTCAAGGGTGGATAGCTGGTGCGGACGGCGTAGACTCAACTGAATGGTCGGTGCGGATGCCGCGGGTGCTGATAGAAGGATGGCGTCCGAAGGGTTTTGTTTTATAGTATGTACGTTTGTGTTCCTGAAAAATAAACAAAGGGTGTAGAAATGTAGGAGCCTAGTATGACTTGTGAGGTCACAGATTAGCTCTCATATGGTAAGAGGTCGAAGGAGTGTTATCGAAGCCTAGTGTGACTTGTGGGGTCCTAGAGTAGCTCGCGTATGTGGAGTAAGGAATGGAATGTTATCGGAGCCTAATATGACCTTTGAGGTTACAGAGTAGCTACCATACTGTTAGTAAGAAAAATGGTCCCTCTGATCTTCTGATTGATCAATGGTATTTATACAATTATTTTGGACAACCCCAAACTAGAAGGGGTTTCTTTCATCAAATCAAATCGAACGTTAGGTTGAAATTTAGCCCTGATTGGCTGACCGGTTTTGATACAAAACAATTCATAAGAAGCTAATTTTTCTAGAAATGCTTTTATATTACTGCGGAGATTTTTAATTCCGCTTGTAGTGTCGCAATGTATCCTGATCTCTTTAACAATTATTGGTAATTTGCTACGCTAGCTTACTTTAATGCATCTGGTCAAGCATCCATCTTAGCTAGGACAAGGAAATACCCTTTTCGGACACCATCCCTTCAAAGAACTGGCCTGAAAAAGTAATTGTTACTCCTGCAAAGAAAACATTAATTACAATACAAACGAAACGTTTGATTAATAGCCATGTACCCTTAAGTCAATTTACATCTAGCATCTGAAAACTGTTTACAGAATCGCCCTTAATATTACTTAAAATCCTTTACATAAACTAAAAGAAAAACCAATAAGTCCTTATTTTAAAATGTTTATAACATGCGCGCCGTTACAGAGCCGAACACTTCAACTCATATAACTCAAAATCTTCATTTCTACAATTTCATATAAGACTGCAAACTTTGAACCGCAGCCCTACATCTAGATGTTTACTGTTTCTTTTAAAATTCCTTCTATTATGTTCTAGTCTAGTATTTCACTTTTTTCGCTAAACTTTTCGTAAATATTTTCAATGAGATTTTATAGTACATGGGTTTCAAAAGCTTCCTCCCAAAAGTATTGTTGGGTTTTCAGTTTCAGACGCAAACACAACGTCCGTAGTTTAGTAAAGCTTTAACCTTCAGATTTTGGTTAATAAATTTTTCGACGGCTTCAGAAATCGTATAATAATTAGGTTGCCCTTTTCAAATTTTCGGATTCACATAGCCTGCTTTTTGCAATACAAATACTAAAATAAAACAAAATTGAGGCGCATATCATGCGCTGCTATTTGCTAGGTATATGTAAGTAGTATCTAAATTTGCATAAATGGTGATCAAAAACATAAAGTAGAAGCTGCACTGTTATGAATTTCAAGTAAACTTTTGAATTGCCAACTCAAACAGTATTTCTTGGACATGGTTGTATATTTACATTTTACTAAAAAGAAACTAAAATACGAATTTACAAAATATACGAAACCAGTCAAAATTAAATAAAAATATTTTTGGGAGTGATCCAAAAATAAAGTTGGTTTGCTATGTTGTGTCCGGGACATTGAAAAAGGGAGAACATAAGTAACTGACGTTAGTAGCTAGATTTACTAGCATGGGGAAAAACAATAAATTATAACAACTTTTCTTAAAGAATACATTGTTCTGGTCAAAATATGAACATTACTCCTAAGACTCGTACCCAAACATTTTTCGCAATAATTATACTTTACGATTGATTATAGTGCTATACAGTTTCGAAGTCAAATAGCTCTACACAGTGAAATCAAGAAGATTCAAGTCCGGTGGGCAAACAGGCCACTGATTGGTTGCATTTGCACCTCTACGGAAGCATCGGTGAAATCACCTTCTAACACAGCCTGTAAAGTAGGATGCATCTTCTCCTTACGGTGCCTATCCGGTACGGATGTTGGCGACCAACATGGCTATTCTAACTTTATTGGTTGCAGCTGGAAAAAGTACCGTGGTTGTTAAGGAAAACCATTGTCTTAGATTTTGAAGCCAGGAATTTCGTCTTCTCCCCGGGCCTCTTCTTCCATATATTTTACCTTGTAAAATTAGCTGCAATAAGTTGTATCTTTCTTCGTTTCTTGTGATGTGACCTAAATATTTGAGCTTGCGTTGTTTTACTCTGAGAAGGATTTCGCTTTCTTTGTTTAGTTTTCGCAAAACTTCGATGTTGGGAACACGGTCTACCCAGGATATTCTCAGTATCCGTCTGTAGCACCACATTTCGAAAGCCCCAAGCTTCTTCATTGTTGCTTCAGTCAGTATCCAAGATTCAACTCCATAAAGAAGGACTGAAAACACATAGTTAGCACCGTAATAGTCGTATTTTGGTTGCTAATGGTAAGTCACGGCTCCTAAAGACATTTGCCATTTTACTGAAAGATGTTTTGGCGTTGCTTTATCTCTTTTGAGTGGTCCCATTGCTCGTTAATGTTGGTACCCAGTACCCAGGTAAGTATATTTAGTCACTCTTGTTACTGGTTGTTGGTTTATCATCAGTTGTCCAGGGGGAATTTGGTCTTTACTTATCATCATATACTTTGTTTTTGTAATATTGAATTCATGCATATTTCAGATAGCTGGTTTTCCAAAAACATGTTTCTGTTCAGGTTCCCTGGTAAAATATGCTTTTTATATAATAATAAAATTCCCTTTTGAGAGATCAAATTTCCCTCATTTCGAAATTTCGGGCACCAGTTTACGTATCAAACTGATCTTAATTTTTTAAATCACTCCCTGGGATATTTATGTTCCATTTTGTTGTATTCTGTTTTAGATCACCATGTATAAATATACATATATTAATGTATGAACATAATAATAAACGTAGAACTTTGGCCATTAATACAATAGTTTTCTTAAATTTGTATTAAGCATAATAGTTTGCTAAATTGTGGAAATTCTATACATAGAGAAATATTACCTTCGCAGCCTTTAAACCAATGACCTAACAGTTACACATCCCCAAATTCACAATTGGCCTCTGCTTTCAGTTATTTATTTCTGATTTTCCTAGAATTTGATCAGCAAAAAGTTTAGGGTTGAGAGAAGGCGTTAGTGGAAAAATCGCTTAGTTATAAACGTAAGAGCTAGGACTGTCAAAAGATATCGTTTGAAGATGCCCTAAAGGTTTAAACCAAACATGTTTACTAACTATTGAATAATTAGTTTCCAGAATCACTATCACTATAGTATACCCCCAAATCTAAACGAAAACGTTTTTGACGACTTCTCTTAATGCCCCTGGTGTCGTTATCTTAGGTATTTGATCCGAAGCTTATTCATAAAATTTGGTGTTCTTGACGCACTATATCGTCTGTAAATATTTGTCAATTGAATTTTGATACACCCTGTATATGTTCAAGGTGTGTTAAAGAACTTCTTTTAACCTGATACCGTTGATTAACACCTTCTCAGTATATGAAACACAATTATATCACCTTGCACATTTTTTATTTTCACTCTCTGTTACTTTTGCTGTTCTTGTTCTCTTAATTATGTTTTTCAAATTCTGGTTCTATCTACTTGAGACCGTAATTTTGACAATCGCTAGGGTACCCCTTTTTGTGAAAGGAGGTTGCTAAGTACCACGGTCTACCAGTCCTTTGCTTCTTTGTTTTCCTGTGGATATATTGTTGACCTTTTTCATAGATTTATTTTTCCTGTTTCACCCTTATAATTCACTATACTTGGTGTTTTACCGTCTAAACCTGCAACTTTTGCTAATTTTCATTTGCTTAATGCTGATTTTATTTATTTTTCGTTATCATCATTCTTTACGGAGATAATGTCACTTGTCACTCTCTTATATTTATACAATTGTGTCATCAATTCGTGCAAAATATTGTTTTTCTACTCCTACTATTGAAAGTTGATCTTTCCACATGATTTTTAATGCTGAAAGCAATTGTTTGTCGAAACTGTGCGACAAAATCCAAAAGTGTGTTGCAAAGTACTTTGCAACACACTTTCAAAATGGCGCCGGTTAACTGTATGGTTTGTTTATATTTGTGATATGTTTATTTTCATAGCAACGGACTTATTTCCATAGTGACCATAGTTTTCATGAGCATACTTAATATTCCACAAAAATTATAAAATTTGTTTTAAAATATTAAATAGTGAATTAAATGTCTTTCTTCTGTAGGAGTAGAAAAAATAGTGTGTAATAACACTTGTTGAAAGTGTTTTGCAAAACTCAAATGAATGCAGCCTTCGACTTCGTCTCAGGCTGCAACCTTCATTTTCGTTCTGCAAAACTGTACTTTCAACACTTGTTATACAAATTACTATTTTCTACAACCACCATGGAAAGTGGGATTTTCAGACTTCGTCTCCATAGATACGAGTATTGAAAATGAGTGTTTGCCGAACAAGTGAAAATTAGCGTGCGGATTAATCTGGATTTGCGTGCGGAAAGTAAACTTTCCACACTCAAATTTTGATTTGCGTGCGGAAAGTAAACTTTCCACACGCTAATTTGTTTACTTTCCGCACGCAAATCAAAATGTCATAAATGACATTTTATGAATGTCAGATTTGATTTTGCAGAAATATTTAAATTTTTTGTGGTTGTAGAAAAAATAGTGTGTAATACATGTGTTGAAAGCTTGTATTTGCCACACTCATGTGACTGCAGCACTCACTGGCGTTCGTGCTGCAAACTTCACATTCGTGTGGCAAACGCAAGCTTTCAACACTTGTATTACAAATTACTATTTTATCTATCTATTAGCTTTTCTACACTCCCTTTTATTTCTTTATATCTCTTTTTTTCCTTTTAAGGCTGTCGTTGTCCTTTTAGGATGTTGTGAATATTTTTGGTTCGCCATTGTTTTAGTTTGTATCCTTTTCTTTATGCTTCATAATTTTGTCTTATGCTTGTTCGAAAATTCACATTCTTCAACACTTTTCTTCTTATTTACATAATTCACTAGGTCGATCCATTTTTATCAGTATTATGTATTTTTGACGTTAATTTATTAACGTTCTTTGGCTGCAAGAACGTTTTCTAAAGGAACTCAATTTTTTATAAATTTTGCAAATTTCAATTTTATTTGTGTGCTGTACTGCAACGCGGAATAACATAGCTCTAACCAAATACATAAAAGAAAACATTGAAAATTGTGCAGATGGATGGCTCTGTTTTGAAAAAGGAGTTCGTCAATGTACAGAAATTGGAATTAGTGAATCGAGCATATAATAGAAATTTCATCATTATAAATTATGAGTTTCCTGGATATATTTTGGTGTAGGAAAAATGTATAACGAAGGCGTTCGTTTCCACGAAATTCACTTTAATAGTACCTAAAGCTAACTAAAATCCTAGCATAGAGTAAATGAAGTTTCGGGAACGAATGATGGCCGCTATTTCAGCGAGGTAGGAGAACTCTTAGTAAAAAAAAGTAATGGTGGATTTTCCGACGGCCTAAAGCTAAAGTATAAATTGTGTGTCAAAGAAACACATTATGGCTAGGTTTATTATCAGGGAGTAAAAGGCAACCGAAACACAAAAGGTTCCTGTGTCGTCGTGTGATAAAATAAATTGTTTACCCAAAGCCAGTCACGTTTTCCAAATTAATTCAGTTCAGAAGATGAGCGCAATCAACAACGCCATCCATTTTCTGGGAACTTTTTATTCTAAACTACTTCATTGTAAATGGCAAGAGTTGTTTTTCACTTTGCAGTTTCCGCGCAATCGTCTACAAAAGAATTAGCATTTGAGCCTTGAAGTGGAATTGGAAATGGTATTTTCCTGTGAAACCGAGAGTGAAACTGTGTGTTGTGAAATTCTACAAATTCCTGCTTTTAGGAGATTAAAGAGCAGGGGACCTTTGAAATTTTCAAAGAAACATACTTCGGTGTTGTTGTTGGGGATCGAAATGCAAAACAGCTTTGGGCGTGTATTACGCTATCGCCCTGCTGCCCTTATCAGACCAATTACTACTGCAGAAAACTGCGCCGCCCTACGTACTCGTTCCGATATTTAAACCCTTTGAAGTAACGATTTAATTAACTGGGATTACGTTCCAGTGTCATGAACTATGTAATAAACAAACAAATGCGCCCCTTATCGACAGGTCGTTGCGAAAACCACGGCCATTGTGAATAACACCGCCACCGGGAATTAATACTTCACTCTTCTCACTTCTATATTATTATCCATAATATAAATACAGGTATAGAGCTCAAAGACTGGTACAGCCGATTACTGTCGTTCTTCATATATAAAACTAATTAAAAAGTACAGTTAGAGCTTATAGGAACAAAACATTCAATCTGTACAATAATGTTCACATTAATTTAACTAACACAACACCGAGAAGTTGGCTGAAACTAATTTAACTTTCTGTATTTTAAACACAAATCTGACAATCGTATTGACATTTGGCTAATAAGCCTTTTAAAATGTAACTCGAGTTATAAACGTCTGGGGAACTCAAAACTAGTTATTTCAGCTTCGAATCAGCGTTTCAATTTAGTTTTCAGCAGAAGTGAGCTTAAATCGGCTTAAATTACAAGTTAAGTTGATTTCAGCCATACTTGAGTCGTAGTTTTACGATACTAAAAACTAGTCTTTCATTTACATCCGCTCTAAAATACTAAATACTAACTCTTATGATTGCTTAACGTGATGTATACTGCACTGGAGCTAAGGCATGCTTCAACTTAACTTCTGCGCTAAAATTAAGAAGAGATCGTCCACTACCACTTGGCGAACTATTTGAACAATTACTTAATCCCGTTAAATGTCGGTATTCCAATCTAGATTTAAGCTAAAGTAGGCCAAAATTTGCTTAAGCCCTAATTTTAACCTACTTAAGCTAAGTTCTGAATATGCGCCCTTAGTGTCTGTCTCACAAAGTGAAATACTTACAGTAAATTAAACCTTATATTATACCTTTATAGGGCGATCATTACTAATATGTAAATGCTACCAACTACAGGCACTATCTTAATGTTAGAACTCATAAGTAATAAGGTGTTATTACCAGTTAAAATATCCTTTAGTAACTGTTTAATTTAGGACAGGGTAATAATTATTAGTATTAATTTATACAGTTTTTAGGTAACAAAAATAATGTCATTATGAATTGCAGCCATTGTTTCAGTATAAGGTTAGTTAAACCGGCTTAAACTCTGACTTAATTGAAATACGAATTTACTTAAAACTGATAGTTACTTCTACTCAGCCATATTAACAATTATTTCTGGATGTTTATCCCTAGCACTCAGCATAAAATTGAATAAATAAAGGATGCTAGCTGGTTGATTTCCAATTTAAAAGAGTAATTAAAATGATCACATAATAACAAATATAATTTCCATGTATGCTTATTACTGGAAAGAGTCTCTTAAATTATTATGTTGTAAAATACGTTCAAGCTTTAACTGAGTTAGTAGTAGCAAGGTTGCTGATCTTGAAGATATAGAAAATAACAACATTGTAAGCCAAACGCCGTGGGTGCGATCCTTGATGTAATCGTTGAAATTGTTAATGCAAGAAAAAGCGGAAATAAAATTTAAAGCTCCTACGTCGAATGGCATTTCTTTGGGTTCGTAAAAATTACAGTCTAGAGTGCTGAATGATTATGGCAGTCAACAAGCATTAAAATACTTGGTGCGTGCAAGCCTAGGCGTCGCCTAATAAATAAAAAATAGTCAGTTACATTTATTTAGGCAAAATAATTACAATAGCACTTACTTACTAATTTATCAGCACTACTGTTGCTGACAAGGAGCGGATAGCCGCATATAAAAAGTTTCAGTTTCTCACTTTAGGCACCTCGGGTTCGATTCCTTAGACCGGCGATATCCCCGTAGGAATTTATAGAATGTTGTACGCTTCTCCGGGCTTCAGAGGGCTCATCAAGCCGGTGGTTCCTGTTGTCATACTAACACCTTTGATAACCGTTAACCTCGCAATACTGCGACACCTCTTTCGATGGGCAACAACAAGGTTCACAAAACTCATATTAAGAACTAATAACAGGCCACTGTCCTAGGCTTCGGCCATAAGAAAAAGAAGCAGAAAAAAATTGCTGATTAAACTAAGCACTAACTTGATCTACTCCTAATTTACATACGTTGAATACACTTTATCGCTAGAAAATATTTATTTTAAACCACATGGGTCGCGCAGCTTTCGCTCGTTCGCGTGACTTCGTAGACTTTAGTAATGCTCTTACTAGGACCCATATTTATATATGCGGCTCTCACTTCAGTTTCGTGTATGCTAGAGACTTCTGGAGACTTCGAGAGTAATCAAGGCGTTCGCTATTCTTAACATGCTTCTCGATGACGCATCCCGTTGGAATTGAACTGTTGGAGATCTTGAAACACTATGATTGTTAACAAAAGTAGCATCGAAATTTAAGATTCGAAGATTCGACTTTATTTCGACTAAACAGTAAAATCGTGTATCTATAATAATTTCCTTTCATTCGATCCTGATGTAGAATTCAGATTTAAATTTCAAATACAGACACGAATTAGTTCTCGAAATTTCAAATATAAAATGTAAATTGTACGCCAGTTCAGTAAAATTAGACAAAGAATTGAAGAATTCGAAATTAAAGGTAATGATGGCCTTAAATTTAGAGTCAGGCATAAATCAAATGTTTTGTAGGTTCCAGATTCCAGGCTCCTATTATACAATTGTGTCAGAAAATAATTTTCACCAAAAATATGGAAAACAATAATCTATTAGTAACCAACTAACAGCAAGATTCAACTGTTCTCCTAAGCACTATTGTAACCATAAAGCCACTACAAATAAATACTATAGCTGATTCTTCTTAGAGTAGCTACCCTTTACAGGGCGTTGCCCATCCTCTCTCCATATGCATGCGGTGTGCGTGTCAAGTAGCCTACAGACATAGGGAACCTACAGTTTAACGTGGGCTCCAAACTGCTGCTTGCACTTCTACTCCAGAGAGGACGTTACTAGGCAGAATACACCTCAGTGGTTTGCCATTGGCGAGGGGAGCGGCCGGGTGTTTTCGGTCTATATGTGACCCTGGGAATCGAACCCGGGCCATCTCAGTGGTCAGACGCACGCTGAACCAACTGAGTCACAACCGCCTGATTAAGTGATTACCAATGCCGGGAGCACACTAGTCCAGCAAAGGCCAGGGTACAATTAAAATAAAAATCATAATAGGATATAAGTATAAATAATTAAATTTCAAAGAAAGTTGACGTACAACAAAAATCAAAATGATAACTAAACACAAGGACGCACAAGCCTGTTTGATTATAGCATATAAAAGTATTGATAATTAAACAATAAGTCCCTGCGGTAGAGTAAGATCTTACGTGTACTTTTGAACCAAATGTATATTATTATTGAAATAATAGTAGATTATTCTACAAGTAAAGAAAAGTGGCAGTTTGATTCACGAGCGTTAGCGAGTGAATTACAATTTCCACGAGCTAGAAAACCACTTTTCTTACGCGTTGAATACGCAATTTTTTTTGTGTAAGTACTAAAAGTTCGAATAAAACTAATTTTCTAGACAAATTTATCAAGGTTATGTTTGTACGGAAACATTGCAACTACAACACGTACATAGTAACAAGTAAACAAACAGACTGTGTTGCTAAGGAATGAAGTGGTTGCTAATGAGTAAAGTGTTGCTAATGAGTAAAGGTTGCTAACGAGTAAAATGCCACATTACTTTACTATTTTCTACATAGTAAAATGACCGTTTACCATTGACTACACAAAAAGAAATATTATTCTTGCGTTACCCTAACAAAATTATTTAATATGTAAATCTAATAAGTTCAAATAATTAAAGTTAAAAAAATGACTAACTTGAATAAATCAAATAATTAAGTTAGTCACAGATCAATGAACAAATGAACAAATTAACATTGAATGCAACCAATATTTTGTGTAAACCCACTTAATACATTTTTAATTTCACTTAATAAACACTCGTAAAATAGCAAGTCCGATAATATCTGACATACATAAAACATATTTAATCTTCAAAAAGCATTGTTCTGACCTTGTTGATGCTGTGCTTGCTTTAGATACATGGAATTCTGATAAAGTTAGCAGGTACAACGAAAAAGATGTGCAGGTTACAGGAAAAATTCCATTCTGAACCACGAAGATGCACCAAATGGATAATAAGGGGAAACCTCAATCAGTTCTGATAATCCAAGTTATATACAAAAAGAAGTAATAGAACAAGGTAGAAGGCTGAAATAAATATTTGAAGGTAATATACTATTAAATAGAAATCCAAGGAAACTTATCAACATGTGCCTTCTAACCTAAAAACGTAAGTTCAAAAAATTATTCACAAAACTAATATAGGTAAATACAAAAAAATATTGAAATATGTGTAAAGAACTTCTTTCACTGAATTAAAAATACCAAATCCAAAAATTACAGAAAAGTTACCAAATTGAAAAATCAAAAATTTACTAGAAATTAATTAATTGGAAATATTGGAGAAATGCTGGCAACCCACAAGGCATCAAAATTTAGAAGGTTGACTAACTATGAAGAATTTGAAAAATATAAACCAAATAGTTAAGGGTTGGTTTTAGTTAAAATATTTTACATTTTTAAGTATTTTGTGTTGCTTGACTTAAAACCAGCCAAGAAAGGATTGGATCTTCTAGTATTGCTTCTACGTAACAAAACTTCAAAATTCAGTATAAGTATTTGCGAATACCGATCTTTGATCTCTTAAACCTCTTTGTAAACAGTGACAGTGGAATTCACAGAGTCGGTGAATGTTGGGTTGCCTATCTTTAATCAGTTTTTAAGTGTTTTCCTCCACTACTAGACACATCAAAAATAATCAAATAACTTATAGCAGTCCAACACCAAAGAAAGAAATGGAAAAAGAAGTTGAAAATCAGGAATGGAAAATAGAAAAATAACATTTACAAAACAATTACAGAAGAAGGATTGGAAGGATACTGGCCAAGCCATTTGTCTATACTAATAAAACTGCTAATTTAATAAAAAATAGATAAAAATCCAAAAATATGAAGTCACAAAAGAATTCCGTTCATCCCGAAAGAAGTTCCAAGACCAAATGAACGTTCAACTAAAGCAACAAAAATTAATAAACCCACCAATTCACTAGGTCAAGGATAATAAATAAATACAGGATCGATTTATTTATAAAAATGTTTCCTAATGACTGAAAGCAATTAATAATTAACAAATAAAGCAAATATAAAGTGGTGAAAAGACTTTCACATTTACACGGGGGAAAACCCCTTTTCACATAAATTATACACTGTGGATAAATGAAAATGCAACACCTTTAAATGGTAATCCTATTTCTCTCAAAATTGGTAGATATGAATGGTGCACCGAAAGACGAAATTGGGATAATGACTGACGCCGGGTAGTGTTTAGCGACGAATCTCCGTTCTATTTAGATTGGCATGATGGCCGAATACGGGTCGGACGGCTTAGAAATGAACGACACAATCCGGACTGCATCAAAAACCGGGAGACGGCTGCTACTCGAGGGATTATGATTTGGGGTGCTATCAGTTATGATGGTAGATCACCTTCGGTGGTTATAAGAGGCACCTTAGCTGGTCAGCGCTATGTTGATGACATTTTGGAACCGGTGTTATTACCATTTATGAGAAACATTTCAGATGCCATATACCAGCAGGACAATGCACGACGGCATGTTTGTGATGTGGCTATGACCTTTTTGCGTTAGTCTGATATTCCCGTTCTTCCCTGGCCGGCTAGATCTCCTGATTCGTCACCAATTGAACATGTGTGGGATATCATTGGTCGCCAAATAAAGAGTTACGATGCGATTCCTGCGACGGTTGATGAATTGAAACACAGGCTGCAAGTGGAATGGGATCTTATACCGCAGGAGAAAATTTCACGTTTGTTTAACTGCATGATTCGCCGAGTGGGGGAATGCATTAGAGCTTGTGGGGGCCACATTCATTATTACACCTTTTTGGAATAACTATACATATACCTACTCAACGTGGAAGTTTGAAAATTTAATCATTTGTTATCCTTGTGAATATCTAACTTACAGCCAAATTTCGTTCCAATATATTTATATGCACTATAGATGTTGCATTTTCATTTATCCGCAGTGTATATATAAAAATTAGGACCCAAAACAAAGATCTAATTAGCAACTAAGGAGCCTAATTATAATATCAACAACAAAAACAAATTAATAAGAATTGTTCAATTTACAACAAATTGTAACACTATAAAGAACAATTAATTTACTTACTAAAGCTTAACCTTTCATAAAAACCATATTAAAACCTAAAGTCGATTAATACCTTAGACATAACAAATAGGGCAAGATAAGCCTTTTCTCAACTACAGAAGCCAAAAACTAGAGAAGTCGTCTACTATGTTCCGGCAATAACTCTCGAAAGAGGAAATTAAAAACGCTCCCTCAAAATAAACCGTTAAACTACGAACGAAATTAAATGTTTTTCACTTTATTGAACAGTTTAGTATCACTCAAACCTGTCAGCTAACTAAACACACTTCCCCAAATAAATGAATCAATAACACAACTCCATATTATAGGCAGCTCGTCTGATGGTGGTATCGTCTTTTTCTTATATAAAGCAGTCAGGATGACTCTAAAATTTAATTATAACAAACAAATACTTAAGGAACTGAAAGAGACAAAATGTTTTCAAATGATTTTAACTTGAGTTAGCTATCTATTCAAAAACATGAAAGCATGCAAGTTTGTAAAAGAATAACACGTATGCGACTTGCTGAAACTAATTAGTAGGTGGTAATTAGAAAGTGTCAAAACAGCCTTAAATCAGATTATCGTCTAAAAATACGTGAAGTTATACTAAGGCACTATAATTAACTATTCTTTAATTAGTTTTAAAATTAATCAACTAAAAAATTCCACTGCTTTTTACTCCCGTTTCATTATTGCTTTCTAACATTATCTTAAAAGCTATTCCTGACACACTTAATAACCAAAAGCTTTAACCTTAAAATAATTAAAAATATGAAGGCGTATTTTTATGTTATCTACCTAGCTATGAAAAGAACACGTGTCACATTAACAACCTTTTATTTTTCTACGTAACTCCCTTCAACACTTATTCCATCCCTTTTCCAATTGTCCCATACCCTCAGAAAAAATTCCTTCGACAACTATTGCAAAATATTGTTCAACAGCTTTTTTGAGTGCTTTATCAGATGTAAAGCGTTTTCCCCTGAGATGCTTTTTTAAGTTTTGGATCTAGGCTCTGGAACATTTTCTCTATGACAGCGTCTTAAGAACAACTATGTCGGAAAGAGTAAGAAAGAATACGAGGCTTCGCCGATGCTAAAAGAACCGATGCCGTAGTATAGTGCGGCGGTAGAAAGCTGAAAACGGTTGAACTTACAACACAAGAACAATTAACCAGAAATGGCAAGACAGTAAATTACCTGGGCGTAGCTATTGGGCATATGGGCATATCACTAATATGGCAATTCACGTTCAGAAAACAGTAGAGAACACGGAAAAGCAGTTCTAGACCTAACCCGCCCTATGCCTCGAGTAGAACGCACAAAACCTACTAAAAAGGAGATACTAAATTCGGTGGAAAATTCCATTATCTGCTATGTAGCGCCAGTATAGAGCAACATCATAAATAAGAAGAAATACAAAAACACCGTACCCAGCGCCTAGCGAAAAATTGCAAGTAGAATCGCATCATGTGCCTACTGAAGCGCTGCATACCATTGGGGGTATTATACCCATAGATTTATTGAAAAAAGAAAGGACACTTGCATACGAAAAAACAAAGATAACAAAATACGGATAAGGAAAATGGTAGAGGAAGAATGGCAGGACAGATGAGCAAATCGGAATAACTATAAGGCAACCTGGACGAAAAGACTAATTAAAGAGGTTGGGAAATGGGCAAACTGGAACTTTGGAGAAATTAATTACTAGGTTACCACAATATCGGCGGGCCATGGATGCTTCGGCGCCTATCTGGCAAAGTTTAAAATACGGGAAACGAGTGAATGCAAATATTGCCATGAGGGAAATAACACGGCGGAACATACAATGTTCCAATAAAATGGACAAAATACACGATTACGATAATAATAAAAACAAAAGAGGCCGATAATAGGGCTCAGGACGTAGACGCTAATTAACCCTGGAAAAGGAGAAAATGTGAAAAAATAAGACCACCTGAAATTATGCCTCCTCGGTGATACCAGGGAGTCATCTTCACATTCAGAGATGGGTTTTAGTGGGTAGAAGTTCCACAGTCCCTCGCGGAATAGAAGACCTTCCCGCGGAGATACTTCATACAGAAAAGAGAGAGGTAGATAACATAAAAATACGCCCTCGTAACGTATGACCTTGCGTATACTTACTTACTTCTAAAGAAAAGTATCAAATTATCTGACGAAATTTAGTGGATAAACAAAACAAGAGCAGAACTATCGTGAAGCATATAATTGGTCAAAATTAAAAGTGCGTTAACGCGGTGTGATTTAGTGTCGTTGGGAATTTCAAAAGTAAATTGTTACAGTAGAAATCACTCGCTTGCTGTTTTATGTAAATTATCGGATTTACTTTAGTCTGGTTGTATATTTAGACTTCCCAGTTACATCTAAGCTTGTATGGTTGCATGCTATGCATACGTCACGCCTCTTCTTATTTTTAACCTTCACTTAGTGGATTTATAATCTTTATAGAATTTGTAAATTTTTAGGTTGGTTTTCTTCAGACAATTCAGTTGGCAAATTTTTAGTGAGACTTCTTCATTGGACGTTCGTGTCGGATATACGTACCTGGGTCTTAGTTTGGTTTTCCAAAGATTATTTAGATCATCCTAAGGTACGAGATATTGAAAAAAGTATTTAGTTTGCCTTTTGGGCCTTTAGTGAAATTAAAACGTTGGTAGTTTTATATTTTGAACCATTTTTAAACCTTTATTCCCCTATAAACTATTCGTCGGCCATTTTGCTTGAAGAATTTCTAAAGGGGCGCCTAAGAACTTTTGGTGTGTAATGCATTGGTTTTATTTGCAGATTTCTTACGGTATTCGTTGTATTTCAGCCCTTCTTTTAGTACGTTGTATTACTTTTTAGTACTTCCTGTACTTCTTGTACGAACCACGTGTTCGTAAAAAAATACCTGTTAGCTGCTACAGACATCTGTATTCCACGTGTTATTTCAACATCACTTTTTATTTAAAGTTCGTATAATCGAAGAAATTAGTCCATCCTATGCTTAATTAAAAGGCAATTAACTGGAATTTTCCTGAGTTCAACTTCGTATTCTGCAAGTTTAGTTTTAAACTCAAGGTTGAAGGTCAGATAAGCTTGATTTGATTTATCTTGTGTTATTTAGTTAAATTTAAAGACATTCAAACATATTTGATTAGCTTGATAATTTTGATATTTAGTTCATTGTTATTTTGAGTGTTTTCAATTAGAAATATTTACAGTAATTAATTTGCATTGTAATTTAAAGCATTAGTAAAATTGTCAATCGTCATTTAGTAAATCGTACTCCACTGCGAGTATTTAATATAGTGGTTGCTTTCACAGCAACGTGAATTTATAAACTGTATTTTTATTTTGTAAAGGAATATTCAAATTTACGCGTTTAAACCTAGTCATTTATTATTTCTTTCAAAATGTATTATATCGTACCGACAGGTTTTTGCAAGACATTATTATTTATGTACTATTGATTATTCTTATTTATAATCGCAAGTCACGACGAACTGAGCTCAATTCTGCGTATGCGTATTTAATAATTTAGTTTAAGAATTATCCTCTGAGGGTCTACGTTCGTTTAATTACGATCTTAGCATTTTGAACGATACAGTCTACGTTAGTTTAATTACGATTTGGGTTAATTTGAACCTTAAATTTATTTCTTTCGTTTACGTACGATATTGTCTTTGAACATTTCCTATAGTTTTTTTTTGTTTGATTAATTAGATCTCGTTGTCTGAAATATTACATTTAGACCTACGTTTGATTACGATCTTACTAAATTTTCTTTATTTGTTAATTTGAATTAATAACTTCATTAGCAATTTTCAATTTCAATTGTGTATGTATTTTGCTTACTAGTTAATATATATTCTATTTCGTTAATTACAAAGTCTTGCGTTTTATTATCAAGTCACTTTGGAGGTCTATTCTTCGGGAGATCCGACTGAAGACAGTGTTACTTAAGAAAGGGTCTGGCGCCCAAGGAACATCGTTAGTTTAGGTATTTAGTGAGCACTACTATTTTTCTTTTAGGAACCTCACGCCCACGCAACAGAGTAGCGGGTTTATTTAGTGTTATCACCTCCAGATAACAATTGATATCTACGCCTAGTACTGGTGTAGCAAAATCCATACAAATGTATGAATAAAAGAGTCAAGTAGTAGTGATGCATCTGAATAACCACTATGACCCGAAATTTGCAAAAACTTTATTTCCAAATATTCCCAGTAAAGCCAAACTTCGCTGTGCGCCACAATAAGGTTGTCTTATTATTCTCCGAACACTTGTGCATGAGTGTTGACTCCGTATGTAAAACAATTTTAATCCTTAAGAGCTTTTTATAGTCACTAGAATTTTGGAAGTGACATCTCTTTAAAAAGGTAGGCTATTTCCCTACGACACGAATGTAGTCTTTTATTCCTTTAATTCAGCTTTATTACATTGAGACCTACTAATTACTTTATTATTTTACTACTTAGTTTGGTATTTACAACTATTTGAAAATTACTATTAATTATTTATTTTATCATAGTTGATACATAAATTATTTTTTCGATTTTATAAAAGTTTTTTTTTAACATAGTTCATGTTAGTTAAGTCGGAGTTTTTATCATAAAACCTGTCGTAATCGTTCTAAAAGTGATGTAAACCACCATAATTCGGCATCTGACAAAATAGCAGGTTGTTCCAAAACTGAGGCAAGGCTTGCTGTGGTCTAATTATACATAAGGATAAGAAATATATAACGGATTATTAGTTTAAACATAAGAAATAAACTTAAAGAATCAAATTTGGATAGTTTAAAGATATACGAAAATAAACCTGCTGTTTCAGGACCCCGTATACATTTACGAAACAAGTCCCAAAACGGACAGGAAGTAGAGAAACTGGTAATCTCTTATTTATATACCCAACTCTGCACCCCCAGTGCCAAAACATTTGTAAATGTTTCTCTTTTGGTCTTCTGATAAGCATGAAATTGTAGTTGTTAAATAAACATTTACATACGATTTAAGTGGTGATTACTCGTTTTATTATTTTCATTTAAAATAACGGAGTCATATTTAGGTTAATCAAACGATTAAAGCTAAGTCTGGGGCGCAACGAAATGGTTGAAAATAAAATCTTTTTTCAGAAGGGTAGATTTCCATATTAGTCCTTTATTTTCCCATTCGTACAAATTTATGTATAAAGAAGCTTAAAGTTTAATCCTTAAATGGCATTTAAACTCCTTATTTTCATTTAGAGTTAAAGCTTGGTGGAAATTCAGGGATCCTTCTGAAATTTTCCAAACGTTAATTGTGGACTAAAATCAAGATCGGAATGAAAAAGCACTGAAAAGAACTATAAATTTGGAATTGTATAGCAGTATTGGTTTAATTATTTAGCATCTCAACACGAGCATTCAAGCAGTAAAGTACAACGACATCCCTAAAAGTTCCGCTTGTGCCCCTTTTCATGGACCTTAAAACACTTCTTTAAGTAGGGAATAAATTTTATTGCAGTGGAATTCATTAGGCTGTTAATATAAAGAATCTCATTTTGTTTGTGCTTAGACCCACGGAATCGTTTAGTCCGAATCCACTAAAATTACGTTATTTCTTTAACGTTCAGGAAACATCTACGACAAGTATGTGTACAATTAATGCTGCAGCATTAAACCTAGGTTACTGTTTGAAATACCCACTGGGGAAAATATATACGGTTAATGTACTACCTCCGGTTTAAATAACTGACATTGTTGAAATACCTGCTGGGAAAATATCGATCAAATAAAATACTAAAATGGGCAAACAACGTTGTTTTAGTCTACACTAATAATAAACTAAAGTTGCGGCGCTGGCAAACCATAAACTTTTAACACTTTTTGTTTTGTTTTGCAACTTCATAAATCAGAAGAATAGATATTCCAAAACTTAGCAATTATTCGTAGGTAGTTTATTTTATAGAACTATCGAATATTTGAACGGGAATCTTTATTTTAATATTTAAAAGGAAACTATTCTTAAACTTTTTACGGAAATATTTTAGACAAACCTAATTTTAAAGAAAATTCCATACGCGACAACGCATTATTATCATAAATACATTGCCTTGTATTGCAAACCTAATCATATTAAATCGTAATTCAAAATTTGATTATAAAGAAGTTTTATGGAATTTGACGAAAGGAGAAATTTATAGATTTCCTTATTTTTCCAGACGACGAAATTGGGAAAGTCAAAACTATAAAATATAATAATAATAGTAAAATCCAAACTTGACCAAAAGAAATTACAGCCAACACGTAGAAAATTTATTTCAAATACCGA
Source organism: Melanotus villosus (assembly GCA_963082815.1). Lineage (NCBI taxonomy): Eukaryota > Metazoa > Arthropoda > Insecta > Coleoptera > Elateridae > Melanotus > Melanotus villosus. Next base: position 96,233,203 of record OY720419.1, on the reverse strand, counting down.
ACTGGTCAAAATCCTATAGTAATGAAAATAAGTAGGTATACAACTATAGTAAGACACATTACATAAATATTTGTATTTTAAGCATATATTAAGTATTCCTTAGATTCCGGGTGCTCATCTCCCTTTTAGCCTTCGTATTACATACTCTATTCTCCCTTTTCCACTGTGATTTCGTCTCGCTCATTTACTCTGTCATTATGTGCATTAATAGTGTTATTATCGTTGTCATTGTTGTAAAGAAAACCTGGCGGCAATCCTACAGAAGTAACTTCGTATAGGCCAGTAACTCTATTGCCCATCATATTTAAATTATTTGAAAAAAATTTGCTGCGTAGAATAAAGGAAGATATGGAACTAAATGAATGGATTCCACACCATTAATTTGGATTTCGTAAAAAGAATTCTACGATATAACAAATCCATCGTATAAGATAAATATGTCATCAACATATTCTCGGAAGTAGGACAGTATTGGTCAGCTGTATTTTTAGACGCCAGACAAGTATGGTACGATGGTTTCTTACATAAAATTAAAGGAATTCTCCCCATGTCATACTTTAAACTGTTTAAGTCCTACATCACTGAACGCCAATTTCATACAAGGATCGGCAGTGACACTTCAAATTTTCATTTGATTAATGCAAGAAGGCAGTGTTCTTGGCCCCACTCTGTATTTATTATACACATCACACATGTCTACTACACCTCATACAACCTTACACTTGCTGACGATACGGTCATTCTCTCAAGGGACGAAGATCCTGTCATATCACCAACGTATTTGCTACACAACTTGATTCTACTTCAGCAATGGTTTAAAAAATGGCGGATTAACATTAATGTTAATAAATCCAGCAATACAACCTTTACACTTAGAAAGGGAATCATTTTTGCAATGTACCACAATAATGTCGCAATCCCGCAAACAACAGAGGTTAAATATCTTGATTTACGAGTATATCTCAAAAGCAGAATGACTTGGAAGCAACATATAATAAAAAAAAAAGAGAAACCAAATCGACCTGAGAGTTAAAGAACTGAACTGGTTAATAGGAAGATATTCTAGTCTATCATTATAAAACAAAATCGTGATATACAAGACCCATAATGATATCAATATGGACTATGGTATAAAGCTGGGGGGATGCACAAGCAAAACTATTATCTCTATTATGCAAAGATGCCAATCAAAAATCTTGAGAATGATAGCGGAAGCTCATGAGATATCTCAAATGAAACATTACGCGGGGACATAGATAGCTAGATATCCTACGTCCAAGAAGTCATCCACAAAAGAAGCGTTAAACACCACGACTAGCTAGAAACGTACTCGAACCCTTTGATGGGTACATTATTAACCCAAGATAATAGAAGACCTAAAGTAAAATAACCGAGGTATGTCGCTGAACGCTATCATCTTCATGAAATTGTAATAAAGTAAAATATTAAGTAAAGCTAAAATAAATTTAATCTAATATAAAATTCATTTACGTACAGTCAAAATGATGTTACCCATGCGAAGCATTAACTGGAGAAGCGGCACGCGCGCGTCAATGTTGAATTTTTTTATGTTCGTAATTGAAATAACAAAGAAGGATGAAACCCGATACCCACTTTTGGTTTATATAAATTCCGCAAGCATGGGATACGCTGATCTAGCATTCTTGCGTAAGATGACGAGCTAAGGTTCTCACGGTTATGTTAATAGTGGGGGATCAAATTACTGAATAAATACGCTCGATTTCGGCCTAAAGTTTATGATTAAATTTGACCCGTCAAAGATGTAACATGAAGTCGTATCTTCAGAGATTTGATGTCCCAAACGATGTAGACCCAGAAGATTATTGTAAGACTATTTATTTTATTAACATTAGATTAAGTGATTTTAGTGTGAACCATCTAAGTTCTTTTGAGGACTTAGTTGTTTCAAAGATTAATGGAAACTTGTAACATATTTAATTAAATTCGCTTCACGGATTTAATTGTTTATATGTAACCGGAGCTCAGGTAGTAAATGTTAAAGATTTAATTTGATGTAACCTGGAATTGGGATTTAAATTATAATTGTAATATTTGGTAATGCTAAAGTACTTTGCTTAAATATACGAATGTTAGTTAACGGAGATTTTTATTTAACCACCTCTCGCACATAAAGCCAAGCACAAACTCAAAGTGGCGTAGGCGGTCAAGACGCTACCTAAATTATTATAGTTCATTATTTATATTAAATATTAACAAAACCCCCAAAAGCCCTACGTGACAATATATTGTATATTGGGCCATAAAAATTAGCCTATAGAATGTATTTTCCCATTGCTAATTAAACGTATTAAAAAAATATTTTTAAATCCTGGGAAACCTTTGTATAAGCTTAGTTTTAAGCATTTGGTACTTTAATGAAAGTTTTTACTAGACTACTACTTACTAAATCCTACTTTACACAAAAGATTTAAAGTAGAACTCCCAATTTCACAAAAATATAAACGGAGCCGACAGAATTTACGATTTTCACCAGTCTATGAATGCGGTCAGGTATATTCTTCCTCCCTTTTGCAGTCTTTTTTGCCTTTGGTTGGTGGGTTCTCTCGTGGTACTTACTTCAAATAAAAGAAGCAAATTTAAATTGACCAAAATGCCCAATACAACCTAAAAAAGAGTAAATCCTGTAGTTCTAATTACAGTAATTACATTATAAGGAAACGGTTAATGGTACTTTAAGGAAGCTTGTGCGGGGATCTGTTGGAAACTATTACTAAGCTCTTATTCTGAAGTATTCGATATTTAAAGTAATGTCCTATTTTCTTGTCAGAATCCTAATAGAAGTCCCACTTTCTTGTTCTCCAAAATCCTTTACATATTTCTTCATGCTTTGTTGGTATCCGTATTTCAAATTCGTGCGTTATTGCTAGTGCTGTGAATACGGAATGAGTGTATTTTTTCGTTTTTCCATACGTTTAACGTAAATACCGTACACTTCCCCAGTAACTTGAAAAGCTAATTTCTTAGAACCAAAACTATCGCCGGTTTTATCTTACTAATATAAAAGTACTTAACTAAACCTAACACAACAGTAGCCGTTTCCCTACGATTTACAGCTGAAGAAGTTCCGGGGCGCAACCCAAGTCCGGGTAATTACTAAATTTATAGCTAAGCACAGAACTTGCCCCTTAACTTAGGTTTATACAAACTAACGCACGGTGTGCTTGTGTAAATAAGTGATTTAGAACTTAATAATGTCAAAGTTTCTGTAGAAATTTTATCATGCTTACGGACCGAAAGAAAAAGTGTATAAATTGCGTAATTTAAAGGTAATTGTTTTCCGTTGTTGTGTTCCGCACGTCGATACGTCGATGGTCAGATTAAATCGTTGACCTGCCGGACACGTCTGCCCCAAAACCCGTGCACAATAACTCCCGACCATGTGCGCGGAAATTAGATTTGAGACATATAAAGCTTGGCATGAAGTCGATGTATACATATCCGTGTGAAGGGTACGCAAACAGCAGCAGGCAGGACTCCGGTCGTATTGAGTCCTACAGGACTATAAATCTATCGGCCGCGAACCCGTAAGCTCCGGGGCTGGATAGAAGCGTCGTTTGTTTGTTCTGGGAGACCGTCACCCTAGGGCTTATTGAGCTTCCGGATATTGGCTTGTATGAATTTATTCGGTTTGAAATCCTTATATAAAAGTGGGGAAAACACGGAGGTGTTCTCACAAAAATGTCGTTTTACATTCTCAATTGTTTGATTTATTTGTCTGGAGGATACGTGCGAACGTTTGAATACTGCCATAGAAACGAAAGACTCTTCTGCGGTAAATAAGGTAGAAAAATTCTTCGCCTTTATCTTCGGTTAATCTTTATTTAGTTGTCACAACAAAGAGACCAATAAATATCACGAAAAAAACGTACTCGGTGGATACGTGTGAGATTAAGTGGTTTATGTCCTAGTTCGATTTCTTTTCTGTTTATTGACGTATATTGGTATAAAGGTATTGGAATCACTTGGTTTTATTTTTGGCAAACAGTGTAAGGATTTTAATAATAAATAATACTTCGGAAAAAAAATGGAAGTATTAGAAGGTATACACATTAACATTGAAATTCGTCATGATAATAATAAATTTTAAATTTATTCGATCTCATTATGATTGATCCTACTCAAGGTGAATCATTTATTTATCTTGTAATTTAAATTTGCTTGAGAGAACGAAAACTTTGATATTTGTAATTTTCATTTTTAAATGCCATTATTTTACAACACAGGAAGAAAGCAAAGATTCGACCTTTTTTCATAACTCTCATTAAATTATTTATGACTTTTTCATTTCCTTGCAATTACCAATTTATTAAGACATTACTTTAAAGACAGTTATGAAAGTATTCTTTAAATTTGGATTGGAGTTTGGATTGTTTATAATCGTATTATTTATTATGTTTGAGTTTTAATCTAAATTTGGAGTTATTCGGCACGAAACTTCTATTTTAACTAATATCTAAATCTCAAAAAATCTGGTGTTAAAATGCACTTGCTCTTAAACTGAGCACAACAGCGATGGTTGTCCATTATAAAAAAATCGAAAAAATATTATGTATGCTTGATGATGGTTAAATACCCAAAAACTATGGTTTTATGCTGCTATTGTTGCTGATGCTGAAACAATTTCTGTTTACAATCGAACAGTTACTAGTTCAAGATGGCAATCCTGTAAGTTTAACAATTCTTGTGGAATAGCACCTTTCCACCATATAGTTCCTTTTTAATAACCAATTCTATAAGCAAGTAACGGGCGCTGCTAAGGGTTCCCTTCTGTTTCCGGTAGTTGCAACCACCTTTATGGAATCTTTTGAGGCAATAACCCCGGTATTCTGCGATTTAAACTCAAGTTCTGGTGGTTCCGCTATGTAGATAACATCTTTATTATCTGGCCCCATAAAACCTTGCTTCTTTCGTAGAACATTTCAGCAATCAACATCCTGATATCAAGTTCACAATGGAGCAAGAATCAAGCGGTTGTCTCCCTTTTCTCGACGACCTGGTAACCCACAAACCGAGTAGTAATCTTGCACATTTAGTTTATTGTAAACCTATACACACGGATAGATATTTTCATGCCAATTCGTATCATCATTTGGCTCAAAAGCTCTGTGTAATCAATTCTCTCGTTCATCGTGATGTCACAGTGCCTTAACCCGATAACCCAACGGCTTTTGTGTCAAGTTAGTTCATATTCAAGAAAACCTTGTCAAGAATGAGTACAATAAAACGAATGCTAGGAAGATCATCAAGAAACATACTTTGGAAAATTTTAGAACACGTGTACACCCCAGGATACTACCTTTTTGTCATTATATTCACTAAGTTTCTGATCGCATGGGTAGAATTCTTAGAAAACATTATATCAAAAACACCTCAAAAGGCGTCACAGATAGCCACTACAGCAGTGGTTACCTAAGCGTGCACCGCGGAACTCTAGGATTCTACTTAATAATTTTGGGGTTCAGCGAGTCAGTTGTCATAATATTAGCAAAATAATTTACAATGATTTCATAAAACAGAGTTCTATAAAAAAAATTTTCATATTAATTTAAGGTTGAAATATGAAATTATATGTCGCTAAATATGACAAAGGGATACCACTCGCAAAGCTTCAAACTCTCCTACGATAGCGATAGTTTATTTAAAGATTCGCTGCGACCCGTCGGCGCATCGTGCGAGCATATGCATAGCATTTTTCAATTTAGTTGAAACCAGTATCGTGCGGCGTTGCCTAATTGTTTGTGCTGTTTTTTTAATGCCCTGTTAAAATTAGGATGGTTGTATATATGGCAAGGGTCCCACGGTATGTGAAATATTGTATAAGGTTTCCGCGGAAAAATAGGCATGGAAACAACTGCCACACAGTAAAGGATACGCCTCAACTCCTGTCATCAAGAGGCGTCCACAGCATCCCTTGCTCTTGTGATTTAGTGTATGTTGGAGAAACGCGTCGCTCAGTGCACAAACATATCTGTGAATACAAACTCTGCTTGAAATTATATTTTCTTTCACACGCAGCTGTTGCTGAACATCTCAGGACACAGTCTATAAGATCTTGTTTGAAAAATCTTCGTTCATTGCCATTTGTCCTCATTTTTAAAACAGGATCCATGAGGCTATTGAAATAGTGAAGATCCCTAACAAATTGAATTGTAACGCTGGTTATATATCATCTGTCGGACATACGAAAATCTGTTATCGCTAATGGCTCTGCCCCCTCCGCTTCTAACCAATCGCTCAACCGCAACTGGTTACAACCATTATAAAGTCGTTGCTTTTTGTTTTCGTCAAAATGGTTTCGCCTGTGGTTTGGTTAACCAGTTGATTACTGTGCCTTTCTTTCTCGTGCCTTTGGCGTGGTTGACAAGTTGAGTTGTGTTCTTTTAGTGTCTCTTTTTCCTCCTGATGAAGCCCCTTAAGAAAGGAATATAGTTATTCCGAATCCATCCTCTTTACAAATTGAGTGATCAATCGGCTCCTGAGGCTAATGCCCTTAAAACATTTCTGGAAAGCTGTAAACGCTTCTATTTCACTGTAATTAGAACGTCCTCCATATTAGAACCGTGTCATTATTGAAAAACAAGAACTCAACGTTAGACCCGCTTCCTTAACTCTTGACAAGTTGAGTTACCGTGTCCCTTTTCCTCCTGGCGAAACATGGAGTTCTTCTTTCTCAACATTGATACGAAACCCAGAAAACGTTTTTACAGAACTATCTTAATCTTTGCATTTTACAACATTTATGAAATTTCGTGACAAACAATACCTTTAAGAGAGAATGGCTCAATGGCTCAATAATTATATTGGTCTTACCTCACTAACTCCCTACTTTTGTAGTTGCACCAAATTCAAATCAAACAACTAAACACGATATGTAATTGGTTTTTACTTTCTAGATCTAGACATACATCGTATGATCGATTATTAGTCCCCATTAAGTTCTGTAAGTTCAGAAAAATATTCAGTTGTGACATCACAGTTGGGTTTTATACCGATTTCTGTTAGATGGTAAGAAAGTTTAATAATAGCCACCAGTTTATGAAGAAATTAGTTTTTGTACTGTACAATTATTATGAATAAATCAAAGTAGAGTCCGTTCTTCAAAGCCTTCCTCAAATATTTAAGGGTGTTTATGACAAAATATTTATAAGTGGATAGTTCTTTACATAGCTGCAGTTCTATGTGGATTCTGGGGATGATTTCCTTTTGCTTCATAATTTTCTTTTCGAAAACGCGTATTTGCCAGTATGCTACTTTTGCGTTAGTTATATGTGTATTTGTTCTCGTACTAAGGCAAGTTTCTGTGCTTATTGTTATTTAGCTTTAGATTTTTCAGTTTTAGAGTCATCTACGTGAGTTGTGACATTAATCTTTTCTCGTAGTCTTCGACGTGCTTTGGGCCTTTTGTGTATTCTTCTAATATGTTTGAGGTACCTTATTGTGAAATATGTAATTATGGTTAGGGATGTTGAGTTCCAGCATTTGGGCTTTGTTTAGATGTACGGAGTTTCAGGGTGGTTTTTGGTTTTTCGAAGATTTATTATTTGTTTGAACAATAAAAGAATAAATGTAGATTTAGAAAAGAATATTTAAGATTTTTTCCCTTGAAAATTAGGTACAAACTATCCGGTTATATTTTTTGTATTGGTATAGTGTCGTACCAGGCATCCTCACCTAAGATTGATCTTTTGAGCCAGATATGAAGCAGCAACTTATGGCTTCGGCACGAAGGACCATAACACAGAATACCTAATCACATGTTTTTGGGTTGTTATATCAGGCAAGCTCACCTCGTGAAAATAAAAAAAGTTAGAGCGATACCGTTACAGCAAAAGTTTAGTACTGGAGTTGATACTAATTTTTTATTTAGAAATTCTCGGTTTTTATACTATTTATTGTTATAATAATCGCTAAGCTTTAATAATTTAAAGTAAGAATGCAATGCACTATTTCTCTGAATCTAATAAGAATGTATTTACCTCATTAACTGATGTTTGCCAATTACATTAAAACTGTGTTAGTAATTATGAAACTATTAAAATTGAAATGTGTACATATATGCTATAACTGTGTTGAAATCTGTGTCGTTTCAAAAGGACGTAAGGTTGCTTGTCCTTATCACATGGAAAATATAAAGTCAACCTTAATAAATTTCAAAATTGACAAGGCTTTTGATTCGAACAAGAATTTCTTGTTAAACAACATTTAATATTTGAAAATGTTTGTTCCTTGTGATTGCATTTAATTATTTTCTTTTCCGTATTTACTTCAGAATACTGATGTTTAGAGATGATTTGTTGAATTATACCGGAAGAATTCTAACTTTGTTTAGTTAAGTGGAGAGAGGTAAACAACGCGATTTTCCATTTTGATGCCAAAATTATTTGTTTAATGAAATAACTCAGCATAAAATTCGTTTAGTGTTAACAGTATAAATTACAGAACCTAAAGCTTTGTATTTGTTTTTATTAGTATGAGTTGATTAATACTTACAACAAATTCAAATTTTCTTCAAAAATAAAGAATAATTTTTCCAGAACTCTTATTTAGAAGTGTAATGTCTTTTGGCTGAGAAAAAATTAAAACGTAAGTTCTTCAAGTCTGAATTATATCCAGTTTTAGTAGGAAATGTGAAACTCTGTACCTGAGGATAGTTATGTTTCAAGTGTAATAAATGTTGGTCTTAAATCATCAACGTTTATGTTGGCGAAGGACATACATTTCGCGTCTCCCAAGAGAGATGTTCCGTCTTTAGAACATTTCTCTTGACAATATTTATAAAACTGTTCATTCGTTTAAATCAAATGCATATTGGAGGAAACAGACAAATCGCTTTTACTTCTTCTGTAAATTAAAGCAAATGGTTATTTCATATCTTATGCTAATAATCACATTATATGGTTTCGGTTATTTTCCGAACGTGATTATTAAAGTTATAAGTAATTAATTTTTATTAAGCGGGACTTTGATCTCCATTAAAATTACTAAACGTACAAACGATAATTGGTTCTTTCAGTAATTAAAATTATTTTTAATAACCTTTCATCTGCCCGGCCTTTTAGAAAATGAAATGTTAATCGGTGTTAATTAAATCTTGCATCTGTATTTAAATCTGTTTTTAACAAGTGATTATTAAGGTACACAGCAGACTGAACACTGTAATCGTAAAAACAACCGTTTGTAAAACATGTAGCTTATTTGATAACTGGACTGCTATAAAATAAATTGAGCCCTGAAACAACGACTGACCTTTTCAGTTACACTCTAATTATTTTACAAACGTAAAATTGAAAAAGGAAATAAATTATTAAATTAATTCTCGAGTATTCTGCCACTCGGAGAAATTATTTGGAGTTGAAAGTATGAATGATAATGAAATAACGTTGAGCAACATATTGCCAAGTAAGTGTAGGACGAAACAATGTATTCTTGTGAAAATTTTAAATTTTATTCGTTCTCAAAAGAGAACTTTATCCTTTGTTTCTATTATTAAGCACTTTTTGATTAAAAATGCAAGCCTTGGACGCGCAAAATTATTTCCAAGGAGTCTCTGATAATATAATTGGCAATTATAAATAAAAATACAATTTAATCCAAATAAATTCCGGTACGGATACTTATTCCAATTCATTAGCAAGCGGACACCTAAAAATGACAACCTGCACTTACGAAGAGAAAAAAATTCGTTCGGGTCATTTTAAAAGTTATTAAGTTCCGAAGTTAGTTAAAATAATTGGTTTAAGCGCCGTTTAAGGGTATGCTAATGAATAATAAAATTAACTAAATGTTATTTTCTGCGCTTCAAGCAGAAAAGTAAACAGAAATGTGTTTAACGTTTCGTTCGAAGGTTTTGAAACCCTAATTTTACGAAAACAAAAACGAACATTTGAAATAATATTCACTAAATGCAAGAGTATGATATTTGTCTTATGGGAACAAAATATGAAATAAGAATATCATGTGTTTAATAAAACTTCATAATTTCTAAAAACGTATCGTCGCTTGGCGGGCAAAATCTCCCATGTGTAATTTTATTCTGAAACAGCTTTGCCTATTTCGACTATTTTGGCCTTTCTGCAGTGTTTGAAAAAATCCTCTACGTCCTAAATGGTGTATAAAAATTCTTAAAAACAATTTTCAAAAAAATTTTACATTAAAGTTATGAATACTACAAAGCGTTTTTTGCTCTATCGCTGAATGCATCCGTCAGAATTGCAGTTTGAGGTTATGTTATCAAGCTTTCATGATCGCTGGGTTATATGGTGGGACAGGTGCGGCGGAGTAATCGGGTGTTTTTACAATGGAAAGTACTCAAAATAGTGGAGATCTGAGGTCTCTACCTGCGCGTGCAATACCTTCATAATGGGATACCGTGTTAGTAGCAATGCAGTGTAGGGGTTTAGAACATCGTACGTTCGTACAATTGAACAATTTATTGTTTAGAAACAACAATTCAGTGATATAGGCTCAACGGCTTTTTCGTCGGCACTTCAACATCGACCGCCATGGAAGTGTTCCCAAGCGAGGTACGATATTAAAGTGGGTCCATGTATTCCGTACAACTGATTTCTGCTCAGCGCCAAGCTGCAGCGCTTTAAATTTGAGTCTGTTCGTCGCATTTTACACCAAGAATTGAAGTTTAACCCGTACAAGTTAATGGTGGTTCAACAACTTCAAGCACGAGATTACCCTCAGAAACTAACGTTTGCTGAAAGAATGCTTGAAATCTTCGAAGAATATCCTTTGATAATGATGAGTGATGAAGCTCATTTTTACATAAACAGCGCTGTTAACAAGGAAAATTATCGGTATTGGGCTGCTGAGAACCCATGGGAAATCCACTTCATAGTCCTAAAGTGACCGTTTGGTATGGAGTGAGCGAAAGAGATGTTGTCGGAACTTATTTTTTAAAATAGCAGGGACATAGTTACAGTATATTCCTAGTGATATGTCGCAATGCTCAACGATTTCCTGCGACCTGAACGTCGCCGTAAGAGAATCGATATGGGGCGCATGAGATTGCAACAAGACAAGCCCACAACAGCTCACACAGCATCTGCATCAATCATGGTGGTTCATCGCATGTTCTCCCAACACGTCATCTCTCGCTTTGGCCGCCTCGTTCTACCGACCTTAACATTTGCGATTTCTTTCTTTGGGGGTATTTAAAGGAGAAGGTGTACATCTGTACATTAGTAAACCTCATACACTGGAGGACTTGAAGGATTCAATACACAGAGAAATTGCTGCATTCGACAACAACCTGCTGCGAAGAGTAATGTAAAATTTCAGGGAGCGACTGCAAGAATGTGTGAAACAGGATGGACACTATCTATCTGATGTTATCTTCATAGCATAACATTTTTGATTGTGTAAAACGGCAACATATTACCTTCATTTTGGTTTCATACAAATTTGTTTTGGATGATTTTTGGTATTTTTAATTGTTAATTGAATTTTATATTTCACCTAATATAGTTTAGCAATAAAAATAGGTTTAAGTATGTAAGTCCTTTGCAACTTTAACTGTCTTTATTATTAAACTTGAATACGAAACTTAGAAATTAAATAAACAGATGTCCTCGAAGATATAACCTTAGAAAAATGTCATCACAATAGTTGCATTCAACGATATGGGATAATTTAAAGCGACACACGTTTTCTAAACCATAGCCTGTAAGTGAACTATTTGTTAAGTAAAAGTAACGGGAGGGGGTATGGCCGACAAAATGAAGGATAAAGGCCTCCTAAGTTGCCTTAATACATCGGTTGTCTCGCTGGCTTTGCGTACGGGGTGATGTGGTGACCACCACGCCTTCGACAACCGCCTACCTTCCCTACTCCACTACTGTGTTTCGATCCCCAATTATTTTCAGTGGCTGGGTAGGCCACCCGCCGAGCATGCGACTTGGGTTTGACCTCGGGACCGTCCGCGCTGTAGTCGAATGCCTTTACCACTCGGCCACTTCGGCAACACTATTTGTTCGTATGATAATTGCTCTTACACAACATAATTTCGAGGTAGTCAGTATGTTAGACTATTTATTAAATATTCAAAGATTTTCATTACAGTTCAACCCTTAGGGGTCATTTCTTCTTCTTCTTCTTTTTCTTCTTAGCCTGTTTCGGTCCATAATTGGATGAAGGCTTCCTTCTTTGACTTCCATTTGCCCGTATTTTGAGCTTAATGTATCCATTTTAATCCGGCCACTGTTTTTATGTCATTGTACCATCTATTAGGCGGTTTTCCCCTGCTTCTTTTATATTCCCACAGTCGCCATTTGAGTAATGTTTTTGTCTATCTGTTTTCTTGTGTTCTGGCAAGGTGCCCGGCCCAGCTACATTTTAAATTTGCTATTCTTTCAATAACATTCGTCACTTTTGTTTTCTCCCTAATCCATACGTTAGGTTTTTTGTCTAGTAGTGATATGCCTAGCATTTTTCGTTCCATCGCTCTTTGTGTGGTTTTTAATTTGTGCAAATGGGTCTTTGTTAGGGTCCAGTTTTCGCTTCCGTAGGTCATTATGGTTAGGATACATTTATCAAAAACGTTCGTGTTTAGATGTTGGGCAATGTTTCTGGAGTTTAAAATAAAACCAAGTTTACCATAAGCTACCCACGCCAATCGAGATCTTCGTTTGATTTCTGTTATTTGACTGTCTCGGTCAAGCCTGAGTGTTTGTTCTAAGTACGAGTACGTTCTCAACTTTTAATGTCATTTAGGGACCCCCAAACGACAATTTTAAATAATTTTTTACGGCTTTCCCATTCTAGCTAATTGTAAGATGCACTTCTTTATATCATGTATGATATATGCATAACTGAAACTTAGGTTGTTAAGGTAAAAGTTTTTGTGACAATTCGTACATTTTGTCTTTAACAGTTGATTGTAACATACATATGTAAAACGTGAGTTTACTCATCTGGTTTTTATTTTCCTGTGTTTTTTTGTGTTTTTATGAATACATAAATATATTAGTAGGTATGGCAAGCAAAAGGCCGCTTACCGAAACTGAGCTACTAAATTTAGCAGCTAACTTTGATGAAAACAGTGATTGCGAAAATTTGTGTAGAGACAACGAGTTGGAATCTGATGGCTGCTCAAATTTAGTACTTGGACACTGTTCTGAAGTTGAAGACGAGTTAGAGGTGCAATCAGAGGAAGACTCAGATGTCGAACCTATGGACCCTCTTGTACAAGATGACACGGAAAATTTAGTTTACACTGCTAAATCAAGTCGGTCCTGGAATAAGTTACCTCCAGTACCAGCACGTCGTCTCAAAACAAAAATATAGTTGTTGGTAACAAACCTGGCCCTACGCCATATACTAGGTCCGCCAATTCAATATACGAAACTTTCAATCTATTATTATCAGAAGATGTAAAGCGTGCCATTAATAGTTAGACGAACAAAAAGCTAAAAGGTGAGTGAAATGTATCAATTTTACATAAATTTGGACATTTAATACTTCAATTAGACTGCAATCTTTACTGCTGCTATGGCTAAAGTAAGATTTCAACAGTTAATGCAAATGATGTGATTTTATGACAAAATCTCGAGGAAAGAACGACGAAAAGCAGATAAACTTCCGATAATTAGGGAAGGGTGGGACATTTTTGTAAACAACTGCAGGAAGTCGTATACACCACATGAAACTATCACAGTTGGGGAGCAGCTTGTCTCCTTTCGAGGTAGGTGCCCTTTCAGGCAATATATTAAATCCAAACCTAAACGGTTTGGCATAAAAGTATGGGCTTCAGCAGACGTCAAGATCTCGCATTTGTATAATCTGCAGCTCTATAGTGGCAAGTTACCAAGAAGTGCACCCGAAAAGTAGCAAGGTTATCGTGTTGTCCTGAATATGGTGGAACCAATATTTGGTACAGGAAGAGGAGCAACTACAGATAACTTTTTCACTTCCATAAAACTTGCAGAGACCTTGCTGGACAAAAATTTTACGTTACTGGCTACCGTAACAAAAAACAAAGCAGATATTCCCGAGGAAAGCAGCTGTCAACAGAAGAGAGAAATCGTAAATTTTTGCTTTTTCTCAGGGCATGAGCTTGGTTTCCTATATTCCTAAGAAAGGGAAAATGGTACACGTATTGTTAGCTCAGCACTGTTTCTAGCGAAAAACATAAAAAGCCCCGAATGGTCTTAGACCATCTAAAGGCGGTGTTAATAATGCCGACAAATTGATAGAGAATACACCTGTACTCGAAGAACTGGTCGTTCGCCTTCGCAGCTATTTATGAACATTTTAGACATCTGTGCTTCGAATTCCTTCATAATATTTATGCATAAGAACCCTGACTGACAATCTAAGTCGTCTTACAATCGTCGCCTCTTTCTAATCGAACTTAGTAAACAACTGGCAAACAATAATATGAGGAGGCGCAATGAACACACTGAAAAATTTCAGAAACACGTTAAGCAGGCATTAGGAGCTTGACATGCAAAAGTGTACCAATCAAGCTCATACTGTACAACCCCAACGACGAAGAGGTCATTGCTACAAGTGTCCCAGAAAGGAAGATCGAAAAGGGAATACTTTGTGCAAAAACTGCAAACAATTTGTTTGTGAAATACATAGAGATAATGATACAGTTATTACTTGTAAAAAATGTTTGAAATTCTGTAAAAATTGTAAAAATTGAAAAATAAAGCTTCTTTGCTCCGTTGTTATATTAACTCTATAACTAGTTAGTACTAAAACGTGAAGTATAATATATGCTAAATTCGTGAATAAACAAAATTTCTACCCAAAAAATAGATGTAAGTAGAGGAAAATCTTAAAAAGGAACCCTGTCAGTAACTAGTAGAACGAAAAAAGTGTCAGTGTCCTAAGGGTTAAATATCGCGTAACAATACGTAACTAACTAAAGTATTTTAACCAATCAAAATCGACTCCGTTATAATTCCAGAATTATTCCTGTTCCTAAAGGTATTTACTTACTTACAAAATTAATTGCGAAAAGAAACATCGCTAACATCCAAAGAAAGCAAAATATTCAGCCTGAAACAACATAAATCCGGGTTTCCTCCCTTGCATAGTACAACAAAGACCCGCGTATTTCTGCACCATCACTTTTATGAAATAAACATCTTTTCAAGACAAGGAAATGTCAATAAAATATATTTATCTGTTTTCGCATCAGATTGAATATAAGCTCGAAGGAAGTTGGAGAGTCGATAATAGAAAGCATTTCTTATTATTGTTTGTCATTGCAAAAAGAATGAATTTCATCTAAAGATAGTATATTACACGGCGCGAATTGATTCGGAGAGCGGAATAAAATACGATTAATGCGTTATTTATAACGTAGGGAAAAGACCTGTCTTTTGTTAAGTCTGACTACTACTTTTGGTTCTAACGTGAGATCAATTAAACTAAAAATAGATCCACAGAAGCAGTGGCAAACTCAAACTATCATTACAGTTCACTAGTCGATATGGCAAAGGCCACGTTTGGCAGACTGCGCTAAGTAGTAAGTAACCATGTATGTACCTATGTGAACAGCTTGCGAAAACCTTGTCATGTAACTGAGACTTCTTATTTCAAAATATATAAAACAAACAAGCACCTCTTTAATGGTGATGTATTAGCAACTATAAAACGGATATAAGAGTTTACGGCCCTGTTAATCTTACTCTTTGCAGGACAGCTTAGCAAAATCGTAAATACATATCTGACCTACCCCACCGTTACGAAAAACTATCAAGCGAACCAATATAAAGTTATCTCGTGAAACTGAAAGTCGTATTTTAGATTGGTTCAGGAAATATTGACAAAATATAAAATAAATAAGAATCGGATAAATTTAGTATATTTTTATTAGTTGTTAGTGTTAGTAGTTGAAACATGATTTTTCCTTTATTGGGCCGCCGAGGATGACTTTAAATTGGAACGCTTGATATATTATACTGTGTGATTCACACAAGATGCGCCCCTCAAAATTTTCAACTTCAACCTCATACACATGTATACAAACAAAATTTGATTTAGTAAATATGTTCACATTGTTCACAAACACTTATTTGTTTACTTCATTATTAATACCACATTTCCTTAGTTTTAGCATCGCCAACTGGAATTAATAAGTTGCACTTATACGGCCATCCCATTCCATTTATTTTACATGTTACAATTCATACCTAAAACTTTACAGTTTATACAAGGAAGTTTTAGTATATGGAAGGAGCATACGGCTGTTGGGTGTGTTACCATATATCAAAGACAAACGTCCCTTAACCTATCTTTGTTATTACACGTATTTTTGATTTGCTATCCTTGTCTTAGCCACACCATTTCCGACTGTCAACTTGTTGCTAGGTTATAGGGCGCGAAAATTCAAATTAATAACTTTTACAAAAATACCATTGTCAATGTCAAATATAAAACATATTCACTCTAAATCTAAAAATAATTATGGTAAAAAATGGGAAAAATTGTAGTAAAACAAATATGAAAACAGAGGTGTTATTTATGTGTATGTGTTACAGTTAATATCAAATTTCAGTTAGTAGGTACGCATAATAGCTAAGCATTTCAGGGTATATCCATAATAACTGAAATCTCTCGTGGTTATCTATGCGTAATAATTCGTAAGGTTCAGGTATTACGCATATTACTATACGGTTACCGTTATTATTCGTATTCCCTAAAACCAAGGAACCTAAAACCATTCCAGTTAATACGCGAAACCGCGAAGCACATACTTCGCGCATAGTTGTTGAAATGCGTGTATATGTTCGAAGGTTGTGTTACATATTTACTTTCTATAGTCCATAATGACGTCTACATTAGTTGTTGATAATGTAAAGTGCAAATTTAGTGAAGAAGTTACAAAGCTAAAGGGAAAAACAAACCCTCTATTAAATATTCTATTAAAAGAAGAATATTATGCTCTCTTTAGCCGAGGTAAATATTTGTTGTTATAACGTTATAACCTAAAATTCGTGACGCATCGCACAGTCGCACTCACAAAACGTCACTGTCACTAACACCGAAACGAATGTACACAACAAGAAAACACTAACGTTCATACCTCCGGTGGCTACGACAGTGATAGAGTCTCAGAACGTTGTTTGTTAAAAAGAGAAAAGTATAAAAACGTACGACGAGATATCGTAACAAGAACCAACATACGTTTGTCGAGTATGCTCCTTCCATATACTTAAACTTCCTTGAGTTTATACTGTATTTGGCGGCCTCTAATGGGTTTTACCTTAATTAAATTAAACTGTCAGTGTCAGGTAAGATTTTTATAAACGTCTGTACAAGATTAAAAAGCACTTTTAAGATGAACAAATACAACTATTGTTTTAAAACTTTTCTACTAAGTGGTTTGGAAGATCGTGAGGTTTTCTTTATAGTGTCCGTTTTTTTCTGTACAAATATTATTGAAAACTGGTTTCACTGTTGATGTTATAGTAAGTTTACAAATTGCTGTTCTATGAATTGTACAGCGAAATATCAAATTTTGTTCCAATGGTTGAAGTAAAATATTCAGCAGCTGTTGACACGTATTTTCATAATTAAGGAATGGTAAAGCTCTCATTGCAACCGTTTTATAATCCCCACAAAAGTAGAATTTGGATAAGTTAAATTAAAGTTCCGGTTTTGTAATGTAATTAATTACAATAATGGGACTCGAATTGTCGTAGAAAGTAAAGATGCTATACAGGTGTCACAGTTAAACCGATCATCAAATTTTTTTAGAATATATCCTGCTAAAAATGCTACGGATGCAGAGTGAATGCTATTGTCAGGTAAAGCATTTATGCTTAAGTTTTGGATCTCACTTCTTAAATCTGTTGAAAACATTGGATTTTGTACACTTTTAGTTATTGCAGTTGTCTCTGGAAGATGTGTAGAGCTAAGAAAATACTCATTGTTTGCAATATTTTTCCCATTTTTACTTAAAAATGTCAATTTTTCACTTAACCTCAGTAAAAATGTTTACAACAGTGAAAATTTACATCGAAATTTGAAATTTACGTAACTAAGATATAGTTTTTAAGTTTGTATATATTTTGAATTTTAAAAATCGTAGGAATTTTAAGATTCCTGTAAATGTTAATGTGATATTTTTCCCCAGAGGGCGTTTTTAACGTACGAATCTGTAAAATGCCGTAATAGCAACTTTCATTGTGATTGAAACGGCCATATAAGTGCAACTTATTAATTCCAGTTGGCGATGGTTTTAGTCATGCAAGGTTTCAGTTTGAAATGTAACCTTGATATTTCGTTTAATTAATGTGAAGTGAGCCACCACTGATTCTTCTTCTTCTTTGACAACCTTCTGTCATACATCGTTGGATATACTGCCGCACTAAGCCCAGAAGTGGCAATTGACATGTTTCAATAGTCGAATAATAACAAATTTTCTCATAAAAATATGTTACGAACTTTTCACTCTGTATTGATCCATATTAATTTTTAGTTACCGCTAAGAACGTTTTGGTCAAATACTGCCGTAAAACTCTAGTAATAAATACACTTTATGCCGTAGTTTTACATAACGAATATACCTACATGTACCAATTTCATCAAGCTTTAGCAGCTCAGTGTAGGTCTACCCTTATTTTTCTAATTATCTCTTTCATAAGTCTCACGATGCCATTATTTTCCTGCTACCTTTTTAATAATACCAGTACAGAGCATTTGTGGCTTTCCTACGCTTCTTTTTCCTATTCTAGGCATCCATTCTACTATTCTCTTTATCCATCTTTTTCATTGTATGCTCAACCCAGCTCCATTTTTGTATAATTATCTACTCAATCATATCTTTTATTCAGGTTTGTTGTCTAATCCGGTTAATAATAGTGCTGTTAAATGAGTGAATATCATGTTAGTTTTGTATTTAATCATCGCTACTAGATCTTAGGTATTAAATTTAAAAAATCGTTCATTTATGTATTAAAAGTATACTTATATGGTACCCCTAGAACGATAATTTAAAAATCTATCAAAAAAAATATATATATATTGAAATGGTCTTGCTCTTTTAAAAGATTTTATTTAAATTTAATTTATTTATTATTAAGCCCACATTCAATATTTACAATTATCCCTTGCTTTGCTCTTTAATTTTACTTAATTGTTTGCATTGCTCTTATCTCAGGTCGTTAATTAGGTTCCTTGTTTGTTATCTTTCTAAGTATATTTTTACCCAAATAAAAATAAAATTACTCAAATACTTATAATGCAGTTTTTTTTTTATTATCGTTTTTTCCTATCAACCCTGCCTTAAACCTATCTTATAATTACGGTATTTACACTCACTATTTACACCGGTTCCTGGGTTTTGTTTGAAATTTCTATTTCACTCCCAAAAATCCAAATTGCCTCTGTTTCAAATTTAATGCTCAATTTCCTCTCCTCCAATTTCGACTTTCAATTGCTTCTGCTTGAAATTCAAATTTTCAATTGCTTCTGCTTCTATTTCGCTTCCTTTCGATTCAATAAATGATTCTTATGATTATTAACTCTATTTAAAGTTAAATAATCGGTTGATATTTATTATTTTGGAACGTGCAATTGAGCAAACCTATTTGGTTGTTGCTCCTTTTTAATGCAAAAATATCACTTATTTATTAAATTGTTTTCTTCTGTATCCAAGATATTTTTATCTAAATTGTTTTTCACTATAACAACTATTTACAAGGTTTCTAATAGTAACTTATTTTACATTTCTATAACTACCAATTTAGCTAATTATTACTAACAAACATTATAACAATAACTTATTTACATTTTCACATAACTTAAATCTAATCTAGCTATCTTAAAATTATATTACAATTTTTAATAATTTAAAATCTGCATTACTTATATTTGGCAAATAACATTTTTCTTTTATAAATTAAACAAACAACTTAACCTTAATTATATACATCCAATTAAGTATCATCTCAAAAGCCCCTCGATTTTTTTTATTATATTTATTTTCAACCCTGTTCATTTCAAAATTTTTACTAATTTGCATTTTATTTTATAATAATATTCATTTTCACTTTATTGTTCAATATACGGATATATCATTGATACATGAAAAATCCCTCTGATTTTATCAGAATTTATTTCTTTTACTTCGTAGGAATTATCAAAAATTATTTTATTTATTTTAAATGGATTTCAATTAAAATTTTTCTTTTTACGCTTGTAATTAATTTTTAACAAATAACAATGTAACACATTTAACAAATTAACAAATTTAACACTAATAAACATTTTTAAAACTTAATTTTTCTTTCTGTATTTAAAATTCTTATTTATCAAAATCCAATAATTACAATTTTTAATTTGTACTAAATTCAGTTTCAATTTTAAAATAATCCCTATTAATTTGAACTCAATTTTATTATCATCGCGTATTGATTTTGGCATTTTAAACGGTTTAGAATTCATATTTTCGTTTGCTCGTTTTAATTGGTCGTATTCTTTCGTTGCCATTTCGTCTTCTTCTAATTTCACATTGTCACTTACAAATTCCCTATTTTGGCTGTTCAATTTTTCCTTTTCGCCCCTTGACAACCCCCAATCGTTTTCGATCCCTGCATTCGTCTCTTTCAGTTCTTCTCTGTGATCCTGCACGTTTTCCACGTTTTGCAATTTAATACTTTCGCCCTCTGTGTCTTCATTTCTTACCTGTTTTATAGTTTTATTCAATTCGGTCGTTTCGTCGATTACCTTTTCTGTTTGATTATTTAATTCTTCATAATCAGGATTGTTAACATTATAAACATCTTCCTGATCTTGAATTTCCTTCTGTGCCTCTGCACATTCTTCTGTAATTTCTTCGGTCATCTTCTTCTCAATTCCTACCACTTCTTTTCTGATTTCTTCCCTAATTTCTTGTTTATTTTTCTTCAATTCTTCCTTCAGTTCTTCAATTTGTTTATCTGATTTTTCATCTCGCTTTTTCATATCTTCTTTAATTTCTTCAAATTGTTTCTTAGTATCTTCTTTGATTTCATCTAATTTACTTAACTGTTTCTCTAATTTTTCATCTCGTTTCTTGGCTTCCTCATCTCTCTTCTTGGCATCTTCTCTGATTTCTTTTGAATCTTCTTTGATTTCTGTAAACTGCTTCTTGGAATCTTCTTTAATTTCTTTAAATTGTTGCATTATTATCTGCATAAAATTCCCATCAAATTGAGTTGGAGTTGTAATAATTGGTGAAGTTTGAACTTGTAATTGATCACCTATATCCAGTTCAATTACATCTCGCTCCTCCCCTAATTCATCTTGTTCCTCTTCAGTTTCTTCTTCATCCCTTCTTGAACTACTTCGTAACATCCTCCTATCTGCCATCTTTTATTTTTATCAAATTAAGTACAAAATTAAAAAAAAATTTATGTTATTTTTTTATTATAATAATTATTTTTCAGTTCTGAATTTCTCAGGTATTCAATATTCAATTTTTATTAATGTATTTTTCCTTTTAATCGTATTTAATTGAAAATAAATATTATCAAAAAATCGAAAAATTTGACAAATGACATTGGCATTAGTTTTGACTTTTCTCCAAATGACAATTATAAATTATTTTTCTCGTTTTACCTTGCCCCACAAACCTTTTAATATTATTTTTGTATACTTCGCACCTTTTACTTTATAAATCTTATAAATCACCCCACTTTGCTATCAACATTTATTGTTCGTCTCACGTTGCTGCACCAAATTATTAATAAGTATCTCTACTGTTACGCCCCACGTTGGGTTCGACAAATTATTGAAATGGTCTTGCTCTTTTAAAAGATTTTATTTAAATTTAATTTATTTATTATTAAGCCCACATTCAATATTTACAATTATCCCTTGCTTTGCTCTTTAATTTTACTTAATTGTTTGCATTGCTCTTATCTCAGGTCGTTAATTAGGTTCCTTGTTTGTTATCTTTCTAAGTATATTTTTACCCAAATAAAAATAAAATTACTCAAATACTTATAATGCAGTTTTTTTTTATTATCGTTTTTTCCTATCAACCCTGCCTTAAACCTATCTTATAATTACGGTATTTACACTCACTATTTACACCGGTTCCTGGGTTTTGTTTGAAATTTCTATTTCACTCCCAAAAATCCAAATTGCCTCTGTTTCAAATTTAATGCTCAATTTCCTCTCCTCCAATTTCGACTTTCAATTGCTTCTGCTTGAAATTCAAATTTTCAATTGCTTCTGCTTCTATTTCGCTTCCTTTCGATTCAATAAATGATTCTTATGATTATTAACTCTATTTAAAGTTAAATAATCGGTTGATATTTATTATTTTGGAACGTGCAATTGAGCAAACCTATTTGGTTGTTGCTCCTTTTTAATGCAAAAATATCACTTATTTATTAAATTGTTTTCTTCTGTATCCAAGATATTTTTATCTAAATTGTTTTTCACTATAACAACTATTTACAAGGTTTCTAATAGTAACTTATTTTACATTTCTATAACTACCAATTTAGCTAATTATTACTAACAAACATTATAACAATAACTTATTTACATTTTCACATAACTTAAATCTAATCTAGCTATCTTAAAATTATATTACAATTTTTAATAATTTAAAATCTGCATTACTTATATTTGGCAAATAACATTTTTCTTTTATAAATTAAACAAACAACTTAACCTTAATTATATACATCCAATTAAGTATCATCTCAATATATACAGAGTGTTGCATTTAAAATAAGAAAGTTGAATATCGCCCTTCAAAACAGTTGACTGATATTGAGAAAGTTATAATGGGAAAATATAGCTTTTATAATGCCATTTAAGAATATATATAGTTTATTCGGTGTAATATTAATAATAAAAGCACTATAAGCTGGGGCCTTTTTTAAAAATCGGACGGTATATATCCAATTAAATATCATCTCAATACATATAGTTTTATGCGGTTTCTAACTTCTTCTGGCCTTTTGGCGTTTGTAATTATGCTAGCTTCTTTAATAACTTTTATTAAATTTTTATTTATTTCATTTAGTACATTGTTCAATTTGATTTCGATCTTTTTTTATATTCTTTATATGTTAGTAAGTACATCCAGTTCTTTGATTTTTGATTTCTTTGTTATTAGCTTCCTTCTTTCTAATTTAGTGTTTATATTAGGTTTGGCACTTATGTGTACTAAGCGACTGGTGCTTGATGTTGCGAATTTGTGTAATACCGAGACATCTTGGATTATGTTGGTATATACAGGGTGTCCCCGGATGGGGTTGCGCACTCTTGTAAACTTTTTTATTTTGGAGTTTTCGGCAAAATGTTATTCTTCATAAAAAGTTTTGCTTGGCCTGAAACTTATTTTTAGCCTACTTTCGATTTTTTAAAATCAAGTAGGCCTTTACAGTTGAGCAAAAACTATCTTCATTTTAGGTAAAGTACCTTTTCTGTTCACAGTATGCCTAAATGTTGTTAAGAAAAGTTGTTCAGAATGAGAAGTTATGGCCATATGCAAATTTTCAGGATGATAGTCCTACTTTGATAAAATTCGAAAAGTTATTGAGTTATGTAAATTTTCGTCGCAAAATTAATAATAAAGATCTTTCTGCTATTGTCGACGCCATATTGATTATTATCAAAGTACGGTAGGTCAAGTACTGCTATTTGAACGATATTATAAAATTGCGTAAACTTCGCATGATTTAATGGAAAAATAGAACGAACTGTAGTAAACAATTGCAGTAACTGCATACTTCATATCCAGGACATTTTATTCTTTAATACAACACAACTAAAAACAAATTAAATTCTAAACATTGAAATTATTCCACGTAATATCCTCCTCTTAGTACACATTCTTCTATTCGTCTTCTAAATTCTAGGTAGGTCGATGAAAGCATTTCTTCATTCACACTAGCAACAGCTTCTACGATTTTTTGTTTTAAATTTTCCAAATCGTCTTCTAATTCGTTTGCGTAAACCTTTTCCTTTAGGTAGCCCCATAAGAAAAAGTCCAGTGGGGTGAGGTCTGGAGATCTCGCCGGCCACTTTAGTGGACCAAAGCGTCCAATCCACCGATTAGGAAAATGCTCATTTAACCAGGCCCTAACTCTAAGTGTGGAATGTGCAGGACATCCGTCTTGTTGAAAGAATAGCTTTCCTCTGAACTCTAAACTCTCCTCTTCTAATTCGGTCATAACAAAGTTTTCCAAAATCTCCAAGTATGTATTTTGGTTTAAAGTATTCAAAAAATAGGGACCAATGATTCTATTGTAGAGCATTCCGCACCAAACGTTTACTTTTTTGAAACGCTGACTCCGGGTTCTGATACGAAAATTTGGATTATTCTGAGCCCAAAATCTACAATTTTGCGTTGACACAACGCCATTGGTCGAAAAGGTTGATTCGTCACTGAACTGAATATTTTGATAGAAAAATCTATGGTCCATTATTCTTTCTCCCATGAGTAGACAGAATTTTAATAGATGGTCACCATCTCCGTCTTCTAGCTTATGGACAAACTTGGGTTTGAACGGATGAAAATTATTTTTAACTAAAATTCTCTGAATGTGTGACTTACTTATTCTCAAATTCTCTGACCTTTTTCGCAGTGATAATTTTGGTGCTTCTTGAACTGAATTAAGAATTACTAGTGTGGCAGCGTCCTCTTCGTCATTGTATTGTCGTGGTAGTCTCTTGGTGTCCTTCACATCGCCAGTTCTATCAAATTTTTTGATAAGTTTTGTTGCTGCTTGCCTGGTTATACGCACGTCTGGATATTTTTGGTGAAATAGTTGTATTGCATATTGGTAGCTGACATTTCCAATGCCATAACACTTTACTAAGTAGATACGCTGATCTAACGTTAACATTTTTGACGTGTGTGATGGTACATAAGATGTAACTTTACTGTCGCAGAAAGTGATTTTGTTTGACAGTTGCTATCGAAAAGCAACTAGATTTTCGACTTGCATTATCAGGCACAGCTCTTGAATTTGGAGTAGTCTCATTGTGATAAAAAATATTTGATATGCTATTATGCTCAAATTTAAAATTAGCATAAATTTTCGTTCTAAGGAATTTTTCTTAGTAAAATAATGGCGTATTATCAACAGAAAAAGTACTTCACCTGAAACGAAATTGAAAAATGAAGAAATTTATCAAAGTAGGACTATCATCCTGAAAATTTGCATATGGCCATAACTTCTCATTCTGAACAACTTTTCTTAACAACATTTAGGCATACTGTGAACAGAAAAGGTACTTTACCTAAAATGAAAATAGTTTTTGCTCAACTGTAAAGGCCTACTTGATTTTAAAAAATCGAAAGTAGGCTAAAAATAAGTTTCAGGCCAAGCAAAACTTTTTATGAAAAATAACATTTTGCTGAAAACTCCAAAATAAAAAAGTTTACAAGAGTGCGCAACCCCATCCGGGGACACCCTGTATATGTGGACATTATGTAGTCTACTTTGTTTTTATATTTTCCATTTAAACTCCTCCAATTCCATTTATCTTGTTTGCTGACAAAAGTGTTTGTAGCGTAGAAGTAAATCATTACAGAAAATACAACGCACATACAGATTTTAATGCTAAGTTAGGAAAGCAGCTAGATACCTACGAGACAACCCTATATACCTACATCCTACATACACCTTTGGGGATACAACTACCTATGTAAATGGAGACAGCTCCTATTGCATAGATATAACATTTTGGACCACAAGCATAATCAAAAGCGTGAGAAACTGGAGAGTGATGGAAAAGGAAAACCTCAGTGACCACCGGAACATCTATTATGAAATTGAGAAACAAAATAACGAAACGATGACTGGATACCAAACCATATCGCACGGATGTAAGATGAAGCCGGAGGCAATGGAACACTTTGTCACAAAGCGGGATCAAAATATAATAAAAGAAGAAAGGAAACAGCAGGAAATAACACCGGAAGATCTTGTTCGACAGCTAAAGACCACATGTGACCAGACATTATCAAGAAGAACAAAAACACATACAAGTAGGTATGCCTATTGGTGGAACGGCAGGACAGCGAAAGCACGAAAAGGATGCTAGCAGAGGAGGAGAGAGAGATGACTCGGACGAATAAAAAGCAAAATGTGGCCGAGGGGGAAAAATCAGGTGTAGAAGAGAATATCAGGCGCTGAAATAAAATCCAAACGCCCAAGAAGAGGCATGGAAGAGAGTTTGTTAAGATACATATAAGAACGTATGGAAAGAGGGCTACAAAATAGTATGCAAGAAGTTTAAAATTTCCCCGAAAATACAATTGACGCAAGATGAGATGGAAAAGGGGGAAAACAAGCTGTGCCGAAACAAACCCAAACAAAATTGGCAAGAAATAACAAGAGGTTTGCCAGAAGATGACCCGGTACCGTTGGGCGAAGATGAAATACTAAGAGCTGCCAATAAAATTAAAGCGGGGAAAGCTCCAGGACCGGATGTGATACCTGGGAAACTAATCAAAGTACTGATGCACTGACAACCGCAGTACGCCCTCAAAGTATATAACAGGGTATTAAACGGGGAAGGAATTCCCAAACTTATGGGAAGAGGCCAGATTGGTCCTTCTAGAAAAGCAGAAGAAGAAGGCACATGAGCCGCAAACATACCGAATACAGCAGGCAAATTAATGGAGCGGATGATTTGCGAGAGGCTTCAGGAAGAAATAGAGGTAAAAGGGGGATTATGCGAGACACAGTTCGGCTTCCGCAAAGGACGTTCCACCATAGACGCTATGGAGATGGTCAAAAATCTAGCAAAAACAGCAAA
The DNA here is from genome assembly GCA_963082815.1 of Melanotus villosus. NCBI lineage: Eukaryota > Metazoa > Arthropoda > Insecta > Coleoptera > Elateridae > Melanotus > Melanotus villosus. The sequence goes on along the minus strand of OY720419.1, from coordinate 96,206,422 downwards.
TTCAGGATATAGAAGAGGAAGGAAATGCTGTGGTGGCCATGGTGACCCTGAACGTGGAGAACGTATTTAATAGCACATCATGGCACGGGATAGTACAGGAACTGAAGGAAAGGGAAATCTCTACATATCTCATACAAATAATAAGTAGCTACTTCACGAATAGAAGAGTAAATATAGGGAAATCAGAGAAGGAAATAACATGTGGTGTTCCACAGGGGTCCCTACTTGGACCACTATTATGAAATTTATACTATGATAGTATTTTTAAGCTTGATAATATATGCCATAATGAATACAGCTAATAGGATACGCAGATGACCTGACGATAGTGGCCTGTTGAAGAACTGGAGAGGTGGTTGAAGAGAAAACTAATATCGCAATACGCAGGACACAGACTAAGGTTACTCGCAAAACAGTTACAACTGACCCCACACAAGACAAAAATGGTTCTGCTGGTCGGAAGGAACACACTAACAGAATTAACCATAGATGTGAATGGATTGGAAATTAAGACCGCCAGAGTATTAAAATACTTAGGTGTTTTTTAAACCATCACATGCGCATGAGAAACCATGTAGAAAGTGCTGCCAAGAAGTCAGAAAATATTGAAAAACAGCTTGCCAGACTAATGCCCAACCTTGGTGGAGCGAAGTCTAGCACTGGCTTCGGTGACGGACTCGGTGATGCTATATGGAGTACCCATATGGGCAGAAGCGATGAGATACAATAAATACAAACATATAATGTGGAGGGTACAAAGAAGGGCCCTGTTGAGAATCTGCAGCGCCTACAAAACACATCGACTGAGGCACTGCGGGTGACCGCTGAGACCCAGCCGATAGAATTATTAGTAGGAGAGCGCTGCGCTGTATACAAAGACAGAACCCAAGGTAAGAAACACTGGAAACAAGAAACCCTTAGAAAGTGGCAGGACAGATGGGAAAGGATGCAAGGCAAAGCCCAGTGGACAACACAAGCCATCCCAAATATACAGCAATGGGTGAATAGAACATACGGAGAGGTGGACTACTACGTGACTCAGGCACTCGGATGGCGCGGCTGCTTCGGGCAATACCTGAAACAATAAATTCATCCAGGAAGAAGAAACATACTAGTACTGTGGGGAGACGGACACCGTCTATCACACGTTTTTCCACTGCCCAAGATGGACGGACGTGAGACGGATTATGCAAAAAACCACTTGGGAGGCATGAAATATACAAAATTTAACGGCTCTGATGTTACAGAATGGAAGAAATTGGGACACCATTGCTGATAGATTAAAGAAGATAATAGCGACAAAGGAACAAGACGAACGAAGTAGGTAGCGAGGACCACCAAACAAGAAATGTAACCAGGAATGTAATAAGAACAGTAAACATATGTAACTCGTAAATAGTAATATGATATGTAACTGGCATTCTGTATATATAAGTTTTGTGTCATCAAAGTAATAAGTACAAGAGATGAACACTCCCTCTGAAGTTATGCACAAGCGATACCGGAGGTTTCTGAATGATCACTAGAGCGGAGCAGGTACACGGGCGCACTACGACATAAAAAAAGATACATACATCTCTGATTATATAAGTTTAATTGAATATTAACATAATAGCCCAACGCTATTCATAAATTTGTAAGTTGTGTAGACTATACCAATTGTTAAGAGGCACATCTTATGTGAACCACCCAGAATACCAAACCCACACCTATGAGATAGATTATTATGGTTTGGTACGGCTATGGAGTTTCTATTCGACCAAATGATAAGTATCGCCCAAAGAAAACAGCACTCCCGATCTCATTCCTACTTTCCCGCAGATAAGATCACAACTATAAAGTGATAAATTTTTCAGGAAAGAGTCCCGATCTCTCAAAACGATTTTGAGGATAATATGTTGTATATTTAAAAATTTCAAAAATCGCGGAGTTTATTCATGATTTTCTTAGAAAAAAGAAAAAGAACGAGTCCCTTTAGACTGCAACGTCTTATTACATTAAAAGGATAGAAACTGGAATTCTGCCGGTAGATCCCCAAGTAAGCCACCAATGTTCCATGTATAAAATGTTCATTAAACAGTAATTAAATTGGTCGATATGATTTTTTTCCATAGATTATTTTCGGTCGACCAGAGTTATTCAATAAAGAGAGATGTCGGTGTGTCGATTTTTAACCCTTTTATACCATTACCATAATAGCTAACTAAAGCTATAATACGTCTGTTTACTTTTTTTTATCGTGATGGTTTATATTTTATTAGCAATTCCTAAAATATAGCTTCTTTGGATGAACTAATAAAATCACAGTAGCTAAATGTACAGAATTTGTAAAATTTCGGTGTCACCGTTCACGTAGAATGTATCAAAAAGCTGTGAGATATCAACCATAAAATCGCTAACTTTGAAGTGAACCGAACCGAAATGCGTTTTCGTAACTTACGGACGTGTCAAGTTTTAGTGTCTAATTAGATTAGATGACGGATTACCAATCTATGATTGGAGGGGAAATTCAACGGATTACCACTTAGGCACAACGATATTAAAAGGAGAGCCAAGAAAATGCAACGAGCTGGTTAGGTTAAGGTCCTTTTATTAAAAGCCAGAGGAAAATGCGATTTTCTAGTCGATCGGATAACCTGATTAAATTCGATTAAACCCGTCTCTAACTTACAAATATGCAGACAGACATCTGCTGCTGATCAAACACAGAAGGTGAACTGCACAAACTACCAAGATATAGAAACTTGGAACTCGTAGAAGAATGGGAGAACTGCCACTAAGATGCCCCAACGACAATCGAAAATTGGGGTCGAAATACTGATAACACGTTACACAAAACAAGAAAGAAACGTAATGAAATTGAGTGGGTCTATCTATGTCCGACAATGGACACAGATGAGTTAAAGAAAAAAAAAGTAAAAACGATGATGAAAAATGCGACGCGAAATAAATATCAATTTGCCGTTTATGTACGGCTGGAAAGGCGTCCTTAGATATACCAGCGTATAAATTCTGCTAGTTTACTTTAGCTCGTAATTTCCTCCTGGGCGATTACGTTCCAACTGAAATAAATGCATTTATTTACCTACACACAAAAACAACAAAATTGGGTCTTTAAATAACGCTGTGCAATAAATTGATAAATTGTCCACTGTCAGTTTGGAAAATATTTACCATGCGACTTTGATCAGATTTGAAGGGAAAATCATTATAATGAGTTAATAATAAATTTAAAATTTCTAAAAGAACTAAATTAAAAATGTATACAGAATGTTCTATAGAAAGCCTCCCACATTCTAGCGCCTTTCTTCCCATTAAACTATGTATATTATAAAACCCGAATTGTTTTTAATAAATTCTTTCTCTGTTTCGGCATTATTATTCTAACATGCTTTTTGATGCTATGGTCGAACTGGCCAATCAAGTAATGCACGTCATCAATAAATGATATGCCATCACACCTTAGTAAGTCTACATGAAGTTTCAAACGATTTAAAAATTTTATAACCAACATTTTCTGATGAAAAAGGTTCGCATTTCGTTTTCTATCGTGATTTCAGTGATACTATAAATTAAAATAAAGAGATAGGAGTAGATAACAGTTGTTAAATACAGAGGATTCCGATTACAGTAAGGCAAGTAAGACACAACACTGTCACTGTCACTGTCAAACCTTTGCCCATCAAATAATATAAACACGCCAAGAATAATACTCCTACTAACTTTACAAAAAATAAATATGAGCTAAATTAGTAGTACGTCAAAGCAAGCTCCCCCTCACATCATAGAAGCAGTACCAGACAGGATTCTTAGATAGCTATTGTAATTAACAGCCTACCGCCTTGGTGTTCTTCGGACTAGTCCACGTTAATCGGATTTCTTTTTTAATTTAAACGTCAGTTTCTATCACTTTAAACTGATCAAAGTTGCAATCAGTGCCTTCTCAGATAGAATACATTCAAAATACTTTGTTTTCTCTTGTGATTAGTAGTGCAGTTGCTGACTACCTGCTGTTGTCCCACTTTATTTAATTGTATTTTAGCCATTTGTGCAGAAATTTACACGTTTAGTGTAATTTTGACTTCGTTTGTTAACTTTAAGCTAGTAACAGTTTAAAAAAATTATTTGGGAAATTATCCATCTCTATCTAATGTTACATTTTTACTCTTGCAGTAGGCTTCAAGAATAAGATCCTGTTTGGTTGTAACATGCAACTAACTCAACACTTTCCACCTTTCCGAATTCTTTTACTATGCTCGTCCATCTCGCTTCCTTTGTTGTACCCTTCTCTGTTTCCTTCTTTCCATTCACGGTCTCCAGTGTTGCATATTAGTGGTCCCTTTACTCTCCGTCTGTCTTGCATTATGGCCTGGCAACTTCTCGTATTTTAATTCCGCTGCATATGTTATTGCGTCTATGACTCTTGTCTGTTATTTTACCTAACCGTTCGTCTATCTGCATTTTAAGCTTATCATTATATCCAATTAACTATTATAGAACATAATTCCTCAAAAACTGCCTACATACACGCTGAGAATATGTTTCCTGTGATATACCTATTATCGCCCAATTAGTTAATTGTTCAGTGTTACATTTCAGACCGAGTTGCGATTCACTGGTGCATTCTACCGAAAATTCTACTAACTGTTTATATGTGCATTGTGCATGTCACATTACGTTTAGAAATACTAGATTCAATAGTAATAGAGATAGTGGGGCGGATCTCCCTACCTTAATACGCTCCTAATTTTGAAACTATCTGTTATGCTTTGACACTGTAATGAAGCAATGTTATGAAATGTACGTATTATGTAAAATAACATCTGGCGTTATCATGAAGTCTTATCTAGGCTTACTAAACTAGATTACAAATTCCTGAAATAAAGGCACCCAAATATGCGAAATGCACCTACTTATGTTATGTGTCACGGCTTTTGAAATTTTGCGTGAATTAAGTTTAATACGGCCCCGTTGTTCAAGGTTCAAACTCGCCGGAAGTTGCAAAATTTGCAAAAATAGGATGATGTAATATTTTGTTCGGCATATTTTCTTTGTTAATCCGGGGAACCACCGATTGCTCAATACGCCAAACGATGCCACTCAAAGTTTTAGTACCACCCCCGCGTACAAAGGCGCGTTTGTACAGTCATCTTCTTCTAACATCCATTCGCTTTGCGAAAAGTACGAAAGCAAATGAGAGTTTAGCCAGTTTACAATACCATCGGTCGTGCAATTATCGTTCCGGCTTTAGTAGTAAATCCCGTTTGTCAGCCACTCGTTCTCGCTTCGTTTTGGAAAAAGTATTTTACGACATATTGTCGGATTATCCCAGATAGTGTCTTATCGTATCGGGGAAATATAAGTTCTGTGTGAAAGTTCCGTTTAAGTTTGATGTTTGGTGAAGTACTCACACAGTTTCGTTTTGGATCAATAATCTACCAGTTGAAGGACATCTCGTTGTCTTCGCACCTGCTTCCGGAAAAGGACTCCATCCCTCTCTTGCCGACTGCTGCTATCTCTCCCTGGGATTTGAAGCTACCATCGCTTCTTCTGGGATACCCTCAACAAAGACCTTTTCCCAGGTAAGAATATTTAAGGCTGCCCCTTTACGTGCCGGTTGCATTTGCATCCGCTTCAACCCTAATCAATACTATATACTACAGTTTACTCGTGGACAGGCACCAGTTAATTATTGTCTGTAATTTAAGTACATCTAGCATCTTCCTTTTGTTTGATCTGCTCGGGCGAAGTATTTGAATCCTCAATCGGTGAGTATTACCTTCTTGCTTTAGCGTTAACAATTTAGAAACAGTGCGAACTGTCGAGATGTTTACCCATTTTATGTTGCATGTGAGAAATTATTTGTAATCAGATTTTAAGCTCAAGTTTTGTCATCACCCTTCTTTTGATTGCGATTAAGGGAGCCTAGCTGTTAACTATATTTGCCATAGCTTGAGTAAATGTGGCATCCCTTAATCATCCTTTTCGTATAACCTAAGATATAACTTATAGATTTATTTTGTGTCATATTTTAAATATTCCTTACATTCATTAAATCTCGTTGTTAATTCATTCTTGCATTTTATTTGTATTTTGTGTATGTTTTAAATGTTTGTGTATACCTTTGTGAGCCTAACTACCAATACCACTGTTTTCTTTCAGTAAATAAAGGGTAAGTTCATCCAGCAGTAGGGTGCAGCCACCCCAACCCCTTTCGAGCCCAGAGGAACCAGCTGCGGTACGTTCCTCGAGACCAACTTGGGTGATTTCCGCAGTGGCGCCCACTTTCCTCCCGATTACGACCCCTCATTTGAAGGGTTTAGCGTTTCGAACCCCCCTTCTTGGACTGCGTGTTAGCCGCGAGCTACCCGACTTTGACGTCGCCCCCATAAGTAGTCGTAGTGCGGAATTAGCACGTGACATATACCCCCGGAAACCCGAGTAGAAATGCTAATAATTAACACAAAAATATGAAAATAATTCAGACAAAAAGCATTAAATTTGTATAAACACATATTAAAATCTTGAATAAGTTATCAGTAATTGCTTGAAGTCGAGATTAGGTGTTGCTACCCTTAGGCGTTATGTCGTAGGCTGGTCTGAAAGTATGCCGTCTTTCGGATACAAAGTAAAACCGTAGTTCCCGTGCAAATGTGATATTTTGGGACGATATAGGTCCCTAGCAAGGGTGGAAGTCCCTTGAGTTTTGGTAAAATTATACCTAGTCGAGTAGTGTTAGCTAAATGACGGTGGCAGTCGACGCGCGGTCAGAACCTTGACACCCACAAGCCTTGATATCGCCCACTAAAAGTATAAATATAAAGATCTACTTCGAAAATATTTAAATTTAACAAATAGAATGCAATATATGAATATTAAAAAGGATTTTTTGAATTTTGTTATTTCAAAAATGAAGTAAATATTTACAGTAAATGATTTTGTTTATTGATACGTTTTAGATATTAGCCTCGCAGAGTAAATCAGTAAAGATCCTGGAACTTACCAAAGACATTGCATAATAATATATCTGCAAATCGTTTCTTCATCTCGTCAGTATTCCTCGTATAAATCAAATCGAATTTGTTCAATAAACTTTACCATATAAATGGCTATTACCTCTATTAAATCTTTACAACTTACAAGCAATGTAATAAAGGAACCAAAACCTTATGAGCAGTCGTTAATCAGCAACGCACTTTAAACTCGAAATGGGTTTTTAATGTCTCTCCGATCATAAAACAAGTAACAATAAAGAAAAAGGTAAAAACCTCGGTTTATTTTATTATTTCTTGCAGACGTTATACCGAGGGGGGTTTTTGATAAGGAACTCCCGGCTGGGCCACTTACAACTCTACCCTATTAAATCTAAAGCAGCTACTAAAACCGTCATCCACAAGGATGATATTACGATCCGTAATGGCACTTTCTTAGAAGTGAAACTGGAGCGGAGGAAAAGTTTCATATCACACCCTCGGTGTCTCAGGTCCGTTCTGTTCCCTGACGATTTACACCACTTGCGGTTACGAATCCCTACTAAAGAATCGCTTATTCGGCAATCGATGCGAATAAACAAATTTCAGTAGGTAATATGCCGGCGGTAGTGCAAAATGTAATATTCTTCCACTTTCGGGTTTCGGGGGAGTGCAGACAGAAGACTCTAACCCCGCGCTGAAGGTATTTATTACTCCGCATAACGACTTTTATAGTTCCTGCAACGCGGCCTGAAATGTAACGCTGGAATCTCAGACTTCCCACTTCCCTTGTTATTGTCTGACGCTAAAATCTCCATATAAAAGCCACGAATACTCTTTGCAGCACCGCTAGGTCTACAATTTTCCACGATGCTGATGCTGCATTACAAAATTAACGATGTGGAAGCGAAGCGGTTTAAACACTGACCCGGCCAGAAAAATACGTACTTTAAGCTTTCCCTTTTTGAATGTAGCCCTATTCCTTAATATATTAAGAACTCGCCGACATTATTTCCTTGGCGATGTTTTAAATTATTTTTTATAGAATTACATACAACAAAGACTTGATATGTTTCACAAAATTTATTTAAAATCTGAGACGTCTCAGCACGCCATAGCCATACTATTTTCAAAGATATTTTAGTAATAATTGCTCAAAATTTACGTTTCCTACTCTTTCATTAAATTAAGGCTATGCCTGAGCTTAGAAAATGACACGGTACTTACATAATGCTTTGATCACAACAACTCGAATGCTTCTGTGTGAGGTTCCTATTTCAGTGAAGAATATGGCCCCTCAAGGTTGATCATGGTTTTGTATGAATTCTCCCTTACAATCATCGACCTTCCTAACTAGTATGAATCAAACCTTAACACACGTACAATTTTTACATGAGGTTCGAACTTGCAAAGCAGGTTGTGAATCCATTATTTGAAAGAACAAAATATATCGAAACTGTTTAATCTGTTAATGTTTGATCTGTATAGCAATTTCATTTTGAGTCTATTGCCATACTTTTTTTAATTGTTCTCTAATAGATAGTATCCGAATATCTTGCTGGTTGCTGGTTTGCTACATACGTGAGTGAGTTCGTAGAACGTAGCTCTTAAAACTTTATTTTGGAATCTTTGCAATCTGCTTATGTCGATGACATAGGTTTATACCCAGATACAAAACAACACTCTTAGAAGTACCTAAATATATTATTGAAAAACCAGTTAGAAAACTGATATGGAATTTAACTGATGCAATGATGATGTCTAAAGAACCAGAAAAAAAATCCAGTATACATTCAGATGGCAGACAAGTACAACATGACCTCAAATACTTGGGGACAATAATCAGTAAATGGAAACAGATACCAGATATTAATAGGAAAACAGACACCATAATAAAAAGAAACTTAAGAAACTTGTAAAAATCTCAGCGTATTAATAGCCAAATACGCATTTTTGCAATTAGGTCGTCTATACTCAGTAGTAATATAACAAGAGAGTGAGAATAAATTGAAAATAATTCCACAGATTTTTCGAAAACTTGTTGCCAGGCAATAGTCACGAAAGCCCGTAGGGCTTGAGTGGCTATTGCCAAATGGCAAAAAGTTTGAGAAAGAAACTGGAGAATTATTTTTTAATTTATCGAACTCTCGAATTATATTTAATTAGATTATCTTTTGATCTACATTGATAACTACCTACCTGACAACTGACATTTGTCAACAAAAACAAAAGCTACAGAGATTATTCCCGGGAATAATCTCTAGAGCTTATTCTCACTATAATAATGACAGGTTTGGTTTTAAGAAATGTCAAAAAATAATCAGTGAAATATCTGCTTGACACTATTGGTTGCAGTTATCTTCTAAAAATATTCTTTTCGCCAAATTACAAAAGTAAGTAAAGTTGGGTTTGGGTGAGACAGAACTCCCGAACACCTGCTTTACACTAAATCGTCAGAGAAAATTATAAACGGAAAGTATCCACAGAAACCAAGATTGGCAAGACAATAAGCTTGTCCATATGGGCAGCGCAGCGAAATATTGGTCCTCAATTCAGCAGTGAAACAAAGCTTACAGTTTATAGAAAAGAAATGCCTAAAGGTTGAACGGATTGACGCCAGGGCTCAGTATTGAAAATATCAGCAGATTCAAATTCAAGTTCACAGAAATAATGTTAGCTGAGATGGTTAGGATACAAAATGGAGTGCTCGGGACTGGTGAAGGAAGTATGGCAAGTGGGAACATATGAAGAACGACAAATCAGATAACTTTTGGCTACCTGTAATGAGATAGTAGTGAAGGCAGTTGACAAAAGAAGGAGCGCATGGAGAGAGGCATACTGGATAGGAATTGTTTCTTTTTTTTGACAGCCGAATAAATACTGAAACTAGCGAGAGCCCAACCAGTAAAAGAAGGTTCGACTAAATGTGTTATTTGCATCATTATGGCATGTTGACTAAGGCAATATCGTCCACAAACGTGTCTATTATTATCCATCTTATTCTTCTGCTGTATACAATGGGTGTAGTACAGGTCATAGTATAGTATGCTGTGGCATCCCTAATTGTATTAGATAAAACCGAGCAGTTCTTCTTGATACGTATTTCATAACTTAGAAGGTCTTTTAATAAACTGGCGGCTTCTTTTTAATCTTGTGTAGTGATCCATTATGTAAGAGGCTTAGTTCATACGAAGAAATGCTGCGAAACAGTGTTTTCAACTGCAAAGCATGGTTGATTATCGGCAGGGAATAATTGGATTGTTTTATTGTCACGTGATTTTGCCATTCTGTGTTATTTTGGGAAGTTTGAGTCATTTTGAATTTTTGGTAAAATTCTTTAGTACGGCCCTGCCCTTTTTAATTTTAAATTGTCGTTGTAGAAGTTTTCCTTTGTTAAAAACTCAAAGGTGACCTAATTCACCTGTATGATGTCGTCTTATTTCATTTAATGCAGCTTCTCGTTGAAAAGGTTCGGGAAATCCCCTATACGCAATGTTATGTCAGCTGACATGTCTCAGCGACGTTCAAGTGTTCTACCCCCTCGTCAGTACGTGTCATCTTTTCGATCATATCGGACGTCTTTGGCTTTTTATACTTGCTCCGTGTTAAAGCACAGGAGATGACAGTGAGCTCCGGATTAAGACGGTTGTGCAAGTTTTATCGTTTGCAGCTTGTGTATTTAGGACACCAACTCCTTCTTTGCTGATCGCCACTTTTTCGCTTGGCGTTCCAGGCCGACCATCGCTTCCAGTTGGGCTACCATCACTAAGCCCTCCTCAGTTTTACGTCCGTCACGTACTCCCAGGCCTCTTGATCAAGTACGGACATCTCGCCAGGTAATTTATCTTCCTTTTACGCTGCACCTGCTTTTGCCGTTTGTGTCTCCACACTAGTTTTAATTCCTACGATTGCCGCTTGTGGACAGGCCTCTACCAATGTTGTTCAGTTGAGTTTGAAGTTTAATAAGTACCGCCTTTTGATTATTTTTATCTTTTGTTTGCAACTTGTATTGTAAACTAGTCGATTTCTGGTCAATCTGCTTGATCCGGCGGTAATGTGTGAAGGCCTTGTGATTCGCCTTTAGGCTGCTTTGATAATATTCACATTACAAAGGTTGAGGGCCGTTGGCAACCAGTTGGCTAGGTTGTTTTAGTAACTTTGTGTTTGAGTAAAGATTTTTGTGTTCAGATTGTTCAAGTTTTGAGTCAAATTAAGTTAATATCTTTTGTATGTTGCATGTGTAAAAATTTAACTATGCTTATTAAACTGTTAGTTTAATATTTGTTAATACCATATTCTGCCTGGGGTTGAGGGGCTTAGTTTGTGAATGATTTGCCATACGTAACGTAAATGTAGTACCCTCAAATTTTGATTTATTAAATATCTAATTGTCAATTTAGTTTGGTCTTGTTATTGTGTTCAGTGCTTCCCGATCATATTTTGTGTGTTAGTGTCCTGGTAAGGATTTACGTATACAGTGTGAGCCTGTCTATAAGTTTAAGAATTTCAGTAAGTAGGTAATCGTCATTAAGCAAGGTAAGTCACATCTTGCAGCAGGGTGCAGCCAATCCCAGCCTCTTCGAGCCTTAGAGGAACTATCTGCGGTACGTTCCTTGTAGCCATCTTTGGGTGAGTCCCGCAGTGGCGCCCAATTCCATCCCGATTATGACTACCCTTATTTGAAGGGTTTAAAGTTTCGAACTCCCTTCTCCACTGTTTGCTAGCCGGGAGCCTAGGAACAACAACGTGTCCTATAAATGTCGTAGTGCGGAATTAGCCTGTGACATTACATACCAGATTTATAAATTCTTGTGACAATCCATTGACTTGTCTATGATAACTAGAATAACTCCTATCTGAAATCAATCAACTGGTAATCTGGAATTATGCAGTTTTCCAAGAGAATTGCTATTATTTTTCGACATTAACTCTAGCCAACCAGCAGGCTACTGAGACCCATACTCCCACGTTGTTACAAAGATAAAAACTCTTTCTTCTTCTTCTTAGAGTGGCATACCCTTTACGGGGCGTTGCCGATCCTCTCTCCATATGCCCGTGGTGTGCGTGTCAAGTAGCCTACAGACATAGGGGACCTACCGCTTAACGTGGGCTCCGAACCACTTCTACTCCATAGAGGACTTTACTAGGCAGAATACACCTCGGTGGTTTGCCATTGCCTTCCAAGGGAAGCGGCCGGGTATTTTCGGAATCGAACACGGGCCATCTCAGTGGTCAGACGCACGCTGAACCAACTGAGTCACGACCGCCTAAAAGCTCATTGAATCGGTCTTCCTTTGCTACTTAGCTATAACCTTCAAAGCTGCGCGATATACAAGGGCTGCAATCAAAGTTCGAATCTTTTGATAGAAATCTAAATTTTTAAACTGAAATAAAAACTAAATTTGTTCTTGTTTGGACCCTATTTGGAACTAAAGAAATTCCAAAAATCAAATCTTTGAATTAAATTGAAAGTATATCAAACATAATGGTTATATTTTTAACTTATTATTAAGATTAATATAATTACTAGGGTTGGAGTATTTTAAAATAAGATTCGAATTTGTGAATTTGAATTCGATATTCAACCCCGATTCTATTTGCAGTGTAAATTTTGCAAATGTTTGTATTTTTAGATAAGAAAGGATTGAAGGTCTAAAGTTGTATTTTAAATTAAATCTTAATCTTTCTTTGATAGTCTTACGATTTAAACTATATTCGGAAAGCTTTTAGGTAACCAACGCATTTATACATGAATTTGATATAAACATTTTCAATATCTGAATATATTTAATTACGTAGATCTGCCTAGCGATTTTTCAGGAAGTTTCTTGTTTACCTTTTTATATTCACTGTAATTATTTTCTTTTCCAAAAAATTGTAAATATGTTTTAAACAATTTAAATTAAACGTATATCTCATTTCATATAACAAACATTACGTTAAAAACAAGTCAAGCTAATGAATTTAAGTGCGCCTAGAAATCTTGCCATTTAATTAACCTAATATTAACAGAAACACGTTTTTCCACTTTGTTAATTTTATTTATCATTTAAAAACGTTATTGTGCGAATAAATTCCTCGAAAAGAAGGTTAAACCCCAAAACGGAAATTTAAAGCTTAAAACCGATACCAACAAACTAAACTCAACAATTCCAACTTGTTGAAATATCCTGCCATGATCCTCAACTTTGCCGTAAATGAGAACATAAACTCTGGAATACTTAGTGAAACTTCTGCTTGTTGTATACCATGAACTTATAAATTCTTCCTGAATTATTGAAATAATAAACAAAAATCCTCCTACTTTATACAGAATTTACATAGACTTTAAAAGCATTGCTGTACTTTAATCAGGGTGTGTACATACAATTGGACTTTAAACACGAAACTTTCATAAAGTTTAAGGTTTGTATTTGTTCGTTTTTTACGTTCTTTCCTTTTACGTTTTTGTAAGTTTTCAACAACATCAGGCTGCTTTTATTTATACTTTGGACTGCTATTTTCTACCGTGAGTATGTTTTAGTCTTCTTGCTTTAATGTAGACCTAGGAATACTAGAGGTAAAGGGTTTTTTGTGATTTTATACGTACTTTTTCTAAATGCTGATAGGAACATACTAGTATTTCCATAATTCTTTTTACAGTTTTATTTGAGATTTTCCTATTTCACTTTGGCGTAATGCTATTAAACTAATTATTTAGCTTTTAAATTCGTCTATCGCTTTAGATTTTAATTTCCCGTTTTTATATTCAGTTCTGATTTATTCGGCATGGTCAGATGCCAGTGTAAAGTGTTCTTAACATGGAGCTAGTAGACCAGTGGAAACAATCACTGATTGTTTGTAAGTCTATTAATTGGGTAAAATCTAGGCTTGCGGGTGCCAGGCATATCAACACCCGTCGATTTGAATGGTCACTAGCACTACCCGGCTAGGTTTTTGCTGAACTCAAGGAAATACAGCATTTAAATGTCAGAACTAGACATTTTAGTTGAAAATTAGAAATGTAAGGTAACGAGCTTTTATCGTCTAACAAAATTTGGAAAATTTACATCATAACCTCAAACCATACCAAAGTCCTTTCATGTTCTTTTCAATATGGCCCTATTCAACTACTTTAAGTTATTTAAAGTTGCAGTTCGATATTTCAATTTCAAATTAAGTTTCAAATCTTGAATTAGCCAATAAAAAATCTGGTCACATAGAATTTGAAATTGACATAAACAAATGTAGGCGGTAATTAAGAACCTCGCAACACTTTTGAAGTCTTTAATTAGCTCCCAGCGAAGGTTGTTCCAATTTTCTCAAAACCTGGAACTGAGAAAGGATAATCAAACTAACGAAATATCACGAAAACTGGAGTAAGTTGGGTGGCGTGTACTAAACCTGGTACATCCTAAAATCCGTAATCTTCTTCTTGAAGTAGCATACCCTTTACAAGCGAGTTTTCTATCGATTATGTCGGTGGGATGCGTGTTAAAACACGTTCGATGCGTATGTGACTGATCCGTCACGCATCCGTGCGCATGTACTGGTTCCAGCACATCGTGTAATACTTAAATCATAGCTTCAATCCAAATGCAGCACTGGTGGTGAGTGTACGTGGGTTGGTTAGGACCTAGCAACACTATTTTAAATTAAATTCTTTTTTTGCCGTTTGTGTGTTTATTTTTTTATTCTTCAACATGGCGGAAAGTGAGGCGGATCCCTCCCCCAGCATTGGTGTAGAATACGCAAATTTTGGTTAGCATTCAACGTGTTAAGTAGCCTACAGATATAGGGGACCTACAGCTTTACGTGAGATCTGAACCACGGAAGTGCTTGTACTTCTACGCCAGAGAAGCCTTACTAGGCAGAAATACCTCGGCGATTTGCCATTGCCTTCCGAGGGAAGCGGTCGGGTGTTTTCGGTGTATGTGTCAGTGGTCAGACTCACTGAACCACGACCGCGACTAAAATTCTTAATAGTATTTATAAATTTAAATAGAAAAATAGAATGCCCTATATTATATTCTACCTGCAGGCAGCCTGGATAGCTCAGTCAGGTAAGTTCCTGCTAGAGAGCCGGCTGACACGGATTCGATTCTAACCTTCGTTTAAGGCGTGTTGTGGATGAAAGCCGGTTAGAGCGTTATGCAAGACCAAAGATGGACCCATCACCTCCACTGCACGCCAACAAGTGTAGAATGAGCCTCGACGCTACATTACGGTAGAAGAGGTATAACAGGTAAAAGCGAAACAAAGTAAAATAATCACCTACCTGTATACTTATAAAATAAATCAAAAGAATTCGCCGACTAACTTAGTTGTTTGCGAGGGCCGTAGATCGTCGAGGATTGCCTTATCAAAATTAAAACTCAGAAAGTGAATACTGATAAAAAATGAAAAAAATTGGGCGCCAGAAAACTTTTCAGTTTTCAAAAAAATATAGAAATACAAATAAGTAATTTTAATGACTTCAAAATAGTTAACAATATGCAAATTAAATAGAAAAAGTAAGAGCAAAAATATGCAACCAAACGTACAAAAACAAATCGCTTAGGTTAATTTCAAAGGAACCAAAAAAACTAAATATCAACGTTAGTTGAATTAAAGAAAGATATACATGAATGAAAAAAAACGATCAAGGTGGATAAATAAAAAATAAGCGCTTACCTTTATTACCTGAGTGAAAACAAGTCTAATATAAATGAACGATCAAAAATAAATAGCAATAGCCTTGTTTAAACTCAAGCTTATTACCTTAAAAAAAAAACACGCAAATTCGTTATGCTAATAAAATAAAATGGAAAAACCAACCTAAAGCGTTACAGAATATTACAACAAAAATATAAATTTATTTCGTGAAGCGAAAAAGATGAATATGAAATAATTAATATTAATGCAAATTAAATTAGCTGAAGGCGTTAAAATTCAATTGTACAAATATTTAAGTAAAGCAAAGTTAAAAATTAAGAAATTTAATAAATGGAATAAAATCAGGTAAATTCGACGACACTTAACAATTCAATAAACACCGACCTTGAATCCTCCAAGCGATCGAGTGGCGAATAACCAGCAATGATAAATAATTTTTCAATAATACCGCATCCTTCAACTCCATAAATAATGCAGCCGCAAAAAGGCAATAACCAAAAGAGCCGGAGTACGGTAAAGTAATGGAAAATAAAACCAAACGAAAAGAAAGAAGCTGTAACAAAGTCGCCATTAACACGTGCGTTCAATGATAAGGCAAAAATCTCCACTTACCACCACAATCTTGGTGCTTCTAAAAAATAATTTCACAAAGTGAAACAAAACCGAAAATCTCGGAAGTTATAATTACGAAAATTCCGTCAGAATTAAATAAGTAACTTCGGGATAAATTTTACCAAACTCAACTGCTTCGCAGACAACCCAAACGGAAAAAGCCAAGAGTTCTAGAACGCAACGCCAATCCCCAAACGCGCATGACGCTCTCTCCCCAAATCAGAAAACCTACTCAAAACCAAAAAGTCACTAACTACGTTATCTTTTACCAGTGAATATATAATAAATAGAGGTTCAATAAATGCATTCACCGTAAATAAGCAATTGAAAGGAGCAAAATAATATAACGGAAAATGAACCGTTACACTCCCCCCAACCAAGACGACGAAAGTAGAAACCATCGATCAGAGGAGAAAACTCACCAGAGATAGAACTGGAGAAAAATAAGGTCCGGAGAAAATGAGGAACATGAAAGGAGAACAAAGGACTAAAAAAATAAAATAAAGGAGAGAAAAAAAACACAGTACTGACCCAACCATTGCTCATCTAAAAAATGACAAAACAAATGCCAGTTGACCCCTCGCTGCATGGATGAAAACTGCTGCGCCGGTGGGCCAACCGACCACCCTAACACAACTAGTGTTAGCTCCACTAATGAACAAAAAAATAAATGAGCAACAGCATGGCAGCACCGAGAAAAAACAATAAAAAAAAAATGGGATAAAACGGCACAAAACAACCACAGAAGAAGGAGAGGGTAGGAGGGTTGGTTTCGTGTGGCTGACTAAAAAGACAACAGAAAATTTCAAAATGGAATCAAGCCGAAAAACAAATGAAACTACTACCACCTTGAGCCACCCGGCACTGGTTCCCGAAAGAATACATCAGTGAACGTAGGTAACTTTCAGTGAGTAGCAGTAAAAATCTTAAACCCACCACCACACTAGGCCAAGGTAAAGCAAACTAGTCCAGGACCGACTAGCCCACTGAAACTACCGCCACCGTGACCAACGGTAGGAAAACGAAATCAAAAATTGCAAAAAGCATATAAAATACACGAACACAATAACACAAGGGCAACCTGAAGGTAAAACCCTAGAGAGTGCCTTTTGTATGGGGAAATGGAAAAGACACCCCCGTGGCCTGCCGGCATCCCCAACCAACCACCCAAAAATGCTAGCGAAGGAAAAGGAAAGGATGGAGGACAAAAGACTAAAAACAAAGGTACAAGGAAGACGATTCTGTTAACCAAAACATGGATAAAAGGTCTTCAGGGAGAAGTAAATGACACAACCACACGCAGGAAAAAATATTCAATCAAAGACACGAAAGTGCCTGACCACTCTAACAACGGATGAGTTCGTTAAATTTACAGAAAATCCGCCACTCAAATAAACTTCCCAAAATAAATCCATAATCAGTGGAAGTAGCACCAACAAATCGGTAAATAAGAATAGGTTCGCATTAAAAATAAGGAATGTGTTAATGCACCCTAAACAAAAATAAACCAAAATGGTTATAAATAAAGGAGTAAAATAAATGCTTTTCGACCCCTAACACTAACAATAACCTAATCAAGGTCAATATCAAAATATAGATAGTTAGAGCGAACAAACACCATAAAGAAATCCTTAGGGTCAATGACCAAACATATCTACCAGCTCAACCAACAACAATCACACTGCATTCACCCACATTCACACTAAATTTATTCTTCAAATTCTTCTTCCCCAAAGCAGGGTTTGAGGTCCTTAATATGCCAAACACCTACACGTTTATTATCAGGGACCGTCGCAAGTTGATAAGTTAAAGGTCCTATTACTTTAATAACTTTACATTTGACATACTTAGGAGCTAACTTTTGGTTAAAATGACGTGAAGCATCTGACAAAACGTAGTTACGTTTCCAAACTAAATCATTAAGATGAAATCTTAAAGGTCGTTTACGAAGGTTATAGGATTTAGAATTTCTTTGGTAGGCGTTGTTAAGGCGTCTACGAACGTCTTGATACAATTCGGACAACTGATTAACATCGGCGACTAAGTCTTCGCGGTTGTCAAGAGTCAGTTCTTCCTCTTTAAAATTCTTTAGACGACCATAATAATCTCCCGAAACCGGAACGGTTCGACCAAAGTTAAGAAAAGAAGGAGTAAAACCTATAACTTCGTGAATAGCATTACGTAAAGCATGAGCTACTTTATAAAGATTAACATCCCAAGTGCGATGATTGTCATTTACATATGAACGGAGAGCAGTACCAATTACTCTATTGACTCTTTCCACAAAATTAACCTGTGGATGGTAAGAAGCATTATACCAAACCTGTTGAACTTGGTAACTATTCATAAGTTTTTTAAAGTCAGAACTAATGAATTGTGGACCGTTATCGACCATACACACTTGAGGAACCCCAAAAATAAGAAAAACTTCGTTCTCAATGAAGTTAACAACCGATTTAGCGGTAGCTTGACGCACTGCTTTCACTAAAACAAACTTAGTGAGCCAATCACACACAACGATGATGCTAGTATGACCATTTTTAGAACGAGGAAAAGGACCCATAATGTCTATGGACAAACATTGGAAAGGATATAGAATTTTCTTTTCTTTTCCCATAAAACCAGGTCTAGCAAGCTGAGAAGCTTTACTAGCCGCACAAATATCGCAATGACGGACATAACGAACAACATCGGCATGCATTTTGGGCCAATAATATTGCTCGCAAAGTTTATGAAAGGTTTTATAAACACCCAAATGAGCGGAGGTAGGCTCATCATGAAAAATTTTGAAAAGTTCTCTACGTCTTGATTTAGGGACTACCTGCTTCCATTCAATCAAATTACTGGTAATATTATGTCGATTAGGAGTATATTTATACAAGCTATGGCCCTCAATTCTCCAGCCGGGATAACTATCAGGATTATTCTGGACATTGTCAATCATCTTCAGGTACCAAGGATCTAAGTCAACTTCAGCAAGTTCTAAAGCGGATACTATGACAGGAGCTCGTGATAAAGCGTCGGGAACAACGTTGTGTTTGCCCGGTCGATGTTTAATATCAAAAGAGTATTGTGAAAGTCTAACACTCCACCTAGCAAGACGACCAGTGGGCTCACGCATATTAGTTAACCACAATAAAGAATAGTGGTCGGTAAAAACTGTAAAATGAGTTCCCTCAATATATGCTCTAAATTTTTCTACACCGAAGATAACTGCCAAACACTCTCTTTCAGTCACAGAGTAATTACGTTCAGAAGAATTTAAAGTACGTGAAGCGTATGCAATGACCTTTTCAGCATTTCCTTCACCCTGCGTAAGAATACAACCTAACCCGTAACTCGAAGCGTCACACTGAATATTAAAGGGTTTAGTGAAGTCAGGGCTACAAAGAATAGGAGCTGAAGTTAATCGTAATTTGATTTCACGGAAAGAAGTTTCAGCCTCCTCCGTCCAGGTAATCTTTTGTTTTTTAACACGTCCTTTAATAAGGTCTGAAATGGGAGCAGAAAGAGTAGCGAAATTGGGTACGAAACGCCTATACCAAGAAGCTAAGCCAAGGAAACGTTTAACCTCGGTTACAGTAGAAGGTCTGGGATAATTCGAAATAGCTTGGACCTTCTTAGGGTCTGTATGCAATCCATGTTTGTCAACGATGAAACCTAAGTAAGTCAAACTAGGTCTGCAAAATTCACACTTATCAATGTTAACAGTTAAATTGGCATTCTTCAACCGGTCGTAAACTTCTTTTAACATGCTTAAATGTTCCTGAAAAGTACTCGAAACAATGATAATGTCGTCTAAATAAACAAAGATGTTATCACCAAGCAAGGGACCGAAAATAGAATCCATCAAACGCTGCTGCGTAGCGGGAGCGTTGGCAACACCAAAAGGCATAACATTATACTCGAACAAACCCCTACGAGGAACAACGAAAGCAGTCTTTTCGCGTGAATCAGGATGGAGAGGAATCTGATAAAAAGCTTGCTTCAAATCAATTGACGTAAGAAATCGCGCATCTCTTAATTTATCTAAAATACTTGATAAGAAAGGAATAGGATAAGCATCTTTCTTTGTCACAGAATTCAGTTTCCTTCCATCAAAACACAGTCGAAAAGATTCACCATCTTTCTTTTTAACCAGAACCATGGGCGAACTCCAAGGAGATTTAGAAGGACGTATAATACCATTCTCTAACATCTTATCTAATTCGGCATTAGCATGAACTTGCATAGCAGGAGAAAGTGGGTAATAACGTTGTTTAATGGGATCTGCATCACCAGTATCAATAATATGACAAACTCTATCAGTTCGACCTAACTCGGGACCTGAAATTTCAGTGAAATTTTGAATGATTTCATCCAATAATAATTTCTGTTGCGGACTCAAATCGTCAGTACTACAAATAGCTTGTAATGCGGAAACCTCAGACACCGAAAATTGGTTAGAAACAAAGTCGGTTTTAACTCCAAAAGAGTAGCAAAAATCCATCCCTAAAATAAGAGTAGACGGAATAGTACCACAAACAACGGCGTCAAGAGTTTTAGAAACCCCGTCAACAGAAATAGGAAGTGATACAGTACCCAACATAGTCTGCGAATTACCATCAGCAGTGGTTAAGGAAAGAGGTAAATTACTTTTATTAATTTTAAGATCATGTTTTCGAATTAGGTAAAAACCATTCTTACCAATCAAAGTCTGGTTGGCTCCAGAATCGAAGAGAGCTTGAACAGGTTCGCCGTTAATAAAAACCGAAACATAGGGCCTGTTATCGTCTGGACGTTTAGCAAAAATAGCTGAAGTCTCAGGAGAGGAAAGACAAAAATTACGTACCACGTTCAACCAAGATGGCCATAATTCGAGTTCAGCCTTCAATAATTCTACAGAAGGGATGGATCGGCTGCAACATCCAATCCCTAAGCCTCGTTTTTTGGATGACACCTTAAACATTTGGCAAAATAAACCCCAGGGTTACCACAGACGTAACAAAAGATAGTCTTGGATTGAGAGCAGGTATGAAAAGTATGCCCCGTACCCTGACAGTTCCAACATCTAGTATTAGATCTGGCTCGATTCGCTACTTTCTTAAACACTTTAGAAGTAGAAGCAGGTTTTGAAGTGAAAACTTCGGCACTAACAACATTTGGAGGCTTCTTCTTGGGTTGGTAAGCTAAATCAGGTTCGAGAGGTAAAGAAAAATCAAGGTTAGGATTTCTATACCTAGCATTTTGAAGTTTAACTTCCTCTAACCGTTTACACAAAACAAGAAGTTGATCAACGTCTCTAATTTCAGTTAACGAAAGTTGAGTAGCATAAAAAGGTTGTAAATTACGTAAAATATGTTTAAGTTTTAATGACTCAGAAGGCTTCTCTACTAAACGGTCGAAAAGGTTTAAAAGTACGGCTACAAACAAACTTGGTTTTTCGTCGGAACCTTGCTTACGTCTTTTAATCTCTTCCCACAATGCTTCGTCGAAATCATTAGGCAAAAAGTCAAAACGTAACTTGTCAATTAATTCGGACCATGAAGTAACACGATTCCTAACAGCTCGGAACCAAACGAGACCTTGACCAGAGAATAGATCTACCGCACTGGCAAACAATTGATCAAAAGAAACATTGCGAGCGACTCTAAGTTCTTCGACTCGTTGTAAAAAAGCGTTGACTCCAATAACACTGGCGTCACCGGTAAAAGTTAAACCCCACTTACAAACAGGAACTGACTTAGTAAAAGAAGGTAAACTAGCAGTCGTGGTAGAATTCGAAGTAGCTCTAGAGAGTTGTAAACGATCAAGTTGACGACGTAATTCATCAATTGGATCTTCAATTGGACCACCACCCGGAGATACAGGAGCTCTTGGACGAGATAAATCAACTACCTGAACGTCAGAAAAAGAGACCCGCGGGCGCTGACTCGTGGAGTTAGCTAACGGTAAAACTTCTTCAATATTGGATTCGGGTTGTTCAACCTCGGATTCATCTTCAGGGATTTCATCGTCGTCAACGGTTTTCCTAACTAAGTCCAGTAAGTCCAAACAAAGACTAACCTTCTCAGCGTGAAGGGATTCTAAGTCACTTTCAGGTTTCAAACGATTCAACCTAGCAAATAAATGGGACAACCGAGAGTCAAGTCTCACACATTCAGAAGAAGTAGGTTTTTTAAGAAAAACATTATTGATCTGGGAGGACAGCTCACTCAATTTCGTTCCACAAACATCCAACTCACCAGGAACATCGTACTGAATATAAGGGTAACTGTTTATTAAAGAGGTATCTAATTTCTCCAGGGCTAACTTAGCACGTAAAGCCTTGCGCTTTTGGTCAACGGACATGAATTCGGGATCTATCCCTCGGAAGATTAGTTCATAAGAGAGTTCATCGCCCCTCAAAGCATTAACGTTGAAACTCATGGTGGCGAATTAATAAAATGACAAAGTGTCTGAACAAAGGTGTCGAAAAAAATGATAAAATGATAAGGGGAGAAAACCAGTAGCAATCTCGAAAGCCCCACGTTGGGCGCCAATTTAGTATAACAGGTAAAAGCGAAACAAAGTAAAATAATCACCTACCTGTATACTTATAAAATAAATCAAAAGAATTCGCCGACTAACTTAGTTGTTTGCGAGGGCCGTAGATCGTCGAGGATTGCCTTATCAAAATTAAAACTCAGAAAGTGAATACTGATAAAAAATGAAAAAAATTGGGCGCCAGAAAACTTTTCAGTTTTCAAAAAAATATAGAAATACAAATAAGTAATTTTAATGACTTCAAAATAGTTAACAATATGCAAATTAAATAGAAAAAGTAAGAGCAAAAATATGCAACCAAACGTACAAAAACAAATCGCTTAGGTTAATTTCAAAGGAACCAAAAAAACTAAATATCAACGTTAGTTGAATTAAAGAAAGATATACATGAATGAAAAAAAACGATCAAGGTGGATAAATAAAAAATAAGCGCTTACCTTTATTACCTGAGTGAAAACAAGTCTAATATAAATGAACGATCAAAAATAAATAGCAATAGCCTTGTTTAAACTCAAGCTTATTACCTTAAAAAAAAAACACGCAAATTCGTTATGCTAATAAAATAAAATGGAAAAACCAACCTAAAGCGTTACAGAATATTACAACAAAAATATAAATTTATTTCGTGAAGCGAAAAAGATGAATATGAAATAATTAATATTAATGCAAATTAAATTAGCTGAAGGCGTTAAAATTCAATTGTACAAATATTTAAGTAAAGCAAAGTTAAAAATTAAGAAATTTAATAAATGGAATAAAATCAGGTAAATTCGACGACACTTAACAATTCAATAAACACCGACCTTGAATCCTCCAAGCGATCGAGTGGCGAATAACCAGCAATGATAAATAATTTTTCAATAATACCGCATCCTTCAACTCCATAAATAATGCAGCCGCAAAAAGGCAATAACCAAAAGAGCCGGAGTACGGTAAAGTAATGGAAAATAAAACCAAACGAAAAGAAAGAAGCTGTAACAAAGTCGCCATTAACACGTGCGTTCAATGATAAGGCAAAAATCTCCACTTACCACCACAATCTTGGTGCTTCTAAAAAATAATTTCACAAAGTGAAACAAAACCGAAAATCTCGGAAGTTATAATTACGAAAATTCCGTCAGAATTAAATAAGTAACTTCGGGATAAATTTTACCAAACTCAACTGCTTCGCAGACAACCCAAACGGAAAAAGCCAAGAGTTCTAGAACGCAACGCCAATCCCCAAACGCGCATGACGCTCTCTCCCCAAATCAGAAAACCTACTCAAAACCAAAAAGTCACTAACTACGTTATCTTTTACCAGTGAATATATAATAAATAGAGGTTCAATAAATGCATTCACCGTAAATAAGCAATTGAAAGGAGCAAAATAATATAACGGAAAATGAACCGTTACAGAGGAAATTGATTTAAAAAACAATATTCTACCTATAACAACATACAGTGTTAGGTAGCCCCTGGAATGGTGTGAATCTTCAAAAACTTCACCTTTCTGAACAGAAATCGTTCGGCTTATGCTTAAAGGCAAATTTAAGGTTCCCGATTGATAACGGGCAGATCAGGATAGTGGGTGAGGTGGAACTTTTCTGAGTACACTGAAGCGAGAGAATTTCGCGTTGTTTTTCATAGGATATTTTTCACATGGGGTTTTCAAGCCAACCTTTCTGGATAGAGAGGTTTGGTTTTAGAAATCAAACTATGTTATTGCTGGGCAATTCCCATTATCACGTAGGGTGAAAGCAAAGGTGAATAAAAAGGAGATTTCACCGAAAGGTACCATTGAACGCAGGGGAATTTAAGTTTGATTGTAGGAAGAAATCCGTAAAACAAGCCCTCATTAAAATAACGAGTACTTTTTGGCGAAATGGTAGGATTCGCGGCACAGATAACGGTCAGTAGAGACAGGCTACGAGTGAAGTTGATTCTACTTTTGTACTAAATTGTCCAGCTTAGAGAATGGGAACTTTTGAGCAAAAAAAATGTGAATATTGCGTGGAGGTCATGAGCGAATATCCTCACGTAGACTTTGCAATGCCATACGTGGAAAATGAGAGAGGTCTTCTGGAGGTTTTCACACAGCAATGCCGAATTAAGTGCTCACCCCGGCGCAACATTTAGTAAGGAAGAAGCTTTTCGATCAATTCAAGGAGTTAACAGAGGGGTTCACAAGAAGCTTGAGGCACAGCGCACAGTGTACAAGAAGTTAGTAGTTTTCACTTACGCACATAACTGGAAGTGTAACTTTAGCGGTGTAAAAACAAAGCAGCCCTCGTGCTTACTGGGGACTTTAGGCTCAGGCATAAAAGTCCCTCGATTGGATTTCAGTTCTTAAGATTTTTGTTGGGCTCCAGGGGCGGTGGTTGACGACCGTTATGGAGAAGGTGGCCTCGGGAGTTATCGATTCCTAAGATCAACTGGGTGTAAGACTGACTACATAACTAAGAACCAGGAATGTTAGGTTGGCGATCGTCGTTCTGGGTGGACTGCTAGACTTGTGTAGCGCTTCTAGGGCTCATCCTGCTCTTCGACCTCCACCGGACGGCAGCAACACCGCTAAATTACTGTTCTAGTCAAAGTTCCTAGTGGTGTAAGGAAATACGGATTAGAGTTTATAACTTACGCTTAGAAGTACAGAAAAAAATATAATTAGCTTAAGAGCTTAAGAAATCGGGTACAGTAAAATAGTAAAATACATAGCAACGATAAGTATTTTATGTCATACTCGTTTCTAAAGCAACGTTTTTCGAACGATTTATAGGACGAAAAGTGACACTTTAAAGTGCTAGGACTTTAAAGTGTCATTTTAAAGTCCTAGTTCTTTAAAGTGTCACTTTTTGTTCTATAAATGCTCGTTGCTAGGAAATACGAATTGTTGCGCCTTAGACTACTTACTTAAAACTAATACTACTACAAATTGCTGGAGATTTCTTTTAATAATTTAACAACTTTAGAAACCAGTATGACATAAAATTATGTATGTACCTCAGACGAAAAGTGTCTTTAAGGTACTCGCAAGTAATTACGGCCTCGGCTACCCGCCTCGGCCGTAAACAACTTGCTCATACCTTAAAGACTTACTTTTCGTCCTAGATACATAAAATACTATTACGTAGTCATCATGTTCTCTTTCTATTCCATTTAAAGCTAGATATTTGGCCTCCCAATTACATAGCCATGTCGATATCGAATGTTTTTTATGGCAGAGGCCTAAGTCGAATTTGGCTTAAACTTTAATTTTTTTGTGAACTTACGAAATCGATGCTTCACAATAAGAGAGCAATCGGTTTAAGTGTTACTTAAAAATAACCTTGAGTTACTGAGATACATAATGTTACTAATAATAATTACATTTGTTTATTGAAGTAACCTATAAATTAAATGAGGCTGCTTCTTTAATATTTTTTTCGTGCCTTAAAGCTTGTGAATCAAACCGAAAACTAAATCACAATCAACGCTCATTACTCAACATAACCGTATCACAATTTGAAAATAACCAAAAATACGAACAAACTGCTGGATATGAAGCTTCTTCCGAGTGTAAGACTCAGATATTCAAAATTAGAAGATAAAATCCACTAAAATTAAGAAGAATTCCAAGCATTAAATTTACAAATTCGCGTCTTAGATGTCTAACTTGAGGTGCATTCATAAATTTCGTACAAAAAACATATAAATCTCTGATTTCCTATATTAAGTCTAAGACCCCTTTTTCAGCTACAAATTTTGAGTATTTAGATATAGATTTTGATGTTTCTGGGATTTCGCTAATTACATATGAAACTTGACGAGATTGTAAATTTAAAGTTCAAATTAATTCTCGATTTATAAGTTAGAAAATTCCCATAAAATCTATTAACTCAACAACAAGCTATAATTTGGAAAACATGGAATTTAGATCAAATTTTGAAAACAACTAGGTTTGGGGTTTAATGTAAAACTAATCCAAAATTAAATTTAGATGTTAGTCAAAAGCAAACCAGTGTTAGATTCACAACTTCCCTTAATAAACATTTGGGGGTTGTACTGAATTAAATATTTAAATAGAAGCTTTTGGTTGTTTACTCCTACACCTTTGAGATTAAGGACAAAATGCAAAAGACAAAAAATTGCTATTTACTGAATTTTACATAGACTGTTTAAATTTAAGGCATCACTACAAATCAGCAAATTCTAAAATGTTTAAATACCACTTCACACACATCTTAACTCTCAAAAACATCCACACTTTAGTTTTCCGGCCATTTGAGGCTAAATTCGAAGCTCTGAATTAGGTTGAACTGCTCTAATGTGGCTTGAAATACTCGCCACGAAAGTTTTTCGGTATCATTTAAAGACACCCTGTGTAATCTTAATCTATAATATTTTAGAAATTTTTAAATTAATAATCGTGTTGTGTCATATAACGTAGGTAAGCTTACGTAAGGATATTGAGCTTTGCTTACTTTGGACCCTAAAATAATTAAGTTATTACGAAAACGCATACTAACACGTTAACGTTCCATAATATATTATTAACGTAATCTAACTTTAAGCCCAATGACTTAACCTTTGATATTATTACTTCTCATTGCTTACACAAAGGCCTCCGCTTAGGATGCAAATTGCTTAATCTTTTTGGGTCTTTGTGTAAACAATGATAGGTAAGATTAACCAAAATCCATGAAATTCAAAACGGGACCACTACGTATAACGGATGACTTGTTGTGGCATATATTAACTGTATTGGCATGATTCCTGTCAGTTGTAACATCTTTGCCCCAGTTAATTCAGGTTTAGTGGGGATCAGGGTTGTCACAACAATTGTACTCGCTGAATTAACCAGATAGGCCATCACTTGTAAAAGGTGAATGATAATTTGAATTTTCATAACAACCCACGCTTATGTAATTAAGTTTAAATGTCACTTTTATCTTTTAGGGTTGAACTCTGTCCTTTTTATGTTTTACACGTTATTTTTCAAAACACTTTATACGACCTCCCAATTCTCATACTTAAATGTAAAACAAAAATAGGCATTTTGAACTTCTCTACTCTAACCGATTAAATATCAATGGCTAGACCTTGATATTTTTGTAGATTTGACGTATGAGTCTAAAGGGGATTTCAACTGACACCCAAGAACTTAGTGGTTTGTCGGAATTCCTCTCACACGTCCTTCGGGGTAATCCGTCACTTATGTGGTGGCTTTCTCGTTGGAATAGTTCGGAGGTTGAAATTAAAACTGAGGTTACCTGAGTGATGAGCTTGGCGCCTTCCCAAGAACAGATTCAACACGAATTTAGTTTAAGCAACGGAATTTAAATAATTGAACCGTAAAGTAAAGTATATTAATCACTTATTTCTTCTTTTATTTTGATTAGTTTAGTGTACTACTGAAAGTTTGTGAACTTCGGGAATAGTACAGTTTTATGTTATGGGTTTGTAGTATCATTAATTATATTGTAATCAACATAAAACAAAGGGAATAAGTCTTTACTGAAATAAAACTGTTTATAACATGTAATAATAAGTATACAATACAACTGTGACATCTGTTAATGCAAAGTTTCAATATTTTGTTACAGGAAAGATAAAGGCACTTACAGTCTCCGAGGGAGTATGGCCGGCAACATGAAGGGTTACTGGGTTGTCTCGGACGCTATGCATACGAGATGGTGCGGAAAGCACCACATATACCTACCCTACTCCATCACTGTATTTAGATGCCCAATTATTTTCAGTAACTGGGTAGATCACCCACCGAGCATTCAACTCAGATTTTCCTCCGAAATCATCAGGCAATTTTTTTTACAGAAAAGTAAAATTAATTATGTAATAATTTAAAGCAATTAAATTTTATCTTTAAAAACCAATTGGGCAAGATAAGAATATGAAGTAGGATTCAGTATTCCATATTTCTAAAAAATGTAGCGATGTTGTACCAGGTGATCAACGGAATTCTTACTTACAGGAGGCTGTGATTGGTGCTATTTTATGCTGTGTGGTTGAATACTATCTCACTTAAAGAATATGAAGACTTCCCCGGTCAGTGTCAGTATTAACAAAACGTCTTCCGGATTGGGACCGTGTCATTTTGAGACAGAAAGATTCAACGTTTTGCCCACTTTTTTAAGGGGCTTCTTCAGGAGGAAAGGGAGCACTAAAAGAGCACGGTAACTCAACGTGTCAACCACGCCAGAGGCGAAACTATTTTAGCAAGAGGCAGAAGGGCAACGGTAACTCAACTTGTCAACCAAGCGAGAGGCGAAACCCTTCTAAGGATAAACAGAAAATACAGCGACTTTATACCGGCTGTATCCGGCCAAACATATGTGACTGTGACGACGATTGGTCAGGCAGGGGTGGAGGGAGCGAAACCAGTAATGATGGCGGACTTCCAAATATCGGATAGATTTTTCTAAAGCGTATGGCATTATTAGCCAGAAGATCCGTAATGACGGGCGGTCTGGCTGCCAGTTGAGGGGATCAAAGTCACATTTTTAAACGACTTGGCGTCGTAAACTTTCTTATACCCTCTTTGTTCTAGGGAAATGTGTTCTGTGCGGTAGTTCCCGTTGCCTTCTGTAGAGGTTGTGAGCGTGCATTAAGTGTAGAGTGTTTGTGTCGTGTTACTGTCTGTAGTTGACCACTCTGTAGGCAGAATCGTTCATTGTACAACCATACGATTAAATGACCTCACTCGCTCAAGAATCGACCTCGAACAGTGGAAAATTCTTTTATAAAAATCCTTATCACTGCATGAGATTCGAACCCAAGACTCCTAGCTAGGAGCCTAGCGCTCTTACCACTGCGCCAACGAGCTTACTATCGGATAGATAACAACCAGTGTCACGATTCAAGTTATTAGGGGCTGGATGATTTCAACGGCCTCGCGGATTTTCCTGTTGAAAAAATAAGGGGCATTGGCAATGATCGAAGATTTTTCAAACAATATTTTATGACCAGTGTCGTGATGATGTGAAAAAAGACCTGATTTCAAGCAACGTTTGTGTTCACAGATACGTGTGCCTACTGAGCGACCAGTTTCTCTAATGTACCCTAAACCACAAGAACAGGGGATGCTATAGATGCCTCTTGACATCTTTCAGTAATTCGATCCTTCAGTCCTTGAGTGGTACTAATAGCTCTCTCTTGTACCGTAAGTTCAAAAAATCCTTACATAAAGGTTGGCCATGAGACACAAAAATAATGTCAATTGCAAGATTTAAAATTTATTAACTGGCATCATTGTGTTGCTGGCAAAATACTGTTGTGCAAATTTCAGTAAAATTGTAAAAACAAAGGTTCTAAATCTTGCAGTAGACATTACTTTTGTGTCTCATAGCCAACCCTTATGTAAAAACTTTTTGAACTCACGGTATATTTATCCTGGATATTTAATGGTCTTAGAAATTTATACCTGGCGATCTTACAGGGTGAAACATTTACTTTCTAAAAGACCATAGTGTTCCTCTACCTATTTCAATTTTTATTAGCCACATGTACTGGAACACAATCTTGCTGAAGACAAGCACACTATAATTCATCGTCATCTAACTGCTCGATCAAACAGACAAAGTTTAAGTGCAGACCTTTCAGCAGTAACAATGTCCTCGAAAACAGTTGAGCTGATTAGAATTCTTTGAGAAACTGCTATCCAAATATCAATTATCAATGTATATAAATGTCATTGACGAAAGTAACTAAAAGGTATGTGGAGACTGGTAATGGTTTTTATAATATGAAATCGGAGTCTGTGTGTACTGCCAGAAGCAAGCGAATGGGCAAAAAGACAAAACAGCTTTTCAGAATGATTTCGAAAAGGGAAAATCTGGCTGAAGGGAACTCCACAAGAAAACTGTTTCTTCTTATGGTGATTTTTTATTGTCATGGATGATAAGACCTACGTGACACTGGATTCCAGCGAAATGGCTTTAGCCAACCATATTTCGATTGCTCCAGATAGCTCACCACCTGCAGCAGATAAAATCGTTCCAAAGTTCTAACTGTCCTGCCAAAGTTTTGGTCTGACAGGTTATTGGTAAAGATGGTCAAACTAGCCTGCTTTGGTGATGAAATTTGGAATGTAAGAAACAATCTAAATGGCCAAATTTATTGAAATCAGTATCTGAAAAAATTTAATTCGTTGGATGAGATTGCTTAACACGGATGAAAGAATTTTGTGTTGGCTAGATAAAGCTTCTGTCCACTATGCAGTTCTGCGAAATTGTGTAGGATTGTGCGAGTGTTGAATGACATAAAAAAATTATCACTGCTCCCTCATTTAATGTCATTTCATTTGTTTATAATTTGTCAAGTAAACCTAGAATGCGCCTTAAAGTACGTCTAGCCAATATACAACTATAGCGCTTAAAACTCCTTTATGCAGTGGATTCAGTTTCGACGTGACTGAGTCATACGTGTTCATTTTACGGCAAGTAAACCAGTAATGCAGAAGAGGATGCCACTAGTTTGACATCGCTTCGCTTAACTAGCAGCTCTAACAACCCGGAGCTGTATATTCGCTAGACGTAATATATTATTACTCATCAACATTTTGCTCAACATACGAATATTCAAAAAAATAAAAATGTTCTTTGAATATATTTATCGGCATTTGAAAATGTATACGTTAATTCAAAAACATAATGTATACTTTATATGGATCTAACTTTCGATGTTTATTATTCCTGTAATTAGCCCTCTAAGGTTTCATAGATAGGCTAATGAACGTAAGTGACGAAAAGAAACTGATAGCGATAGATATGGACTACCTAAGAAGAGCAACAAGAAAATCAAGAATAGAAAGGACCATGCATAACAGAATCCTAGAGATAATGAACATGCCAAAAACTATACTGGATGAAATAAAATCAAACCTGTTAATATGGTAAGGACACGTGCTACGGATGTAGTACGAAAGACTACCAAGAATCATCGTGGAATGGAAGCCATACGAACGAAAAAAGAGAGAAGAACCTCCTAACACATGAAAGAGAGGGATAAACAAAGCAATGTCCGAAAGGAATTTGACTGGTAAAATCGAGAGGCTTGGAGATTGGACACCGTAAAGCGACAACAGACCACAGACGCTATAAAAAGGCTGCCTATAGACTATAGATAGTTAGATTTCATAGAAATATGAATGAAAACTTTTAGTATAACACCTTTATTTGAGAAATAAACAAGAAAACATAAGGTAAAATTGTTAAAATTAAAAGAAATATTTAAAAACATTTACAAGCGACCATTTTGGGAACCCGATATCCAAAATTGGACCGATATAACACATCACATCTTCATCGTTTCTTCTTCACAGATAGGACAATACCAGTGGTCCAATTTAGGAGGCGGTTCAAATGAGGCAGCTCTCTCCTGCTATTTGTATTTATTTTACTTTTCAAATTGAAAATAATGAACAAGAGATTATTCCATCATTCTTACGCTGTAAATTGGCGATTGTTCGAACCGACGAACAAAGTAAGCTTTTCTGAAACGGACGATTTATATCTCATCTTCCACAAGGTCCTAATCTTACCTTACCTTCTTAGAAAGCAAACGGCAGACGTTGTGCAGCATTCGAAGCAGAGTTTTGGTTTAAATCTACTTTGTACGATCCTTTATTTACGAACCTGACACCTAACAGTTAACACGTCGAGCTCAAACACTTTGTTTCTTCATAAGTTTTATTTATTTAAGTATGACAACCTACATCATCACTGCCAATTACAGGCTATCTCTAACATTAATAAGAACTTAATACACAAGTATATGACAAACATTCAATAAAATAAAATTAAAATTAATGCATAATACACAATAAAGCAAATTCAGCAACAGCAAACAATTATTATAATGTAAAATAAATTGAAAATATACTTTTGTCGCACATAACAGTTGTAAAGTATAGGTGGAAACGAAACCTCGAAGCTTAAGTTCGGCTGGGCTCGGCTCGAGCTTTGAGCGAGGTCGAGACTAAAATTTGTTGAACAGAGCCGAGCCGAACTTTGAGCTCTGAGCTCGCTGTAGTCTCGAAGCTCGGTAAAAACTCGATGGTCGATAAAAGCTCGAGCTCGAATATTTAACATTTTCTCAGAGCCGAGACGAGCATTTTTCAAATTTTCTCTGTGCCGAGTGGGGCTTACAAAAAACTGAAAACTCCCAGCTTTGTAATGTTAAGAAGTAATACATGTAATGCCGCATTTAAACAAACTCATCCTTAGTTGTCGTAGAAAGAAACAAAAATAATTACTGTGAACAAACGAAATTAACATCATTTTGGTTTCCTGAACAAACAACGTGCTACTGATAAAACTGATAAAATATAAACTTTTTCACCTAACGTTTATGGACATTGAAACAGCAAAGATTCCTTTGAAACGGCAAGAAGCGCATATTTTATCTTCTAGGTTCATAAACCTTATGCCCTGTATTTTAATTTCAGAAAGTTACAGTATAATAACAACTCGTCTGATAGAAAAAGGCAATAACAACGAGCTTATAATAAGTTTTGCAACTTGTTTCCTTCTTATTTGTGTTTAAAGCATTCATTTCTACATTAAATAAGTGTAAACAATGCCGAAGGCTACTAAAAAACCTCGAATATGTAATTACAATAGCAGCCGAAGCTGTATCATTTCCAATTCAAATTTTGCATAACTTAAAATTCTTGTATGTTTTTACTTTCTTCTTGAAGATTATTACTGTCTTGAATATTAAACCACAACTTTTAATTTAGTTGATACATTTCTTTTCATTTTGTATACTAAGTTTGTGCTTCACTTTTGTCGTTAACTTTAAAATTTGCATCGACAGGAAATTAATATTATCAATGATAGTGTTCTCTTTGCAAATGTGTATTTTGTAGGTTGTTCAGGATCTTTTTAGGCCAAAGGAGGCGTTGTTCCAGAGACAATTTTGTTAATATGCCTGATATACTCGTAATCCAGGTTGCTAGTAAAAATCAAACTGAATTAATTTCAAAGTTACGGTTCAGAAACAAATCAACTAATTTATATCCTGATAAAACGTTATCCGTCATTATTAATTATTAATTACAAATTAGTCAACTTTAAATTTCAAAAATCTAATCTTAAAACTTCTTACACTTTATACAATGACTGAAACGCCGTTATCAAATAATTACCTAATATGTCCGTTGTATTCCTAAGGTTGAGTCGAATGTGTGCTTTGGAAAGCATAGTACATTAAAACAGAATCATTTTCATCAACTATTTAGAAAGTTCAAGATGCTAGAAAGTTTTCCAAGTGTTTATTGTGCGTGGTAGGAGCAGCTAATCTTGGTTTTTTGCGTCGCGAAAAAAACCGTAGCGTCAAAGGGAGCTCCCAAACAACGTTTATAAATCCCATAATTACTCTGGTGAGACCAACATGTTTGGAAGTGAGGGTATTAAATTTCATGATTAATTAAGGAAAGGTCCAACAATAAGTTAAGCCGATGACATTAATTAGTGCGGAAGGCGACTGCTAACTCGAGTAAGCCAATATAGGCGGCGTTGAACAGGTTCCAAAATTGCAGTCGCTATTTTGGCAATAATTCCTTTTTAGATTAATTAATTTTGCGCTCCTGACCGAATTTAAATTTAGATAACCGATAATTTCCACAAATCACGGCAGCCAATAAAGATTAAAATTCGCAGTTATCGAAGGGGATCGACAGGAAATAAAAACGTCACAAATGAATTACAACGTTATATGTTACAGTGACGGTGGCGGTGTATGAAATGTGGCACTTCAAAAACTCATTTTGCAGTAACATTAATCAAATATATGTTTTAAAATAATTATGTACGACGTGTTTCGGTAATTGCGAACGGGATTCGATTTCAAAAGAATTGAAGTACTTTCGAACACACGTATAATTACATATCCGACGGAATAAAGCTTTTCACGATTAATATTTGAGGAAATTATTATAGACACTCCAAACTCTACTCCGAAAAACCCTTAAAACAAAATTTTTTGCATTTCTATTTAAGCAATTTATAATGAACTTCTATGATGAATAATTATTCGCATTTGCATTCTGCTGTTGCTTACCATTACTGATTTTTAAAAAAACTAACACAAAAATTGTCACAGGGACATGCTTAGCTGTTTCCACTTAGATGTATATTAAAAATATAAAATAAATTTATTTCTTTAATAATCTAACAACTTACGGGATTACATGGAATTAACAATTAAAATTTCGGTTATTTATGATATTGTAACGTAGTGCTTTATTTCACCAGCTATACCACATGGTGGTTACCTTTTTATTATTATTTTTTTTTTATAGAGGAGAAATCTTCGCAAGACCGTACCTACTAGCGTGGCAAGTTTTTGCCGACTAAAACTCCCCTTTTTTCACTACGTTTTGGCGCTTGCAGCCGTCGCTACACACATAAAGCACCCCTGGCTGTCTATTCGTTTATGTCTCACTCTGCCTGTGTCTTTCCTCTTGCTCTTTGCGTTGCATTATTCGCTTTACCATATTTTGGACCGCTCCCCATCTTTTACTAAAGCGCAGAACGTGCCATCTTTCAGATTTAAAAATTGTGTGCTCCACAGTGCCTGTTCTCCTCTCCAGTGGTGTCTTTGCCAATTGTATATTCCCAATAGGGGTCATGACCAGTTAAAATTTGAGTCAGAAAAGAAGCTAGTTCCGGGTGTTTACATTTTAGCCATGGTTCTATCTCTGGAATGAGTCTCTTGGTCCATTGACTCTTTGTCGTGTTCTCCTCCCACTGTCGTTGCCACTGTGCAACGCCTTGGTCACACAAAAGACCGGAGCGATTGCACTACGTGGGAAAAGAAAGAAATACAACGTCAGTTTTAAAATACAAGACATCCAGATAATTTTGAGCAAAACGGTTACATACCTTGGTATAACCTTGGACGAGCGAAGGACTTTCCGACATGTTAATCGGGTAATAAAGAAGGCAGAGGAAAGGATAGGCTGTCTCGAGAGGATAATGCTCAATGTAGGGGGCCCTGTTAGTTGCAAAAGAGCAGTACTGTATGGTGTGGTACACTCAATACTCTTGTATGGAGCGCCAGTATGGTATAAATTCTGTAATGTAAAGAAATATTAAAACCTGTTGATAAGGGCACAAAGGAAGCCACTTTTGTGAAGTGCGTCAGCTTATTACCGCACGGTCTCAGCAGAAGTTCTATAAATCATAACTGCGGTACTACCTATTTCACTATTGATAGAGAAGAAGAAAGTTATTCATCAGGCAACTGGAGAAGTAGGGTTTAAGAATATAGCTAGACAGAGAAGCGTCGCCATCCACTGGTCTATGTTAGTCAAGCATTTATTTATTTACCTTATGAGGGCCTGTGTGTGGTTTTCCTCCACTAAAATTGCCAAATCATCAGCATACCCTATGCTTGTAGTGCCTTCGGGCAGCTTCAAGCTCAGCACCCCGTCATAAGCAATGTTCCAGAATGTGGACTCCAGGATTGACCCCTGAGGAACTCCCGTATGTTGTTCTACCCATTCTTCCCGGTCTATTCGAATACTCCTATTTCTAAGATAGTTTGCGACAATCGCTACCAAGTACTGAGCGATCCCTCTTCTTTCTAATTCTTGGATGATTAACTCATGACTTACTATATTAAACTTTGTGCGTACATCTAATGTAACCAGTACGCACCAGGTCTTCTTTCTTTTTTCAAGTCTACTCATGACTGTTTACTGTTTACTTGTGTTATTAATATGTTTAGCTTGTGTTTGTCGCTTGGATGCCGTGTTCGCTGCCAAACCCATCTTGGTTTGCTTTTTTCAGAAATCTTCAATCTTATACTTAGGGGATAATTATTAACAGTTTGATTATTATTTTGCTGTAGTTTTGTAGGTGTCGCCGTCCAGCATGCATACTGTAGAGTTTTTGTTAAGTGTTCCACTGCTGGCTCAATATCACTTGCTGTATTTAATGTAGTTGGTGCCACCAAGTGATCGTTGACATATTGTCTGAAGATGTCCCAATTCGTGCGGTTGCTGCACAGACTAGGTCTAGCAGGCTTCATGATTATTGACGTACTTAATGTGCATATTATGGCAGAGTGGTCTGAATTTACATCATAATAACAGTCAATGAAACAAAATCTGTCCAAGTTACATTTACACTGCGGCGACAGCTATGCCCACCAATAGTAATGACCGGCATCGAGATTCCACAATCCAGACAAGTAAAATATCTGGGAATGCACCTGGACCAACGACTTACTTGGAAAGGACACATAGCCAAGAAAAGACAAGAGATGGATATTAAATTCAAAAAACTTTACTGACTCTTGGGCAGAAAATCCAGCCTCTCAACCGAAAATAAGTTATTAATTTATAAAACAGTTGTTAAGCCCATGTGGACCTATGGAATTGAACTGTGGGGCTGCTCCAGCTGGTATGTGTCCAACCAAACACTACATCAAGACCTGAAAATACCGTATATCAGAGAGGTCATCACCAAATATGCTAACAACCACATACGTAAACTTGAAACTCATCCAAATATGACTGTACGACCGCTAGCGGATAATACTTACCAATGGCCAAGAGATATGGTAGCCTAGACTACCTAGTCAATACTGTAAATGTCACAAATATATTACTTGTAGGATAACATCACTGGGTGTTATTCCTTCCATGTCATGTATGTAACCTTCACATTAGCTTATAGAATATCTACATATGTGTATGAGTGTATGTATAATAATATTCTGATTGCTAATAAATGAAAAAAAAATAAATAATAATAATAATAGAATGCAGTAAAAGGAAATATGTTTCACTTTGTTGTGTAAACAAATTTGTATTAATAATATAAACAACTCTCTTTCACTGAATTTCTTAAATTAAAGCTTTCGTTGTTTATACTCATAATAAAATAAGGATACTGTAACGAGACGCGCAGATTATGTCAGTCGTATGCATCATCCAGTTCCAGGCTGTTCGATTACGTCTACATCTCTGGTGCGTTCTGAAAATATGTTGAAGGCCGCGGTTGGAATATATAAGGCCCGTTTTGTTGAGAACGAGCGGTCTACCAAAAGTCTACCGACGCGACCAAGAGCGAACACGTGTGTTATAAGTGCGTGCGTGTATATAATTAAACTGTATAAATAAATTAGTTAGTGTTTCGGGTTAATATTAGTGTTATTATTTAGTTGTGTGTGACCCCATAATAATTCTGAAAAGTCGATACCTGTGGTCATTGTAAAGTACCCAATATTAACATTTCAGCTGGCCAAGTAAAAATAACGTGCTAATCCCTTATTCACAACATTTCAGTTTATTCCAGTCGATAAAAACATGTGAATTTCCGTATAAAATACTATTTAAAATAGTAACTGACACCTGTTTCAGAATAAAGTTTTGTAAGTTACCTACCTGTATAAAATATTAGCTCCTGGATAAGTTTAATATAGTGAAGATTTTAATACTGCATAAATTTCTGGGCAAATTGTTATCAAAGTATGTGGTATAATCAATAAATTATCAAATAATATCTTTGTTTACACCCTCTATACAAAATATTTTGAAATTTTAGGTGATCTGCAGAAATGCACCTGAGAACTTAATTTGTATTGGCCCTGAATAAGACTGTATATTTTCGAAGTAAATTCACATCATATGGTGTTTATATTAAGACCCCTAACCAAAATTTAGCATACGTAGGATCTTTTTTTTATAAAATTACTGAATATCTAACATTAGTTAGACATTTGATGAAGCAATAAGTTAAAATCAAGCAATAAATCCAGTGAAAATAATATATATCTATAATCAATCGTTGACTGTCACTAACGTAATTTTCTTAAGTGTTTTTTTACCACAACGTTAATTTAGTTACATTGGTTGCTTAATTTTTTCCGTAGCCAATATAATTGTAACAGAGAATTCGTACCTAAACCTTACTTAATAAATGAAATTAATAGCGTGATTTATACTTGATGAAAGTCGGATTTATTGACTTTAACAAATGTAATTCACTTAATTTAACGTCGTCCCCAGTTTGTAACTGCTGGAAATTAAGCAGTTAATAATCTTCATTATCCACAATTATTGGTCATAAAAGTATTGCTTCTAATTGCCTCATTTACAAGAAAATTTGAACATAAAAGTATTTTGTTCCGAAAGGGAACTCACGTAGGGTACGCTTTTATATTTTTGAACAGTTATATTATAGGAATCCCTGTTTTACCATTATTTCCTCGTGCATTCGGAGGAAAATTGAGACCCAGTCATTGGACATTACTCAAGGAAGTGGAAATAACCTTATTGTGTGCAACAGCTGGGTACATCAATAACCGACATCGGCAAATTTCTTCAAGAAATTCCATTTACGATGTAAATTACTTATTTCCCTGTTCAAAATTTTATTGTATAGAACGTAATTGCTTTAACCACCAAGCAGCAACCTATTACATTTTTGATTCGATTGTGTTTACGCTTTTATCTGTCGTTCGTTCGTTCGTTCGCCCTTTGTACAGTTTTACAGTTATATGCTCGAAATAACTAATTCCGCGAAAGGAATAAATTGAAAAGTACTTACCATATTTCCTTCGGATTTATGTTCACCGTTTCACCTTGGAAAATCTGTAAATTTCTTTTAACTGCCACAAAAAAACGAAATGCAAGTAACAGACCGTTCTTAATTTGTTATTCTAATAAACGTTCTCTTGCAGTAAACAGATCGATAAAGACGTAATGAATATTAATCTCCCCGTTAGAAAATTGCAGTACTCTTGCCTGAGGGGAATTGAGTTGGGTAAGATTAATGAGGAGAATACCTTAAGTGTAAAGTCTAAGGAATATATTTTTATTTACATTTTGGATTTTACAGTGGGTAACAAATATTATCTAATTACAATTTGTAACAAATATTACGAACATACAGTTAACATAAAATCTTTTCCATCTTTGAACAATGAATGTAACCGTTTTGTTCACCAGCTTACTGTTACGTTGCAGATGTATGCATGCATCTGTCACTCAGATACCTACGAAATAATTGCAATAGCCAGAAGCAAGTAGAATAAATGGGAATAACAGAGCGTGCTACTCGGATAAAATCCGTGCCATCTAACTCAGCCCTTTTCTCTCTCTAGTGGTTCTAAAAGCACTGCGGATTCAGCGAAAATTCCTCTTTTTTTCTGGTTCTTTATACTTTCAAATGACTTTTGTATAATCTTGAATTTAAAAGTCAACTAATATAAATCATATTACAATACAACGGCTTTCGGATTAGCCCTTAAGCACCATCGGAATGTTTTATACATTTGTATCTATTAAAATTTACATTCTGCAGTCGCTGTAAATGCTTTGTGCTTTTATTGCAATTTAGAGGATATGCTTTTGCTACAATAATAATAGAGTTAGTTATTTTTTTCCCTGAGGAGTTTTCAATGCTTAATTGAAAAGTACGTTTGGATTTTTTGTTTTAGTTAAAGGCTTAAATGTATCATATTTTCCAGAGTTGTACATATTTTATGATTAAAATTCGGTATTAAATTTTTCAAAAGAATACCATAAAATGCTACAAATTTAATTAGTGTTTAATAATTGAAGTCGTAAACTAAAATAATACTGCAAACATCAAAGCTAACAAAAAATTAAGAGCTTCCATTTGCATGCTGAAGAAATCCTTAAAACAATACTCAACATAGAAGGAAACCTAAAGGTTAATAAACAAATTCTTTGGATCTGATATAACCATAAATATCGCAAGCCTCTGTTGAATATTAAATGGTTGCTTCGTTTTTTCCTTCTGTAAAAATCAAATGCAATATTCATGTTGAAGCAGATTACGAATTAATAATGCTTTATTCTTGTTTGGTAGCAGAGCGCAAAAAAACTTTATTTCGTTGAAAATTCGTTCCTGAAGGTGCTGGAAAATGGAATAGATTCCATACTATTATTATTATTTTAAATTATGTTTTCCCAAAGCTTGATCTTTAAACGAATTTATAATGCAAGTTCCCTACCTTAATACACTAAAAAACAATACTGTGAGTTGTAAAAACAATTAATATATTGGAGGAATTATGAAGAACCTGTATATTGAAAAATATCACCTCTACAGCTATTTGAAGCACTGGCCTTCGGCTTTACGCCCCAACATGGTGTCCAAAATACAAGTAATAGAAACAGATCAGACGAAGGATTAAAGGAAACATAGACAGATTACTGAAGCTTGTATGTGGTATTTATCCCGTCTAAACCACCTAATAAACGAAAATATCACAAGGTTTATATGACTTCCAACAAAACAGGAAGTTCCATGAACTTCTTTTACTTAATACAATTCTTTTAAAATTTATTTGGCCGAGTTAATTTACCTCTTTTTTCACTTTATTAATTAATAAATCAAAATGCGAGGTCGCAGCAGTTACTTCCGTTTTTACCGGAAGTCATAGGAAATTAATTTTTCAATGCATTTTTCCTGGTGTTCAACGTTTATTGAAAATATTCTTCCATATCCTGTTTGATAAGTAGGTACGTGTTTTTTACACTTTTATTTTTTCTATAATTATCCATTCTCCTTGAAACAGTTTACTTGGCATTTTTAAAAATTTGTAAATAACTTTATTTTATTACACAAGAAAGCTAACATTGCAGCATACTATTTAAGCTATTTCTAGGTTTACGGAAAATGCAATGAAATTATTTTTCATTTAAGCCGTTTCTTATAGCTTATTACAATAAGTGAATTACTTTGCTATCTCGTTCGTTCTGCGACACAGCATATTAAGAAAAAGAGGGTTGGCCAACCTATTCTGTATGGAGATAAGTTTGGGCCCTTACTTGCTTATTACGCCT
The DNA here is from genome assembly GCA_963082815.1 of Melanotus villosus. Taxonomy (NCBI): domain Eukaryota; kingdom Metazoa; phylum Arthropoda; class Insecta; order Coleoptera; family Elateridae; genus Melanotus; species Melanotus villosus. The sequence continues at coordinate 96,164,875 of OY720419.1, read as the reverse complement.
TGTACCTATCATACGTATGACTAATTCTAGCTTATATTCCGGATTTTATAAATATACGACTGATCTGATAAGTGTAATTTAAATCCGGTATTTATGTAAGGTTGAAATTGGAGCGAACATGACAACACCATTAAAGAACAATGGCCTTGGGGTGACAAAACTTACAAATTATGTTTTTGCAGCAGTGACTGAAATAAGGTGTCATTTGTCGCTGCAAGTAAGCCCCTTAATATTGGAATATGTATTGAAATTTGAAGTACCTAAAATGTAAACTTATAACCACACATGATACTCTTACAGACTGACCTTTAATGGCTTTTGAAGTAACACCAAAATAGTTTTTATTTAGACCAAGTTCATACATTCGTCAATACTGCCAATACCGTTTCAAGTTGGCCTCTAGGCTGTGCACATTACTGAGGTCTAGTTTAGCACCAGCATGTGTGTCACAGGCATGGAAAGAAGTTCAAGAGGTGTTTATACCTAAACCAGGGTGTAAATCATACGTCCAGGCAAAATCTTTCCAGCCTATCAGCCTGACAGCTTTTCTCTTAAAACTTTTGGAGAGGTTAATAGATGAGTACATAAGAAAGAAAATATCGAACGTCCATCCGCTTAGTCCACACCAGCATGTCTATCCAAAAAAACAGGAAACTAGGAAGCCGAAGCAAAGAACGGGAGAAATAAACCTTTTAGAGGACCGGAACCGGCCTATGGAATTTCATCTACAGTTATAAAACGTTGCTTAAGCAATTTCACTACGCACACTGGAAGGAAGGCAGCCTTTCTAGGGGGCCCTTCAGAGAAATTAACGACTAACTTGCTCAGTATGAGTAAGGGAAATGTCAGACTATTGACGGGTATAATTACGGGTCACTGTGAACTAAATAGACACCTATACACAATGAAAATCAGAGAAGAACCAACGTGAAGAGGGTGTGAAGAGGAGGAAGACACTGTGCCCCATCTATTACTTTCATGGGACTGAAAAACTGACCAAAGAATAGGTCAGTCCGGTATATTTAAGGAATATTCTGAACTTCGTTAAAGACAAAGATATCCTCTAAATATTTCACTGATCTGGAGGGTACAACAGGCCTTATTGGCTGCAGTACCAGGAGACCACCTCTAAGGGAATAACAATAATAATAAGTCATTTCGAGTTATTTTAGTGATTTATATTGGTTTTACAGTTTGAAGAGAATGTGATCTGCTTAAAATCCTTAGGTTTTTGTTGAATCGCCGCACCAATCCTGAGAAAGTCTGTTGGCCCAGCTTTGAGTACAAGAATGAAGAATTTTAATAAATTATACGATGACAAATTATAGAAAACTGAACCGCATTGTACCACGAAAACTGCAACTATTAAGGGAGTTTTTTTTATTACAGACGTATTAGCAGAAACACATAAATTACTTGGTCAAGAATATCTTGCGATCTAATACTTAGTGAAATTTGATCCTTTCATCCCCTTCAAAATTCAGATACATTAAGACAGCCGAGTAGTAGACAATATGGGAAAACAATGTCACACGAAGACATGCAGTATATTGAATCAGGCGATTACAGTTGTATTTGATAATAACAACAACCTTCCATCAGGCTTTCAGTTCTTGCATTCCAACGCAAGTATTTCCACAATTTGATATTTAATAATTTTATTTAATTATAAGTATAATAAATACTAGTTTCATAGGTTAGGTTACCCGTTTAGCACTGTTCATAAATAGATAAATTTGCATCTTTCAATTTTTCAATTTCACTCATTAAGGATATACAATTTTCAAGTCATAGCCAAATCTAAACGGTTTTATTAACAAATGTTACAGTTAATCATAAAATATAGTGATTTTTGCCAGCGAAATTATTAAAATTTTATTCTAAATTTACGAAAGTTTTTTGTTGCAGTAGGTCGTAAAAGCGGTTAAGGAAAGAGCATACGAAAAACAGACTTGCCAGTACACAAACCTTCTGCATTTTTCAGGAACGTACTATGTAATTTTGTATCACCAAATCCACTTCGCTTAAAAGCTTACTAAATATTTTAGTCTCTCTGAACGAGTATTTAAGTTAGACGAGATTAAGTTAGTGTTATGACCAAATGGACTGAGTGCACCAACTTTTAACTATTCGTAGATTATTCATTATTTTAGTTTAGTTATTCTTGCACCCTTAACGACAGCTTTAATTCATTTGCCAGCATTTTTTTTTAATTAGAAATATGATTAATTGCCCTTTCATTAATCTTTTGAAAAATGTTGAAAAAATACGCCGGAAAACAAGCATATTCCTTGAACTGGACTTAACAGAGATGTCCCCGAATTTGCATTTATCGAAAAGCATTAAATTGGATGTGGTTAATCCCTTAGAACTGACCTTCACAATTTAATTATAAACTAAAGGGTAACCAAAATCACTTACAGGAACATTCGATTTAAGTTCGGAATACCAATTACGTAGAATGTGCCATGTCCAGGACGTCATTCTCTCTAACCTACTTTCTTATTTAAAAGGAACCGAATGGAAGGGACGCAGAAGTACATTGTATGGCCCCTCCTTTACAAATATCTGAATTACTATTCAGGGGCACCAGTGTACTGTTCATATTAAAACCACAAGTTCAACTAAATGGAAAGTTTTTCTTTGGAAATGTGAAAGTTTTCTAATTTAACCTGTAATACGGACATATTTTGATGAAGTATTTAGGTTTGTATTACCTTTGCAGGTATTAGGACTGGCATTCTTGTGTGGGTTTAAGCTAAAGCTAGTTTAAGACGGCTTAGATTAAATTCAGGTTTGGGTGCAGCAAAGCTTAGCTTAAATCCTAATTTATGCCGGTTTGCGTCATTTTTGTAAATCTAAACCTATACTAAAATAATAATTTCAATAAGCTGCTTTCTCGTCCTATTTTAATCAATAATTAAATGCTATACTTTATGTAGTGACTGTTCTATTGCTAATACATAAATAATGGGTAATAATTTCATTAAATTCCAGAAAATTTCAAACGGTCAATCGAATGTGCACTTCTTTCATATGCTGCGAAAATGTACAACATAATAGTTGCAACTTCCCGGCCTACTTATTCTTAGGGACCCAATGCGTTCACAACAATGGTAGGTATTATCCTATTATCAAGTGATCTAATTTATCAATTTATAATCATCCTCCGGAAGTCTATGAAATTAAAAGTCGTTACACAGATCCAAGAAATATTACATCCGTTTGTTTATGCTTTGGCAGAAGCTTAACGACGGAGTTTACACCTTAAAAAATTGAAATAGTATTTGCAATAATTGAGATATCGAAAAAATCTCCAGGTCAGTAGATAGATCAAAGCATCTCCTTTTCAAAGGGTACACGAACATTTTTCCAAAATGTAAATTAATTCGGAAATAATGGAAATAAGGTTTTAGAAATATCATTGTAACTCACTATTCATAATGTAGCGTGTAGGCAACTTAACTAACAGAATGTGTTAGATAATAGGAAGTATTTAGAATTCGAATGCAAACTATTTCATATTATTCCAAGAAATAATTTAATCATCCCAACTTGTCAGTTATTACTCGACTCTACAGTTTTGAGTCATACACAAATGCGTGCTTATTTAAGTAGTTATGCAACTTCAGATACGTGAAATAGAATGTCACTGCATGTAAATGCCAACCTTAAGAAATTTAAATTCCCGCGATTGAAACAGCAGGTTACCTTCAAGCGACGCTCAAAAGTACAACGGTACCGAAAAACCGTATGGATGCAGTGAATGAAAACTTTGAGGTAATGTATTATTGGTTTTATATCTTGTCGATGTGGCACTCGCTAATTTCATAGCTAATTGAGGATAGTTTTATATTGGATTACTTGATACATGTGAGGACCGTACTGAAATTGATGAGCAACAATTTTTTATAAATGGGAATTTATTAATGTAGTAAAAACAAATGCATTGGCTTAATATACAGACTTCACACTGAGCGTTGAGGTACTGTGAGGTCATTAAATTCGTTGTAAAACCGGAAATTCCCGCTGCAAAAATTCTTGAGTGTGTTCATGAGCAGTAGCAGTAGCATGAACAGTTAGGAGTTGGGGCAAAATTTCAAAGATGGAAACACGTGCATCCAACATAAGCCTCGTAGCGGTCGCCCTTGCACTGTCTTCACTGAATGCAACAAGGAAAAGGTTGATGACATCGCTAAAGAAGACATGTAAATAAAATCACGGCAAAATTTGGAATAGGCTAGGCTAGTTCAGCGCAGGTAATAACTGAAAGCTTAGGCTATCGAAAGGTGTGTACCCGCTGCCTCCCACGTTTGTTGACGGAAGACCACAAAATTCAAAGGAAAACTGCCATTCAAACCCTTCTTCAGAAATCGAAATAAAAGAGCCGATTTTTTGATGAGTATTGTGACATATGAAAGCTGGTTTTATCATTATGAACCTGTAACCAAACGACAGAGTATCGAGTACTTGAATTATCCAACCAAGAAGAAAGCAAAAACAGTGCAATCTACTGGGAAAGTTATGGGCACCCTTTTCTGGGATGCAGAGGGGTGCATTCCGGTTGAATTCCTTGATCCTAAGGAAGCCATACATTCCGTTGGTTATGTGAAGACACCTATCAATCTCGGTCGCGCATTGCGCGATAAATGCCCTGAAAAGAAAACCGTAGGTACTGCACCATAATAACGCGCGGCCTTACTCTGCTTGTCTATCCATGGTAGAAATTGGGAAAATGGGTTGCGAAGTTCTTTCGAACCTTCCCTACAGTTCCGACATGGCACTCTATGATTACCATCTCTGTTTTGTGAAGGAACAAATGTGAGGCCAATACTAGAATCTGAAGGAAAAAGTCCAAAAAGCAGCACGTCTGTGCCTTCGGCCAGCTGTAACGAAGTTCAACCGCAAGGTAATTTTCAAGCTTGCAGAACGATGAGGAATATGTGTGCAGAGAAATGGAGAAAAGTGAAGAACATCTTGTAGATTAAGATTATGCCTATTTTGCTATATAAATTAATTCTGATTTATGAATTTGCTTAGAGGCTTAAAAACAACCAGAAACAACAAACAAACAATTGGCCTACGCTATTTATTTCATTATAGTAGTGTATTTTGTTATAATGCGATTGTAGTATGTTTACAGTTGTTAATATTTGTATCCCCAGTAATGGATGGGAAGAGGTGGCACAGTATCGTGGCCTCTGGGATCACCGGATCTAAATTACCTTATAATTTTACTTTTGAAACGATTCCAGCAATTCGTAATACATGTGTGTATAATGAGTAGAACTAATAGAGATAGTTCAAGAAATGCGAAATGAATTAGAAAAATGCCAGAGATTTCTGCAGTCGCTTGCTGATGAGTGGTTTCTATTTTAATCATGGCCTTCCCACATAACCTAGAAATAATTTTTGTTTAATGATTTTAAAAATGTATAACTTTATATTCGCAGAAAAGTTTTAAATCTTTTTAAGCTAAGAAACTCAACAGAAGATGAACGTGAGGGCTGCATATTGTAAAGAGTGACATTTTTGATAAAATGTAAAAAACTAAGGACTGAGCAAAAATATTTAAAAATAACTAATTAGGGGAGTTGACCAGTTCACTTACTTACTTAGTCTTAGATCACTTGTACCGTTAAGTGTAGGGCCGTTGAGTCGAGTTGACTTTCCTTTTTCATATCTTTATGTTCTGAACCAGCTTATTAATCTTCTTGATCTAATTGATATTTCTCTTCGTTACTTCTGTTTTTTTGCTCATATGTTTGTTCCTTGTGGTCCAACTACATACCTTAGCTAGTCGTTTCTTCTGCAATATATACTATATCTGTGTCCTACCCAGTGTAGTTGCCTCTCTTGGAATCGTGTTTCTATCGCCTTTATTTTCAGATTGCCTCGGTACACTTCATTTCTAACTTTGTTCCTTTTTGTTTTTAGTTAATTGTCCTCAAGAATTTAATTTCTGTTAAATTTATACGCTTAATGTTTTTATTCGTGAGCGTTCCCTATCAGGATATTGACGTGTCTAATTATTACAGGAAATAATGTTGTCTTTAACGTGTTGAAAATTCATTCTACCTTTCCCATTTTATCACTAATTTCTTTGTTTATTCTTCCGTTGCTTTAAACGACGTGCTTAAGTACATGAAGTTATCCGTCTGTTCTTTCGCTTGTATTATGGTGTTTTCTTAACGTTTATCCTCATGTTTATCGCGTTTAGTTCTTAGTGTTCAATATTCAAATTGCGCCGGAAGTTCCTTTATGATTCCAGGGTTCTCAATACGTAGATTTCATATTTTTTGTTTTGCTATTTGCATTACCTCGTCTATTTTAGCTGCAAAATTGCTGGGTTAAACGCTCATTCTTGTTTTAGGCCTTCTTTTGTTGCAAATCCCGTAAATCGTCCATTTTATGTTCTTATTACCTATATCAGTCATCTTTTGATAAATTGCTTTCAACACATCGAAAGTTGCTCAGTATGTTCCTCTTCTTCTTTTCTTATCGTTTTGTTTAGCATCTTTTCCAGGTTTATGAAAAACAAATGTATTTCATTATTATTCGTTATGTCTTGGTACAACAATTGAGACCTGTATGCTAATATTTAATCAAATACACCCTTACTGCTGTATAATTGGTGTTTTTGATTTAGTCTTCGCTCTTGTGCAACAGTAAGGTGCTACCCATATTCATTTGGAAGATTACTTTCTGTTTCATTTAGTAAGAACCTCAGTGGTTCCTTGCCCACTTCTCTCAAGTATATTACCCATTTTGGTGTTATCTCGCATTTACTTCCTGCTTTAATTTATACAGATTCATGCTGCACTGTTGTTGCCTTCTTCTTCTTCCTCTTGTTTTGCATCTGCCTCTATTTGATTAAAATTTTATTATAATTTTTCGAAATATTGACTCCATACTTATCATTCTCTGTTATAGTGCACAAATTTTCGTATTTAATGTATTATTCAATTTACATGAATTATTTGTTTTACTACGTTGCAAAACAAATGCGAGTTTGTTTCTGTCAACATTTTTGTACATAACGGATAATTTCGTAGTTAAAAGTGAGCAGTAGGTTGTCGTAGAAAAAGTATAGTATGCAACTCGCACAAAATGGCAATTTTGCATTCGTATGGATTGCAACACTCGCCTTCGGCTTGTGCTGCAAACTTTCATACTCATTCAAAATGAGCATCATTTTATGCTTGTTGCATAATATACTATTTCTATATTATCCTGTGTCCTCTCTCTATTATCTCACTTGTTAATTTGATTTCCACAATCAGTATTGCTTCATTCGTATACTTTTCCTTTATTACATCATTCAGTCTATTTGTGCTTATTCTTAGACCTAGTCCTACTCCATCCCCCGCTCTTTCCTCCTTCTTGACAACTGGCTGGATTAACCAATGTCCCTCATACATTCATGACAAACCTTTTTCTTTCTGTTTTTCTTGAGTTATTTGTAGAATCTCTATGTTCGGTTTTATCAATTCTATCAAGTTTTCTTCTTGTTTACCAGTTTACCATTTATGTTTGTAATATTACAACAACCTATTTTTTCACATTCCCTTTTATTTGTTTATTATCACTTTCTTCCAGTATTTGTTTTAGTTCTTTCTCTTTAATTTACGTTTCCTTCAATGCCTAGCCGAATCGCTTTTACCTTAACAGCTAACAATTTATAAGGGGTTCAAATCTCGTTGATAACGAGAAAATATTTCATAATCACCAATTTGTGATTTTTGTTGAGTGAATGTTAGAATGGCCGTATCTTTGCCGTAATCAGTGTCTTAAATTACCTTAGTAAAAAATAAATATTCATAAATAGTAATCAAATATACAGGGTGCCCGTTTTTCGACCTCAAGCATGGGGATCTCTGTTATTATAACAGATGCGAGATCGGTTAAATTAGGGCAAAGTTGCGCATTTTTATGGCGATCAATTATCTGAAAGAAAATTTGATCTGTCATTTTTAGTTTTTGAATTATTGGAGAAAAATAGAAAATTTTGATTTTTGTTTTAATTTTTTTAAACGAAAACCAATAAAACTAGACATTTTTAACTAAGACATTGTGAAGGCACTTTTTTACAAGGAATCTGAATCTGGCATCGTGTTTTCCAAGGCATCCTAGATGCAAGAGTTACAACACTTAATTTTTTTTTTCTTATGGGCGCCATATTTGATTTTTGCATTTTCGAATAGAGCTCTTTTTTCTGATTACGACTATGTATCACATGATATGGTCAAGCTTTACATTTTGATTAGAATTTAAGAAAAATGTGTTTGCGAAGAATGCTTTGGAAACAACAACATCTACTTTTGTCTAAACAAATTTTTGACAATTCATTTAAATTTAGAGTTGCACATTCACATTTCTTCCCAATTTACCTACAAAATTAAGTTTTAAATTAAGAACAGGATAAGGCAGAATTTTGGTATTTAAATTGGAACAAAATTAAAAATAATGCAACCGAATAGTGAAATTTAATTGAATTGTCAAAAATTTGTATGTTAGACAAAAGTAGATGTTGTTGTTTCCAAAGCATTCTTCGCAAAAACATTTTTCTTAAATTCTAATCAAAATGTAAAGCTTGACCATATCATGTGATACACAGTCGTAATCAGAAAAAAGAGCTCTATTCGAAAATGCAAAAATCAAATATGGCGCCCATAAGAAAAAAAAAATTAAGTGTTGTAACTCTTGCATCTAGGATGCCTTGGAAAACACGATGCCAGATTCAGATTCCTTGTAAAAAAGTGCCTTCACAATGTCTTAGTTAAAAATGTCTAGTTTTATTGGTTTTCGTTTAAAAAAATTAAAACAAAAATCACAATTTTCCATTTTTCTCCAATAATTCAAAAACTAAAAATGACAGATCAAATTTTCTTTCAGATAATTGATCACCATAAAAATGCGCAACTTTGCCCTGATTTAACCGATCTCGCATCTGTTATAATAACCGAGATCCCCATGCTTGAGGTCGAAAAACGGGCACCCTGTATAGAAGACACATATTTTAGTTTTTGCGTTCTCAAATTTTCGAAATATACTATAAATTCATTTTAACAATTTTGTATAAAACGCCAAAGCACCAATCTAATATGTCAAAAATTGGCAGATAAAAGAATGTTAAAGAAAACCTATCCTTAAATAAGATGTATGCGAGTTTATCCAAACCAAAAAGCGATAAATTTTCACTGACTAAAGATTTTTGGATTGAATTTCAACCGATAATAAAATGTTACCTGTTGCAGAGCACGCACGAGGTACCTTAAGAAGATAATGGAAAAACAGCGAACAAATCCATAGTCGTGGGGGTGAAAAAGATAAAGGTGAGCTTTTATTTTCTTTGTTTCACATGATTAGAATATAAATTTTCCTCCTTTGAGTTTACTAACAGTAACATAAGCTAATAAAAAAGATACAATTACTCAATAAAAATTATGAGGGTAACGTGTTTCAAAATTAAACTTTCAAAAGGTACAAACGCGAATATGAATTTAAAACCGGGCATAGGTGGATGTATTAAATACTTTTAAAAAAAACTCCGCGTAATAATTTTTTAGGGATATGTAAAACAATGGCCATAAAGTACGAAAAAACAGCAAAAGGGTAATTTAAAACTTGATCCAAACAATACCCTAATTCAATTTATTTCACCCCAGTAGCGGAAGAAGAGGTCAGTGGCTTAAAATTAAACAGTGCGCCTGGTCCTGATGGAATTTCCAATAAAAATTTAAAACAACAACCGAGTACATCCCGGAGCCTCTTACTTACATAATTAATTTATGTTTTGATATTGCTTAAATTCCCTCGCCTATTAAGATCTATATTTTCACTCCAACGTTTGGATACGGAAGCAAATTAAACGGTGAAACCAATTTTAAATTTCCCAAAATTCTAGACTGAACAACAAGCCATGCGTACTACCTTCAAATAACAACGCACAGACGTATTTTGGAATGTGTACATATTGTTGTTTTAATGATGCAAAAACATTCTTAATTTACTTTCATTTCGTGTTTAATGATTGATGAGGGGAATATTCAAAACTAGGGAAGTACAAGTAAAATATCATATTTCGGTAGAAATGTTCCAAACAAATGTAAGTCCTGGTGTTCATATTTTCATATTTGATCTATTTTTTATCAGGGTTATTTTACCTATTTCATTTATACCTTATTGCTGAATATTCTATTTCAAAACTGTTACGTATGTCATACATTAAAATTACTAAACTGTACCAGCATTATCTTAAGATACCAAATCAATTAATATAATTAGCACAGACTGATTTAATCGACTGCTGGCCGTTTCCTACGTCAGTTAATCCATTACAAAGGGACGTTCCTTCCAACAACAAATTCATTATGATAAGGGCTACGTCGATAATCGACTAATTGAGGATGAAAAGGGTTTCCGGGTGTACCAATTAGCTAATTAAAGAAAATAAATTAAATCGTTATAAGAAGTTTTGTAGATGCTTCTGTGTACGTATAGCAAACAAGAAAGAGACGTCATTTCATGTGTTTTCGCTCTGTAAAATCCTACCTAATGCTTTTTTAGATAATCGTCAGTTTGAAATTTTGATGGTAATAAAGATGAACCCTATTAATGATCCACTTAAAATTAAATATAATATTTGTGTAACTTTTAAGTAACTTAAATGGTAGGAGCATTTGTTGAAATTCGTTTTTTTGTACTCCTATCTCTCACAATATCCTTTCCTAACCATTTCGTGACTGGTTTTGCTATAGCCCAGTGTATGGTATTAGCTATCGTAACTTCTAACCTCCCAGTCAAAAAAAAATCTCATTTTGTTCGTTTCACTTGATCTCCAGCCTTGTTGGTATACTCCAACTTCAGATACTTCTGCCATAACTTTCCCAGTTTCTATCTGTCCTATCAAGCTCTACTAGAATATAGAATCTATAGTACATCTGTCATAGTAATTCAATTCCTTCTAGCTTATAACTAAAACACAATCTGATGTCAACTAAAACCTTAATAAATATGATCAAAGTGCTTTTGGGCGTTTGCCTTCTTCCAAATACTAACATTCACCTTGCAATACTGTTTTCAATATCATCGTCATAATTAACTCATCGGTGTCTTCACATTTGATTTCCATTGCTTGAAGTAGAATTTTTAATTTCTCACCAATGAAAAATCGCACCTTAATTCAATGTCGTCGCTATAAATCGTTACACAGCTCTTGTACTAGATTTGTCACGACTATTTCTTCGGCCATCTCCGCCATAGTAGGTATCATTTTTAGTATTTTATGAAAATATAAATTCATTGCAATCGAACTTTTAGTTTCGCCACCGTACATACGTCAATGTTAACTAACTCCACGTATTGTAACCATTTAGAAGACTACAAACCTGCTCAGAACTTCTATTGTGATTTAATTCTCTTTCTCTTAATTTGATCAAGCTTAAAACGCTGATCAAAGTTTAATTTATTGTATTGTTTGTAGCCTAATTATACTCTTGGCACATTCCAATATAGTTTTGCTTTGGTATCACCACCAACGTCATGATCATATCCTCCTTCTTCTTCTGCTTGTGCGTCTTCGTTTTTATTCTTTATCTTACACATTCTTTTCTCTTTTTTTCCTTAAAGTTCAATTACTTCCACGAATTTAGGTGTTGGAATCAAAGTTATATTATTTTAAACAACGTGGTATCACAAACATTGTTTTCTTACTCAGAATCTTAATAACATCCATGTCGTCATGTTCGTAATTAAGTGGCAACGTTGCTAACCCAATTTTTTTCCCTATAAAACCTGTACAATGGCCCAAAGAAGGGGCTAGATCCTCAAGTGTGAGGCTTCTGCATGATGGAGCACGACCGCACACTTCAACCCAGATAACAGCCTGTGGAAGAGGGAAGCTGTGTTTCATCCATCGCAGTGCGAATTTCTATCTCTTTCGGTAATCCAGGCAGTTTTAATTAGGAAAAAGGTTTAAAAGCCAAAATGTGTTGCAAACCATGGTTAGAAAGGAACACTACCGAGAATGATTATTTAAACTTGTAAGGACGGTAGAACAGCTAGTTAAAGAAATAAATATTAGCGTACTGTTTCCTGAAGATGTTGCAATAAATGTATTCGTATGATTTATATCTCACCTTTAATATCAGGCTCTCTAACACTAGTTTTTATGGCTTCTCTACTATAAAAATGAAATAAAAATGTAACGCACATCTTAACTCATAACGATCATATACCGATATCATACTCTCAGTGATTTGCCTACGTATGTTAATTGGTGCAAGCGTTGGAGCGTATACATTAAGATCAGTGGCTCAAATCCCTGTGAAAATGATATTTTTTTCTACAAACATTATGCAAAATTGATTTAACGTATTTCCCGATATAAATACGTTCTTAAAAATGTCTAAATAATTGGATGTAAATTATGTGAACTAGTCACAGGCGTTGGTATCGCTGTTTATTGTTTTCTTGGGATAAACCAAATTAAAACGCCGTGCCATCTTAACTCGAAAACTCAAAGTCCAATTAAAAATTTGATTTTGTACACTGTTTTCGGCGTACTTTGTGATGGTAGTCAAAACCAAATTTTTAAATGATTCAGTGTCGTGAACTTTCCCATAGTACTAGTGAAATGCGTTCTCTGCAAGCTTTTGTTCCTAAGCACTATATTTTCGGCATCTTCATGATAATCCAACGTTTCTCTTCAAGACTCAGGCAATTGTTGTACATCCACCGTTATCAAGGTTTTTGCAAATTTATAATTTAGCGTTTAATTCGCCATAATTATATTTTTACTATTTTATATTTCATAAAAGTTAATGCTGAGCATTGGAAATTTCAATTCATACTCTCTAACATAATATACCCGTAGTTGTCATGAAAACACTACTGGAAACTCAAAGTTTGAATCAAAATCCTGTATTCTATAGCTACTCCTTCCAATCTACTGGTTTCGACGCCTTCGTCACTACTTCATCTGTATCTCTTTATAATATAGTTGATATTATATTAACCATCATTTAGTTGGAACCTGCCATATCCTAATTCGTCTTTTTAGTAATAGTAGTCTCGGGGTTTACACCATTTTTAACTTTTTGACATTTAAGTTAGTACTTGCTATTAAAATGTGCAACAGAATTTATATTCTAACTATTCTATTAGTATACTACAGTCATCACCTCCTCTTACTTAATAGCATAATGCCCAAAACTCATTTTGCTGCAAGTCATAATGCTCCTCCGTAATATGCCGTCTTTATCATCACATGTTTTGCGCAATAACAAAAATCATAGTTAATATCAAATTATTCATCATCAGCCTGTCGCGGTACACTGTAGGACATAGGCCGCTCCTAATCTTCTCCATGTACTTACACTCAGCCATCGTCGTTGCGGCTTGCTCACACCTCTTTTTGTTCCTCTGGGCTTCCAGTGTAGTTACTAATTTTGGTAGCCATCTCTCAACGTTTTGTCTAGCAACATGTCCCACCCATTTCCACTTTAATTGCACCGCTCTTTTCATAATGTCTATTACCTTGTTTCTTTTTATTTCTCACCTTATCTCACAGATTCATTCCTAAAATTATGTGCTCCATGGTCCTTTGTATAACTCTGAGTCTTTCGGCACTGTTCTTCGTTAAAGTCATCTCTATACCATATGTAGCAGCGGGTAACACGCATGACTCATATGCTTTTTTCTTTAAGCAGAGGGGTATATCGGGGTTTCGGAGGATATGATTTAATCTGCCAAAAGACAAAGTCCGATTCTTCTTGTGATCTTCGTTGTTTAGTTTTCTTTTCCCAGTTTTAGGTCATGTCCAAGATAAACGTAGTGATTTACATTTTCTATTATTTCACCATTTATTTCTAGATTACCGTTAGTGGAGCCCATATTTATTTTTAATCCAATCGTGTTGGAAGCACGTTGCGATTCTATAATTACTGTTTTTGGCTCTCCAATATTACTACCTACTAAAAAGTACAATATCATCTGCATAGCGTAGATGACTCAGGTAGCAACCGTTGATCTTAATACTTTAATTTTCCCATTGTAGATTTTTTAAAACGTCCTCAAGAACCGCTGTGAATGATTGTGGTAATCGAGTATCACCTTGTCGTACTCCTCGACTTACTGAAATTTTAACAGTATTGAGGCCTTCGTCAATTTGAATTTGAATTGTTGCTCTTTCGTAGATGTTTTTGGTGAGGGTTGAATATCTCGAACGTTTTAAAAAGACCCATGCTTTGACCGAGTCGAACGCCTTTTAAAAAACGATGGATATGGACGTTATACTCATTGGTCTCCTCTAGGAGGAGTTACAGTCTGGAGATGATCTAAGGTATTGTACCCTCTTCGAAAGCCAGCTTGTTTAACTGGCTGGTAGGTATCCGACTTAGATGTTAATGGGCTGCATACTATTTTTGTTAGTAGTTTATAAGCCAGACTTATTCGGCGGTAATTATTGATGTTCGTATTATCCCCCTTTTTAAATAATAATATAACCTCCACCTTTCTTCTCTCTTCTAGGAAATTATTATATAAAAAAGTTATTAACACATTTTTTCCTATCTTCATCATTTCAGCCATTATTCTGCCCTTTCCAGGGCATTAAATCTGATGTTTGGACCTATGTAAAACCAGACTAAATGGAGAACAAAGGTCATCCTTAGTGAGCTGCAAAACGGTATCTGCTGGCAATAAGATACAATAAATTTTACATAAAGGTTTTTTATTCAGTCTGATCACTATTTAAAAATTTACCATTATGGGCATATGTTCCACATGGCGCTATTTGTAGCCCATGGTTCGAAGTTTAATTATAGTGCTTCGTAACTATTAATTTGTACGATCTGTGCATTATCTAATTACAATTACTTTTGCTGTTAGTATGCAGTGCCATGTAGGGCACCCTGAAACTGGCATCTAATCAGGCCAAATAAAACCGTTTCACGTCAAAATTAAGAAATGTGTGGTTCACAAAACACATGCTGTGCGTACTTTTTGTGGCGATGACGTAAGCGTTAGATTTCTTGAAACAAAGACCGCTTTTTCTTAAACGACAGATTTCAAAACATACCCCAGTTAGGATTTTTAAAGGGAGGGCAATTTGTTTTGGTTAAAAGCTCTTATCCCGGCCAGAGTCGAGGAGGGATCGGAGGTTGACCTGTGAACAGATGTGAGGACAGTTGTTGGGGTTTGGTTATCGAAAGTGCATGAAGTACGTAAATAAATTGTAAGAATGAGTGTTTTGTGTTTAACAGTGAATTGGCTAAATATGCTTTGATGATTAGTTACGTAAAGATGAAGAGTTACCTGCTCTTGAATAGATGAGATAAGGTTAGTATGAACAGCTGTATTTGCTACTGTTGTTGCTGTTATTGCTGTTTGGTTGCTATTGTTGACAAGCAGTGAGGTTTGTTGTTGTTGGCAAACAGTTTTCCGAGCATGAGGCTCCTGGACCCGAGATAGCTAGCTATATGCCTGGGAATTCAATAACTAGGCGTAAGTAATGCATAAGGCCCTTGACCTGGCTGTAATTGTGCAGTCAGTGAGGCCCCTATGTGTGCTAAGGAAGGCCCGTCTCCACATTTTCCCTGTTTCATTGGCTGGCTTGGGCTTGGGGTCTATTAGGTTGGGTGGGGCAGTGACATGGGTGGATCCTCCATTGTCGACTATGTTCAACCATGGTTGACGCGCTCGTAGCTTCCGGTTTGAGGTTAATAGGTATCATCATCACCTCCCAACAACCCAGAGGGTTTTTCTGCTAGATGCAACGTGGGATTCCACAGGGGGATCCCCTCCCGCCTGTAAGTAACACTATCTAAACCTATACTGCTAAATGTAGTAATGCGTGCCTGTTTTGCTTTCATGTATGGTTGTTATCTGTATGATGTAATTGCCGGGGTGATATGAGCAGTATTAATGTGTGTATCAAGCTTTGGGTGTTTATGAGACCTGGTCGAGAATTCGCATTAATCTAACCTTGGTAGAATTAATTTTATTCCTTGGTAAGTTGATCGAATGTGCTTTTGTAAATGTAAATACGACATTATAAAAATAATTAAACTAAATGGAAACCGCAACCAACCCCCTGGCCCATCCGGTCTTCCTACGCACATAACAAATAATAAATAAGTAAGTTGTATCCTTTAGTAGGTATTGTTAGTCGAGACATGACTATTTATAGCATAAGGCTGATCGAAAACTGGATTGCTTAATATTTACTCATATACGATATTTAGTCGTAGATAAAAAGAAAAAGGATGCGTTTATACAGGGAATTTTTCTTTTTAATATATAAGTATATTCCCTATGTATGGTTTAAAAAAAAGTGTCAAAAGTTCTATATGTAGGCAACCAACTATACACTAAACGTCACCCTGGCTGTGAATTTAGGGACATTAGTTTTTATTTTTTGTGGTGTGTAAAGGTTATGTTTGTAAATAAATCAAAATTAGTAGAATATCAAAACAATTTTAATTCAACGATTACCTTCAAACATGAAATATCAACAACACAAAACAGAAACGAAAATAAAACGGCAACAGTTAAAGACTAATTTCTTGATATTAAGTTAATTTAATTATTTTTGCCACAGCATGCTATTTTTTTCTTAACAAATTAAATATTTTAGGTTTAGTGCATAGTTGGTTGCCTACATATAGCGGAAACAGTGCGTTTGACACGTTTATTTTAAAACTATACATACGGGATATGTATACTAAAAAGAAAAATTCCCTGTATAAAGTTTCTTACGAAGTATGAGAAAAGAGTCCAAGTTATCCATTGTACTAAGATAAATTTAACAGTCTTACACATCATGTTCTTATTTAAAGTACTAGGTGGAAAACAGTATCTTCAGGTTTCCAATTTACAAGCAGTAACAAAGCAATTTAAATTTCAAGGGAATAATTAATTGAAGATGAATTACAGTACATTTGTTTTATTTGTAGGAAATAAAAGCACATCGACATGAATGAGGTCACCCTTTTTATTCATACTTGGTTCAGAATAATATATGACAAACTATCACTGTTAGTGTCAAAATTACTCAAGTTAAAATGACAGTTTGATCATTTTTGGCACTAAGAATAAATAAAGAAAGGTGATCTGATTCATCAATGTACTTTTATTTTTACAGATAACAAGTATTTCAAGAATTGAAGTTGAAATGAATTTTAATTAAGTTAAAAGCTTAAAATTATTTGAGCTTGCTAAAGTTAAAAACCTGAAGGTGAACGTCCTCCAATTATTAACATTTTACAATCAAAAGAAGCTTCGAATTTGAATTTTCCCTGGCATGCTAAACCTTGCATTTTGAATTCGTGGCCATTAACACATCTACCTTGAATCTTGATCTACATTAGAAAAGTTTATTTTAATGTAATTTATGATTTCGACATAAACAGTCAAAGTAAACAATCTTTTCAATTTGAATTATAATAACCAAACGATAAATATTATTCGAAAGGTCGGAGAACTGTAAGCACACATTTTATATTTTCCAATATTATTATCTTCAGGTGCTCGTGTAGCATTTAAATTAATAAACGTTATATAAGTAAATATTCTGATAAAAGCAGATTGGAAACAGTATTGGCTTAAAATAATTACGTTTCATGATATTACAGTAGAACTAAGTTCAGCAACCTTAAGGTCGTCGCTCTGATCTGTCCTCTGTTATAATAAACTTCAATATTTGTAAAATGTACGATGATTTTTTTGAAACGTATCTAAAATGTAATAAGTTCTTCTTTTATTGATTTTAGTAAACCTGTAATGTTCGTATAATGATAAAAATACAACAGTTTGTTAATTAAAACTGAAGCCAAACAATGAACACTGATTGAAAAATACTACTTAATTATTAAATTCAAACATTCTATAATTATACAGATTTGTTAGTTTTTTAAATAAAATATCAGAACTCATTTCAACTTCCAGAATTCCCATTTTATTCTTATTGATTGGTGTATTACATTGAAGAAAATCGGAACACTACGTAACAATGAGCTTAATTCCCAACGTAACAGTAACTGATGGGTATATTTCTACATTTCACTTATTAGACATTTTATAACATTGACAATAATAATTTGTTTTATTTACAAAACTTATTAATTTTTGTAGGTAGTTAAATACAACAGCACAGTTAAGTAATTTTTTTAGTAATTAAGTCTGCCTGCCTGGGTTAGCCTGTCGAATATCGATCGTTAATTACCTTCGTTAAGTCCTTTCCCATAGTTACTCCAGTCGTATTTTTTGTTACCCACGAAATACACGATCGTAATGTCTTTTTTCACGCAAATTTATACATCGAATTCCCGCACTAACAACAATCCTTCTATCCACTTTTCCTTTAATTAATAATTATTTACAACGTTGAGTGCGTGTAATTTTAAACCCCGAACGACACTACATATTTAAAGATCTTACCTTTTCACTGTTACCGTAAAACGATCCCGAGTAGCAGAGCACTCGTTAAGTAAACCCCCGTTAATTGCGAAACCAACCCTGCAACAAAACATAGAGTTGAAAAAAGGATATTGCACAGTTAAGCAAACTTGTAGGTACAGTTTTGGAGAATGCGTGGCATTACAGTTTGAAGTAATTCACCCATAAACATAATCCTTCAGACGTTTTAAAGACAGAGTGGTTGGGCGTTAAGAGCACCAAAATGGGGTACTTTATAATCATTATCTCGGGAACCGCGGAGTGGCTAATTCTGCTTATTCACGACCTCTTGTTTATATTTATCTTTGTCTTACCTCCCACCGAGTTTATTGGAATTTGCAATAAGATTAAAACATCCTTAAATAATTTGTTTCGATTGTGTAAAGAATTATGCTACCACTTTGAATAAAACCAACCATACATTAAAGAAAATAATTAAGGAGGGTCTTAATTATAAACAACCCAGTCTTAATTGAGGTAATTTAGTTATCTTATCGCAAGCTTTGGTTAAGTCGTTTGAATAACTGCTTAACGCTACTGATAAAATTTAGTTCGCTATAAGTAAAACTAGTGCCATTACAGTGGCGGTTCCAACCTTTTATATTAGTAATATACTAAACAGATAGTAGTAGTTATAGTTGATACAAACGGGCAGGTAATACAACTTTTGTAAATAAATACCAATTGTAAACTATAGCGACGCCGGACACATCGAAAGAAGTCCTTGAAAATATTTTACAATACGCAACCACTGACCTAAACCAAATATTAACATAAAATATTCATCAACAGCTGCAATTAGCAATTGTCAAACTGTATCATGCAAATAATCCATAGCCATAGCCGCCCTCAAATATGGAGACCATATTGCCTATTTTTTAACGTTTCTTGTTGCTTCTGGTAGCTTTCTGGCGGAAAAATTATTTACAGAAATTGACACCTTTAGCACCTTCTACCGGCCTTAAAGTTTGCCGTTTAAATTTAAATACGAAAAAATTAAATATGATAAAGATGAAATTAGTTGTTCACTGGTGACGTGTTATTACCTTCTTATCAAACGGTTGTTTTAAATTGTGCAACTGTATTTTAGTGATAGTGTCCTAAGTTGTAATCATGGCTTAGTAAAATTTCCAGTATTACCTATAGTTGTCTCATGAATGGTTTGGTGAACTAAACATTTTCAATTTAGGTAGCATCATTTATGAACAACTCGATCGAATACAATGAACTACGGAACGTTGTTCAGTCCTGGAAATCATCGGATCAGACCATATTTATCAAATTATCAGATTAAGATTCTAGAACAACGTGCTTTGTTCTAGCATTTACAAAAGAAACTGACAAAAAATACTCACTCTAACAACTATCCTAACTTACAAAAATTGTTACTAAATGGCCAATTGAGCCAAGTAAGCTATGGTTACAACATACATCTACTGTCTCATCTAGCAATAGTCCTTTGCAATTGTGCTACGAAAAAAATAGAAGTCCGAGGTAACTCTCGGAAACACGCCGCCGACTACCAGTGGGAAGGTCGGGGTTCTTGTAATAAGCTCAAAAAAAAAAAAAAATGAATGGGAGCCAATCAGTTACAAGCGTGTCCTTCAGAAAAATAGGAACCGCAACTGATATTCAATTTCCTGAAAATACTCCAAAACACATACCCCAATAAAAGGACCCTCATACCGTTCAAGTATTTAATACAAAAAAAGATTAATAATATGTAATGTAAACAAGTGCTTTATACACAACCACAAACCAGCAACTAGATAATATCAACAAACAAATATAATAGAATAACATACACCAGGTAAATATGACAACTATGTATACTAAATAATTTATTAAATAATATAAGGTATAAGTACGATTACCACGAACAAGCAAACACCATATAACAAAATCCGATTAATGTAACCGACATATACCGCGTGTCCGTTCTCAAAGTCGAACATAGGCATTTAACATGGTATTGTTTATTTTTGCTGATTCCTGCTCGCTAATTCAACGTACAGAAAAAGGTAATGGTATCAATAGAAAGATAAAATTATTGCGCAAAAATGATGCTAAAAATAAACACAAAACTTAAGGTTTTGTCTTAAAAATTTAAAATTTAACAGTTTTCTAATATGATTTTCAAATTAAGTAGGCGAAATTTGAAGCAAAGGTTATTTAGTGTGCTTATATCAATGCTGTTCTACTATTTATTGTCAAAGTTATTAACGTCAAAATGAGTAGTTACTCCAACGAAGAAAGAATTTTTATTGTAAAAAGTTTTATAGTGGCGTTAGTTTGCGAAGAGTTAGAGATTTGTTTGCAGTTAAATTTATCGTCCGAAATTCTTTTTACAACAGACTAGGATGCTGCTTGGCCCAAAATGGAGGGTTATTTGAATATCTGTTGTAATTTCTTTGTTGTTGTTTCTTATTTTCATTACTTTTATTATTACTTATTATTATTAATTGAACGTCTGATTAACTTAATATCTGTTTATTGTTTTATTATAGAAAAAATGAGCATAACTTCTAAAAGGGATATGTAATGTTAATTTGGTTATGTTCGACTTTGAGAGTGGACACCCGGTATAACTAATTACTGGCTGCGCATTAAAGCAACTACACAAAATTCTTGCGTCACCCTCAACGAGTTCTGGTATTCATAAAAATGCGGTAGTTCATTTTGAACTACAATATTTTTCACCTAGGATTTGGGTTATGACGTCAACGCGCTGTTTATAAATTCACAATCCAACTATGCTTCATCTCTTTCTAAACTAGGTTTTCATTACCTACTGCGCACGAACGCGTGTCTACCCATACAGTTTTTGGGCGGAGCAAGTTGACGTCACAACCCAAATGCTAAATGAAAAATACTGTACAAAGGAAAAAGCGTAAATTATCTGTTACAAGATGGCGGTGATATAATTTGACAGTAAAAATGGTGCACTCTATAGGTTACGAAGGAACCCTACGTAGGTAATTCAATACAATTAAAGCTTATTAACCCCTTCGGTAATCTGAATTTACATAAATATGCAGTAAGTACTATAATAACTAAAGGGGTTGATTCCAACAACCCATACACCCTCGTAACGAATGGAGATCATAACAGATCTATCTTACAGGTTAATCGGCGCTGAACTTCGCTATGGGGAACAGTAATTCTTCGTAAACCAACATCAATCGGCGTGAATCTTCTCGGCTTCAACAATCAGGACAACGACATGCCACGAACAAGGGAACGGGGCCACGTAGCAGATATTTACATTAAGCCTAGTCACAATACCAAATGCCAAATCGAGCCAAAACTTCACTAACCATAAAACCCTTAATCAATAACCAACTGGCCGAAAATCTGCCACCACCAAGTCTGACCATAATACTCTCCGTAAGCAACTGATCATAAAACTGCCATAAAACTCTCCAATCACTAACTGGCCATAGAACTCTCCACAAATAACCGGCCATAAAACTGTCAATTGCTAAGTCTGGCCATAAAGCCTTCCATAAATTGCTGAACCAAATATATATAGTTTCTGGACTAAAAATTCTTGGCCTAAAATGCGCTTATGAGATGGAAAAATCCTCCGTCTAGTGTAAGAAAAGTTGGACTTAAAACCACACCACGTTCTTGGATTACTTCATAATGGCCACCAACCAAAAAGGAACTCCCACAAATAGGAACATCAGTCAAAGGAAATTTCCACACTAAAAGGCACCACCCAAAAAAAATTTCCATAAATAAGGGCACCAGCCTAAAGAAATGCTTAAAATATGCTTCTCTTAATCCAAATTAGCACTTCTGTGACTGGGATGATCCAAATAAAAATTGCACAATAACTATATATTTCCCAGACTCGAATACGTCCAACTTGGAGAACTCGACGCCCCGGAAAGAACAGGAAATCAAAAATACCTAAGAAGACAAATTCCCAAATAGATTCAAAAATCCCTAAAAGTGGAAAATTTCCAAAAGGTCAACGAAATAAGTGTTAAGCCGGATAGGCAACCCAAAATACTGCTGTGCTTCAAGTGTTAACTAACCTATAAATCGCTGTACAAATTCTGAAAGATCAATAAACCTGTAACAATTTTTACAAGCAGTTAATTACAGAGAAACAACAAATTTTAATAATAAGATTAATCAGTAATAGATAAGTCAAATCTAAACTTGAATATTCAATGATTGAATACGAAGAAGAAAGCCATTAATCCTCTAGCCGCTATATTTTTGCAGTCATGGGTTTGAACATATACTCGTATATGTATGACAAAAATTAGCTGTCTATACTAACAATCTACGGTGAACAATTTAAAAAAAAAGCAGTTAATGGTGTGAAAATAACTTTTAATCTTTTGCATTTTTCTATAACCTAAATTTTATTTATACTAGATGTGTCATAATTAAAATGGTATATGTCATTAATGAAAAAGGATGTTAAGGGCGTCAAAAGTTATATTCGGTTTTAGAGCGTATTCTATATGGAATCATACTGTATATGTTCTAAATCTACATATACACCCTTCTTTTTCTACTTCTACTACTAGAGTCTATCCATTTTGAACATACACATCTTCGGATTCTTATTTCAGTTAAGCTGCAAGTAGTCTGTTCATCTCATTGGTGTTTTGTTACCAAAGTGCGTGTTTACAAAGTTTCTTCTCCGCCATTTATTCATTGCACATCTTGCTACGTATCTCATACTCGTATTTCAATTTCGATGCATTTTGGACATTTTTTATATTTGTTTTCTACCTCTGAGTAACTTTCCGGGCTTTGCTCTTGCAATCGCGTATTGGTTTATTCTTCTTTACGATTCTCTAAATCTATGCCACACATCGTCAATTGATAGATAACAACATCCCCTTTTCAAAGCCCACACGAACATTTTTCCAAAATGCAAATTAATTCAGAAGTATTGGACATAGGCTTTTAAAAATATCATTGTAACTCACTATACATAATGTATCGTGTGGGCAACTCAACTAACAGAGTGCGATAGATCACAACTTTCTATTTCATGTCAACTTGTCAGTTATTACCCGACTCTATAGTTTTGAGTCATACACAAATCCGTGCACAAACCATTTTGCTTATTTAAGTAGGTAGTTATGCAACTTTAGATACGTCAAGTAAAAAGTCATTGTATGTAAATGCCAGTCTTAAACAAGAACCTTTAATGGACGCCTCAGTTTTTATGGGCACCTAGATGGAAGAATTAGGACTAACCAGCATCATCTACAGAGCTAAATCGCGTAGGAAAACAACATCACCTTGGTACAAACGGACCAAACAAGTTCTTGAAACTTTCAATATCACCGAATAACAAACACATTACCGAAAAGCTTTCCGAAAAGTGATACACGGAGATCCACAAATTAAGTTTAAGAAAGGGTTAAGCCGAAAGAGGTCAAAAGAAGCTAAACAACGACAAAGGCAAAGAATGAAAGAAATATTGGCAAGGAAGGAACCTCTCAAGAATGCACAAACAGCCTAAACAACTTAAGCTGCAAATCATATTGATTAACTTTTGTAGTTCATAGTTGGTTCATCCGGAAAAATCTACAGTATATAGCAATGTGTTCAATATGTTCTCCTTGGATTGGAATACATTTTTCATAACGCTGTTGAAGATTGTTAAGAACTGCCCTACGAACACCGTTTGGAATTTCGTTTATGACTCAGCGAAAGTTGTCTTTTAGTCTGTAGAGATTACATGAAACTGGATTCCTGTAAATCTTTTGTGTAAGAATTTCTGGTATGAGCGTAAATAGGACCCAGCAATAAATGAGTTTTCTTGGGCATTCAAAACCATGATCAATATAATCAGTAAAACTAGTCGTTGGGGCAAATATTTCATTCTTTTCCGGATAACTGTAATCAATAGGTTATAAATTTGGAATACTTTATTTTGAAGTATATTATAGTTATTTGAGTATTTTTGACAGATCACATTCTTCAAATTGTTATTTCCGATCGGGGGGGGGTCTGTATAGAAGAACGTTAGAAGTTTTGTAATAAATGAAAGTGAATGAAGAGAGGCAGCGACACACTACTTTGTCTACATTCATTCGTCCCAAATGGGCCCTTTAAAAAAGAGAAAGCAAAATTTTAGAACTTCTCTACTTAAAGTTAGGAGACAACTAAACTTAACTAGCTTTACGTTAATGAATTATGAAGAATTCTGTGTTTAGAAAAGTACGACCCTCCGCATAGATTTAAATCACTAGCCTTCGGTAAGAAAAAGTGAACACAATTTTTGAACATTCGTTAGGAAATAGAAGATCTGTCAACTAAGTTTCGGAAATATATTCATAAAACTTTTACATAAATAAACAAACCTTTAAAATATTTCCCTTGGGCTGCAAACTATTGTATCAAAGGATGTGACCACTTGTCAAAACCATTCTGGTACATATTTTCTGAAATCCTCTTTTGGCCGTATACTCATATATTCCAATGTTAGAAATATCACAGTATCGGCGTCCTTTAAGAACTCTTTTCGGTTGTACTAACAGTTATGAGTCGCAAGATGCCTTATCCGATGGTTCAACTTTATCATTATGCACTGGGGCATTATCGTAATGGATGACTTAATAGTTCGATCAACGTTTAGAAGTCCTACTACGATATGGTTTCCAGATTTGCCCTTGTTTTATAAATTCAGACTGAGCACAGTTGTGATCTGCAAGATGGGAATCCTATCTTATACTTCCTCTTTTGACATTTTACTCAAGGATCCTGCAGACTACGTAGTAATTACTTTGTTAAGAATAATCAAATGCGAACAGCAATCGCCTTTGGTCGTTACTCAAAATATTCACTTACAATACCACGAGTGGTCAAAGAATTGTCGATTATTTTTTTGCTGTAACATCACGAATGTTCCTTGTGCTTGCATATGAATATCACGAGTGCGCAGCACGAGTGGTATTCGCAATCACAAGGAACATGAGAACATGCAGACATTGGTCAAAATTGTGGTTACTGATTTTCTTGTCCACGATAACCTGCGTACACAAAAATCTGTCAAATCAATTGTTTATCTCTCTCCGCATTTTAACACGTCTGGGAAGTTTTGACCTTGAAGAAACCTGTCAGCTTTTTCAGCTATTTTAAATCCTGCTGTAAGGTTCAGCTTGTCATTTTTCCAAGTTTGATACAAATTTTGATGTTAATATGCAGTCCAAAGAGTTTTGGGAAACAATATATTGAACTTATGTAACTGTTGTTGGTTGACTGCCGTTACGCTTATTTTACTATTAGTAATCACAGCAATAGCAGCGTCACCGGTCTAGATGGCGTCACTTAGCATGCTTGCCTTGTAAAACTTTTGTATTGGATACCTGATTTGTTGGTTACATTTTCAATTTACAATAATAATGAAAGTATGTTTTCATTGGATACAGGATAAAATATTAGAAGTCCTAGGGATGAAGTAAAAGTGATGTTAAATGGGTATATGCCGCGGTCGTGGCTCAGTTGGTTCAGGTTTAGACTGGCCCGGGTGCGATGCCTAAGGCCGCATATACATCGAAAACACCCGATCGCCTTCTTCGGAAAGCAATGGCAAACCACCGAGGTATTCTGCCTAGTAAGTCTTTTCTGGAGTAGAAGTGCAAGCACTTCCGTGGTTCGGAGCTCGCGTAAAGCTGTAGGTCTCCTATGTTTGTAGACTTGACACCCACACTACGGAC
Organism: Melanotus villosus; assembly: GCA_963082815.1. Taxonomy (NCBI): domain Eukaryota; kingdom Metazoa; phylum Arthropoda; class Insecta; order Coleoptera; family Elateridae; genus Melanotus; species Melanotus villosus. The sequence continues at coordinate 96,138,719 of OY720419.1, read as the reverse complement.
ATATACTCTAAAGGTCATGCCACTTCAAGAAGAAGAAGAAATGGCGTTCACAAGTGATATCGGTAGAGATAAATAAAATTTTAAAATTAGCCAAGATCTCGCTAATAAACATAAACCCTAATATGTAAAGATATATTCAGCCGTAGATAGTACAACAACAAAGGTGTGAACTACAGAAGCAGAAATAGCCTTCTAAGAGTTCAAACAAACTTTAGCATAGCTATTCAATTAAAATATAGTAAAAACAAATAACACTGTTCAGTAGTTATAAATCTTTGAAGTTTCAAAAAGATGCAAATAAGCAACGTTTCAAGCAAAACTAACTTCTGGCATTGTTTTATGTGCGTCTTACTTCAAATTAATTTTATAGAATTCTCCTGAATAATTTAGTTATAAGAAGTTACACAATGTATTCATTGTTAACATAGTTAAATCCACGTCTCCAACTGACTGCATGTTGTGATAAGTGTATTTTCTTAATTTCGTTGAAAGTATTTGGTAGTTTAGAGCGTTACAAATAAATTGGCATTAGAAACTGATTCCTTAGGGAAGCTCCTTTCTATTCCGCTATCTTTAACTTTAAAAGCTCTTTCATGTAGCAAAGACTGTTCCTTTCATAAACTTACGAAAAAACTTTTTTTCTAAAGCTTTTTGTACGTCAAAGCCTACCGCAATCCGTTTTCGTTTATTTGCAAACACTTCACGTACTTCGATTTCTACTTTCCGTATGAATCATTGTGTAGCGACGTTAGAGCTGTCTATGAACCTTTAGAAAAACAATTTATATTTCAAACATTAGACCTGCACAAATTCAGCTTTAATTATAAAGTACCTACGTAAAATTTAATAAGCCGTTTATTTCGCCAGATGAAAGGAGCAGCAGGTTTTAAAATAAAAAAATAACTAAAACGCCCAGGGATTGGTGAACCTTCTTAACGTTTTCCGTTTCTGCTCTCCTTTGTTTTACGTCCTCTGACATAAATCCATTTGAGATATGTGACCCTTTGCCTGTGTAAAGTTAATGGTGACCTACTGTGAATTATCTATCAGGGGCATTTCCTGAGTTTTTTGCTGCCTTTTTTCTAGTAGGTAAATTGGCTATTTCTAGACTTTGTTAATCTTTTTCTTTAAAGTTACGCATTATGCATTCATGTTATTTTTAAATCACAGTAGGCCACATTAGGGGTACAGGTTTGTTGATGTAAACAAGATTTCTTCAGTGTAAATTTGTTTTAGCAGTAAAATTCAGGAAAGAAACTAGAGCGGTTTGATTCTGTTATTCAAATTGGGTCAATTTTAATAGGACATTTATGTATTTGGCCAGATACGTAAAATGGCCCGATCTATTTCAAATTTTTATGCATTAAAAATCTCAACCAAACTTTGGTTAACTAGACAATTTTACTAATCCTTCACAGTCTCTACACTACCGAGACCGGTATAATAATAAATAATTAATAATACTTCTAAGAATACAAATTACCCAGTGATAAGGTCTTTGTGGAGTATTTAACATAAAAATCACATTCTTTATGATATATAATATATAAAGAATAACAAACTACGAATACAAATTAATTAGGGTCTTCAAGAAAGGCTTAAGGGACCAAGCCGACTAGGGTCTTTTCACTTTGGGAAGATATTTTATCAGAGCATTTGAGTAGTTCTTCAACTGATTCTAGCGTCTTCTAATGATATCAATTATCTCTTCCTTTATATAGCTAATTTCGAAATCTCGATGGATGACATGGTTAGACAAATACCATAGGACACTGCACATTTTCCGCATAATATCATTTTTTATTCAAAGCATTGTATCCTCTGGTTTTTTATTTGTTTCCATTGCATTGTTTGGACGTAATTGTCGGCCGACAGGCCAGTTTTGGCGTTTTTCAAAATTAGTGATTAGGTTCTCACTAAAGGAAGTTTGGTACCTGATCAAATAAAATACAAGGTGAATGCAGTTTACGATGACTATAAACCTTCGTCATTAAGTGTAAAACACTGGTGAAACTTATTTCGTTCTGAAAGATAGTTACCAAGGGATGGCACACGTTCAGCTCATCCAGCAAAGGCTACCACATCAAATTGTAAAAAAGGCGAGGAAATTGTTGTTAGCGAGAGGCGTCTTAAGACTAAAGAAATCATTTTCAAGAAACCTTTGAAGCTATAAAAGAAAACAACATGCAAGGTTGAATCGAGGTGTTCACCTCCTTTTACGGCAAAACACACATCTATGTAGCGTTCCTGATGAACACTGCTTGCTCTCAGTAAATACGGCTTCCAATATCTAAATTGCCACCATGCAGTCCAGATTTGGCACCCAGTGAATAGTATTTGTATTCAGAACTTAAGTAAGATTTACAGAGAGAAAGATTTGCCAATGCCAAGCAAGCGATCTCCACCGTTTTCTAGCATTTTGAAGATGAAGCTTTAAAGTTTTTTTATAAAGCTGCTTATTAAAAGATGCCAGAAGTGTGTTAAAGTAATGGGCAATTACTCTAAAATCTAAAGAGCACCTTTTATTTTGAAAGCAAGTGTACAAGTGGGTTAGACCAGAAGCATTGGGCCCTACCTCGTACGCGTGAAGTCCTCTCCAAATCTGTTTCGATGTCACTTTATGGAGAATAAATTTTTTTTTCTATTGTCAGATGCTAATTACACCCTTCTAACAAGTACCTACAATATTTGCTAAGCTAAATACGTTTGATTCAGATGGGTTTGCTCCAGGTTATTTTTTGTACGGAATGCCTAAATACTACCTAGAGTGAAAGTGATATGCACTGAATTTGCTTTGATTCACTACTTTTTAGAACAAGTTTTAGTTGTTGGGCCGATTTTGTAGCAATACCGATGCTAGGGTATGGTTTGGGTAAATTACCAATATGACGAAAGTGACCATTTTTGTATTATTATCGTTGACAGAAATGCTGTGGATAGGACATAACAGCAAAGTTTGTAGAACACTTCTTTGCTGAACTCTGGATGAATAGTGGATTCTCTATATTTTACCAGAAATTTTCTGTTAGTCAGATACGTTATTACTATTTTCTAAAATATATGAGGCAGTTGTGTTTAATTATCTAAATTAATTCTTCGTGCCATACTGTATCAGGCTTGTGAAATACCAAGGCTATTTCACTCCCGGTTGGCCAGTAAAAAAGAAAGTGAAAAACAGCAGCAACAAACTATTCCATAGAAGATTTACACGCATAACTATATTATACTCGTATTTCTAAATAGTCTTCGTCCAAGTTCCTGCAGTCGTACTGTAGCACTAACTTTCAAAAGCCTTCGTCAACGAATAGCGTGTCAAAGTATGCAGCCAGTAATTAACTCCATCCACGAGCACCTTGTTGGTTTTAAAGTTGAGAATAGCCAGCTAGACTCAGTTTTTAGTTCTTAATCTTGCATTACAAATATTTTTCGCCATTTTATATCGTAGCCTTCAGACGACAATTCTTTTAGTCTCTGTCAGTCAAAGCCTAATGCTTTCTTTGGCAATTTCATGTGTTTTATGTTCGGCTGCATCGAGCTTAGTTATAAGGATTTTAATACTCTACCCAGTTTCAGAAGTAACATTACACCCAACTTTGTAAATAACTTTTGTGGACTTTTCTATCGCCTCTTCATTATCCTCATTCGTTCTTAACGATAGTGCAAGTTAATAAGCCAATAATACTACTTCTAAAGATATTCATATTAGCATTTTTGTTGGTTAAGAGAAGGGGGTAGTTTTACTGCACCTGTGGGTCCAGATATACAAAAACTGGAACATAGCCAGGTGATAGACCAAAACATGATTTAATTATGAAACAATCGTGAAAGATGCCCTGGTGTAGATTTGTTTGATCTTTAGGCCAATATGTTGATTCATCTATTTTGAGATGTTTCGAAATGTTATTTTGAATTGCTTGATATAGTTAATTATCTGCCCATGCGAGTTGGGAATTGAAGACAATATATCCATGTCCAAGAGTTGTTAAAACTTTGTGTATTGTTCTTCACTGATAATTTGGTTAGAGTGGAGTTATACTGCGGAAGTGTTTTAAACTATTTGTTTGTTTTTATTGGACGAGGTATGGATTTTCGACCGTCAGAGACCCCAATGACAGCCATGGTCATTTAGCACTACCTGACTCGAATTTTGCAGGACTCAAAAGTCTACCCTCCTGGAAGGCATCTTTATCGTGCCTAACATGGAATTTGGGCATCTACTGTTTTGCCTTCTATCCGAAAGGGGGCAAATTTTCAGATTTTTTTCCGCATTAAGGGTCTCACCTAACTTCAGCCGAAACCGAATCCTAGACTTGTGGTTTACAAAATAACACCACCAAAGATCTTAGTTAAGCAAGTAATGAAGTATTTTTATGTAACTTTTATTAATCAGGTATGCTTCAGGAAAAAGAAATAAATCTAACAAGGTAAAGAAGAATTTGTTGGACATGATACACCAACATAATAAATCAAAATCATGGCCTACTCTGCTCTATAAAGATCACAAATGTGTAAGATACTTAAGATGAAGCAAAAAAATAACGAATCTGAAATCATTAACAAGACTACTTAAATTCTATAAATCATCTAAAATGGTTAGAACTAATTTCGAAGTAAATATAATGTACGTTATGCGAAGGTTTATGCAAAGAAAATTCCATTAAAACCGAAAAAGACACCATACAGGGAACGCGAGGGAAACGCGTAAGCAAACCTTCTATTATTTAATCTAATAAAAGACATCAAAGGAAAACAAGGATACAGAGTAGAACGTAATGAAATTAATATAATTTGCTACTATAACGATGTAGTACTAGTTTCGAGACAAGAACAGCCTACAAAGATTACTACTTTAATTCATGCTTAGTTTACTAAAATCATAATGAAAATTTGAACAAACAAGATTCTAACATAAAACAAGTAAGCAGGGCATAAACTGACTCACAGAAATTTCTACGGCAGTAATGAATTCCACCTACATAAATGAAATAACGATCAATGTATTACTAACGGCAAAGGACACGTAAATACAGCTGGAAGAATATTTGGATATCTAAATTGCAGGATCTGAGCAACTTTAAACAAGAAACGTAGAGGCCGAAGTTTAAAAGCAACGTAGGCGTAACCATTTCCAGAATTACGGAGAAAAAAAAGATAGACAGCGAAAGCCACTGAAATCAAAAAATAGAAAATCTAGAAAATACTGAAAGCTTTACCTTTGTGAGGGCGGTTGTCAATAAAATCTTCTAAAAAAGAAAATAAAATAAAGAATATCTCAGAAGTAGCTTTTACGTAATTCGACATTTCTTGATAGACCGATTTTTTGATTTCCTAAACATTTGTTTGAAATTGTAGAAGTAAATTAAATGTAATTAATTATATGTGTAACTGTATATACACATCACCTCTGCAAGAATTTGTACCACTGACAATGAAGATCAACAAATTAAGATACAAAACCTTTATAATTAATTAAAATTCCTGAAAAATGTTCTCCCAAAGGAATGAATCCTTAAAGACTCGAAAGATTAGAGAAGATCGAAATCTCGAATTGTAAAATTTAAACTTTTCACATCAGATTCAGAATTTGTATCTTCAAATTCGCTCGAGTTTCAAATCCTCAAAGCCAGCACCGAGCTTCTTAATCTTAAAATTCAGGCCATAAAATTCGAATCTCGAATACCTTTCGAACTCGCAATTCCTTTATAATTTCTTCGCACAACGTATGAATTGTCAATTTTCAATTTAAAGCTTGAATATAAACTCCTAATCTTTCAAATCTTCAATTTCAAATTGAAGATCCGAAGTACCTAACTTATCTTAGTAGGAGTTCGAATATCAGTTGCAAATGTTCGAATTTTAAATGCGAATTCGGATTCGATTAACAACTCTCGTAAATACAGCGACCTCAAGGGTAAATTTAAATTCGTGTTTAATTATAATTACAACGACAACATCGTGCATCTCTCTTCTATACATTAGCATTACATAAGACTATACGCTTTTATATTTACTTTAAACGCGATTAGCAAAAGATTAACTTTAAACGGGCTATGATACCGGCAAATATTTTCTGAACGGCGCACTCAAAAACGCCGAACTTTAACTGCAAACTTTATTTTAATTTCTACTCTTTTATAAGAATTAATAACCATAGCAAGTTTTACTAAGTGACAATGTTGATTCTGAACTATTAACTTTGCACTTTGCATTATATATAAGTTGTCTACTTTATAAGGCTACTCCTGATGCTAAGCTTGAACGAATTACTTGGAAGTTCATTTTTGTCTACAACAGCAGCACAAACTGAAGAAAAAGTTCAACTAAGAAATGTAGTTATCTACGTACCCCGCTTATTTTAACGTTCAAAAATACATTCATAGCCATTTCCCGTACTGCATTTATCTGTTTCTCAGAAAATTTAATATTCATCCCGGTAATGTTCTCTTGAAACGACTTGACTTGAAGTTCCGTTGAGTGACAGAACCTGTTCTTCCTCTCAAGTTAATGCTTGAGAAGTTAAATATTTTAGACGTAAAAATATTCACCTTTTTTGACATAATTTAATTATCGTTTGTTTCCTGTGGCTTTATGGAAATTTTAGCCGCCTCGACACAATTGTTAGTAACTGATTTTATCAAAGTTCCCAGTTTAAAGGAATCTCTGAATCTTTTACTTGAAGAAAAAGTGGAATTAATGAGCTTTATGGGCATTATTTAAGGAACTCTGAATATTCGTACTTAAGATCTTTTATAGTGAGCTTTATGGCCATTATATTCGTTTGTACGGTCGATGAAGTTTTTCTTTGTAATTATCTTAACAAAATTTTGCCTTCTGCGAAGGTGTTCTATAATTGATACATAATTTTAATCCTGTTATACAGTGTAGAAAAATGGGAAAATTCTATAATCGTGATATTCTTAAACAAATGCTTAAAATATAAACTATTAGGTATCAACTAATGGAAAAAAAAGTACAACAGACACCTATACTATCCTGGTTGTTTGATACAAAATAGGATGGACACACGTGAGCAATACAAAAAGTCTAAAGAACCTGCAATGAACAGCATACCTAGCAATCATTGGAGGTATGACAATGATCAGTAGCGTAACAAAGGGGGGCAGGGGACAGACCCCCCTCAAGATCAAAGTTACTAATCAAAATTACATTTTTAAAAAAATCGATAATTGTAGGTATCGGCATTACAAAAGCCACCCAGTATGGTGAATTTGAAAACCTTTATCTGACACAATTGTTAAACAGTGGACTGGGCCCCCTAAAAACTACGTTTATGATTACGCTACTGACAATGATTCACATCTTTGCAATGGGAAACATTACTGTGAGCCTACCGCCACTTGCTAATAGAAAACACAGCAAAAGCAAGATCACAAAATAATGGATATGAAGCCTGCAGCATAACAGAAACAGGGCATGCCCAGAATACTAAACATGAAATGAAGAATTATTGTATAGTTTCATTGCGACCTTGTATGATCGTAAGTATTCTCACTCTCATCAAACTCTACAAGAATACTGTAACTGAGAAAACAACCAAAGAGGAAGGAAGTAGGAACGACCTAATATACAGCCAGTTACAATGTAGAGACTGAAGTGAGAACAAGTTGATGGAAGAAAAACAGCGGGAAAGGTATAGGTGTAAACAGATTGATTAAAGTTACTTTGGGCACTTCTCGCGCTTCGAATTTATAGTTTTTTTAATCATTAACGAGGGTAAAATGGCTTAAAGAGCTCTACCAAGAGAATGATAAAAAGGACCCATAAAGGAAAGGCGGATCTGCTCGTACTGGGTCGGTATATTGAAGAGCTAACAACCCTTGAACGAATATCTAAACAGACAGAGGGGTGGTGGTGTAGATTTACAAGATTGTGACAGTAATGGATGTTCATCAATGGACCCTCCCAAGAAAAGAACTGAACAATTTTTAAGACTAAAACGCAAACAATTGTAATGGGTGAGGGGCCACTCATCATTAGCCACTTAGAAGGCACTTCATTTGAAATGGGTTATAAATGATTTAATCTTCTAATACGTGCAATAGAGAAGGGAACATCTTCTCACTTACTGTACGCGTACGAATCCTTGCAAAATCAAGGAAACCAAAATTATGATATCCGATTTCCCGAATCAAATGGGTTGACTGATATACCTGTTGCAACGATTTTCTACTTCTTTGGGAATTTAGATTTACTTAGTTAGCGGGAAGAATAATATTGTGGTGGAAACAGCCTTTCAGCTGCAGTCAGGAGGATTAGCCACCGTGCCAATTTATAAATAAAGATAATATACAGAAGCGCCAAATAAATACAGGTGTTATAACAAATATTGAAAATGAACTACTCTACAATTTCTCATCATGTTTAATTAAGCTCCTCAAACAGTTTGGAAATTTAAAAAGCTTTCCGTATGTGTCAAATTTATATATGGTATCTCTATCAAAACCAAATACATAGGTTATGTCCGATTCTTACTAAATTCATTAATTTAAATGTGATTTTGAATGATTTTTGTATTCCAAAGCCTTTCCCATGAAACTATTTCAAAATTTCGACCACAGTTACCTTGAAAGGTATTCTTGCTTTATAATTATATCTAAAGAATGATTCATGTGGTTTCCTGTACATGTAACTTATAGTTCTGGTTTCTGTCTGGTTACTGTCTCGTCACTAGTAAGCATTCCTGCTTAAAGAATGTACGAGGTTTGGCTGAAAAATAATGAGACTGGCAACACTGTCCGCCAACCGAGAACGCTGCTGTCTCCTCCTTCACACGGCAGTTGGAATAGCCTCTGCCTTAAACTCAGTACAAGATTGAACGTTTTACTGTTGCTACGCGATTGTTGAGAGCGTCTGAACTGAAGTTGTGTTTGTAAGATGGGTGACGAAAATGGAACAGCAAAAGTTTGAGCAACGTTCTGCTATCAAATTTTGTGTAAAGCTTGGCGAATTCACTACTGTGACTAATAATAAGTTACAAAGGGCTTATAGAGAACATTCCATATCCAGGGCATAAGTGTTTAGTTTTAGAAGGCCGAGACGAATCAAAATTCAAATTGATGCTCATTTATTGTGTCATGTAACACGGCAACGAATTTTTGGGGTGAAAAAGTATTCCCGTGGTTCCCCAGCCCGTCTATTCGCCGGATCTCAGTCCCTGTGACTTTTTTTTATTGCCCCAGCTGAAAAACCATTTGAAGAGACGCTCCTTTAGTACTTTGGATAATATCCAGAAGAGCGTAACCGACGAGTTGAAAGGCATTCCAGCAGAGGCGTTCCAGGACTGCTACCAACAATGGAAAAAAATGCCTGCATCGGTGTGTAGCTGCCCAAGAAAACTACTTTGAAGGGAGATAACCTTGATTTATAAAAAGAATAAAATTCATGGTTAAAAAAATTAGTTTCGTTAGTTTTCTGCCAAACCTCGTATAGTATGGGACCTAAGACGTTACTCTAGCGGACTTTAGCCACAGACCTAATGATAGGTTGTTATCAGTTTTGATCTGAATAAAACACCCAACAGTGTAAGATTTATAGTATATTATTATATGAGCGATTATGACAGCCATTATTCACGAAGATGACGTTTGAGCCCACGAGCCGTAGGCGAGTGGCGCAAATCATCTGAACGAATAATGGCCATAATCGCGAATGTAATACTATGCTTTTTCTACACCTATTAAACACATAGATTAGACCAAATTTGATAACTTTAATGGAACTGCCATACACTTGAGTTAGTATCATTGCGTGGTTTGTCTAGTCTTGAAATTATAATAATCTGATCAAATATTAATAAATTGGGCGACATAATATGTTAATGCCGTTATAGCTTATTTATGCAGCTCTTTTAGTATTTTTTCAGTGATGGTTTGCAACCCAAGAGCTTTGTGATTTTTGAGACGTATGATTTCATTTCTTATCTCTGAAGGTGAGAAAGCACGAATAGTCACTGAGGAGTGTTCCATTTTCCACGGGTACGTTCCTATTTCCTCGTTTTGTCATTAATTTTATAACTCGTTCTTTTGATAATGCATGCGTATCCTCCTTATAATGCCTTCGAATTTTATTCTCGTCTTATTCTCTCCTTAGCTGTTGATTCTTTGATGTGTAAGACTTCCTGAAAATATTATTTTCTAGTTGCTATTCATTCTTTACCTTTCTAATACTTTGTTTTTATTGTATGCTTTCATAACTTCCTTTATTTCTTAGTAGAAATATTTAAGTTTTCTTTTAAATACTTTGTGATTCTTCTTTTCAACCCGAATTAATGCTAGTTAAAATATGTTTTGCGTTTGGTAGTAATACGTAAATGAAAACAAAGATAAAAGAAGAAAATACATTTACTGGAAAATAAACTCGCCCGGCGCCTCCACCAAGAATATCAAAATTACACTGTCTTTTTATATTTTTTGGTTGAAAGATACACAATTAAAACATTGATCTTTACTTTATTTGTTCTCTTTTTTAATAATATAGAAGTTTTAGATGCATACAGCGCATAAACTTCTTCTTCTTCTTCTTTTTCTTCTTCCGGTTTAATAATCCTTATCCGGGTCTTCCGGAGTTTTTCCACTGGGCTATGTCCCTCCATTGTCCGCCCTGAATTTGTCGAGCCCGCATTGTTTCTTCCACATAAACTTAAAAAATAACATAATTTAACTACATCTCAGTCTGCATTCGTAAGTGTACGGGTAGATCAAGCCCAATAAATAAATAAATAAATAAATAACAATCTTATTATATACAGATGATAAGTACAGATAATTTTTAATTCCTTTATTTTATATCACAAATAACAAAATTGCAACTATATATTTTATATTCCAGCAAAAGTTACTGACAGTTATGAAAGCTTTACACTCACCCCGTATGACTTACACGTAGAAGCTTGCCCTGGGATATTTGTTTTGATTCAATGAAAATTAATAGCTATTTCTTTTTCGTTTTCTTTGCTCCATTGGGTCGTGGTTAAAACGTGCCCCGCAGTAAGTTTTTCATTTTATATAAACGTTCAATACTTGATTATTTTTCTGTTTCTGCCGGAACGTGTGACTTACATATGAAATTTTATTGTAAAAACTTACAATATCTGCGGGAAATCGTTTTTTGGCTGTTTCTTTGATTTAACGCCAGTTTAGTACCTACTTTGTGAATTTTTTTAAGATTAACAAAAGAATATTTTAAAAATTTTAAGAGTCATGTGTGTCGTTGCTTTCTATATATTTTTTTTATAAATTGCTAAACTTGTAATAATATGGAAATCGAAATTTTCAATACGTTGAAAATCGGTTTCATTTTTAAAGTAAGAAATAAAGAAGCAAAACGTTCAGGTTGTTTACAAAATGCCACATCTTGTAAGGGAAACCACCGTTAAAAATATATCGAAATATATCATTCACCCTAAATTTCCTTTCCGGTGTCAACAGCAAGACGTTGACACGTCGGTTTTTCTTCAATTTGTAACCCACGCTGCGGTTTCCTCCCTATTCATTACACCTTTACTCGAAATCCTTCATTATAAATTAGTTTTTGTCCTACGTTTAATTAAGTTTTTCTTTGAAGTTTATTTCGGGGTGACAACGCTTATCGATTCGTTGTGGTTTTTCTTTGTAAGAACGAAAACTTACCACAATAGGCGAAATTGCATTCCTTCTTTTTTGAAACATTGTTTGCGCTATCTTTTGACTCTTGACCTACGGGGACAAATTTATTGAAAAGACCATTTGATTGATTCGAACTTGTTCACTTACATTTAAGGGTCGTTTCCACGTTTCCTTTACAAGAAAATTGCTTTAGCGATTTTTAAGGTAACGTTGAAAATAACGTAGATGATCCCACGAAATAACATTGCTGTTTTTAATTTTGTTTAACAAATTTTGTTTAACATTAATAAACAATTTGCATTTAGATAAGTATAGAAGGCGTTCAAAGTTGCTGATGATTTTTCTTTTGTATTTTTTTAATTTACTGTTCTTTTAATGGCGTTAAGTGCTTAAATAGTCGATTGATTAATTTGCTTATGTATACGCTTGTGGATAGTACAGAAGCAAAACTAGTCTTATGAAAATTACATTAATTAATATAAAAAACATTATCAGTATCAGTTGCAGTATCGCCGAGAATAATCTCAATGACTGTTGAATTTAGAGCAAAAATTACTGTCATACAAATGTATGCGCCTGTAGAAGGGACAGATGAAGTAAAACTGCGAAACTTAAAAAAAAACCTTAGAAGGAAGAGATAAAACCGATAAAGTAGTAAATATTAGGAGACTTGAACGTTAGAGTGGAAAATGACACGAACAAAGGAATGCGCAGTCTACGAAGATACAGAGAGAAAGTAATTAATACAAATAGCACTAAAAGGTTAGAATTTTGTATTGAAAACAATTTATTTAGTAACAAGAAATTCACATTGTCATCAACCCACCGAATATCGCTTTACATTTGTAGCAGAAGAGAGAAATTCAAAGAGTATAATCGATTGCATTGCATATTACCAAGAAATGAGGAATACTATCAAAGAAATTAAAGTACAAAAATAAGCAGAACTTAACACAAAACATAGGCTAGTCATAGCAAAAATACAAGAACCCACAGTTGTTGAAGAAAAAGTTAATAAAATAAACATAAGTTTCCTAAAAAATAAAGAACTCAAGATAAAGTATGCAAGAAAAACAGATAATAATCCCAGAAAATTTTAAAAAGGAAATAAAAGAACTAGATGGTAGACTGAAGAAGTAAGAAATAAAGTTAAACAGAGAAAATTAACATGGAAAAGATACCAACAAATAGAAAAGAGCGAGGACAAAGAAAATTATAACAGACTGAACAAACAAGCGACAGAAACAGTAAAGAGAGCTAAAAAGAAAGCTTGGGAAGAATTCAGGGAAAAACTTAACGACTTTTTTAAGAACAAGATTATGACTTTGAGAAGTAATGGAAAAAGCGAATTAAGTGGAATAAGAAACAACAACAATAAACCCCTAATAAAGGCGATGGAGATGTCAGAAGGATGGAGGAAGTTCCACTCCAACAAATTTGACATGGAAGAAGAAGAACATGACGATAAAGGGGGGAGAAGAGATAGAAACCGAGATACCTGGAGAAAAGATAAGCACATATAACATAAGCAGACACGAAGTAATAGAAGAAATATCAAAAATTAGAATAGAAATGTCTTTCGCATACTTAGGAGTGAAAATAACTATCAACGGAATGCTATCAAGAGAAGTAGTACACCAAACAAACAAAGCAGCATAGGTCTCCGCATGCTTGAATGAAACTATATGGTACAACAAATTCCTATGGAAAGAATCAAAAGTAAAGATTTACAAACCAGTCGTAAGACCAATAATGATGTACGCTACAGAAACAGGACCTGATACCATAATTTAAAAAGACGAAACAAATGTTGCAGCTAACTGAAATGCAGACTCTACGGAAAATAACACGAATAACTCTACGAGATCACATCAGAAAAGACGAAATACGAATACAGTGTGACATTCAAGACATCGGAAGCTGGGTAATACGAAGACGTAATGAATGTAATGAACATATAAATAGGATAGCAGATGATAGGATCGCGAAAATAGTAAGAGAATCCAGACCAACAGGTAACAGATCGCCAGGAAGACCAAGAAAGCGATGGAAACAATCATAGGAATGAACAGGCTCTAAGCCTACCAAACAAGAATAAGAAGAAGAAGGAGAAGAAGAAGAAGAAGAAGAAGAAGAAGAAGAAGAAGAAGAAGAAGAAGAAGAAGAAGAAGAAGAAGAAGAAGAAGAAGAAGAAGAAGAATAGGAAAGGCATGCGATGCGGAAAGGATAACACAGAACCAGAGATGATTAAGTGGCTCGGAGATACAGGAATAAACTAGGTTTTTTTTTTAGTTATAAGTAGAGAAGACAAATAAAATACCTGAAGGCTGGGATAATAACTTAATACTTTCTATACATAAAAAGGAAGATAAAACAAATTGTGAGAACTATCGAGCGGTTTGCCTATCATCGGTGATCTACAAAATGTATATAAGAATTATCTAGCAGAAAATTATGACGGAGAAGAAGATGGAAACAGGTGAAGAAATAATCTTAGCCTCCGTAGACTTACAAGCAGCTTTTGACACGATAAAAAGGTCTGTACGAAATGAATGTCTGGAAAACTCCCAAAAAGCTAATAATGCCAGCAGAAAGACTACCGAGGAAAACTATGGAAGCTAAACAAATCAAGAAAATGGAAAAGCGGAAGAACAGGACTGACGTGGATGGGTCAAATCACAAAAATAGGACAATATCGAGGTAAAACGGTAAACAAAATGAAAGAATGTGGCAGGTACCGGAAGAAGTTGCGCAAATATATAACAGAAACATCAAACAACAATCCGACACCGGATTAGGGTGCCAGGGTCCTTATTGAAGAAGAAGAATATATAACACAACAGCTGACAATAAATGTAAAATTAAAGGAAAAAAGGAAGGCATCCAGAGTTAGCACAAATCTATTTATAATATACCTACATGAACATAATCATCTGATTAAAAATAAGACTCGAGTTGTGGATTTTTAGAAGAATACTAAAGATACCTTGGACAAACATATTTACTAGCAACGAAGTATTAAGGGACTAAACAAACAACGAAATGTTATGAAGGCAACAATAATAAGAAAACTGGAATGCTTTGCACGCATTAGGAAACATAATTGAAACCGAATTCTACAAGTGACAATGCAAGGCAAGGGAGTGGTATGGATGAAGCACTAATTCACTCTTTAGAACAGCAATTTCGAAGATTCAAGTAGCCCTTATAATAGCCAACTTCCGTTAGAGGAGGTAGCAAAAAAAGAAAAAGAAGGCAAAAATTAAAATATTTACTGCTCTACTCGTTGAATGTTTTAATTATCCATTAAAGTTACTAAAGTTTTGTGTCAATGGCGTACTGCCTGAATTTACTGTACCCTGTTAAATTAATCTTCTATCACGCCTACCCTAAACGAAACAATATTTAAAAATAAACCTTACAACAGTATGATTATAAGTAAGTAAATTCATAAGGGTGGCTATGAAAAGTTTTAAGTTCTGCGAAATAATAATAATTATACAGGGTGACATTGAAAAAACTACAATGCATAGTACCACGCGATAGAGGACCATAAAATAATAAAAAGAGTTCTTATACGCTAATGTCCGATCCCTTTTTTTTTTCAAGATTGAATGTTAAAAGTTTGTTAGGTTAGGTTATGATATGATAATATTCTAATAATGCTCGAAACTAAAATACCTACACAAAATAGCCATCTGCAAGGGCATATAGTGTGCACTAATTTTGGTTCAATTATGTCTTCACAATCTGACGAAATTTAAAAAAAATTGAAATTTGTAACAAACCTTTGACATCATGTATCTTGAAAACAAAAGGCGATCGGACATTAGCGTATAAGAACTTTTTTTTATTATTTTATGGTCCTCTATCGCGTGGTACTATGCACTGTAGTTTTTTCAATGTCACCCTGTATAATAAATATTACTAAATAAGTAAACCAAATGGTTAAGGCACTCTATTACAAAGCAGATTGTCCCGTGTTCAAACCTGAATTAGATGCCTGCCGGGTGGCCTATACAGTTACTAAAACTAATTGGGAACCGAAATATGGTGATTGAGTAGGGAAGGTAGGCGATTGTCGAAAGCGTTATGCTTGCCACATGACGTCGTAGACCTATCATGCATGAAAGCAACTGAGCAAGCCTTGAACCTTGTGTATTGCTGATTACATGCATGGAGTACTGGTATCAATACCCTTTAACATTACATTACTAAATAAACAATTTCTACGATATACATGACCTTAAGCTCCAAAACCACTCTTTTGGAAATTATTTCTTTCCATTGTTGTTTTGGTAAGTTGTACTTAGGTACCACATCCTACTGGAGGGCGGTATGTAAATTTTAATATTTATTTCGTAGTTGGCATGACAGGCATTTACCAGAAAGTAAATGAATTGATTAACCTAATACAAATTAATGTTAAATCTTATTATTAGCCTGTACCAATCCCTATATAGGGCAAAGGCCTCCCTCTTTTCTCTTCTTATTCTTTGCACTTTTTCAAATCCACTCACTTATTAGCAAATTATTATGTCTAAATTTCTATAGGCAGTGTAAAACATTTAATATGCTTTGATTGCTATTTAGTTCCCTTGATGTATAAATAAATATTTAATCATACTCTGTTTTTAATTAGAATTTGCACAAAATTACATAAGAATAAAAACATCTTTATATTTACCTGACGAAGCATCGCGGACTCCTAATACCGACGACGGTCTTGGTCGTGGCCGTTCCTCCTCTAAGATGATCTCAGCTTGCGTTTGGTAGAGATTGAAAAGTGTAGCAACGCACTGTAGTCGAACTTTGCCATCTAGGAAAGTGTTCGCATCAATTTCTAGTTCAAATCTTGATACGGTTATTTTCGGAATTCGCCGGATCTCGCTGACGTTGGGGTCAGAAACATACATCACAGAAGTTGCATTCACCTAAAAGAAGATGAATGTTTTCAATTTGCTATTACACAAACTACGCAACACACGTGTGGAATAGCAACAAGGAAATGTTAGTGCAAAGGAGAACTTTGCGGTGGTGACAATAATGAAGTCACGTAGTGTACGTGGCCTGCCTCTGACATTACGAGTAGAAGTTCAAAGATCCTGATGATAGAAATTAGGCTCACGCTTTCAATCAAAAATACGCAGGCCGAATATGGAAATCCGTCAATTATTTCCACTCAGTGAAAACGGAAAATTAAGGGACTAATACGTTTAAGGTTAAGCCCGCCGTGAATATGTATCGAGTTTCGTGATTTCGGCGAAAAGTCGCAAATCTAAAGGACAATGTTAAGGCGATAATAATTAACCGAGCCAGACAAGCTTGAAAAAAACAAATCTAAATTGAAAAACCTTGATTTACGCTTTCGGTTCGTCGGAACGCTAGGATTTAACAAAGAGCCGCTAGAGCAAGGAAGGAACGCTAATGTAAACAGGCCTAGGATAAGGATCAGCTAATCCCCATTTTCCGAAAAAAACTCGTTTTTTCTACACCATAAATTAAATGCAGAGTCACAGACGCATAGCTTGTCTGGTAGAGACGGTCAACCTTTACCTAATCTCTTTTTAATGGTGTTAAGAATGACATTAAAACGTTCCCTATGCAATAAACGTTTAGAGATAGCAGGAAAAAATCGTATCAAATATCCTTTTAACATCACATAATTTTTTTGAAAGCTTTCTGTATTTTAATCTTTCGAACGTGTTAACTCACTGTTTATCAGAAACACAGCGTTCTAATTTTTTGATTTGTTTTTATAAATCTAAAATTTATTTGAATTAGTCGACAACTGTCGAGAATACTTTTATACATAGTACTTATTATCATTATGCTGCATTCCAGATGTTTCTATATTAGAAAAGGCTTTCATATCTTTTTTTAGACTGGATATACGCAATTAAACAGTAGCTCTTTTAAATTTACTTTCCTTTAGCTGTAAATGGCTGATTTGCCAAATTGTTCCTTAAACTCTTGAAGCTGTAGTTTTTGAAGTTTCAATATAGCTTTTAAGAATGTAACTTTTAGGTTATAGGTACAATTATACATTTTGAAATCGCACCAGTAAAACTAACACTTTCTATAGATTACATTTTTACCAATTTAAAAAATCGATTATATCAATACTTTTATTTATAATACCCTGGATTTTTAAATACAAATACATACTTCGGCAACTAGGTTTCCATCCTCAGTGCTTCGTGACAAAGTTGGTTGGAGTCAGTCTCTGAAGGCATTCTCTTCAACAAATTACAAAAAGTACAATTGACTGAGACAGAACTCCTGAAGATATGCTCTTCACCAAATCGCCAGGGAAAGCCCTTCTTGCTAAAATATCATTTGTTTCTATTAATTAATTTTTGTGGTTTTACATGGCTCTTGACGTTCGGTAGTAAACCAGACCACAGGCTCCGTTCCTTGGATTAACATATTATTACACACTGTTTTAATTAGCAACAAACCGTTATCAAGTTATTTTACAATTACATTGTAAACAACACAGTACATTCAATTTCAAATTAATTAATATGTTTGAGAGATAATTAAAATGTTAACGATTGAGTGCTCTAATACAACCACTACCAATTATTACAATATTTCCACTTAATAGGCTTGTTAGCTACAGTTGTTTAATTTTGCGGTTGTGTTTTTAACTAAAATAACATTCAATTATGAAGTTATTTAATTAATTTTTCCATTGCTGATTTAGTAAGTTACATTTACTGTGTAGTATCTGATCATATTTGAAGGTGATTAGGTTGATTTTACTATTTACTATAGTCTATAGTTATGAGTTCTCATGAAAGCAGAAGTAAGTGTGGCTTTCACTGCCTAAGGAAGTAACAACTATATTGAGAGTGAAGCGTAACTGTTGTTTGTTTTTGATAAATTAATTTAGTGAGAATTATTAATGTTAAATGATTATTTCAAACGTTATTAAGATTAATATTAAAATGGCAGTTTATATCAACAGTGAAAGTAATTTTACACGGTTTCATGCTCCTACTTACTTCCCTGGCTGTGTAAATGCATTTGTTAGGTACTGAATAATAAGTGACTAACTTTTAACATTGAAAATGTTTCTGGTTTCGCGTATATAGAGGCTTAAATTCGCTTAGAATTTGATGTTGCAAATGCTGCTTTTCGAGAGTGATCGAGCGGCGTTCGGAGCTGTTCGGCGATCTACTCTGCCCGATAACTTAGACTGTGCGCTGCGCATACAAAGTTCCCCATACTATCTTCGGATCCTTCCTAAGACTGTGTATGTGTATTGTTTAGACTGTGACTTTCTAAAATATGCATTCTACTTCATCATTTTCAATGTCTCCTCCGGTTGCATCTTTGCGAAGGACTGTGGATTTTTTTTAATCAAAATTAACGAAATCACCCACAGAACTATTATACCCATATTAATGCACAAAAAGTCTAAACATGTGGTTTCACAACCATAGAATAATATAAATACTTACATAAATTAAAACCTTTATTTTGTTTCTATTGGCTGTCGATCTGCTACTACGTGTCTCTTAAACATTTTCTTGAACTTCCTTTATATCCCGCAATTTTTAAATGTAAATTATTGTTTGATAGTAAGTTTGCTACCAAAGTTAAGAGCAACACTACTGTCCGAGTTTGGCGTTGTCTTGTCTACTGTTCGTGTAAAAAAAATACATTTATTTGTTATCTACTCCACGCTAGTGCGTTCTCTTTTTTTAAATGTATTATTTATGATTCAAAACATAGACTAAATATTGAGATAAACAGTCATTCAAATAACTATAAGCATTCCTTGTTAACATATTTTGTCATTAATTTTTATGAAAACCGAAATAGATCAAAAGGTGGCGTTCGGAATTTGTGTGGAAATTGCAAATATACGTTCGGGAGATCCCCTAATCAGTTATCATTGTTATCAGTGTTACTATACCATGGCAGAATTACTTATAATAAGATTTTGCTGTTATCGAAGATTTTTTGTTTTGTACCAATAATACGAGTGCAGGTTGACATAGAAAGTTTGTAAGTAGTGTGTTTCATTTTCAAATGAGTACCAACACAATAAATTAAAACCTTGGTCTATTACTGTCTAAAGTCTGAAGAGACCATGAATGCATTATCTGTAGGGGTTCCTGTTACCAACAAGGGTATTCTTATATATGTATTTGTCTCTACTTATTTATATTTTATATTTTTAATTTTACAGACTTTTTAGCACAAATGTTTGAATCAAAAGTTAAACAGACATGGAATAAAATTTGATGAAGAATGGAATTTAGTTATAGTTCCAGGAATGCAAGGGTACGCATATAAAGTTTTGGAACTGGGAAATCGATTTTAGAGCATTGCCTTGGTCGATATTTTACATAGTAAAGATAATCTTCTGAAGACTACTGGTAGACATATACCGGGTAAACCAAAATTATGAGTACAAAATATGAGCGCGCTCTCGCGTCAATTTTTTGAAGCTGCTATTTTCTTTTTACAGTTTTTTGAGCTTCATTTGTTTATTTGAGTTGCTTTCTTTCGATATCACACCATTTAATCTCATTTTTCAGAATGACTAAGCCATCACCTCATCGCGATTCTATTATCAAGATGCACTGCGGCTGTCTTACGGCAAGCGAAATCTAGAAGAGTCTTGTGTATACCACAATTCGAAGCTTCAACGACTTGGAATGCAGCGCTGATCGATCTGGAAGGGGAAGGATTCGCTCCATTGCTACAACATTAAATATCAAGAAGGTACGTGAACGCTTCAGGAGAAATCCGGACCAATCGGTTCTAACAATGTCGAGAAGTGTGGGCATCAAACTCACGTCGATGCAACGAATTGTCAAGAAATATTTAAAACTGAAGCTGTACAAAATGGAAAAAGCTCACATTTTGACGGAGACGATGAAACCTAGGAGGAAGCTGATACCGGAAATGGTGCAAACAGAATTATCCATCCTTTATCTCACATTCAACGAATGGTCTCCCAATTCACCCGATTTCAATCTCCTGGATTATTCCATTTGGTCAATCCTGGAGAGCAAGGTTTGCTCATAGTCACATAAAACTGTTGACTCACTGAAGATAGCACTTCAAAAAGCCTGGAAGGATCTTGATCCAGCCTTCCTGCGTGCCACTGTCAAAGCGTTCCCCAAGCGGCTTAATGCCTGTGTCCAAGCTGCTGTAGGATATTTCGAGTGATAATATTCTGTTGCGCTTATTATTGTTTAATAAACATTATTTTTGTGGTTCGCATAAGTGTTTCAACTCTATTGAATATAGCAGATTTTGTCGAAATACCTATTCATTCAAAGACGATATTTTCCAGTTACCATGAACACTAAATTGATAAACAATAAAAAAGTTGTGTATGTTTTAAAACAAATTTAGTAGCAGATTTATGTGTTGTATCAGCATCAATACATTAAAAACGGTATATTATTGATGTCCACTCGGAATTAATTAAAATATCGAAACTGATGCAGTAATAATACGTACCAATAATGTATGACATTTACATTATCCTATCGTCAGTTTTAGAATTGATGATGTCAAATTCCAATTTATCATTAGAAGAGCGTACTGACACGGTACGAAAATACATTTCGTTAGTTGTAATGGGAGTGCAGTTGCGAAAAAGCAACGATACATCATTGCTGCCCTGTTTATTCCGGCGTATATTAAATTCGGATTTATGATCGTAATTCTATTTGCCGTTTCCACTGTTTTCTTATTTACCGTTTTGTAAGCGAAACGAAATCTGCCGTTATTAAATATTAATAATAAGCTAACTTAATTAGTGTGATAACTGTAGATTCAGCGTATTTACATAACAGCGGCGGTAGGACGAAGCAAAAACAAAACCCAATTTGAAGGTTTATTTACAAATACAAGGGATACGGTTTTACATTTAAATTTTGGAATTATCGAGCATCCGCCTACATGTTTTCTCGATTTAAACAGGTTGCCAGTATAAACATAAACGATTATTAATTGTTTATGTCGTTAAGTTAAGAAGAAAATTTATTTACAAATAATTTTTATTCTTTTTCCGTTGCGTTTGCGATTAGATATTCATGTGCGATTCAAGTTCGTTAAGGAAAACCAAGAAAGAGAAAGACGGACGTAATTGCACCCATAGAAACCATTCAGATAATAGCTCATTTTAGATTAATGCACACATTTTAAACCAGTATCTTAAGTTATCGTTAATGTTACATGGCAGAACTGTAAAGTATAATCAAAAGTTATTTTCATCTACTTAGAATGACTGTGAAGTACAAGTTCATGCTGACATATTATGTATATATTATTTACTTGAAAACTGTCACATTTTATAAAATATGATCAATCTAGCATGGCTGTGCAAGTGCAAACTTCTACTTAAAATCTAACCTATTGTTAGACACTGAGTTATTTAAGTGGCATTTAAGTACTTACATTCATATTATATTAGCTATTAATAAAAATTCAGAAATGCCCTAGTTTACTATTTCCCAGACGAAATCCATAAATTATCCCAAGGTTTGACCTAAACACAAGCAAATATGCAGACTTAAGTATATACGAGGGGAGTGGCGTGTGAGTGCCCCAATAGCCGAGAGGGGTTGATTTTTAAGTAGAGTATCGACGGTGACGGCAGAGCCGACAGTTGAATTACGTTCAGCAGTGATATGACAATAATTATTAAACTGAGATAATAAAGTGGGACCTCGGTCTTTGTGCTTGTTACTTGTATTGCATGTTGTACATGTCTAATCAAAGGATTAGCTTACAGGAAAGATCATTTACAAAGAGGTACTGTTTGGTTGTAAGCTCTCGTGTTAGCTGCATTTGGTTGTAATGGCAGTGGCCGCCAAAGATCCAGGGGTGGTCCTAGGAAGATTTTGCGATAGGGGTAAAGAGTCTCTTTCGGAGAGACTAAGTAAGCAATTAAGATATTGCCGTAAGCAATTAAGATATTGCCGAGTGTGTGAATGAGACCCCTATCGACTCTTTGGCATTAACTACACCCGATGCTGTGTGACTCCGGGTGTGGGAAGAAGTGGAGGAGCTCTATGATAGAGCTCCGCAAGATGCGAAACGAAGGGCTAGCCCGTGAATAAGAAGTAGATGGAAACCCAGAGAAGTCGTAGTAGGTGCAATCCTGTATCCAGTTAGGGGCGCACCGAAGCGAGGGGGCCGGGGACCCCCGGGGAGTACACCTTTAAAGTGGTAAGCTTTTCAGAGCAGTAATTGTAATGTTTGTTTTATGCCAATGGCGAATGCGTTATTGTCTGTATATTTTTGTCTTACTATTTTTCTTTTGTTTCCCCATGTAATTAGGCTATGCCTGTTTGGGGGTAAATAAATAAATAAATAACCAAAACTATTTCAAACTACAAAAGATGTTGGAGATGTTGGTCTGTCTTCTTCTTCAATACACATTATAACGCGTCTGTTCATGATATCAAACGCTTTTTGTAAAAGGCGAGGGTGTAATTTTATTATATTTTTTCACAATTCCTTATCGTAAATCTCCAAGAGTACGCATCAGTGTCTTAAAAATGGTGTGCTTTAACAGCGGTATAGGAAATAATCTAGAGGACTAGCATCACATGGTCATGGTGGATCGAGATCTTGTGATATCAATCTTTCATTATAGAATTGTAACAAAAATTTCAAAGCAATACAAGTCACATGGCGTCTGGCATTGTCCTACTGAAATCCAACCATCCGACTACTTACTTTGTTCAATGGTATTTATCCATCTAGAAAAACGATTTCGGGGGCGATTTAAATACAAACATGAATCATGCATCCACACGCCATTTGCTAAACGTTGCGAGCTCCAATAATATTTTTTTTTATTTATTTTTTTTATATGTATAAACTATTCAGAAGAATCACTCACTGAACAAGTTGGTTTCAGGAGGGATTATAGTACTAGCAAACACCTGTTAGCTATGAGAATACTAATCGAAAAGTCTGTAGAGTACAATATTGATCAAAATTTGGCTTTCGCTGACTACCAAAAAGGATTCGATACAGTAGAATATTGTACAATCATAAATTCGTTAAAAAATGCCAGAATAGACTATATGCAATATTGATTGAAAATATTTATAACAACGCTACATTCACTATACAATTTCATAAGAAAACGAAACCGATTAAAATAAAAAGGGACAGGGCGATACCCTATCGCCAAAATTATTTACGGTTTATTTTGCGAATGGTGGCAACAAGATAAGGGAACCTTAACAAATGGGAAAAGATTAAGTAATCTCAGGTACGCGGACGATATAACTAGTCTTGATTGCAGAAACCTCTGACCAACTACAGACTATGTTAAGGTAGCTGGACAAAGCTTCCTCTGAAATCGGACTGAACATGAATTTAAAAAAGTAATGTGTAGTAGAAGAATAAAGTTGTCATGGGCTGCTTTCGACAAGTTAAATAACACATTGAAAAACAAGAATGTACCTATGCATCTTCGATCTTGTGCATTCGATCAATGCATCTTGCCCGTCTTGACATGTGGGGCTAACGACGTGAACTCTTAAAAACAGTAAATGAATAAACCGAGAGTGATACAGAGAGCGATAAAGTGTCGTGTGTTGGGTATAATGCCAAAGAATCATAAAACCAATACTTGGAGACGGCATAATACAAAACTAAAGGATGTTGCCGAACCAGTAGCCAAGTTAAAATGGAACTACGCGGTCACGAGGCAAGATATAAGGAAGAAAGATGGGCCAACACAATTTTAAAACGTCGACCATACATGGGAAAAGGAATTAGAGGACGCCCTCCCATGTGGTGGGTAGACAACCTAAAGAGATCGGCTGGATTTAGACACATCCCGATATCTCATGGCCCTCAGTACAGAAAGAGAAAACGCATATACTACTCAACCTAAAAACCTAGGTTAGGTTCGTTCTGTCAAAGTCAAAATATGAAAAAATATTATTAGTGAAAACCTATCATTATGTTAATTATCTATGGTTATAATAAGATGAGAAACTTGCAATATAGGTGGCAGCTAATTATTTTCAATTTCATAAAAACAACAATTTCAAATTTCACGCGCTTTTTCCTGAATGCCGCATATTTTTAGGTTTCACTATTAGACTTCCATCTCACTCTTTCACAAATTTGACGTGCATGTCGTGGGCCATGAAATATCGGGATACGTCTACCTGAATTAAGGAAGCACAAAATAGAGAATAGTGGCTTAAAATGAGGGAGACCTATATTCAAACGTGGGACGAGAATGGCTAAAGAAAGATTTCGTTAACATGAAACCAAATAATATGCAGATTCACTATTGTCCTGGCAAGGGCTCTTCCAATGGAAAGACCTCCTTAACCTTTAAACTAATATTTTCCGGGTATTGCCGTGGTCGTTCAATTTCACTTGACGTTTCGCTGCTCATACTGTCAGCTTCTTCAGAAGTTATTCTAAAGACTCCAAGTCCAAGTCTTTAGAATAACTTCTGAAGAAGCTGACAGTATGAGCAGCGAAACGTCAAGTGAAATTGAACGACCACGGCAATACCCGGAAAATATTAGTTTATTGGACAACAGCCGCGAAAGCCTGCATTCAAGGACTCCTTAACCTTACTTAAAGTCAATTAGCCAGCATCTTTTTAGTGGTTGAAGAAAGGGGTTGATATTAGTTTCCAGCTAGTCGTGGTTTTTGCTGCTTTTTTCTTAGATTGTGTCTTGGACAAACGGTAAGCCTAATGTCTGGTTTGATACATACCTAGAGGTGTCATTCTGTCAGCTATCGCTCTACGATTTTTTTATTGAGATTGTTGAACAATGGAAATGCTAGCTTTACTTGCACAACCCTTTAACTCAACTTCATAAGTCCAGATGACTTTGATTATTTTATAAAGTAAAATTTTATTTTCTGGTAATACACGTGAACTTTTCCCAAGCAGTCAAGAATGTTCTTTAAATATAGTTAGTCAATCTGTTTCCGGTTTTGAACTACGTGATCCTTAGTTTACTATCAAGATAGATTCCAAAGTATTTCACATTTGTTGATTCTGGTACTTTTGTGTTGTTTATGAAGACTGGTTGGCTTTGTTGTTTTCTTAATGTAAACGTTAAGTGTACTGACTTCATTGCGTTAATTTTGATTCTCCATCTTTCTAACCAAGCTTGGATTAGATCTAGATGGTCTTACAGGTGGGTAGATGTAGATGCTACTAATGGATCTTCATTTATTGCCATGACAACTGTATCGTCTGTAAATGTACCGGGTTATAGTTTGTTGTTGAAAAATCAGACATGTATATTAATATTAATATCCTTGAGGACTTCCAAATTTAATTGGGTAAAAATTAGAGACTTCACCGTTAACCCTTGTTCGAAACTGACGATCCATAAGGTGGGATTTTAATAAGACATAATATGGAATAGGCACCAGTTGTGTAATTTTGCAAAGTAGCCGTCATGCCATACTTCATCAAATGCTTGACTAGCATCGGGAAATGCTAATGTGCAGTATTTTTCATCGTCAATAGATTCGATAATTGCTTTCGTTATGCTATAACATTGCTGGATTGTGGAGTGTTCTCGACGGAGCCCAAATTGATGATCAGAAATTACATTTGTAAGAATAATAATTCTACGAAGCAGCAATTTCTCTAATAACTTATAGATTGACGAAAGAAAACTTATGGGTTCGTATGATTCACATTTTGCACACTTTTCCTAGGTTTTGGTATGAGGATTATAGCACCAGTTTTAGTACCTTTGGCCAATATTATAGTCTAAAGACTGCATTAAATAGGTACTTTAACATTACAATACTTTTTCGTGGGAGCTCTTTTGGAATTTCGATAATATGTGGCAATATGCATCATAAAAATTTCTTGTTCTTGAGAGAACATTGGTAAACCAAACGTAAATAAAGAATAATAATTATAACACAAATACCAAATGCACAGTTTTGAAGTAAATATGTATGTGTGAACCTTTTTAAAGGCATCAATTTTTACCTTCACAGGCATACTCGCATATTTTTGAGCATACTTTACTTTAGTACAGGTCAAAACAATGGCGGATAGGGTTGTTCCACTGAAGACGAAATCTGTTAAATGTGGTACTTCATTATAACAATACATCTAATTTCAACCTACTGTTTGCAAACATTTCAAGAAATCATCTCAAATTGTGTAGTACCTCAAAGACGAGAGTTCTGCCAATGGTTTTTTGGCACCACAATGTTATTCCCGAAAATATTCTTTACTGACAAATCTTGTTCCACCCTTCTTCTTCTTCTTCCTCCTCTTGTTATAGGGCTTTACCCTGTTATTTCATAACTTTGCCGCTTGGTTATCTTTTAAGGGTTTGCCACGTAGTCTTCCTGATTGGGATTTTTCTATCACTGCAATTTTCGTTACACTTTTGTCTTGGATTCTTCGTTTAGTTCGCACCCGCCTGACGACATCTTGAACTTCAAATGTATTTTTTATTTCTCAATTTCTTATAATTTTTGACCTATCGGCCCTCGTTTCTACTACATAGGTCACTTGTTTCTCGGGATGATATCATATAAGGCGCCCGTTGTTTGGTTTCCGACTTCTTTAAATAAATTTCTGGTAGCGGTACTTGGTTCCATACAGGATGATTTAAAAGTATTGGCATTAAATTAAATGGGTATATGCTGACCTTAATAGAAGTACATTAGAGCAAAAATTTGAAGCTTATAGCGATTTTTTTTTATTTTAAATTTTGATACCCACTTTTGAGAACCGCTGGCTAATATGCGCGGTAGAAATTTGACCCCGCAAAAATAAATGAAACATTACACAATTATGTAATTTATAGGTTTCACTTTCCTCTGCAATTTTTTCAGGATTAAGACTGATAACAGTAAACAATCAGTGGCATGTTTAAAAAGTGATATTAAAAAAAATTTTGTTAATAAAGTGAAACTGCACTTGCAAAAAATGTGCCTCCAATAAACACACACAAACAAAACACAACACAAACAAAAAACTTTGTCTTTCAGAGCTGCTACAGCATTTTGAAGGGCTTTCCCGTAAATTAAAACGTCAATTATTAATTAATTGGGTCATACGGTTAGGATGACCTTCCATTAACGCGTTCGAACAGTGCAGTTTTACAGTGAAGAATGGATTAGCTAAGCTACGTCACATCACACCTGGGCTCTTTATCAGTACGGACAAGAAAGACGATTGATAAATTTAAATTTTTAATGTAAATAGAACTTACTTATTCCACTATTCCAGTTACCCCAAAACAATTTTTGTATTAATGTTTAAAATTTCTTTCTGAAGTTACGGTTTACTTACGACACATGGTTTATTGAGAAAAGTTGTTCTATTTGATATGCTCTACCTACCTTAAAATTAATGACAATACTTTTGAATCGTCCTGTATATTTAACTTCCAAGAACTATTAGGTGACCTACTGACTTAGGCGTTTCTTTTGATAGTTTTGATACGGTAAGGGATTGTGTTTTAATAGTTTATATTTTGGTATTAAACGTTCCTGCTGTGGTTTTTAAACGTAAGTAGCATTCTCTATAAATCGTTGTATTTTTGCTCCTATAACAGCGTCGTCGGCATAACAGAATATTTTCTTTCCATAGTTGTGTAGTTTGTAGCATTTGCTACTTGTCCTTGCTTAGTTAACTATTATCTGACCCTCGTATTATTCCATCGGAAAGCTCATTATTTGTTTTAGTTCTTGTTTTTATATTGTAATTTAGTTCTTTTGGGGGTTATTATTCACTACGTCTCTCAATCATACTCTACTGAAAACTTACTTTAAATCCATAAAGCACGTGGGTTTGTCATCTTAAGTTCACCCTGAGTATACCAGTTCACAGAATATGCAAATGCTAGGCTATTTCAGTTCTGATTCAGAGGAAATTAGCATTTGGACAACCAACAGCAAAAAAAAACAGAACTTGTTTGACGGTAACAACTTCATGTGTTATTTTTTTAACGAAGGAGTGAATCCTACCAAAATGTAATTTCTAAAACTTAATGTCTGTTTGATACCTATCGAAAGAATTCGTTAATGAGATCAGCAATTTTGTAACTTTAGTAGCAGTAATACGGAAATTTGTAAACCGGTTATTGGATGACAAAATTAGTGAAGGGTATTTTCAGTAGGATTAGTGCACGAATTCACATTAATTACCTAAAGAAATCTTAATTCTGTTGAGAAGTTTCTTGACAACAGGGCAGTACAAGTTAGGGTTAGCATACTTTTGTAGAGGAGTGATTAATATGTGCAAATACAAAAAGTCCTTCTCTTCATAATATTATTATTATTATTCTATATCTATACTTCATTCGTTTTCCTGAAATGTTTGTTTCTTCCTTTTTTTGTCTTTACAGGGTGAAAATCCATTTCATCTGCGTATACGAATATATTATTTCATATTGCCCTCTTTACATCAATGTAAGTCTATTACTAGAAAAGTAGCCAAATTTCTACTTTACTCTTAATATTAATTTGCTGTTGAGAATTTTCAGTAATTTTAAAAGTTGCATCACATTCTATTCTCTATGCCTCTTTAAAAGTATGAATGAAGGCAAAAAACAAAATAAATCAATTGAACAACATACCTACTCACATTAAGCTCAATGAAACATAATATAAATGAACTTTAAAAAATAAAAGTTGAAAAGTTGAGGTAAGCATTTATAAATAAAATTTACAGATCACTTGATTTTCTTTCAAATTTAAACTCATTAATTCGTCCCACGTCGGGGATTAATTCACAAATGGCTAAGTTAACTAAATGGTCATTCTGAAATATCAAAGTGCGTGGGTAGTATCCAAATTTAATGCGGTTATTTTAGCATTTAACGGTTTAATGGGAAACAAATTAAATATAGAAGTTTGAAGTTATAGGAGACATTTTCACGGCAAGTGTACTATGTAGGTTAATTAGGGTTCCACATGGCAGATTTTAATTTGAGTTTTAAAAATAACGAGTAATTGTTGCAGATGCTTGCGTTTTTCCAGGACAAGGTATGTAAACGACGCAAGTACCTAATTAAAATTATGGAAAGCAAAGTAAGCGAAATTTTTGCTGTTTATATTATGTATGACTTGAACAGTTTTTAATGTCTTTTTAAAGGACTTTTATTACCATCAAGCAAGTCTGCTAACGCACACTTATGGTCGTTTTTAATAACACAAGATTGAGAAAGTAGGAGTATTAGGACCTACACCCCTGAAAATAATAATAATAACAACGGGCGACACAAAAATGTTTGCTGGAATAGATATTAGAAATGAGCACTGAACTGGAAGAGATATTTCTAAACACGAACATTTTCAGCGAACGTCTCCCACGTTTAGGGATCCCAAACGCTCGATTATCCGTTAACCCTTCAAATTATATTAATTCCAAAACATACGACGGTATTACTAAAAATATTTTAGTTAAAGACGCCAACACGATGTTATAATAAAAATACTTTTGTGTTACGTATTAATTACGTCATTTTTACTTTATTTATATGCAATTTATTAATAAATCATTGTAGGACTTAATCCTGCATCCGTATTAAATTAAAATGGCAAGCTTATGTATAAAAATATTAAAGCATAACAAATTAACTTAAACTTAAATTAATAAAAGATGTTTGCTAATAAAATTCTTTGGTTTATCGAATGTATGTTCAAACGCATTCTATTTGCTATTTCCTCTGAACTATCTTTTCTTTTGCGTATTTCGTGTTTTTGACATTTTTCATTTTGTTTTTGCAATGATATGTCAGTGTACGTTACCTATTCGCAGCGTGTTTGTAAAAAAAAAACTGTTCTTAGAAACAACCCGACTGCTGCTTTGTTGAATACGTTTTGATTTTTACCGACGTATGGTAAAAAAGGGTTTGCACATTTAAGTATTCAGAATCATTCAGAATCTAAAGCTATTTTTGAAATGGATTAAAACTGATGGAATTTGGGCACACTTTTTTGACCTTGAAAGTTTTTCTGGAGAGTTTCCTAACACAACAGTTTAGAATAACCTTGCGAAGATGCTTCCACGACAAAATCTTTAAGTAAAGTTTTTGCAGCAGCGGCTAAAACAATAAAAGATGAGCCACATGCTTTTATTAACCATATGTTGCAATATGTAAATATATTGTAAATATCTCTATTAGAACGTATCACATACGACTTCATACCGAATAAAATGATTTGTGCAAGGATCGAATGCTGCCAATAATTTTGGAGTGTTTTCAGTAACGATAGATAAACAGTTTCAAAAACTGTTTTAGTGATGAATCTTGGTTTTATAAATCACAAAGCTTATTTTGTCCGTCGAAATTCCTTATCATTCTGTCGAAACGCATTCCCTTCTTGCAAAAAGTGGTGATTTCTTCGACATTTTTCTAATGTAAATATCAAAATTGCACTATATCAAGAAGACTTTTTTAAGGTGAAATAGAGAAGAGCTACAACAGGATGAAGACAGGTTGTATTCATACCCGAAAGTTTTGCAAATCTCTGATAAAATAGATAAAAGAAGCAGTAAAAGCACATAAATACCTTGGCTAAGAGAATCTTGTTATTTAACCCTTTGCGATTTCTGTTTGTGGTTTATTAAAAAATTCAGTATTTTGTAGTTTTGTTCAAATTTAAATGATTTAGGGGAGTGCATTACTGAGAAGTTGGGATAAGCACGTAACATGCCCATTTGTTTTTGAAAGCACATTGAACAATATCAGGTCAAGGAAGAGTTGAAATGTGTTAAAACAGCTGGTGGACATCTTGTTACTTTTCTACAACATTTTATTTCTAAGTTAAAAATTCTAATAAAGCTTCCAATTTCTGCATTCTAATGTAAATATTTTATTAATCTGATCTTTGTTGAGAAGGAAGACTGTCTCGGCTACAACCAATCAACTTTTACAGATAAAGCATAAAGTTATTGTAACGAAGTGGCTTTTTGATTATTTGCTTATGATGGTAGAGTCTTATAGCAACTTCATTACGAGTGTTAAATGCTTTGCTTGTACAAGAGGTATTATTAAAATACACGATCAAACTAACAACAAATATATTGGTATTAATTTAGATACAAACATTATTAAACGATTCCACAAAAACGTAATACAACTGTTCAACAATAATATAAGATTAAAATACTCAACAACTCTTAGAATGGCGTACAACACATTATTTAAAGTTTCCACAAACATGATCCAACAATACATAAATTTGTACTAAGTCTGAAGGACTTAATACCCCATACAAGGTTTTAATATTAATATCTACTTACATGAACAACACATCTTTACAACAACTTAGCAACCCTTAGCCAGGTCTTAGTAAGGGCCTCTCGTCTAGATTTTAATCAGACATCGTATGCGAGGCTCCATCAGGAGACTGAATTTACTATGAAAATGGTTCGGTATTTATACTGTCAAGATGTGTTCTTTCTCTCTTACATTTAAACATCTGCTTATGTTAGAACAAGGATTCCATTCATTCTTACATTGTATGAATATAGGTCATGACGTACAACCCACACAAAGTTAATATCAACAAATGCAACATTGTAATACAATGGTATGATTGTGCAATACAACCAGCTGCATCGTCTGACTCATATTTATACAAGTACATCTTTATTAGTAAACAGAATTAACGATCCTTACTCTGTATTAAAATTATGAAACTTGAAACTTGTCATATCAAATACAACCAAACACTAACTTATTTAAGACATTTCTGATGGAAATGTTTTAAGTTATTTATCAATTAATCCACTATATTACATTATTTCTCCTAGTTAGACAACCCAATAGCAATTTGAGTATGATTTTAAGAAACACGCACGCCTTTTCATTATCCTGATAATAAAATTGATGGCGTTTAGAATCTAGACAGAACATAATATTTTCAAAATGTAATTTCATCAATTTCTGCCTATGAATGAATTCAAGTGCATCAATTTTCTCCCCACCTTTGGCACTCTCCATCGTCTTTGGAATTTCGAATAATTAAAAAAAGGCATATGAGCTTCATCAGCTTGTGATATGCTAAGTTTGATCACTGTCAGTGTACCATTCACTTTTCAGCATCCATTTTATAAACAGGGAGTTAGAATTCGCCTTGAAAAAAGCACTTCCGTTATCCGCGTTGGACTTCTTTGGTTTTGAAGGCTATTATACAATAATCTCGTTTGTTCTCGTGTGAGTGACCTTTTCCTCTACAGCCAAAACGAACTACGCATACATACTACATAGGTTGTCTAAAAAGAAACCGAACTTTTGCTCTAGAAGTAAAATGCCACATTACCTTACTATTTTCTACAAAGTAAAATGACCGTTTACCATTGACTACACAAAAAATTTATTTTATGTATTGGTAATTATCAGACTCGTCGTTTTACAAGTGTATTTTATTTAAACTAACTATTTGATTTATTCAATTTATACATTTGTTATATTAACTTTCATTATTTGAACTTATTGGATTTACGAATATAATAATTTTGTTATTGTGAATTTTGTTAGGGTAATTAAAGATTAATCTTTATCGCCCTTAATATCCTTAAGGGATAACAAGTAAACGTAAGATCTTAATCTACTGCAGGGGCTTAATGTTGTAATTATTCATACTTTTTAAACCTGTTATATTTAAACAGGCTTACGCGTCCTTGTGTTGATTTGTCATTCTGAACGTACATTTATTATAATTTTTTTATGTACATTGACCATTTTTGGGGTTTTCATTATATCTTATATAAAATATAACCTATTTTGAGTTTCATTTTAATTGTACCCTGGCATTTACTGGACTAGTGTGCTCCTGGCATTGGTAATCAGCTACTTCTATAATATTCATTTGTAGTTTTTTTTTTTGTTACAATTGGCAACATTGGTTCTGTCTTATACCATGACCTTAAAATTGATTATTCAATATTATTCCCAAGTCAGTTTTATACCAGTAAACTTTAATTCGTCCTATTTGCTTTTCGTTTTTCATCTAAACGGCATGACTAACTGCGTTTGCCTGATGAGCGCAAAACCCCTAAGACCATTGTTGCATGTTGCCAATTGCTGCCATCAGTAGTTAAATGTAAATCGTCGCTGTGTTATTATAACATTAATTTTTGCAGGGTATTTGCTGGGCATAAAGTTTCGACCAATATCCTTTTCAGATATATCATATGTGGCTTGTTATTTTAGGAAGGAAAACTTTCAACTTGACATTTAAATTAAGGGAAGATTTTGTCTAGAAATCAGAAACCATGAGCAGATATGAAGAATCGACTCTTTTAAATTCATGTCGTTAAAACGTATTTTTTATTTAAAAAAAACATATATTTAAGTTGGTGTTGCCTCTTTTATCTTATCCCTTCAGTAAAAGGCGTTTGGGATTTTATGACAGAGCAATTAAATCTTCCTAACTATTGTTGTTGTTCTCATGACCGTTTTCTGAATGTTATATTTTAAAACTTCAATTTTTTAATAGGCGAAATCTAAATAACTTTTGTTAACACGTGATTACCTATTACTAAATCAGAAAATTGATTTCCGGACGATTTGTACCCTTTAGCGACATAAATCGAAAACAAAAATTAATTTTTAGTGAATTTCGCGAATAAATGCATAATTTAACTTTGATGGGCTCTCAATCAGTATTTCCATATTTATTTTGTTTAACAAGTGTTACAGTATGTATAAATAATTCGGATTACATAAATTTACAATTCAATTAAGTTTTAATTTCCATTTTTCACGAATACCAAGTACGCTTCCGCGATAGTAACAAATATCAGTGTATATTAATTCGGAAAATTTCAATTCAAATCTTAATCCTTTTAAATCCCTCTTCCCGTTGTGTAAGAAATAACTGCACGTAAAAAAATAATTATATGTTTATCCATTGTCCTGCCTTATCGTTATTCCGAGGATTTATCCGGGGTTTCCTTTTCAATATTATGGGTAATATTTAGTTTTACGTGTATAGACTACTAACCTGTCGTGCAACCCCAATTCTGAAGAACACTGATATTTCCAAGGGTCTTTCCCCTAACCGAGGGTTTAGGCTTAAAATCGCCAAGGGCTCACCTTCACCCTTACGCGTCAGCTACATCAGTATAATACCCTGTGGGGTGCTTCAATTCATTCCTACAACCGTAAAAGTGTTGAAAAGTGGTATTTAGCAGCATGTGCAATATTGGAATTTGCATTTTCTTAAATACTCAAATGGGGCGCGTTTGCAAAATAAGTAAATACATTTAATAAAACAGAAATTACTATTGAAACCCTACCCTAATTGCAATTTAACGGAAAGTAGTCGGTCCTTATGCCATTTATGTTTCTGAAGTTGTAATTATACGCATTGCCTTAGTAAGACAATATAGTAGCAGTCTTTATTACACATTATTATATAACAGCCTCCCTCTTTCACTCATCCACAGACCGTAAATATTAATAACACATATTGAATGCATATCTGGTAATATTCAGCGCAACGTCAAAACGTTTTCAATAAGGGTGGCTGTGAATTTTGACCACATGTCTTAAAACCAATTTCATGGTACCTGCAATTGCATGGCTTGATTTGACACGTTGGAAATTGACAGGTGAATCATCTGGAAGTGTGTAAACTAATCTAAGGCACTGACTTTGCTGTTCCATATCCTCTGTTGGGCAGAAGTAATATGTGATGTATCTTTCTTTATATTGCAAAAAATATCAGCTAATATGGATTCAAGCGAGTAATTATATGATACATCACGATTACAATACTTCATCAGGTTGAGGAAATTTCTGATTGTAAATATGTTGTTGATACTTAATATTCAGGTTTGTTGATATTTTCAAATTATTTGGGTGTAAATGGTCAATCGATTAGTTTTTACTATTTAAAAGAAATTTATTTCATAGGTATGCGCTAGCAACGCGATTTGATCTTAAAATAATTTTAAAAGTTCTCTTATTACGTACTACATCAAAAATTGCGGAGCTCCCAAGACCAATCGTTGAGGTACCCATATCTCTTATTTCGCATACAAGCAATTTCTGTTTCCTTTTTATAAAATATGATTAATCAAGTGTGCAACTGCCGAAAATTGTGATTTTTCTATTTTTGTAACAAGACCTTGGGTCTAACTAAATACGCGCTGCTATACGATTCTTTTTTTTTATTTCTAGTTTTATATAGAAATTATTATTAAAAGTAAACACTAAAAATTGTTCACTTAAAGGCATAAACTACATTCAGTTATTTGGTTCCGAGAAATAATTGTTTAAATAATAAAGTTCATTTATTATTGTTGATGCATCTTCGGTTATTTTCTAAAAAGTACAAAAATTCAAAAAACATTAACGATATTTCTGTTGCTAAGAAAAAAGGGGAATAACCGAGGTAGCTCTCGGGGACACGCCACCGACTGCCAGTGGGGAGGTCGGGGTTCTTCTAACAGCTTATTAAAGAAATGAATGGGCGCCAATCAGTTACAAGCGTGTCCTTCAGAACAGTGGAAACCGCAACTGATAACCAATTTCCTGAAAATACTTCAAAACACATAAACCCAATAAAAGGACTATCAGATCGTTCAAGTATTTAATATAGAAATTAATAGATATTGCTAAAATAAACAAATAATAATATGTAAACATATACCAGATACAGAGGATAAATATAAATAATATAGAGAACAATTCAATAAGGTAAATAATATATACATATACAGGTATTGTAATAAGTGGTTTATATACCACCACAAACAAATAAATTTATCCCGTCACCCTAATATAACTGAGACTGATGTCTAATCTTAAATGAATAATTAAATATTGAAAGTAATTAATGAGTGGTAATCGGTGGATCAAACAAATTTAGTGACTGAATTAAAAACAAGCCTTTGAACTCAAAGAAAATAGCAAATAACGTGTACAAGTGAGTCGTCGAGGAGACCCCAATGTCGCAAGGGCGTAAGTCTTATATAACGTAAGGAACAGTATAGATTCAGGTCTGTACCTCACGCTACCCTAATATCGCGCATCATAAACTCAAGTTAAAGAGGACTAATTAATTAATGCACAGTTATCAATTACACAAGGTCCTTGCGTCACCATAAAGATTCGGTATCACGACAACTCAAGTGTCTTAATATTCAAAAGGAAATGCGGTAGTCGGTAGTTAAACTTTAAATGAAAAAGAAAACAAAGCGTAAATTAACTATTACAAAATGGCGTTAATACAAATTCAGAGAGAATAAAAGTAAAATTGAAATGAAAAATGAAGGAGCCCTACCTAGGTAATATTATACAATAATTGTTTATTAGCCTATACGGTGACCTAAACTTACGGGGTAAGTATTACGATAACTGTACGTTTAACTACAACAATTCGTACACCTTCTAAATGGAGGTAATTACAACAAATCTACTTTACAGGTTAATTGGCGAAGAATATCACTATGTAGGACAGAACTGAAGTCTTCTTGTTTGCATTAAACAGCACGTTACGAACAAAGAACGGAACCTCAAAACCATGTATCTACAGCAATTAAAATGCTGTCCTCAAATTATCTTCCAATAACCGGCCTCAAAATTGTATAACCAAAAATAACTGGCCGTAAAATGTATAACCAAACTAACTGGCCGTAAAATTGTATAACCAAACTAACTGGCCGTAAAATGGGCTGAAAGTCGAAAGGAACACATTACAGGGATTTAAATAAGAATCAAGCAGTAGCATACCTTATAAGGTGGAGAAGCCCTTCTAAGTCGAATAGCAACGTCGGACAGAAAACCGCATCATGCGTACGAATGTCGGAAGAGCCCAAATACACAAAACAAAGGCAAATGCCACTAGAATTCTCAATAATTCACTTCCGAAATTCTATAAATGTGGTTTTAAAGCAACGATGACCCATATAAAAATGCAACTTAATAACTTATCACTCCAGCTACGAAAAACCACGTCCGACTACGACGAACGACTTGTGAGAAGGAAACAGAAATCGAAAATGATTCATAAAGACCAATTCAGAAATAGATTCAAATATCCTTAAACGTGTAACGAAGGTCAAACTAAAATTTAAGACATACAACCCACAATACCGCAAAGCTTCGATTAAAGCCTAACTATAAGTTGCTTGGAAAATCAAACTTAGAATTATTAAGTATATTACAAAGAACTTGTAATACTATTTAAAGAAAAAGAAAATTAATGAATACAACAGCATATACACTTTTTTAACGAATTATGTAAATTCTATATAGAAAAATATCACCTCCGCGGGGATTCGAACCACTGACCTTCGGCTATAAGTACGCGCCACTGCTCTACCATTGAGCTACAGAGGCAAATCACTAAAGATGTGATATTAGTCTACATAAATATATAGTAATTAGAAACTGTGAAATCTAGTGTGCATTAGAAATCGTATCCCGTAGTCAATGAGCCGCTAAAGTCTAAGCGGGTTTGCATCAACTATCAGGATAGCTGCGATTTCTTGTAATGAATACCTTCATTTTAGGAAAATTATTAATAACTTAAATTTTTATAGGATTCACTCCTTTGGGAAAATATATTTTTTAACAAATTATGTATAAATTCTATATATAGAAAAATGTCACCTCCGCAGAACATCAAAGAACCAAAAATGTTTCATTCAGAGCAGCAACAAATAAAATGCACCGATATAAATATAGGAAACTTCTCTTCGCAAAAACCAAACCACTAATGCTAGTAGCGAAACAACAGGCCTCTTTCTAAATGCACCAACCTCTTTTTCTTTGAGTGGCGTGCCCTTTACAGGGCGTTGTCGTCTTATCTCCATATACTTGTGGTGTTCAGGTCAAGTGACCTACAGACATATGGAAACTACAACTTTACGTAGATTCAGAACCACGGAAGTGCTTACACTTCTACTCTAGAGAAGACTTACTAGGCAGAATAATTCGGTGGTTTGCCATTGCCTTCCGAAGGAAGCAGTCGGGTGTTTTCATTGTTTGTGTAGCCCCGAAAATCGAGCCCAGGCCAGTCTCAGTGGTCAGACGCACGCTGAACTAACTGAGGCACGACCACAAAAAGAAGTAATAATCAACTACCCAATTAACAGCAGGTTAACGTTAACGAGATGTTTTCAAATTTTCTTATGGAATTTAAAAAAATATATTCTCAGCTTATTACCTAAAATAGCATGATCCTGAATATGTTTTCCATAATAATAACAATTCTGATAAATTCAAATCAGTAATGGCAAATAACACGTTAAATAACTTCTGTATAACATTAAAATGTCACAGTTTTTGAGTAGTATTAGTTAAAGCTATTTTTGCAAAGCAAACATTTCACTTTAACTGTTATATTATTTGATTTTGCAAACTAAAAAATTATGCAATCAATCTTATCCAATCTTTGCCAGATGTTACGTAATTGTAATGATTAACTTACACTTGTGATAAGTGCAGTCACTATAGTTTTTCGACCAATTCATTGCGTGTGAAATTGTGTTAAATAACCATTTTTTTGTAGCAGTTTTGTAAGTTCAATTTATAATGTATTAATAAACTTCATTCCGAACCTGTGTGTTAAACCGAATTTCTCATACCAACAGTCATGGTTGATAAATAAAAATACGTAAGGTGATTAAACAGCAATTTGTACTAAAGTATTCGCACAGTAAATATTTTAAGTTGCCCATTACCTACTAAGTAATAACGTTTGACAAACTTAGCTGGCAAGTTTTAAATGTATTTCAAAATGAAAAATATTTTAATACTATTGGTTGGTTATTTATTTATCGTAATCGATGCAAATGAAGAAGATTTCGGTATGTACTAGCTTTTATGTTTCTGTGAAAAATTATATTACATTACGATATCAGATAATCCGTTCCAGATGTTTTTGTAATAAAGTGTTATTAATATGACTGAACTAGATCATAGCTGTTATTTGAAGCATTTGCATTGTTGCCAGCATACTTGAACGACTACCTACTTCTAAGGTAAAAAAAAATTATTTAATCTTGTTTCATCAGTACTGCGTGGGATTGTTATTGTGCAATGTTTCATTTGACTATTTTTAAAATTCAGTTTTGCTATAAATCGCCTTTATTCGGCCTGATCGCCTCAGTATGCCAATGTGCTCCGTATGGTGCTAGTTACCACCTGTGGTTTGTAACTTAGCTACAGCCATTAAACACTGGCAGCTCTTCCCAATGAAACTGGGCCGTCTACACAAATACAATAAGTTGTTGCGAAGCCTATTTGAAAATAAAAATTATATGTAATATATCGTCTATTTACTATTAAACAAGACCGCGCACGAATGACCAAATTTCTACCAATTGAAATTCAAAAACAGGGATGCGTTAGAAAAATGATGAATTTAAAATAATACCACGTATGTTGTCTCTATTTGTTTATCACGTCACTAGGCTATTAATGCACATCATCAGTATTTCGTCCTATGGCAATTGTTTCTGTCGGTAAGTGGCACCATGCGGAGCTCACCTGAAACTGGTATCTGAGCAGGTCAGCTAATGACGTACTTTGCCAAAATGAAGGACGTTTTCGAACAACGTCAGTTTCGATAACGATATTTTTAAACCAAGCTGTTCGTATTTAAGTTATACTTGGGCAATTTCAAAGTACAATTGCTCTTAAACAGTTGCTATAAGTCTGGCAAAAAAATGGGAACACAAAGCATGGACATTTTGGTATTTAGTAAAATGCATTTTGGCAAACTGAATTAATTAGAAGTATTACCCTGCCCAGAACATTCGCTTACTTTTCCAAACGACACTTTTATCCAAAATTATGCTGGCCACACCAACTTAATACCTACTATCTTTAATACAAAAACATCCGGATTGAAATGCAAATAATTAATCATTAAGGCCGTCACACACGATCGCTCCATCGTCCAAATGGCACGATTATTATCTTATTATTATAATTATTTAGTGGCATTACCACCATGAGAGGGTGATTGCCTTCTAATCTTTCTTAATCTAAATCTTATGTAGTCCACTTATCTTTGATGGGTTGATTAGACTTTACCAGAGTTGCAGTTGGGTATTTCTACCACCTCTCGCCATTTAATCCTGTCTTTGACCATCGTGCCCCATCTTTTATGCCTTGATAAGTTCAACTGTACCTTCTCTACCCATTCCTTCCAGTAGTTCACAGTTCAGCCTTTATCTCCATCCTTCCTCCTCTTGTACCGGTCCTAATATCTTTCTTAATACTTTTCTTTCAAATACCCTTATCATTCTCTCACTCGCTTGCGTCTAATTACCGTCTTATACAACCTAATCTTTGCCGCAGGACTAAGCAATCTATTTTCTAGTATTCCTTTATATGTACATATAGTAACATCGGTAGCCCACATTAACTCGTTCTTTAGTTCTTGTGACATCTCATTGTTAGCACCTATTATAGACCCCAGGTACGTAAAGCAAGCGACTTTTTCAAACCTATATTCGTCAATTCGTAGCTCTCTTAGTTCCCTATCTGCATTTTTAGGGACTATCATATTACTTGGTCCTGTTCTGGTTTATCTTCAGATCAAATGACGCGTTAGCAGTCCAAAATCGTATCGTGTGCGTTAAACTGCAGATTGGTCTGCATTTTCGGAATCGCCAAATTTAATCTGATCGTTTACCAGTTAAGTTACCTTGGTTTTCTTCCTCTTGCTAAAAGAGTTTCGCCTCTGGCGTGGTTCAGACTTTGAGTTACCGTGCCCCCCTCTTACCTTTCTACCATCGTTTAAAACAATCGTAAGTGACGGCCTTTAACTAAAAGCACTAATTATGCACGCAATATTAACTATTTTTTAATACGCAGAAAATATTTCATCTAATCCGCTGACTAAAAAAGTTCTCGGTCGTGAAATGGCACGAGGCACATATGTAAGTAATAATTAATAACCCATTTATGTACTGTTGTACAAATTCAGACCCTTTAGATCGAACCAACAATAAAAGATACCAACTTGAAGCGAAGGTCGATAGACCGTATAGTAAAACGTATCGAAGAAGTTTACGACGACTATAGTACTAACAAACAACGAGCTACAGCGATTCAAGATACATTACGAAAGATGTTTCGCAACGTTTGTTCAAGTGTAATTATTAATTTCGATTATGTTGCCTATTATCAAAGATATTTCTTATATGTGTGTTATAAGAGCGATCGTATATTTATCTTTGGTATATAATAAGGTACAATACCACAACTTCAACCTTGTTACTGGTATATAAATAAATTTCTGTGCGAAACAGTAAAATTAGTGAACTTTATTAACTAAGTAGTTTTATACCGAAAAAAAAGACAAAAGGAAAATAAGATAGCCGTTTGCCACGCGTAGGAGTCCAGAGGCTAAAGATGAAGGGGAGTAGTATATTGGAACATCTCATTAGTTTCAATCACAAAAATAACTTTGGGGGGAAAGGGGCAAAGAAGACTATTTCTTAAAGGTTACAAGACGTTTGTTACAATGTACTTAACCATAGACATTATTTCAGCGCCAGTTATGCCACGTTGAAAAATATTAATAAAATTAACAAGCTAATAAACTCAACAAGGAAAGTAATTTTTAACAAAATTATACATTAAAAGTGCTGAATTTCTTCATAAAGTATGAAGTAACGCCTGCTACTGCTAAATAACAATTAACGATTTAGAACCTTTTGTTCTTTGATAATAAAATATTTACACCCGATTTAGTAACCACCATATATTCTAATAGCTTGTGTATAAGAAAGGCCCAAATTTATTTCAAACTAATTTAGTGCAAGTGGCTTGAATTATCTTCAACGTTCTAGGTAAGCAAGTTTTAGTTAATTTAAAATATAAAACATTAAAGTTCTTTTCGGTAACTAGTACTACAGAACGAATTCACATAGAAATTGCTTGTTGCTTCTTAATTTTAAGTAACCTTATAAACCTCTTATTTCAGAGAAAATTCCGAAATGAGAACTATTCTGCCCGTCCTGTTGATGAGCTCTTTTCTTACAATATGTAAAATGGAAGCAATGCGTAAGTTTGGTCAATAGGGTTCTTATTATTTTCTACATAATAAAAAACGTAGGAAGATATGTACTGATATACAGGGTGTGTAAAAACTCGCGTACCAGCTCGCCGTAACTTTATTCCTTGGACGTAGTAGGCGTAAACGTATTTTTGATATAAGCAAACACATTTGGAAGAATTCTGTGAATTAAAATTATGAAAACTAGTATTTTTTTGGTACTTTTAAATGATAAACGATACTAAATAGTTGCCGTTATTACTTAATCTATGCATAAAGTAATAGAATTTTGCAAAAACGGCTTCCCTTTTGCGTTGCTCATTTTGCACTTTGAAGGCTTTGCACGAGTTGAGGAAGCATCTGGTGGCTTTTTCGCTATAAGAATTTCGTCTTATTATTGTCCAATGAATAAAGTTACGGAAAGCTTGTACGCGAGTTTTTACACACCCTGTTATAATTTAATTGATGCATACAAAACATGCATTATGAGTATACTTAAACAAACTGCTGAAGAAATCACTTTCGCGTATTTTGCTTTGTATCTCTTTTTTTTAAACAATGTATGCAAATCATACACCGTATCCAAAAAGTATTGAATATGGTATATACTTCAGTAAATACGCAATTTATAGAAAAATAATTCAAATAAAAGTGTCCGAACTGTACTGTAAATTTTTTACTTGAAGATGTACGTATACGTCTATAACATAGCTACTTCAATGCATTTAAATACTCTTGA
The DNA here is from genome assembly GCA_963082815.1 of Melanotus villosus. Lineage (NCBI taxonomy): Eukaryota > Metazoa > Arthropoda > Insecta > Coleoptera > Elateridae > Melanotus > Melanotus villosus. The sequence continues at coordinate 96,095,366 of OY720419.1, read as the reverse complement.
CTCTTTCAGTTGTCTGTTTAGATTATTTGTTAAAAACTGAATTTAAAAGAATTTCTTTATTCTGCTGATTTTTGATTTTTCCTTAAAAATGAAAAGTACGATTAAAAATATACCCAAATTATATACTGTGTTTAAAAATATTCTAATTTTACAGTATTGTCAACCAAAGAGAAAGTATCGCTATTAGTCTTAGAAAGTGATGCCAAACAACTAGAACAACCAGAAGCATTTACAATGGTGAGTGCGTAAAATATGCAAAAGCATAGCGCGTTGTTTTATTATTATTAGTAGGTATTATACATAATTGTAGGGCGCGCTGCGAGTAACGAGTTATCACAATCTACACAAAGATTCCTTACCAATAATTGTACGGGAATTCGATAGAATCCATAATGATCCACAAAATGCTGGTTTTGACGATAGGCGACGAGCAGAAGCATTTGCAAACTACTTATCAGCTTTTACGGGTCTTACAGTAGGAGGAAGTGCAGCGATTGGCAAACCAATGTTATCTGGGTATGCTGTCCGTCGACTATTTCATATCAGAATGGCGGGTTATGGAAAAGATATTTTGGGCTACGGATTATAATTTGTATGTCATACAAAAGTGTATGAAATAAAAAATGACAGTTAAATTTTTCATTCGTTTTCTTTTGTTCGTCCTTAATGGGTTTTCTTGTGTGTGCAATTTTTCAACTTTATGTAGATCAAATAATTAATATAGACACTGTGGATCAAAAACCGATAAATCTTGAGATTATTTGGTCCTGGTACAACGACAACAATTTTTAGACAGAATATAGGAGATATTTTTACCACTAACTACAACATATTGAAAAATATTTCAGAAAAAAGGAGAAGCATATAAACAAAAATATATACAGTAACCGGCAAAAAGTTCACTATATATGGGGGAAAAAAATTCTAGGCGATCAATTCTGCCCACAGATTCTGTCCGGCAATCGAATTTGATGTATGTCACGAAACCACTGGTATGACGTCAAAGTTAAACAACTATGAAATCACAAAAAGTTAGGTTAGATGACAAAATTATTTAAAAAAACTTGCTTACAATTTAATTTTATGCCCATATTCAAAGTTTCAGTTCCCATTTAAAAAAGTTGAAAACCACAATCTTTCTTCAATACGTTTTTATTAATTTACAGATACCCAATTTTTTTATTTTGAATTTCTTGAATCAAGTAAAACCTATTGGCTCCTCTACACGATGGCCTATGATGGGCCACTATGGTGGTCGCCATAATGGCCACCACCAATGGTGACCAGTCGCTGGTCCATCCACACGCTGGTCGACGATGGGCCAGCGTGTTGCGCCAACGACTTGGCCATTCATTCGTTCGTAGTTACAAACTACGTATGTTTGTTCGTTTTTTGTTTGTTCAATAAACTAATAAATAAATAGTAATTCAATAAATCGAATTCATTTAAATATTTTTTATTCGTTTATTACTAATTCTATTGTCAATTTCTGTGCTGAATGATGGAGGGTCGAGGGGGTTGCGGCTGCGACTATTTGTTTGGCTCGTGTTTTTGGGATTCCAAATGTAAGGCTCTTGTTGATACAGTTCAATAAATTTGAACGTCTCCTCGTTGCTCCACGTTATCATAAGTAAGTAATTGTATGAGCAGATAATCAGCAACAGAATTAGGATAATAATAATAAATAAACGGAACAGAACAGAACGGAGTCAAATAATGAATGACAATCACGTCGGGAACTGAATGATGGACCATCGTGTGGACGCACCGCGTGGGGGCCCACCGTGCACCTCGCTTGGGTATGCTGGCTCCCTTTGATGTGGAGAGAAAAACCGCTCCCAAAGCCATCCTCCGACATTACCAAACCATCATCGGCCACTGCACGCCAGCCCACCTCCCACACGATGGCGATGGCTTGTAGTGGCTTATCATGGGCCATCGTGTAGAGGAGCCATATGTATTTGGAAGGCAATGGAAAAACTTTCTTGTTTATTCCATAATTGACAGGACCAAATCCAGGGAACAGGTTTTCGCTAAAATGCTTAGGGCCGGTTTCACAAGGCTTTTGTTCACGGATGATCAAAATTGACAAAAGAGCATCATTTTTTGTTTACTAATATGTTATTTGTCATATGCATTTGAATTTTGATTAGATTTTATGCACTTTGACGAATGATTAAATCATGTTTGTGCAACCCGCCCTTACTGTTGCAGTGGTTTGTATTTAATAGCGTAAAAATAGCAACAGGTCCCGAAGACCGAAGGTAATTCCTGTTATATAAGCTCGTTAAATATAGCCCTAATCGTATCATAATGATACTATTTTACACCTCATGTTACAAAGGAATAAATAACAGAAACAATCACACTAAGGGCCAGTTGCACAGTTATCACTTAAGCATAAGTTAAGTTAAACCTTAAATTGGCGTCTAAATGAAATACTATAAATGTTGCACAGTTCTAAATAAGGAAATACTTGGCAAATCGAAACTAATTCAATATTGGTGAACCCGGACTCCATTGCAACTAACTTATCACATAAATAATTTTGACACTTGAAGCTAAACTGCTAAACATAACCAACAAATAATCTTTTATAGGTTACGTTACGTTAGGTTAGGTTAGGTTCTGATTTGACTTTCGTTAAAAAGGATTTGAGCTCGGGTAATCGGGTTTGATAAAGGTGTAATAATGTAATTTTTATTTTGATAACCACTGTCTCCCAGCAGAAGGTTATTTACCCATTCCATTATTTTCGAATCGAGCCCTTATTAAAGAATTTCGAAATGTGTTTGCATGATGAACCGAACCAGGCCAGCGTGCAACAATATTTCTAATACGTAATCGCGCATAAGATATAGTTTGCACATTAATAGAAAAGAAGGATTTTCTATTTCGAAATAATTCTGGATTTTCTTCTCCTACAATTTAAATTATTTAGACAATATAATAATATTATTATTAAATTGTTACACATTTTCTTGCATATCATAATTATAAACAGCCAACCTGGTGATTGTAAACAAACGTATGAACAATCTATTGACCCAAGCACATGAGGAAATCTAGCTACATATATTGTAAAATTCTTGGCGTACATTACGTTGTTCCTGTAAAGCAGTAGGCATCTTTATGTATTGATGCCGGAGTGAAGCAATTGCTCTTGAGGCTTTTTTTACTACTCTTGATGCTGTAGATTTGTGGCATCCAGTAAAATCTGCAGCAACAATTAAAATAAAGTTTTTTTATATACGTGGGCGTAAGGCGTACTCGGAAGATAGCTCCTTAACTATTAATTTTAGAAACAAATGTTTTAGATAAAAGTTGCAGAATGTCACGCGGGTCACATGCTAAAAATAGTTTTGAATGTGTTAAAGTAAGGGCATTGCATTCCATCAAGACAATGGTGGACCTCTCTTGTCTTTGGTCACCCGACACAAACTTTTACAACTTGACTGGGATATTTTGGTCCATCCACCGCACTTTTCCGACCTTGCGCCCTCCGACTATCATTTATTTAGATCGCTTCAAAACAGCTTCCTTGGAAGATTTGAAGAATCAATTGGATCAGTTCTTTAGCCAGAAACCTCAGAACTTCTATGAGCGCGGGATTATGCAACTACCGGAGAGATGGAAAAAGGTCATCGAACAGAACGGCACATAGTACAAGGTGGCGCAAAATCAAGTCCCCTATGAGAAGTCGCTATAATTTTGTTTTTAGTTGACATATATCAGATTTTCTTTGTCAGTTGAAAAGTAGACACTTGGGAAATTCATTATGAATCGGTACACGCCTCAAGAACGCGAAGAAATTGCAAAAATTTTTTACGTAAACATTTTCAGGAGAATGTTTCCTGGGCATATTATCTCCAAAAACGGCGATGTGGTGTATCCAAGATCACCTGATTTAACGGTGCCCGACTTCTTTTTATGGGGCTATCTCAAAGATCGGGTTTTGTGAATAACCCTGAAAATCTAGAAGAATTAAAAGCCAACATACGGGAAGAAATCACCAACATACCACCGGAAATGTTGGAGAACGTAATGAAAAATGCTCTAAAAAGAGCCCACTCTTGCATTAATGCTAGGGGTAGTCATTTGGTTGATACCATTTTTAGTGTGTAGCATAACAACATTTCAAAGTTCAAATAAATATTTATGGTTCACAAAATGAGTGTTCTTTAATTAACCTTACTGATATACAAAAAACAAATCAGGGACTTGATTTTGCGCCACCTTGTATATTGATTAAATGTAATTTTTAGTAAATAATCTTTTTCCTCAATTCTTGCCAAAAAAAAATGCGACGAACTTTTGCATCAACCCATAGTTCAACTTTCATCTCCATCCTTCCTCCTCTTGTACCGGGCCTAATATCTTTCTTAATGCTTTTCTTTCAAATGCCCTTACTCTCACTCGCTTGTGTCAGGATCCTCGTTTCTGACGCGTATGTAACTACTAGTCTAATTCCCGTCTTATACAACCCGATCTTTGCAGCATGACTAAGCAATCTATTTTCTAGTATTCCTTTATATGTATATTAAAATCGGTAGCCCACATTAACTCGTTTTTTATTTCTTGGGACATGTGATTGTTGGCATCTACATATTATAGACCTCAGGTACGTAAAGCAAGCGACTTTTTCAAACCTATATTTGTCAATGCGTAGCTCTCTTAGCTCCCTATCTGCATTTTTACGGAATATCATATACCTACTTTCTTGTTATGGTTCATCTTCAGACCAAATGACGCGATAGCAGTCCAAAATCGTATCGTGTGGGTTAAACTGCAGATTGGGCTAACATTTTCGGAAACGCGCAATTTCATCTGGTCGGCTGCGTCGCTTCAATATTCCACCGAACCGTCTGTAGAAAAATTATGGGCAAAGGCACGTCAAATCATAGCACTATCTTCCCGTGTGTGCGAAAAAAGTTGTTCAAAATATAAATGATTTTACGTGAGATGAAGACTTCCATAGTTAGAAGTTTAAAAGAAAGTGTTCCGGATTGGGACCTAGTCATTGTTGAAAAAGAAGAACTCAACGTTTCACCCACTTCATCATGAGGAAAAAGGATTCACTAAAGAGCACGATAATTCAACGTGTGAGCCACGCCAAAGGTAGAAGGGTTTCGCCTCTGGCACACATGTAAAAATTAAAAAATCAAATTGTTTACAGTATGAAATAAAACGTTATACGATACATGTCCGGGAAGTTATTATTAAAGTCACTTCCCGGACTTTTAACGTAAATTACTATGGGGGGAAAAGGGCACAGAAGACTATTTCTTAAAGGTTACATGACGTTTGTTAAAATTTACTTAACCATAGACATTATTTTAGCGCCAGTTATGAAGCGTTGAAAAATATTAATAAAACTACCGAGCTAATAAACTCAACAATGAAAGCCACTTTTAACAAAATTATACATTAAAAGTGCTGCATTTCTTCATAAAGTATGAAGTAACGCCTACTACTGCTAAATAACAATCAACGATTTAGAACCTTTTGTTCTTTGATAATAAAATATTTAGACCCGATTTAGTAGCCACCATAATATTCTAATAGCTTGTATATAAAAAAGGCAGACATTTATTTCAAACTAATGCCAGAGCAAGTGGTTTGAATTATCTTCAACGTTCTAGGTAAGCAAGTTTTAGTTAATTTAAAATATAAAACCTTAAAGTTGTTTTCGGTAGCTAGTACTACAAAACGAATTCACTTACAAATTGCTTGTTGCTTTTTATTTTGCGTACCTTTTTAAATCTCATATTTCAGAGAAAATTACGAAATGAAAACTACTCTACCCATCCTGTTGATGAGCTCTTTTCTTACAATATGTAAAATGGAAGAAAAACGTAAGTTTGTTCAATAAGGTTTTTATTATTTTCTCCATAGTAAAAAACGAAGGAAGATATTTATGCACTGATATATAATTTAATTGATACATACGAGGGGAGTTTTTTATGATATCTACCTAGCTATGAAAACAATATGCTATGGGGACAATTTTCTTATGTCAAGTTTCTGTGACATTTTATAGTGTCATCTTAAAGTTTGGTTCCAATCCCCTACCATTTGCCATTTTTATGTCAATTTAAAGAAGTAAAAATGAGTGATTTGAAACTTGAACACAGAAGCGTCATAAAATTTGTATCGAAACAAGTTAGTGGTCCGAAGAATATTCATGAGAGAATGGTGGCAGCATATGGAGAAAATAGCCCATCCTATTTCCAAGTCAAATATTGGTGCAAGCAGTTCAAATGGGGCAAGGAATCCATTCATGATGACCCAAAGTGTGGAAGACCTTTGGAAGCACGAACTGAAGAAATCATCAACAAAGTTTGAAGATTTGGTGTTGACTAACCGCCGAGTTTCAGTTTCAGTTATTGCTAGAGAAATAAGAATATCAGAAACGAGTGTTTTTAAAATTCTACACGAAGATTTGGGAATGAGCAAAGTGTCGGCACGATGGATTCCCAAGCTGCTCAGTCCTGAACAAAAACTTTACGGTCGACAAATTTCCGACGAGAATTTGACTGCTTTATCCCAAGATGAAGATTTCTTCTATAGAATTGTAACTGGGGATGAGACCTGAGTACACCATTGGGACCCCCCACGAGGCTCTCCTCCACCCAAGAAGGCAAAGACGCTATTTTCTGCGGGAAAAATGATGGCCACAGTTTTCTGAGACGCGGAGGGGATTCTCTTAATTGAGTATATGCCAAAAGGCATTACAATAACGGGGAATGTCTACAAAGACACAATTAAGAACTTGAAAGCGGCTATACGCGAAAAAGACCCCACAATCATGCTCCAAAAACTCTGCTTTTGGATGACAATTGCAGAGTGCATAAAGCACAAATTTTTCAAGCAGTAGTCAATGAATGCGGCTTTGAGGAATTGCAACATTCACCTTACAGCTCCGACCTCGCCACCTGTGACTATTATCTCTTTCCAAAACTCAAAAAACACTTGAGAGGGCCTCGCTTTCAATCCAATGACGACTTGGAAAACGCTATGGAGTCGTATTTTGCAGAATTACCAAAAAAAAAATTTTTGGAAGGCATAGCGTTATTAGAAAAACGTTGGAATAAGTGTGTTAGTGTTAATGGTTCTTACGTTGAAAAATAAAATTTTGTTTGTTCTCTAACTCGTTGTTTTCATAGCTAGGTAGATAACATAAAAAACTCCCCTCGTACATAAACATGTATTATGCGTGTACTTAAATAAACTGCTGAAGAAATCACTTTCACGTATTTTGCTTTGCATCTCTATTTTTAGAAAATGTATGCAAATGATACACCTGTCCACAAAGTAATGAATATGGTATATACTTCAGTGAATATGCAATTTATCGAAAAATAATTGAAATAAAAGTTTTCGAACTGTACCGTACATTTTTTACTTTAATGCGTATACAGTTTGTCTGAAACTACTAGCCACATAGGTACTGATCCTGTTCCATATATTATTCAAGACAACTAGAAAATTCCTACTTACAAAATATACAAGAAACAAAACAAACAAACAATATATTATTTCTTAATGGACTTATCACAACGAAAAAGGAATGCATAACTTTGCTTAACTTCTATTGTACAAATAGTACAATATTGTCGTAAAGGTGAGAAATAACTACTATTTAAGACAGTGGTTAAAACCGGTGTTCCCTGGAACACAGGTGTTCCGCGAATATGTTACAAGTGTTCCGCAAATTATAAAACAATTCAGAAGAAATGCTACCGAGCGCGATTTTCATCACTTACGACTCATTTGAGGAGCTGTATTAGATTAAGTGATCCTGTTAAATTTGGTTCAGTCGTTTCACAGAACATGTTCATGCAGAACTCCATTCGTTTTATGTAATCTTCTGGACATATTTCCTGATTCTTTCGAATTTTGAAGCAGTTGTATTTGTTCTTTCTCAAAATGGCCTTCACACGATCTTTGTCCATGTTGACCATGCTACTTACATGTCGCAAATATTGAAATTTATTTTGTTCTACTGCAGCATATACCTGTATTTCCATGTTTTCCTAGTCGGCATCTCTTTCACGGTGAGGTTTTTTATGATTTTTAGGTGAAACGCATCCGTAAACTTCAAAATTTTGTATAATTCTTCGAACAGTCCTAACAGGAGAAACTGGTCAATTTTCAAATAGAATTTGAAACAGGTCAGTAATTTGCCGAAAAGAATTTCCTTGGAAGTACCACTTAACAATCTGTACTCTTTCATTGACTAAATACACTTCCATTTTGTAGCTGCTACTTGAAACAGTACAAAAGCTATTATTTTTTATTACATGCAATTTATTTTGGCATTATCATTAATTGTTGCTTGTGATGTATGTCTTCTATGCATAAAAATATAATGCCTATGTGGCTAGCGAAGCTAGACAAAGTGTATAGGTTACTTCAATGCATTTCAATACTCTTGACTTTTTTAGTTGTCTGTTTAAATTATTTGTTAAACTCTGAATTTAAAAGAACATATGAGGTTTACTTATTCTGTTGATATTTGATTTTTGCTTAAAAATGAAAATTACTATTAAAATATACCCAAATTAAATACTGTGTTTGCATTAAAAATATGTCTAATTTTACAGTAATATCAGCCAAAGAGGAGCCATCGCTGTTAGTCATAAAAACCGTTCCCACAGAACAACCAGAAGAACGTAGATTGGTAAGCGCATAAAATATGCAAAAATATAGTGTGTTGTTTTATTATTATTAGCATTGTACATAATTGTAGGGCGTGCGAGTAGTCGATTCTTACAATATACAACAACGGTACTTGTCAACAATTGCAAATCAATTCGCTGCTATCTATAATGATCCTAAAAATAATGTTGGGAATCCTAATGACGATACTCTACGATCAAAAGAATTTGCACGTTACTTACAAAATTTTCTTCGTGCTAAAACTGTAAATGTACTGATTGGCAAACAAATTTTATCTGGGATTACTATCACAAGAAACTATCATATTAGAATGTTGGGTTTTAACAGAGATATTTTGGGCTTCGGAATGTAATTTGTATGTCATAGAAAAATGTATGAAATAAAAAATGACAGTTAAATTTTTCATTTGTTTTCTTTTGTTCCTGCTACGGATATTTTGGGTTTTGGTTATTTGGGGATTTGCGTGATTGGTCAGATGTTGTCAGGTGACACCTTCCCCTCAAACGGTGTTTCGTCATACAGAAAGTTGGTTCAAGTTCAAGTTTTTGCTGGAATTTGGTAATTTTTTAAGCGGTTGTTTTGGCAATCCGTTGACGTTGGCATAAAACACGCACTTAACCTTAAAAATTTTCTTTTTTTAATTGCCCTATATTTTATCTTCTTTCTTCTCCATAACAATAAAACTAATAACTTGGTGTAATCCATTTTATTTATATTTATTTACCACTCTGCAGTAGTAATCTTCGAAAATATAAGGTTAAGTCAGGTTAAGTTTGGCAGTTATCCGAATCCCCTAATAACCAAATAAAGCAGCAGCAGAATGCAGAAAATACCTAACATAAGATTTCCCTAGTATCCCCACCACAATAAACAAATCTCCCATTCTCTTTTCTCCCTATCTCCGTAGCATCAAAGGCACCTTAAACGTGCCTTTCCTGCTACAGATATTTGGAGTTTTGGTTATTTGAGGATTTGCGTGATTGGTCAGATGTTGTCACGTGACACCTTCCCCTCAAACGTTGTTTCGTCGTACAGAAAGTTGGTTGAAGTTCAACTTTTCGCCGGTAATTTGGTAATTTTTTAAGCGGTTGTTTTGGCAATCCGTTGACGTTGGCATAAAACACGCACAAAACGTTTAACCTTAAACATTTTCTTTTTTTAATTGCCTAATTTTTTTATCTCCTTTCTTCTCCATCACAATAAAACTAGTAACTTGTTGTAATCCATTTTATTTATATTTATTTACCATTTACCAGTTAAGTTTGACAGTTATCCGAATCCCCTAATACCCAAATGAAGCAGCAGCAGAAAATATCTAACATAAGATTTCCCTAGTATCCCCACCACAATAAACAAATCTCCTATTCTCTATTCTCCCGATCTCCGTAGCAGGAAAGATACCTTAATGGATTTTCTTGTGTATGAAATTTTTCAGCTTTATGTAAATCAAATAATTAATACTCGTATAGATTCTACCCAAAGATACTGTCCGGCAATCGATGTATGTCACGTAACCACTGGTACGGCGGAATATTTAAAAAACTACTATGAAATCGCAAAAAGATAGGTTAGATGACAAAATATAGAAGAAAATTATTTGAAAAACTTGCTTAGAATATAATTTTATGTCCATATTCAAAGTTTCAATTCCCCATATAAAAGTTGAAAACCACAATCTTTCTTCGATACTTTTTTATTAATTTACAGATACCCAATACTTTTCTTTTGAATTGCTTGATTCAAGTAAAACCTATGTGTTTGAAAGGCAATGGAAAAACTTTCTCGTTTATTCCATAATTGACAGAACCAAATCTAAGGGATAGGTTTTCGCTGGAACAGTTAGGGCCAGTTGTACAACGCTTTTGTTAACGGATGTTCAAAGTTGACAAAAGAGCATCATTTTTTGTTTACTAATATGTTACTTGTCATATGCATTTGAATTTCGATTAGATTTTGTTCGCTTTAACGAATAATTAAATTGACGAAGCTGTTAAATCATGTTTGTGCAACCTGCCCTTACTGTTGCAGTGATTTGTATCTAATAACTAATAACGTAGAGAAAAAGCATCAGGTCCCGAGGACCGAAGGTAATTTTTTTTTGTAAAGCTCGTTAATTATAGCCCTAATAGGATACTATTTTACACCTCATGTTACAAACGTATAGATAATAAAAACAATCACATTGAATAACGACCTAATGAATACATGCTTTGCATATTACTACAGCATAATCAAATAACGCTGTTTCAGTTGGCAATAAATTGTATATGAAATTTTGTAAGGGCCCCATACATTATCAAATACGTCGTCAGATTGATTGAATCCGATAAATCTGATGCGATTTATCGAATCGGATTGGAACTACACATTATAAAATTTGTCGTCCGATTTTTATTTAGTTGTGGGCATGGATTTCGAAAGTGAACTTCTCTGCAATGCTGCAATAGTTATCGCCATTGAAAAAAAGAAAGAAAAAGAACTAGATGGAGAAGTCCTGGTTAATGAAAAGAAAAGCGGGTTACACAAACATGATTTAATAGCTTCGTCAAATTAATCATTCGTCAGAGTGAACAAAAACGAATCTAAATTCGATTTGTGCAACCGGCCCGTAATAATAATACTAACGTTTACCACATCAACAGTCGAAGTACAACTAAGAAAACGGAAGATTAATCCATCTAGCGATTACACTTGCGTCAGATTTAACGATGGTCTGGGCGGTCAGATCTTCGTTCCGTCGTAAACGGCAAATCGCAACGATTTTTTACCCATGCACCTTCCAATAATCGCATCACATACGTCTGATCAAATGGATCGAACGAAGCATTCGATAATGTGTGGGGTCCTTTAAGAAGCGGTCGTGGCTCAAATGGTTCAGAGTGCGTCTGACTACTGAGAACATACACCGAAAATACTAGATCGCTTCCCTCGAAAGGCGATAGCAAACCACCGAGGCTTAGTAACTCTTCTCTAAAGTAGAAGTGCAAGCACTTCCGTGGTTCGGAGCCCACGTAAATTTGTAGGTCCCTTATGTCTGTAGGAGAGAAGACCGGCAACGCCCTACAAAGGGCATGCCACTTCTAGAAGAAGAAGATTGCATCGTTTTGATTCCTGTTGTTGACAGCGACATTTGGCAGTTTACATTTAATTGAAGTATCTAGAGCAAGCGTAAACAATTTGAAAATTATCTTAGATTTTAACTTTTTCTGTGATAAAACCACTGCAACCGCCGAATTAATAAGCAAACCAAAATCCGATTAGCAATTTTTGCCAACAGATTCACAAAAACGTCCCTAGCGCTTTAGTTACAAATAAAGTAAAACAGTGGCAATTACCGTAATAGCGCAGTGAAGCCTCTGATATCCACAAGTCTAGATTTGGCCCAAATAATAAACAAACAAAAGAATGGTTCTTGATTACGTTGTAGCTCTTCTCTTCTTCTCCTCCTTGTTTTTTGTGTGTGTCCTTTATGCGTGTATAGCCAATCTGCTCAGAACCTTTAACCTTTAGGCATTACTTCAAGTCAGACGGTTGTGTCATGTGTGTGTTACTACGTGTTCAGTGGTCTTGTTACTCTATCTCATAGACCAGTCTTCCGAGTAGAGCACAGTTAATTAAGTCCAACTGTGAATGGTCTCACCAGGCCTAGTACCGATTCCAGAGGCCTGAGAAAAAATCTCCACCAACATAGGGATTCGAACCCGGGGCTTGCAACATGCAGGCCTAGCTCTCTTACAACTGAGCTACCTGGCTTCATTACATACAATCGAGGTTGTGAATGAGAAAATAAGGACTTTCGCTTATAGAATCTTGACATACATCTGGAATAAGTTAGTAGCATCTAAACGAATAGCTTTAATTACCATAGCGACAGGGCGATTTCCCTTCGGGAAGATTCTCCACTGATCTTTTCCATCAAACAAATCATAGAAGACTTAGTAACTAAATGTGATATAGATCTACAAACACTTTTAATATACAATATGACAGTACAGAAATAAACACATTGTATTCCTTCAAAGCCAGTTGACAGAGGAAAGTACCGGCAAAGGCTCCACTCACGTCGAAGATTTGTAGAAGGTGTTGATATCACTCGCATTGGCAACTAGAGTACTGGACAAAAAATCATCAGGGGTGCCCCTGAGCGCTCATTTTGGCGTTCTTAAGTAGAGACCTGTCTCGTGTACATAAGTTCAAACACCCAATTTAATTAATAAGTATCTACAATAATAAACTTAGATGTAACGAACTTATTTAATATTATTTTTTACACGATCGACTTTTTTTGCTATTTACCATGTCTGTTTCGATGACAGTAAGTTGTTTTTACTGGTTGCTATGCCTAACAAAACGGTAAGTATTTCACTTACGGTTCAGTGGTTATTAATTTAGAGTTTTGCTAATGGTTTATTTAACAGTTTAGGGTGAAAACTTGGAAATGTTGTTTCTATTTCCTAATTTGAGTTTGTTGATATTCGACCTGATTCTGGTTTTTGCTTTGATATTTGACTGAAACAATTTAATCCAAGGATGTATAAGTCATGGGAAAACATTTTCAAAAAATTTTATATAAAAGGTGCTTTAGCAAAGTGATGCTTGTTTTTTTTGTAGAGATGGCAACGCGTCCTAAGAGTATCTTGATGCAAGAATAAAGTGTTATTGGTTTAAACCCATACTTGACTTAATTTGTAAAACGAATCGAGAAAAATGGTGCAGTAGCCCTTAGGCTAAATTTTGATTCCTATTCAAGTGGTAGTTACTTTGGGATATACGATTACTGTGGAATTTGATTCGGCTTGGGGATGCTGTTTTGGTAATTTGGCTCTACTTTCTGGCATCGAGCGCAGAGGGAGACGCCTGCTGAGGAATGGTTTCTTAATCCAGTTCTTCGTTTAACAAGGATTTGGTTAACTAGTACACGTAATAATAGTTTCGTCAGTGGCTGAAGGTAAGATAATTATGTGTTGTTTAAAGTAACTTTGCATCGTGTCCATTATAATATTGATAATGAGACTTATAATCAAGAAGTATTATTTATTTATTTAAAAAGTAATTTTAATAATCAGCAAGTAACGTTTACAAAAGATATGTGTAACTTGACTACGTTAAGTTATTTGTTGAATTGGATCTTGGACATCCGAATAATTTTGTTATAAGGAAGACGCAATAAATTAATTTTAATAAGAAATAATCCTTAGGGATTGTCAAATAAGTTCCGACGTGGCAAGGTCTTACCAATAACGAGAATTCCTAGTAAAATTACCAACTATTTTTGGTTTTAAAGGGAACTTGCGTGATCTATAGTATTAACAATAGGTCCTTTATGTAAGCCTACGACCTGCATCAGGATTCAGTGAATTTAATAACTAACTTGCGTGTCATTTCAATTAAATGTTTGATATTAACAAACTTGATTTAATTAAAGTAAATATCTGTCCAATTTATTAAATGTTTGATGTTAACAAACTTGACCTAATTTTGATAAACTTAAGTAACTATCCTACGTATTGAATGGTCGATATTTGCAATTTTAGTATTGTTTTGGATTGAAAATATAATTCTTAGCCATTCTTGAGACTTTTATTTATTTGTACCTTGGACTCTTGCCCGACATGCATGCTTCCGGCATTAATGACCTAAATTTTCATACGAGTATATTTCTGTGTAGATTTTGAGGTTACATAGTTGAAAAATATAATCCTTGTCAGCATTTTTTAAATTTTCTATTGCAGATTTTAAATATATCTTCAAGGTCTCGATATACTTGATAGCATTTCTTGTAAAAATACACCCTACTCCCATTGTCGATGGCGGAAACCTAACTTGTTAGCTGCTTTTCTGGTTCTTATTACCCTACTGCCAGAAAAATGATAAGAAACGACCTGCCGAAATTTTATAGAAAGATGGACCAACACAATTTTAAAATAGTGGCCATACATGAGAAAAAGGACTTGAGGGCGCCCTCCCGTGCGGTGGGCAGACGACCTGAAGAGATCGGCTGGATTTACTTGGATTTAGGGATGGACAAAATGAAGAAAAGTGGCTTCCTCAATGTTTACAGACTGTAATACAGTTTACTCTTTAATGCTCCCTAAAAAAAAAGAAAAAACTTTGGACTAGGATACAAAACGTTTCATGGTCAATTGGAAATAATGCAGAAATTACATTAAGACTACTATCTTTCTAAAGTTTCTATACAATTCTGAAAAATCCACATCAGTAATGGCAAATACCACGTTAAATTATATTCTTTCAACAATCTTGCAGTTAAAAGGTTTATTTTCATAGAAACATAATACCAGCATAAAACTTCTAAATCTTAGATTGATTATTTGCCAAAACGACTTTGTTTTAATTTAAAAAACCGACTAATACACTCACAGCCAGTACTACCTAAAATGATTCAAATTCTGATGGTAGAAATTTCCTTGCCACCGTCAGGATTTGAACCCGTGTAATTAGGTAACGAAACAGACTCTCAATCTACTGCACCACCAACTGATCAAAATTTATTCTGTTTTCAGGTAATTATAGACGACAATATCAACTGTGTTATTATTGTCCCAGTAAGATCTTGTTCTTATTACAAGTTTTATTGCTTAGTTGGCGATTAATAAAATTAGTGGTATCTATCTATTTATTTATTGGTCGAGATCTATGTAGAAAATTAAATCGCTTCAACTGATATGGTTATTACAATACAATACAACTTTATTTCCACATAAAGACATGAATAATACATGTATGGGACACGTCAAAGCATATAACATCAAAATTTAAACAAAATATCAATAATCTGCAACCATTTAGCAATGTAGATATTCAGAAAGGGAATATACAGTTTTATTTATTAGGTGTTGTTTTAATTTACTCTTAAAGCTATATTCGCTCTCTGACGCCTTCAGATCGGCTGGTAAGTGATTGTACAGTTTGATTCCCAAGCAGTCTGCTCGCCTCTCAGTTAATTGCAATTTACAAAAAGGAATGCACAATTCCTGGTTATTACGAGTATTGTAACTGTGTAAATCTTTTATACGTAAAAATTTGGATTGATTATGAAATACATATAAACACATTTCATAGATAAAAAGAGCAGGTAAAGATAAAATTTTGAAATTCTGAAAAACCAGCCTACAGGACTGCGTGCTTGACAACCCCACAATAATACGTAAGATGCGCTTCTGCGCAATAAAGACGCGATATGAATCCACAGAATTGCCCCACAGAGAAATACCATAGCGAATCCGGGATTCGACCTGGGCATAATACAAAGTAATTAATTGTTCAATGGTTAGAACATGTTTAATATTTCTAAACAAAAAGGCTAATGAGGATAATTTAGCAACTAATGATTTACAATGAGATTTCCAATTTAAACAACTGTCCAGATGGACTCCCAGAAACTTGACGTTGTCACGTTCATCAATATTGTTAATGGGCATTCTGTTGATACAAATATCCAGAGATTGGCAAGTCCTCTGACGTGCATGAAATCGAACATAAACTGTTTTTTCAGGATTTAAATATAATTGATTTTGACTAAACCAGCAGAGCAACCCCTTGGTTACATCATTGCACATGGCTTCAAGAGCACCGTCATCCTCATTTGAAATAATCAAAGATGTATCATCCGCATACATAGTAAAAAACGCATCCGGAGATGCAGAGTCAATTTCGTTAATATATAAAATAAAAAGTACAGGGCCCAATACAGAGCCCTGCGGTACACCCATAGCCAGCTGCAATGAATTCGAATTTGAAAAATTTCCAACATTCGGTACACTAACGTACTGACGTCGGTTTGTAAGAAATGATTCCAACCATTTGAGGGCCGGACCCCTAACTCCATAATTGTGTACTTTTTCCAACAAACTATCAATGCTAACACAATCAAATGCCCTGCTGAGATCACACAGGATCCCAACAGGGCACTGACCTGCCTCTATACTTTCAAGAATTCTGCTATAAAAAGCTTGTAACGCAGTAGTGGTCGATTTGCCTTCACGAAACCCATGTTGATTAGAAGTGATTATTTTGTATTTATTTAAAAAATTTATTAATCGATTTTCAAAACAGTATTCAAAAATTTTTGAGAATCCTGAAGAAACCGTTACTGGCCTATAATTTTCCAATGATGTTGGATCTTTTTTCTTAAAAATAGGTATTACTTTACCCATTTTCAAAGAATCAGGAAATTCACCGGTGGTAAAAGACAAGTTAACTAAGTACAATATAGGAATTAAAATATGCTGTAAAACACTTCTAATCAAAAACGTGGGTACATTATCAGGACCTGAAGAACGTTTATTGTTCAGTTTAACTTTAAGTAGATTGAAAATTTCGCTCTGCTCAAATGGCATTAAAAACATTGAAAAGCAGTTGGATTTAGTAAATGTCGGGACGATATAATTAATTTTGGGTATTTTTTTAATTACATTATTAGGTGCATCTATAAAAAACTTATTAAATAGATCGGCAACAGAATCTGGGTTGTCAATTACGTTACTCTCATGACTTATAATAATATTATTATTATTACGACTTGTGGGCTTTTTGGATAATTCAGATATCACCTTCCAAGCCGATCGGATTGGATTATCTGACTTGATAATCCTTTGTTGATAGTAACCCTTTTTTGAAGCTGCAATTAATTTGGAATGAGTTTTTTTAGCTAGTTTATATTCAGGTTTTAATTCGGTGAATCTTTTTGATAATACAAATAAATTCTTTACATGTCCACTCGATTTTCGAACGTCATCAGTAACCCATTTTCTGTTGCTTCGCTTATTCATATAATACTTCCTAAGTGGAAAGTATATTTCAAAGTGAAACAAAAACACTTTATGAAAATAATGAAACCCTTCGTGTACATTGTCGAATTTATAGATATAACTCCAATCCTCTTTCTTTAACGCAGTAATAAAACCAGATATGGATGTTTCACTAAAAATACGCTTTTCACCTACATAAGGTACACTAGGAATATTTACAGCATTCGACAGTTTGAGATAAACGGCTCTATGATCAGAAATAATGTTATCGCTCACGCTAATCGATCCTTCATTCTTAAAATTTAAGAAAATATTATCTATTAAGGTTATTAGCTACTACCAAAGAGTATAAATATATTCTTTGCTACACTACTAAGGCGTACTTTTAGATATATTAGACGTGGACCAGAATCTAAACCGAGATCTGGTATATAATGCAAATATGCTAACTAACCTTAACTCCATCGAGTCAGACATTACTGGTACTTATTTGAATAACTTTAAGATTTTAAATTAAATCAGAAATATTTGAGCTTGTGACCTTTTAACGTAATTTCAACTCGGTTCGGTTTTTAAGGAACCAAGGTTTCGTTATTAACTTTTCCCTATTTGCTAGGTAAGCCTTGTTAGTTTACTGTAAGTTGTCAACTTACAAACATAAACGCTTGAAAGGTTCCATTATATTGTAAACCTGAAGCTTGAAAACTAATTTACTAATAAAGTTTTAAGGCCACGAAAACCCACTGTTTAAAAGGTTAGAAACTTTGTTTACAGCAATATGTTTTAAATTCATAAAGATAAAAATACATGAAAACTTACAAAAAATTACAATAACGCAGAAATGATTTTTGTTAAACCAATGAAAAACCTCAATCACTGCATACGATCACAGTTTCGGGGTATTTGCTCTATCATCAGGTTCTTCTTGCTTTTAATAAATAAACAAATAAATAATCGATCCTATCTTATGGAAGCCTTATTCAAATTTAAAGAAACCCAAAGCAATGTTAAAATAGTAACACGAAAAATCACTCTTTGGTTTTTTTTTACGCAGTAAACCTATAAATCAGCGTGTGTTTTAATTGAAAGGTGAGTTCAACCATACTTTAACTATGTTCAAACATATAAAAGGGTTGTATGTTATAAAAGATACTTACCCTTTTATCGTTAACAAACCAGGTCAGGTTGAGATGTGGATAAGAAGGTGGCGATGTGCAGTTTGCACTCAAAGTATAACCGATTTCATACGATTCCTTTTCCAACATTAAATGCGGGTCACCCTTAGGTATGTCTGCAAAAAAATAAAAGGTGAATAACAATACCAAACCTATTTAAAAAATAACGTGAAAGAAATCGGCTTTATTTTCAATTGTAAGAAAAATTTATCGATAAGACATGTCTGCAAGTTTACAGATGAAATTCAACTAGTTGTTTGAAAATTGCTTGCTGATATAAACTCCCTAACTTTGTTAGAGGCGCTTAAGCAGAGTTAACTGGACACTTTATATATAATTCATGATGGTATACCAACAAGTTGACTAGAACACTCATCGCAGATTTGTAAAGTAGATTAAGCTTTATCGGATGTCTTTCCAGGGTATTTTTAAAATGATTTCAACAGTTGCTTCAACTAAAATCATACTCTTACTTAAACTCGTTTTACATCAAGGTAAGCCATAATGTAATTTATTATATTGGTATAGTTTATTTGTTTATTTATTAGGGTGAAGATAAGGCTTGAAAGGGAACATGAAAGTTAAACAACCCGTTATTTTGTCAAATACAAAATCTTAGGTTATGGACAACTGAAGTAAATTGGGAACATTGGTTCTGTACCTAAATTATAATCTTAAAATTAGTTCATTCTGAGTTTTAAGGACCAGACTTATTTGCACCAACGAAACTGCGTCCCTAACATGGCCTACTCCAATCTAAAAAGATAAATGCCTGGTATTGTATATAACTACTGCAACAGTTTTAGATAACAAAGAGCAAATTATAGCTAAATATTAAAAATAATATTTTGGTGATACACAGTCAAACAGTATGATATTCATATTCTTCTAAATGCTAAAGTAATTGACTAACTACCTACCTCTATTTTTCATGCACAGGAGCATATGAATAAAACGTTAACAATAAATTTTATAAATTTCGATGCTAACTCATCAACTTTACTTTGATTAATTCCTGGGTTGGTCTGAACAATTTTTTTTAAACCCAGCTGTGATCACAGACCAAATTGAGTTCATTTCGGCCATTACGGCAAAGTGACGTTGAATTTGTCTTATCAAAAAGGGATTGAAACTATTTTCTAACATAACGCTGTCTTTAGTTTCTTTTCTTTTATAAATAGGATAAGAAAATAGATTCATTATCGTGATAAATGAGAATTTATTTATAGACTCCCGGACGATAACGTTTTCTTTTTCACTTTTACGATGATGTGTGCTTCGGCTTTATCGCTTTAATAGTGAATGAAGGCCACAAAGGTTTTATCGAAATGTAGGCCGTATTTGTATGCTTTTTATACTATAAGACCTTTGTTCTTTTCGTGGTTTGTAAATTACTAATAGAACAAGTTAATCTTCTAAATTTCGCAAATTCAACAGCTTAATCCAGCACCTGCATTTACTTTATGTCCTTTACACGACTATTCTTACTTATAATAATAGTGTTATTGATATTAATCGTGGAAACAACAAAATGCTTTTTTGGGAAGTTTACACGTACATATAAGAACAAGAAGTGACCACTAAACTGTCCCTGAGATACTACATATCGGCATATAGTGTAGAGGATTTGGAGTTGAGTTTTTCTTTTTTCTACAAAACTCTTTCCACTTCTTCCTCTATTTTTGCCTCCTTGGTTGCACTGGTCCACTCACTAATTCTTTTCACTAACACCTTAGACATGTTGTCATCCCGTTCCTCTTTTTTTTTACTTTAGATTTCCATAGTTTCTTCACAATACTTGTTTTCGACATTCTGACCATATGTCTCCTCCAATCTCTTTTCTGTTAAGACTTCTAGTGCGTCTACTCCCAGTATTTCTCTAATTGCTTAATTTCTTATTCTATCCATTTTGTAAATCCCCAATATTCCTTTCAAAAAGTTCATTTCGCATGTTAAATTCCAAGTCTCTGCACCATAAATAAAGATTGGTACGGCCACTGTATTTTAGGCCTATACCTTTGTTTTTCTGCTAACTTCTCTCTTACGTATAAATGGTTTTAGTAGGACAAAGTAGATCTTGTTGGTACTGCTTATTCTATTATTTATCCTTATATCCAACTTTCCTTCTCTTTCTACCATCGAGCCTAAGTATTTTTTGTTCATTACTTGCCGTATATTCTCATTTCCTATAGTCCGCTTTATTTTCCGCTCTTCTCTACCAATTACCATAATTTACATTAGTTCTTTTACTATTTTCGGTTCCAATTTTTTGTATCCTACCACCACTACCTTACAGTATTTCATACAGAAGTGGACTCAGTATGCTACTCTGCCTGACTCCCTTTTTTGTTATAAATTCACTTGTGTTATAATACTGTATTCTTACCACATTGTTTGTTCGTCTATAAATACTCTACACTGCTGCTTCAATTAAATATAGTGGTGTGAGGGCGAACCATCAAAATCCGGTCAAGGCCCGCTGAATTAATATTGCATATAAGGCCTTACCGCTTCATTTGGCCAAGACGCAATTAGCAAGGACGCAGGCGCCATTTGACGTGAACTATACATTTGTGACAAATGTATAGTTCACGTCAAATGGCGCCTGCGTCCTTGCTAATTGCGTCTTGGCTAAATGAAGCGGTAAGGCCTTATATGCAATATTAATCCAGAGGGCCTTGATCCGGTAGGGACCTAACGGGACCTTTTAGGGAATGTGGAGGGATTAAGTAAGTATAAGCAAAGTAATATGCATTTTCCTTTTTCCATTTTATGTCAACTTAAAATAAACTGAGGGAGTTTAGCGGGATATGAGTTTCATTTGGCGTTCTTGAAGACGCAAATTCGAACTGCGGCTGTGACAGGATTTTAAAAATACAAAATGAGCTATGGAATTTCAAATAGAATAATTGAATACGGCCAATTGAGACTAAATTTAAAGTACAAAATAAATTTAAAGCATGAAAAGAACTTAATTTGTTTCGGGAATTTTAATAAGTTGTCTAAGACATAAGGTAAATCGAGTTAAGAAAAAGTACTGAATTTCTTCTTTAAACAATTTCCAAGTCTGTTACGGTATATTTTGTAATATATTATTATATTCCGCATAAAATAACTAATAAAAGTAAAATTTTACGAATCAGTATTTGAACTGAAAATTTCGTATTCTGTATTATTTCCAATAACCAATAACGATAATGAATTCGTGTTGCATTTAAATGGTTAATTACAATTTTAAACGTTTCCTGTAAAATGAACAAAGTTGTGCTGTTTTGTATTAATGAAAATTGACAAGTGAAATTGAAATTTAATTCGCCGTAGCGGTAATTTCGAAATCGGTTCTCGAACCGACTGCCTATTTCGCATGCATCGAATGGATTCTGAAATCCGACAAACTCCGATTTCCCTACAGTGTGAAAATTGAAACTCCTTATCCAATAAGTAAATTTTAAACTTAATTTGCCGATCTTACTACACACGCTGCACGGGTATCTTTTTAGGATAAGGAAAAGGGTATTTCGTGTTCCTGTCCGTTCGTGCGGGTTATAAAACAGAGTTCCCGAATCCCACATGTTCGTATTACACTTTGGCAAATTTACGAGTGAGAGTTTTGTGCAACTGGTTACAATTTGAATAAAACCTTTTGAAAATATTGGGACGTTATGAGGGTCACTTTAATAATTTGTGTAATTTATATCTGGCTGCAGACTCTGCTTTAAAGTTTGCGTTTGCGGTTCAAGCTGCGTACATTTTGGGGCTTGCGGTTAACGTTGGCTGGCTATAAGCTACTGTTTGTGTTGGTGTGTTACATCAGCATTATTACATTTTACTCGAGTTATACCGGCCAACCGAACTCATTGTTTTAAAGTAACCATTTAAAATACTGGCACACACCGAATTAGAGCACGCAAATTATGATCTTCATTAAAAAATTTATCACGTCATACTACTAAATTCCATACATAAAAAGGTTTAAATTGTAACATTAAAATACGAATTACTTTTGTAACTGGCATTTACGTTCTTTTAAAAATTAATTAGCAATTTTAAATGTTAAAACAGATAAACGTTTACAATTTTAATTTATGATTACAATGTGGGTAGCAAAGGTGATATCTTGTCAAACTTAACACATGATTGATCCCAAAATTTTCAGATTACTGGACTTCTGAGGACAAACATACAAGAAATAAAAATAGTGGCGCCATAACTAACAGTTCTCAAAATTACTACTTATATTTTATTGTTAAGAAACCTATAGAGTTCTGTTAGGTGTAAGGTTGATTTTGGCAATCGAAGCTGTAGTCGTAAGGCCATCAAGTTACGACAGCTTTTAAGCAACTATCTTCTTTCTACACGTTGCAAATGCCAATTCTCAGATTTTACCACTTCTACCACGACTCGCCAGTCAATAGGAGAGAAGAATACGATTTTTAGGCTATAAAGACGCTCGAAAGATCCATCTCAGCATTAACGTCTTGGTATGCGTGATCGGATCACCGTCTTGGTACGTTTGATTAAGATCAACGCCTTGAACGCTTAATCAAAATCAACGTCTTGGATCGACATCCTTGCACCAGCCACCACGGCACCCTGCTGGAACTGCCGCCGTCACCCACGTCACCGGAAGCAGCTCGTTCCCAGCCGCCTCAACTTTTCTCTGGAACCGCTCGCCGTCGTCGGTCGCTGTCCGTTCCCAGCCACTTCAACGAATCTCTCGTCGCCGGTTGCTGCCCGTTTGTAGCCACCTAACCCCTCCGCTGGAACTGCTCGCCGTCGCCCACGTCGCCGGTCGCTGCCTGTTTGCTGCCACCACTAACGACGCTCTCCACTGCTGAAGCCCCGCCGTCATCTACGTCGCCTGACGCCGCCACCTCGCCACCTTCAGCAAGCCTCTTGGCCCAGGTTCTCCACCATCGCCACCATCTGACGCCGTGCACCCTCATCGCACCGTCTCCAAACGTCAACGCCCCGCCGCCTTCGCCGTTGCCGCCGCCTACGCCGTTGCTGCCGCTGGCACGCTGGTCTAAGTACACCAGCGTCGCCGTCTGCCACGCCGCGACGCCTTATTTTCACCGTTATCTATTTACCTATTTACGATTATGTGCAAGCGTTGTTTTTGTTATTTTTGTAATAAATAACTAATTTTAGCCTCTGGTCTTTACTGAGCTAGCCAATTTGAACACAGCGCCCGTAAACAAACAGGGTCTAGGTTGTGTCAATGTACTCTTCCTCCCCGTAGAATCTGCGGTTGGTGACGCCTATTAATTGAATGTGCCCTCTGAGCTGGTACTGTGCTGTTCGCAGCCCAACTACTTTTCTCATTTTGTTTCTGCTCAGAAGCAGTAGTTCTCCTGCTGCGACTTTGGAGGTACTTTTCAGGAACATCCCCGACTGCCTTAGTCCCTGTGCTTTACTAACTCCTTTGCCGTCACATATGCCAACCCGCATATTGGTTCAGGTCTGATTAGGGGATTTTCTGCGATAAGTTTTTTGCTCTTTCGTTCCCTTCCACTTTTTGATTACCTATAATATCAAAGACAGTGCTGATTTTATCAGAGGGTATATTTAAAACAGCATAACTATTTAAGGTTTCCAAGATTTCGGTATGGCCTGTGATTCCACTACTAATGGTAGCGGAGGTAATTCTAACAGTGTTTCCATGGCTGCAGTCGGCGTAGTGGTCATCGCCCCTGTTATTGCTAGACATGCCAGCCTCCAACTGCTAACTTTTTCTTAGTGGCATGTCCTTTTTTAAGACGTTGACAAGGGCGATCAAAGCCATATTTTTAAACGGCTTGGCGTCGTGAACTTTGTTATAAACTCCTTATACTAGGAAAATGTGTTCTCACCAATGGTTTCCCGTTGCCTTCTGCGGAGTTTGCGACCGTGTGTTAATGTACAGTGTATGTGTCTTGTTACTATCTGAAGTCGACCACTCTTCAGACAGAATCTCTAATTGTAACCAAACGATTAAATGGCTTCACTCGCTCAAGTAGTGGGGAATTCTTTGTAAAAATCCTTACCACTGCGTGAGATTGGAACCCAAACCTCCCGTGCTAGGAGCACAGCGCTCTTACCACTGCGCCAACCAACTTTTTTAACTGCTAACTTAGTCAATGTAAAAATTACAAGAGTGTACTGAGCGCCGTTTATAAACAATGGTTTCCATGAACATTTAAATGCAGGCCTTAGTTCATGCCGTACATAATAAAATAAGATACCGTGACTGCAGTGAAAGGTTTTAGATATGTCACAACTGCATACCTAACAACACAGATGCATTATTAATTTGCTTTATAAACATAAACTGTATTTACTGCAAATTACTTTCTACGGGTTAAGTTTTAACTAACATCAGATACTTACCTCAGATTTCGTACTTATTATTTGATATTTAAACAAATACTTTAATGTAGCGTCAGTCCGCATAGCGAAACGATTTTTTTCTTTATGTACGTATATAAAAAATGCTGCATTGCAACGAGTGAAATAATGAGCACCATAAACTAAAGATTATCCAAATTACAGGTATTGAAGAAGACTGCTTGTAAGTATTTGAAAATAATCCATGAAAGCATGTCTTTCTTCACTATTTTTCAGTACGTGAAAGTCAATCTTCTAATAGTTATTTACGATATGAGTATCGTAACAACTCGTATTACGATACGAGATGGAAAGTTTGTCAAACGAGACCGCAGGTCGAGTTTGACAAATCCATTGAGGATCGTAATACGAGGTTACGATATGAATATAGTACAAAGCTTTATCTACTTTCATGAAATTAGCAAAAAAAAATTAAATATTTGTCAATAATTAATTGCCTGATGCAAAAGTTGACTGTTCCAATTTTCATTGAAATCTAATACGTTAAGGCTTGATTTTTTGTTTATTTGGTGTCAGTTTGAATGAAAATTGGAACAGTCAACTTTTGCATAAGGTAATTAATTATTGGCAAATATTTAATTTTTTTTGGTAATTTCATGTAACTAGATAAAGCTTTGTACTATATTCAGATCGTAAAAAACGTAAAAAGTGCATAATAAATGTTTATAACAAATAAAATAACTATGAATTCTCTTGTCAATCTGTCATTTTTATGTCAAAAGTTATTACGATACTAGTGCTGTAATATAGTTCATTACAACACGATTTTTCGTTTCGAAATTTTGATATTACGAAACGAAAGTAGATAAAGCAATTTACGCATTGACTTTGTAGGCCCATTTTAAACACTAACTTACATCTTCGGCAGTTATTTCGTTTCAGGGAGATGGCCATCCACTATCTATTTTTGGCAAATGATGTTAAATTGCTCGAGAGTATTTGTGATTGTTACACGTTAAGTTCTGAACATCGTCTGCAATTCCCAGAAATTTTTCGTTTGCATTTTCGTGAATTCCAGTAATAATAATATTAAATTTAATATAAAAATCTTTCGCTATTGCGTACAACCGCTTTTAAGAAGGAAAATTTAATGCAACTTTTGTTTCTTAATCGAAAATTGAAAAATAGCAACTAAAGATTTAAACATTATAATCCACCATGATAAAACTTTGTCAACCCTTGTTCCTTAATTCTCAAACCATTTACATACCTTTTATTGCAAGTAAAGAGTGTTATACTTGGTTATTCAACGCTCTTAGCTTCATATCAGAAACAGATTAAATATTTTAATATGTTTTTAAGTAGGTTGTTTTCATAATTCCGTGTAATTCCGTGTAACCCAATATGTTTTTTATCAACACTCCTCCTTTGTTTGCTGAAGAATTAAGGGCAAAAAAGTGGAAGCTAAGCTTTATAAAAATGAGCCCTACCTTTATATAGTTCAAGAACAAAAAGGAAGAATTATTCTGTTCTAATATAAGATTGTTGGCATTGGTACCACAGATTTTCAAATTTTCGGGAATTTTAATTTTTTATAATTATTGAACTAATACCTTAGCCTGATAAAATTTACAAAGCCCGGCCATTTTCCAGAAATATTTATTTATAACTTCCTGTAAATTTACAATTCTTTCAAATAGCTATCTGCCTAGATTTTACACAGTAAAATAATAAACAAGCAATTATTTTTCTTGTATATTCAGAAAATTAAAGCCGTTTACACAATTTCTTTATTGCAAGAGTAATTTAATTTCAAAATTATAATTTTTACTCAAGGGAATTTACTATCCACATAGATAATTAAATAACGTTTTGTAACATCCTGCCGAAGCTGGAGTAATAAGGGTTTTTATGGAACATTTCAGTCTAGTATGAAGCTTCAACTTTAATTTAAACTTACGCCCTGGAATTCCGGTAAGTACGGTATTAACTGCTTAACTATGAAAAATCGGTAAGCTTCGATGTAAAAATAGATTGCATAATTTTCAAACATCAGTAAACTTCGTCGTTTGCTAATTGCACATGCCTGCTTAATTAAATATCTAAAAACATATGTAATATAACTTCAAACCGCCAACTTTTTCTGTTCTTTTTTGCAAAACAAACATCAAATTGTAATTGGGCAGTTATCAGTTGTTACAAAAAAAATCTTAAAGCTTCAAATCAAAAGGTGAAATTTACAAAATTACTACCTGCTTTTGGTAACAACTCAATTACATTTAAATGGAAAGGTAAAAATGTCACTCCAAATTTACTTGTTATAATATGTTATATATCCTAAGTTTTAATCCAAGGGCCAGAAAAATCTGAAAAACAATGTAAACACTGCAAGAAAAAGGCAATAGCTGCTATGAATTGTATAATATGTGGTGCACATTTTCATAGAAGCTGTGAATTTCAGGCAGGTGTAGTAAATTCTGATGAAAAAGTAAATTGTTGTGAAACAACTGTTGGGAGTGAGGTTAGCCCAAATTATTCCATTAAAGAAAGTAATAATCTAACACTAGATGAAAATTATTATGAAGAGTTTGTTGGCTGATCATTCGAAGCAGTTGGAGATTACATCAAATAAAGAAATAAGCGAAATGAAATCGATGGAATTTATGTCGAAATGCTTCAAAGAGCAAAAGTACGAAGAATTGTTAAGCACCGTAAGTAAAATACAAAATAAGAGCAATTTACTTAAAGGAAAGATTGTAAAGTTAGAAGATGGGCTTAACATGGAGGAATAGAAAGAAGGCGATAACAATGTCATAATCTCAGCTGTTTCTGATAAAAATACAGATGTGCAGGATGCTTCACAAAAATTATTTAATGCTATGAATTTACAAGTAAACAAGGACGACATTCAAGGAGATAAAAGGAATTAAAGAAAACGAGTATGAATTACGAGCTAACGGACGAATATATTTTAATGATGATTTAACTAGAAATAATCAAGACATCTTTAGAAGAGCACGTGAAAAAAGAAAGACAAAAGTACGAAGCAACTTATTGCATTCCAGGAAGAGTTTATATGTATAATCAAAAAAGATTCATCAATTAGGATCGGAAACATAAATGATTTGCTAAATGTATACAAAAAGTAGGGAGGGTAATCTTCCTAATAGTTTCTAATATTTATATATTTATGTATTTAAACATTCTTGATTGGGATTTTTCCTTAAACCTTAAACGGAACTCTAAGCTGTCGTAATTAGTCATTGTGAATGCGCTTCGAATTTAACGGCTCATTGACTTTATATCCGACTTTTAGAATATATTTCAATTTTCAGTTTCATGTGTAGAAGTTTGACGCTTTCTCGGGGACCTGTCTCCGTAGCTCAATGGTGAGAGCGTTGGTGCGTTTAACCTTATGTCGGTGGTTCGATTCCCCGCGGTGGTATCATTTTTCTACAACTTGAAACTTTCTGTATACAAAAAGTACTATTAAAAATAGAAAATCAAATACAGTTAGTACTCTTCAACATGGAGCACGAAGAATATCTTAATATTTTATATTTAAACATCAGGAGCATTCGTAATAAAATTGAAGATTTACAAAGTTTGATAGATGGTTGTGATTATATTATATATGTTGTAGTATTAACAGAAACCTGACGGTAGTCTAATGAAATAACTTATTTTAATGTAGATAATTATTTGGCAGTATATTATTGTAGAGATAGTAGAGGAGGAGGTGTGGCCCTGTATGTCAGGAATGAAATTAATTTTACAACTAAAGATTTAAACATTAATTGAATAGATTGTAATGTGTTAAGAATAAACATAAACATTTAAATTTGGATATAGTGGCCATTTACAGACCACCAAATAATAACTTAGGATGGTCTCTGGACATGTTAGATACACTATTGGAAAATAGTAGGAATAAATGTATACTTATTGGTGCTATAAATTTAAATTTACTAGAAAATAATAAGCTCGTTGGCGCAGTGGTAAGAGCGCTGGGCTAGCTAGGAGTCTTGGGTTCGAATTTCACGCAGTGGCAAGGATTCTTATAAAGAATCCCCGACTGTTTGAGGTCGGTACTTGAGTGAGTGAAGCGATTTAATCGTTTGGTTACAATTAACGATTCTGTCTGCGGAGTGGTCGACTTCAGATAGTAACTAGACACATACACTATACACTTAATATAGGATCGCAAACTCTGCAGAAGGCAACGGGAAACCACGGCAGAGAATACATTTCCCTACATGGGTTACAAATGAATTTATACAAAAAGTAAAAATCCAGGATAAGTACTTGAAGAATGAAATTACGGAGAAAGAATTTAAACGAGCAAAGAATACTCTTAATAATCTACGAAAAAAACTCAAACAGCAATGGGCAGAAAACAAATTTGCTGCGGCAAAATCTGAAAACAAACAAATTTGGTTTGTGATCAAAGAACTAGCTGTAAATCTAAATGTAAGAAACAACAAAATAATTGAGAATATTAAAAATCATTGCTGATACATTTAACAAACATTTTGGATCAATAGGACAAGAAACAGCCAGTACCATAAAAAATATCAATGCTGAATTCCAAGAAGAAAACACCGACAAGACAATATTTCTACAACCTTGTTCAGAAAAAGAATTAATTACAGTCATAAATTATTTAAAAAATGGTAGTTCACCAGGAGTAGATGGAATTACAAAAAATGATATCGTCTATTTATTTGACATAGTTAGTATGAAGTTATTAGAACTAATTAATTACGTATTAAGCTCAGGACACTTTCCCACAGAATTAAAAATTGCTAAAGTGGTCCTGCTATTCAAAAACAGTAAGCAGGATGAACTTGTAAATTATAGACCGATATCACTATTGAGTATTTTCTTAAAAATTCTGGAAAAATTATAAAAACTAGATTAGAAAGTTTTATAGGCAAAACTTTTGATTTTGATAAATATCAGTATGAATTTCAAGCTAAGAGTAGTACACTTGGAGTGATAATAAATTTTATTGAACAAATTTCACAAGAAACTAATAACAACAAATACGTTATAGTAGTTTCTGTGGATTTAGAAAAAGCCTTCGACACTGTATGCATAGATTTGCTGCTTGGTAAATATATAGTAGGGGAATAAGAGGAGTAGCCTACAAATTACTAAAAACATACTTACAAGAACATCAACACTATACGTACTACAGTAAATGGAGTGGATAGTAAAATGATCTACGTAAAAATAGGTGTTTCACAAGGGTCAGTTTTGGGACAAGATTTAGTTGCTATGTTATGGAAAATGTGTAGGGCACATGTACCAGTTGCTAAACTGTTTTTGTTGCCGTAAAATAAAAGATAAATGTCTTATTCTAGATTGTAGCTGGACACTTTAACGGGAGACGAGCACCCAAAACGTTCTAGTTTCCTCAAGCGAATCCTGGAAGTCTCTGGTCTATTTGATAAAGAGTAGCAGCAGAGGCCGTAGACTCAGTACAAGTTTGAACTGGTTATAGTTGCTACGCGATTGTTGAGAGCGACTTAAGTGAATTTGTGTTTGTGAGGTGCGTCACGAAAATGGACCGGAAAAACTTTGAACAACGTTGTGTTATCAAATTTTGTCACTTATGAAAAGTTACAAAGGACTTATGGAGACCATTCCCTATCCAGGGCACAAGTGTTCAGATGGTTCAGAAGGCCTTATTATAGGGCCGAAAAGAAGTGGAAGACGAACTTCGTGCGGGAAGACTTTCAACCTCGAAAACGGACGACAGTGTGGAAAGAGTGAGGACTCTTGTGATGTCAGACCGTCGACTGACGTTAATAATAATTACAGAGGATAGCACGCGTGCGATCCGACATTACACGCACTTGGATACTGCACTACGACAGCGCCCCATGTCACGCGGCAGTCTCTATCAACGTATTTTTGGCAGAAAAAGCATTCCTGTGATTTCCCAGTTCCTCTACTTCCCGGATCTCAGTCCCTATGACTTATTTTTATTCCCGAGGTTGAAAGAGAACCAATTTCGTACTTCGGATAATATCCAGAAGAGCGTAACCGAGAGTTGAAGGACATTCTAGCAGAAGCCTTCCAGAACTGTTAAAAACAATGGAAAAATCGCCTCCATCGGTGTGTAGCTGCCCAAGGGAACTACTTTGAAGGGGTTGGATAGCCTTAATTTGTAAAAAGAATAAAATTTATGGTTAAAACAAAATTATTTTTCTGCGAAACCTCGTTCCCACGAATGAAGTTAGTCCGAAGTCAATCGACAGAAATCAATCAGAGAAGGTTATACAATCCGCGCGCGGTGTAGATATGTAGATGTCAGTGATATAAATAAATTTAATATTTAGTGTAAATCAATTAATGCTTAGTTCTGTTAATCCAAATATTATAAATTGGTAAGTAAGTGTTTTGTTATTGTTGTTATTCAGTTTAAATAAATCTAAGAATGATTTAGTGAAGTCGTTACAATATTACAAGTTTACTTGTTTTGCTATTTCAATTTGTCTTCATTTTCTGCACTTACCGATTATTGCATTCCAACTCCGTCTGTTCTTGTTGTCTCATCGGTACTTCCCAGCTCTCAGATTACTTTCGCGTAATCAACCGATATGTACCGTCTTTATCCGAATGTCAATCATTTGCTGCTGTAATCTCCACAGTAGTGTTACACATATAGTGCAGATCACATACGTCTTAAATTTAGATCACAAATTTATCGTTAATTTGTTCCCCAGAGGAATAAAATTTAATCAAACGCTGAAAAAAGGACGTAGTTTATAAATCATGGTGAAAATTTGCATTCCAATTTTAGTAAGGGCAAATTTGCAGATCTCGTCCAATAAATAAACAAACAAACAAATGGAATTCAATTAATATTCCTTTATATCACGATGACATATGAAAAAATAAAAGTATATTTCACAGTCTCGGGAGAAATCTTTTTTTATTAAAGACCAACGGACTTAAATTAATACGAAGAAAATATGTTCTTGGTTTCTTGAGATTGCATTTCCTAAAATGAGGAAAATACGTTTTACGTTTAGGGTTTTTACAGCTCTTCCACTAAATTCGCCCATTACTACGTCCAATAACAGTTTTATAGTAAATCATAGTTTAAAAGATCCTAAAAGCTAAAACGTGACAAATCCGTGTCGTCCGTGGTTCAGAAATACTTTATGAGTTTTTGCCCACTGACCCTTTTATGGCCCAGGTCGTCTTCGAGCGTAGTAAAAGTAGCTTTATTTATCGAACCACTTCTACCGTATATAAAAAAGTTTACTTTATTAAGTGCACATTTCTGAAATTATCGGGAAAGGATGTATTTTACATTGGGAGCTTCTTAGTATTCAATTTATAATACTTGGAAGTTTTAGTATGAAGGATCCCCGGGGGAATTCATAAAAACGACCTTCCGGTTCATAAAGTTGAAATTCTAAGCGCATTTACACCTGCCATAAAATGCATATTTCATAGCTGATTGAACACCGGAGTATAATTCCGGAATGTTCCAGACTAAACAAAGTGAACTTTTAGTTCTCGTATCGAATGTCCGTTTTAACATTGTCGAAATTAAGATGACTAGAAAAGGAAAACTATCGTGATGACGAGAATACTGCTACGTGAATAATATTACGCCGAGAACCAATCTCACAGGAGGATGCTTTTCAGAGTTGCCGTTATCTCGGGGAGCAAAAGAAAAATGCATAGACATTATTAGGATAGCATATGTGGCAATGATAAGTCTTAGAGAGAAAATTTAGATCGTGTGAGTGAACCCATTCTTCGAGATTTATGAGTGTGGTCAACGAGGTGGAAGTTAAGGCGTAATTGAACCATATGTGCCCACAAAAATTCCTCCCGGAGGGAAATTAGATTAAATAAAACGAGAACATATATCACCGATATTACATTTATCGCGCGCTACTGAAACCGGAATCGTAAATTCCACCGTTATTCGGCCACACCGTTTTTTCGGGAAAGAATAGAAGTAATTCGCTTTCTGGTGGATGGAAGTAAGTAAAAAATATTTCAACTGTGACCTACTTAGTTCGTCCTACATTACTCTTGATTAAATCACACGAACCTTTATTAGGATGAGGTGGAGTTGGAAAAGCGCAGCAGCTTTTAACAACCGCTCAGCCATACCGGTGCCAGGTGGATATCGCACTCGCAAACATTTGTCAAAAGGACGAAGCCGAAGAGGTTTCGGTTACCACTTGAACTATATGGGTTTTAAGTTGGAATATATGGTTAGAAAACATTTTCAATTCGCAGCCTCGCTGAAACTTCAGATGATTTATGGAAACGTCGCCGCCGTAACTCATCTCCAGCGCGTTATAACTTCCTCAGTGAATATTTTATGATTGGGCGAAGCGAACTGTATATCTTATCTTAGAAAGTATGGTGGAAATGATATAAACTTCATACGACAAAACAAGATAACGACCAAATAAAAGAACAAAGTGTGTAACTAGATCGTTTCATAAGGTGGATTCTTCCAAGGCGCGTATATTGCAGACGCCGTTCTCGGCAGCAGAAATACAGAAAATGCAGCACCTGCTGTTTCATTCTGTAAATAACCGCAACATATATAACATCCAGAGATACCTGAGCTTTCCTGCTCTACATTTAAAATTCTCTATTTTCTCAAATAATCTTCCCGTTATTATTTTAAATTACATACGGTGCCCTGCGGAAAACATCACCGGAAATGAGATTATTATCTTTAAAAAATAACAACCCTGCACATAAATAAACTTCGTGCTTCTTGAACGACAACCTAACCCATTATAACTTATTATTTAACCGTGGAAGATACATTCATTTTAAAATCTGATTTAAATACATTTCGGAAATCGTTAGAAAATCCCTTTTATTGCAACATTTTTAAAAATAAAAAAAAATAATAATGAGAATCTACAAAAGTCAACAGATTGGTGAAGTTTATCAGCGTATTTCTATAGTTCTACAGTACCGATACAAGGTCTCCGATCTCAATGACATCCTAAACTATACCTTACAGTAAATTACACTTCCTAGAAATTCTCGTGGAAAATAATGAAAACCTAAGGAAAAGTACAAAAGGGGAAAATCATAACCATGCTCTAGTATTATATCTAGCAAAGCCGACCTATCCACTATCTACAACATTTTCGTCTTCAACAAGTTTATGGGGCTACGCTGTGTACAAGTCAACTTAAACCCACACAAAGCGGCATCCGAATAGGGGTGAAACCCCCTTCAGCCAAAATGTATTGCAAATAAGTTCGCCAGATTTAATCATATTTATCTGTAGATATCAACCATACTAGAGAATCGACAAGAAATATGCAAATTTAATATCAGTCGCACCTGTAGTGTGGAACAGCTGAGAAAAGCAAATTGAATAAACTACGCGTTTCTATGCGATTTAGTAAAGTAATTCTGTCCTCGTCTTGCATAATGATACAAACATTTTAGTAACCCATAACGTATCACACGATTTTTTAGACTGGAATGAAACAGAAAAGGTGGTGTGGTAGTGTGGAACTGTTGAATTAATTCTTATACAAAAGAATAGTCGTCTAAAGAGTCCAAACTTCCGGGAGTGCCAGGTTTACAGGAATGTAATTTGCGCCACTGCAGCACTATTTGCATATAAATCACACAAGCAAATTTGTATCTCAGCAATCCTCTATTGGCGTTAA
This sequence comes from Melanotus villosus, assembly GCA_963082815.1. NCBI lineage: Eukaryota > Metazoa > Arthropoda > Insecta > Coleoptera > Elateridae > Melanotus > Melanotus villosus. The sequence goes on along the minus strand of OY720419.1, from coordinate 96,060,725 downwards.
TTATATCGTAACCGATAAGTGAAACTACTCGTACATGTGGTATTGGTCTTCTTGACACCCAGTTAAATAGACTACTAAATAGTAGCAGTCGGCAGCACATAACTACGGTGTCCAAGTAGTAGCGGCTCATCACGTATGCACATATAGTCCACTAATACCATTCAACAGACAGACAATCGTCTTAATAAGGTACCTACCAATAAAATAAAACTATGGCTCTACCAAGTATTTTAATACCAACCTATACTTCACGAATAGAATAGGCAACAGAATTATTTTTTTTTAATGAACGTTTTTTAATCTTTATGCCCTATTAAAAAGACCCTAGGCGTAAAAAAGAGTCGAAATTTCAAATGAAAAATTTTCCCGCCAAAACGAGCCATGTTGCTGTGACGTATGTAGCCGAACATCAGCTGTCATAAATTGACATAACGTGACATAAACAAAACCAAACCACAAAGTAATTGCACTGCAGAGTCTATTTTATGCACACGACCTAACGAATCATTACCAGGCAACACTGATCCATGCGGCGCGGTACGTCACAATGCGCTTAACCAATAAAATGCCGTTTTCGATTTTCCGGCGGTAATTCAAAATTGCTGGGATAATTTTCTATTTTTTTTGCGGATAAAATTTTTTTTTATTATTTTAAATATTATGTAGCTTATAAGTGACCCTTCAACTACATGTAAAAACGATTTCACTTAATTTATAAAATGCAGTTCTTTAGCCTATTATTCAAACTTCGTTTGGGGAAATCGAGGTTTAAACCTGGCTATGCAAGCTGATTTCAAAGCAAACACCTACATTTAGGAAGTATATCACATTTCTCGAATAATAATAATATAATATCAGTTATAGTACGAATTTGGTTATGATTAACGAATGCCTCTTATTAATTCTAAATGCCTCCGTTTCAGGATTGTCTTAACTTACCCCTAAGAATTAAAGAATGAATGCCTTCAGATTGCATAAATGAGTAATAAAAGAACTGCTTCAACCTGTCGTAAGGTGGTTTGTGGCGACGATTATAAATTAGTGTAATACGAAAGTGAGGTATAAATTCCTATAGTCTCCTATGTAAATATCCATTATTTCAGGATCATCTTGTATTACACAGATCCTGAAATAGGACAACCTCACTACTTAACGTAAATGTTGGCATCCATCAGGAGTTACGATTCATTCAATTATTTATCAGTAAATTATTAACACCTGATTTAGAAAAATGAAAGGCCAGAAAATCAAGAACCACGCGTGCAAGTGTACCATTAACTAAAACACACGCTTTCATCCGCCAACAATTGACTATCTAACACACTCAAAGGTTTCTGGCGAATTTCTGATGGTAAGTACGATCAAAACTATAAAAACGTTTATTTTTCGAAATTAATAATTAAATGAATCATACTACTGGAATTTACATTTACAGGAACATTTTCATTCTTAGAAGGAGTCCAATACAATCTCTGATCTTGACCAACAGTTTAGAACCACCCTATATATTTCCGTCACTTAATGTATTATACAGGATAAACGGCTGTTTCTTACAGCCACCCCTGTTCCAATATCAAAATGATGAATTTACTTCCTATCAAGAACGATTTTAGAACATAGAACATAGAAGAAAACAAAAATATAGAAAAGCAAATCGGATACACAAGATGATATTAATAATGAGAAAAACGAAAGTCAACCAAACTTAGATAACAGCAACCCGAATCATGCAACCTCATCCATCTCAAAAAGAGAAAAATTGTTACAGCTTCATCAAGTAGAGAGTCTGTAGTGGTACAAGAATTGAAAAAGGGAAGAATGTAGGGAACTGCTATTTTAAAAGATATTTTAAGTAGCCAGAAGATGATAGCATAACTTTGTTTTCCGAATTCTTGCTGCTCCAGTATCTAAGTTTTCACCACGTTTAGTAGCAAAATCAAAACTGGAAATAATGAAGGTCATCACACAGCTAGAATTGAAGCATTTGGGAAACGTACCAGATACTCAAATGAACAAAAATACACTCAAATCTTTCAGCAGACCATTAACAAGTGCTTCACACTCTGTCGAATCCCCTCTGTCATATATATTTGAGTAATACATTAGACATTTAGCTCAACGACATGTATTTTATTTTTTATCTTTTTACATACATACACACATACATTTATGTACAATATCCGTAGCCTTTCTACCTTGATGGTGTAAGGCTTCTTTGATTTTCTTGTATAAGGAATTCTTTATTTAAATATGTTTTTGATAGGTACTTATCTTAAGGTAATACATAGTCTTTCGCCTATGGTATGCTAAGTTTTGTATATCACATCTAATAAAGTTAATCCAGCCATTAATCATTGTAAAGCCCGGAATCGCCTAGCATTACAACAGGTCCGTACAACAGCGTATGGCTGTTCGCGTTTGTAAATATCAAGTTAACTCTGTCAATTCCAGTACCTTAACTATGTAACTTAACTGTCTCCGGACGGCCGAGGGAATCGCGTGAGGCTACCTATTGTTCGGGGCCTGGTCCAAGCTCTTTACCGAGCTGCGTGGCCAAGTGCATTCCTGTCCTTGCACACGCGTAGCATTTGGGAGGTAGCGAGTTCGAACCCCACTGCCGACTGCCTTGAATCGGGTTTTTGAGTGGTTATTCCGATTCAACAGAGTTAACCATCTCTTGAAGTAAATACCGGGGCAGGTAATTTTCCACCTATACGCTCTTTATCCTAGTTTATCCACATCCTAGCTGAAGAGGAGTTCTGCCCTCCTAAAAGCGGCCCGCCACCTCATCTCTCCGGGGTGGAATAAAATAACGTTGAATTTCCTTTTTTTCCAGGCTCTTCATACACCGGACTGTCCCTGCCGTGTGTAAGATCTACTGTCTACTTTGTTGCTGGACGTGCTCTTCTGATTCTTTTTTCTTTATAATGGAACTCATCCTTTTGTTAATGTCGTTCCAAATATCTTCCATTTCAAGCATTTCATTAATTAGGTTTTCCTTCGTAATAGGTTCTCCAATTATAATTTCTATTTCATGTATTTCTCTGTTCCACCTATCGCAGTGGAACAGAGTGTGATTCAACGTGTCGACAAGACCACAATATACACAGAGATTATCTTCTCTAAGATGCATCCGCTCTAAACTAAATTCAACTTCGAGCTGCAGTGCGAGTAAACAATAATTTGTACGTGATGCCTGCAGTCTTACGTTTTCATTGGTCAAGGGGCGTGATCTATGCATAGGTTTGTTTTGATTCACTGCAGCTCGAAGTTGAATTTAGTATAGGTATGCGTTGAAACAAACGTGTCCTAACGGTGCTTGTGTTAAATGATAATTTAGTGTCCCGTGTTTGCACATTACACAAGGCCTTAAATCGGGAATCAGGATTCTGGTCTATTCTGCTTTCCTTTCTAACTCTGACCATTTTTATTGCCATTTGTCATATGTGGTTCGTCTAGCATCTTTTTTTGTTATTCTTTCTTTGTTATTCTTTCTTTGTTATTATATAGAATACACTTTTCTTCTGCGACTAATTCGATTAGGGGAAATGCTGCTAGTACATTGATGGCCTCCCCTGAGATTGTCCGGTACCCAGAGCATACCATTAACAGTGTTCTTCTTTGCACTTTAGCTAATGCTAATGCATATTTTCGCCGCATACAGGAGCTTTGAATTAACTACTGACGCTGTGATTCTTCTTTTGCCATAGCTAAAATTGTTCACGTTTGGCATTAATTAGGCAAGTGCAGTGGCGATTGCTTCTGCCGACTTTGCCGCTTTATTTATATGTGTTTTCATCGACATGTTATTGTTGAATTCAACTCCTAAGTATCGCACTGTGTTTCTAACTTCGATCTTCGTTCCTCCAATTTTTAAATTAATGTTCTTGAGTTTTCGACGACCCATTAGGATGACTGCTTCCGTTTTCTCCACTGCTAGTTCTAGTTTCATACATTTAAATTTTTCACTTAAACGGATTAGTGTTATATTAATATTGTTTTCTAAGTCCATCCTATTCTTAGCTGCATCTATGACGGCCAAATCGTCTGCGTAGGCAATTAGAGTTATGCCTTTAGGTTTGGTAATTTCCATAGTATAGGACCGATCACTGATCCTTGTGGAACCTCTTGAGATAAATTTATATGCTTATTGTCAGATATAATCAGCTTTCTTTCATTGAGATAGTCCTATATAATGTTTATTAAATAATCACTGATTTTCTTCTTTTTCATTTGTTCAATAATTTGCCACCAAGGTGCGTAATTAAAGGCGTTTTTTATATCTAAAGCTACCATAACGCAATATTCCCTACTTCTTAGCGATTCCGTATTTGTCTTTTCGGCTATTTTTTTAACTTGTATCATTGCATCGATTGATGATCTACCCGGTCTAAATCCGTATTGGTAGTCGTGTAAACTTCCCTCTTCCTCTGATTCTGCTATGAGTCTGTTACTAAGCATTTTTCCCATAACCTATCCCGTTGTGTTTAAAAGACAAAGTGAGCGATACGTTTGTAGATCCTCTGTTAATTTTTTACTTTCTCCAGCAACACTAGTCCAGCAGTTTCCCAATCGATAAGGAACCTCCCCTGGTTCAGTAGGTCATTATACGAGTATACTTTTAACGCATGTTCGGTACACTCACTTATGACGGTTTCTATTATTTCCATTGTGATTCCGTCCGGTCCTGGAGAGCTTTTGGCATTCAGGTTTCTTTCTGCCAAGAGTAATTCTTCTTTTGTAAATGGGATAACTTCAATTGTCTCATCGTACCCGTTTCCTCTTTCTAATGATGTAATGCGTTCATCGTTAGGGAAGAGCTTAAGGACCTCTTCTTCTCTCTTTTCTGCCATTAGTTCTATTTTCGGGAAAAGATGCAGTTTTTTTGCAGGCAATTCTGTAAGCATCATACCACGGATTGCTATCGAGTTCATGGAAAAGTTTTTGCCATGCTGCGTTTTTTGCTTTGTGTATTGGACCTCCTCAATATGTCTCTTTGATTTACGCATAGAGTTCGTTTTACTCCTCTTTCTTCTAGTGCAGAATTTCTTTTGGCAAAAGTCCTAGTCATTTCCGTCTTGCATTTTATGCACTTTTTTCTCATCTGTTTAATATCGTTATTTCACCAATATATTGGTTTTTTAGTAGATCTTTTGTCTTCGATTTTGCTGTATGTATCATTACATATCTCTTTGATTGAATTACACAATGCCTCGGGCGCAACCGTATTTATATCCAAAGAGTTGAAACGTTTTCTTAAATTTGCTATAAAGTTATCTTTCAGATCTGATTTAAACCGATGTGGCTTTCCGGTCAATACCACGCCGGTCAATTCCACTCCAACAAAAATCACTCCAAACAATAACCACTCCGAACAAAAACCACGCCAGCAAATACCACTCCGTAAAATATCACTCCTGTAAATTACCACTCGGGGTAAAAACCACTCCAACAAATATCACGCCTGTATAATTCCATGTATGTAAATAGAATTTTAAGACGTAATAAGAAAGATAAAATGGTACTGCCAAAATAAAGAAAAATTAAAAATAATGATTTATATGTTATGGCTAATTTGATAAATTTGGTTATTATGCATAATAACAGGAATAATTGAATGAACAGAAAACCTAAAAGGCTTCAATTCCAAATCACTTTTTGTAGACTTGCAGAAATATTTGAAATCTGACGTATTTATGGTGTCAGTAAAATTGTTTCTACCATTTTGTAAAGCTGTCGTTGGGATTAAAACAGTATTCATATTTTTCTGAATATACCGTTTACTGTAATTTGCCAGGAACCCTTTTCCCAGGTTTTGGCGAACAATTCTTTGTAGCTTATTCTTTCTTTTTAACTTACCCATAAGAAATATCTCTTAGTATATTTTGTTGTATGTACCTTGTGTGCCTATGTACGTTTTAGTTCTTAATTTTATATTATTTTATTTATATTATCAGATTCACATTATTATTATTATTATTATTAGTCCATAGACTAAACAAACGAACAAACTTCCCTTCTTCATTTGTTATTTTCTTTTATCTTCGTCGCATCTTGTACAATAAACTTGATCATTTTCGTTCTTATCACGTCTTGAAATATAACTTTTATATGTCGAATATAACGGCGTGATATTTGTTGGAGTGGTTCTTACCCCGAGTGGTAATTTACAGGAGTGATATTTTACGGAGTGGTATTTGCTGGCGTGGTTTTTGTTCGGAGTGGTTATTGTTTGGAGTGATTTTTGTTGGAGTGGAATTGACCGGCGTGGTATTGACCGGCGTGGTAATTGCGGAGTGGTATTGACCGGACACCTCTATATCTACCGTATTTTGATCTATTACGAATTCTATGAACTGGTGGTCACTTACAGACTCTGTCTCTAAGATTTGCCAGTTATTAATGTGTCCTTCTAAGGTCGACTTATATAGTGTAAGATGTATTATTTCCTTTTATTAAAGTAGATCTGTCCCCAGTAATTGTCACCCGTAGATCTAGAGATTCCATCCATTCTAGCAATATTTCGCCTCTTCTATCTTCGATATTGGAACCCCATCTCCAACTTTTAGCGTTAAAGGCCCCGCATATAGTTACCTTGTTTTTTCTCTTCGTGCTATCGTTTCCTAATTTGTTCAGATATATTTCAAAAGTAACACGTATATAGTGTCCAATCAGTTGTTAGTATGCAAATATATCCGTCATCACTACCACTATCATAAATTTTGAGGTTCCTGTTCAGTTTCCGTATTGCCGTGTCCTTTCTTGAACAATGCACCTGTTCATACGCCAACGGCTTCTATGGCTAAAATCCATGAACTCGTTTTCGAATTGTTGAATCATCCGCCCTACTCTCCCATTTAGCCCCGTCTGACTTCCATCTGTTTCCGAACCTTAAAAGATGGTTCGGAGAACAACGATTTTCCAAAGTGGTTCATGCCGTGAACGGTTATTTTGCAGACAAGGAGAAAACATTTTGTAAAAACAGTATGTCGTTGGAACATCGTTGAGCAAAATGTGTAGAGCTCAATGGAGATTATGTTGAAAAATAAATACAAGTTGTTGAAATTTATTCGCATTTTCTTTTCAAAGAACCCACATATTCCTTCCAAGAGTAAGAAACAGCCCGATACGTATTTCAGGAACTTTCTTTAATAAACCGTTTTGGAAAGACAAATATAGCCTACCCTTAATTACTGAAGTATTTTATTCATCGATTGCGGAAATCAGTGACCTTCTGACTTCATCTAAATTACCAAATTTAAAAGTTCGGCCACGACTGAAATTCCAATCCGGGTTGCTTTGGTTCTGCTACCTAATCCATTATGATGCCAGGATTCCTTCCGAAAGACCTATTTTATAATTGTTGAAGATGATTAATTAATATTTCAACAACTAAAGAATTGTATAAATCATACTCGAGTAAACAAACAATACAAAACTAAATGAGATGTGATGTTTAATCATATGTTGATTTGTTATTCTGCTGAAGCTTGAGTGTTATGGAGCGTTAAAACTCACAAAGAGTTTTTGGGCCAACTTGCATAAATTTTAATAGCCCTATTGATCTATTTTTCCTTCCTTCCTCCTTTCCCTATAAAAATAACGGCCGAAATAATCCTAACGGGAAAAACGTTTTAAAAAGCTGGGTTGCGAGTTTATTATACATATAAATAACCAAATCTTTTTTCTGCTTTTATTTAAAGTACTGAAAATATGCGTAGCTGGTTAATATTGTTATTTAATAAAAATCGGAATTGCAGGACGAAGAGGCAGTTATGAGGCGGCGTTTATTTTGAATTTTTTCATAAACTATTTGAATAGAATATAAATAATTTAATGCCCACACAAAAAAACGATACAAACTAATAAATTCCGCGAAGTTTTGTTTAGTGCGGAACGTTACGTGGTGCGTAAAACATATTGAAGCCGTAAAAGTTTTTATATCAACTAAGTCCATTACGAGAACTCAACGCGGTTAGAGGCGATTACTGGTGTATGTAATGTGCTTTTCCGTGATACAATACTGTTATGAGTTCACAAGTGGTGTATAAAGGATAAGAAGCCATCTGGTGGCCACGGTTTTGCGCCCAACCTCGAGGACAGCATCATAAACACCGTTAAAAAATTCAATTTTGTGGAAAAAAGTTTTAAAAAAAGCTTTATAAAGCCGTGCTTTTAACAATCCGTGTACTACAAATGAAATCCTCAATTTCTAAAATCTCCAGATTTCCTTCCGAACGATCCTCGTTTATAGAAAATAATCCTCGAACGAGACGTTTATGATAACGAGAATTGGGGAAGAGGAATTCGAGGATGACTACGAGATAAGGATAATAACAATAATTTTTCTTGTAACTACTTTAATGTAGGAAACGGAGACAGAGTTTCGCAAATTGAAAGAAACTCCAGATAGAAGTCAAATGGTGTATTAAATAATTCTATAAACAGTAACAATATGAACGAAGAAAGGAAATAGAAAGTTTATTTCCCTGGTGGTGAAATACCTTAACCTTTAAGTTTCTCTGCCGGTTCAATTTATATTATAAAACATTCTTACGTATCTACGAGATTTCATTTGCTCCGTCAGGTTCTTTTGGTATTAATTTACTTGTATCAGCTTCAAATCTTATTTCTTTAATTGAATAACTAAAGAATCTTAGTTCTTTGCAAATTTGTAAAGTCAACATTGGATTAAATTGTCTTTGTCGAAATTTAGCAGAAAACTTAAGATACGAGCATACCCAAGAACTTAATTACAAAATCGATCAGATTGAAAGATTAAACCAGTTAAGCACACTAAGCGAAAGTCTTCAAGTACCTACTTTACAAACAGGATCATAGTTTTCTTGTAATTTCATCTAAAGAAAAAAAAATTGGTTTTTGAACATTGTTCTATATCTACAGTGAACCTTGTTTCTGGGTGTCAAACTTTGCCTTTTCATTTCGTGTTCTCGTACACGTCTGGGGAATCCAATCTTTTTCATTCTTTTCGCACGTGTCTGTATTTGTATATCCTTTCTTTGCATGTTTACATTTCGTGTCCTCTGTGTTATCCCTCACAACTTGTTCAATATTGTTATGTGATTCTTAAATGTATCCTTTGTTACAAAATCATTTTTCACTTTCGTAGAAGATACACTAATGTAAATTACTGTATGAAAATGAAGTTTAACTTATACCTGTTTAAGGTGTTTTATACAACCCTCGGTGGTTCCACTAACTGTAACGAACTCATTTACATAGCCAACTACACAACATGAATATTGGCTGTGAGGAGTTTTATGACACAAAGCTTGAACTAACTTAACTTAACAAACATTAACGCGATTTCCATAGAATTTGCATGATAAATAAACAAACATTAAGAATGGTTTTAAAAAAATTATACATATTAAAGTCAGGCCAATAAAATTAAACTAATTAGAACATCCCAATACACAGAAACAGGTGGACTTTCATTTAAAATTCTAAGGAACACCACTACAAGAAAGGATCTGGCTTCTTAAGGAGAAGTTACTTCCACGATGGTACTAATTATAAAGATTACTTAATAAGTGAATTCTTTTATATAAGTAAAAGGGTTCTAAGGATAAAGGCACTGCTTTACTGTGCCGCATTGCATAGTTCTTCTATAGTGTGTGTATCGTTTATCTATAGTGACCATTTGGAGTAACTTGACATCTGTTCAGGAATTGTTGCCGTGTATGCTTTGGCGAGAGACTTAAATACCAAATTCTATTTTAAAAAATTAGCAATTCGCACAGTTTGTATAAAATGTATTCACGGACTATTACCCCTTCACTGGTCTATATCGTGAATCTGTACGAAGTTTTTTGTACAAGAAATTCAAATGATCTACAGAACAAAACTAAAAACGACCTTAATCAGAAGTCCGTCTTTCGGACAGAACAATAAAACTTAAATAAAAAATAAACTCTAGATCCACTGTAACATTTGCATTTGACAACACTTTCTTTAAACAGATAATGGCAAACTAGTGAAAACTAGAGTAAAAGTAAGATACACGAGACTCCGGAAGATCGAACACACTGTTAAAATTTGAGATTGTGGTTGTAAGCATCATCAAATAAAATAGGTATTTATGCGATAAATGAGCAAAGCACTAGTTTTTTGAATGAGCAGAAAGTCTGTGAGTTTTTACTCTCTTGTTCTACCACAGTAAGAATTTGTACGATTTTAAAGAAATTGGAAACGGCATTTTGAAAAATGAGTATGATAGTTGTCATCTATCTACTTGTTAATTTAGTGACAAAATATCACGTAAAGTTCAACTTCTCACTTTTAAAAATAATGATAGTTTTACTTTACTCGCTGTTAAAAAAACATTTTTATTGGAAGACGTTTCAAGTAGAAAAGGAATTATCTGACTCGATTCGAGGAAAACATTCCACCAAATCCTACCCAACGAAATAACAATTCCATCGTAATCATTCGAAACGAAACGAAGCCTCCTAGCACCGAGTCCAGAATGCATTATGAAATGGGAATGATATAGAATGGTTTCGTTTTCACTCCGTAAGATTATATTCATCATTTTAGCCTTGATTTGTCCGTTCTTGAACATAGGCCTGCTCTAACTGAAACCATGGGCATCGATTGTCCACCTGCGATCGTCGGCCCATCTCGTTGGTAGCCTTCCTTGATGACGCTTTTTAAGGTTCTATGTACGTACAATGTGTCCTGCCCACTTACATACATTTAGCTCCTACTATCATTTCAATGGAATCTGCTACTTTCGCGTATCCATCTGTTTCTCTTTTTATCTGCGAGTTTTATACCTATACAACTTCATTCACCTTAAAGATAGAGTGGATGTAAACAAATACATGCGCTGTTCACGTGGCTTAAAACAGCAGGGTAGTATAATAGGAACACAAGAACGCAAGAACGTTCGTAAAGATTTGCATACAAATCAGTATAGCAAAACATATTTAAAAACCCATTTCAATAAATTAACAAAATAAAAACAAGTTTTAAATAATGTTAATAATAAAATAATAAGAGCAAATGAGCAAAATAATTTGAAGCCGGACATGGACTGATATCAACGACGTGTAATTCCCGGTTGCAGCGGTTAGGGTTCACCCAATCGCAAAATGCAGCACAGTACTGATCATGCATTGATCACGCAGCTGTCATTGTTTACATCCACTCTATCTTTAAGTTGAATGAAGTATAGTATGCCCCTTTTAGTTGATCCTAATTTCAATGTAATTCCTTTTGTAAACGCTCTTGTTTCTGTACCATATGCGAAAACACTCTACCCTTAAGGTACAACGAAACATTACCTTTAAACACATGTTTGAGCCTACCATACGCTACCCATGCCATGGCTATGCAACGATCGCCCTCTGCGGTTTGGTTATCTTTTCCGAGTGATATTTTGTGCCCAAGGTCTATGTAATAGTGTCACGTAGGGTTTTTACGTTTATTTAGTATTTAATATAACTTATGAACTTTAAGGGCTTAAGTAGCTTTCCTAATTTTTTGGTAGAGACTTGACACTTACATGACTTTTGAACCACTTGGCTGTGCGAGAGATTTAATAAAAGGCTTAGCCAACCAACATTTGTTTATTACATTACGACTCCACCTTAACATTTATCCTTGCAATATCAATCCTCTTTTACATTGAACGAATTCGTTACATTTAAGACCAAATTAACTTATCTACGTTGAACATTACTCAACCTTAACACCAGGACAATTACGGTTAACCCGCATTTAAATTATTTATAGTTATTTGAAGTCCGCTTATTTTCATACAATTGCGACATTGAATTAATTACATATTAGTTAATCCGCACTTACAATTTCCCGAGTTCACTTTAATATTTTAAATAAACTTACATGATTACAAACATCATTCTATTGGATCTCGACTCTATCAGTATATAGTTCAGTGGCATCTTCTTATTGGGAGGAAATCTAACACTCTCTTCTTAGGCCGTAATCTGAGCTATATATCGAGATACTCGATCCCCACTTAATTCTCTAATATTAAGTCTTTGTCTTACATATTTTAGCTCGTCAGCATTTCTTTACCGTGTGAAACTGCTATAAAGCACGATTCTGATGTCATCTTTCATCCGTCTCTGTCTCTTCAATTGCACGCGGTAGAGAAAACGACCTTGTCTCGTGTTATTGGTCATTTGACGCGTTTGACGTTATCTTAACTTTTAGTTTGAATATGAATTTGCTGTTAACTTGAATTAGATTTAATTCGTTTTAGCATTACTTAATATTTTGAATATTTTGCCTAATTGACTTTGTCACATTAGTTCAAAATTACATTATATTACAAGTGAAGAATTGAAACGGCAATCCAGGGCGTGTGCATGCCCATCTGGGCTTTGAAGAACAAAAAAAGTAAAACTTACTTTATACCAAATCTTAGATACAGCAGTGAAATTGCTGCTAAAAGCAGGGCAAATTTTTACAACCCCAATTTTTTTTATAAGTATTCAAATTTTATGTCTTTTGCAAAATGAAATAAAGTGAAATTTTTCTGAACCGATTGTTGATTGTTTTTTACCCAAATCTTGCTTCTGTTAAAATTTTGCGCTAGAAGCGTTCGCTTCTTCTGCTCCAATACTGTCTGTAGTAACAACTTAGCGTTAGCTAATTTAGTTGCATAAAAGACCTACCTGTTGTTTATAGTTATAACAGTTGAGACCTCTCTGCGAGTTATAGGAACGATGTCGTTTCAGGATCTTTTGAAGGTGGTCCTCTCTCTTTTTAGCATGAACAACATAATGATATGAAATGAGACGCGGCTACCTCCAGCAATGCTGTCTGTCTCACAATTTGCAGATTCGTTCGTTTTGTTGGTAAAAGTACTACTGAATTAATTTTAAGGTTATGGTTCAAGTAGTACCAACGTTTTCCTTTATAAATTTGTTTGTTAGGTGCATAAATTGATTTTGCAATTATAAAACAATTATATCAAGCCAATGAACTGGTATTTTAGGAATGTTTGTAAGAATAGTTGTACAAAAGAAAAGTAAATTTAGGAATCAGTCAGTCAAAATACTACAACACCCTGTTTAAAACGCATCATATAAACAAATTGTGCTGCACCAAATGCAGCACATTTCTACCTTTCCCGTTGCCTTTATTTTGGACTTCGGGCCCCGTCGTAACACAGCAATGTCTACCGCATAAGCAGATATTGAATCACAAGAACAAAATAAGACAGCTGTTTCGTGAACGTTGCATAGCGGCTTCGTATTAACTAATCATTTGGTTAACTGGCTCAACAATTTGCATAGGTTTAACTTTAAAAAACCGCTAGAATAGGCTGTGAATTATTCTATTTTATTAATAGATAATTTATTGTTTTAATAATAATCTCCCTTTTGGCGGTTTGCACTACTCCAGAGAAGACTTACTAGGTAGAACACTTCGGTGGTTTGTCATTGACTTCCGAGGAAAACGGTCAGGTGTTTTCGGTGTATTTGTGGCCTTGGGAATCCAACCCAGCCCAGTCTTGATCTCAGTGATCAAACGTGCACTGAACCAACTGAGCCAAGACCGCGATTGTTCCTACATAACGTCTGTATTAAGAAAATAACAGACTATTAAATTTCCATAAGATAAACAAACCTAACAAATGAAATAAACCATGGCCTACTCTTAGTGAATGCATTATAACACATTAATGGCGTTTATTTATATACAAGCATGCTACAAATTTTAAAAATGGGAAATGTGAATCCACTCATATCTTATTTAACCTGTAGTTTCTTTTAACTTACATTGTATTCCCTATTTAAAGAAATTTGAAATGTATATACCTAACTTTAATTCTAGGGTGCTGTTCACTTTTGATAAATTATGTGTTTTGGTGTTAAATTTTCTGTAACTATTATAGTGTTGTGAGTTGTGAGGTATCTAAAAAATAAAAATTTCAGAAATCCGCTAAAGTTAACAAAGTATGGCAATAGAAAACAACAACGTCAATTTATTGATATGAAATATCAATAATGCTTGTTGAATGTGACAAAGTCTCTAATGATAATTAATTATTTACAGAACATTTCAAGAAGGGAAACCTGGAAGTTCATGTTAACGCAGACCATAACCTAAGAAGCTTTCAGAAGCTTTCTACAGCTTCAAAACTAATTTTTTAACCTACAAACTAATGAACTAACTATGATGCTCATAACATCATTGGATAAATGGGTTGTATTTTTAACGTTCCTGTTGACTTTCAATTTATTAAAAATTTTACAGTTATATTCATTCACAATATTATGTACTTCCTAAAATGGTTTTTGTAAATCGTTTTCCAATTCGGTGACCATCAGCCATAGGCGAAATATATGGTATTGATATGTATATTTCTCTTTGGTGGGATTTCTGTTGGCGTTTGCTTTTTCCGCTTTTTCCACGTGGCATTAATGTAAACGCCAAATCTCCCGTTCGTGTTGAATTCCAGTTTTACACTTTTGATGCACGGCTAATTATTAAATTAAGCTAATAATTCATATTGAGCCACTTTTGGCACCCATATGTTAGCTTCCGCCTATTAATTAAGTAATTAATTAAATCAGATAAAGAACGATTCATTTTTTTAAATTATTTTATTGCTAATAAGCAGAGCGCGGAAAAGTATGCACTATAAAATCGAGAAATATGCATTTTATATGCGGTTAAAATTAAGCAAAATATGCTCCTTCATATGCAATTATAGTCATTATAGACAAATATATGCTGTCACTACCTAAAAATCGACACTATATATGCACTGAAAAATCGCATACGAAATTTAAATATTTATTTCAATTTCTATATTCATACAAAACCACAAAAATAGGTATTCAATATAAAAATACAAATTAGTGGTACTTATACATAAATTTGCAGGTCGCAATAAAATGTTGTTATTACGACCTGCGCACAAAATTCCCGAGACCAAAAATATGAATAAAATTTTTTAATTGTGACCTGGGAGACAGAATTATGCAATTAAGATACTCGAAATCAGTTAAATATGCATGGATGTGCATTTATGCGCTATTCCCTCAACATATGCATAAATATGCAAAATAAAATTTGCATAAATGGAATCCTTACGATGTGATTCGGATAGATAACCAGAAAATTTTATTATGCATATAAGCACAATTACATGCAAATGCATATTTTTCCGCGCTCTGCTAATAAGGAATTAATAATAATTATTATAATGAAATTTATTTGTAAGTAAGTAAATTAATTTCTTAATGGCTTACACAAGATTTACAATTATGTTATGCTTTCATGAAAATTTCGTCCTAGTAAGTAATTTATATTATAATAAAGTAGTTACATTCTGAGTTGCTCTATTTTCATCATTTTGTTGCATTCCTGTTAGTTTCCGTAATACGAAGTGTTTATCTAGCAAAACTACAGCAAATTCGTATCCGTCCGCTCTGTAGAGCATAATCGTAATTGTTCCTTTTAATGTAAATAACTTGGGTGTTGGCGACGAAATTGTGAAATAAAACTATCCGCATTCCTATGAAAATAAGATGATTTAAGAGATCAAATTAAACTGACTAGATACTTTTGCTGTTCCGCTTACTTGGCTGCAGAAAATGAATTTAAATTTGCTTTCTGTGTTATTATTTTTTTGCTTTCATGATTAGTTGTCGTTTACTGTAGTTTGCAAATAAAAAGATAACAATCAAAAAATCCAAGCAAACCCATTTTATGTGCAGAAACAGAGCAAAATGGGATAATTTTATTATTCAGGTGTTTAATGTATTTACAGCCTTAAACCAAAGAGCAGTATATGCTCTTTGCTTAAACCCTTCATTGTGGAGGCTGGTGCATTAACGCACATTGCATTACGCAGTGGTGGCTTGAAGTTTTCAGTATTGAAGGGCCGACGAATTCATGAAAAATGGGTATGTCTAGAGTTACCAGACATTCCGATTTTTTAACGTTTGTTCTAAGCCCCGATTCCAAATAAATAATGACGCACAAATCTAGATTTTGAAAGAATTTTTATTTCAAAACTTTGCCACAAATCTTATAAGGTAAAATAATTTGTTTTTAGTTGTAGCATAACTCAAGATATACGCATTTTATATGAGATAGATAAAGTGATTTACTTGGTGGTGCCCAAATAACTCGTTAAGATATCTGTAGTGAGTTTCACACTTAAATATATCCCCAAAGTTACACCTCTACAACGGGAGATTTTAGAATCGCCCCTTGAACTTCCAACTCATAAAATTCATTTTATGTACAGGTCAGCAAAACATGAACAATAACTTGTGCTTCCAACTGATGGTATTTGGTTTTCGTTGTGCAACGCACTGCCATATCTATACAGCCTACATTAATAAAAGCCAAGAAACGGAACCTATGATCTAGTTTTCTCGAAATCTGTAAAAGCACACTAAGGGTGGCTAAAGCTTTGGTTTCCTAGGAAGCGGTGCCGCCATTTAACGGCCGTAAAAATACGGTGGGTGACGTCAGAAAAACGGTGAAAAAATACGGCCGTTGCGAATTATTCCGAACTGTTATGTGTATTTTGACTGGACTATATACACAAGACACACCGCCAAAAAACGTTGCTGAACTGATTCGTACCGTACTGGCCCACCGCTCCAGATGAGACGGCACCGCTCTATTACGTTGGGTGTGCGCTACCGCTCTTTTGGAAAACACTTCGCTTAAAAAACACGACACCGTTTTTCGTGACGTCACCCACCGTACTTTTACGGCCGCTAAATGACGGCACCGCTTCCTAGGAAACCAAAGCTTAAGAGTTGCCGAAATATGCATTTACTTTATTAGAGTTTTGGCTTGATAGGGCTTTTTGACGTTAGACCCTGCATAAGGCTGATAATTCTTTGAGTTGGAAAGGTTCAAATAATATGTCGTCATACGAGTAACCAAGAAAATGGAAGATATTACTTTTGCTACTATGCAAAGTATTTTTTTCGTCGTAATGTAGGAGTATCACAATATTTACATAGCAAGGGCGTAAACAAGCTGTTTTTAGCAAACAGCTTAAATATTATAGAATGAGGGGCAAAGCACCGAGTGCTATAACATGCTATGGACCAACAGCAACTTCATAAAAAATTTAAACAAAAAAGAAGCTGAGTTAAACAGACAAATAAACCTCGGCTGTAATGCATTTGGAAATCTGTCGCACATTTTGAAATCAAGCTGAAAACAAACATTTTTAATACATGCGTACTACCAGGTCTTACATATGGAGTGGAAACTATGACATTCACCAACAGAATTACCGAAAAACTGTTGAAAACATAAAGAGCGATGGAAAGAATAATGCTAAATGCAAAGTGTCTGAAAATGAAATACATCTAGTATGCTTTAAATTTCCCATATAAAATAAAATATTCCGCTCTCGCGCAATGCTATTATGCCAGTAGACGGAAGTATTAACTGTCCTGATCGAAAATATGTCTCAATAATAAACACGTTTGTGTACACACAAACAAATTTCAAATGTAACTAGGTGTAATTCTTCTTAAGACACCCGTTATAAGATTACGAGACAAAAATAAACTAATGAGTGCTACACTTAATAGAAGTGACAGATATAGTAGAAAAAATAGCAGATCAAAAATGAAGTTGGGCTGGGATTACAAACGAACCATGCACCAACCGACTGCTATATTGTAGACCGTGCCTAGGTAAACGAAGCAAAGGCCGCCCAATAAAGAGATGGTCCGATGACATTGCAAGCATAGCAGGGAAGTACTGGATAAAACTGGCACGCGACATGGAAGGAAACGGAAAGAGGGGTACTACGAGCCTCGTATATTCAAAAATTATGAGAAAAAGCCTGAAAAGAAGAAGAAGAATAGCAATAAAAATGAACAAGATAAAACTTAGAATACAATCAGTAAAGAAATTTTAAAATCATCCAAAACCGCACTCTGCCGATTTTCTTCCCTTTGAAATTCTGGGCTTTATCAATTGTCTTCGTGGATAAGGCCTTACTTAGTATTTTATAAGGGAAAAAAACCTGTCTTCAACATAATAACTAGTAAGGAAAAGGTAAAGAATTTGGTTCTCCTGGTAGATTAAAGTCTTGGCAGACCTAACTGACCCTGCATTAAAGCTTTTCCAAAATTACTTTCACATAGCACTCTGTCGCCAGTGTTACGTCCTTGCTCATCCACGACTGTTGTTAAGAAAAATCCGTCGGCGTCAGTTGTTGCTAATAACACAATTGAAAAAAATGTTTATAATTGTATAACACAGAACCAGAGTGAGATGGAGCTTTGATTCTTATATGCTTCCCATCCAAACTTCCCACGCAGTTTGGCAATATCCAAAAATTATAATAACGATTAGCCACTTCTTCGCATCTTTGTTGGGTTGATTGGGATTGGGATTGGGAAACTTGGGTTGCAGAATATTCGATATAACTGATTATGTTGTAACTACTACATTTGGAATAGAAGTGACCTTGCAAAAAAAAATCCAGTATCAGATTGTAAAGAAAGATGAAAAACCTAAGGGTGTGTTATTTATACTCACCACTTAAAATAAAGAAAACTTTTATCTGGCTTTGGCGCCAAAGTTAAGTCGTATTATCTAACTCCTAACTTTTTTAGAACCATCGCAAAATAGCGAAAACAAAGTGGCAATATCTCTAGCGTTTTATCTAAATCAAAATCAAATTCCCAAATGATCGATGAAGATGAAAACATCCAGTCTCCATCATTGGAAATATCAATATAAATTGAAGAAGAAAAAGCTCCAAGGGGAAAGCAAAAAAGTTTCAAAAACTACAGTATCTACAGAGGGAGTTAGTAAGTCGGTAACTCACCTTTTTAATTCGCAAATGAATCTCGTAGTTAGATTGCCAGTTCGAAACGAACCCGAAAACCCCGA
This sequence comes from Melanotus villosus, assembly GCA_963082815.1. Classification (NCBI taxonomy): domain Eukaryota; kingdom Metazoa; phylum Arthropoda; class Insecta; order Coleoptera; family Elateridae; genus Melanotus; species Melanotus villosus. The sequence goes on along the minus strand of OY720419.1, from coordinate 96,041,834 downwards.
CTTATCTTTTTTTGAGTTTTCTTCCTAACATGGCAGAAGTGAGTACTGAACAGAAAAGAAGATTTAAATAGCAATTCTGATTCTAACACAAACATTTTTGATTGAAGGGAAACAATATCTTCCATGCGCCATGGCTTTCTCCACTCATACTAACGCATGTAGTTCGGGGACTACCCAAAGAACAAATTATACCGATACTTCATGCAACTGGTTGATACAGTCAATTAATGAAACCCAAGGTAACTTTCAGTCTAAGCAAGCATCTACAACAAACGTACACGCATTTAAGTTCTTTGGTTTATATGGTAATTGTTCACTAGCCGCAGGTCGGCATAAACTTATTACTTTCGGCCGCTGATAAGGTTTTTACCTACCTACAATCCAGATAATCCCGCTACTTTCTGACGAATAGGTTTAATACTTTCTTCGCGGTTCCAATCTCATGTTTTTAAAGTATGAGTGAAATGATCACATCCTATTTACATTTATTCACATTGCCCATGTATTGGAGAGAAACACAGAAAACCTCATTTAGGGAATAAAATCAGTGATCACCTTATAGTTTTAGCAATGCATAAAAATGTGGCTGTATAAATTAAGTTTTCTGCACATGAACAGTGTGGATAAGCGTGAACATCCCGTGATCTCTCCAGTGGTTCGGCAGTCGAAATAAAGACCGAACGCCAAGCAACAGAACACCAAAACCAGTATTAAAGTATAAGCCAATAATAGAAGAACATACTTATATAAGAAGAACATATATAAGAAGAACATATATAAGAAGACCACAAATAAATTAATGTCGCAGTCTAATCCATAAAGTGCAAAAAAAGAAGACTTACAAGAGTTATTATTTTCAACATCCAACTATAAAATATACCAAATCAAATTACATCAGCGCACAATAAGCTTCGTCTTTGTCATTTATTTCATATTTCCTAAAACAGTCATCAGATTATTAGCTGATTTACTTAAGTGATGCAAGCGTTAACATTGTATCGCCTCAAACCCAAGTTACTGTTGAACGTTAGACGAAGTTTGCTTTAATTATTAATTTGCAGCGGATTATCTGTATATTTAATCCTCATAAGCCTCATATATTAATTATAACCTACAGTGATCTATGTTACCGGTGTGTTAATAAATTATCTCTTTGATTATTCTCAAACTGTTCACATTTAACACTGGCTTACCTTTTATTTTATTATAACTGTAAAGCTGGCTCTATGCAAATTGCATTTATTGTTTAATCTGTGCAACTGAGTTTTTGAATATGAACAAATTGGGATATTTTAGATTTCATTTTTAATATTTTACATATATTAGCCACTCCTTACATTTTTTGTATACAATATGCTAAACAAGCTTACTTTAAAAAAATGTATTATTTCATATTTTTTAAATATGCGGAAGTTTGAAGATTTTCCTTACACATTTATCTAGTTAAGGATTAAGTTTTCTTAGAAAGTTGTATTGAATAAAGCATCTTGTCTCTCGTATACAGCGTCATTATAAATGATTACAGTCGAAATAGGCGGTGCCCGTGGTAATGAAATTTTGCCGCTTTATACAAATATAATTATAGTGCAGGGATTTTTGTAGTGATTTTTATTTTCCAAGTGAACTGTCAATTGTCACTCGTATGTCATTTACTGTATTTACTGTGTTTTTGAGTAGTAATTGCATTTTGTGTTAGTTTGCCTGTTGATTTCGCCCTTCCTTAAAAGTCTATGTGAATAAAATCAGTCTTTATTAAGACTACTGCTGATTCCAGAGTGTTAATAGGTAAGTATAATTAAAGGCAGTCATAGAAATTTTAATAAGCAAAAAGCAATATTTTAGGTTTAAATTTGTATAATGGTATACTCTTTAGAACAGATCACCTTTATTATTAAATCTTACTATCGAAACGGTGTATTAAATGAATTTTTTATTTATTATTATTATTTTTGTGGAGCAGGAACAAGAAAATTTACATTTAGATTTACGGCCTACTTCGACTACAATCATTTATAATGACGCTGTATATTGCTAATTATAAGGATTAAAATATAGCAATCCTAGGCACTAATTTTAAGGCAGTTTAAAACGAAAATTAAAAGTAGATACGTTTAACATAATAATTTAAAATACCAACCACCCGTGCTTATTTACGAAAATCTAGAAGTTACCAGTGTGTTGGTAAGGGAAACACATAATTTTAGTTTTTATTGCAAGTTTTAGATGTTTATTCGTCAAAGTGGCCACTTGAAAGTTGTACTGAATCAGCGTGCAGTGCTTTCAGTTACTTTAAAAATGTCAAAAATTATTGTTTGAATAAAACCTTATCCAGAACTCCCGTTAGAGAGCGATACGGTGTTTTGCAAAACCAGCGAGTATTTATTTTTCTCTCTTTTTTTAATTGGTACCAAGTAAATCTTCATTATTTGGGTTAAAAGAATATCTTCCAGGTTGAGATCGCCTCTTTTTTGAGAAGGAAGAACTCAATGTTTCATCTGCTTTCTTAAGGAGCTTCGTCGAGGAAAAAGGAACACTGATGAAGCCCCTTAAGAAAGCTGTGTTGTGAGTCAAAAATGACTCGGTCCCAACCCGGAATCCGTATTTTTCAACACTGACACTGAGCGTGGAAGTCTTCGAATTCACTTCATTATTTGCTTTTAAACATTGGCTACTTTTTTGTGAGTGAATTTCAACTTTAATTTTTATTCTGTGTTCTAGCGATATTTTGATTTTATTGAAATAATTAATTGGTAACTACAGTTATAATTCGCCTAATAATAGTTAGTTATTGAACATCAGAGATATCTGCATGTGGAAAGAAATATTTAATTGACCACCATTGTGGTACCTACTCCGTTACACAAGAAGAACTACGAAAAAGCCAAATCGTCTGGAATGTGCCAGATATCAACGTTGTAATCTGTTGCCCTTAAACACTATGAAATATAGAAAGAGGGGTACTTTAATTTGGAATTATGTAAAGCTTTGGTTTCATTCAATATTCCCATAAACAAATTGAGTAATCCAGCTATTAAGGGAGTTTTGGAAAAATATTATAAAAAATTGTTCCTGATCAAACCACCCTTAAAAAAATATATGTACTTATGTACATAGAAACCATGACCAATATTTAGAAAATTGTACAATTTTTTATATATTGTTGTTGACGCAACCTGGTGTTTGCAGTAGAGACATAGCAAATTTAATGTTTATTATATGAATACGTAAATTATGTGACAATCGCAAGATTTATGCAAGAAAGGTTAAGTAATCAATTTTTACCACAAAAAATTCCATCTGATGAAATAACTGCCTTACATAATAAAAGGGGCTCAACATTTAGGCATTTTTTATCCAAATTTAAACTAAATATATTTGGCTCATTGATTAAATAGAGAGGCAGTGGAAATTATGGTATAAATTTCCTTTAGTTAATGATTTTATAAATAATGTAAAAAAGTTCAATTATATAAAAAATATTTGTCTGTCACCAAAACTTCTAATAACTGGATGATGTACACGGTTAGAAACGGCTATATTTTATTCGGGGCATTTTGGGGGTATAAAAGGGGTAGTGTCAGCAGTAGCGCGTTTACCTATGGGCTTATGGGGCTTGAGCCCTAGGGCGCCGGGCGTGAGAGGGCGCCGGACGTCAGGGGGCGCCCACCGTGACGTACAATTGGGCAAAAGTTTTTTGAAGTGAAACTTCTTCTGAGCGCGAGGTCGAAGGTTCGATTCTCGGACGAGCGGATTTTTTTTTAGCTCTATCTATAAATGTGATCAAAACAATGCAACGTGCAAAATTCTCTGTCTTTCCACAACACGAGTGGCGCGCGTATCCCCCACCAACACTGTACGCGCCGCCTCACGGCCTTCATCGACTCTCCCGCCAAGCGTCACCGAACAACTCGTCAAAATAAAAAATAAACAAATAAACACGCTCACGAAGTGTGTGTGGTGAAGAAAGTGCATAGTGCGCCGTGTATTTCATGTTCATCCTCTATCACTGACAATAGTCAGTTCTCAGTTGTTTAGCTTGTTATATCTGTTCTAAATTTTTCCAAAATGTATAAAAAGTTGAGTGGTGGTGCAAGAAGAAAATTGAATGCAGAAAAAGTTCAAAAACAACAAGAAGTACTTGAGAAAGTGCCAAAAATAAATATTTTCTTTGCACAAAAACAAGATAATGAATCTGATGAAGCTAAAAGCTCAAGTAATATTGTCGAAACGTAATTTTCTATTAAGTTCTTATTGCACTAGTATTATTAATGTAATACCGGGTTAAATGAGACTTGACGTTCATTTATTGTTTCTTTATTATTTTTAAGATATGACCAGTTGCCCTTCTGAAAGAAGCGGACAAAATGGACGAAAACTGTACAAAAGCTCATAAGTTCTATAACCGTTTTTATCCGAATTTACGACCTTTTCTACGGTTTTGTCCATTTCGTCTGCTATTTTAAGTATGGTAGGGCGCTTGAAGATCATAAGCCCCTGGGCGCTGATTTTGTAAACGCGGCACTGAGTGTCAGACTTGTCCGATAGCTTCAATCGTTTACTACTAGTTAATTCACAGTTGAGCCAACATTTAGCTTATGTTAAAAATTATTTTAGCGTATTTTTGAAACTACTTTTAGAACTGAAAATACAAGAAATTTCTCTAGTCTACTCAGGAAAATTAATAGAATTTTGAAAAACACATAAACAGTTTAAACGGAAATTGGAAAATGCATTTCAAGAAAGTTGAACCAAGTTTTATAGAAAAACTAGAGCTTTCAAATTCTAAAAATGTTTCATTGATTTTGGATGAAGAATTTATTACAGATTTGAAAATAGGTCCGGGTATTTTATCAGCCCTTTTAGATGCATCCATTACACCTGCTGAAGCAGAGAGAAGTTTCTTTGCTTATGAATTAAATTTTAGCGACAGAAGACAAGTACTTCTTGCCGATAGCATGGAAAAATATCTTATTGTTAGTTCCTACAAGGCTGTTCATAACTGTAATTAAATAAAATATATATCTAATTGTAAGAATACTTAATCAAAATGTTACAATCTAAAAATTATATGTATCAAAATATTTAATTAATTTATTTAATATTCCAATTTCATTTAGTACATGTCCTGCGCATAGTTTTCCCATGTTTCTTGCATAAAATTCACCTATAATTATAAATATAGTTTTCCACGTTGCTTAACTTTTAAATACATTAAATTTAAAAATGTATGCAAATTATTATAAACTTGTAGTATAATATTTAGAAGTGGCACAGCTTTTTCATTGCTGTCACATATCTTTTTTTAGCTTTTCCCATAATATGACATGTAACACACTCAATACCGTCAGTATTCCATCTTGTATTTAATTTGGGTTCAAAAGTTGGGGACCTGTACGCTTTTACTTTGAAAGGATAATTTACTTTGACTCAGCACTGGTGGAGCACTTACAATTTCATAAAAAGAACATGCATGTAAGCGACATACTCTCAGAGGAATAAACGTCGACCTGACACATTTTAAATTTAAATTTTGACATACCTAAAGCCAGATGTGTGCTGTTATGTATCATTTCCCTTGAAAATATCTTTTAAAATGCACACGCATAATGACAGAAAAACATTTTTTAAATATATTCAAGGACGGAAGTTTGTACTTTTGGCTTTTGTTGTTTCTTATGTTAAAATACACCAGTTTGTTGTAATTCAAATTACATCTCGTTCGCAAACATCTTAAAGTCGTTCTGTTCGAGTCTTAACAGTCGTCTGGCTTAAAACAACAGTACAAGGCTTGTTCAACGCAGAACGACCCAATTAAAACCTACCATCAAGAAAATTGTAAAGAAACATTAAGTTGTGTAACGTGTTGAAGCAGGGGTCGTTTTTAATTTTCTCGCAACTCTAATGACGCCACCAGCTTTTGACCGAGGATAATTGGGTCGTCCTGTGCAAAAAAAAAATATAGGCTGACAGCCGCTGATCTTTTCTACGTTCGTCTAAAAATCCACCTCAATTATGGCAACGCATTGCTTGTTACATTTTGAAAAGAAAATAAATTAAAAACATACTCACTAATGACGTACATGTACCCAGTTTCGATGTTTGTGTAGAAATTAGGTGAATCAGTGGAAACTTCACATCTGTACCTGCCGGTAATACTCGACTGAACGTTTCTGAGCACGACCTTGTTAGGACTCGAATTGCTCAACTAAAAACATATTTGTTCCGTCAATTTTAAGTCGATAACAGCGCCGTCTTTTCGTCAGATTGGTCATATCTCTACTTACATCTACGTTGATACCGGGAAGAGGAAACACTTGAGTGTTCGGGAGCTCCTTGGGGAGATAGCGGTAAAACTCGCTCTGTCCCTTGTACCATTTAACCGTATATAACGGTTCACCTTCCAGATTGTAACGGCAGTGAAGGGCTACAGTATCACCAACGACCACAGCTTGAGGCACCGTCACTGACACGTCTTTTAACGCCCAAGAATCTGGAAAAAAAAGGTCAGAATCAGAATTCATTAGGGTTTGGGGCATGAAAATAATTCTACTGATACTTTTGTTATTTACGAAGAAAAACCATAATTGTAGCCATCCCTTATTCGTGTACTTGATTTATATAATTTGGAATTTTAATATGTTTACGAGTATAAGTAGATGCATAAAGTTATGATTAAATATGCTTTTACTGGTTTAATTTGACACATGGCTTAAAAAGTATTATTTTTTAGTGCAATCTGTTATATTTCTTTCAATTTTGGTTATTAATAAATGAGGAAGAACCTTCGCTAGATCTGGTTATTACAGATTTATTGATTTCGATGATAAGCTTTAGTTATAAAATTGTTTCTAACTCAACTAAACGTCCTTTTTTGCAATTACTGGGGTACTTTACTGAATACAGAAAAAATATAAACAGACCAAAAAAGGTCCGCGAATACACACCCTTCTGTAAAAATGTTCGTTTTTGTACAATACAATTAAAAATGTTTAATGTACTCAGACTCAGTCAAATGATCAACTGTTTTCAATGTATCAAGCCGGGATAGGTACTGTAGAGTTACAGTACACCGGCTTGACACATCGCGTAAATAATACTACAAATCAGACCCTTGTTAATGCCCATAATTTTGTTTAATTCTGTTTACTACCTAAAAAGTAAAAACCGAAGTGACTTCTACATATGTGCTTTGAAATAGAGCACCCCATATTAGATATTCGGATAGAACATTAAATATCCCTTCTAGTAATGTATCATTTCAGAATAGTACTAAAGCTTCAATTTAAAAAAGGACAATAATTTAAAACTTAAAGTTAGAAAAAAACACAAGTTACTACAAATCATAAAACTTTCGTGAAATCGAAAAAAGTGTGATTACAGTAGGCCTTGAGAAAGGCATTCAGAAGGCAACATCAAGTTATACTTGACAGGTGACAAAAGTTTAAATGATTTTCTGTTGTTAACAAATGTAATGCGATAGTTTGCGTATGTATTGGTATATCTGTTTTCTACAGAACCGGATTGTTTTGTTTTCTACGTACTGTCTTGTTTTATTTTGAACGTTAGAAACCCGGTAAGAAACCATAATATTATTGTAAACGAACACGTCATCGTAAAAAACCTTACTGATAGTGAACACTCAGAACACCCTAAAAGTTTTTACGTATTCTAGAATAAGCAGCGATCACATACGTATACAAGAATTACACTGGGCGAGGGGTTAAGTTGAATAAAATATCGGTGATATAGATAAATATTTAAAGTTTAAAGGGAAGGATTAGCACAGAAGTATTTCCCATAGTCACCCAAAGACACAACGAAGAAGAACTCAGTCTAAATAGTGACACAATAATACAATTATGTGCACTTAATCAACAACACCTACATCTCACACAAATCACAGTGCAAATACCGATGGAGTTCTGGAGGTCAACAATCTGTGATTGACTACATACATAACTACAAATAGATCAGAAAAATCCGAACAAATCATAGACGTGCGAGCCTTAACATCGCCCAACGTGGGCTTTGATCATAAGATGGTACTCTACAAAAGTAGACTAGAAATCAATTGAACAGCCTTTAGGTCCCGAGTTGCGGTAGCTAGATACCCCCCCCCCCCCCACAGTCTAGTACGATCAGGAAAGTTAAACTTCGTGGTCTCTGGTCAGTACTAAAATGGGTGACCCGTTCGTTAACGCGGCACCTCTCTCCCACGAGGATCGGTCACTACGGGAGAGTAGAACAAAACCCCCTCACTAATAACTGAGTACATTTGAAAAAAGTGCAAAATTATAAAAGAAAAAAGGGAAGCCTTTGTCCTATATAGGATTTGTACAGGAAAGGATCGCTTGTTTACAAAACCCGAACGAGAGCATTTAAAATGAAGCAATTAGTTTGGATTTAAGGGCTTCGACTGCGGTTAGAAATTGAGAGATAATCGGTCGCGGGACTCTTTGGCTTACACATGTGATAATGAAAGAACCAAGTGTGTTTGTGTAAAATGTGAAATAGTAGTGCAATGGTTGGTCGATAATTATGTAATTGTATGCATGAACAGTAGTTGAGATTGTTGAATACATGAAATTGTATGTCCGATGAGATGAGGTCGGTATACAGCTGTATTTGTTATTTATGTGGTCAAGCAGTGAGGCTTGTTGTTGCTGTAGTTGATATTGTTATTATTGCTATTGTTGTTTACAAGCAGTGAGGCTTGTTGTACTTAGTTGTTGGGAAACCGTTTGCCAGGCACAGTTATTTGAGCATGAGGCTCGTTATTGTTTATTGGAACATGAGGCTCATGGACCCGAGATAACTAGTTATATTCCTGGGCTTTCCACAACTAGGCATAAAGCCCTTGGCCTGACTGTAATTGCGCATTCAGTGACGCTCGTATGTGTGCCACAGAATGGCAAGGTAGGCCAGCCTCCACAATTGCCCTGTTCCTCCGGCTGCCTAATGCTTGGGGTCACTTAGGTTGGTTGGAGCAGTGACATGGGTGGATCTCCCATTGTCGACCATGTTTAGCCATGGCTGACGCGCACGCGTGGCTAGCGGTTTCAGGTCCATAGGTAGCTAGCTGAAGGTGCACCCATCGTCATCATCCTCACTTCCCAACATCCCAGAGGATTTTTCTACTAGATGCAACGTGGGACTCCACAGGGGAACTACCCCCCCCCCCCCTGTAAGGGACGCTATCTGAACCTATACTGCTAAATGTAGTAATGTGTGCCTGTTTTACTTTCATGTATCGCTACCATCTCTAATATGTAATTGTCTGAGTGATGTGAGTATTCATGTGTGTAACAAGCTTTGGGTGTTTCCGAGACCTGGTCGAGACTACGAATTAGTCTAACCTCGGTTTAATTAACCTTATTCCTTGGTAAGTTGATCGAATGTGCTTTTGTAAATATACATACGCCATATAAAAGTAATTAGAGTGAAATGGAACCCGCAACCAATCGGTTCCCCTGGGCCGTCAGGTCTTCCCACACAAATAATAAAAGAAAGCCAGAAATTTAAATTGCGGTTATTTGCATATAATTCTACAGCGAGCTAAATCGATGACAAATATGTTTAAATGTCTATCTTGAAGGATTAACGTAGCTTTAGTTAATAAATTCACAATAAAAACAAAGAATGACCCACATCTCAGGCTGACAAGAATTAGGGATATACCAAACACAACGGATTACAAACCAACCATGAGATTAAAAATTCCGACAAAACCTAGTTGGTTTTATGTCATCGAAAATAATGAGGGTAGAATATTCCCTACCTGTCATACGCACCTTATATTCAAGATAATGTATAATCAAGCTGAATATGTAAATTTAGGATGATATATTAGAATAAAAATTAATTTAGAACGGGGGATAATTTTCTACAATATATTTTACTTTCGTTATTAAAAAGTTAAAATATTTATCTGAAAATTCTGTGTTTATTTAGCCTTCGCTTCTTTCATTAAAAATTGAATTTTGCGCGAAAAGGTTTTCTTACTTCCTGGTTTTCAATTTCATAAACTTCACAATCCGTTTTTCAATGTTTAGTTTGGATATTTCATATCTAACTTAGTCACTGTTATACTACGTTTTCATAGCATTCACGAGTTTTCTAAACCATAGCATAGATTTTATCTAAAGCTATTACAATATTTGGCAACAAAATGCCACGTACATAACCTAAAATTGTATTGGAAAATGACAACTTCATCGTGTCTAGTTTTTATTAACAACAAAGTAAACCAAAATTATGGCCAATTATTGTTCAGGCTGAGGGTGGATGATGTAGATAACTTTCATTTCTAATTACGCAGACAAAACACCAAACAAACAAACAGCAACCACTTTATTACTTTCTAAATAAATCGTGTTTGGACACAAAAATCAAATACATTAAGCAGCATTTCTGTTATATAAATCTAGTCCAGTCAATAAAGGGATTGTAGAATGCGTGGAGGGTGTCACAATTTTTGACTTCAGGGCTTTGTTTGGAGTCGTTAGGAGGTAAACATACTAAAAGTCCCCGGTCATAGGTGGTGAGCGGGGTGCAGGGGGGGACTGAGAAGGTCCCATTTTTTGTTTTTTTGCTTATATCTAGAATATCGTGCATCTTAGCAAAAAAGTTATTATATACAAAATCAAAGCTGATAAAATTTCCTACATTTTTGATTTTTAAAGTTTTTTTCTATCTCCAACCGTTTATGAGAAATCCGCTATCAAAAATCGTTAATATTCGCAAGAAAATATTTTGCCTCCCGTTTTTCGTTAAACTTTTCTCTCTAGCACCTCATCTCTTCGGTTTACAGAAAAATTTCCACAAAAGAAGTTGTACAGGATTAAATTTCCTTCAAAATGGTATATGCTTTTTATATTTTTTTTTCGAAAATTAGCGATTTTTGATAGCGGATATCGCATAAACGGTTGAAGATATAAAAAAACTTTACAAACCAAAAATGTGAGAAATTTTGACACCTTTGATTTTGTATATAATAACTTTTTCGCTAAGACGCACCTTATTCAAGATCTAAGCAAAAAACCTAAAAAAGGAATCTTCTCGATCCCCCCCTGCACCCCGCTCACCATCTATGTCCGGGGACTTTTAGTATGTTTACCTCCTAACGACTCCAAACAAAGCCCTGAAGTCAAAAATTGTGACACCCTCCATGCATTCTACACCCCCCTATTGAGCGTTCGTTGACTGGACTAATCACGTTTTATACACCATAAAATTCTAAAGATTAAAATATTTTAGCACCACGTACGATTACAAGCCATTTTATAAAAACAAAAATAACATGTAACTCCTGTGCTGACCTATAAATATGAAGAACTGATGTAAAAGCGAATTTCTTCAGAACTTAACACAAGTCGTGAACGTTTTTAATCTGTTTGAATTGGAAAAACATGTTTCATGACTGTATATTATAGTTTGTCGTAAACTCGAGAATACCTCTTCTGCATTGTCGATAAAAATTCAGCAAGACTTCAGAATTGAACTGTAAAAGGAAATACAATCGTAAAACTAAAATGAAATTTTAAGAGTTTACTCAACAGTTTAAAGCTTGTCCAGGATACTGATGTAATACTAATGTATGCTATTAAATATATTATCTTTAGTCTTAGTTATTTAAGTTACTAGTGGGATAAGAGTATTATTAAAACTACACAACACGGTCGAAAACCGAGTCGTGTGGCAACCAGTCAATTTTGTTAGAAACAATATTACAAACAGAGTTTTAGTTTTTGTTAATTTGCTATACATTTTGTAAAAGCCTGTAATATTATAATGAATTCGAAGACTTCCACGGTCAGTGTCAGTATTAACCGAACGTCTTCTGGCTGGAACCGTGTCATTGTTGAGACGGAAGAACTCAACGTTTTGCCCACTTTTTTAAGAGGCTTTCATTAGGAGCAAAAGGGGGCACTAAAAGGGCACGGTAACTTAACGTGTCACGCCAGAGGCAAGGGGAAGAAGGGTAACGGTAAAAAAGTGGGCAAAACGTTGAGTTCTTTCGTCTCAACAATGACACGGTTCCAACCCGGAAGACGTTCTGTTAAGCCTGTAATGTTCTTGAAAAATACTGAGAATTAGGCATGAGTGATTCATAGGGACACTCTCTGAATTTAAACATCTTAATAATTTTCCTTCGATTATTCAGAGACATAATTACCTACCGCAAATCGTAAATAAAATGATCTTATAGACTTTTACTATTCCGAAAAATAGAGAAAGAGTTATTAATTTCGAACCAGAAAAAACAGCTATTTACGTAGCAAGACAATATCCTTTCAGATTGTCAAACGGTAAACATGGGGTTCCTTAAGGCTCTGCTTTAGGACCTTCAATATACTATTATTTATTTGTAAATGATCTTTCTAACCATATGCCTCCCAATATATGTCTATAATAGCTCCTTATTGTAGCTCAAATTCCTTCACTAAACAAATAAAAGTTAACATTTGATAGAGATGATGGGGATTTGTAAACATAGTGCTCCAAAAATTACCTAACCTAACTTCTTCAAATAAAGCGAAATATGACAAAATACATAAATGAAACTTACCAAAGCGTTAGTGAAAAAAATATATTTTTAAATCTTAAGTTACAATAATTAGTTTAATAAAAGACATAATAGTTATGCAGTATTTTACCTTCAAGTTATCTTTTATCTTACTCGCTTTAATAAAGGTATTTAAAAAGGCAGAATTATAAAAAAGAGAGAATCAAGGAATAGCATGAATTATTCAGGCTAACATCGTTTGCCCGTTATATCTCTTAATTTAACCTACTTTTTTTCTTTATTTTTTGCTGTAAACATGAAAGGTTTCCATTGATATAAAAACGAAAATATTAATTTATTTAATTTAAAAATTTAATATAAAGAAAAATATTTTTTAAACTTAAATAAAAACGCTGCGGGTTTAAATTTAAATTCCAAACGAATATTTGTTTTTGAAATTACACCAATTTGTTCCGATCAATGGTTACATGTTTGCACCCAAATAAAATTGGTCATATCGTGACCTATTGACCTAATTAATAATTGGTGGGCACAACGTTCGTTTGAACGTCTCTTTTTATAAAAGCTTTTAAAAGGGGGTCCGATAGCCCTTTGAACTCAGTTTTGAGCTTATGAGATATCCTTCAAAAGCTGTGTAACATTGTGGTACAACAACCCTGATTTGACTTGAATGACGAGTGCTAAATTTCATCTGTTTAAGTTATTATATTTTTTATACTTATGATAAGAAGCACTTTGTCATATGGTCTACCCTAAACTTAACTAACAGGATTCATATTTCCGCGATTGTTTTTAACCCACCGACTTATCACTATTAAACTAATAAAAATACTTAACGAATAAATTAAACACATTATTTGGGAAATCATGCAAAGTTAAATTTAAAACGCGAATTGAGGAAATTAAATGCAGTAACATAAATATGTTGGACGAACAAATCGTTATTTTGACAACTTTAAACACCATAGATATAGCCGATTTCCAACCCAACAGGGTTAAAAATTAAATGTCACCTAATATACTAAACTTGTAAAATAGGCCATGATACTAAATTGTTCTTGAGTTCCATAGGAATTCCTTTATAAACAGGGTAGTTGGAATAACAGGTATTTAGTAATTTATGAACATTAAAATTAACAAAACTAAACGTTGCTTAATATACACTGACTCTCGCGATATCTTTTCCGTGGCACATCTTTATATGTACGGCCGCAGTTTTATTCTGGAGTATACTGGAGGCTTCCAAAAACTTCCAGCGTATTCTTGACGCTGGCTACTCGTAACATGCATCTCGATGACGTCTCCGCCACATTTATTAAAAATGTTTTTGGTTTTTAGAATAAATAATGGTTTGAATAAGAACTTCAGTCCGAGTTATATTTTTTGTTAGACATAACCCAAGCATGAATAGCCAACAAGTAGGATACAGGCAAAGAGCCTATTTTGCGGATGTTTGCTTTCTTCTTCTTCGATGAAGCAAAGGCCAATGGCCTGTTATTAACCCATAAATATGAGTTCTGTGAACCCTTTTTGCACATATACCAAGCAGAAGGCTAACCTTACCCATCGAAAGAGGTGGAAATCAACCCGCAATGTTGCGAGATTAACAGTTATCAAAGGTGTTAGTATAAGCGAGACTACTGGCCCTCCGAAGCACGGAGAAACGGACTATTTTCTATAAATTCCAGCGGGGATATTAACAGTCTCAAGAATCCTACATGTGAGACCCAGGCCTTTTACACGTAGCTATCCGCTCCTCGAATGTTTGTAATTATCATATTACGTTTTTTTTTTTATAGGGTGGTAGAAAGTACCAAGGGGGACAACTTTGTAAACAAAACTCTAAGATCCAAGTTAACACAACCCGAGACTGTAACGACTCTTTGAAGAACGAAATCGCCCAATTGTTGCAATGGAAACGTTCTGACTCAATATCTTGTGAGAGCCCAACATGTTTGTTTACAAAAATTTGTTCCTGGTCCCTCTCACTCCTAAAGCTTTGTCAATCTGATTCAAATGCATCTACTGGAAAACTTAGGTATCTACGTGTTTAGTAATTATCATAAATATCTGAACCAGATTGCTAGACAATCAAGCGAAAAACCTGGGAAATGTAGAAAATAACAACATAACAGAGCTATGCCTTATGAAAGTCATTTATGCAGCACAAACGAAAATACAGAAATAATTAAAAGGATAACTGTTGGTGCTTAAAAATACAACAGAACAAAAGAATGAACTAATTAAACAGCTAAGAAAATACGCTTGGGTCCTTTAAATTTTTATTTTAAATATTCAAATGTTATCCGACTATTTTAAATTTGTTATAACTGCACCTCTTCCTTCTGCAGTACAAATGCTTTTACATCAAAGGTTTACATTTAAAATTTAAATATACAACGTAATATTGTTTATGGCGATATAATAGAATTACTCGGTATCAAAGCACGTTCTTTGAACTAAAACTCTTTTTGTACCAATATAGGCGCACATCCTATGCGTTATATCTAATTACCAAAATCCTACGTTCCTCGTTTAACTCACGTAATATCCTCATTTATATACGTGGTGGCTCTTCTATCCAAAATGTTGAACTAACATCATCTTTAGTTCCCTTAGCTAATTCCAACTATAGTTGTTGTTTTACTCAACATTAATTATACGAATAAATTAAGTTGAGCTTACAAAGGTTTTGTTTAGTTAGAGTGACAGTAAAACGCCAGCCCAACGGCTGAGTAAAGGCCCCTAAAAGCTTGTTTTACACAGTAATATCATAGAGTGAAAGTGTATTTATCAGACATCAAACACAGGTACACTTTAGTGCAATAGTAACGTATTAGACAGATGCCAAATTACCAAAAATATGGTCATTACACCTCTTAAAAAATTTAATTCGCAGATATTATCTATGAAATAGTTATGTGTGTAACAAGCACGCAAAATTGAGTTTTAACGAATGAATCGATTATTAAGGACGAAGCGTTAGAATCCTTAATATCAGATGAGTCTGCTAAAAATATCTGCCATTAAAGAAACATCCAGTCAGGAAAAGTTCTGTCTGTCATGATTTGTTTATTGAAAATTATAATATGTAGTTTGTGCAGTCCTCTAAAGTGTTACTATGATACCTATAAGCATTAGGTTACTAAACAAGTACTTTGTGAACTCAAACCAGTTTACAAAGTAACTGTTTTTAAATTTGAAGTATAAAAAAAAATAAAATTGTATTAGGGTTAAGATAATCTAAATTTCTTTAGGGAAAACGAGGGATTAGCTCTCAGAAAAGAAAGATCGTTCTTCGCATCTAGATTTAGCCCTTAAAAAGTTTCTTTGCCATTCATTAACTGCTTTACTACTTTACTACATGTAAGTATGAAATAAAGTAACGATATCCCAGAAAACGATTAACATTAGCATGCTTTCTTTGCGTTGGGACCGAAGTATGGTACGCATATAGAATTGACAACATAGTGTACACTTACAAAACCCACTATTTTTGACGCATATGTTCAACAACATGCTGTGTTTGACTGTTGAAAGCTCGGTGTTTATTAATAAATCGCACTTCTATTTAGGAAAAAAATGATTGACACTATAATTGTTTTCTCCTCATAACTCATTTGCCAACGTTCCGACAGTTTCCGTAAAGTTACTGCAAACCATTCGTTGATTGTAGCACGGCACCACTTGTGGACAGTCGATTGAAGCTCGTCGTTAAAGGGGAACTTCTTACCGCGCATCGCCTCTTTCGTTGCATCAAACAGAGCGTAGTCGCCCGGTGCAAAATCCGGCGAATATGAGGTATGAGGCAGCACGGTGTATCCGAGAGCCGGCAGGGTTGTCGGCGTCGTATGGTTGTCCGAGACAGTCACTCCTTCCCTCCAAAGAAACCACACCATCCATCGCTACCCATGATTGTCTACTTCGTAGGGCTACACGAATGGCACACTACCTTTCTTTCTGTGCGTTTCAGTAACGCTTGTCTTCACACACGCAACAAGCGCACATTTCAATCTGCGACTCAGTCAGAGTTTCAAGGGGAAGTGCCAATCATTTTTGAACGTCCCTAGTATAATCGACACCTTGTAGAATAAACACTGAATTTTTAGGAGATAAGAACATCAAAAGCGAAGATATGAAGTAAAACGATTGCTTTGTTTTACATACTGCAGCAAAGCTACAAATTTGGCAGCAATTTCCAAACTGTACTCGATGAAGCATCTCGGAGTGCTCCACGAAAAGATTGTGAAAAATACAATAAATCGGATATTTCAAAATTGTGTTAGTAAATACTGGGTAAAACTTATTTAGCTCTCCAAGCCTGCTGTGAAGCACTCATGATAACAAGTATTATAGACCAAAGCATATGTCTTGCGTCATCTCTGTCAACTTTGTCCAGCTGCACCTTCCCGAAACTATGTGTAAGATTGAGAATGTTGACGAAGAACACACACTACATGCGGTAAAACCAGACAGATAGACAAGTACGTTAATATAAGAATCTTCAAAACTTCCCCATCCTGAAACACCTGCCCTTTGCAAATCTTTTGGCGCACGTAAGAAGTAATTCAAAAAATATCATCAACTTTTTGTCAATTGATCGCTGACTGAATTTGGTATCCATAAAGAAATTGCCAAAATCACCGTCACAATCCCTCCAGTAGCTGGGTAAGCTAACGCTAAGTTCAATTTTTTGTTTTCGTTATTATTATTATTACTGTTAATCCAGCTAATACGAATGCTATTTTTCATTAAGCACTTGCTAGTGCTAGAATTGCAGGACGGAATGAAGGGTTTTTAGATGAATCAGCGACCTCTTGAAAAGTTGAATCAAACCTGGTTCTTGGAAGACCAGCACCACAGGGAAAGTGATAGTAAAACAGAAATATCATGATTCCTACTTGGATATTGGGGTATTTTAAGGGTGATGAGCATAGACAAAAAGCTTCGATGGCATCCTATTCTATTGGTCACCAAGTTGCTCAAACTGGCGAAGCCCATACCATCGCTGAAAATATGATCAAGTCTTATGTAAAGGATATCGTTGGGTATGTGCTGGAGGAAAAACCAACGAAACTCGTAGGAATAACTCCTTTCTCAAATAAGACATTCTCGCAGCGAATTAGGCACTTAGCAGAGGATGTGGAAGTTACTTTATTTTGTACTAAATTTTCACTCCAAATGGACGAATTAACGGATGAGGTTGGGTTGACAAATTTAATAGTGTTTGCGGACTAGCAATACTTACGGTTTTTTTCAAAAGGATCTGCTTCTCTGTAAGCTTTTACTGATATAAGTGAAGCTAAAATTTTCAAATTAGTAGACACATCTTTCATAGTCCGGGGAATCCCATGGATAATAGAGATGAGTGCATAGATAACGCAAAGGCGTCCGCTGTTATCACAAAAATAATCAAACAGTCAGAGTGCAGTAGTTAATAGCTACTGTACCCTCTACAGCCATACTCTTACTGTGAAAAACACCGCTTCTCCTAAAATTAGTTTTGAACAAAAGTGTAAAAATAATCACCCCTTAGAAGTTATTCAAAAAGTTGCATACTGACATGGGGAGGTCTTTACCTCTTCACACAGAAAATGGTGGCGGGAAAACTTTGATCAGCTGTTTGAAATGTGAATTGAGCCTAGAAACTTCCTAACTGACTTTCTCACACACTAAGCTTTATCGTCGTAACTTTTCAAATGAAATAAAATTTTACATATACATACTGAACTTAAATTATTAAAAATACAGTTTGTTCAAAACCAATTAGATAAGATTTGGCAAGGTAAAAGAAAAATTATGTCCACTGCTAGAGTTAGAATTTACAGTCACAATTTTCTTCTCGAAGTGGCGTGCTATGACGAACTATGAGATTGGCTACATGGAATATTCAAGGACTTAGGACAAAACAAGCAGAAGTGTTGAAAGAGTTAAAAGAGAAAAATATTGATATAGGTGTCTTAACCGAAACAAAGAAAAAAGAAAAGGCAATGAGAAAATAGGTGACTACTTCCATTTCTATAGTGGCGTATGTACAGCGCACGAGCAAAAAGAGGAGTTTCGATAGTCGTACATAAGCAATACAAAAAGAATATTAAAGGCTGGGAAGAAGTGGATGAGCAAATAATAACGCTAGAGATAGAAAAATATGGTGAAATCATTGTTATTGTAGGAGTGTACTCTCCCAGTGAAGACGCAGATATAAAAATAAAAGAAAAGTTTATAGTACATTATCGAACGTTTTATTAAATATAAAAAATAATAAGGAGATCTGCATACTTGGAGACTTAAATGCCAGAGTAGTTCGAAAGGTCAATGATTCGCCTTATAGACCTATGCCAAAGTCTATCTTTAAAGATAATGAATGGATTTTGTCCTCATAAGGAGATCGATAAATTTACATGGGTCCAATCTACAAGACAACTACGGTCGATAATTGATTAGCTGATCCAGCGACAAAGTTCAAGGTTAAAAACTATTGACGTAAGGGTGTATCGTAGCATAGAGTGTGGATCTGACCACCATTTGGTGATGGCAAAAGTTATTGTCAATTACAGAGGAGTAAAAAATAAAAGCAGAGAGGGGAATAGATATGGTGAATATGAAGAACTTGAAACAGAAAAAAATTATCTAGGAAGCCTGAAGCAAGAATCCACACAGTTTTTATATAAACTGAGGTTGACTATGAAAATGGAGGCAATAAACACAGAAGGAAATACAAAGACGAAGTATGAGTCGATTAAACAAACAATACACCAAGCAGCAATGGAAGCTTTAGGAAAAGCACGGGAAAAGTGGAATCCGGAGTGGCATACAGAAGATATTAAAAATTTAGTAGTAAATAAAAAGGAGGCATACCAAATGTGGCTACGTACAGGGGACCCCGAAGATCGAAAGATATATGCAAGATGCAACAGAGAAGTTAAAAAGTTAGTAACAAAAAAGAAGAATGAAATGTGGGATAGACGGTGTGAGGAGATTGATAGATGTTTTGGAGGAACAAAGGTATTACAGGCATGGAAAGTGATAACAAATGTTAGGAACGACAGGAGAAGCAAAATTGGTATTAGTTTGATTAGTGGAAAAGAGTGGCAAGAACATTATAAGACATTATTAATGGAAAATAGAGAAAAATTTAAAAAATAGACGAAATTGAAATTGATCAAATTAGTGAGGTAGAAAAAAGAAATGTAATGGAAATTTAAGAAGCATTAAAAGGCATGAAAAACGGCAAAGCTCCCGGACCGGGAAACATTCCCATAGAACTAATAAAGCATGGACCAGACATTCTATTGGAAACTATAGCAGAACTATTTAACGATTATTTGACTAGAGGTTAAGACTTACCATCGGAACCTGGCATATATCAGTTCGATATATAAAAAAGGAAACAAACACGATTGTGGTAATTATAGAGGGATAAGTGATACTAGTTCAATGGGTAGGTTGTACGGTAGAATATTGAAAAAGAGGATTGAATCGGAATTTAAATTATGGAAATTGGGGTATGAACATGAATATCCAAAAAACAGAATACTTAAGGGTAGGAGAGGGGCAAGAAGACCCAAACTTACAAGTGAGAGAGTTAAGAAAATGCGAAGAATATAAATATTTGGGGAGTATTATATCAAGCGAGGGAACATCAAACAGAGATCAAAGATATAGAGTTCAACAAGGTCACAAATGCGTGCGGATATTAAACTCATTACTATGGTCGAAAGAAATTAAAAAGAATACTAAGATGGCTATCTACAGAGCGATTGTGGAACCGATATTGACATATGGGTCAGAGTGCTGGCAATTATCGAAGAGAAATAAAGAAAAGGTAAATACAGTGGAAATGGACTTCCTAAGGAGAGCAAGTAGATGTCAAGATTGGATCAAATAATAGAGGAAGACCAGCATTGACTTGGATAGAAGGAATTAACAGAACAATGAGGGACAGAGCTGTAGAAGAAGAATGAATAGACAGAAGCAGATGGCGTTTGAAATGCGGGATGCGGCAAAGGCTGTAGGACCCCCGCTTTATATTGACAAACAACTAACCAAACGCCAAACCAAATTTTCATGCATGCAAACACACCGTTGCATGCATGAAAGAATGCAGATTTTCGGCATATTCATTACATTTTGTTGAAACCACTGGCATTGCCTATTGCTATTTGTTGGTAGCAACTCGTGTGAAGCAAGAACTTTGTATGTGAATAGTTTAAAATCTTTTTTAACGATGATGTGTCTAACGGTAACGATAAACAAGTCTTTTTAGAAAGTATTTGTAAGAGTTTAGTGAGTTCCTCATTAATACATGCGAACCCGAAACCTTTCACTTTCATCTCTATGAGTTACGCTTCCTACATCACGGAACATATTATTTGCTTCCTAAAACGTTCAGCTAACCATAGCAGTCGACGCATATTGACACAGGCTAGCTTAAGTTTCATTTAAGAAACCAATTTATTTATTTACTTAATGGGCGAAATCTACGCTTGTGGGTGCCAGGGATTTCCATACGCATCAACTAGTATGGTTGTTAGCACTACCCAACTAGAATTTTGCAAGGCAAGTATGCTAAACTTGGCGCCATCGAGGCCGGCATATAAATCAATAAGAATAAATTGATTAATGAATTAGTAAGCATACCTCTGTGATGTCAATTAGTGCTGAAAAAGACTTACATAAGTAAGCTGAAACGTTGTGATGCAATAATAAAACATAACATTTTACATTTATTAATGAACTTAATGTCAAGTTCACTAAAAACCAAAAATTTTGAAATCCGTATTTTGTCTCATAAAACTTCAAAACAAAATGATTTGAACGAGACAAATTATTGGAAGGTTTCTAAATACCTCTAAAATAGTTATAATATTCGTAAAAGCAAGGCAATAAATTTATTCAGAATATGCTAGTGAAATGTTCGAACCTTGACAACCAAAACTTGTAATTTATAGCGTGTGTATTAGAAGTTTCCGAAGGATAATAAATATCAAGAGATTCCAACAGGACATCTGTGGTAATCAACGACCAATGCTAGGAACATATTAGAAGACTCGAAACACGTACCTTTACTATTCTAAGTATTTCAAAACCTTCGCAACGTTAGAAAACCTAAGACAGGTCCCGTTTCGTGGTTGGCGATCCTTGGGAACTTGAATGTTCAATATTTGTCATAAAGTGGCCACACCTACCGCCACAAATTCTGTAAGTAAATAAAAACTGGCGTGGCACTGCCAGTCTCAGTTATTTCGTGAGCAAAATATTATTTCGTTGGAAACAGCTTTTAGGATGCACTCAGCAATCTAAAAGTTTGTATTATTTCTGTCAACATAACAAAGGTGACGATAAGTTCGGAAAGTGCCCATCATAAAAATAACAAACTTGGAAACTACATATTTATATTGGAGTTTCGAAAACTAATCATAAAGAATTCTCGACAAACTTTTTATAGATATTATTCGGTAAGGTTTAGCTTTACTGCGATGACTTCTCGTGATTAGGATTTCGGAGTGTTTACTGCCGCTGTTAAAGTGGCTCCTATTTTATCTTCATAGGCGTGTACTGTAGCCTTCTATAAATATGGCGTTTAGCTATAAACCCAGAACAAATTAAGTAATAATACCGGTGAGCCAGCATTACACTCGGGTTTAATGTCTGCTGGTTACGCGTATTCCCGGAGCGGATGTTCCGGTGTTATCCTGTTTAATGCGAGGCACTAAGCAAGACAGTAGAGGCTGATTTTAGCTATTCGCCGTTACAGCATCAAGGGTGGATGGAATGGAGGGTTTTCTGGTCCGCCTTATTTATATACCTGCTCTTCGCTCCTTTTTGAACGCTACACTTTTTCCAATTAAGCCACTTAGAAGGGGCCAGAAGAAAACGTAAAATTCTAATTTCATCGCGGATAAATTCTTATACTTCTAACGAATCTAACGTACGAAAACCTCTAAACTAAAGCATTAACAGATTCGCTTGGTCGTAAATAGTATACTAAATATTTATCATTAATTCATTAGGATATCTAACTAACACATTCTTCCAGTGCCGGACGTTTAAATAATAAAAACTTTATTCTTAACGATATTTTTCACAAACAGATATATTTTACATGTGATATCTACGGAAACAGCGTATTATTATGAAAATAACATAAAGAAACTGAAATCATCAAAGTTGACCATCCTACATTACACTCAATCAATTTTTTTGTGTTTTTCCCATATATTAAAATTCTTATGTATCATCTGACTTGCTTATTTATTCTGATATAATGAAATATACCGATAAATGTTATTCCTATTATTATTAATTTTCTTATTCACATAATATTAACAACCAACCTTACAGTAGGATGATAGTTTCAAATGAAGAATTTTGGTACTAGAAGTTTTATCTCATAAATCTTTGTACCAATAAACCACAATTTATTACATATATTGCCCTGCCCTTTTAAAACATCATACTCCCTATTAAATTCCCACAGTTTTATATAATTTCCCTATATTTTATCATATGTAATAATATCATCAGTTTTATTATTTGAATTATACCCTTGAGGGCAGATATTTTAAATAAAACGTTAGCACTAATAGACATATTTGATAACCAAATTGGCCAAAGAAAACATAAAAGTTGCCAGGTGGCAAATACATTTTAAATAAAGTCGCATGAGAAAATGCCTTGTTCATGTGGAAAATGGTTATTTTTTGCTGTAATTACATTAGCCCTATCAGATACACCTCGTGGAAATTTTCTAGTTAAGCGGTCAATCTGAATGCCTTTAAAGGAGTTTTCAGATCAACAAAGTATCGTTATACACATACGTAACAGCCGCGAATTTATCAAAGTTAAGAATTCCCCTGTTATCTGGCAACATCGCTCTCATCAATGGATGAGCTCATCTTTCACAAAACTGGCTACAATTAGCCCTTATCTGGGTAAAAAATATTTCCGTTTACAAGGGCTTCTCTTAAAATTCCTACCGACTTTTTCAACAGGCAGAAAATAAAGATGAAAGTTTGGATTTAATTTCCAAACTCTGAAAAATCAAAGACTCCACACAAGTTAAATGAAAATTTTATTTTATCCGATCACTATTTGGAGAAATGTTTTACAGCTATTTACACTCCCAAAGCCAAACATAAGACAGTAAAAAAATCAGGAATCTACAAAAGAAAATGTTTGTACTGTAATATAAAGTATATTTATCATCAGACTAGGGTCTTCCCTCCCCTAGGCAATATTATTTTTGTGAATAAAGATTTTGGAAGACGACTTCGGACCAATTTTAGCATCACGCTTTTTGAACCTAGGAAAACGCCCATCTGAGGAAGGATAGTTTACAATCAAGAAATATTTGGCGAAGGAAATATTCTTGGGGCAGCTTGTTGCTGAAATGCATCTTGTTGAACTTTGGAATTTTTCTTTTAAATATTTTAATTCAGTTTGTAATTTTACCACATTACTTGCATTTTATTTCTTATTACTTGATGAATGATCATGTAAATTTAAAACAGTAACTAACAGTAGTAATTAGTTTGTATGGCGTTCAAAATTTCAATCTGTAAAATAATGTACACCGAAAATATTAATGCTCTTTGCCTTTCATCCAAGCACCTTAAACTTTCTTTCACCGTAATTATAATACAAGGTGGTACACAGGGAGAAACAAATGACAGTTAACTCTTAACGAAACTATTTTTTCTTAAACGAATCGCAATAAGAATTAAGTAAAATGATTGTTTACTCGTTTGTTTTCTATTAATCGAGCGAATTCTAATCTTGCAAGGGCCAAGTATTGCAACGCATGTTGACTACCGAGGTCAGTGTGTGCCGCACACAAGAAATTTCTATCCCTAGAAGAAATCTTTATCGTGCCAAACATTGTATTGAAACGAGACCAATGGTTTTAGCTCGTCAGAAACGAAGCACTCTCAGATATTTTTTCTCATTAAAAATCTCACCGACCTGACCAGATATGCAACCCGAGATATCGGGCTTAAAAGCCGAGTAAACGCCTCTAACAATAAATTAATCAGCTATTGAGTGGAATCTAAGAGATTCTGCGGTTAAATACCTAGGAGTCTACGCAACTTAAATGGAGCGTCCACATTAATAAAAAAATTAATAGAAATCCATGCTCGACTGGCCCTACTATATCCAATTTTGAACAGAAAATCACCATTAAAAATAAAGTGTTCTCTTCTGCTTTATAAATTCATCCTAAGACCGTTAATAACCTATTGCAGCCCAATAAGGAGCAATACAAAATCCAAGTATTCCAAAATACAGTTATGCTTATAATTTTGAACGCTTTCTGGTTTATAAGAACTGAACAAATACATGAAGAACTGGAAATCTTAAAATTGGAAGACTTTATAAAAGTAACCACTAATACATTTATATCTACCCTTAATCAGTGCCCGGGAGCTGAATTTTACAACTTTGGGATAAGAAATATCCACAGCAGATTAAAGAGGCAACTACTTCAAGACTTAGTGTAACCTGTGAACTCATAGTGATAAGCGAACCCAAAGTAGTCAATGAACTAATGATATAACAACAAGTGAAAAATCAGTGAAAGATAGAAGGGCACGTTGTGACCTTATAAACATATTATGTTAATAACGATATATTAACCAAACCATGTATGGCAATTCGTTTGCCAAGTATGCTATCCTTGACGCCGAGATCCGCAAAACTATTGCAATATGTAATTTATAAAAGCATCTCTATATACGTAGATAACCTTTGTTATCGGTAATAATATAATGTATAAATATATTTTTTTAACTTCAATTATTATACAATCTGCGCTACGGAATGGGACAACAAGTATTTCATAAGGCTTAAAGCGTATATGCAGCATCACTGCTGATTACAATTTGACGTGTGAAGTAGAGTTCCAACGAACCCTTCCTTACATTAACTTAATACTATATGTAATTTATGATGATTCTATGGTATTTGACATTAAATAAACTAATTACTGTTGAAACCCTGTGGGTAGCTCGGATGGTTTAAACACTTTTAGGTTTTTTTGGTTCATCGTTATCGTCCATTAGGTGATGCACAGTGTCATTTGGGTGAGCACTAAGTCTGTCTTTATACCGCGTACTGTACTTCTGAATTTCGCATTTCACTGTGCGTACACTCGGGTCACTTAGAATCACTTTGTTGGGAACATATCACAGTGCGTTGACAATTGTTCGAAGCACTTTGTTTTGGAATTTTTCAAGGATTTCCACGTTTGATGTGGACGCAGTTCCCGACAGGGGAATCCCATAGGTCCAAATTGGTTTGAGGACTACTTTATAGATTAGTAACTTGTTTTCCAAAGATAGCTTGGATTGTCTTCCGATTAGCCAGTATAATTTAAGCTTGTTGAATATGTGGGTTCTGCAATTTAGTCTCCGATCAAGATGTAGTCCTAGGTATTTGATTGATTTTGTGTGGTTGAGTTGGTGTCTGTTTACGGTCAATGGTGGACAGCTATCCCTTTTCTTAGTGAATGTAACATGATAAGGCTTGGATTCATTCACTCCAACCCGCCAAGTTCTAGTCCATCGTTGAATGTTGTTGAGATGAGCTTGGAGATACCTCGATGCTGATTGTGGATTTACATGGGAGGCTAAAATAGATATATCATCTGCATAAGTAGCTGATATTGTTAGACGAAATGTAGGTAGGTCAGCTGGGTATAATAAATATAAAATAGGGCCTAGGACACTACCCTACGGACCGCCTGAGGAGATAGGTTAAAGAGTCGTAGTTTCGTCTTTGTAGTTTATCAAGAAATGCCGCTTTGATAATGTAAGACCTCAACGGTTCGTGTAATTAACTGGTAGGAGAAGTATGCATAAGCCTTGGTACCACACCTTCTCAAAGGCTTACTTTACGTCCAGAAACACCGCAGAATAGTATCTTTTCCCCTCCAAATCTCTGTATATTTTATCAACTAACCTGTGCACCTGCTCGACTGTGCCGTGCTGGCTTCGGAAGCCAAATTGGTGTTTAGGGATTAATGATGAATTCCTTGTTATCCAGGCTTGGTTGGCATTATTCTACGTAAAATCAGTTTTTCAAAAACTTTTGGCAGGATAGGGAGTAAGCTTATGGGTTTGTACGATGATATTTCACCTGGTGGTTTACCTGGTTTCAATAGCATGATGATTTGTGCTGTTTTCCATTGACTTGGAAAGTGCTGAGTCGTGAGAATAGCATGCGTGTAAGAGCTTGTATAACTTTACGTGGCAGTTGCTTAACACTCGTCCCAGTAATTAAATCGTACCCTGTAGCTTTTTTTGTGTTGATCTTATTTATTTCTTCTTCAACCTCTTTGGTGGTTAGAGGTTTGAGAGGCAGACTTATTTGGAACGGTGAGTCCACTAAAGACATTTCTATTATCGTCCAAGATAAAATAGCTGAAAACGCCGTCTCAGAAAACGTTTGCATCTTACCAGATCGGACCAAGATAAGCGGAGCTACCGAACAATTAAAAAATCTTCTCTGCCAACATACAAATCAAGGAATTCAGGATTACCTAAAAAACCTCAGTGCAAAACGAACAGACTACTCGCTATGGAAAGCGGTACGGAAACTAAAATGGCCAACCCTGCACATACCCCTATCATAAGGAAGATGGTAACTGGGCTATAAGTACTTTTTACTCCCTTCCCTTGTCAATGCACAGACGAAGAAACAGAATGCATAATAGACTAGACATTGTAAAACTTCTCATGTGTTACTCTCATGGAATTTTTTCCTGAAAACGTTAATAGTATATTAAAATACAAGTTGCAGAAGGCATCTATTCAAGCACGAATTTGAAATTCTGAAACGAGCCGCATAGCGGCGAGTTGAGGAACAATTGAGTGCTTGAAGGACCTTCTGTAACGAGTGTTTTATACTATTTTTTCTATTTTGCCGCTTTATACCGTTTTATAAATTAAAAAATAATTTTTTTTCTATTTTGCGTTTAGAATAACTTCACACTTATTCTAACACTCAAGTTACGTCATTTGGGTGCTAGAATGGAGTTATTCTAAACGCAAAATAGAAAAAATGGTTTCATAGGAACTAAAGTTCTTTTTCGGATCCCCATTCCAATCTAACGCTCGAATATTTATGACTAGGAACTTAAGATTCATCATTTGGCCAAAATCAAGTAAACAAAATATTTTTTATTTATTTTACTTTAAAAGTGGACAGTTTAGTAAACTGCATTTATTATGTCAAAGTTAATCATATTTTAAAGAGATATTATCATTTATTTATTGTTGACATGGTAACTACTAAGGTAAGTAAATACATGTGAGCTTACCTCCCTACGGAAGTAACAGCTTTGGAAATCAAGCATGGGTAATAACTATTATTTTGTTTATAATAAATTAATAAATTGGCAATTATCGTAAAATTATCCTTAAAGCACGTTCCGATTGTTTTGAAGAAATCTAAATTTCAAACAGAAAATTGCCGATGATATATTACGAGCACAAAACATCCAAAATTATATTTAGTTAATCACTTCATGAAGCAAAAATTTGCAACATGTCCGTATCTATGGATCCTCATTTTGAATTTGAATTTCGAATTTTAAAATTAGTGAAAACAAACTCCAGTTTAATTACAACACACTTCTAAAATAAGGGTTAATTTTCTGTGCTATTATGAGATCGACTTTAAAAGAGAAGTTTGTAAAATTTTCCAACCAACGATATCCTTTCAACGATCATGAAAGTAAAGACTTCAGCAGATATTTCCAGGTTTAACATGTTTAGCAATAACAATTTTTAGCAGTAACGATAATGAGTCGCGTTAAAACTTTGCGTTTAAAGGAAATACGAAACTCCTAACCTTTATTTAAGTTTTATACCAAATATAGGTATTATATTTAGCACACTCAAAGCAAGTTTTGAGAACCGTAGCGTTAATGAAAAAATAGATTATACTTAGATTACCGAACCAATGAAGTGATCACGTACTGTTTACGCTGCTTATACTACTCGAATGCAGGGAGTCTAATTTGCCCAACAAAATGTTTCCGATTCATCTGCATTAATAAAAATATTGGCTCACTTTGCTGTGTAAATGGGTCGTTCTACTTTGCCCTTGCCACGCATGTTTGCACAATATTTTTCTTAATACAGATCAAGCTTAAACATTTTTCAGCACAAATGAGACTTTCTGTATATGGGCAGTGTGGGTAAGCGTGAATAGCACACGATAGCCGTTTTATAAACACACATTAAAAAGAAGCAACTTTTTTTCTAGCGGTTTTACTGGTTACAAAAATAACTAAGATGATGTCTTCTTCAAGCACATTACATTTATTTTTCATTTTAAAGATAGAAGATCAGTGAAAAATTGGAAGGGTCTTGTCAATATAGGCCTTTCCCGTTCCAAAATAACTCGACGGAAATTTTTTACGTAAAAATTCGAATTTTATAAGTTATTTAGGAATCTACTAGCGCTGCTCGAAATCGTCTTTTTAAGAGAAGTTTTATCGTCCCAAAAGGGATGATTCAATAAAACATATTTGTAAGATTTAAATATGCCATACAGAAAGCATTTTAAACTCCTGGAATAACTTAATTTAGAATTCATATTTATTTTTGGAAAAAGTCATTACGAGTATTATCTGTCATTCCCTACACTTTTATAAGTTTCTAAGTAAAATTTCTTAAATTTTTATTGAATTACTTATTCGTCAGTTAGTTATTAAAATTCGAAACATTTAATTTTATACTTTATCTATTCACTACTTTTCGCATTTCGACACGCATATACAGAAGCAAAATTCGCCCCACACTCCACAGTTATCACTAAATTAATTTTCATAAACCACACCATCCTCTGCGAATTCATAGAAACGGATGTGTTAGAAAAACAGTTCCAACTTATAAGGGTTTACAACTGACAGGGATACAAACCGGAAATTAATGCTAGTATGGAAAGTTGAACGTAAATACGGTTGATATAAAGTTCCTAAAAGTTATCCATGTTTTCACAATGTTTGTATAATCCCGAAAATAATCTGCAACTGCTAACAAGGTTTCCCATTGTTCCGTAGTTTATAATATTTTATTCTCTTTTACGTGATACGCCTCAATTAAAAATAATTAATTAATCGCATTAAACGATAGTACTGTACTGCATAAACGCAAATGCGACAGGTGTGAATATTCGGCAAACATATTAAAACTATCCTATCCGGGGGGTTATTTCAGGTGAACATTTAAATGTTTGCATTGTTAACTAGAATATTGCTAGTAACCCTATTATCTGGAATTTTGCATGAATTTATGTAGAATCGGTGGCAGAATGGAATTAAATAAATGCTGAATTAATTTTTTTCTGTACGTGTTAATTTTGTTACTATCAACGTATGTAACACCAGTTTTGGGAAAAAGTAAAACCTATTAATCAAACAATAACAAAATTATTATTGAAGCGCTACACACACATTAACATTATAACGGGTGTCCAAAAAAAACTGTGGTCAAGTGACCTATGAAAAAATTTCACATGTGGCGCAGCGTATATGTTACAGTTGTGAACATAACCCTACTTATAAATGTCACTTTTTGTTCTACACTAAACACCATCGGGATTCGCAATTGAACCGTGAAAAACTGGAGAGTTACTCGCTTTCTAATTCTAAAAGTAACTAGTTTTCTTATAAACGCCAAAAAATAATGTTGTTGCCAAACACGTGGTAAAATGACGTTTGACAGCTGACATTAAATGCCATCAGCTCCAGCTGTGGCTCTAGTTACGACTTACGGTGACGCTGACAAATGCACCAGCCAACTTGACCACAGGTTTTTCTGAACGCTTGTCATTAACGCTATACATAAGGTTAACTCAGGTCATAGGGAATAATAGAGATATAAAGGTCCTAAGTTAAAACCTTTATGGGGATAAGACAAATATTTGCAAACCACTTACAGACCAGCAAGGCAATATTACATCCAACAGAGAAGAAATCTTGAAAATTGTTGAACACTTTTACAAACCCCTTTATGGATAGCAAAATTGGGAAAAGAAGATGTAAAGACACCTCACATACAAAATTAGGAATTTGAAGAAATGCTATAAGCGAGATTGAAAATGCTCTTTCATCTATGAAGAACAACAAGACACATGAGGAAGATCAAATAATAACCGAAGCAATTAAATCCAGTGAAAACCCCATACTCTTCAAAAATTATTTAACGCATGTAGGGTAGTTCCCTACCCACTGGAATAATGCCATTGTAATCCTCAACTATAAGAAAAGAGATATTATCAATCTTACCAACTATCAACCTAGTAGCCTCTTATCCCATATTTGTAAACTGTTGATGAGGATCACACCCAACGAAACGAACAGACGGATTTCGGAAGAAGCTACGGAACAAATGACCACATGTTGGCCGTAAAGGTTCTTATTAAAAAGTCCCGAGACTACAATAAGCCGCTCACTATTATTTTCATTGACCTTCAAATGGCTCTTGTCAACCAGAAGGCTATGTTAATCGGTATATTTTGCTCATAGAACGTGTATACCAAAGCAACAGCATGTGTCAGGCTCCATCAATATACAGACAAATTTTCATTAGAAAAAGGAATCCGCCAAGGCGATATTAAATATATACCCAAAGCTTTACTTCTAGAATTCGCTTTCAAAGAAACACAAATATAATCATTTGGGGGGTCAACATCAATGAAGCATACCTTAGCTGCTGCGATTTGTGGATGATATCGTACTCATTGCAGATGGTCTTGATAATGCACAAAGAATGCGGGAAGACCGAAATAATTCTACTCGGCAAGTTTAACTTAACAATAACTTTTCAAAATTCCAGCTTATGTCAAATTTAGTACCCAGCACAGGCATATTAGTAGCAGGCGCTCAATTAGTGACATGATACAAATACCTAGGCCTCGAGATCAAAATTGGTAAAGATAACCAAACTCACGAAATAACCCGAAGAATAGGGCTAACAGGGGTAGCTTTTGATAAACTTGGATTTAAATCAGGCATCCCTGTATGTTTGAAACGGAAAGTGTTTAATATGTGTGTCTTCTCGGTCTTAATATATGGAGCAGAAACCTTGACATAACATACATAACAAATAAGACCATCGCCAAGATACAGGTTGCTCAAAGATGCATGGAGCGGGACATGCTGCCACTGAAAGATAAAATACCAAATACTGAAAGAGCAGAAGTAAAAAATGCCATAAAATTTTAGAAAACTCAAATAAAATTGGTCGGGCCACGTCGCAAGAATGACAGACAAAAGGTGAACCAGAAAAATACTGGAATGGGGGGCCTAGAGCAGACGCCTACCACAACAGAGGTCGCTATCCATCACGATGGATTGACGATATTTGGAGGAGATGTATGCAAGCGGCTCTAGATCAACATCATTGAAAAACAGTATAGTAGGCAGTGGATCGATGGGCTGAATGACGATGATGAACATAAGCGGTTGTTCCTAATAACTGAGCCGATAAGGAATTAGTAATATGGGACCATTATCTTCAATGCTCCGCAATTTTCTTCTAATTTCTCGATGTTAGATGTTTAACATCTACTTCTAGGATCTTCTGAAGTATTTTTGTACCAAACTGTTATTCGTTTTGGGCTTCCAAGCCATTAAGTATACCTCTCTATTGAGAAGTATCCAAGCCTTCAATAGGTCGCGTTTGAGAAACATTTGGAGGATTATCCTCTCTGTGTACAAAATTTATATTGTAACGTAGTGGTTTCCACTTTCCACCAATAATATTAAAAGTTAGAGAAAATAAGTTAGTTAAATTTAGTAGAATTTGTGATAATTCTTAAGTGCCAAGCATGGTGGTATGTTCAACCAGGTACGCCACGAGGGGGGTTTACTGCAAAAGCCTGATTCAACTAGCATAACATGTATTATCTAAACTTAATTTGACTTTACAAAGTATTATTTGAAGTTACAGTTACAAGTAAACACTTAGACAGTTTCAAGAGAAAATTCCAAGTACATACAATCATCAAAGTTAATAAAAAGCATAAAAGTGGTTTATCCAAACGATTAGCAAGTGTTGCTATTATGTATATTAAATTAAATTAAATACAAAAAAATAATCTTACATAAAAATTGTAGGAGATATTGTCTCGAAGGACCTGACTTCTTGGAGGCAACTTCTTTAATGATGGTACTAACCATGATTGAGCTCTATCCGAGCAGTTGCTTATATACATAAAATCAACTCCCACTTACACGTGTCGTTTTCCGCTGAGCTCAACATTAAATGCTGCTGTGAGATATCATGTTTCACAGTCACGTACATCTCACCAGAGTAATGATCCTAACTAATATAGTAATATATCATATCAATGCGCATGGCACCACTTTATCACAATATTATTTTCGATTAACCGATTTTGACTTCTTCTGACATAATGATATGAAGCCAGCTCGAGCCAAAATATTATCTCATTATTCATATGACTACTAATAAAATTAATCATTTCTGGCAGACATTCATGAATATAAACAATTGCGTCCAGAGCTTCGCCTCCAACTCGCCCAACGTAAGCCAGCTCACATACCAACATCTTGTCGACAAAATTTTATTTCATCTGAACAGTTTTCGATATTAGAAGTATAAAAACCACCATTACCTTTCCTTCATTTCTAAATGGGACAATGTAAAATACTTTTCGTCGTCCACAACGAACACTGTCTACTATAAAATACTGTCATCTTAATGCTCTGTAGAATCTGGGAATTGACTAATGCTGAGCCGGGACACTTTCATTCTTTTTTGATATTTTAAATCTCTTCTAATTAGTCAAAGTCTTGCTAACAGTCATGTGTAAAATTCCAAATCGACGAGCTAATTTGCGCGACAACATCCAACTCTGCCTTGAGCACTTTCAATTTATGAATCACCCCAGTCATAAATTTATTCACTACGTTTGTACAGAAGTTGAGAATCTTGTGTTGAAAAGACATTTACATCACTGCGAAGGTGTTGCAAAATAAATAATAATTTTTAAAAATCAGTGTCCGCAAAAGTTGTCTCAACTAAGAACAACAACGGGATTATCTACTACCAAACTGTAGTCAAATGATTAACTGAAAATGTTTAGTAAAAAAATACTAGCTCTTAAGAATACTTATCTTAGGACGTTGTCTGTCTTATAACTGTATAAATGCGTATTTTTTTCTTTCTCATATAATAAATTTGAAAAATATTATTAAATAGTAACAACTTGCACAATTTAATAAAGCTTACCATTTAAATGTACTCAAACATCACTGAAATTTAAATTAAAACCGTCAAATTATTTTTAAACAATTCACAAGTTTTGTTTGGTGACGTTGCGTTCATATATAAACGTTGAAAACAAATTTGGTATTGAATTTTAAACGAATAACGTTTTAGCAACTTCAGAATTACAAGTTAGGTCTTTTAATTAAACGTGTTAATTTTTAGAATACAAACTGCGTTCATCATATTTAAATTTAAATTAAAATCGTTTATGATTTTCAAAACACAAACGTAAGGTAGGGTAAGCTATTGACTAACGCCCCACGAGAGAGCATGGCCGGCAACATGGAAGGTTAAGGTTTCCAAAGTTGCTTTTCATACCTCAGTTGTTTCGCACGGTATATTTACGGGCTGGTGTGGTAAACACCACGCCTTCCTGTGTTTCGGTGACTTGGCAAGCAACTCGCCGAGCATCCGACTAGGAAACCGTCCGCCTGCCACTCCGGCGAAAAAACGTCAACGTAACAAATTTTTAAGTTTGCCAAAACATCTCCATAAATTATAACATATTTCTTAATTTGTTTAAAACGAAAATCTAATTCAGAAAAAACTTCGTCCCGACCAAAACTGTTTTTGAAATATTCTCGAGATTATTTTTAGTCACAGCATTACTTACATAGTATTTAATTCCAAAATTGATTAAGTTAAATTAATTCGAAAAGATATTAAATTACAAAATGTCGAAACTGCGGCTCTGTTATTTTACAACAACAGCAAAATATTTCAGCTCTCATAATTCCGAAAAAACTTAAAAGTATTTTATTTTTAAATATTAATCTGTAAATGAAAGATAAAATTTAAGGCTAAAACAATATTCAAACACTAACCTCTAAAAATTAATTAAATAAATTTAAAATTAAGAAAAAATTGTGAAGAGCAGAATCAATAACTGGAATGCAGTAAACAATAATAATTTAAAATATTTCTTATATTTCATATTTCTCAATAAAATTCTTAAAATAATTTATTCAGTTTGAAGTGCATTTTATAAATTGAGATGAATACTAGTACAAAATACAGCAATGGAGCAATCTCTCCATCTTTTAGAATTAAAATTTTTGTACATGGTTTGTCACGACGCGACGCAAGCAATAAATTATAAATACAACCAAATCTAACTTTCAATTTGACTTTAGATTAAAAATGTTCATATCGCATATTTAAATTTAAAGTGAGCAAAAGATGTGCGATTTTAACGTTTCTAAACCAACAGGAACTGAGAAATAAATGCCATTTTTGCCTAATATTTATGATTATTAAACTTAGAATGCTTGTGAATAACTTTCAATAGTTATTTGTACAACTAGTAATGAAAGCAATACTTTTTTTCATGAGTTTGAAGTTTGATGCACGACGGCGAAGCCGGAGTGCATCAATCAAACGAGTGAAAAAAAGATGCTTTCATACGAGTTGTACACAATATTTTTTTGCATTTTTACATTTTAAATCCCTAAAAACAGGATAAAAAGGATTTGAGAATTGACAGTTGTCAAACTGACAATTTACAATATTTTATTTAAAGCATACTTACTTAATGCAAAATGTAAAATTAAATAGTTAAAAAAAGTGTTGCTTTCTTTATGATTTTTTGATAAAAAAAGTCCACTTTTTTTGTGAAAATGCAAAAAAATTAATTGCACAACCAAATGAACTGTTATCAAAGCTGAAATAATTTACTACATTAACAAAAACATGGTGTTTTAAGGGAAGCGTTTGTAAACAAAAAATATCAAAAGAAGGCCAACAAATGTTTTGTTAGTTACGTAAACACTTTGATATTCAATAAAATAGTACTCAATAAACTCAAACTCAAATTTGTATAAAATGTAAAAATATTTCAGTTAATTCTGCTTTAATTCACAGAGATTACCTCTTCCTTCTTATATTCTCAAAAATGGCTTTACAAAGCAAATATGGAGCTTTGTAAGTAGAAGTATAAACTATTTCTTTGATATTAAATATCAAACAATAGCTGGTTAGGTAATTTTATAAATTCTTACCTACGTAGACGCCCAAGCAACAACAATAATCACTGTTTGTGTTAAAACTTTAAAACGTTATTTTTAAAAATAATTAACAGTATTTAATTTGATGTCATTACTTTAACACTGCAACTTGTGCTCTGCACCTTTAATTGAAAAATTAAAGGGCAGAGGGGCGACAGTGGTGGGCCAACTGGTGCTCAAGTATGCGAGGCCAAGCTGATAACACGCAGATGCTAAGTTTTAGCAGAAACTTACCTTTCCTTAGAATAAAATTTGTTATTAAATTTAAAAGGACCAAAGTTTTGATACTTTAAATAAAATTTAAACACATTTGCACTTCGTTAAACGTGCAGCAATAAATTAATGTAAAAATATACAGTGTCCACTTCTAATTTCCAATTTTGAAAAAATCACTCCAAATTTCCCAAAAATTCGAAAGGGGGACTAAGACAAGGAGGAGTCTTGAGCCCAGTGCTATTTACAATACTTATGGACGACATTATAAAAGAATGTAATATAAGAGTTAAAAAATTAAAACTGGGGTATAGAAATCTTCAAGTAGTTGAGATAGCAGAATGTGCATTCGCGGACGATGTTATAATAACAGCAGCAAATGAAAGGGATTTACAAACAAACCTAGAACTATGGAATGAAACTTTGAAGAAATATGACATGAAATTAAATGTAGATAAGACGAAGGTGATGGCAGTATCTAAGGAACCTTCCACAATAAAAATAAAAATAGAAGGAAAAGACATAGAACAAGTGGACCACTTCGAATATCTAGGAGTGACAATAGAAAAGACAGGAAGACAAGAACTAGACCTCATAAAGAGAGTAGAAACAGCCAATAGAGTATACTATGCAATAAAAGATAAGTTTATGAACAAAAGAGAAGTGTCACAACAAACGAAGATGAACGTATACAAAACAATATATAGACCTATACTTACTTACGGTTGCGAGGTCTGTTGATTCGATTTGTCGATAAAAGTTATAGTCGCCCACTTTTTGCTAAATTTAAGTATTAGTATACTTTCTTCACATTCTCGTATGGTTCGGTAAATGGTCATCCGCCCTGTATTTTGCTTCCTAAAAACACTAATAACTTCATGTTTCGGCTTTTCAAATTCTAGATAAATGTCGTACAAACTTGGAATACCTATAGAATTTCAAATTTGTAACGTGAGATAAATTTCACCTCAAAGTTTGCCATGAAAAATATAAAGCGTGTCTTTGCTAAGGTCATACAACTTAAGCCATTAGAACTACTAAATCTAAAACCACGCCTAAAGCTTTGGTTTCCTAGGAAGCGGTGCCGTCATTTAACGGCCGTAAAAATACGGTGGGTGACGTCAGAAAAACGGTGAAAAAATACGGCCGTCGCGAATTATTCCGAACTGTTATGTCTATTTTGACTGGACTATATACACAAGATACACCGCCAAAAAACGTTGCTGAACTGATTCGTACCGTACTGGCCCACCGCTTCAGATGAGACGGCACCGCTCTATTACGTTGGGTGTGCGCTACCACTCTTTTGGAAAACACTTAGCTTAAAAAACACGACACCGTTTTTCGTGACGTCACCCACCGTACTTTTACGGCCGCTAAATGACGGCACCGCTTCCTAGGAAACCAAAGCTTAACTGGTAAAAATTAGAGCAGATTAAATTATTCTAAAAACTAAAATTAAATACAAATTGAACAGAAAACTTGAGGTGAAATTTTTTCGATAGCATGTTATTACAATTTCAATCCTTTTTCTGTGACATTTGAAATTTTTACGTAACTATTTGGTACGTCCAGTGACTAGATTGAACATTGTTTAGTATTAAAATTTTGAAGGTATAATTTTTTCCAAAAAGATTGAAATTTGAAAAAATTAGTCAAATACGATGGACCTAAATGAAATGATAAAAGGAGTAAGGTGGAAATTTCAAAAGTTTCTACAACAAAAATATTTCTTACACTCTTTCAAGATTTAATATGTACTTATACAAAAAATTAAGAAAAATTAATTCTAATAATTTTTTTTTAAATAGCATTCAATCAAGCTTAAATTGAAGTCTAAAACTCTGTTTATTCAACAGATTTCGCATAACTAAAACAACTTAAACAGCGCAATATTGTTTTATAAAATTAATTAAGTTGCTTTATGCCTCGGCATCACCCTAATTGTACCTACAACATCCGCGTACAAGTCGTAAGGTAGAAAGCGGAAAGAGGCAGGCTCTTCGTGACAACAACATATTCAAGCGGTGCTTCTTTATTTGCATCCTTATTAAGTTTTCTGCTGTAATAATTTGAAACTCTACTCCTACGAAATTAAAAAATAAAGAACGATAATTATTAAACAAAATTGGTTGGAAAATAAATTTGTATATATATTTCCTATTTTTATTGTATGTGTTTTGAAGGTTAAAAGGTAAAAACAGTCCCTTATATTTTGAAAATTTAAGGACGCTGTCAACCTAGGGGTAAACAGAAATACAGCGATTTAGATTCATATTTGGCATAATATGTCTCTATCGGTAATTCACCGGAAAAATATGCGGTAAAGTAATGTAACCAATGCTCAGTTGATATCGATACACATAAATAAGGCACCTAACCCACACCACACAACTAAACCTATTTGAGTTGCCATCCTCTGTGTAAAACTTCTTTGCTGGCTGGAATTTGCCTCTGGAGGCCTTCACCAAGTTACTAAAACTTTCCCCGATAGCTTGGCGAAAAGCATTTCTTTCAGCATTCTGTCTAAGCCAACGTTACTTTTGTGATATGGCAAAGAGAATATCTTCAAAGACTCTAACGTATGCCAATTTTTTAAAAAGTGTTTCCACTGAACATGACTTGTTAGCAAAATAAACATTGTATATTTCAGCATTAATATTTGCTTCAAAACAATTGTTCGAGTCAACTTTTTTAGGCTGCAGAAAAAGGCGTACATATCAATAGAAAAATGAGGACTTATGGTAAACGCTATTCCAAAGTTTTGCGACCTTATAAAATTAACTTTCCTCACTTAAAAGACTCATTGAACGCATTTAAACCCGTTTATGGAATTGGAAGGAATATTATAGTAATCCACAAATTGTTGTCATTCGATACATACTAACGGCAAATAGAAGAATGTATGTGGCCCCATTTTCCATTAGCTCAATTGTAGCTGCAACAACTCCTCGGCAAAGCTTTGTCGGTTCACACTACCACATTTGCAGAAATTTGTTGGATATATGTATACCGAAAAATTCTTTAAACTGACCCGAATTACGAAAGCAACGTAAGAAAACTTTCCACCAATTTCTTTAGGGTAGTCTCTAATGAAATATGTCCAAACTTTCAATTAAAATTATTTTCTGTTCAAATGTGAGAACCAGAATGTGCTTAATTCTTAAATATAAAAATAATCAACAAAACAAAAATCACAATTTCATTGTAAAATCCACGGTTTTTTGGAAATACTTTCAGTGACAAACAAGAACAAGAACAAACAATGACTCACAAATCCAAAACGAACGCAAAATAGAAAATGTCAAAGATAACATAACAACTGAAATGAGACTTCAAAAGAAAAAGCAAATGCGACACAACAATAGTAAACATTAATTATTCACTATCTACACTGGCCTAGAATCTAAAGTAACAAATAGCAACAAGACTTAGTAGAATTAGTAGGTACCCAATTTAATAATACGAGGTTTGGTAATTTAATTCCAGGTCTGCCACAATAAAAGGAAACACAATTTACGTAACACGAAAAATGTATCATATTCATTCAAAGTAATCTCCATTTACATGAATACACAACGCTGCGTCCGAAGGAATTGCTTTCAATTCGGCGGTTAATTTTTGTCTGCCGGTGTTAAATCTGGCGATTAGGGTGGGTGATTGATTTTAACAATGCCGCTCATCCGTCAGATTGTGCGGGACAAGATTTTCCTCTTTCCCAAATCTTCATGTAAAATTTTGTCGAATCGTCTCCTTATTAATGTTCAACTCATCTACCATCATTCGGAGAGTCAGTCGGCGATCTTTTGCCACAATTTCACTGACCTTTGCGATCGAATCTGCGTTTCGAGTGGTTGACGGACGCCCGGTTCTAGCGTCATCTTGTACATTCTCACGACCATCTTTAAAACGTTTAAACCATTCATACATGGTAGTACGACCTAAGGTGTTATCACTGTACACACTTTTTAACATTTCGTAAGTTTCTGTCGCAGTTTTTCCTAATTAACAACAAAACTTAATATTAATTCGTTGCTCCATGACGACTGACAGAAACACGATTTGCGAAGTAGGGTCCTGCGAAGTAAATGACAGCTATACGATGTTTCTTTCTTGATAAAAGTGTGAACTAAAACACGCTGCTTTAATTTTGGTTTAATATCACGTACCTTTAGAGCTGCAACGTCAGTCCGGGAATTAAAGTGCTAAACCTCGTACATGGACCAGTTGTAGATATAATTATTGCTAATAAAGTTAAAACTTAAAAGATACACATATCTCACATGTATTTAGAAGAACAACAAGGAAGGTAGGATTTTTTAGCAAAAAGAGGTGAATTAACTAATTGCCCCACACTTTTGACTATTGTGCCAGTATTCTGACCACAGAAGACAAGCTTAAAAGTTGGAGAAAGCTGCAGAATAGAGTAATGAGATTGAGAAAAAAAATGCTTGTTTGTTTATTTGTTATCGTTAACCTGTTATGCTTTTCGGTGTCGAGGCCGGTGTGTTAACGTATGAGATTTAACGCGTGCAATGCACAACCTGGCCTGAATCTGCGGGTTACATGATTGGTGCGCCGTTTGATTCTGTGTACTGCACCGGGTGTATAGTGTTACTGTGTACACGTATTGAACCTTGCTACTCTGCCTCTTAGATCTGTATTCGGAAGAGAGCGTCGTTAATTAGGCGCCCAACAACGAATGGTCACCAGGGCTCTATACCGACCTCCAGACTGCAGGAAAATCCTGCCGATTGGGAGATTCGACCCAAGGACTAGCGCAACGCTAGCC
Source organism: Melanotus villosus (assembly GCA_963082815.1). NCBI lineage: Eukaryota > Metazoa > Arthropoda > Insecta > Coleoptera > Elateridae > Melanotus > Melanotus villosus. The sequence continues at coordinate 96,000,995 of OY720419.1, read as the reverse complement.
TGACGCTATACCACTACGCAACTCTGGCTGTCAAGCTCAATGCAAAGCAAATTATTTATTTGAATATTCTACCGCTTGTTTACATCATATTAGTCAAATATGAGTGACCTTATAACATGTATAAATTTACACAAAAACCTTTAAAACCAAGTCTCTAGTTCAAGACTCACCGAAATCAAATGGGATTTTTAAAGCGAAAAAAATCTTAAACTAAGGAGGGCAAAGCTTTCAGATACTGGCTAAAACTGTTACTCCCATACTACTGGAATGAGCAAAATTGCAGTTGGGTAGTATGACACTCTAAACCCGGATAATGGGTTTCAACGCAGATGGTCGAAAATTAAAGAACCTACGTTTTGCAGATGACATTGTAGCAGATAACCTGGAAGAACTAAATAAAATGTTGACACAATTAAAACCAGCAATAGAAAGAATAAATTTATACCCAAACAGGCAAAAAATAAGAACTATGACGATCCTAGTAATAGGAGACGAGATATACTCGTAACTAAATAATGCCATCGCAGAAGGAATTAGAATACACAAACACTTGTGAAACATGAGATCAGAATAAGCAGGAACAAACATTTTCAAAAATGCCTAAAAAATCTGCCTCAAAAGCCTACAAACACTACGCATATCATGATCTACGGAGCAAAATCACCCACTCTAACGCAAATCGCCGTTCACGAATTATTAGGAGTTGTCCAAAGAAAAATTGAAAGGTCTTTGTTAGGTACCAAACTACCAAGTCATGTGAGAAAATGAAGTGATGCAAATTACACAATTAAAGTGAAGGGGATCTTGCGACACCCAAAGATGAAAAGTAATAAATTCAAGTCCTCGTGGTCGGGCAGGTTGGGAGATAATAATGAGTGCCATATAACGACAGCAGTCGACCCGCATTTAGATTCTAGCCACTCGCAACCAGCAAGTCTAGATCTCGCTCGATAACTAAAATTGTAGTTTTTTAGCTATCGGGACATATAATTACGGGAGCAAGATAGTAAATAATCTTCGGCCATCAACGAGTACTAAAACTTCATTCAAAATAGTTTTTTCTACAGGATATTACCAAATTTACATTGATTTACTAACTGATAATAAAGAAAAAAATAATATTAGGAAATTTAGAAAATGTCATTGTCAGTATGTTAAAATTTAATTTTAAAGTACATGTCTGCATAAGCTGCAAAATGAGTATTCAGCGACAAAGGGATTAAGTTGTTGTCCTCGGCTAATGTCGGCGACATTTTGGTCTCATCCTACAGCCATACTCCCTCCCTTACCTACAAACCAAAAAAGGAACTGTGCAATAATAATCGTATGCGTAAATATCAACTTTTTTGAAAGTTTGGCAAAAATTAAGTTGTTGATGTAAAATAATTCGTACCTATTACTAAGTTCAGCCAATTTCGAACAGTTTCACTAAACGCCTTTTACGATTTAATAAGATTTTTATATTTGTATAAACCAAGATCCTTATTGTCCCCTAATCTTCACATTATACAGGGTGATTCAAATTCGACCCTCACCATGGGGATCTCCCTTATGAGCAGAGTTAGAGGGAATGTTTAAATTCGGCAAAGTTGCTATTTTTTGTTCTCTTTAAGAATCCGCCGGAAAAATTGACTTGCGACAATTGACAATCGAAATATTTTGAAAAATCAAAAAAAGTGGTATTTAGTTTTTTGCTTGTGGCGCTCTTATTTGAATTTATAATTAAAAACTAAAAACACATTTTCATAGCCATTTTTTCTCCTCTATCTGATGGTCTGGTTATAATGTTATTAGCACGTTTCATCTCTTGCAGGCCATCATCAACTTTCTTATTTCTTATGGGAGCCATTTTGTTTTTTTACAAATTCAGATGCTCACTTTTTCTCTGATTTCAACGATATATGATATGTAGGGAAAATGTTCTAAATTTAGTGCTTAATTCTCAAAAAAAGCATATGTAACTTAAAATCATGTCTGCCATGCATTGTTTAAAAACAATGGAGCATCTAGTTAAGTCGCTTTTGTTTACTTGTGTAATTGTTACTGCCAGTGATATCAAAATATCATAATATTATAATAATGAAGCTCGTCATGAACCTAATCTAACGAAAATACCGGATTAATGAGAACAAAATTGGAAAATTTAATACATATTAAAAATAAAAACTATTTATCACAATAAATGTTCAAACAATCTGCTGTTTTCATTAATGCATAAAAAGCGACCTAACTAGATGCTCCATTGTTTTTAAACAATGCATGGCAGACATGATTTTAAGTTACATACGCTTTTTTTGAGAATTAAGCACTAAATTTAGAATATTTTCCCTACATATCATATATCGTTGTAATCAGAGAAAAAGTGAGCATCTGAATTTGTAAAAAAACAAAATGGCCCCCATAAGAAATAAGAAAGTTGATGATGGCCTGCAAGAGACGAAACGTGCTAATAAAATTATAACCATACCATCAGATAGAGGACAAAAAATGGCTATGAAAATGTGTTTTTCGTTTTTAATTATAAATTCAAATAAGAGCTCCACAAGCAAAAAACTAAATCCCACTTTTTTGGATTTTTCATAATATTTCGATTGTCAATTGTCGCAAGTCAATTTTGCCGGCGGATTCTTAAAGAGAACAAAAAATAGCAACTTTGCCGAATTTAAACATTCCTTCTAACTCTGCTCATAAGGGAGATCCCCATGGTGAGGGTCGAATTTGAATCACCCTGTATATCCCTGTATTTCCTTTTTTCTCGCAATTATTTTTAATCTTGATGGCATTGCTGATACTTCAAAACATTCTTTAACAAACAATCTGATAAGGTCGTCACCCTTTTAAAATTTATTTCTAAAGCGCTGTAAATTTAAGGGTAAAGAAAATTGTACAGATTAAAAAAAGAATTCCAAAGTTTATTGTGCACAAAAGAAACATTTGAACGAACGCGATAATGCAACCAGCGGCGGCCCGTCTGATGACGGAGGTGAAGCGCTGCTCCACCTATATTTTTCGGTTAAATGTTTTTTTTTTCGTATTCAAGATCCGAAATCATTTTAATTTGTTTCATTTTCTTTATTTCAGTTGATATAACCAGAAAAGAATGAAATAATTACTTCCATTCCTAATTATTAGTAGCTATATGTAGCACCGCAGAACACGGTATTTTTCATTTTCTTTTTTCAGTTGGCGCGCAGTACATCGTACAGCAAGCCCCTGCAGGTTATGCCGTCTGCAGTACATACTGCAGACTACAAGCGTTCAACTGAAGCAGGTTCGCTTATACAGAAATACCGCATCAAATTTTCGCATGTTTGCATGCGGAGAAATGAAACAGATTCTAGGCCTGCGTCACTCACAACCTACCTTCTGGTTTCGGTTATAATTTCATAAGTAAACTCTGAAGTGACTATATAAGTTAGTGAGGCACCATTTATTTTTCTTTGTTTATACTTTGTAGACTTCCTTGGAGTAGTGAATTATTTGTTCACGTTTTTTGGTAATTGGATTTGATTTTAATGTTTATTATTACCCCCAATTTCTTTAAAATTCCTCTTAATACAAGACATAACTTTTAATTCCATGGCCATCGAATAATGACTTTAAATTCGAACTCTTGGAATGAGGAAGCATTAGCTGAGATTTGTTATTTTATACAACGTGTAGTCAAAAATCGCTAGTTCGCATCCTTGCGGAAGTGATAATTTTTTATACCGTATGTCCTGTTTCAAAAAGCATCACGGGGAAATTACGTATCAAATCTGAAATTTCTAGTGTAGCTGGAGGAAGAGTAGACGGAACGTATTCAGATTTGTTTTCTGAATAAAATGCATAATACAGTTAATTTTTGGAGAATATTGGGCAAGTAAGTCATTAGAGTATACAATTCAGAAACGTTTTTCTTGGAATTTGTGCACGTTTAATTACGGTTGCACCACGATACACTTATCGTGGGTTGTACTAAAGCCTGACACATTTAATGATGAGAACTAGCAAACGCTAGAATAAAACCTAGATGGATAAGGATAACTGTTCCATAAGTTTAATGTTCTGCACGATAATACAATAATAGCGGATTACTTTCTGACACATCCTTATACATATGAATGTATACAGGATGATTCAAAAGTATTGTCATTAATTTTAGGGGTAAGTAGAGCATATCAAGTTTAAGTTTTCTTAATAAACCATGTGTCGCAAGTAAACGGTAACCACAGAAAAAAATTAAAAAATTGTTTTGGGGTCACTAGAATAGGTTCTGTTTACATTCAAAATCTAAATTTATCAAACGCGTGATAAGTCCAGATATGTTACGTAGGTTAGAGTCAGTCATTCTTCGAACATTTTAATGGAAGGTCCTAACGTTTTAGCAACCAAATTTACTTATGTTAATGCTCTTCAGAATGCTGTAGCAGTGTTTGTGTTTGTGTTATGCGTGTTTGTGTAGAAGTTAATGGAGGAACATTTGAACATCTTTTGTAAGTCCCTGTTCTCCTTTATTAACAACAATCTTTTCTAATATCACTTTTTAAACATGCCAGTAATTGCTTGCTGCCAGTCTCAAGCCTGAAAAAACGTGAGAGGAAAGTGAAACCTCTAAATTTCAATATTTATGTTTCATTTATTTGTGCAGGGTCAAATTTCTATCGCAGGCTTTTTAAATGCATATTAGCCAGCGGTTCTCAAAAGTGTGTAACAAAATTTAAAATAAACAAAAACCGCGATAAGATTTAAATTTTTGCTCTAATGTACTTCTATTAAGGACAGCATATACCCATTTAATTTAATGACAATACTTTTGAATCGCCCTGTATAGAAACGCTTAAATTAAATTTGCATCACAAAAGTTTGACCTAAGATTACAACAACCCAAAAAAATTAAAAAATTTAAGAGTTTTCTTTTATTGATATTTCATTCCAATTTAATTTAATTAAAATAATGAGAAAGAATAACATAATTTGTAAACGAAACACCACCAAGTTTTATTAAGCTAATCAATCGCAAACGTTTATCAATCTGACGTGAATTATCGACTTCAGCAACTATATACAAAGTCAAGCTAAAACTATTTCTATTTGTTATCTAATTTAGCAAACTCTTGTTTACGAACCATTGATTATAACATGTGTTTACGAAGCAATAACAGAATTAGATGTTGCTGTGTACCTTTTACTATAATAATAGTCTACACTCTACACATCGCTGGTTACAAATTGGCTGCGGGTTGTAATACAGGATCAAATTTCCCTACGGTTGTGGTTGTCTGTACCTACAAGCACATTGACCGGGACGAGCTACACAACTACTAAGTATCAATTATCCTTGATGTTACGTAATGTCCCATATAAGAGACAAACTAACTTTTATTAACGTTATTATCAACGGTACTTTTTTTGGTACTTTCAAAGCCAGTATTAAGTTTGGAAATAATTTTCCAAAAAAGGTCTTACGCTACATCTGAATATTATTGATAGTATGACCACATGAGGCAATTTCCCTAATTACTCCAAAAGCTTCGAACGAGCCCAAAAAGGATATGAAAAATATATCAAAGGAATTATTATAATAACTCAGTTTGGAGATTTTTAAAAATGTAGTGAAACACTGGCATGGCAAATAATTGTAAGACCAATTTTTAAAGGAATTTGACTTAGAATAAGTTATTATAAGTTTTTATAATCTAAAAAAGTTTGTATTATATTAATTTACGAAGAGAACTTTTATTGAACTCCCTGCATATGCTCTTAATTAAATATTACCTTTTTGACGTTTTTGTACAGATTGCTTATCCTCAATGCCGTTATGGATTCAACATGATCTGCATATTTACTACAAACAAACAACGACATTCCTCGTGTTAAGAAGTTGTACTGAAAGGACTAGCTAAAGCTTAATATGAAAAGTTAAATATGAAAGAGCAGCTGAAAACCCTTTAAATATCTTCACCTTAATACTAAACAAACGTAAGAGAAAAAACGTACAAAAACAAAGGGCGAACAAACATTTTTCTTGACCCTTTTTGCTTCTAGCCTTTAATAAATGATGATACACCAGCTGGTAACCTGCTCGTCTCGCAATTTCGTCTTCATTAAATGTTAACACCTGTGTTTAGTTAGCGGAATGACACATAACGTCCGGTAGTTAGCAAAAAGTACATAAAAGTAAGGAGCATCGTCGCTGATGCACGTCCACGAGGACTAAAAATATCTCGACGGTACACCTGTATATGCTGAAGGTTAGTATTTTAAGATAAATTAAGTAGACCGCAATTTATCATCCGCACAGGGACAGCGGATTGAAATATTATTACCGCTATTGGAACCCTCGGATGATGCATTTCTAAAACTGTTTTCGTAGCGACGAGGGCAACAGAAAAATACGTTTAGATTTCCGTCTTTAAGATTATAAACAAAGATGTTTATGGGATTACAAAATATAAAAATAACCGATTATTTTTCCTTACTGTTGGTCGACTCGCATTCCAAAAGTAGTGCTTTCATATAAAGAACTTGATGTATGTAGAAGCTTTCGACGAGTGAAACAATTGTCTGTTTCATAAAAGATGAAAAATCTATAGAGCACGAAAAAATAACAGAATTCACAAATGGCCTTAATGATGACTGCTTAAATATAATTTGAAAATCATAAGTAAAAGCTCGGCGTTCTAAAGTTCTCAACTCTCCAAACTCTTGAAGGTCAAAGATATTACAATTCTTTTTCATCTGAACGCAAAGGGCAAAAACGTTGACGTTAAAATTGCTCATGATTCCAACATTGAAAGACATTTAGGAAATTTCAAAGGCAATAATTTAAAATGTATTAAGCAAACAAAATCTAATTTTGGCATTGATTTCAAAGGGCACGTGACTTGCTTCATAGTTAGTAGAGTTGATTATAGCCCAACATATTTTTGAAATAAAGCATAGTAGTGAACATTGTAACAGTATGGTAAACCTTTAAAGAATATTTTTGTTTTTAAGAGAAACAAGAATATTGCAAATAAGGATCTCGGACCGATAACAGGTTCCAGCTATACGCTTTGTTACACACAACGCATGGCTACCTAATAAGAATATGCCAATTTGGGCACGCGTAGTATATATAAGCAAGCAGTACTGCGGAGCAAACTGGTTAAGATAGTCTGGTGAAGACCATACCCTTCTGGAGTTCTCGCTCAACTAACCCTACATTATTGGCAGGGTGCGAATCACCGCCGGGGATGCCAGGGATTTCCCTGGCTGTGCTTATATTTTCCCCCCCTGTAAAATAAAAATCGTATCCCTGCCAGGGATGAATATTTCCCCGTCTGTGTAAATGCACAACATTAAAATATGTATAAAAAATTGCAAAACTTCTATTTTCCATAATAAGTTGCTGCTACCGTTACAACATCGCATCGTGGCTTCCACATGGACTAAATCTCTAATACGCAGGTCGATCTTTAGAGCTTCAGCGAGATAACTTTTCCACTCTTAAAATCTGTATGCCCAAACGCAAAGTGCTAAATTTTCTCGGAAATGCATGCTGATAAACCTGTATCTAATTTCACTACTAACTATTCCATTCTGTTAGTTTTTACGTTTTGTGCGTACAGTTATCGAGTTGTCTAACCCTAACGGCTTATACAAATGCATCAAAGGTTTTTTTGTACTTGTGGTTTATATCCCCCCCCCCTGTAGAATAAAAATCGTACCCCTGCCGGGGATGAATATTTCCCCGTCTGTGTAAATGTATAACATTAAAATATGTATAAAAAATTTGTGGAATAGTATCCCCCCCTGTAAAAGTTGTATGATTCGCACCCTGATTATTGGCCTACTAATAACGAAAAATTATCCGCAGAAATACGTATTTCGCGTTTAATACAGTTCTTATTTGTCTAGATTATCCAGCGATTATACGAGTACAACTAACTCCACTTTAGGTTTAATCTAGCTTGAATTGCTAATCGTCATGATTTTTTTTAAGAATTCCAAATTTGGTACTTCTATAGAGCATTGTTTTTGTAATTACAAATTTTTTAATGAAATTGGAACTGCCTTTAAAGTCCAACGCAGGCGACGCCTGTAACATTATATACTTGTTAACATTGAAACGGGTTTTCTAAGTTTTTATTTGTACTACATTATTAAAGGTGCTGAATTTGTTTCTGATTATTCGGTTCTCCTGTATTCTAAAAATAAATTTCGAACCTGACAACTCTGTTAACAAGTAGCTTTCCTGTGTCTATTAAGTACCTGAAATTCAGGGATGATATATATTATATCATCACTAACAGCCCAGATTAAAGCATTTGAAAATACATATTAATATCTGAGCCACACATTTCCGATTGTATTGCATAAAGCGTTTTAATTCCAATTAATAATAAATACCTTAAACATCCGTTGGTTTCGTATTAAATCCATTAGTAATTGATTGCATTGTTCAAAGTTTAATTAAGTTTGGTAATAAGTTAAATTCACAAACCTGAAATAAATGTAATCAGTGACTAATATTTTCATGTAAAGACTGCACTTAGTTTTTAATTACTGAGTGTTATCGAAAAGCAAATTTAAAAGTGGCTGATATAACTACTCTGCTTTGAAATTTTGAAATATACATATGTATTACTACAGCAGAAAACAATGCATGACTTCAAAATAACCAAACTTGTGAAGATAATTATTTAGAATAAGTACTATAGTTTTCCGTGTGGCCAGGGTGGTACAGTAGTAAGAACGTCAGGCTAGCGTTGCGCTAGTCCTGGTTCGTATCTCGCTGGGTGCAAGATTTCCCGGAGTTCGATATCGAGCGCTGGTGATCATTCGTCGTTGGGCACCTAATTAACGACGCTCTCCTCCGAATATAGACCTACGAGGTAGAGTAACAAGGTTCCATACGTACACACACATACACTATACACAATACACATGGTGCTGTATGTAGGCAAAAAACAGCGCACTAATCACGTAACTCGCAGAGCGGGCCGGATTGTGCATTTCACGCGTTAGACCACATGCGCTAACGCACCAGCCTCAACACGGAAAGGTATAAGAGGTTAACGATTACACACACTATAGTTTTCCTCTTCTTCTTCTTCTTCTTCTTCCTCTCATGGCTGAAGAGAATGCCGGTGGCCTGTTAGTAGCTCTTAATAACGAGTTATGTGACTATAATTTTCACTGCAATGAAATCCTGAAATTGACGAATAAATATTCTATTCAACTCGCGACCAGTTCGAAGATCACCAACGTGATAGGTCGACATATGGAGAAAACGACTGGATTTAAAATTGATGCGGGGAGAAATCCACGTTTATAAATAAATTGAAGAAAATTGAAAGAAGAAAACTACGTATTAAATTTAAACAAGCTTGATGTCTTCCTCTTTTTTGATTATAGTTAATAGTTCGCAGTTTTGAAATAGACATGTACCGGGCGATCCAGAGAAAAAGGAATTCGAGCAGGCCCTGATTAAGCTGTTAAGGTTGGTAACATTGCTTCTCATTTTTTTAAATTTCATATCAATGGCAATCTTATTTGTTACTTGAAAAATAAATTTGACATTTTATAACCTAAAATACTCATAAAAGCATTACTGGACGTAATTACATTTATGGTTATTAAATAAAGTAAAATTATCTGTTTATTTATTTAGATTGCCTACAAACAGGCAATTACTTACTATTATTTAAAACACAGACAATAATATTATTGCATGATTTTGACAGTTAACGTAACCTCTTCAACGGTTAATAGTGTCTCAGTTTATGCTCACAATAGGCGAATCACGGGATACCAACTTTGGTAACTAGGTCAGGGCCTGCTCTAATTCCTTTTTTTCTGAATCACCCGGTAGCTTGGCATAGAGAATTGTAGGTGATTTTTGTAGCTTAGTGTAGTTGCTATAGTCCATCCCTGTTTTACTACTGTCTACTCATACTGTTGTCATCCAATGTTATAATATTATTACAATATATCGATGAAGTATGGCCGCTTCTAGAGCATAAAAACGCCTGCATATGACTCATCACCCTAGAAACATCTAGATGTAATCGTGTTGCTTCTAAGTAGACCAACAGAGAAATGTATAATCCCGCCAGCCTGCTACTTAGAGCCAAATTTACGATTTTTTACAGTGATGTCACAACATAAATACCTGCAATAAATAGGTGACTGTCTAAATAAATTTTCAACTTCAATATTTTGTGTTCGTTTTATAAAAGGCACAATTTGCAAAAGGTTTTGGTTTATAATATTGTGGTAAAGCGCAATTTATACGTCACCTATAACAACTCAGTGTCACGCACGTGGAGACATGAAAAATGATATGTGCATCTGCAATAAAAAAAGGAATTTGCAGATTAGCACGTTATCTAATGTAACATGCTACTCTTACAGCTGCAAGTCATTTAGATAATACACCTGAATGTAGTTCGATATTTAAAGTGGCCTGTTATCTAAATTAGTATATTATCTAATGTAATAAATTATCAATGAAATACGATATCTAAAGTATGTTATCTAAAGCATTAATGTATGTAAGAAGGGGTTCATTTTGGAGTATAAATACAACCAGCAATTTACATTGGAAGGCAGTTCACAGAAGCTGTCTCTCCAAGTTGGGTCCCTTTCGACGTCCATGTAAGATCTTATTATTTGTATTTAGTTTAATCTGTAAATAGGACTTGCTAATAGTTTGAATGTAATACTCTATTCATTTTATTAATTGTTTCATGTTTCATAGTTTAGGACTTAGTATTTCGATCAAATTATTTCATGTTAGCAGTTGGAACTTGTTGTCAATAATTGTCTAAATGTTCACTTGTTCTTGTAATTTAAATAAAGTTTGAACAATGCATGTGATGTTAGCTTGAAACAGACTTTCAATCAAAATCTCTCTAAACAGCCAAGCAAACACTCGTGGCGTAGCTGGGTGGAATACTCTACCTAAATTATTTAATTAACCTATTTCTATTAACTTCAAACATACATGGCCCAAACCCACTACGTTACAATATTATACCACCTTTAATTTTATTTTTATATACATTTGTTACCATCAAAGTCAAATTATTGGTTATATTTGTCATATCTAAACTGGCGCTTAAAGGAGATGTACTATTACATACAAAGTCTACTCCAAATAGTTTGAATGCTCGTTAGTTTGTATAATTATTTGTTAGTTGTTATGTAAATAGGATTTATTAAAATTGAGAAAGTTTATGCTTGAATCGCATTTTTTGCTATTTATTAAAATTCTTTTATATTTTCAGATTTTAGTAAACTTGGCAACAGCCTTCCTATGTATTGTTTCCCTTCTACGAACCTCTAATTAGCATTATCTGGAATTCGAATGTAGATATCTATAGTAGACCTTGACAACCCAAAATATTAACCTTCAGTCTAATATCATGTTTTTCTCTACTATCAGGATTTTGGTCTTATGTTTAATAAGATATTGATTGTACACTTTGTTCCTTCCTTCCTTTTGTTTTATAATCCTGCCAGTGCTTCAGTCTCTTCGATATATGTCATCTATTCATCCCAAAAAGGTTTCTTTTCATAGTTCCTATCGAAAAATTGTGTTACTCTACAAATAATTAATTGTCTCGTTATAAATATTTAATAAAGTTCAGAACACTATAATATAAGTTAATGGTTGACAAGAACGAAGAACTCAACCTTTTACCCGCTTTTTAAAAGGGCTCCAAAAGAAGACGGTAACTCAACGTGTTTACCACACCAGAGGCAAAACTTTTTTAGTAAGAGGAAGAACTTGTCAGCCAAGTCAGAGCGAACCTTTTCTTGTCAAACGAGTTTTGCCAGTGGCGTGGTTGAACGTTGAGTTAGTTTTACCTTTTTAGTGCTCCTTTTTCTACCCTTAAGAAAGCGGACGAGACGTTGAGTTCTTCTTTCTGAGCTACAACAGTCCCAACCCGGAAGATTATATGAAGTCTATCTGCCTATTTATGGCCAAAAGGTTGGAAAGCCCAAGATATAAATTAATGGCGTAATACGAAACGAGCGAAGGTGCCTCGAAGGGCTGTAGTTAAAAAAAGATATACCTCTATACTGTGAAGGGCGCATCAACGTGGTGGTCCTGATTATCACACCAATATCTGTGGCAATCGTTATATTAAGGGCAAATCTTCTTTTCCTTCAATGAGTAATTATAGCTTCGTACCTAGCAAGAGCGACTGATATATTCTAGAGAAGGATAGGTCGTTGGTTTACCGAAGAAGAAGAGGAGAAACGGCATGGGATAGCAATGCGATGTGCGATGGGTTGATTGGATCATGTAGCTTCGGCAAACTCGAGCGCAATCCTATTCATTTTGCGTCAGACTAATGTAGAATAAACTGTCAATTGTATTACTCTAGCTCAGAAACCAGTTCTGCCATGTTCCGCAGTTAATTTGATGCCTATCGAGAAAAAGCTTCACCTAGGGGGATTCCAACCAAACACTTTGTAATGCAAGCCTAAGACTCTAGCCACTATATCACCTGGTTGCTTTATCTAAAACTAAAGAAATTATCGAAGAAACGCCTCTTATGCAATGATGCAAAAATTGTTTTAATTTGTTGTAAGTATATTCAAAATGTAACAGAAAATATCTATAACCAATGTCGTACTACGATAGTACTAGAATTTCATTTGAAATGCTTTTTTAAACCCAAACATTTAGAAACTAAATTTATTATGTTACGTTACAGAATATCAAACAGCTAATTTACACAACCGAAATAATAACACTTCAAAACGTTTTCTCCAAACAAGAATTATTTACATTACAGTATTTTAAATTAGAATGGCGATTTAATTGGATTTGCTGTAAACATTTTCGGTAAACAATATTGTTTACTAAATTTTACATATGTATTATTACTGAACGAATCATTTAATCAGAAATCAGGCAGAAAATAATGGTAAATATTTGATTGCTGGTAATACAACACGACTTTCTTTTAAATAAAACGTTAAAATAATTCAGGAGACCAGAACTTACTAAATTAAAGAGAGCCAACCAAACCTTGTTACTTTGTTATTTTTGAATGATTTAGCTAATCAGTTATGCACGAAACTTTATAAAAATGAAAATTTTACTGAAAAAAATTTAAAAGCAACGAAGGCCTGTTATTAAAGCAAATCAACCTACAATAATTTACGCAAGTTTTGGAGAAAGGTTTGTTTAACATCTGAATATTTTTTTATACTTTTAAATGGAAGTTTTAAAAATTTGTTGAAATTTTAATGAATTGAACGTTGTTAAGTATATAGAAACCATAAAACAAATAAGGACTTTATAAAGTAGGAAGACAAGAAGGTATTTTTATGTCGTACCTAGAATTACCCAATTTAATAGATATTCCAACATAGCTTTCTTAATTTTTTTAAAATACGATATTTGCTTTACACATATAGAGCCTTACAAGCTTCTAAAATTGTTTCATCTTCTAAAGATCGCATGTCTTTTACAGGGCGTTGCCGTCTTCTCTCCATATGCCTGTGGTGTGCGTGTCAATTGGCCTACAAACATCCATAGGTGACCTACAGCTTAACGTGCGCTCCGAACCACGGAACTTGCCTTGCACCTTTACTCCAGAGAAGACCTACTAGGCCGAAATACCTCGGTGATTTGCCATTGCTTTCGGAGGGAAGCGGCCAAGGAATGAACCTAGGACATTCTAAACCTCAGTGGTCAGAGGCACGCTAAACCAACTGAGCCACAACCGCTGAAGATGTTTAGCAAGTGAAAACACAAACTATCCTTCAGGACATTCTATTATTTGAAAGGTTAAAGATACTTATAATCAAGTATAATATCCACTGAACAGTCTTCAAAACAACAACGTAAAACGAATACTTGATGCTTACTAAGATCATAAAAATCGTCATTTAAGCTATTGTTAAATTACTGAAAGAATAGCCGTTAATACTGCAGCATTTTGCTCGGAAAATTGAAGGTAACCAATGAATTATTACCATTTTCCTTCTGCATCGTGACAATGTCAGGTCTAACTACAATTCACCAACGATTGAAAAGCTGGATGCTTGACCTTCGAAGTGGTTATTTACCCAGCCTGTACTCCAGATCTGACTTTCAGCGATCTTTATTTGTTTCTTAAATTGGAAGGAAGTCTTCGACTAATCAAATTAGGTTCAGACGATGAGGTGAAGACACTTGTAACACACTTGTCCCGAAAATAAGATCACACAATTTTTATCATCGGTTACGAAAGCTATGTTCGACGTTTATGGAAATATTTTGATTTGGAGGAGATTATCTGGAGAAATCAAATGATACTTATACAGAGTGGGTATAATCATCTGTGATCCCGGTAGCCATGGAATTAGCAACATAAAAATGATGACTAGCACTATATTTCAATGTGACTGACCATGACATGCATAATAGGGAAAAAATAACGCGATTTTAGGCGGAATTTGTTTTTAAATGTCCTAAATTGATTTTTGTCCGAGACCTAATATTTTTAAAAAATGTTAGTAATTGGTTTGTAATGTAAAAAAAGGCATGGTAACTTAAATGGTTTTTATTTTTTGAGGTTTTTTATAATGCATGTTGAAAATGTTGGCCATTTTTGGCAATGCAAAGCTGAACTCGTCTCTTTTTACTTTCAAAGATATTGTTTAACATTTGTGGATCAATATTATTACAACATTCGATGATCGCATCTCTCGGCTCCTCTAAATTGTTAATGTGCCTTCTAAAAACGTTATCCTTAATATACGCAAAAATTGAAAAATCACAAACTGTAAGGTCGGGCGAACGTGCTGGGAAAGGATGGTCTGTGAACCTCCTGATAACTCTATTTCCAAATAAACGTTTGCCTTAAAAACTCCAAATTCTCTCTGGTTGTATGCGTCGTGGCGCCATCTTGTTGGAAATAACCGTAATTTTTTTCGTCATCATCAAGTTCTACAATAAACTGTGTTAAAATTTCTCCTCGGTAGCGTTGACCATTAATAGTGTTATTAAAAGATATAGGCCCGATTAGTCGTCTTCTGTGGACACGGCTAGCCAAATTCCAAGAAGAGGTATTTCAACATACTGGTGTGGGCTTTCAGCAGTCCAAAAGCGAAGATTTTGGGATATTACGTATCCTGATAAGGTACACCAAGCCTCGTCGCTAAAAAAGGTTTTACCTAGTTAGTCATCGTTAAATGTTTGCTGAAACCAGTGACCATAATTTAGACGTGCAAAATCTTGAACTTGTAATTGTTGAAATACAAAAATTTTGCATGGATGCAATTTGTATTTAGGTTACGTAGTTGAATTCCTCAATTTTATTAAGCAGTGATAATTTCAAATGTAATGCGATCACGGATATTTGTACCCACCCTGTATAATAACAACACCATTTCATTTTGCTTCATTAATTTATCTCCTTTTTCCCTTTATAGGGCGTTGCCGGTCTTCCCTCCATATACCTGTACGTGTGCGTGTCAGGTAATCAACGTATCTCCAGTGTAAAGGCTTTTATTGAACATTGAACAACGGGCTTTACCCCCCCCCCCCCCCCAATAAGAGATTTTATATCATCTGATAATAATTCAGCTCACTGGAGCAGTCACTCCATTTATAAAACTTAAACCTGTATCAGGTACATCCAAATGAAGCATCCAAACAGCAACTAACTATTATAGCAAGGCACGACGTGATTCTTAATAGAATGCAACACCTTTGCGCTGATCAACAACTGATATATTCCGTTTACAAAAAATTCAGATGAGCCGGCATTTGAGGAATCACTTCAGAGAAATAGGTGTATACAGTTTACATGAAGAAGAGGAAGAAACACCCTAATTTTTGATTCTGCAAAATACAACTACCCTTCGTAAGAAACACCCTTCAACCCCTTGAGAGTGCAACACTAGTATGTTAGAGTCAGCGGTGCATAAAAGGCCAACCCCTGCTAATCTGTAAATTAATCATACCAGAAACTACCCCAGAACTGAAATTATGCACGAGCTCGGAAGATAACACTTTAAAAGAGGACAATTTAATTTAAGTTAATGTTGTAGCCATGTACACTACCCAACTAGAATGTTGCCAAACTTAACCCACTTTCATCCCTGAAAAGGATCTTTGACGTGGTTAAATATCGCATTGGCACAGGACCTACGGTTCTACCTGGTGCTGAAAAGAGTAACCCTGCTACTCAACTACTATATCATCGAAATCCGCTTAAGAGATTGCCCTAATCAACCACAAAACTCTAGGTAATCGTTGTAGAAAAGGCATCATTATACACTAATTTACAAAATGGGGATATGATACAATAAAAAAACATTTCAAGCTCAAAATATTCATTAATATTTGTTATAACTGTCCGAAAACTAAGTAAAATGTTTTAGAGATACCAAATCGCCATCAAATATTTTTTAGAACGTTTAAAAAACAAAAATCAACGTATCCTAAAATATTAGCACATTTTCCGCATTTTCACTCACAAAGCTGCTTCATGAAAATGATCCACAAATTTTGCTTCAGCTAAAAGCATAATTTAATGTAGATATCGCAAACCCTCAAAGTAAATTTAATCTAAAAATAAATATCAAAGATTGCACTGATTTATTATACAACCAGCAAAAAAGGCACTTAATAATTTTATTATGCAACTTATAGCTTGTAATTATCTAGTTATTCACGAGCGCAGATTTTCAAATATTTCATTTTACTTGAACAACGTTTACAATGAATAATGAACTTAGTAAGTCTAGTATTAACTGCCGAGAATGTAAAGTAGAACATGTTTTTAGTTGGATCATAAAAATAAGAGAACATTAACATCATATTTTGCACGAAGCTTGGAAAATCTGCAAGTCAGGTAGCCGAGATGTTAAAACAACTTTATGAGGATAAACTTACATCGCGTACAGCGGAAGAAGTTTTTAGCTGATTTAAAAGGTTTTTTTAGAGAAAACTAGCAAGATAGTAGCAATTATTCATAAAATCAACGTCTGAGAGTTTTCAAAATTAATACAATTAAAACTGAGAGATTGAAAAACTAAATGTAGTTTATATGCAGTTCGAAAGCTATATTTTTGCAGTCTTAACTTATTCATTTAGTGCAGTTTTTGCTGCTTAAATTAAGGATGAAAACGTGTTCTAAAACTAAAGCGATCGACAGATACTAAAACTTTATTTTTACTGATTTATTAAACATTAACCTGTAATAGTCAAGCATGTGATACAACGAAGTAAAATAGTACCAAATTTTAATTTTTTAATTATTGAGTAAGGCAAAATCAATACAATGGTTGGAGTGAATTGAAATTCAATTATAAAACCTTTTGAAAGGACTACGGTTTTTATTGCGTAGCTGATGATGACTGCAGTTTAAGATGAGTACGCACCAAAATATGTAACGATTCATATTGAGAGGAACAAACACAAAGAATATTCGGTACTTAGCATGATATAATTTCGAATAATTAGAAAATTATAATTTTTGTTTTTCTCAAGTTGTAAATATTTCTTGGGGAGCATACGACTTTCATAGCGTTAGAATCGCTTGTCTTGTGATACCACAAATCTATACTTCTGCATATCATTCAAGTTCTTACAAATATGTATGTAATGAGAGAGAAACCCATGTTTCGCTCAAATAAGTGGCATTTTAAAGTGGCGACTAACCTATTAAATAGGATAGGTACTTCCTTCGTGAAGTTTGGATAAATATCGGACATACCTTGATTTAATAGAGTAAGTGGATAAAAGATCGATATATCAGTATTTAGAACAAAGAAGTATCAACAGGGAGATAAGACAAAACCCGAAAAATTACTGGTTCGATCGTAAGGACTAATATTGTACACCACCACAGGGAAAACAAAACTTAAATATAACTGGAAATACTCTACTATAAAAGGGCGTTAAAGCAGTCTAAGAAAGCTTATTATGCTCACCATAATAACATAATATACTATTGTTTGCCCCCTTCCAAAGAGAGTATAAGGAATTCTTTCAGTTTCATGATTAGCTACCCGAAGATGAACTGCCGTGTTCTTGCCAGTGCTTTAAGTATGTACAAAATGTGCATTGGTGTCTCTGATTACTGATGCTATAAGGTAAGTAGGAAAGATCTCTATAAAATTTGCCAATTTTTCTCAGTTGCTGCTTAAAAGTTTTTGTAACTTCTTTGCAATGATTTAGTCTTAGTCTGCTTTCTCAGTGGACTTTACATTGGCCTCTAATCCAACCTACTGCCAATTGTCCTTCTTGGTACTCCCAAAGTATATTCAGGACTTACACCTATACAGGTCTGGGTCAATCTCTGCCTTTTTTACTATCATTTCATGCTAGAGTAATTTAGAACTCAGTACAAGATACGGAGATGGTTGTAGTCTATAAAGTACTAATGTCAGCTCCCCGCCTTATAACTAAGTTACGAGGAGGGAGTTTCAGAAGACTAAATTGCAGAAGCGTTTTCTCAACCCCTACAACACTGAGACAAGCCTCTAAGTCTCATTTAGCAGCTTTTTATTTTGTTTTTGTCTTGCCAGCAAACCATAAGGTCGCGTACGATGTACCTACATATTCCTACCAATCTATAATAAGTCAATTAGAGACTGTATTCACTCTTAATTCATCTCATACTGGGCTTTGCACCCCTGGGCTGAGGCAAGAAAAGCAATTCATCCACAGACCTTCAACAGTTGGTCCCAACAGCTCCTTAAGTTTAGCAAGAAGTGCCTCATGATAGTCACAAACCTTCTTATAAGGCATGGCTGCGTTAAAAGACATCTGCATCTAATGGACCTTTCCGAGGACCCAAGTTGTCGATTCTTCAACGAAGCAGGAGAGTCAACTCTTCATCTCCTTTTACGATGCCCTAGACTACTTCTGCTGAGGTATCGCCTACTTGGTGCTGATCTTCTAGAGCCCGATGATATACGAGAGCATCTATACACAAGATCCTGGCCTTTGGGCAAGTTGCTGGTCTGTATGTAGACATTCCTTAATTCGCGGCAGATGTACAATGGACCTAGGGCTTGAGTGCTGCTACTTCGCTGAATGAAGAAACTGAAGAAAGATAATCTGCAACCAATTCTTGGACTTAGACTCGATGAATTGTTTAACGTTCCTCTAACCATCCATGGTATCATTGATGATAATTTTTTAAACAGCCTTATTTTATTTTTCGGGGTTCTTATAACACTTAAGCACAGCCTAAACTGTATACTGTGAAGTGTAAATCTCTACTGCTTCACTCGACTATCACCTTTTCAGGTATTAGCTAAATGTATTCTAAAGTCGTGGTGGCAAATCCTTTCAGCGAAGCTATCTGTCGACGAACAAAAATCGGGATTCTATGAACCGAAATGCAGAAGAATTTGATACGGAACAGAGAGAGTGGAAACTTTAAGATAGCAACTCTGCTATCAGTCTAGAATGGTAACTTCTTAGATAGGCCACTTTATTACTCCAGAAACTCGAAACCTAACAAAGCAAATTTTAAAGATTAAAGTTTAGACTGTGTAAGTCCTCACGTACAAATTAGAAAGCTTTTGTAACAATTAATAACAAGTGGAAAATTCATTTTTAAACTTATTTATATGGCTTAGATTACTCATGTTACTGCCAACATGTACATCAGCAATGGAGGGTTGTTTGGGAATATGCGGAACAAATACTAGAAGCTATAACGGAACTACGTTATTAGACTTTCATACTTTTAATAACCTCTTAACAAACGCATAATTTAAACACATGGATATTCACAATTGACTTAGGAAGCTATAGGACTTAGGTCAATTAGCAGTAATAAATCAGTAACTCAAAATCGAAGTAACGGGTATAGTCCAGTCAAATGGTCGAAATAAAAAGGCAAACTTTGCATTTTGGGTAGGCAGCTATTTTATTTTATCGTTGTTTAGAGGGGTCATTGGTGAGTTTAAATCAGGGTTTTCGGGGTGGTAACCCCCTCCATCCGGCCGCCATCTTAAAAAGAAGGGTTAATTGGTTTTTGGGATATATCTCTGTAGTCGGGAATCTCAGAAAAAAAAATTTGTAGAGAATCGTATTATGTACAATTTTTCTTAATTACTTTTTTACATTGCATTAATTATAAAAAAGTTATAAGCCGGAAAAGATAGAAACTTAAGGGCTTATAACTTTTACCGAGAAAGCACCACCACAACGTCCACTATCTTCTGATAAGCATTTTTATAATGTCCAGTATGTACATAAAGCAAAAGAAGGTACCAACAACAACAACAAATGGATAGAGTTGGCAAATGAGATTCTAAGACCCTCGGCAGAAATTAAGCTAAAGGGCAAAACCTAAGGCTACGAATACAATGAATGATGATTTTCAAGAACAATGGAAAAACCTTGCCAAAAAGATAGAAGAGTCAAAATTTCCCAAATAAATAATAAATCAAAACCAAACGAAGTTGCTAGGCCAGAAAGACTCTGGTCAAACCAATTTTGAATCTTGGTAAGGGACGCATAAACCTAATCTTGGGTGACGATAATGACTTTGTTTTCATTTTCTGGATTATCATAACTAGCCTTTAATAAAAAGACATAAGAAAAGACTGATATAAACAGTTTCGTAAACGTTGCATATCAAGTCTCTCTCTGTATAGGGTGAAGCAGTTACAGTGTATTGTAAAGTGCCTTAGCTTAGAGTGCCACTTATATTAGTTAAATATGTAAATTTATAAGCATTAACGGTGGTTAAAGTAATGTTTTAAGTAACAGCTAGCAAAAAAGAAAACTAACATGCTTTAAATTACTTGTTAGAGTGGTTCAGAAAAAAAGGAGTTAAATTTTAGAGTTGGACCGAGGTATTTTACGTGAAAGGAAACGTATATTTATTTTAGATGTAGCTACTTCCTAATCAAATAACGGATAGAATCGGGAAGTAAATTACGAAGTGTAAATACTGTTAGCCAAACCCAAATTAACCTAAGAAACAATGTTTACAAGCATCGAACGTATAAATTCCCCAATTACCTGAAGTCAGTAATGAATCCGGTCAAGTGGAGAATCACATTTCCTGAATGCCGTAAGGAACAAAAAAGAACCGAAATTAGATTACTAAAAACAAAGAGTCTGATTAATGAATGCGGACGGTTTCCGTTATAAAGCACAGGCGGTACTCGAGGGAATGATTAATTGTATAACAGTGAATCGCGCCGAAAAAACTGACTAATACAAGTGTTTTAAATTCGTGCGCCAACTTTTTAGCAAGTTCGCAACAAAATTTCCATTTTTTTTCGGGACCAGACTATTGTGTGATTTTGCTTTAATTCTCCGCAACCTTCTTTATTACCAGGTTCGGTTGAAACTCGTTGATTTTTTTTTCAAGTCTGAACAATTACCTACGAACGGTTTACGTAAACCGAGGAAGAACCGCGGAAATATCCTGGCGAAAATAGTGTTAATTTAATTCCCGAAACTCAATTTAAATGCTAAGTAGTTACTGCTAGCACAGCAATTAACCCGACGCAATTTCGGGGTTTCCATACATACATTCGGCAAAGCAAATTAAATCTAATTGATAATAATTTCCTGAATTCCCACGGCTTACATGCACATGGCCACTTTAAAATACTCTCGGTTGCAGTTTTTCCTTTTTTCCAGTTTTCGTGCCAAGCGAAGCAATGAAGCGGTAACTCCAGATGTGCAGGGCAAGCAATATTAATGCTCCGCCAATTTAAACTAAATGAATAAAATTGCCAGACGAATACAAAACGAACAAGTTGGACGGTGTCACTTCGTCTTAGTTAAGAGGCACTAAAAATAAATCGAAGAAATATAGTGGAGTTGAGTGTGTTTTACTGGAAAATAAACATGTAACTAAATTGTGCATTTACGGCAAACTGAGTTCGACTGGGCCGTTCCGATAAGCTCCAACGAAAATAAAAACCATCCATATCTTTTATTAACTTAATAAACCATATACCTTTACTGCCAACAAAACGAGAATATAACGTCTCGTTAAATATTGAATCGCGTTTACGTTCTTGTACTTATTTATAAACCATTTTAATGCACACATCGCTTATCATTAATTCTTTATGTCGCCCAAAAAAAGCCCGTAACGAATCACTACTAATATCTACGTAAATTTGAGATAAACAATAGGATATTTCAGTTATCAAAATCTAAAATAATGCGCTATATACTGAAGCTTATCTTTAAGTATTTACATTCGTATCCATTTTACTTAAACTGCTAAATTTATTCAATAAGAAGGTAACAACGTAAACAAAAGTTATGACAGTGTAGTGCATTTACACGGTGCATATCTTACGTATATTACTATGAACACTGGGAGTAACTTGCTAACTTTCCCAAAATAAATGAGAAATATAAAGCTTTCATCAAGGGAAATGGTGTCTTGAAACAAAAATCGGTTGTTTATTAAACCAGAGCTTTTAAAATAAGGGAATTAGTTACGCTTCAGGGCTCCAGCCCAGGTCAGAATCTAAGGAATAATCGGTCACGCGACGAGTTGGTGTACAAATGTGTGAATGAATGCTAAAGGACCAAGTGAGTTTGTGTACGGTATAGAATATGAATTAGTGGTGAATTGGCGTAAAATGCATTTTTGGATAACTAGTAACGCAAAGATCAGAAACTGGTCGGTAATTATGTAATTGTATGCATGATCAGTAGCTGAGATTGTTGATGTAGTTGCTGTTATTATTTCTATTATTGTTATTGAATGTTAACAAGCATTGAGGCTTGTTGGGGCATTTTGTGTGAGCGTATGAGGCTCGTTGTTGTTTATTGCAGCATGAGGCTCCGGCGCTCATTTAGTTGCCTGGGAACTTAGTAATTGGACGTGATTACCAAGGGCCCTTGACCTAGCTGCATTTATGCAGTGCAGTGCCAGTTGTCCACCCGGGGTGGTTAGGTAGGCCCGCCTCCGCATCTTTGTTCCATTGGGTTCCTAGACTGTATGTGTCATCTAAGATGGGCGGATTTCCCATTGGTTGACTATGTTCTGTCATAGGCTTGTGGCACATTTTTTCTTCTGTTCACAGGTTTATAAGTAGCTGAAGGTGTACCCATCATCATCACCTCCCAACATCCCCGAGGATTTTCTACTAGATGTAGAACGTAAGATTCCATAGGGGGATACCCCCCTGTAAGTGCTAAGTGTAGTAATATGTCTGTTTTGCTTTGGTGTGTCACTGCTGTGTATGTTATATATTTGCCTGAGTGATGTGAGCATTAACGTTTGTATCAAGCTTTGGCTATTTACAAGACCTGGTCGAGGTTACACGTTAATCTAACTTGGATACAATGAACGTTATTCCTTGCTAAGTTGGTCGAATGTGCTTTTATAAACATTAATATCCTACCATTTTTAGTAATTAAATAATATACAAAATCGAAACCGCCAACCGCCGCCCACTCACCAATCAGCCTTTCTACAGCAAGAAACTCAAATCAAATCAATAACCTAATAAAATAAATAACTGATCTTTAAAAACGCCACCACACTCCAGTAGTAGATAGACTATATTACTGCAACGTAAGTTATTCCCCAAGTAAAGATGTTTGACAGAACCAAAACTTTTCCTCCTGTTTACGAAAATTTTCAGGTGATTCTTAATGACCATCTGTGTAATAGTAAATTGGTATCGTTTTCTTGATAAATTGATCTTAGATAGGTACTCAAAAACTTCAGTTGAACATGTTTTTGTTTTGATCAATCGAGCCCTAACCCACTAGGCACCCAAGAAATCAATATTGTTTTATTTGGAGAAATCTTGAATTACGTAATATTTTCCTTTTTTAACTTTCTAACAAAAATAAAACTTTATCATTAATTTAATAGGTTCAGACTGAATGACAGACAACCATTTCCAAGAGAAACTTTGTATAACAAACCCTTTTTCATATTTATACACAGGGTGTTAAAAAGTAATTGTAAGATATTTGGCGAACATATAGTAGAAACCAAAACAAATCGAAAAGTCTTAACTATTAATGCCGCTCAGATTATGAGTCACCTTGTTGAAGCCCTCTCTTTACATTAAAAGGTTCTGATAAATTCCCATTTACCTTAACTTTCTACATGTGCCATTTAACGTCATCTTTATTAACTGAATTAATTTTCATGGTATTCCCAGTTTTCATTCAATGACTCAAAATAGTTGTGTTCTCCTTATGGTATCGTATGCTTACCTAAAAACAATAAAGGGTGCATGCAAGTCTACTTTATATTCGTAGCATGACGTTTGGATCTCCTTCAAGACATAAATATGTATGTATACTTGATATTACCGAAAGGTTCTTTCTAAACTCGCACTGATAGTCCCCTATTGTCTCTAATAATTGTTGCCATGATTTTATACAGTGTGTCCCAGATCGAGTGGGATTGCATGGGTAACTTTCTTATTATTGAAGATGGAGATTTGGTTAAATTGGCAATGTTTTGCAGTTTTATATGCTGATTTAAAATCTGTTTGAAAAAGTTCAAAATGTCGATCCCGTCAGAAGTTATTTAAAGAAAACTAAAAACTGTCATTTTCTTGTATGTCAAATATCTTCGTAAGTATAAGAGGTACGAAAAAAAGTTTCATATGAAAGTCACTGTTTTCGATAAGACCAATTTAAAACTGATGTCGAACAAAAATTCAAGATGGCTGCTTTTGAGGTACTCGTATCAACTTCCTTAAGTTAAATGGACGCCATATTGGATTTTTTGGTTATTGAATAGAATTTTTTATTCTCTTTTCAACGATGTACGATAACTTATGATTGAATCAAAAATACCAGTAAAATTAATTGTTTTTACATTTTAATCAAGTAGGCTTACATGGATCCAAACAAAATTATGTGAAATTTATTTTAGAAAACATTTGTATGTAATTCCTATAATACTTAGTAACATGTTAATTCAGTACTAAGTACTTGAACCACAAAAAACATCGTGACATTACTTTTTAAATGTATAATCAAGTAGGTAAGTAGCTATGATGAAAAACAATAACAAAGTTTATCACAATCTGTCAAAAAGCAGGTACTTAAGCTAATTTTGTTTGGATCCATGTAAGCCTACTTGATTAAAATGTAAAAACAATTAATTTTACTGGTATTTTTGATTCAATCATAAGTTATCTTACATCGTTGAAAAGAGAATAAAAAATTCTATTCAATAACCAAAAAATCCAATATGACGTCCATTTAACTTAAGGAAGTTGATACGAGTACCTCAAAAGCAGCCATCTTGAATTTTTGTTCGACATCAGTTTTAAATTGGTCTTATCGAAAACAGTGACTTTCATATGAAACTTTTTTTCGTATCTCTTATACTTACGAAAATATTTGACATACAAGAAAATGACAGTTTTTAGTTTTCTTTAAATAACTTCTGACGGGATCGACATTTTGAACTTTTTCAAACAGATTTTAAATCAGCATATAAAACTGCAAAACATTGCCAATTTAACCAAATCTCCATCTTCAATAATAAGAAAGTTACCCATGCAATCCCACTCGATCTGGGACACCCTGTATATATCGTCTAAAAGCACAATGCCCGTATAGTTTTCGCATACCGTTTGGTCCTCTTTCCATTGATCTGGTGAATTTTCATGCTACCATACTTCCTTTGCAATTTCTATAATCATTTTTCCCTCATATTTTCACATCTCGTATTCCTTTTCTAAGTAGTAGATTCTTCCGTCCCGTCTGTATTTCTTATCTAGCTTTCCTCTTTTTGGTCTTCTATGACTTCTCTAGTTTCTTCGTTATCTTCTTTCAAAAGTTCTGATACAATGCCGTTCCCACTTGGACGTTTACCATTTTTTAGTTTTTCTATCACATCTCGTATTTCTTTTCTGGTAGGTTCTCCGTCCTGTCTTTATTTCCTATCTCTCTTCCCTCTGCTTGGTCTTCTATGAATTCTCTAGTTTCTTCGTCTTCTTTCAGAAGTTCTGATATAATGCCAATCCCACCTGGAAATTGCCATTTTCTAGTAGGTTCTTCCATCTCGTCTGTATTTCCTATTCCTCTTCCCTCTTCTTGGTCTTCTCTACAATTTCCCTAGTTTCTTGGACGTCTTCTTTCAAAAGCTCTGAGGCAATGTCGTTCCCACCTAGAATTTTACAATTTTTCTGTTTTTCTAACACATCTGGTATTACTTTTCTAGTAGGTTCTTCCGTCCCGTCTGTATTTCCTATCTTTCTTCCCTCTTCTTGGTCTTCTATGACTTCTCTAGTTTCTTCGTCTTCTTTCAAAAGTTCTGATACAATGTCATTCCCAACTGAAAATTACCATTTTTCAGTTTTTCTATCACATCTCGTATTCCTTTTCTAGTAGGTTCTTCCGTCCCGTCTATATTTACTATCTCTTTTCCCTCTTCTTGGTCTTCTATTATTTCTTTAGTTTCTTCGCCTTCTTCTTCGTTCAAAAGTTCCGTGATATATTCTTTCCACCTTTTCTTCATCTCCATCTCTTCCCCTAATAGCTTGCCCACCTAATCTTTGCAAAATTGTGTTCTTTGTCGGTAACCTACACTTATCTTTTTTATTTCTTGATAAAAATGATAATGCTTGTAAATTACTTATTCATAATAATAATAATAATAATAACATTTTATATTAAATCTACCGTTAGCCAAGTGTAAGTAATGAAATGCGTTTTTGACAATAAAAGCTTAGCATTTGAGTTGAAATTCTACCCTAAATGACGACTGAAATAGCTGAAATAACTTTATACCAGCACGGTGTAATATATGTAGTAATAGCACTAACTTCTCAGTTCTGTTCTGAGCACGAACTGCGGGACATAACAGTACGCACCATCAAAAGGGGTATTGCCACATTGATATCAGCGAAATCGTACCATGAACCGCTTGACGAGCTTAAAAGAGTAAGGAACAGTAAATTCAGTGTCAGTATTTTTTTATTTGGAAACCTTGGGTTCTACCTATGTATGTTCAATTTTGAATGTTAACCAAATTGTGTTCATTTTAACTATTGTAAATGTGAAGCGTATGTAAACAGTTTTAAAAATACATATCTTCAATTTCCTTTTTTTACTTTTTACTTTTAATTTGTGATTTGTACACTTGGAATTACGTATGTCATTACAATTTAAAATTATACCAGACCTGTTTTTTCATTCGTACCATCTGCCCTCAGGTTAAAAAGTATTTCCTTATAACTGTGGTAACCTTTTACACCGTAACAGTGTGACTATCGTCGGAATTATTGCTAGCTGTCTTGGACTCAAATCCTAATCATAAACACGGCGGGTGGCCTACCTAGTCGCTACGAAGCCTTGACCCTTCATATTGTCAATCAAGTCTACCGTATATTGTTAGTGCCGATACTTTTACTAATGTTTCACCCCCAATGTGAAGCCCCTAACCAACATACTCAGTATTTCAAAATACAGTTAACATCAACCATAGAGAGAAAACATTAACAAGGACCCCAAGCGCTCGCTGATACAAGTTTTCTTTCACAATTAATTTCCTTTATATCCCGTTATATGTTAGAAATAATACACAAATAGGCAAGAAATTTAAAATCCATTTTCTCTCAAATGGTGTCTTGCTACCTTAAAAAAAGAAAGAAAAGAAGAGAAGGCGAATTCCAAAATGATTTAGTTTATAGCACTACTAAACTTTATCGCTTTAATACATTACTAAAACTATAAACTATTACATGGACACAAGCACACCCAACTAGTTTACTAAATTGTCAATTCAGAATTCACCAAACTTTGTGTATCCTAAAACGGCCAAAGCCCCAGTGGTAAACCCCTCATTATCGTGCTGATAAACACTGAAATTCTGGTTTCCATTTCGCGTAAACTTGCTTTTTAATAAATTGATAAACTATATTTACGTTAGCCCTTCTATAAAGACACACTGAAAATAAATTAAATTAAATTAAATTTGTTATAAGAAAATAGGCATGTTTTTGATTTTTGTATTTCTTTTTCTAAATTATTGCTACGAAAAAAGAAAATGAAATACGTATACTGCGCACTTAAGAAAACGAAAGAGAAATAAACTCTTTACAAGTGCAGGAAATTATCAAATAGACTGGAAAATGTTATAGGGGGTTATTACTACAAAGAAAGGAAATAACAGAGAACGAAAAAAGAAAAATTTGATAAAGCCTGACTTCTGATGTTTTTTGCTTCATGCTTCTTTCAAATACAAATATTTAGGAATTCAGTTTTTTATAATGTCGGCACTAATACTACCCGCAACGTAAATATTTAAATTATATTAACAATAGCCTAATTAAAATACTGCTGACTTAGTTTATTTAACAAAAATAACACCGAATAAAAGGTAGGTGGTTTAATTATATGTTTAGTAAAACCAACTTTATTATCTGCAGAATAATGTATAACATCATTTTATTATTAATTCGCCAGCTGTAAAATTTATTCGGAAAATTTAAGGGTAATTTTAAAATAAATTTATTTATCAAATTAATTTGCTTAACATTAACCAACATTATTTATTTAAAATTTGTAAACTAATTTAAATATTTATTTTCTACGGATTACAATATCTGAAAATATATTTACCTATAAATTATTAAGCGCTTTACCAACGAAACATTCTAAAATACATACTAAAGCAATAGCAAGCTTTGTTCCGTTTGTAATCTGAAATACGGAAGACGCATAGTCTGTGCGAATTCGATACCAAGGTTTCATTCTTTACTGCTAAAATGTGAAGTGTCACAAACGAGATTCTAGCTACAAGCTTAGAATTTCGATAACCCGTACACTACTTTGGACCGGTAGCTTAAGGAAATATTTCCTAATAGATGGGCTGACACTACAGAAAAAGGTACAAGTCAGTGGCCAATTCGATCACCTGCCTTTAACCGCATGGATTTTTTTGCATTGAGATATTTGAAAGGTAATTTTCAAAAACAAACTTTGAGACGTTTCCAAATTACATTGCGAACGATGTTTACCTTTCGCCTTTACTAAAGCTTTTTTTATAGTTTCTAAAATCGTTTAGTTTGGTAACAATTTCAGATGTTTAAAAGTAAATTATTTTTTGAAACCTTCAAGCTAGCAAATAAATTAACATCAAAATGACACAGTGATACTTTCTGCTTAACTGCGCTATTTCCAATCAAAATTTTATAATCATGGTTAAAGACCCTTAGCCTTATCAGATATAAGTATCGAATTTTAATTTTTGCTTTATTTTTCTATTCTATTAACATAGTATTAGAATGGTGATGAGAGACGTAAATGCAAAAATAGGAAGGGAATCTATATACAGATAAATAACAGCAATGATAATGGAAAGAGGGTTATAGCATTAGTGGGAGAAAAAGGGATGAATATAATGAGTACAAGTTTTAAAAGGAAGGACATATACAAAGAGGGTAATCAAAAATATAAGACCAAAGAGAGGAACAGACATAACTTCGGACAATTACCCACAGTGAATAGTTTTCAAATTAAGAACACACCCAAAGAAAAAGGAAAATGACAAGAAGAAAAAGCATGATGATATGGGAAAATTACAAAAACTGGAAATACAAAATGGATACCAAGCTGAAATTGTACAAAGACATTAAGAAAGAGAACATGAACTATACCGAACCATTGACGAAAAATGGCACAAAATAGAGACAATCATACAGAGGTACGAGAAAAATGATACCTCTGAAACAAAACGAAACATGGTGCAACGCAGAATGTATAAGAAAGACGGAGATCAGCAATACCCTGAGAATTAAAACACTGCAGACACAAAGGGGGTAAGATAAACAAGCATATAAAGAGCAGAGGTCCAAAGTTAAAAAGATTAATAGAAAGAAGAAAAGAGTTAAAAACGAACGAAAGGTTACAGATGGAGAAGACTATTACAAAAGGAAAGAAATGAGGAACTTATCTAGAGAAGTTAAGATGGGGAATAAAGATATAATCAAATACTATACATTAAATATGAAGACAAAATAAGGAATAGATAAACAGGGTACTTCTATGAAATGCTAAGCGAAAGGGAGAGTGAGCAGAACGAATATGAAGCACCACAACGACATTGAGTGAATTATATCAAAGCTGAAAAACAACAAAAGCCCGGGGTAAAATGTCATTACAGCAGAGAACATAAAATATGGCGGTGCAGAGCTGAAACTGAACATCTGGAGGAAAGAAGAAATGCCAAAGAGCTACTACAATAATACCCATCCTGAAAAGTGGAGACGAAATGGAATGCAACAACTACAGGGGGATATCCTTGCTAGATGTGGTATAGGTATAAAACAATGGCGACAATAATTAAGTTGAAACTGGAATACCAAGCAGGATTCAGGAAGGGGAGAGTAACAAATTATCAAATTTTCATAATGAAGGACATACTAATAACTTATTATGATTACAAAATCCCAGATGCTGTTCTCTTCATAGATTTTAAGACGGCCTATGATTCAGTAAACAGAACTAATCTGCCAACAATAATAAAACAATTCAATATCCCCAGGAAGCTGATAAACTTACTGAACATTGAACATGACACTAAACAAGACAACATATATCGTAAGGATAAATGGTGAAACATCAACAGATTTCAAAATATAAATAGGGCTCAGACAAGGAGATTCTTTCTCAACATTGTTGTTTAGCATGGTACTAGAGGAGATAATCAGAGAAAGTCAACTAAACAGAGAGAAAAACATATTGCTCAAAAGCAATCAAGTAGTGGGTTATGCGGATGACCTAACAATAATAGCAACAAAGTTGATACAAGACTGTGGACATTAGAATTTGAGGAAGTAGAAGGGTTTGTCTATCTAGGTGCAAGGATCACGAGAAAGTGCGAGGAAGAAAAAGAAATCGGAGCGACATTAAGCAAGATTAACAGATGTTTAGGGGGATGAACCATCTAATAGGGGCAAAACAGTTGTCGAGGAGCGCGAAAATAAGAATTTGTAAGACGATACTGAGATCAACAGCATTGTATGGGTCTGAAACATGGGTGTCAAATAATAGCACTCAAGAGGTACTAATCAAGTGGGAAAGGAAAATAATCGGAAGGATAGTAGGAAGAAAACAACGGAGGATGGTTACATAAGAAGAACAAATGACGAAATATTATACTGTATATTAAGACGCCAAGGTCGGCGAAGTAATAAAATCAAGAAGACTACAATGGCTGTGACGTATAGAACGGATGACCGAAGAAAGACAGCTGAAGAAAATAGCCTCGATGATACCAGCCTATAATAAAAACAGAGGAATACCAAGGAAGAGGTGGTGGGAGGCCATATTAACAGACTTAAGAGAAAGAGGCATAGAGGACTGGAAAAGTAAGGCTAAAGATATAAAGTTACAGAAAAGGATAATAAAGCTGTGGGCCTAAAACGTCTGTTAATAGCTAATAAATAATATAGGCATTTCTCAAATTAATTGATATTTACTTAACTCATACTAGTTAGTAGCCGATTAAAATTGCAATTTTGGTTTCTGATGAACCCTTTAGTTTTTGACTTAAAGAAGGACCATTTTACAGTACCAAAAATGATATTTTTGCTTTATGAGACTGTCTATAAAAAACGTTGTTTTAACCATTAACCGGTCAAGGTGTGCCTGGCAGGCACATCCTGATGTTTTTTAGGATCTACTTTTTCGCAGAAAAATTATTGGGCCTTGGGTATTTTATTTATCCCTCATTAGTGTATACTACGTACGTTTCTGCTTTTTTTGATAATTTTTTTCTGTTTAGATCCTTTAAAAAAAATATTAAACTTTTTTGTTACACAACCGGTCAGTTGTGCCTGTCAGGCACATGTTGCAGAATGTCATTTGTTACTGTAGTGTGCCTAGTAGACACACCTTGTCCGGTACTGTTAGTAAAATAGCTTAACCGGTTAAGGGTTAAAGAAACGTTCATATAGCAGTACAAAAAAAATAAAACAAATAGTGTTTAAACAAAATGTTTTTAAATAATTTAATCGGTTCTTAGGATATTTTCCAAAAAATCAATTTTTGCACTGTACATTACCATATACCACATTTAGCAGTCCTAGATAAAAGGTTGCTATTCAGTGACAGATTTTCAATTTGCAAGCTTTACATTAATAAATCTCAATCGTTACTTCTAGAATTAAACCTTCAATTTTTTTGAGGGCCGCATTCTCGACTAAATTGAGATTATAAAAGCAGACTCAAAGTATTAAATCCCAAATTCAGGTTTATGTTTGTCTGTGTCAGTTTAACATTAATTCAAATTTAAAATCTAAAATTCAACCGGAAATTTATATTGGAAAATTCAGATTTCGCCTAGAATATTTCCATTTATTGATCTAAAGATTTAAGCGCCATTTCGGTTAGGAAAAATGGAATTTTCAAATCATAACAGCTTTAGTACTAACGTTTTCAAATAGACTTGATTCATCTTAAAATATTTTTGTCGGTCATCCACGGTCCTTGACTCATATTGATTGAATCGTCTACATAGGACCTACAAGCAATTTATTATTTTAGAGATATTCTGGGTAGAGAAAAGATATATTAAGAGGGCGGGATCGCTAGAAGCAACTACTTCAAGTTCAACATGCGACGGTCTTGTGATAAAATAAAATCATAAGATAAAAGGTGTTGAGTTTCAACAATGGATTGATCCTTCATGTTGGAACTGTTTTTAATTTTCTGTCTTACTTGATTTTCGCTTTTGTACTGAAGAAGATCAGTCGAGTATATATGGCTGTTGATGCAGCCTGACTGTATACTGCCGAATGATACTATTCAGCTGTTTAGTAAAGATCCTTGGGTTATTTTGTTTGTTGTTGTTCACAACTTAGAATGGAAGGAAAATTTTCTATAACTCTTGCTACACCTACACCTTTTGCTTTTCGACACTGATAATTTGATTTTATATTTCTGGCATTTATTTTTAAGCAGTTTTAGTATTTACTTCGTAGCTGAAATGAACAAATTGCATCTTAAATTTGTGGTGTTTTCGTGCTCCTTTTTCTTCTTCTGATTTTGAGTGCTGCAGTATAGCATTCAAGGCGATTGCTTACCTTCATCGAAATATGTGTGTATTCCAAAAAAGGGCACTTTAGGAGATATAAAATGTACTTCGTTCATGTTTTTTTAAATGAATATCGAGTCGAATTTGGCATAGTAAATCTTTTAAAAATGTATGGACAAGTCGTACAGAAGAATGACCACGTATTGTTAAACTCAAACAGCAAGAAATACAAAGACTATTAACTTAAAACTTCTAACATTTTTCTTGCAAAATATAATAAAACCCATTACATTCTTTCCATTCTTAATGGGGTGTCCATGTACCAGATATAGGACTTCTTTAATGTAGAATTATTATCTTAAAAAATATTTTTTAATTTTTTGAAACCCTCTAATGCAGCAAAAACAAATCAGACAGGATGGTTTTCTCAACTGATTTTTTAGTTAAGTTCTTATTCGAAGGTCCTTACCTTTTAGTATTTTTCTAACTAGGTACTCCTTAAACACAGTAAAAAGTGGACAAACTTTAAACACCCGAGAAATGTTTAGAATTTTGACAATACGTTTCCCATTTGCAATATCCGATTAGAGGCAAGTTTACTAAAGGGTTTACGAATGCCCGTGACATTTATTCCAAAATGCAGGTCTGACCCTTTTCAATGTAAAACTGTAAAACGCAATATATATAGAGCAACTTCACATTTTACTCCGCTACTTTACGATGTCCATTGTTTGTTCAAGCGGTGTAAAACGGCAGATATATGGCGGTGAGCAGAGCAAAGCAACAGCTCGGAGCTGATAAAGGGTTGAAAGGTCCCTGGATACCACACAGGCCTTTCGCACAATTCCGCCCTTATCTCAATAGCCACTGCAGCTTATTCTACCAATCCTGTTACTATTGTTGCCCGTATTATTATTATTTCGAATCGAGAAGTATATACGTATATTGTATATTAAATTGGATTATTTTAAAAAAGAGCAAATAATAAGCGACAACGGGGGTGGAAAACTAAAGATAAACTATTCTCAAGGAACATCGATTAAATCCGTTAAACGTTCTCTGTACTCGCAAAGGAGTTATTAAAGGAATCGGTACGAAGTGCTTTAATAACTTGAGTATTTATCGATTATATGTAGATTTAAAGCGTCTCCCTGAATATTATTACAGCTGCTCCCTCCCGCGATGTGGCTTTATTTCGGGATTTCTTTTCAGCCCTCTTATCATCTTTCGTCGATTCTTTTTATCTCAGCATCCTGTTGGGAATATGTTGTGGTTCTTTGTAAAAACACTTTTTGTAAATTTCATTCCGGGAACATTTCTAAAACTTCTTAGTTCACTCTTGAAAATAAAATCAAAATGATCCATGACGTTCCTTTGAATTTGACGTGAAAAGTAAATTAACCCTCGCGAATATCTACTTAATAGAAAACTTCTACGGGAACAATCTGAGATTCTTGAAATTTAACAAAATACATAAAAAGGGAACCCGTGGCGAATAAATATAAAATTCTGAGCCTTCGCTCGAGTGCTAAGTAATTTTCAATAAAACCGCAAACAATGGATAATATCTCATTTTTTGGCCGTCGTATAATCCTCGACCTATATAAGGTCTTTTGTTTCAGATTGGTTGTATACTCGAATGTATTTTGATATAACACCAGGACGTATTTTTTAAAGCCAGAGATATTGAAATTTATGAAGTTCAACCGAGCGCCAGGTTTTGATCAACATTTTATGATTCGATGTTATTGTCTGTTTTCTACGGTTAGTTTCACACAGCACAAATAAAACGAAAACGTTTCGTATAAAATAACAAAAACTCAGCTGCTGACCAGTCCATTCAGATACAATACGTAACATATCTTTTAAAGAGATATGCTATAAGGCACGAAATGGTTCGTTGCACAACGAAAAACAAACTGAATATGTGCTTCTCTTAAAAATACACAGAACAATATTTCTGGTGCTTTTAAATATTCATAAAATAAACGATATATGTATTTGAATGAATTCTGAGTGGACTATTAAAAATGTTAGAAATAGCCTATTAAAGGATTTACACAAATTCCCTCTGTTGTTGTTTTCGTTAAATAATTTAATTGAAATTTCCTTACACTTGAGGTCTTTGCCCTATATAAGGATGTAATAGGCTAATAAAGAAATAAAGAAACAAGCACTGATGAAGTATTATCCGCTTAGATCTATAAAAAGTCAAGTAAGTTTTTAAGCCCAGAGAAGACAATACTTATCACCTGTGAAAATCCTTCTGATACATACGAGTATCTCTCCGACAATAAAATCCCGAACTCTTGGTAGGATACTCAGAAGATTATTTTGTACCACCAAGAAGGCAAACTAGTAATAAATAATTATTGACAAATAAACCCCCTGCCACATTCCTAGAAAGTGTTACAAAGTTCACAACAGTTTAATAGCTAAATTGGAAGATTAGTAGGTGCGAATAAGTAACATTAGTCGTGGTCGTGGCTCAGTTGGTTCAGCGTACGGTTGACCACGCAGGGTCACGCATTCACCAAAAATACTCGGCCGCTTCCCTCGCAAGGCAATGGCAAATCACCGAGGTATTCTGCCGAGTAAGTCTTCTCTGGAGTAGAAGTGCAGGCATTTCCGTGGTTTGGAGCCAACATAAAGCTGTAGGTGACCTATGTCTGTAGGCCAGTTGACACGCACACCACAGGCATATGGAGAGAAGACGGCAACGCCCTGTAAAGGGTACGCCGCTCGAAGAAGAAGTTAAGCTAGCTGGTCCTACATAAAACCTTTATCCCAAACCAATTCATACAGAAAAATAGCTACATGAACAACAGCTAACGTAAAAGCACTACCCACAATCATGTCTCAGTGAGAGGTGTTGATGGTGCCATTTCTAAAAAAATTAATACAGGGCATACAATGGCGTATTTATGCATTTGTGTTGTATCAATTGACTTTGTCCTTAACAAGGCCAACTGTATGATGTCACGTGGTTTTGCAATTATGTGCTGTTAATTTTGGGAAATTTGCATCATTTTAAATTGTTGGTAAAATTCTTTAGAACGACCCTGTTTTTTTTTTTGAAGTCTGAGCCGGTACTGAAGCTTGCAGAACCTGCGTGAGTAATGCTATTTCAGCACATTCTTTTTCGATTGCAACATAATTCTTAAATATGGTGATGTAATATTTGTTCGGTTGTTCAGTACATTCTTTGTTAACAAATGTAATTTGATTCGCTTTATTTCGCCATTGTTAATTCGGGGAAGCCCCGACTGACCATGAGGTACGCTAAAGCAGCGTCTTGTAATGTTCTACTCCCCTCAGCAGTAAGTAACAGCTTTTCAATCATATCGGACGTCTTTGGCTTAAGATGGTTGTGCAAGTTTTATTGTTTCCAGCTTTGGTATTTAAATCACCAGAAAGGCTTCAAATCTCTCGTTAGTTCTCGTGGAGAACTAAATTACGACTTGGTCGGATATAATTAAAGAGTGCCATATAGTTCCGGAAAGCTATAGTTTTGTGTGAAAGTTAGTAAAGGTTGAAGTACCGTCATCACACCGTTTCCTTAATTGGGATTAAGAAAACCCACAGCCTCAGGAATATTCTTCGTTTGTTTTGCACCCGCCTTCCGGGAAGGACACCATCGCTTCCATTTGGGCTACCACCAACAAGCCCTCCCTAGTCTCACGTCCGTCACGTACGCCCTGGCCTTCTGATCTTGCCGTTTGTATTTCAACACTAGTTTCAAGTCCTAATTTAGTAGCCGATTTCTGGTCGATCTGTTTGTCCAGTGGTAATGTTGAAGGCTTTATGATTCACCTTAGGCGGCTTTGATAATATTCACATTGCAAAGGTTGAGGACCGTTGACAATCAGTTGGCTAGGTTGGTTTATTAATTTTTGTGTTTACTTGTGGGTTAAGGCATTAGGTAAATTTATTGCCATAATTCAAGTACTTCAAGCATCCTTCCTTCCGTTTAATTTGTTCAAAAAGTGTTAAATCTTTAACTAGTGTGTGTTACCGTTTTCGTTTTAGTGTTAACAATTTAGAAACATTGCGAATTGCCGTAGCATTTGTACGTATTTCATGTCGCATGTGTGTAATTATCTGTAATTGAATTTTTAACCTAAGTTTTGTATTTGCCATCACCATCTCTTTTGACTGCGATTAAGGGAACCTAGTTGTTAATGATATTTGTCTTAAGTTAAATAAATGTAGTCTCCCTTAATCACCTTTTCATATAGATTAAGATTGAATTTATAAAACCCCTTTTTGTGTCATATTTTGAATATTACTTGCATCCATTAAATTTCATTGTTCATTCATTACTGCCTTTTTATTTGTGTTTATTGTGTTTACTTTAGAATATTTGTGTATAACTTTGTGACCCTTTCTACCAGTAGCAGTCTTGCATTTCAGTTAGGCAAGGTAAGTCACATCTTGCAGCAGGGTGCAGCCAAACCCAACCCCTTCGAGCCCTAGAGGAACTATCTGCGGTACGTTCTTCGTAACCATCTTTGGGTGATTCCCACAATGGCGCCCTAATTTCATCTCGATTACGACCACCCCTAATTGAAGGGTTTTAGCGTTTCGAACCCCCATTCTCCACTGTTTGATAGCCGAGTGCCACATGTACTTCCAACGTCCCCTATAAATGTCGAAGTGCGAGATTAGAGACGGTTCGATACATCTAAAGTAGGTAGTATCTGAAAACCTATAACTTGCACTGGATTTTTCTATAAATTTAACAAAAGTACAGTTGAGACTCATTAACTGTTTAAGCAAGCATTTGGTGAAATGACATTGAACCAAATGCAAGGCTTATGATTCATACAGCAATTTCAACAATGGATGAATATCAATCTATAGTGACAACCGTTTGGAATCATTTTATACAAGCAAATCCCCTAAAGTTATACAA
This sequence comes from Melanotus villosus, assembly GCA_963082815.1. NCBI lineage: Eukaryota > Metazoa > Arthropoda > Insecta > Coleoptera > Elateridae > Melanotus > Melanotus villosus. Next base: position 95,963,135 of record OY720419.1, on the reverse strand, counting down.
AAAGTACATGAAATCATATATGAAAAACCTGCTAACAAAGGGCTCGTATTGTTTTTAAGATGACCATTTTGAATTACGTGAGACATCAGAAATTTCGAAATGACATTGGATTTAAATTACCCATTGTCGCGGTATGACCATAACTATACCATGTTAGAAACGATCCCCATCCCTGTTATTCACTCATACTTACCACATCGCCACACGTGACTTCGGTTTACGATTTTAAAGTATGTATGATGTATGGAATACAATTGTGATATCGTATGGTTCGAACAATTTCCAAAAACAATAAGTAGTTGAAACGTGTGGATATAGTCAATATCGTCAACGGGACTAGTTTGGAAGGGGCAGTAAACATAGAACCCAACTCCATGCTATCACCGGGTCCCATGTCCCCATAATAAAACTTTTATGGTTAAGTGTTCATACAGCAAATATAGTAAGATGTGTCTTTCCAACAGGGTTACCTATACAGCTCTAAGAAACTGAGTTACGTGGTATGAATTTATATATTTGCTCTCCCTGTATAACGTACCTATGGAGTGTTGCTAAATGAGCACCTGTTGAGATGCTTAGATACATCCGCAAGCATATATTTCATTTAATAAATAACCAAACAGGTAAAAGGATGTTCGAAGTAGGCAAACGACTTAATAACCTAACATTAAAGGACTGTTACACTTGTTAGGTTAGAAATAAAATAGAATAGAAAGTAACCTAAGATGTAAGTTTGAATACAAATTGACCAACACGAAAATAATCCTGCTTAGTTAACTATTTACAATTAGAAAATATAATAAAACTCTAAGAATAGATTGAGGAAAGATAGAATAGGCGACAAACAGAAATATAAAGGGCGCGATGAAACTGAAAAATGTCCATGCATTTGTAAACAACACACTGTATACTTGGTGCGTATTACTAGAAGGCATAGAAAACATTACTAGCATGATCAAGGTACCGCAAAGAGATGTTGAACGAATATACCCTTCATCAAACTATAGTGTGAGAAAAACACGTGCATCTAACGTAGTAAATAGAATATTATGCTTGAAGTCGTATAGGGTTTACTGTAAAGAGACAGTTGGATAATACAGTTACAAATTAATTAGAATCCTGCAATCCTGTAAAGAATATGAGGTAAGGTCATAAAAGCAACGAGCAGTGTAACAAGGTAAGCTATGTCCACGTGTGTGTGGTCATCAACTCTTAGAGCTGGTTGGTCGCAGCTTTAGGGAAATGTGTTCTCTGCATTGGTTTCCCGTTGACTTCTGAATTAAGTGTACAGTATGTGTATCTTGTTACTATCTGAAGGCGACCACTCCGCAAACAAAATCGTCAATTGTAACCAAACGATTAAATGGATTCACTCGCTAAAGTACCGACCACAAACAGTGGAGAATTTTTTGTAAAAATCCTTACCACTGCATGAGTTTCGAACCCAAGACTGATAGCTAGGAGCGCAGCGCTCTTTCCACTGCGGCAACGAGCTTTTCTATATCCAAGTATCAGTACAGAACTACTGATAGGTGGATGACACCACACAAATAGCCAAAATAGCACTAATAAGACTAGAAACTGTTTATAAAAAACTTTGACGTTCCAATGAACCCTAAAATAAAGCACGCACTGTTTATATCTTTCTAACAATGATTTACAAGATGCAACCAAGCAGAGGAGAAGGACTGAACCTTATAAAGTGGAACAGAGCACAGTAGAGCATGTAACTGAAGGTAAAGGTAACGGCACTTACACTCCGCGAGGGAGTATGGCCGGCAACATGGAGGGTTTAGGCGTCTAAGTTGCTTTCATACCCCGTTGTCTCCCTACTCCACTACGATGTTTCAGTTCCCAATTATTTTCATTGACTGGATAGGCTACCCGCCGAACATATGATTCGGGTTTGACCCCGAGACCGTCCGCGCCGTAATCGAATGCCTTAACCACTCGGCCACTCTGGCGATAGAGCATGTAACTAAGCAAAAGAAAACTAATGTCCCAAACAAAGAGTAGAATGGACAATACATAACGATAAGTAGATAATCGTATTAAGTGAGTAGTTAGTAAGCACTGACGTCCCGCAACCAAACCAGGACAAATTGAAAGAAGCAAGGGATAACAAGCGAGTTTAAAATTTTTTTTACAAAATATCGAGGATCTCAACCAAAGTACATTAAGATTAAAAAATCCCTTTTTATCTGACCAGAAAGGATTTGCATAATTGTTAGTTCTATAATTCTTCGCAAGACAACAGTGACAGACAAAGTTAATTATTTTAACTGTACTTAAAAGTATGTTGAGCAAACAAAATGTAATTTTGACATTCAATTTAAGGAAAACGTGGCTAATTTAAGGACCAACAAAGTTGAAAAATCAGGTCTAGTTTAACAGATTTGTAAAACAGTCTGTGGCTTTAAGAGTACAAAGACGTTGTCTATATCAAGTCAACTAAATGGTTTTGCCAATATTCTTTTTAAGAATATATTACAAAAATTACATTTAAATAAGGACCTCCGACCGATACCAAGATCCTATTTATAGGATTGGTTGAATACAGCACACAACAACATGCTCAATTAAGCAAGAATAGCGTATGTACAAGCAAAGTAATAATTTCGTGATAATGATAATGGACATATTTTCCGATTGTGAACGTTATACTCGTATTTTGACAGTAAACACAAAACGTTTGTTGAGCTTTTAAGATTTTCCTGGAGTTCTTAATGCTTCCAAACCAACCCTATCGTTTATTACATACAAGAGAACAATTAATAATATTGCTTCAGGCCGGTTAAAATAATTTAATCGCAAACTAGGAGAAACTAATTCTGAACATTTTGAACCAGTTAGAGCCTATTTTAAGGAGCAGTTAAATTGCAAGCTGAAGTATTTTGGGGATTTTCTGAAAATACACAGCTTTATCACTATGCAACGTTTATAGAAAATAAATTGACCCTATAAAGTTACAATAATAAAATAACGAAAAAACCTTCTCCGATCTAACTAATTTTAACAGTAAGATTAATTCTTGTATAAAAATGACAAAGAATGTCACGCATTATAAAAATTATGTACGCTAATTTTACTGCCCAACAAAGCTAAGTATTTAGTTAAGCTCTAAATGTAACACCCAGTCACAGAAAAGGAGCGTAGTAATTGGATAAAAGGCTAATTCTAAAGGCAGCTTTATTTGCTGAATTTACTTGACGTCTGGCCAGATTTTGCGAAATAAAAGCGACCAACAAAAACTGAAACGGGCTTTAGCATTAACGCAGTGAGAAAAGCCCTAAATGACGTTGAAATAAAAAGTATTAAAAGTAACTTCTGCATTAAGAATTTTAGACAAATACTGAATACTTAATTAAAGCTCTCGAACGTTTTAGGAAGTTTAAAAGTTTACAAGGTGAATTTGTTCTTCGGATTACTCTCAAGTAGGCGTTTAAAATAAATATCGATAAAAGCTTAATGGAATTAATTAAATATTTGGTATTGGGAATTTGCAACATGGCTGGTATTTAGCGCTGCCAATTGTATCAATTTATACGTACCATGTTAAACTTGGAAAACTTTACATATTTTTGATAAGAACGCATATGCCCTTAATTTCATTTTATTTACATAAATAACGGAAAAAAAAACAAAGTTTAAAAAGGTTGTGAAGAATCTCTGATTCGGCAATGCTTGATTTTCAGTGATTACAAAGATACATAATTTTAATGCTTAGGTTGTTAATTTGTGGTGTTAACATGCGTGTTAACCCAGTTTCAGTTCGAAACTCCTGAAATTTCAACCGACAGCCGATTCTTTTCGCAGCAATAGCTTGCCTGCCTCACACCACCAACTATAAAATGTACCCCCATTACACAGTCGAATTCTTTTTTCAGTTGTTAATACTTTATTATGCACGACAGCGAAATATCTGCCAATAATAAAAAGGACAGACGCAGTTATCGCTGAAAAACCGCTGACTATCGGAGACTTATCCTGATTGCCTTTGAGCAGTCGGCATGATATAATCCATCTACCCGGCAATTCTTGTTAGGAGTGGATCCGATATCGAGCTTTACTGCATAATCACGAAAGTAGATTGCTGGGAGAGATTGACTTCTTTCTTGAATAAGTACTTACACGCGTAATTTTTTCCCATTTCCGCGATACACACCGATTCCGTTTTTCAATAAAGAAAAATATTGTGGAGAAAATATTTGATGACCTGACATTTACACAAAGCTTGTATAAACACTAATCTTTGAAGTACTGAATTGCGTTTTTTTTTTTTTTAAGAAAAAATATTCAGACAATTTTTATCCCCAACGATTCTTTGATGTGTACTCAATGGGAGAATTTTTCTTTTACACCGCTAAGATTTTTTAAGGTCAAAGGATAACGGACGATATTTTATGAGAAACCGTTACTTTGATATATTTTTATTCGTTATTGTGGGTAGTACATTAAATTGTTAAAACTTTTTAGTAGGTATTTATAATAAACTCGCTTCTTTTTATAACGTCTCAGGAGACGATAGAAACTATGAAAGGAAAATAATTTTGTATTTGAAGTTAATGTTTAACTTTACGTATATTAAAATAATAATTCAGAATAATATTAATAATTCAAAAAATATGAAAATAGGCTACGCTATTTTACAAATTGTTTTCTTTTAAAGACTAGTTTACAGATTTATTGAAATTCCAATATTTATGAAAAGTGTCATACTATAACATGATGATTGCCATGTTTAATAAATGGCACAAATTTTTAAAAACCGAATGCACGTATTTTACCTTTATACCTATATTTAGTTCCAGAAAAAATGTTAATTAATACTGAGCAAGCTGTGTGTACAAATTATAATATCTTCTTCCTCTTCTTTCTCAGCCTCACAAAGTCCACTCCTGGACAGGAGTCTCCTTCAAACTCTTCCAAAATCTGACGGTCTTGAGCATTCCGATGCCAGTCTCGACCTACCAATTTCTTAACGTCATTGAGCAAACGCTGTGGTCTTCCTCTGCTTCTTTTTGAATATTACAGAATATTAGTCTCTACGTCCATCGCTCGTTGCTTTGCCTGGCAATCTGGCCAAACCAACTCCATTTGGACTTTGCTAATGTAATCTGTTATGTCTGTAATACCTGTCCTTCTTCTAATTTCCTCTGATATATGCATCTTATTCCAAGCGGCACCCTTTCAATGGACATCTGCATTACCTTTAATCTTTCGGCGCTTCTGGCAGTGAAGGTCTTAGTTTTCAGGCCATATATGGTTACAGGCAGAATGCAAGCATTGTAGGCCTTCTTCTTTAAGTTGATAGGAATGCTCTTAGTCTTGAATATACAGGGTGTGTATAAATTGGCGAAAGAACTACACGTACACGTGGCGATGTTTGTCATATAATTCTGAGTCGAAAATCTTAATACCAAAGTGTTGAACAATGCTTCCTCTGTCCTCAGGAACTATTTTAAAGGAACGTACATTTGACAACATTGGATCCACACCAGTGGCGGCTGGTCCATAAGCGCTGCGACACTGCAGCACCCCCAGAACAAAATACGAAAATTAATTTCCTATTAAATTTGTACTTGAAAATATCAATAATATAACAATCATTCAATATTTTGCATAATTATTACATAAATTTAATTAATTAAACCGCTTTTAAAAGGAATTATTTTAACCGAAGCTGTAGATTCCATTCAGAGACGCTGCGAAATGTAATATTGTCGAAAACGTACGTCGCGTCGGTGAAAGTTCCGCGGAGTTCCGAGACGCTGCAAAATGTGGTAGTGCCAAAAACGTACATTTCTCTGCAAGGTCCGCGCAGGCTTGTTAGTTCTTAATAACACACGGTAATAGCAGCGCGAACGCTGCTTTCTGTACAGCCGGTACAGCGTCATCATTGTTCGCCAGGAATTTGTAAGCAAAATAACCGGCCCGAAATCTGCTGTCTAAGCAGCGTCAGCTTATTTGTGATTTAATTTGTATGTTTTTATTCAGAGCGAATTAATCTTTCATATAGGTACGTAGGATAATATTCTGTTTTTTTTTTCTAACATTTAAATTAGTGATGGGCATAATCGAGATATTTCAGTAACCGATTATTAGTAATCGAGACATTTCAGTAATCGACTAATTTAGTAGTTATAAATTAGTAGTAAGAATTTTACCTGTCAATCGATGTTGCTGATGATTATACTACATAAGCGGACTATTCTGATAATCGGATGACAATTGATTCATTCATTTTGTGACTTCTACTAAATCGCGGCGGCTTTGAATAACAAATAATTATTATGGCACCGATATTGTTTATACAGGTCGGCACCACAACTCTTTTAAAAGCATGTCGCCGGCCTGCGTCTGGTCGTGTGATTCTGATTTACAATATGAGTTCCTGGTACTATTAATTAGGTGTCGGCTGCTAACTAAAGCACAATGTACAAAATTCAGAATTATAAATATTTACGGTATGGTAGGTAACTAAATAGTTTATTTTGCATTGCCCGACGATTCAGCGCTGCGATTCCGAGAACCGAGACGAGAGAATAATCGAATTATCGAATAGTCCAGCCGCTAATCACGATCACGTCGGTATCGTTCGCTTTTCAGTGACTGCGACGACAAACAACTACTACTAATTTTAGTACTACTAATTTCAAGACGCATAATCGATTATATCGAGACATTGCGCTACTCGACTATTTCGATTATTACATCTCGATTATTCCCATCACTAATTTAAATATTTGTTACAGAAAAATACAATTAAATAATAAATATTATTTTAAATATGTTATGATGGATATGTTACTGTTGAATATATTTAAAAAATTACATTTTACCAATTGTCATTACGTGAAAAAATTGAAGCAGTTAGTAAAAACAAAATAGTTATTTATGTATCAAGGGCGTAAGGATATCGATTTTAGCCCACGGTACATAACATACAATATTTTTGGACGGACGAAGATTTTATTTAAATTTTTTGATTTCTAATTTCTAATAAAAATTTTCTAATGGCATTTTTAAAAATGTCAAATTGACGCATTCACGGCAAGAGTGATTTTACAAGTTAGGTATATAAAAATTGTTTTGTAACTAAGGTAATCTACTTTTTTATTAATTTGTTGCGGGTTGCGGGCGTAAAGTGCGCCCGCGGTCTACAATAATTAACTTTACGCCCTTCTTCGCGGGCGTAAAGAAATAACTTTCCGCCGGGGAGTGCAAAAAATATTTTACTAGATCTTTTAACAAGGACTGGCATGAAAAAATAAAATGGTTGCCTGGTTGCGAAATTAGAAATGCTCTATTTTGTTTTCCTTGCTTACTTTTTGACTAAGATACTGTATTGGAATGGGTGTGGCTGAGAATGGATTTTATATTTAAATAAAAATTCTTTTTATTTCATTTTCCTGTAAGCTAATTTTTTTATGAATTGAGTACAATTTCGATTTGTTTTGTTTTGCTTAAAAAGCACATTAAAAATATCAAGGATCGTTACTGGTATGTATATTTCGAAAGCTACAGCACCCCCATGATTTCCAGCCACGAGCCGCCACTGATCCACACACCACAGGTGTTTTGTTATAGCACGGTAACTAAGAATGTCCGTTACATCGCAATGCTCAGTGAACGTTGCCATATGTATGTTTTACATTAATAATTAACGAAGAAATGTCTAAAACGCGCTTTTGGGGCTGAAAAACAACAATTATTTTTACAATTAATCTTTCTTCTAATTTGCAGCTCTTTCTGTCAAAAGATAATGAATTAAAATACTTATTAAAAGACTTCATTTTCAAACTTTGCAGATCCCGTACATACCCAGGAAGCATGGTATAATATTTTGGTATTAAGATTCTCAATTCAGAATTTTATGACCAACATCGCCACGTGTAGTTCTTTTGCCCATTTATACACACCCTGTATATTGGAGCTTACCAAATGCTACCCATGACAGACCTATTATTCTAGTTAATTCTGCAGTTTGGTTGTGCTTGCCCAATTTTATTTGATGACCGAGGTATATTGTGTATTGCTCAACGTGTCCAATTAGGATGTTGTTAATATATAAAGAAGTATTACATTCGGACATTAATTTAGTTTTACTTAAGTTCATTTCCAAGCCTATTTTTTGAAATGCTCGATTCAGTTCTACTAACATTATCTTGGTGTTCCTCGATTTCGCTGCTTATTAGAACGATATCGCCCGCAAAGTGTAGATGACTGAGAATCCTCAATATTCACTCCCTTGTTTGACCATCAGTAATACCCTTGACTATATTTCCGAAGCCAGGGTGAACAACTTTGGGGATATTGGATGATTGGGTCTTCTTGGCCCACACTGTTTTAGATATCCACCTTGTCTGTTAACGCGTCCTCGTCGATGAGAATTTGCATACTCGCTCAATCATAGGTGTCCTGAGTATCTTGAATTAACTCTAGCATTATGTAGAGCTTTCAAAACTGCCAATTTTTCGATTGGATCGAAGGCCCTATTGTAGTCTCAACAAACATCAGATTCAAATTAATATTATATTCTGTTGTTTTTTCTGTTAAGGTACGCAGTGTCTGTAGGTGATCTACTATTCCAAAAGTTTTTGTAAATCCAACTTGTTCTGGTGGCTGGTAAAAATCACATCGTAATAATTACTACTTTCATAATGCATTTTATATGTTTCAAATGTTATTTCATTGATATTTAAGTATTCGCCTTGTTTCGGTTCTCTCCGGAAATACTCGGGTATTTTTTCAATTCATTTATCATTCTTTTATTATTATACCGTATGCGTGATTATTTCCTTCAGCATGTTATGAGCTAATTGTAGTAGCTGAATATAGATTTCCTATATACTATTTAAGTCCCGAGTTGCGGTAGTTAGGTACCCCCATTCCCGTACGATTAAGAAAGTTAAGCAGCGTTGTCTCGGGTCAGTGCTGGGATGGGTGGCCGGCCCGACTACTCCGTTAACGCGGCACCTCTCTCCCACGAGGACTGGTCACTATGGGAGCGTAGACCAAAAGACCCCTCACTAATAAAAGTGAGTAGATTTAAGAAGGTACAAAAATAATAAGGAAAAAGAGAAGGCCTTTGCCCTATATAGGGATTTGAATAGGCTAATAATAATATACTATTTAACCGCGATATGCTTCTATTAAGACCACAATATTCCCCTTTAATAAAAAAGATGCAAGGGAGAATTATATGACACGATGTTGGATTATTACAAGCTTACGATTGTTGGAACCCTAAAAAAGAACAAAAGAGAAGTTCCAAATAGTTTTCTTCCTAATAAAAATAAACTCGTTCTGTCTACCAAGTTTGCCTTCGATAAAAAGAAAATTTCAATATCATTTACACCCAGGAAGTCTAAGTCAGTACTGCTACTTTCCGCCATGCACAACGAGAAAAAATTGACGAAGCTTATCAGAAGCCAGAAATAATTAATTTCTATAATTCGACAAAGGGACTGTTCACACCTTTGATCAAATGGTAGATATTTATTCTGTATGTCGTAGATGGTCATTGCGTTTCTTTTATAGTATGCTTGATCAGGGAGGTGTCAATGCAATGATTTGGTTTGATCAACAAACGCATAAATGTGTTAGAAGGAAGTTTCTGTTTGATCTTGGTCTAGCATTGGCCAAACCTGTTATAGAGAGCTGCGGTGTTCTATTGAAAAAATTATAGGAAAGTATAAAGAAGAGTCAGAGGTACAGTTAGCTCAGACCAAACTCCAAAAGCAAGCGCGATGTGGCTTATGCGAAAAATCAGCAAATCGATAAACAAAGACTGCATGTGTTAAATGTTTAGTGCATATTTGCAATGAACATCGTTATGATATTAGTAAAAACTGCTCTAAATAAAGTTGTTCATTCAATAAATACCAATATTCACGCATTTCCATTAGCGAATCTACATTAAAATTATCATGGAAAATTGGTGATTGCATTTTCCAAACCTGAAGAAACGCAAAGGTTTTAGTTGCAATTGAATGAGTGATAACAAAGTCACTTAGTTTTATTGGCCATATCTTCACATTTCAGCTGGTTTCTATTAGATAAACATTTCAATTTTCTATAATCTTCCTTATTTTATAGTAAGTTAAGCAGTTTCAATCTAGAAAATTGTATCTATGTCCCACAAATGGATCCCGGAAAGGAGTAAGTACCCCTGTGATAAAATTCAGCAAAAGAAACCATGATTTCCGCGTCATCTATTTAAAAACAAAATATTACATGACTAGAAAACCTTACGGTTTCTGGTAAGTTATTTTAACCACAACAAAGAGCCGCAGGTATTACAGTTGAGGTGTCAACGTGGAACCACACTCGATGCACACTTGATACCGAAGAAATATTTGATGGGTAGATATACCAGAACAAATCATTAGTATGCGTATCAGAGTGTACGACACTTGTTAACAATATCTCAAGAATAACTAAACTTAATTAAAAATTAATTCGAAATGTGATGTGTCACAGAGTTCATTCAAAATTCAAGTAATCCAAATCACATTATTTTTTATCGAAGGAGAATATCTGAATACTGGATCGCATAAAACAAGGTCAATTTTGAAGAAACTTAAGGAAGTTCTAATAGAGGTTTTAAAAGCAGACCTCTAGAAACTGTAGATTTTTTTTTAGTAAACGGAAACAATTATAAAACTGACATTAATCACATAAATTTCTTTTCTGTTTCTGTACTTTATCGCGAGCTTTACATATAGGTACCAAACATTCGGTTACTTAATGCGAAGTTAAAAACTCGTGCAGAATTAAAGATGACAATTTCTTATAATTTAGTGATATAATTCATCACCGAACAAAACGTTCTGCCTGTATCAATTATACAAAATGCTCAATTTCCACAGCCTGCTCTATTTCGTTGTTTCTTTGATCTCGACAACCTCGCCTGTTAGCTTCGGTATTGACAAACAGACATTTGTTATTCGCTCTTGCTACTTGAACTGTTCGGCGCTACCATTTCTGAAGTAACAAGGAACTCGCTTAATCTCTGAAGCGCTAAATCAACTTCCTTAATGTTGAATGATCAATCGAATTTCTCTTCGAATGATTTTAATTAAACTCATCAACAACATTTCAACGTGAATTCTCCCATTCTCTTAACATAAACATCGAGTGTAACTTTTAATGTAATCAATCGTTGCTTGTAACCTTAAAAGTTAAAAATACTCAAAAAAACGTCTCAATTCGTGGCATTGAACCTACTTTAACAATTACGGCGATAACGATAATAATTCGTTAAAGATACTTCAAAGGTCGTAACAAGCGCGAAATTGCACAATAAACTCCGAGAGTTCCACCTACTTTAATCATACCACTAAAAGATGATGCATAGTTCTATATGAAGAGGAACGTTATGACACCCCGTCTTTTGAATTACGTCAATTTGTTACAACATCCTACTTACAAGATATTAATATATACGGAAAATCACGAAAGACATCTTGTTATCCGTGCAGAACAGCCTACTGAATTAAATATGCCACCTGAGACTTCCAGAACGAGACTTGTATACCCTATCCAGGCATAACAAGCCGTTCGGAGAGCGTATCAGTTCTCGAAATGCTAAACCAAGAAAAAGGTTGACAAAACAACTTTTAGTTCTCGAATACAACTTTAAAAGGCTTCCTTTTGAAACAGTGCTGAGAGAAGTATGAATTACATATAAGTTTTTATTTTCAAAAACCTTAAAAAGTTACTCGGTGCTTTAACCTGGAAACGATATAAATAAATCGTAATTCTCAAATGGCTTACGTTAAATAAATATGAGGGAAAGGCAACTTTTCGAGAAGAAAAGTTTTTCGATACTCTTTGAGCGTCAAAATTTTTCATTCTTAAAATTAGACGCTCCTTTGAATTCTAAAATAAATGCCGAACGATCTAAAATTTAACTAAGATTTTCTCAAAATAAAAATCTAGATATCTAAAGTTACATTATTAATTTTTTTTTCTAATCGTAAAATTATTTACACTAGGAATATAAATTCTGGTGTCCCGCAAGGTAGTGTCCTTGGACCACTCCTTTATCTGGTATATACCGCTGACCTACCCACAACACAAACAACTACAACAGGAACCTTCGCCGACGATACCGCCGTTCTCTCTGGAACCTTCGCCGACGATACCGCCGTTCTCTCTGGAACCTTCGCCGACGATACCGCCGTTCTCTCTTCTCACAATAACCCAGAAACGGCAAGCCAGCAGGTACAAGGTCACATTGATCTTATTAGCGAATGGATGGAAAAATGGCGTATCCGTGCAAATGAAACAAAATCTGTCCAGGTTACATTTACGCTGCGGCAACAGCTATGCCCACCAATAGTAATGAACGGCATCGAAGTTCCACAATCCAGACAAGTTAAATATCTGGGAATGCACCTGGACCAACGACTTACTTGGAAAGGACACATAGCCAAGAAAAGACAAGAGATGGACATTAAATTCAAAAAAATTTACTGGCTCTTGGGCAGAAAATCCAGCCTCTCAACCGAAAATAAATTATTAATTTATAAAACAGTTATCAAGCCCATATGGACCGATGGAATTGAACTGTGGGGCTGCTCCAGCTCGTCAAACGTAGATATACTGCAAAGATTCCAGTCAAAAAGCTTGCGCGCCATAATAGATGCCCCGTGGTATGTGTCCAATCAAACACTACACCAAGACCTGAAAATACCGTATATTAGAGAGGTCATCACCAAATATGCTAACAACCACATACGTAAACTTGAAACTCAACCAAATATATGACTGTACGACCGCTAGCGGATAATACTTATCAAAGACTTTGGCCAAGTAACAGATATAGGAGCCTAGACTATCTAGTCAATAAAATACTGTAAATGTCGCAAATATAATATATTACTTGTAGGATAACACCACTGGGTGTTATTCCTCCCATGTCATGTATGTAACCTTCACATTAGCTTATAGAATATCTACATAAATATGTCCATATGTGTATGTATAATAATATTCTGATTGCTAATAAATGAGACACCAAAAAAAACTTGACCATCTACCTTTTATTAAAATAAATTTTTCTATGTTTTCTATTAAAATTAGTATACGTCATTTCATGGCAAAACCAAGAGTTGAAATTTGTTGGCCAGTGATTAGTCTCACGAAAAAAATAAAAGAGATTTTTATATAAATAAGGTTTTCCGACGCAGTATTTTTTAATGTATACCTCCTGATGCATTAAAAAGTTCTAATAATAAATTAAACAGGGGTTGTAAATTACATCCCCTTATAAAAATACAGGGGGGGGGATATTCTCAAGGAGCGCTCCTATTAATAGAAAACGCACGCTAATTCTTTGTTCAAATTTGGGATAATAATTAAAATCCAAATTATTACTCAGTTTTTGAAAAGACGTATATGTATATAATAATTACTAAATTTGAAAAGAGGAGAAAAAGAAAATCCGAAATTACCTACTATATATTTTTGTTTTCAAAATGTAGAAACCTTTAGCGTACCACACATCACCTGGCCTCAAACTTTGGTTTGTAATAATACATTCGCTATCATAATAGACCATGATTTACCAACAAAATAAATTTACACTAGGAAAAGTCTCATGATCCCAATGGAACCGATCCTTCTAGCATAGCCTACTGTAAACGTGAGTTAGCGTAAATACGTTACCTACAAAGTTTTCTAATTAACTAGTTAAATAAAACACCCATTTTAGAAAAACCTCCTCAAAAAAGGCCTTAAAAGAAATACTTCAAAAATCTGTATAATTTAAAAAGTTACAAAACCGTACAAGCAAAAACCTGAACTTTTTATTATTATTATTTAAGCTCTCATTCCTATAAAACTAAATGTTTACTATCTCGAAAATTACATACAGATTTAATCTTTCTACTCCGGAAAAAACTCTCATAACACAGCACGTGTTTTTATTACCAACAAGATGAATTTTACAAAACATTTGACCATTGCGTATATGTACATGAGTGTTCTGAAATTCTTCAGCAGCCATCTCTATTTTTACGATACTTAAAGGGCAGGTTTATTTTTCAAGTGGTCCCAGTGGAAACGTTTACGGCTGAAAGGTGGGCGAGCGTGGAACCAAAACTACTTTGTGAAAATACGAAATATCATACTCCGAGAATATTATCTAAAAAAAACTTTTCGAGCGGATCTTACGGTATTACATTGTAAATACGTTGAGTTTCGCACTTCAATCTGCTATAATTGCCTCTATTGAAATTTATTTCTTTAACTCTGACTTTTTTGTCACGTTTATTATTTATACGGAAACGACTTCATTACAAACGCAAGTGAAACAACAAAAAAAAACTTGTTCAATTTCGGTACGAATTTGTATAAAATAAAACTTGAAGTTTTCGTTTATTTAATAGGAGTAATTTAAAATACGCACCACCTACAGATTTCTATGAATATATATTATTAAAACAGATTTTTCTGCTCCCTTTTAAAACACGCACACGTAAGAAAACGTATGAATATCATTACACTGTTTTTAAATTCATGCAAATTGAGTTCTGAATAACTTTTTCCATTAAGCATCTTTCAAAAATACGTATCTGCAGGGCCGGATTTCGAATAGTTCAAGTTTTATGTTTTTAAATTTAATAATAAAATAACTGCTTTGAAAACAGGAAATACCAGTAACGGGGTAGCTTAAACATATTAAAAAAATGCAAGTTTAGAGAATATTTTAATGAGATTGATAATGATCAAAAGGAATTTTTGAAGTTGTTCGAATTCAATTAATTTTCATAAATTTTAACGGATTGACTCACATAAAAAGCATGTCGTGTTGGAAATTGTATTTGAGAAAATGGGAAAGCAGTAAAAGTAGAATCGGCCCTACAAAAACCTGAATAAAAGTTTTAAAAGTTTACTGCAAACAATTTAAACTTGTTTCTTTTTCAGCTTTTATTCTGAACGAACACCATTCGATTCTTGGAATTAAGGAGTGTCGAAAAAGGCCTTTTACAAAGCTTCTTAAGGCAAATATCTACGAGCATAACTTAAGGTTAAAAAGAAAAAAATATATTTGCAATAGATTTCAGAAAATAACATTTTTCTTTTTCCTTGGCCTTTGCCTTCTTTAGTTTGGTAAACATACTTTACAAAGGCACCCATTTACCACCCATCTATAGAATCAAGGTTAACTATAAAGGTTGCCCTTTGAAGTAAACTCAAATCTTGTCAATGCACTCGTCGAATCGCGTTTTTTTTATTTATCTGGTTTTTAACCTAAAACACAGTAATCTGACCTAGCTTCAAACCTCGACCGCTCGTGACATCCAACTGCACCACAGCGAGCTTCCACCTTTAATAGACTTCTAAGAATTAGGCAATTTACGGGTTTGTTAGGAATAGGTACCCATTACACTATGCAAGAACTCATAACTGCCCTTAAACTTTTCAAGACTTTAATATTTTACATCTAAACAACCTATCAGAATAGATAATTCTTAATCAACTTTAAACTTTCTGGAACACAAAAGAACTTGATCAATGCAAAAATAAGAACAGTACTAGTAGAAACCATAGAAAAACACGGAAAAAACGTAATTTGGGCAACTGAAAGATCATTGAGTTAAAGATGAAAAATAACACCCATGAAACAACGATATTTTTTGTACAAAATTAAAACGCCCACTAAAGAGTTCCAACATTGTTCATTGTGGAGCTCACAACATTGGCTAACAAAGTATGCAACAAGAAAAATATTAAAGGCAAAGGTTCAAATATCAACAAGGTAGCGAAATTATGGTAAAAAGCTGATGCGTTTGATAACTCAATAACACTACCACATGAAGAACTGATGATACTCAGAATCGAAGCACAGGCAACCATCAAAGAGCTGAAAATTAACAAGCTGGCAGGATCATACAATATACTGGTAAAAATACTGTAGGCTCTAAATCAGGTAGGTATCGGAAGCAATCCACATCCCTACTCATGGAAGGACTTTTGAGACAAATGTGGGAACCATAACACTAAAAACCGAAAAACGAAATTTGAGTTTAATAAAAAAAACTTTGTATTAATGTGGAGCTTTGCCACAGGACGCACGCTTTTACGAAGTTCGCCGGGATGCCTCAATGGTTTTAAGTTTTCTTTAAAGAAATAAATCGTATAACTAGCACACGAGAGCTACCGGGACAATAAGAAAGTGCCAGTGATTGCAATTATAATAAGGCCGGCGAATAAATAAACTAAAAAGTGGGATTAGTGTAAATAACAACGTGTGTGTAAACACAAATGCGATCATCTGGATCACAGCTTCGGCCCGCCATGCAAACCGACGCCTATATAGAAGATTTGGGAACGGAAGGATTCTGGGGGAAAAACAGCACTGAAACAAGATATAGAACAATCGGGTATACCACAACAAACCTCCGAAAAATCGGCAAGAAATAAAATTATGATGAAGAAGGAAATAAACCGCATATGTTGCTCAAGAGAAGAATCAGACAACAACAAAATAGAAGTAGAGGAAGAAGATGTAAACATCGAAGGATAATGTAGAAGAACGGTGAAGAAACATACTATAATAACAACGACAATAAAAATAAGGAATACGTATATAATTAAAAATAGAAATTTTAATAAGAACAATAATGATTAGACTAAGCTAGCATAAAGTAACATGTAATAGGGCAGGCATGTCTGCCGTAAGGCGTTTCATATCATAGACATAGGAAATTAGCGGATATACTATTAGTATAAGATGACAAAACATGTTTAACCATCTGGGTCATATATTCAACTACCATTGAATATGTGATCTACTAACTACCTTGCACTGTAGAAGCGGTGTCTAGCGGCTAGCGTCACAGGCATGGTAACGTTATACAGTGCTCCCAATCTCCACCTATCATAACAAATCCCTTCACACCCTATTGGCATGGGGTGTGCCTGGCGTAATCCAGGATTGATCCACGGGAATCTGCTCCATGTCAATTGATGATGATGATGATGATAAAAAAAACTTTGTATTAATGCGGTTGCAACTTCAAATATCAATGCTGTTAAGAACAATAAATATTGGCGATGATTCAAAACAAGTGGTTCTATCTACTCAAAGCCTGACACCTAAATGAAACTGCAACTTCAGGAGGGCATCGAAAAAAGTACCCAATAATGTCACCCCTAATTTAGTTTCTTAAGTCTATCATTTTCTTCTCAACCTTCTAATTTTAGGTTCTTAAGTAAGAAAATTAATTGTTTCATTTGGGCTATTTTCTACGGCGTCATGATGCTTTACTGCTTTGATTAAAGTTTGATTAAATCTGTTACATACAGAATGTTCAAGTAATTGTGAAGGTTTAAGTTCGACACAAACCATGAAGCGTTGAAAAACATTCTAAGACTTTTTGACTGGAATCGGTGAATTATGTTGATGTTAGATTTGCTGTCGCATCTCCATAGTTCCTATGGCTGGGACTAGATAGGACAGATTATGACCTTGTAGATTAGTAATCTGTTAGCTCTGAGTTTTTTCTAAGCACCCAATGCGATTTAGTCTTAGGTCCATTTTTTCGCTTTTGCTCATGTGTGTCCCTGTCGTCGAGTGTCTATCTTGCTTGAAGCATACATTGTATTATTGATTGTTGCTGTAGGGCACGTTGTGTGTTTTGTCGTAAACCTAACGTGCACCGACTTATCTTCATTTACTTTGACTTTCCATTTTATCAACCACCTTTCTAACACGGTCAGATGTTCTTGGAAAGATGTGATGCTGTATCGGGATTTGCATAGCGCGAGAGAATAGCGTTGTCGTCGGCAAACGTCCCTAGTCTTGTTTGCACTGTAGTTGGTAAGTGATACGTGAATAGCAGGTACATTAGAAGTCCAAATACACTACCCTGAGGAACACCACCATTTATTTTTCTTATTTGGTAGGTTTCATTACCAAATTTAGTTTGAAAGAGCCGATTCTCTAGGTAAAGACGTAAAAGTAAGAAACCCTCCTTTCTTCTTCTTGGAAATAGATGAGCTAATTATGGGCGACTTAGCACACTACTGAGCGAATCATAGAAAAATATGCATTGAGATCCATTTGCCATAGGAAAGCTAGGAAGAAAGAAACGTTGGGATTCAGAACGACAACAATGCAAAGAAAACAGGTAAAAATGAGCCAAAGAACATAAAAATTGGAATTTTGAGCAACACAACAGTGCACAGTGTATTGCAATGTACTGGAGCAATAATAAGCTTCTATTTGGAGTTTCTATTGATGAGAGGAGAAGCAAAGTGATTTACAAAACATCTGTTATGATGTGGGGCTTAATATCCCCAATAAGCCTAGAAGTTTGTCTATGAAATTGCAAATACAAAAAAATATTTAATGATATTAGAAGAATGTTTGCTACCAACAATCAACAGGTTTCGGCTTTAAATAAAAATGTAGGAAACATGGGCCTAGTTGTAAATTATAAACTGCAGATGGTGTGACGAAGACTGCGAAGCTTTAGATGCTCAAAGGCAAAACATTTTCAGAGAACCTGAAATGGAATCAGAAATGCTTGTAAATAATGCAACAACACATAGACGATATTTTGGGATTCTTTGAAAAAACCGCTGTAGAGTAAGAAATATACTGGGGAAGTACAATAGATCGACTAGGCTGAAGTGCATGCCCGAAGGCAGACCGGCCTAAATAACAACAATACTTCGGGTTCTGGAGAAGATTTCATTTTGCAACAAGTTCCACACATGGAATGAGCGCCTAGTGGCGCTTACTTGTAGCCTGTTAAGACGTTGAGGAACAAAACGAAGAAATGCTTACACGCAAGTCCTGCAGGAACCAAACTTACAAAATCATATTAAGAATTAAGTTCTCTTGTATGTGTATTGTATCTCAGTTAAAAAGTTGAAATATCCATAACAGAAATAGAGATGCAGATCTTGTAATTTGGCATTTTGTTTTTAAATGTGTAGGTATAAGTAATTTTTAACCAACTGAAGTGAGACAGAATTCGTATACATAGTTCTTATTACCCATAAATAAGGTACTTACATTTATACAATTGTAGAAAGATTAAGACCCTTTGCTTTACCCCAAATCGTACAGAAGCAAGCAGACTTTGTACCAGTCCACAGCACTGGAGAGAAATAATTGGAATGGGTGGATGTCACTAGTAGGGAGATTGGTATAAAACTTAACGTATGCGGATGATACCAACATAACGACAAGTTCAGAGGAAGAAATGATTGATCTTCTATAGCGACCTGAAGACATCATCCCAAAATTTAGATTCAAGTGAAGCAAATTAAAATACCCGGTTTATTTAAACAGATGCATTTATGGTATTGGAATACTACCCAGCCACCCCAAAGCAACACTCTTAAGACTCCTAACATCGAGCATTCACACAACATGTGCTCTGCAGTTTCTTCTTCCCCACGCAAAATCTGCAGTTTGGAGCATTAGTAACGCCTATTAACTGAAGGTTGCCTTCTTAGCTGGTAGTGTTCTGTTAGCAGCCCAACTACCCTTCTCATTTTGTCTCAGCTTAGGAGCAGTAGTTCTCCTGCTCTGACATTGATGGGACTTCTCAGGAACATCCGCAATTGCCTTAGTCGCTGTCCCTTCTTCTCGTAATCGTTCATTTACCAACTGATTTGCGGTTACATATGCCATATATTCTAGACTTTGCTGACGAAACCAATCTGTAGGATCTAAATCCCAGGGGGAAACATAATCCGTTGAGCTCAAGTTCAGTGGGCAATGAACCACATACCATGTGCATATTAATAACAATAATTATTATTATAACACTACGCATTATTAAACTTAAACTACTTTCCTCGCTAACAAGACCTTCCCTTTCTGTGTCTGTCGTCTACCCAGAAGACACAGGTTGTGATTATCAGGTGCCGTGAAGCTATTTCAGATGCGATTCATAGGTTTCATAGTCAGTAAATGGCTTCTTCTTCTGCTTTCGGCGGTGCGAAGTGGCAGCACTCAGGCCCTAGGCCCATTGTGCATCCGCCGCAAATTATGTTGTCCATAGAAGGTGCTCCGTGTATCGTCGGGCTCTAGAAGACCCGCTTCAATTAGGCGATGCCTCAGAAGAAGTAGTCCAGGGCATCGCAAAAGGAGGTGAAGGGAGTTTTCATCTGCTTCGTTGCAGAATCTGCAACTTGGGCCCCATGAGATGCAGATGTCTTTTAAAGAAGCCATGGCTCGTAAGCAGGCCTGTGACTATCCTGGGGTGCTTCCTACTGAACCTAAGAAGCTGTTCGGGCCTAATTTTTGAAGGACTGTGGATGAGTAGCTTCAGAAAGAAGTTAGACCTTTTTGTATTATTTTGGTTCTAGAGTTGCATAGACAAGAACATTTTCTGAAAATGTTAACATTTCCCTTATCAAGCCTCATTCTTTAATTTTTCTGGTATTTTAACGCATAGAAAATCCGATTTTGCTGTCGCTGTCGCCTAACTTAAATCAGTAGCTATAGTGGTAATTGCGGAGTGGTATTGACCGGACCGGTCTAGGACGTTTAGGCGCGCATCTTTAGGCGCGCACCATACGGCGCGAGCTATTAACCGCCGGCATTTTAGGCGCAGGAACCTTTAGGCGCGCGGACGTTTAGACGCCGGCGTTTTTTGGCGCGGGGACGGTTAGACGCCAGGCATTAAAAGCTATACGATCTGTTTTAAATTGTACCTTCTGAACGTTGGAAGCGTATTTGAAACTAAATTGCTTTATAATAAGAGATTCTCTTCTTAATTATAAAGGTATAAAAACTGATTTAAATTTAACTAGTTACAAATATGTTCCATAGAACCAAACATGTCACATCGGGCAAAAAAATTAAGTATAAAAAAATTAAGTAAATTAGATATTTATTATTAAAATTAAAAATTAATATAACCTGATTTTAGAGTCTATATTCTAAATAGATTAAACCAGTACTAGAATATTTTTCAGTTTTGAAAGATAAAGATAGTTTACTCTTATTAATTTAAATTTTACGAATTTTTTAAATTTCAAAGGATACACAAACTTCTTATCAATCAAGCTGCTTGAAAATTAAATAAAAAATATATACATAGAAGTTACAGGTAAAGATGGTTTTAAGTATGATTTAATTATGCTTCTTGATGCAAGGTAACTATCCCTGATTACTATTTTTTTTTAAACCAAATGGTAAATATCAGTATAAAAGTTTCCAGCGCCTAAAGGTTCGGCGTCTAAAGTGTTCGCGTCTAAACGTCCCTGCGGCCAATGACGTCCGCGCCTAATGGTGCAGCGCCTAAAAACTCGCGTCTAAAAATGCGCGCCTAAAGGTGCGCGCCTAACTGTCCCTTTCCGTGACCGGACACCAGCTCATTGTTAGTTTTGATTTTTTGAAAGATGTTACGAGTTTATGGTCCAAACAGTCCTGTTATTTCGTAATTTTCTATTTTTGCTAGATTAAAACAAAAGTAATAAATAAACTTACAGGTTATAGAAATTCTTCGTATAGTTCAAACGAAGCCTTGAGTTTAATTGATGAGGTTTATCGATTTGTTATTTTTTTTAGTTACAAAAACCCTGAGTTACGCAGAAATGGCCCTACTTTTATATATGAAACGTTTAACAATTTTTTGAATACGTAATAATCAAACTACCGAGAGCAAGTAGTGTACTAGAGACGTTTAGAATCAACAGAATGTGAAAGTTGCGATATCACAATTAGGGTCCTTGCGTTATCCTATGGTTGTGGGTTAATGTCCCACAGCGTCGATGTTATGTTTTAGTTAGAATGATCGTTAAGTTTAGTATCAAGATTAGAGAAAACTGGATCTTCCGTAGCTCGGTACTTTGAGTTCTAAAAATAACCGTTAAACAAAGTAACAACCGACGCTAATCAATGCATTCTAAGTCTCCAGTGCTTTGTTCTTTCCAGTAAAAAATTAAAACTGCCCAATTTAAACAAATAAATTACTAATTGGGGTCTATTTATAAAACAGATGTACTTGTATATAAATGTTGTTTTGCTTGTTTTCAGTGCTAATTAGGTTCATTTGCAAAGTCGGATTACGTCCTTGACACATGTGACGTTCATGTGTGAACTTCAGTCTTGTAAACCTTTTTTGGGTCGTTTCCATTTGTTACATGTTACTAATTGGATTTTGGGAACATAATTAATCAACGTTAAGTAGAAATGCGGCGTTCTTGATTAATTACAATTCAAACGCAGTTGACGAGTGTTTTATTGGTTTTTTTTTTTACTATAAGTTGGAATTACATGCAGTAACGCAGTTAAGACAGCGGATTTTTAAACGACGCCGGGATTTGTAGAATATCGGAGAACCTCTTAGTTGGTATCTTGTAAGCAATCGTTATAACAATGGTTCTGTTGTCTTAATAGTAGAACATGGAAGTTTCTGGTTTAACGCTTGTATCGTGTCTATTCTAGTACGACGTTATTTTGCATTATTACCGTAAAACATATTAAATAGAACATGTACTGGGAAATGCTGCCAGAGATTGGTGCCTTGGGCGTTTTAGTAAAGTCTTGCTACAGCGTAGATGTTACATTATAGTTACTGTTATTAAATCGGGATTGAGATTCTGTGCCTGAATTGCCACTGTAGATTGTCATGTTACGGAGTGTGGTAAAATTTAATAACACCTACATATTATTTAGAAAACGTGACGAAGTCTTCGTCTGTGTCAGTACATACCAATATTTCACTTTATACAATATTCCGTTTAATTGTCTTTGGGAGATTCACGTAGTTTAGACGCACACAACGACGCTAAATAAATACCTAATTGTTTTACGTTAGAAGTTTGTTAGAAAAATGGATGGTATCTGAAACTTTTGTCAAATGTATTTATCTTATTATTTCGGTTAACGTAACTTAGTCATTTATCTGGCAGTTTTTAGATTTAAAAGTAAGTTTTCAATTAGAAAGGCACCATGCTATGAATAGAATTCTACTTATCATGCTTTAGAAAACGTGCGTCTTTGTGAACCCCCAAAATCGTTCTGTTAACGAATATTCCTCAATACTGATTTCTCAGCAGTATAAGGGTTGCCGGGCTGCAGCACTGACCTAAATTTTACAGAAGTTATTAGCAGTAATAAAAAATAAAAAGTAATTTCTTAAATTATTAATTAAAACAGCATTATATTTTCAACATTAATTACGTAAATACTGCGCAGATCATAATACAATAAATACATTAATTCAACGCTTCCGGGCGGAGAAATTTCTAGCACGGTTTGAATTACCGAACAACGTGCGGAAATACCCGATTATAGTTTAAAGCATTAAGATCTACGTTCCACGCCGGAAGTATCGTACGGTTAATTAGTTATTCGCCGGTGTTTATAAAGAATGTTTTGTTTCGAACAGTGTTATGCTTTTTCTAAGCTGTATTTACGTAGTGGTGATAATAATAATAATATAAACATTTATTTAGCAAACAAATTGCTATACAATTACAGAATTACTACATAATTATGTACATATACTTTTCTTACTTCTAATAATGCGCGTAAGCTGTGTGTTTTGTTTATCGTTGTATAATTAACTAAATTTAACATGAATTCCGTTGAAGAACTTTTAAAAATCCCCTTTTCAAAACGGAATTTTCAACATTCTTAAGAAACACTATGTCGCAAGAACGGTTAAATGCTTTAGCTATGTTATCAATAGGAAATGATTTGGTTCAAAATATTAAAAACTTTAATTCTAAAGTTATGGACAAGTTATGGATTTTATGAGTTACAAAAACCGTCGCATGGGCTTTATTTTCCGCCTATAATAAAATTAAGGCAAGAGTTTCTCATTAATTTGGAATTATTGTTTCTGCAGCCCTTATCACTAAAAGCTCACGAACCGCCACTGTATTTGTGTTTTGCGTTTCACATCAAAGTTTAAAAGGCTGATTTATAGTTCCGTAAACATACAACATAACATAAACATATAAGTTAACATAACGTAGAATTTAAGCTTACCCTTTCATAGATCCATAACCTCTCAAATTTACCAAAATGTCAGACGGAGAAGTAGAAGCTGCTATAATAGTAGTAATGTTGTATAGATATTATTATAACAGTGAAAAAGTTCATAAGCGAAAGAAAAGAGCATTTAAACAAGATTTATAAATCGCTTTAGAGAATCAACTGGTTTTGATTTTTTCACTTTCATACATCTAAACAGAATTCTGCTTACTTGATCTGTATAATTTCATATGTTTATGTTAAAAATTAAAATTGAACCAATTCATATGTAAACGATTATGTATAACGGTTATGTTTATGGATCTATGAATGGTAATACTGCAGTACTATATTTTATTTTGTTATGTTTATGTTATGTAGTTGTATGTTTACGGAACTATAAATCAGCCTTTTAGAAGTTAAAATTAACTGCCCCCCCTTTAAATGTTTTAATAAGCAAACTTCATAACATAACCTCAAAATGTCGTTATGACAGTTATACAGGGTGGTTCTTAAGTAATTGGACAAGAGAAGCAAACCTTGGAGTTAAAATATAATGTTTTACTAAAGATTATCTTAGTCCAAAAGTTAATATTAAAAGAGATACAGGGTGTCAAAGTAAAAACTTTAATTTTAATGTTCTTCTATAATTTCAAAGCTTTATGAAATATTCACGTGAAAATTTGTGAATCTAATAGAATTAAAACAATTTCTTGGATATATTACCAATTCACTTTTGGTATGAGTAACTAAATTCAGTAACTTTTATTTTGTAATACATGCTTCTCTTGGCTAGCTTTGCTGTATTGAAACAATAAAGAACTCAAGCTTATAAGCCTAGTAATTGAACAATTTTACGAAATATTTGACAACGAACTTGTGTATACATATATTAAAAAATAAATTATAAATAATAAAAATAATTGCAGAAAATAAGAAAGTGTCTTAAAAATCTGTAAAATGTAAAATAGGAAATTCGAGTAGTCTTCGAAAAATCAACAAAATCAATAAATTTCTGAAAAGTCCAAATATTGTAAAAAAAATCCAAAAATCTCTAAAAATCCATGAACTCTTTGTAAAATCTAAACCAGGCATGGGCAACCTTTCCTAGTTCTGGCGCCAAATTATCATTCTGTCTCCGAGTCAAGGGCCGGACCAAATTATTAAATAAAATAAATTAATATTAAATGAATTAAAACAAGTTGCTACTTCTTATTTCATTTATTTATAATATAATGATTTGGTATAAAGCTCTACTTTGGCAGGTGCCTTAAATGCTATGCTAAAGCCCTGATCATTGGTGTGGTATTGCTATGATTTCTTATAAGTATTTTTGCTCTAGTTAACTGAAATTGGGTCGTCTTGAAGGTTCGTAATAAATTAATGTTTTATTTAATTTGAATAATAAACCTTTATACTACGTATTAATAATCATTTAATCAAAAACAACATAACTTTGTAGGCAGATTTATTACACAAGTTGATTATGAAATCCTATCTTCCCTATATAATTAACTTTAAATGAACTCACTGTTAAGAAATAGTTTCTTTGATATCATTTATTATTCACCAGCAATATCCATATGAATTTTTAAGAATCACCACACAACTATTAATTCCGTTCACCGCAATATTCTTATGGCAGAATGATCCTTACTATTCACCAGCAATATCCATATGAATTTGAAGAATCACCACAGAACTGTAACTGTTAATTCTATCTACATCAAATTATTTTTTTTATTACAGAATTTCGTAAACTGGATGGAAAAACAGAAAGAGGAAGACCAAGACAGCATTATATACGTCAAATCATGGAAGGTGTGGGCTTTGACACCAACTTACTACTTACTAAAAGTAAAGGCCAGGAATAGAGAAGAACGGAAGGCTGCACTAGGCACACACACACCTACACCAGTCCTACACCGAAAGTAAATCTTTAATACAAATCCTTTTACAAATTTAAATCTATTAATTAGATATTCTTTTAATTGGTAGAACGGATAATTTTGGTGATTTAGTATAGATACCCAAGTAAGCAAACAAATCATGTATGTTCCAAGTAGTCATGAATCTCTTTTTGTTCAAACTCTAGAACGTATTTAACTGTAACAAGATGTATCATTTACTTAAATAATAACATTCAGCATCAATAATAAGTAAGAGATCTTTCATAAAAAATTAAATATAACAGAGGTCCTAAAATGGATCTCTGTAGCACTCCTAGTGTAATGTTAGATGCAACCGATAGCAACCCTCGGTTTTTTGCAGTTGTGATACGATTACACGTGTAGGGAATAATAAGTTTGTTGCAGCATCTGCTTACAAAAATCATACTTATTTATATTATATATTATACATAGATTGGCCCATTACCACTTCCTAGTTAAATATATTTAGTTCACATCGCATCATCATGTATCTCTTTTCTACTCATTAGAATTAAATAAGTCTACATTGCTTTAAGTATAGTATAATCACGACTTCAGTGAGAGACAACCTTAATTTATTCTGATATTGTGTTTGAACTAAAATTATACTGAAAATATACATTTTCTAAAAAGAACTTTTATTGTTACGAAATTTAATATCCACTGTAAAATTAATGTATTTGTGTACGAACAATCAATAACATATTATACCATCAATAATATACGTATTTTAGTACGAAAGCATAGAAGGGCCACAATGCATTCTCTTATTTAGCTAAATCTCAACTTTCAAATTTTGAAGCCTAACTTTTAAACTCGGAATTCCGACTTTTAATCTCGGGATCCTGACTTTTAAATTTGGTATTCAGACTTTTAAATTACCGTGTAAAAATGTCAGGATCCTGAGAAAAAAAGTTGGAATCCCGAGTTTAGAAGTCGAGATTTAGTCTAATAAAAGAATGCGTTGTGACTATTCTACACTTTCGTAAGAATCCCGAGATTAAAAGCCGGAAAGCTTGGGATGTCGACTTTTAAATGTATCTCTGAAACTCTTAAATTCAGCTATAGTCTGATATAAAAGTAGAAACCTCAAGCAGGACTCTGCCTATCTCATTATGCGTATTTCGACAAATTACAAAAATATTTCAGGTTAAGATAAGCGCTTTAGGTTGTTAATATTTACGTAAATTAATAACAAGCCATTAATTACAATAGCTAACTAATAACAACCTGATGTTCAACACAAATAATTATTACTAGGTAGTTATTTACACAGAAGGGAGGTAAGTGAGTTTTGCCTTATCGGGCGGTTCGAACTTATTGGTATAACTATAATAAATAACAATAAATTTCCCAAATTTTGACTGCTTCAACAAGGCGGTCAAATAAGCGAATTGTTCGAAAACATTAACACAAGCGTACAAATATCGCATTTTTGCCTTATTTTTCTTCTGTTGAATACACACACATTCCTGAAATGTGCATATTACAGTTTTGATAAAGAAATGTTCTGAAGGATAAACAAAGCACTGCATTCTAATTAAATCTTGTATTATTCAAGAAACGTCAAGATTTATGAATAATTTATAAAAATTTAATCTGATCATATTAGTTTAGTAATTACGAGATAGTAAATTTTTAATGAAATTTTTACAAAGTTTTGTTGCATTATTTAGAATTCTATGAATACTAAGTTTGTTTTCTCGGTACGAAGTAAGTTCGTATTTTTCTATTTCGTTGGATGCCCGCATCATATCTTGTAAGGATATTTCTAGTATTCACACTATTTCAATTCGTTGTATAAATGATGAATCCAATATAGTTTGGTTCAAAAATATTTTAAAAGGAATGGGAAGTGAACTAAAGAAATGCGGTTTTTGACTAGATATCTCTATTTTTGTTAGATTACTTCATGTATGAGAATGCATCGGAGAATTACCAGACAAGCATTGAAGTTTTATTATGATGCGGAATATTAAACTTGTCAAAGTTACATACATATATCCACGTAAAATTTACTGAAACATTTGGAAAGCACTTTAAAGTACTAAAGAATTAAACAATTTTAGGCAAGTTTATTTTCGCAATTGTGTTTCTTCTAATTTACAGACTTTGAGTTCGCAGATCTCCTCTAATATAGCTTCTACGTGGTAAAGGGATATTATTTAGATTCAGATGTTTAGCATTTAGCATCACTGAAGATTTCGTGGTTCGTTTCTGAGATGAATTAGCTATAGATGCAATTGTATATTTTATAAATTTTTATTTAATTTTGTACCTTCTGTAACACTCCTTTAAAGATTTTTGTCTTGGAATTTCTTGTTTCAGTTATTAATAAGTATGGCGTTGGCTTCTGCTACCGCACCTGACCACTTTTATTAGAACTGCGATCTGCCTGTATTTCCGCTTGCGAAAGGTCCCGATTTTGTGACTTTCTGCCATATTTTGTTACTTTCGCCTGGTGATCCCAGCTATTTGTCCTTATAAAACTCTATTTTCATCTATTGTCACTTGTTCAAGTTTAGAGTTTATTTTTGCATTTTCTAGCATAATCCTTGATATTTCCACTCACACTTTCCCAATTCTTACTCTTCACTTTTTTAACAACAGATGTTTTTGCTATAAGTATATGTGGTTTTTAGTAATTCCTACTCTTAATTCAGCCTCAGTTCTCCGCCTATCTCTCTCTCTCACTCTCTCTCTCTTTCTCCCTCGACTTTTTCAACATCTCTACATTTTCGACTTTGCTCTTTCTCTTTCTTCCCTTCACCCCCTCTCTCACTACTGCTGTTCTTCTTCCACCTTACCTTGGTCATTTTTCTTCTCAGTTTTATTCGTTCTCATTGTCTGTCGACTTCTCTCTATCATTTTTCTTCTCACTTTCTTCCTCGCAGTTTTTTTCTTTTACCCATGTCTTCTTTTCCATAAATTGTATTTCAGTTTATCATTAGTTATCATGACTTACATACCAATAGATAAAGTTGCACCAGCTGATTTATTTCTAGCCACAAAATATTTTTTTTATTAAGCGCTTTGGCCTGATCAACGATATACACTGTTATACAAGGCATTGATAACAACTGACAATAAGATATTAAGTAGCATGAACAGTAATTATGACCGCTTAGAAGGTTTACAATTGTTTATTATTTATAGTTTACTGTGGGAGCACTATGTATATGTGTACCATGTAGAAAATACAACCAAGACGGCAGAAAATATTACAAAAGAGCTTGCCAGGCTAATGCCCAACCTTGGTGAAGCGAAGTCTAGTAGGCGGAGAATACTGGCTTCAATGGCGGACTCGGTGAAGCTATAAAGAGCACCCATATGGGAAGGAGCAATGACATACAATAAATACAAACATATAATACGGAGGATACAAAGAAGGACCCTGTTGAGAATCTGCAGTGCCTACAAAATAACTTTCGACTGGGGCACTGCTGGTGATCGCAGGGATCACAACCGTAGAATTATTAGTAGAAGAGGGCTGCGCTTCATACAAAGACAGAACCCAAGGCAAGAAACACTAGAAACAAGAAACTCTTAGAAAATGGCAGGACAGATGGGAAATGATTCAAGACAAAGCCCAGTGGACAAGACAAACCATTCCAAATATACAGCAGTGGGTTAATAGAACATACGGAGAGGGCACGGCTGCTTCGGGCAATACCTGAAGCGATTCAATATCCAGGCAGAAAAACATGCTACTACTATTGGGAGACGAACACCGTCGATCACACAGTTTTCCGGATGGACGGACGTGAGACGGATTATGCAACAAGCAACTGGTGAGGTATTAAATATACAAAATTTAATATGTAGATACCGATAATAAAACGGCGCACCAGTCATATAGCCGGCAAAGATGGATCAGGTTGCGTAACGTTCAACACAATAACGAATCAGTGTCAAAGTATAAAAGGACGCGGATACAGATACATATATATGTATTTTCTTTAATAATTTATTTTTTAGCAGCGAGATCTACTAATAATAAGATAGTATATTTAAGGATAAGTTACAGAAGCAACCATTTCGCGCACGAGTCCAAAAGTTAAACACCAGCCGCGTGCTCGAATTGTAACGTTCTGTAACGAGTAGTATGCTCCTCTTCGACTTTCATTTACATAATTTATATTTCTTTTTATAAAAATACCAGTAATTTCCATTAAGGGAAATTTTGGTAAAATAGTTAGGTTGGTAACAACGATTTATGTTTGAAAGTTGACAGAAGTTTGACATTTAACGTTTTTGTTGTCTATCATCGAATAAAGAACAGCAATAGTTGCCTCGCTATTTTGTGTATTACTTAATGCAGTATGCCAATTCCTGAAAAAAAATCGTGTAAGAATGCAGCTCATTGTGCGTCCTATCTTACACCCAATTACATTACACCATGTTCATTTAAGCAATTTGATTTCTAAAAAAATAGTATATTTCACAACAAAACATGAAAAAAACGGATTTCATGTCAAGTAGTAAACGCTATTTTTTCTACGAAATTTTAATTATCTGTTTGAAATAAGTTTTAATTCGACTTAATTCAAACCGAATTGTGTCAATGCAAATTATTAATTGTTTGTTTAATCGTTTCCATAGTAACACACGCATTTTTTATTTTGTTGCCATCGATTTGGAATTCTTGTTTTCATCTCTAGATGGAAAAAGTCGCACTTTCACATAGAGTTTATCGTGAAGAAAATACTTATTTTCATATCATGTGTAGAAAAAATCTATTTTAAGAAACGAAATTCTTTCTTGTAAATGTTTCTACAAAATATTGCGATAACATAGGTAAACTATAAAATAACCCTCGTTTTCAAAATGTTAGTTAATACTTAAGAAAAGAATATTTGTTGCTTGTTGCCCATCAATATACAATAATGGTAAAGATATTATACTTCCATGGTATTTCCAGTTCCACTCTTCTTTCAATTTTCATTCTTAAAAGACTTTTAAAGAACAACAATGTTAGAAAAGCTCTAAGTTTTATGGTTCACCCTGTATAACTACACAACTTTATGCATGATAATCAACGCAAAACAATTTATTGCAGTCATTCATATTATTTCATATTATTTCCTCTTGCGTCTGAACTTTAAATTTAAAAATATAAGAGCAACCTGCAACCGCGTTTCTTGAGCGTTTAATCAAAATTAAATTACGGAAACAGTTTGCATAGCGTGTAGTTTAAACACGAGTGAAATGTAAAGTAACTAAATTTATTATTACATGTATCGGATATCGGGTTTCAATGCGGAGTCGCGGAGAAATATGTGCAAACTATTACGGTAAAGTATTGGGGAAATGCTACTGAAAACCGCCGCTTAAGTGAGATAAATGGGGATTTATTTGGGTTGTATTGGTTTGTGTAAGGATATTAATCATTAAGTATATTTCTAGTTCTCAAAGATATACGGCCAGTTCGAACCAGTCGATAAGTATCAAGTTCTTAAGTTCTTCTCCATCCTTAACTATAAATCATTGTTACACTGAAGATAACTGAAAAAAAACTATCCCTTAAATCCCATTTCCTAGACTCGAGGAATTTAAACGGTTCATAAATTATTACCACTTGCAAAAATTAGTAAACAAGTTTGCACCATCTTATCTCCTAGCGTAACTAATATGTAAATTGTTGTATTTCTCCAGCAGCCGGATATAACAGCGACATAACGGTCTCTTGTAGCTTGTTAAATGCCCTCTTCGCTGTGCATGTAATTCGATAAAGCCTTTACTTGCACTCGACTTGAACATTAACATTAGATAGTTCGATTAGCGTATCTACGATGATAATTATAATTTCAGCGCCCGTCTTAACTATCTGGTTTAATTATTCACGTTACGGAGTTTCTTGCTGGAATATTTCCTAAATTACTAGGATATGATGAAATTTACTCGTACCGTTTATTTACACTGAAAGCTGCTTAAACTGCTATGAACAAAAAAAATTGGCATACAGAAACCTATTGTTATAGCAAATTTTTGCGCAAAGACGGCAAACGGTATTATTGTCTCATATTAGTTCATATATTTCCATTTCGTCTGTCAAGTTGATACTGGTCAAAAAGTTGCTCTTGTTCAAAAATACATTTTTTAATTAATTTAATTATTAGGTATCAGTATCGTTAACCTCTTATACATTTCTGTGTGTAATGTGTGTGTACGTATTGGACCTTGTTACCCTGCGTCTTATAGGTCTCTATTCAGAGGAGAGCGTCGTTAATTCGGTGCTAAACGACGAATTGACACCAGGACTCAATACTGACCTCCAGGCTGCAGAAAAGGACTAACGTAACGCTAGCCTGGCGCTCTACCACTGCGCCACCCCGGCTTCACTTTAAATTTAATTATTAAAAGCCTAAAAAAGAAACTACAAAATAATAAGCAACTGTCACTGTCGAGTAAGTGTGATTGTTTTGTTTAATTGGATGGTATTATCCTACACATGACTTCAAAATTCCATGTTAAAATCTTATGTTTTTAACAACCAAAGAGCAACTCCGCTAAGTAGGTACACATTTTATCCTGAGAAAGGTTCTACACAGTTTGGATAAAGTTAGATATATAGTAGTGCTTTTAATCATTAGATCTTCTTGGGAGCTTGCTGGCCAACGCACCGGACTTACATTAAATGTTTTTGACCATGTGTGATACATGGATGAATTTGTAATTTTTCTCTGCACCTTTTGGTATAAAAATCCAATATGGCGGCCATAAGAAAATTAAAAGTTACCCATGAAAACCCAACTATCTAGTTTGGCTAGAAAATTTTTAAGGAGTGTAATAGATAGCCCTTGCTTAATTATGTAAACACCCAAAATTTCATTTTACTCGTCCTAATAACAAAAAAGTTATTAAAGAAATAAAAATACCCAACTTTTCAGTTTTTCAGGATAATTCAGAAACTACAAAAGCTATCTCCGATTGCTCTTCAATTCTTTAAAGAGCTTAAAATGGCGCAACTTTTTCCCTATTTAACCAATCCTGCATCTCTTACCATTTCCGAGATCCCAATGGTGTACATTGTAAAAGTGACCACCCTGTATACAGTGTCGATTTTTGAACAAAGGTAGCCATAAAAACAAAATCAGTGTCTTAAGTTAGTTCACATACTTATAATTAAAATATATTTGTCGCTGTGAGCTGTAAAATTACTTTTTTTGCAAAAAATCATAAAGAAAGCAACACTTTTTTTAACTATTTAATTTTACATTTTGCATTAAGTAAGTATGCTTTAAATAAAATATTGTAAATTGTCAGTTTGACAACTGTCAATTCTCAAATCCTTTTTATCCTGCTTTGAGGGATTTAAAATGTAAAAATGCAAAAAAATATTGTGTACAACTCGTATGAAAGCATCTTTTTTTCCCTCGTTTGATTGATGCACTCCGGCTTCGCCGTCGTGCATCTACCTTCAAACTCATGAAAAAAAGTATTGCTTTCATTACTAGTTGTACAAATAACTATTCGCATTCGCATATAATGATATAATATAATATAAGTTAAAACAAGCACTTAGCAACTAACCCTCTTTTTTATATCCCACTATGTATTTCAATAGCAATCCAAAACATAACAACAACTGTTACCTAAACGGATCCACTAAATCGAAATCTTATTGCAAACAATACAAATGAATGCTTTCTTAAAATAAATCGCAATTATCCAGAATAACAAATATATAAATTAATGAAAACGGTTAAATAACAAACAATTGTGATACAGCA
This sequence comes from Melanotus villosus, assembly GCA_963082815.1. Taxonomy (NCBI): domain Eukaryota; kingdom Metazoa; phylum Arthropoda; class Insecta; order Coleoptera; family Elateridae; genus Melanotus; species Melanotus villosus. Next base: position 95,929,506 of record OY720419.1, on the reverse strand, counting down.
TTCAAGAAGCGGAATTTATCGAATTACTTCTTAAAATGAAAAAGAAAATGCCCTTATTTTCTAATAAGAACTTTCTTCCAACAACTTGAATTCAAAGAGAACAACAATGAAATTACACTAAACATAATTTAAGTGGCTATCGACGTTAAAACTGACTCTTACAAAAGAAAATTAGTAATTCTTTTTATACGGAAAAATATTTAGAACATCTTGCAAAAGAATTTCAATATATGAAGCCTAAGACTTTCTAACTTTTTAACTTCCGGTTTGATTTTTAAATTGATTTAATTATGTTTGAATCTTCTTTACATCAGTTTCGAAGTAAATAACTATCTCTCCCTTTCTGTTCGACCAATTCTATTTCTCTTTCTGTTTCACTTTTTCTCTTTCTGACCCTCTCCCTCGCTCTTCTGTTTCTTTCTTAATCCATCCTTCTCCTTTTCTCACCATGTACTCATATTTTTTATTTCACATTTCAATCTTCCTTCCTTTTTACTAGCAATCTCTTCCTGTTAGTTTACCTTTATATCTATCTATCTATCTCTCTTTCTCTCTTTTATGTCTAAAATTCCCAAAAACTTTCCTTAATTTAACTGCCAATTTAAGTGCAAACCGTAATATGGATTCCTGAAACACAGTTTGCCCTTTCATATCAACTACAGTTTCACGAGACAGGGTTACGAAGCTCACAAAATTTTGTGGAGGCGATGTAGCGAGGTCTAACAACTTTCCACCCCGGGTGTTCAGAGTGTGAAAGTTTATATACAACTTGTTTTCTGAATGTTAGTGACGTAACTCCATATTCAGTTGTTTGATGGATTCTCATTCACTGTTTTGCTTTGTTCCTTTTATACACCACGTCATGACGGCTGAATCAAATCTGTCTTAGTTGACTAAAGGGTAGTTTTTCATGTGCCCGGACATTTTAAAAATCTAGGGTAACTAAAAATTACTTTTCATTTCAGTTGTTTATTGGAAATAAGTTTATTATGTGTTTCCTTGAAGCAACCTTCGCGTTTTGGCGCATGGCTAAAGAAATTAAAAGAAAATGTAGAAGAAAAATTAGTCTCTACGGAATTCAAGTTTAAATAAACAACATCGCTAAAGAAGTAATTTGTTGTAGGTGAATGAGTGATGGGTGTATAATTTTCACACCAGCTTAAACAAATCAGGCGGAAAATAGCAATTTGAGATCTTCGCCCACGGGTATGTTGCCATAGTAACCGCTTTAGCTTTATACAACCGTTTTGTCGAAAATCAAGCCCTTTTGTTGCTTTTTATCTTAATTAAATTATTGACTTTTATAAAAATAGCCCTTAAAATTACTCTGATTCATTGGATTCCTTAACGAAGAATTTTAAATGAGCACGATTTAGCAATTGGCCCTTTAATGATAGAAAATCAAAAAATGTTGTTAGTAATTATTTAGTTGTATCGAAGTCAAGGCTTAACAGTATTAATATAGCAATATACTAAACAATAAGAATCAATAGCCTTCGTACCTATACGATGATGGATGCGTTAAATTAATTGCACTGCAAACCGTGTGCACGTCTTCTGAACTAATATGATCATATTTCTCTTTAACGCTTATGGCAGTGATTTCCAACTTGAGGGGCGCGAAATGTCTAAGGACGATTAACTGTTTGTTGAAACAACAAAAACAGACAATTTTTACGAAGCTTTTAACATAAATAAATAAATCAGAAGGGGGTCGTGGCTCAGTTAGTTCAGCGTGCGTCTGACTACTGAGATGGCCCGGGTTCGATTCCCAGGGCCACACACGTACACCGAAAACACCCCACCGAGGTATTCTGCCTAGTAAGCATTCTATGGAGTAGTTGTGCAAGCACTTCCGAGCCCACGTAAAGCTCTGAATTTTAGGGCAATTGTCTATGTTAATGAAATTACGTATTATGCCATTATGGGATCAATAAGTATTTTGTTTTTTTCTTGTATAATAAAACGTGAATAAATAAAGCTTCGCTGGTAATTCTAAAAAAAAAATCAACAATCAAATTTAAAAAGTAAAACCTAAGTCTCCTGAAAAACCGAAACTATCTCCTGAAATTTATCTTAAAATAGAATCGTTTTTTTATAGTTTAGTGCCAGCATTCCATCTTTTATTAAATTTATGTTCCAGGTAATTTCCTTGATCACCTTTGTTAATACAATTGTCAAACAGCTTATTTGATGGTTTTGCAGGTGGAAAGCTCTGTCTAAATTCTAATAAAGTCATTATTGATATTGGCATTAAATCATTTCTGGGTTCGGAATTAAATTAATAATATAATAAAAGGCCTTTCAGTGACTTAGTGAGTTAGACATCTACTTAGTAATCGAGAGGACATTAATTCAAATCCCAATCATTGTCAGATTTTTAAATTCAGAACGACTGAAGTGGGAATCCTGTTAGCTGAGTTAGATTAAAATAAAGTGTTTGAAACTGTTGCCATGATAACTGACTACTAAGCGCTTTGTTTTTAATTTTTACATTTTCTTACGTTAAGCTTTATGGTAATCTACGTTAACAAAAATAGCCAGGGTGGTTTACATGGATTCAGGCACACGTCGGTAACGAACTTCCTGTAACATCTGAACTAACAACAATGCTTTCCAGCCATGGAAAACTTAAAAGATATTATTATAAATACAAAATAATCGATGATCCAATTTGTTCGTGTAATAATGCAGAACAGACAGTAATAGCTTAAACTTTTAGCTCCCATAACACGGTAACGAATTAAAATTTGGCCGTAAAATTTTGCACAGGTGCAATACTCAGTTTACTCAATCAAATTACAAAATTTAAAAAATAACGACTTTTCATAAGTTAACAATGCCTTTAAGTAGTATGTATCTTTTCCAAATACTTAGATGTAGTCATGTAATAAATAATTAGGTTAGTCGATTAGGAGTAGTAGTAACCAAAATGATTTTGCTACAAAATTATATACTTTGTGTAGTTAATTAATTTATCCTTATATAATTTATAAATTAAGTATAATTATTCATATTTTCCGCAATAACTGACTATTTATGTAATACTGACATGTATATTTAGTTAAGAATCTTATTGATATTGTATTTAAAAAGCATCTAGTATTAGAACACTGTGTAATGGAGCATGCTGTAATAAACGTTAATTTAAATGTTAAAAAATTAGGTAGAATAACAAGGTCTTACACATTCATACACATTAAGCTCTACACATGGTGCAGTATATAGGTAAAACGGCGCACCAATTTCGGAACCCCAAGAGACGGGCCGGGTCGTGCATTGGACACCTAAAGCCTCATACGTTAACGCACCAGCCTCGACACCAAAAGGTATCAGACGTAACAGATAATACATACGTTGGCAAAATGATGGGAACAACAGTTATTTATAAAAATTTTTGGAACAATAAAAATTATATAAAAATATATCTTACGCCCAATACAGTTGGAACACTTAATCAAGTTAGAAATTGTACACTTCACACACCAATTCCAAGGCATCACTGATTATTGTTCTAGTGTAAGAATTAATTTCCACAGTTTTTCCGTTACGGGAAAATCGAAAATACTACAAAATATTATCAATGGATGCGGTATTTTTTCTACAAAAAACATATTTACGGTTTTGATCTAAAATAATTAGGGAAACAAATATTTAAATGTTAAAAATTTGAAATTTCTATGGTGCGTAAAAAAATTCACCGCCCTATATACAGGAAGAACAGAAAAGGCTGACCGAAAAAAACTACTTTCCAAGGCAGGTATTGCCAATCTTTACTTCCACTCTGCTTATGCGCGTTCAGTGTGATATTAGCTTCGCACGTATTTCGCAATTTGACGTTTACCTTGCAAGTTTAATTTTTCGCCTTCTACATCAGTCTTTTTCAAGACTAGCATTGATATTTTCGTGTTTAGTACATGTAAGTTCGCCTATTTTTCCCAATATGATTAGGGTTAACGTTTCTGTAGGTGTTTTAGGTTAGTCAAAATAGACACGAATGTAGGTGCAATCCATGCTTACATACATATGAAGCGGCACATTTTTACTATGTTCATTTTTCAAGGAGGCGGCACGGTCAGCTATTATTATTCTCCCTGTAGTATACATATATGAAGAACAAAAATCAAATTACCTTCAAATATATCCCTTTACATTAACGACCTTAATCAGACTTCATTAAATAGGGACATACTTATATTCAGTCAGGCATTAATTTTACATTAACTTCAAATACTTGCAGAAAATACAAAATAAGCGAAAAAAGCTTCGTCTATTTTTATCTTTGACTTCATTGATAAGTACATTAAATACTACAATAAATGGCCTCATCAGTTAGTTAGCAACCAAGAAGACCCATATTCGAATCCCGGCCGTTGTCATATCTTTAAATTCGGAGTATCTGAGATGCGAATCTTTGGAGCTAAGGTAGGTTAAGATAACGTGTGTTTTAAAGGTCTTGAATTCAACTCCTTTCATGGCAATATCCTTACTCTTTAACGAACGTCAAATACCCTGAAAAACCACAAAATAAAATAATATAAACAATTACGTATTCCGACAACTAAGTTGCCATCCTCAGTATAAAACTTTCTTGACAAACTTGGTTGGAGTCAGTCTCTGAAGATATTATCTTTACCAAATTACAATAAATGAAGACAGCTGAGACAGAACTCCTGAAGAAAAACACTGCACCAAATCACCAGATGAAGTTACCTTTTCTAGCGATTTGGCGATTTGAGGATGGAAATTTAGTTGCCAACATACGTTATTGTTTATATTAATTTTATTTTGTGGTTTTTCGGGGCACTTGACGTTCCTTATTGAACCAGACCCCAGGCTCCGTTTCTTAGATTAATCCTCACTCTATGGTTAAGATTGCCTCTAATAATTAGAGTTGCGCTTAAAGCGATCCTATAGCTCTATGCTATTTTTACCGAGTAGAAAACACGTTTTCAACAATGGGACGCTTGTTAACTTGGATTTAACTTATTAAAAATACTTATGCGGAATCCTTAAGTGTGAGAAAAAGACAAAAAATTTGTCTTCTTCTTATAGATTACAAAATGTTTTTTCTTCTTTAAAACAACCTATTTTTATAAAAGTAGCTAATTTCTCAAGGAAATTTGTCAAATAACTAATATTATAAAGTGGCCTTCTTAAGTAAATTAAACAAACCTTAGGTAACTAGCCAAGGAAAATATCTTTAAAAGTAACAATTAAAGGGGTTAAAGTGGCATGCACGGTAAAAGAATTTAAGCCTCCATTGTCAAATTAATCCCTCAAGTCGATTAAGATATGTCAGTAAAATTAAGCAAAGTTAAAGTTTATTTTTTCACTCCAATAAACACATTTCCGTTCTTTATGTAAATTAAATCATGAACCCTAAATATTACATTTTATTGTTTTCCAAATTTACTCCACGATTATTTCATTTCTTAGCTATTTTGAGTTTCAGTGCAAATTGGGGTCTTTTAAAGCGAACTTGGCACATTTGCACCGTCGCTGAGTAAAATTTAAGCTTCACTTAAATTGCAGGAATACCACGGTGTTTTAGAAAAATGTGTTGTTTAAGCAAAGAGTATAAATTTATGTATTCTTTGGTTTAAGTAAATTTTAAACCAAAACGGCCCATGTATATGTAAGATAACAAAACATACCGTCGAAAAATCAAGAACATTTCGAGCTTAAATTCAGCTTTAGTCTTTAATCACAGACGCAGCCAACGGCTTTGAACTAAAGAAATATAAAATTGAAATCTTTTTTTAGGTGCTAATACTGAGTTGTCCGTTCCTTCTCGTCAACAATATTTGGCTTCATCTTTTACGAAAAGTTTAATAAAAATCTAATGTTTATGTAAAAACAGCATTTAAAACTACTCTCTACTATGCTAGTGCTAATCAAAGATTCTGTACGTTTTTAATCATTATTATTTGAAATTATAGATAACGACTGAAGCCGAGTATTACGGTATAAAAATTGTGAAAATGTATTTTAAAATACCGCAACATTTAATACTTATTAATCCACGAAGGCAGAAAGGTAACCAGACTAGGAAGAGTTTGCATGTCCGAAGACGCCGCGGCACGGCCAAGAATGAGTTGTATTGTATTGTAGACTTCTTCCATTGCCTTAAAAATGTAAATAGTGTTTGATATAATTTGAAAAAAATTATCAGTAATCTTACATCCCCAAGGGAATTCACCCTTATTTCGCTAATATCCTGCCAACCAATTAAGAAATGATAAAACACGTACCTCCTTCAAATACCACTAAATGTCACATGGTTAATAAAAATTCGACAGTAAAAAATACGTTTTCTTCAAGTTCGAATTTAATGTTTAAAATTTATAAAACAAAATCACAATTCAATTCTTCAAACACGTAACCGGGTTTCCTGAAATATGGTAACCTCGGAATTCAATTTTGGCATTATAGTGCTTCGGTTATCATCAAGTTAAGACTGAAAATTCGTTTCAATTTATTTCCAAATTTTCAAAAAAAAATCTTTACTCAGAGTGGTCAAATAAGAATGTAAATGTCAAGCTTTCACTATGAATTTCAAAACTCGTAGTTCGAATTTCCAATCAAGAGTGATGGTCGAATCTTAGCTTAAATTTGAAAGAGAAAGCTTTAAGAACATCAAACGATATTTTCCTTATTTTTTAATTTTTCTAATTTCAGTAATTCCATTCAAATTTTCGGTTCTTTCCATATTCGAAGCTTTTACATTGCCTTATTTCTTTGTATATCGCTTTTTGCTAATTAAATTTACAATTCTTAAATATATGTAGCATAGTAAGTCCAATCTACCAAATTAAGAGTGGAAAAATGTATTTTTCTAATTCAGTTTTAGGTTTATTTTAAAACAATACAATCAAACACGGAACACGCAACCGAGCTTCTATTTGTTTCAAATATTTCCTAAGCTTTCAGGATTCTTATTTGGCAGCAGAATTATTAATTCAGCTGTAAAAACATCAGACTTTTATGAAATCCGTCTTTTATTAATCTTTCGAATTGCAATAATCTTATTCAAATTTTCAAAATCCTTTCGAAGCCATTTTTCTGATTTTTTTAATTTTCCATATTTTTGGGTAATTAAATTTAATATTCTTGATAGTAGAAAAACATTTTTTCCAATTCAGATTTGAAGTTTTAGATTTATATAAAAAAATAGAATCAAATATTCGAACACGTATCGAGCTTATTATTTAAGTTTCGAACATCTAAGATAATTTCAGGATTCAAATTTGGTAAAAACTTATCTTCAGCAAACTATGAATTAACGTTCTTTCCGTAAAATTATGAATTTAAATTGTTCAAAAGAAAAAGGACATCGGACAATTCGCTCAAATTTGGGTTTGAATAAAAAAATCAAATTTTCATTATAAATTTCGAAACTCATATTTGGAATTTGAATATCAAGAATGCCGGTCGACTTTTGGTTTAAATTTAAAGAAAATCTTTTAAAACTTCAGAATTCGTCAGACTTTATTCTTAGGGCATTTTCCTTATTCAGATTCAAAAATCTCTCGTTTCATTCGAAAAGAAAAAAGCCGTTGTAGCGGATTCGCGGGGTTGTTTATTTTAACGTTACATCTACAGAATTTATTTTTAAATTGAATATTAAGACAAAAAATTCAGAAATGGCAATAGGAAATGAAAACTGAAAATAAGAAAAATTCGTAGTTATTTCATCATTCCATTCGGATTGCTGCAGATTAAATCTTGAATTGTATTTTTGTTTTTATCTCGAAGTTATTACCGAATCAGAATTTTTTGCGATTGTAAACAGCTATAAATTGTTATTTCGAAATTTTAAAATAAGAAAAATATTCGCTGTTCTTTGAATGTAAAGAAGGCTTCTGTACATGACAGCAAAACAAGCTTAATATAAAATAGTTTCTATTTTTTGAGAATTCGCTTTAGATGCTAAAAATGAAAATTTCAATCAAAAATATTTTTTTAAATAAACTTTTCTTTGTTTAACTAAGATTAACCATTAACATCTAAAATTACACCCAATCAAGTAAAAAATCTAACATCATTAAATTAATTGAAGTTTATTATGGTTTAGATGCATTAGTTTAAGTTAAATTAACACATGGCGAGCCCTGAAATTACCAACTATCCACGATTTAGAGCAAACCTCAGCTTGCATTAAATCCAACAACTAACAACCCTTTTCTACAGGATAAAATATTATTTAGACACTTTAAGCCGCCATGTAAATATGTTTCGTGTTTACTCGTTCTTTTTCAACTTATTTATGCTTTTCAACTTCCTGAATGATCCTTGCGTTCCTAGTTCTCGAGGACAACATAAAAGTTCCTCCGGGAAATTTCCTGAATAACCTTGCATGTTACCAGTTTTCAAGGGGAAAAAAGAACATTCAAGAAGTTTTAAAAACAACTTCAGGAATATTGATTCCGCTTGTATGATAAAAAGTAAAAGTTTGCCTTTCTTAAATATCGAAAAGTCCTGCACCGAACTCGTGAATTTGTCGACGTTTTTTCCAAAAAAAATCTATAACAAATTGCACAGAAAAACGTATAAAAAATGATTAATGACTAACCGGCCAGTATAAGAAAAACTCCCATCAAAACGAGTCGCAGGTTGTTAAAAACCGCCACCATTCCCATCGCGGAATTTAAGTTTTTGTTATTCGTTAGATGAGCACCAACACTTAATTTATAATCACTAGAAACTATTCGAACTACACTAAATCAGAAATTCCGTGTGGATAGTTCCGATAAATCTATGACACATCTTTAATAAAAACATTCAAATCGGGACGATAATTCAAGTTTTCTAGGTCCCATAATACGTGAACGTCCCTTTCCGACAATAACATATCATGAATGATGCCGTCGTTTCTCTTAAAAAGTTTATGTGAAAAGCGGCGTCGCCGGCTCGTAACTGGAAACCAGCGTCGTTCTTATCAGAAGAGGACGCGGAAACTGGATGGGAATACACTGTGAAGCTGCGTCCGCCGTGCCCGACAGACGCAATAGCGCCGGCACTCCCACTTACCGCTGAAATCTCGCCGAATTACCTGTAGTGGCGTCTTCTTTTTCAATAACACTCTTCGCCTAATTTGGCTCCTACGACTTCCATCCGAGTTCGCATGCGAATTCGGCAAAGTCGGATTAAATTAGGATTTAATTTGCAGCTGAGCGCCCTGCCTAACTCCCTCTCTAACAAAAAGCTCCGCCGAAACTCTCTCTCGAAGTGGGCCGTGGAGCAACGACCCAGAAGTTCGCACTAAAACTGATGGAAAGTTCTGTTCTACCAAAGAGATATTTCCAAATTTTACGGCAGCAGGAATTGTCGCCTTTCGCAATGTAAGAAATCATCTCGACAGACAAGAGATTCAATATTAAACAGAAAGTTCCGCTGCCGTTACCGTCTTATAATCAAGATTTTGCTCAAATTCAATTAATTTATTGAAAGAGAACAAGTTAATTACATTTCTTTCAAAATTAAAATTCCTCTTTTTGATACCATTATAATTTTAAGTTATATCGGATTATAAATAGCGCATTTCTTTAATTATATGGGCTCAAGCGCAAAATCAATTATTTATCTAGTGTAGTGGAAAATCAACTTCAAAGTATTTAAAAACAATAAAAAATTCATGGCAAAGCCAAATACACCTTCAAAAACGTGTTAAACTTTCTGAATAATTACACCAATTCTAATTGGAAGATTTGTGCCACTTATACTAATTTCCAAGGTAAAATTTTGTATCCTGTCCCATAATTTTTACGTCATTATTCAAGTTTCAAAATATTTAAACATTCACTTTTCTTTGGTTTATTCATAAATGTAAGGGGATTAATACGGAATTTAGTAATGAAAAAATTAGCATAGACTCAGTAAAGTTGTAACGTGTGATCAAAAAATTCGTCAGTCTCGGGTAATTGATTGTAAGAAGTGACGTGTAAAGGTAGACAAAGCTTTAGGATCAAAACCGGTTGTCATGGCATATATGCAACCCCTTATACCAGTGCATGGCAGAGCGAGTGAACTACATATACTACAGCACGACGATTTTGCAGATTTTGATTAACAACAAGTCCATACAGTAAATTTATAGAAATAAAAGTTATGCATGCTGCATAGAGGTCGGAATATTTAGTTTTTTCTAAGCTCGGCTCGGCTTGGCTCAGAAAATTCTAAACATGCGCGGCTCAGCTCAGAGAAAGTGCCATATCTTCTTGGTTTGGCTTTGAGCTTTTACAAGGCAACGAGCTTTTCAAGAACTTCGAGCTTTTATCAAGTTTAGAGCATTTGCCAAACTCTGAGCTGATATCGAGCTTCGAACCTTTGCCGAGCGTTGAGCCTTTACGGAGGAGCACGAAGAGAGATTAGTCAGTCAACAAATCTTAGATTCGATCTCGTTCAAAGCTCGGCCCAAACAGAGCCGAGCTCGAGTTTCACAGTCCAATTCGAACCTATAATGCTGCATTTCTATGATAATTTCTTATTTGGCTTTTATTGGTACCCCGAGATCTTAGAACTTCAGTACTAACATTACTTCTTTGTTTGTTGAGATTCTATAGAAATTAAATTAAATAAAATTTATGTTTTTATAAAAGATTCTCTATCGGCTCTGAAAGACATAAAAACCGAATTTTGATTGTAAAATGGGATAAATGTAAATCAATGAATTATTATACAGGGTGATGAAAAAATAGGGGTCATAAATTTGGGTACGTGTTCTATATAATAAAACATGAAAAAAAGTTCAAATAAATATGGGTCCGGAAACGCTTCCTTTCCGAGTTATCGCACTATTAATGTATGAAAACCCACACAGCTACTTCCAAAGTTGACATCAACAACAATTCAGTGTCAACGTCTGGGCTTTTTGCCTGGCAGATTAAACGGACAACTCTATGTTGAGTTCTTGCAGAATGAGTTAATATTGCTATTGGAGAATATTCCATTGGCCACAAGGCGAAATATGTGGTTTATGCATGACCGTGCTCCATCACATTTTAGTCGCGTGGCAAGGCAGTTTCTAAGCGAAACTTATGGTAACCAATGGATAGGTAGAGAAGAACCGATAGTGTGGCCCCCGCGCTCACCTGAATTGAATCCGGTGCATTTTTACTTTTGGGATCGTTTAAAAACTTTGGTTTACGCGACGCCTGTAGATGACATCATTTAACTGCGCGAACGGATCGTGAACGCCTGGCAAAAGATTCGCAACATTCCAGAGGTCTTTGAGCGAGTTCGGAAATCTATGAGAAGACGCATTGAATGTTGCTTACAAGTTCAAGGGGGCCATTTTGAACAACTCTTCTAACTTTAATAACAATTATAATTAAGCATCATTGAATAAACAATTTTTTTGTTTCATTGAATAAACTGATTTTCAGTACTTGCACTAGCATTCATTAACTACCTTAGTAGCGTGATAACTCGGAAAGGAAGCGTTTCCGGACCCATATTTATTTGAACTTTTTTTTCATGTTTTGTTATATAGAACACGTACCCAAATTTATGACCCCTATTTTTTCATTACCCTGTATATGCAGTCATTATTTTACTGAGCTAGTGTAGCAGGAAAAAACGATTATATAAAAATGCTTATAGTTATTTTTTTGTGGTTGTGGACGACTAACAGTTTAAAATTCAATTATTTTCTTACACTCGTTGTTTCGACGGTCAAATCTAGTTATCAAAGCAACATTTTAACGTAAAGGGTGGATAAAGTGTTGCTATCAATTGTAGAATGACAATCATGGTGTCTTTAAATTTAGGTTTCTAGTATTGTTTAATAGAGAGATTTTATCCACTCAAAATGTAGCAGACCTTGTCTATTCTTCTTACGCACTGTTATACGAATAATTCGTTCGGAATTGTTCGGCGCTGTACTCTGCCCGATAACTTAGACTGTGTGCGGCGCGCGTACACAGTCCCCTATACTAGTGTCGGATCATTCCTAAGACTGTGTATTGTTTAGACTGTGACTTTCTAAGATTTGGCCGACACTTTTGCTGTCGCGATAAACTACTACAATTCTCGTAACTCTGTCCAATATACGAGCCCATAAACATTTCCAATGTTAAAACACTCGTGGATGAAAAATATTCGTGACTGGGTAAATATGCACATCATCACTGATTCGTGCTACTCAAGATCGCAATAAATATGCCGAGATTGATTCTCCCGCCAAGTGCGAATTGCGAAGTGTTATTCGTTTCGTGCAAGCAGAAGGGAATAGTGCAGCAGAAATTCATCGAAGAATGAGCCGAGTGTATGGTAAAAACTTTGTGAGTGACGTCCGTCCTTACAGTGCTGCTGTGGCCCAACGGCTCCTTGAGCAATTTCAATGGGATATTTTTGATCATCCGGCATACAGTCCCGACCTAGCGCCGAGTTACTTCCATGTTCTCCCTGAACTGAAGAAGGGTATTGGAAAACTTGTCCACAGGTACGACAAATGCCTCAATCTCCAAGGTGATTATATCGAAAAGTAACCATACGTGTACATAACTTTTAGTAATAAAATCATGGTTTTATATACACTTGTCTTTTTTTTTATGGACCATCGGAGGTTGAAAAGAAAACGGCCCTCGTATTTTAAATTTTCTATTTTCACATGCAAGTTCAAGCAAAGCTAAGTTATAGTAAAGACTACTTAATAATTGTATGCCCTTTGATTACTGTCCGACCTTTAAAAGTAGAAAGTAATTATGCAGCACAAAATATACATTTATGTGGAAACTAGAATTCTAATTAATATAAAACTTAACGAAACACCCAAGCTACCTAATCAAACAATCAAAATATAATATAATATTACCTATCAAATGTCAAATTAACAACTTGGATTTATTAATAACATTAACATATATCTGACGATTTAGTACTCTCTGCCTTTAAAAAACAACCTGTCATAAAATTCAAACAGACCTCGCAGTGTTAAATTCGTAATTAGAATTTGAGTTACGGAACAAAGAATCGGTTTTCTAATCCTTAATATTCGGCTAATAATTTCAACGGTTGAGGCCAAAAATCTATTTTTTTGCTTAATCTAAAACGTGATCGTAATACGTATATGTATATCAACAATGACACTTTCCTGATTTATTTTACATTTTTTTGGCGAATTTTAAACTCACAACGCTAATGCAAAATGCAGATTTGGCGCTAAATATAGATACAGATACAAATGAAAGCCGCATTTTACTGACATCTGGATTCAAAAAATATACAAATACTAATTTATCACGACGGGAACAAAAGTCCAGCTATTTTTTTGTTACTGAAAAATAAATAAAAATTCCAACCGACATTCTGAGACTTGATTTTTCCATTTGTATTCGTTGATTAGCAAAATCGTTATTTATAATTATAATTTTCGTAATCAGCACGTCTATTAAGGTTTTTTGTTATTTTCACATATAGATAAATAAAAACCCCACAGAAATATGACACAAATATAATTACAGCAAGGTGAGTTACTTTAATTAAAAATTTTAATTAATAAACACAATCCGCCTTCCTAAATTTAGAGTAATTTAACGAAACAAAATTATTGTACCCCGCAGTTGCGGCCGGCTTTATTCGGGAAATAATGAGTTGCTATAAACTATTATAACTTCCGTAACAAACCCATTAAAATCACAAACTGCAGCGATCACAGATAAAACAGTTAGGAGTTCTCAGTGTTAGGTAACTTTAAGAGAGTCGTCATGATCTTGGGAAAGTTCCTCGTCAAATTCTATAGGGTGTTTATAAGAAATGTTAAAATTTTTAGGCGATCCCTCCAGCATTTTTACATACAATCCGATTTTAAAAATAAAAGTTTTTTTTTAGATTTTGAACTGACTCTCCATATTTCTTAAGATAGGTAATCCATATAGACGGGCCTTTTCCTTTTTTAAATTTAAGCCTAGCAAAACGAACTTTTCTTTACTTTAAAATAATCAACATTTCTACAAAAACTAAGAACGATTTCAACAAAGGCTGTTACACTTTACAGAAGATGTTAGGAAATAAAAGTTAATTAAATTTTATCCTCAAGAGTATCTATTTTCACGGTTGCAACCACTAAAAACAATACAAAATAAATTTTAGTTACACATTTTAATCTTCCTAAGAAAATTACGAAATAAAACAACGAAATTTCATACTAACCACCACTTGTCTCCACGTTTGCTAGGAAGATTAGAAGCCGCGTGGAAAATCGCTCACGTTCTCGCTTTATGAAAGAGAACCGACACCGCATTTTCTAACAAAGTTAATGCGCGTTAAACCAAACTGACATTTGATATTTTTAATATGTGTTTTCTGTTTAAAAAAGCAGTGTAAATCAGGACTCTTACAAATTAATTACTTTAGAATCATCCAACTGATGTGTAGAACAAAAGGTCATACATTCTTCAAAAAAAAAAAACAAAGTAACATAAAGTAATCAACCTCTGTTCAAATACAAATACTTCAGTAAAATCCTGTCATATGGCCCAACTTGTAAAACCATGTACTGTAGAGCATTCTCCCAGTAATAATTTTTCAACTACCACTCCTAAACTTCTCAATTACGCGTTGAGAAGACAATATTAAAAACAAAGGTATACAGTCCTGAAGCAATATTTGCCCCTATACATATAATATAGAAATGTAGAATAAATCAATAATACAAGAGTTTTTAATACTCCCACACAAATCCACCCACGAAACACAATTTAAACTATAAATAAAGGTCTTAGCTTTTAATGTGACGTTCTTTGTTCTTTTTCAACGCCGTATATGCCTCGTTCTTCTGTAACAAAGCACACGAAAATAATAATTTTGTCTCTTTATACAAAATACTAAAAATAACTTTATATTTACGAATTACTCCCTCATTATGTTGAATGTTAGGTCTTTTCTAAATTCCAATTTATTTTTAATTTCAAATCTTAATAACAAGAAAGGCGTTGGTCTTGGACCATCTACTTCTTCTGCTGTTAGTCAGTGGCGGCTCGTGAGTTTTTAGGAATAAGGGCTGCAGAAAAATCTTACTATAATTTTATTAATGGCGGAAAATAAAGTCCATGCCACGGTTTTTGTAACTCACAAACTTGTCTATTACTTTAAAATGAAAGTTTTTAATATTTTGAACCAAATCCTTTTCTATTGATAACATAGCTAAAACATTTAACCGTACTTGCGGCATAGTGTTACTTAAGAATGTTGAAAAGGAGACTTTTAAAAGTTCTTCAACGGAATTCATATAGAATTTAGGTAATTCTGAAAAGATAAACAAAACACTACGTAAACACATAGCTTACGTGCATTATTAGAAGTAAGAGAAGTATACGTATATGTATAATTATGTAGTAATTCTGCTATTGTATAGCAACTTGTTTGCTAAATAAATATATATGTTGTTGTTGTTATTATTATTATTATTATTATTATTATCACCATTACGTAAACACAGCTCACAAAAAGCATTACACTGTTCGAGACAAAACATTCTCGCTTAACACCGCCGAGTAGCTGCCGTGCGGTACATTCGGCAGCACGGTTTAAACGTAAATGCTTTAATTTAAACTATAATCGGGCATTTTCGCACGTTGTTCGATAATTCAAACTGTGCAAGAAATTTCTCCGCCTGGAAGCTTCGAATTCATGTATTTATTGTATTATGATGTACGCGGTATATTCGGAAGCGATTTAATTAATGTCTAAGCTGAAAATATAATGTAATGCTGTTTTAATAAATACTTTTTATTTTTGAATATTGCTAATAACTTTTGTAAAATTTAGGTCAGTGCTGCAGCGCGGTAGCCCTTATATACCAGCCGCCACTTGTTAGTGCTTGCAATAGTAATGAATTACAAACTTGTAGCCAGCATAATTATATTAGGTATCCCACGTTGTTAATGCATGGCAAAAGTGCTACAGAAAGCATAGGAAGAACCTTAATAAAACGCATAATATGAGAACTTACATTTTATTTATTAGTCAACAAAACAAACAGTTAACTGATATTTTTGAATAAAATTAGTTTGGTTGAACGATATCTGACTCTGAACTGTTCTTTTGCTATCTTTGTTGTCGACGTTTGCATTAGATGTAGAAATAATATGTTCAACATATTGAGTTCCCCGGCGGTATTAATATAATAAAGTTGAAGTTTCTAGTTATTAATTTAAATATATAAAAATTTAATTAACAAATACCACTGAATTTAAGCTGTCAGGCATTTACAGCCACAAAAGAAAGGTTTTATTCTTACTTCTGTCGAAATTGTATACGCTAAGACCATTCTGCGCATCTAGTTAATACAGATTTTCTTTGTAAGATGTTTCGAAAAATTATTATCAGAAACTGTATTGTTAATATAATATACACAAAAATCTGTTATTTCTGCCTACATGACAATTCTTTGAGGTATTAAATGTATCCCGTTTTGTAATCAAAATCCATGCAATATACAGTTTAGAGTAGACAGGGAATCTAACGTCATAAATACGTACATTTCATTTTATTTAATTTCTCTGGATTATCGACAAACAAAGAAGTAAGTATTGTCAAAGTTTGTGCTTAGCTGTGGAAGAACCTGGCTGAAATTTAAATGTACTCGTAAATATAAACCGAACAAGAAATTACAACGTATGATTCTTATCGTCTATAAATTCACTTTATAGACATTAATAAAAATCTGTTGAAGCACTTTGAGGTAGCATATGCAGTTCTCTCATTTCTGCCATGTCACTAATATAAAGGGTTGCCTAGATATAATGGGAACAGGTTTACATCCTAAAGCGCGGTCTATCTATAACACGTCAGGGTTGCAATACAAAGAAAACATTCGTCTTACTTTACGAATGTACCGAGTTTCTAACAAGAATGGAATATTGTATATTTCTTAGAAAATGCCCTATTTTTCAAAAATATTGCAAATAAAAGTTTTCCAGTATTAAACTTTTCCTGACATGGTAGACTTAATTATAATTCTCTTAAAAAACGATACCCTGATGTTGGGCTCATTTGATAAAGACTTTTCAATGGTATAAAACTTTAATACACTTACTTAAGTAAAATTTTGAGAACAATCCGAAGAAAGGGGTTTCAAGTTCATTTAACGATAAGCAGTAGGTAATCTAGGATATTGTGAGAAATAAACCGTATTACGGTGGTAATGTCGAGGGTTAAGAAATAAACCCGTTCAGTTCGAACTAATAATTCAAGGCTTCAACATTTAATTGAAGAAAGGTTTTATTTATTTAAAGTGTCCAAGATTAGCCATATAAAACCATTTTTAAGGGCTACTTGGAGTTGTAGTGGGGTAGAGCTTCACAGCCAATTAGTTTCAGGTTCATGCATAGTCAGTACCAAATTTCAGGTTGGAGGGCAGCTATCGTTCAGAAAAATACATAGATACTGTAAAGTCTTATTATCATTCTGTCAAATATTCTGATCAAAATTTGCCTATAATCTTTTGACGTGACATCATAGCCCCAAGACGATCAAACTATTTAAAACACTGTCTCACTGTCAAATATTTTGAATAAACATTCCAACATATCACTTACAGGGGCCAGGGTGGCGCAGTGGTAAGAGCGTTACGCTAGTCCCCGGTTCGAATCTCGCTGGGTTCAAGTTTTCCCGGAGATCGGTATCGAGCTCTGGTGACCATTCGTCGTTGGGCACCTAATTAACGACGCTCTCCTCCGAATACAGACCTACGAGGTAGAGTAACAAGGTTCTATACGAACACACACATACACTATACACATGGTGCTGTATGCAGGCAAAAAACGGCGCACCAATCACGTGACTCGCATGCGGGCCGGATTGTGCATTTCACGCGTAAGACCACATACGCTAACGCACCAGCCTCAACACCGAAAGGTACAAGAGGTTAACGATTACATACATATCACTTACAACAGTATTGCCAGTTGGCATAAAAATAAGGTAATACCCAAATATTCTTGGCCAAATAATGAGATTTATCTTTTTACGAAGAACTTTATACACGAAATGCTCTTGGTAAAATTGCTTCATGTTTCTATGGTTTCAAAAGTATCCCTCATTTAGAAAAGAACAATTAAGTAAAACGACTAACTGCTGCGTTGACAACATCGCTCTTAACTACAAGGTTACAGAAAGCAGATGTAGCAAATGTCCACTTCGCTTACTGAAATTCATGCTCAGGAATCAAATAACCATGAGGAACTCAGTTTGGTCAAAAGTTTAGAAGCTGCTTCCATTTGTAGCGGTTTGATCAAAATAGAAACAAGCCAATACATTTAGATGTGACGTCACTGTCGTCAAAATTGACTATTATTACTGTGTCAAAATGGTTTTGCGTACGTTATTTTGAGAGGTGAGGTTATGTTGCCGTGTTTATAAACAAGTAATTTGATGTGTTGAGGTTAGGTTCAGAAACTTTAACGTACGGTAAAATAGCGGCGTGCGATAACTCTAAAATGTCATTTACCGTAAAAATAAAATAGCGTATAACATCACGTGATTTTAGCGTTAACGGAAATTTAACGTAGTACTTGCGATAACTATCTAATAACGCGAACCTCGAACCATAATCGCGGTCCCGTGGTTCTATTTTCGAACATATTATTAGTTATATCGTCAATATGCCAAAACCTCTTGCAGTGCCACATCACAGACTAAAAAAATCATATTTTCCAACAGTAAGAATTAGAGAACACGCTTTGAGAAAAAAAACATAGCTTTTCTAGCCATCCTTCAATGGCCTGCTCACTCGTTTGATAGGTCAGCTATTATTATAATACATTAATAGATAGGTAACTGAAGCAACTTTTCATGATCTCTGAAATATTTTTTTAACTTCAATTGTAAATTTTGGAAACACGGAACGATATAGGTACTACAGGTCAGTATCCTGCCACCTTCCTAAGGGTAAATGCAGAAAGGGTGGCATCTTGTACCTAACTACCGAGGTAGCCCCTCGGACACGCTACCGACAGCTAGTGGGAAGGGTCGGGGGTTCTTCGAATGCTGGAAAAGAAAGGGCCCCAACCAGTTGCAAGCGTGTCTTGCAAAAGAAGCAGAACCGTAACTGATAACAGTTCTCCTGCAAATAACTTCAAAACACTAGGTCCCCCAATAAAGTACACCTTCAGATCGTTGAGATAAATAGCTATATTCAGTGTATATGTATAAATAACAATAGATGTATAATATAACAAATAACATGCATATAATAACATATAGGTAAATATCACAGTAACTATTGGGGAGGGGAAGAATCTATTGCAAAAAAATTTTGTATAGGTAATATATTCTTAAAACTGTATTACTTGACTAACTAGGTCATTTTAATACACAAACGAAAACAGAAAACAATTTGTCTCAAGTTCTCTGACTTTCATTTTACATATAGTATGTCACTCTACACCAATAAATAATTTTTTTTGCAAAAATTTACTTTATCATCACATTTCATTTTGATATCTTAAATTATAATTTTAAAAAGCGGAGGTATCCCAGGTTTCATTGACACCCGGTATTTTCGTAATTAAAATATATTGAAAGCATTGGCCCAAAGGAATGAAACTTCAAAAATTTAATTTATAAAGATAATTACTTACTTCCTCCCTTACTTACTTACTTACCTCCCTTCTTATGTAAATAATTATTATTTGAATATTATAAAATTTTACAAACAAAAAAACAGTTAAGATATATGTCAACATACAAATAGCCATTCTCATTCTCACACATAAATTCTTCAAGAATGCTTGTACAGCTCATAAATTAGTAGGTTCCAAGTCTAGAAACAGTTCGTAGCTCTATAAATTATTCGCATAAAAATGCAAACAAAAATTATAAAAAAACAAACGGCAAACTCCAGTTTTAGAAAAACCAACTGTAACACAAGCGCGGATTAAGTTCTTTAATTCTACTTATTTCATTCTACAACCGACAGCTTCCTTAAGCTACAAAAATAAAGTTAATAAGACTGCTTCGACTTGCGTTCAGTAATCTCTCTGTGTGAGTGGTGCACCGTAACAAATCTCGTTTCTCAGTTGAAAAAAGAACATCGCAATTAAATAAAAACACAGACACGAATTAGCTCCGTTTCCGGTGTTACACTCGCATCAGGCTTTACACTTCCGATTATTTTTCAATCAAACCGGATTAATACTGCACTGAGCGCGACTACAGGCAAAACAGGGATAATTTTTAATCCATCCAACAAAATAAGAGCTTACGCGGCAACATCCAGTATCGGAATTATTTACTTTAGCAGGGAATATCCGATCAACGATTCGCTAGATAAGGGTGTTCTTGAAGTACTGAGAAATAACTAAAGAAGTGCTACTGAGAACAACTTAAGAAACGGTCAATCTTTAAAACAATAAGAGTGGATTTTACGTCCAATTTAATTAAAGTCATCCTCAATAACCATGTTTTAGTTTTATTCGGAAAATGTTAACAACATAATAAAAAAAAAATAACATTCACCTAACTTAGCATACAAAAATGATTTACATATTAATTTTAATATTAATTTAATTAATAACAAAATTGAGAATTGGCCTATTCTATGCGCCTTTGTTTAGTAGAATTTCGAAAAATACTTTCCGAAAAACTGGATGTGTTTTAAAGAAGAAAAGTGCAAAAAAAATTAAGATAACCTGAAATTATTAGGCAATAAATTATTATGCCGATAGGTTAAAGACTTAATTCATGGCACACACCACAGAATATTAAAATATTAAAACAACGCCTGCACTACATCCTTACCGTATTACTTTCGTTCTAAAACTTTTGGAACAAAATTTTCCCAACAGGGTTCAATTTTATCGATTTTTGTTCAATCTACAACTGAAAATAATAGTACGGATTGCAATAAATCATTAAAAGTTAATTGGGTCCTTCTTGGAAAGTCGTGGGATGGGTATGAATAGAAATAAAAGAGGCGCGAATGGTAAAGGAAGCAAGGAGTTTTGTTAAACGGGCGCCGATTTGCTTTGCTGTTAGATGTTTGGTGACTATCAGTGTGGATTTCGTATACACAGATCGGTGAGTAACCAGACTTTTAAACTTTTATTATGAAGTCAGTAGCTATGAATAGTTATGAGTACAATTGTTTACTTTAAACAAACTTGCGCATTAAGACTAAGACAGCAACCCAATTAAAATTGTATAAGACACTGTCAATACCTGTGCTGCTGTACGGTGTACGGTAGCGAAACCTGGGTTTTAGAAAAAACTACTATTCACGGATTCAGTCATGTGAAATGAAATTCTTAAGGGCATTTAAAGGATGTGCTAGAGCAGATAGGATGAGGAATGCCGCCATTAGCGAGAACCTCGAAGTAACATCAGTTCTAACAGTAATCGAAGACAACAGTGATAAATGGAAAAACCACATACGGAGAATGGAAGACCATAGGTGCATTAAAATACCGTCCCTGTGGAAAACGAAACCCACACAGACCCCGGAATGATGACAGTGAATGAGTCAAAACAGGACAGTAGGCCTAATCCATACTAAGAAGAAGAAGAAGAAGAAGAAAAGACAAACTTACGACCAAATCAAAAGAAGTAAAATGTTCAAAACTATAGAAGAGCTCAGAATCGCATATAAATAATTGATAAGATTAGTAGAAGTAGTGTTGAAGGAATTAAGTACAATGTATCAGATTAACTTAGAAGCACTTGAGTTGTGTATTAAGGCGGAAAGTTCTTTTATCGCCAATTTTGTTTAATCTCATGCTGGAAAAACTGTCATCTGACAGCAGAATACGTTATGTAATATTACATAACTCTATACCAAGATATGATAACCTTGGCGTAATAACAAAATCTAAAGTTTTATTTGATTCATATTAGTAATGTGCAACCCGATTCCTTTCGAGGGTTCAGATCCTCCAAACGAAATCCGGGCCACTCAGACAGATTCCGGAAAAACTAAACCTAGCAAGGAGCTACAGTACAGAATTGTTTCGGTGAGACTACTCATGTTAGTGGCTAGCAATACGGCGACATTGTTTAATGTTACCATTACCCAAATACCAGACGTTGTTGAAGTTATTTTTAAATATAGGCACTATAATAAAGGTTTATCCCATTGCCAAATTGATTGCTTACAACC
Organism: Melanotus villosus; assembly: GCA_963082815.1. Taxonomy (NCBI): domain Eukaryota; kingdom Metazoa; phylum Arthropoda; class Insecta; order Coleoptera; family Elateridae; genus Melanotus; species Melanotus villosus. Next base: position 95,907,407 of record OY720419.1, on the reverse strand, counting down.
GAAGGGTTCTAATGACGATTCGGGCCCACTTGGAGTGATTCAGAAATAATAATCGGAATGAATCCGAAGGAACGACTGCGAGCGGATCTGCCCACATCTAATTTATATCCATGCTGGTTTTCTTTTATTGGAGGTCTAAAATTATACAGAATAACAGAAAGTGTTAATAAGACCGGGAAATATTGGTTTCAATTTAATGAAACCAAACAAAATTCATGGGTAACCCAAAACAAGCAGTCAACAGTCAAAACACCCTTATGTGTTTGAGGGTGTACCCGGATTTATTTTATTTAGAGGTGATGGTCCTTTAGCAAAGCAAATAGTCCGGAAATGTGCACTCGATTAGCGGAAGGAAGCAAAAATGCAAAAGTCCTTGGGATTGTTCAAATCTTCAAATACATAAATATAGAACTGTAAGTCGCCCGGTAATTATATGTATAGGAAATGAACTATGAGTGCTAAATAAAAGTGATCAACAGAAACTTGAAATATAAAAAGGAAGGTCTTGAAGACAAATACAAATAGAGGCAAAAAAGTTGAAAACCGTTAACACAAACAAACGAATGTATGAAAAATCCAGTTGGCTTCAATATATCAGTGCCCAAGAATCAGATGGTTAGGACAGGTACTAAAGCTTGACGACATATAATAAAGCTACAAAAGCGGTTCTGAGAAAACTGTACATAAGGAATTGACTCAAGCGGTTAAATATTGAAAATCATAATTCGACAAATCTTGAATGTCTTATGACCTGTGGAGCTGCACTATAAAATACACAAAAATGAAATATTATAACTATTCTTAAATCAATTTCGCAATTTCAACTGATACATGAATTTTTTCAACGAGTCTTGTAACTGTAGATTCTTTAGACTTTAGTATACCGGGTGTCAATGAAACCTGGGCACCCCTATTTTTTAACTTATATTTTAAGATATCAAAATGAAATTTGGTGTATGTAATATACTCTTTAAATGGCATTTTTTGACATAGAACACAAGTTTCTGTCACTTCCGGTTTCGCTGGAATTAACATCAACTTCGTTATTTTAAATGGAACACCCTGTATATTTATGCATTGTTGGAATTTCCATTTCATTCTACGTACCTATGTTATATCAAGTTTGAAACATTTTGAAGCACAATTTTGAATGCACCAGTAAATGATCTAATACCCAGAACCGAAAAGAAATATCAAACGTTAATAACTCTCCTCAATTACTACAAATTTATTTGAAGCAGTGATATGGTGTATCTAAATAATTATATTTGAACAAACAAAGAAGACATGCAATAACAAGTTCGTTCACTAGTTTTCGCAGTTTTGACTATTCAATAAACGTTATTTGTTACTAAACCTAGGATTTTATTATCTAATGTACAACACTTAACATAACCTCAATGTACTTATTTGGTTACACGAGGTATGGCTGTTGCATAAATGCTTCGAATCACGTTGAAAACTAACTGAACACTTTTCAGAATCTATTCAATGTATAACTTTTCACTCAATAGTTATGGACAGTTGACAATTTTAATATCAAACCAATAGATTTTACAATATTCATTTCACTTTGTAACGCCCTACGTTACTGTAGTGCCTTGGGGTAGCTCAGTTGGGGCCAGGGTGCTGTCGCAGTTCGAATGTATAACACAGAGATCTTTGTAAATGCGTATAATAAATAATAATGTAATTCCGGTAAATAATGCAAAACACTTAATAGGTAAAATAACTATGTCTGAACAATTAAATAAAATAAATATTGTTCAACCATTTTGTTGTTCGCATTCCCTCCGTAAGATGCCGCTGTTCCCTACGTTGTCGGCGGAGCTGCGTGGGTCCTCCGTGAAGGTCTGTCCCACTCCGGAAGGAGGGGGGCATCAGCTCATGGCTGATTGGGAAAATGGTTCTGGTACATAAAAGTTAAGATTACAAGTATTGAATATTAAATAGTGCGTGCCGTCGTGGTGTGATACTCTCGTCCTGGTAATTACTGGATATTAGGCGACTTTGGCGGTACCGTTACAGGTAGGTGGAACACTGATTTTGAGCGCCTGGTTCTTAACACAGCTTCCGTCGGGAGGTGTCGGGATAACACGAAGATCAGAGGGTTCGTGAAACAACTGGAGGGCACGTCTTCCCTTATGGGCCGACGAGGGGGGGACCTGGGGATTACGTCTTCCCTTACGGGCCGACGAGAGGGGACCTGGTGGGTACGTCTTCCCCTACGGGCCGACGTGGAGGAGCTGGTGGGTACGTCTTTTCCTACGGGCCGACGTAGAGGAGCCGGCGTTTACGTCTTCCCTTACGGGCAGACGTGGAGAAGCTGGTACTGGGTTTACTACGGTTAGCTGGTGTGTCTACGAATGCTCGCCGACGGTCAGGTTCAGGTATTTGACTCGGACGGTGGGTCGGTGGTCGGTGTCTTCTCTTCCGCGCACGTCTTCCCTACTCGGGACGACGTGGGGAGCTCTCTGGTGTACATCTTCCCCTACCGGACGACGTAGCGGAACTGCCATGTTTTCGCGTCATTTATATACGTTTCCCCGGTCGGTTATCTTGGCCTGACGGGGAACTGATTAAGCGCAACGGCAACGGAAAAAATCCGTTTAACGTGCACCTGCACTAGACTTGCTGTATGGAAATTTTATTTACAGTTTATACACAAGGCGTTAATTATAGGTGGCACGTTACAACTTAAACAATAATTAATAAACATTTGCAAGCCTATAACTACGTTATTTGTCCAAATCTAGGTTATGTTGGCAGCGCTTTTTGCGGAACCTTAATTATTACCATCTGTTTCCAAAAAATTGATAAAAAGATAATGTCTATCGCAAGCACTAAAATTTATAACCTGTCAACTATCATCAGTGTTGTTTGTCACAAGTTTATATTGAAAATTCAGTATAATATTTTTTTAAAGTAGAATACTATTATTGAATCATATTTTTGGAATGTAATTCGAAAGAATGACCAAATGGATTTACAGTGCGGTGCTATATTTGGAGGAATTTCGACAGCACTTTCCAGATATGGCTTTCCTTGCAGGGGACTTTTACATTACACTTAGAAGATGTGTTGATTTTTCCGTGATACAGGAAGCGTAAATCGTAGAAATAGAAGCGCAACATCAGGGGTTCGTAGTAAAAATGGAGTTAGTTAGGTTCATAGGTAAATGAAGAACCCACTAAATTCTTACAAATATTTTCCCAAGAGACTGGTTTACCGTTAGGTTCTTGCAACACCGTTAAAAAAAATTGAAAGCAAATCCAATACAAAATTTTTGCTTTACAAACCAACAAGTAACAATAGGCGAATTTTGTATTGCCAGTGAATCCAACAAAATTTAATTGAATTGCTAAATGTTTTTTTTTTATCAGATAAGGCTTCGCCCTTTTGGGGTATATTAATTCACAAAATATGAGGTTACGGACTGCCGCGAGTTCTATATTCTTTCATGAAGTCCAGCTGCAACAAGACTATTTTCAGCAATAAAGCGTGACTGCTAACCACTGCTAACACAGCTTACGAAACCATCAATTATCGTCGAATAATAACATATACAGGACCCCTGTTAACAATATCTAGGAATTGCAAAAGTGAATTATCTAACGATGCGAAATATAACTCCACAATTCCACAAATGCCTACTATTTGTATCTTTAGGAAAAAGACATTTATTTTTAATAGCTTCGTTAGTCTTATTTTTGCTACCTACTGACATAAAAGATTACGATTTCTAATTACTTATTATGATTTACCTATTTTATGGTTTAGCTATTTAGTTATTCCTGTTGAGAGATTGATTTATTTAAGACTAAAACAGATTCATTAAAATTACGCATCTCATCACTTAACCTCTACTTAGATTTAACACAACAATGCGGTTTACTTACTTCCAATTGCGCTTACACTTATTATCTAAATGCTAGCCAACGGAAAATAGGATTAGAGAACAATTGTCTCATAGTCTACTGACTAAATAGCGTTTAGATCAGAATATAAAAAAAAATTAATGAATTGATGTACTACATGCGAGCCTCAAACTTAATCTAAAAGTTTTAATTTTATATTGGGATTGTAATCTTTGTTTTCCAACAGACAGTATTATTTCAATTTTTGTGAAATGATAGTTTTACATCGGTGTGCCAGTAAGTATCAAAACATATTATGATCTTGTGTGCTTAGAATTCTTAATTTAGAACTTCTGAACATTAGAAAATAATGAGAAACTATAGTCGAATTGGCGATTCAGGTAATGCGCGTCATCAGTCGTCACATAATCAACGGTCGTAGTTACCAATAATGCGCTAGAAAAAAATACAAAATGTAATTGCTAAATATAAATTATTTTTGTAGTTTTCTAAGATTGGGCAGCCGTGTTTAATCACAAGGTCTATAGATTTTTGAAAATAACAAAAAAAAATCGGGTTTTTATTTTCTAATTTAGCTCATATTTACTTTTTGTAAAGTTAGTATTATTTTTGGCATGTTTATATTATTTCACTTACAAATTTTTGACAGATCGTGTTGTAAGTCATTGTCATTGTCATTGCGATAGAATAGGAAAATGTCAACAGAAAATTTAGGTTATAAAATTTGTAAATCGTTTGAAACTTCATGTAGACGTACCAAGTTATAATGTCATAAAATTTATTGATGACGTGCATTACCTGGCTCGAAAATTGGACCATATAAGGATGAAAAATCCCAAAACAAAAGAGGAAATGCAAAGCAATGTGGTATAAGAAGGTAATATTTTATATACTTATTTACTACCAACAAATGTTACCTTGTACATTGTTTTGGATAATATTTTTTCCAATTGTATTTTTATATCACGATACATAAACGAAATAGGAAAATGCTATTTTTTCTCAATTTCGATTTTTATCATGATATACCCTATATCAACTGAATAGTCGTTAACCGCATTGGTTTTCCAATTTAATATTGTAATTGCACAAACGCATCGTCATACGAAAAACATACATTTAACCTACCAAATTATTTACAAAGCGGTTTTGAATGCGTTTTAATGTTAACATAACATTTTGTAATTAGTAATAATTAAGTTCAGTAATGAGAGTCAGTTGAATATTTGATAAATTATCTGTGTAAATGCTGCAGATGGTAATTACAATATTTTAACAATAATAAAATCACAATCCTATTTAAACATAATACGTAATTTTGCGTTCTGTAATTTAGTTATGTAGTAATTAGTTTGTTGATGACGTTTTGAACATACTCGTATAGAGATAACAAAGCCGAATTAATTACAGTCTAACATAGCATTCCTTCCGGCAACGTTTGTAAAAACAGGAACCCCAGGATAAAAAGGAATTCTGTTTCCGTTTTAGCGAGAATATCTATCATTTATCTTATACTATACGAGCAATATATGAGCAAAGAACATGACAGTTGATAACTTAATATAAATAGGTATATACAGAGTGTATCTGAATTCGACTGACAAATGTTTAAAGGTAACAGAAAACAGATGAAAACTTGTGTAAAGTGGGTAAAGTCCCTGAAGGATATCAAAAGTTTAAAAAAGCTCTGACTAGGTGGTTGAGTAAATTGGAACAAATTTCCATTTAAACCGTGCACTTAAAGCACTACTCGTCATTTTTCAAATTATAAATTCAAATAAACACTATAATCCTTTCTAAGTATGGTTAGCTGGTAGCCCAAATTGACTAAAATACTTTCAGGAACTTCCTTTGGTGCATCTGACCCCATCATTTTAATTTTTCGGTCATCATCAATGCACGTCGATCGAGTCCTGGTCATTGCACTTTAAAAATCTCACGGACCTCGGTCAGGATCGAACCCGCGACCTTTGGTTACTATTCCTCTGTACTAACGGTACCAGCTTTTTTCATGTTAAATGGAGAACTTTATAAAAAGGGAAGAGAAAAATCTAAGTTTATTTATTAATTCTATTTTCCAACTTAATCACAACGCTTAGAAAGAAGCAGACATGAAATACTTTTGACAGTTGCATCTATAATACTAAAACAAGCAATAGAAACAACTGAATTCCGTTACCGTGGAGATGAAGTCGCGGCTGTGCAGTCCAAACGTGTTTCTACTGAACAATCCTCGTGTATAATATACTGTAAATATACAAGGTGATTCAAAAGTATAGTCATTAATTTTAAGGGTAGGTAGAGCATATCAAGTAGAACAACTTTTCTCAGTAAACCATGTGTCGCAAGTAATCGGTAAGCTCAGAACAAAATTAAACAGATCAATACAAAAATTGGTTTGGGGTCACTGGAGTCCAGATATATTACGTAGGTCAGTATATCAGTTACTCTTCGAACCTTTCCGCAACCGAATTAACTGACGTTATTTTAATTTACGGGGAAGCCCTTCAGAATGCTGAAGCAGCTCTTAAAGTTATACAGTTTGTGTTGGGTGTTGTTTGTGTAGAAGTTAACGGAGGAACATTTGAAGCCCTGTTCCTCTTTACTAACTTTTTTTTAATGTCACTTTTTAAACATGCCAATAATTGTGTGCTGCCTGAAAATATGTTAGAGGAAAGTGAAACCTGAAAATTATACAGGGTGTCCCTGAAAGGTCTGTACAAAACTCTATCACAAATTCCCGAGGCTAAAATATGAGGATCTAGCCCAATTTACCTTAGTCCAAAAGTTGATAGTTTCCGAAATACAGGGTGTCAAAGTTATTATTTTTTTTACTTTTTTGTAAATATTTATCTTAATAATAGCATGATTTGCACTAAATTTGGTACTTTGGGGTTTTTTAGGATGAGAAATCGAGATCTGATCACAGTTTTGATGTACATTGCAGAGGGCGCCACCAGCAGCACCTCGCCTACATCTAAAGCTTCATAACTTTTTTGTGCCTCGGTACATTAAATTTCTGGTTAAAAATTCTTATTCCTTGGCATCTTTTATCCAAAAAAGGTATACCTAGCAGGTGTCGCTTCGAGCAGCCGTTTCTGAGATAATCGAATTTAAATGTTTTATTGCGTACTGAAACTCGTCGTAGCCCCCCTTTGACACCCTGTATTTCGTAAACTATCAACTTTTGGACTAAGGTAAATTGGGCTAGATCCTCATATTTTAGCCTCGGGAATTTGTGCTAGCATTTTGTACAGACCTTTCAGGGACACCCTGTATAATTTTCAGGTTTCACTTTCCTCTAACTTATTTTCAGGCAGCACACAATTATTGGCATGTTTAAAAAGTGATATTAGGAAAAAATATGTTAGTAAAGAGGAACAGGGCTTCAAATGTTCCTCCGTTAATTTCTACACAAACAACACCCAACACAAACTGTATAACTTTAAGAGCTGCTTCAGCATTCTGAAGAGCTTCCCCGTAAATTAAAATAACGTTTATCGCAGGCTTTTTAAATGCATATTAGACAGCGGTTCTCAAAAGTGTGTAACAATATAAACAAAAATCGCGATAAGCTTTAAAATTTTGCTGTAATATACTGCTCGTAAGGTCATCATATAGTCATATACCCATTTAATTTAATGGCAATACTTTTGAATCACCCTGTAGGTATAAATAATAGATTAACTGTTAGTGTTATGTTACAACAATAGCAAATATGAAATTATACTCCTAAACTGAATACATATTTGTGTACGATTTTAGTAAATTTACACTGTGTACTATTTACAACAGTGAAATAGTTAATAAATGACAAAGTGCATTTGTAATAATATAAAAAAACAGTTTCATCAGTAAAAATTAAATATTCAACGCCAAATAAAAATATTTCCAGAAATAATAATTATGCTAAATTTTACTAATTTTAAATGGCTTACTTAATTCTATCTGCTTTGTTTGTCAGGAAGGCTGTTGTTACTTTTATTAGTTTTATTATTTCATCTCATTATTGCGCACGTAAAAATAATTAATTTAAAGTGCGCTTCCACTCTAAGTATATAATACTTGAAGTTACTATGAGGAAATGCTCGCCATAATGTACGTAGAAGAAAATATATTAGAATTATGCGTTCTAATCCCTACGAGATAATCACTTGTTTTATGGAAATTATGAACTTTGAGCAAGTTGCTTAAGATTAACGCAAATTCCTTGTAATAGGGTTAGCTATCTTGAATTTCACGGCGCTTCCATGCAAGTTTTCAACCTTCCTCATCAAATTACAATATTTATTCCGTTTTTTAACTTGTGTTTCAAGTTAAAAAGTCTTGCAGAAAACTTGTTACAAATGTAAAATAAATGTGAGGAGTTTACGATGCTGGTTATTTGTATTTTTGGAAACTGAAACCTTGTTACAGTTACATAAAGTTCACGCCGCTAGTCTTTTTAACTTGTGTTGAGCATCAGATGCCTCTCATCATGAGACTATGTTATTAGTTCCTCATTAAAACTTTAGTTGGCTCTTCTACTGAGCAGTTGTAGTTAGCTACGTATGCTTAATACGGAAAAAATACTGAAATGGCGATGTGCTGCCGAAAAATATTATTTAGTAGACTTGCAAAAAATTTTTTTTTGCTCTCTTCTGTGCTTAATATATATTCAAGTGATATTTATTTATCATAAAGCAGCAAGTTATCTTAACCGTTATCAATTTATTACGAGGGCGCATTTTTAAGTTATCTACCTAGCCATGAAACAAAAAAGCGACGATGTTGAACCAATTATTAAAAAATATCTGTACCTTTTTGAGAAGTACATGTGCTAAGTTAAGTTAAAGTTTAAGATAAAATGAGTGAAATTAAGGTGGAACATCGCTAAAGTTCTTAACAAAAGAATGCAATGGCCCAAAAATTATTCATGAAATTATTCATCAATGGGACCCGCCCACTAAACAGGAATCAATGCAGAGGGTTCATAAGGGCTCTGCACCACCAAAAAAAGCCATAATTTTCTGGAAAAAATTGATGGCAACAGTGTTCTGGGATGTTGAGGGAGTCTTGCTTATTGAATATATGCCGAGGGGGTATATCATAAATGCAGAGGCCTGTGGAAACAATTCAAAATTTAAAAACTACTCTGGAGGAAAAACACTCAAACAACTTGTTGCTGCATGACAATTGTCGGTTTCATAAGGCAAACAAAGTCCAGCAGATAAATCAATGACTGTGGGTTCATAGAGTTAAGGAATCCACCTTATAACCTCATCAGACTTCTTTCTATTCAAAAACTTAAAAATGCACCTCAGGGAAAAGGGTTTTGCATCCGATGAAGCACTTAATGAAGCTGTTGAACAATATTTTGCAGAGTTGCCAAACAATTTTTCTTCTGAGGGTATGGGGCAACTAAAAAAAAGACGGAATGAGTGTGTAAGTGTTGCAGGGAGTTACGTAGAAAAATAAAGGGTTGTTAATGTGATATGTGTTTTTTTTCATGGCTAGGTAGATATCATAAAAATACGCCCGTACCTATGTGGTTTGCAAAATAAAGGACATGTTTATGTAATCTTCGATAAAAACCATCTAATTATCCGTTTAATGTTCGTTAAGAAAAGTAACTATATTAGTTGCCGGCTCTTTTTCCATTCTATTAAAAGTAAATTACGTGCTTCATTAAATCATAACAGCAAAAACGTCTTATCGTTTGAGTTTACTTAAAGTAGGAGTTCCAGTTTCGATAAGTGCTATAACCACAACTCAAATTAATGCATTAAATTTTCTCAGTTCACTGAACAATCCCAGTAGCACGAGGCAGGGAAGTTAAATTCGGTACCGCGGATTGGCGTAGATCCACACTTACAAGGGTAATAGAAGAGAATACCCTAATACATTGCATTAGCAGCGGAGCACGCAGCGCGGCTCTAGCAAATGAGACAAACGTGGAAATTGGATTCTTAGATTTACAGAATTTTCCTCCTTTCGCTTATCCCCGAACATCCTTAAAACAAATATGTTCGAGGGTACAGTATTAAGCAATGGTATTATAATAAACTTGAAGCAACGCTGACGTTAAAATTAATGACCTGACTTTAATAAGGAGCGTATTGGTTACCTCCGTAATAGAGATCGGCCTGTTTTTGATTACGCACATTTCTTGCCGGTTATTGATTCGTTTCGATAACAACTAAACCGGAAAATTCTTCCAAATACGCGTATACCGAGGCTTGGGAAATTAAAAATTTGAAAAATGATTTATTTCGGCGAACGCCTTAAAATAAATATTTGTGAACGCAAGTTTCGAAATATTAAATTGAATATTAATTAAGTTAAATGAAGAAATTTTTGCCCGTCGCTCGTGAGATTTTGTTTACTCTCCCTCAAACCCAAAACAAGCATTTTCTAGAACCAAAATGCAATTTTTATAATAAATTCAAAATAAATTTTTAAATCAAAGTTATATTGCTTTAAAAACTGTAGATTCTTGGTATTTACATTTGTAACGCATTCACAACCCTTTTAGACCAAAGTGACGCAATCTCAATAATCTATCTTATCAAAAAAAATTATATTGAATAACTTTAAGGTTATGATTGCCGTTTTCAAACTTATTCTCTGACATTTAATAAAAATAATTCCAATAAAATGTTCTTATTTGATAATCGAGTTTACTCCGCGGAACACTCAATATTCTGCATCAAACATTTGACAAAACAAGAGACTGTCTAATTTTCGAGTCAATTTAATACCAACAGAATAAATTATAATTATAGCCTGCTGTATTTTAAGAACATCATAAATGCATTATTTTTACCGATATTTCATAACAATAATTTGAATGACCATACATATCTTACAGTTATTTCTATTCTCGCTTGAGTATTAATCAGGCATCGTAGTGAGACTCTATTCAGAGACTGATTTGACTATGGGAAAGTTCACATATTTATACCACCCAGAGTCTTAACATCTGCTCAGACTGTTTATACAATTTATCATTAATTATTGCGTTAAATAAACATTAGTCATGGTCTTTCTTGTTATTTAGTGCAGTTGTTTATTAGTCATTGCACTTTTAGTTACGAATGTCGGAAGACATTGATATGATTCATAACCCGACCAGATGTTCGCATGACACATATTTATGCAGGTGCATCTTCAGTTGACAAACACATTTAATTACTTCTTATAATAATAATTATTGCGCAACCTGCTATATCAGACCACACCTAAATGTTAACTTATTTAACTCATTTCTTAGGGTAATGCTTTACGCTATTATTTAAGTAATCCACTATCTTACAATATCTGGATTATTTGTAAGCTCCCACCCTATTTTCATTATGCAAATAAAGTAGCATAACTAATAGGCGGAAAAATCACATAAAAATATAAATTTCACTCGAAAGATTTCAAACACGAAATATACACGGTGCGTAACAAGAAATGAAATCACAACGACGTAGAAATGCTATCAAGACATGGAAAATAAAGAAACACAAAAGAAAATTTAAAGGATAGAGTCGGTAAAACCGGAAAGAATTTACTTCCGAACGAAATTAAGACAAACAATTGAACTAAATAACCAGGGATCGCTTAAAGATGGAAATTTATGCGCCGGCACATGGAAATAAAGCATTACAAATGCTGTCAAAACCACGAACAAGAGAAAACCTTTACAAAATAAGAAAGGGAAAATAGCTGGGTGAATTAATCAAGTAGAATGGGAAGGACAACACAGAAGAAGGAATAAGAAGGATACTGGATAACCAGGGAAAGGATCGTGAGATTGTCTTATCATACAACAGATAATTTCTAAGAAAATACCAAAATATTAGAGGTTACAGACACGAACAAATCAATCAGGCAAGGTCCCCGAAAGAATGTCAACATGCAATATAATTGAAAAGACATGACTGTAAATAAAACTCAACTCACTATCTCACTACGTTAAGGTAAAGGAAATTGATTCGGGAAAAATCAATCCCTAAAACTACTTAAAAATGACATAAGCAGGATGAAAAATGCAAAAATAAGCAAAGTTTTTTTATGTAGGGTAACAACCACAGTAACATGAGAGGAAACCTCTTTTACAAAAAAACATAAAGCTTAACAATCAACCAACAGTGGCGATTGATAAGAGGAAAACGATACAATTTGAGCTAAGAGCAGAAAAATTGTAACAACTTTTAAGGTTTTCATTTGACTCTGCCTCGTATATTAGCAAAGTTCTATTTATGCGAGTGCCTCTCTCTCTTTCTCTTTCTCTCCATTTCCCTCTCTTCTATCCCAACCCCCGACCTTGTGCCCTCCTCCATTCCGCCTGTCCTTCCTACGCCATTCCCTTCCTTTCACCCTATTTCGTATTATATCGCTCCCTCCCTTAGTATCTCTTTTCTTATCTCCTACCTTTTCCATACCTTTCCTTGTTTCACCTTTCCCTCGCTCATTTCCTTCGCTTGTAGTTTGACGTAAAAATAATGAAAATCGCAACAATAATTATCCGAAAAGGCCCAACACATTCATTTTTAAGAAAACTCACCTTTACAGAAACAGAAGAGTTATTAATAAAAATATAAAAATACTTTCATTGCATTTAATTGACTCAAAAAAATTTTAATTTATGAAAGATGCCAACGAATTATTAATTTTTCAGGTTTCCAAAGGTTCTGTAGTCCCAGGAACTTAGTTTCAAATTCGCTTTAAGCAATGCAACCCCATATTTACGAAACAAATTATAAACAGAACAAGTGCCATATTAAGCTTGTTTATCTTGTAACCAACTAATTAGTGGTTTGTAAATGAAGCGTGGTTTACATTAACGGGTGTGAAATACAACACCTGTAAATTTAGGGCGATAAACAAACATGTATTCAATAAAGTATTCGGAAGCGTTTTTTTTTACTTCATGATTACTTTTCTTTCTTTCCTAATTTTTCACGTGCATTTAAGTGTAAATACAGTACAAAGTGCTTCGTTATCTATTAGTAATGTTTAAAATAAAATATCATACGGCATAGTCGTGTGGCCACAGTCGTAAAACCAATTTAAAACAATAACATGTGTGATACACTTCGCTGATTTCTTGAATAAATTTTAAACATTACCGGACACAGTTCATCGTTTCATTCACCGAACGAAATGAATATGATCGTCTCGGTTTCTTAAAATCGCGCTCTTCCCCTGACGAGAGTGGCATGAAATGATAACGGAAAGAGGGAAAAATAAACAAAATGAATTTTACAAACGGTAAATATTAGCGCCGAGTGTAATTATGGGATGGATGAACCGGTATGGTTTCTTTTTTGTCCATTCGATTACATTTTAACTCGGGGAATGGATAAAGTTTTGGTTTCGAGTAGTACTCAAAACATTTATTTTATAACCCCTAATGAATATTAATGGAAAGGGGATTCTATATTTTCTGCGTCCTGGTTGTTTGGTACTCTCAAAGGATATGCAAATACGAAATAGGAATTGTAATTTTGCTAAAAACGAAGGCCGAGAATTCGCCGAACAAAACCTATTAATCTCAAAAAATTTACAGTCTTAGCGCATTAATTATTGAAACTTTTGCTATATATTTAAGAAAAGTTCATTACGAGTGCAAAGTTCTTTCACGGGTCTGTTATTTATGCTTTAAGTGCTTACAGAAAAACGCTATGCATAATCGTGCTGAAACAAGAATTAAAGGAGTTTCTCCCTGCAATTATTTCATGCAACAGCAGTTATGTAAAAAAGCTTTTGTAAAAACATTCTCTTTAAATCCTTTGAAATACTTTTTTCTTTTATATAAAATAATATGATCAAAAATCAAAAATTATTTTCATCTAGTGTGTCTATGAAGCAACACATCGATGCTTTTAAAATTTGCTCGCATATATTGACTTCAAAATTGTTGACATCTGCTACATTTTGTAAAATATGATCACAAATTATTTCCATCCAGGATGGCTGCACAAGTACAAAACAGCGTAACAAAGGTAACTGAAAAAAATATAAACCATTAAAATCACGCCATTTTGGTGGACAACGATTTTGTGATATCAATCTTCAGTTATAAAATTTTCATAAAAATTCCAAGGTGATACAAGCCAGATGGGGTCGATCATTACGTACTTAGTTATTTGCACCTTGGCGCCGCTATAATATTTCAAGGTCCACACTTTTTAGCTACTGCAGGAAGAGCAGAAACAATCCTGGCACTTCGAAAGAAGCGTTAGGAAGAAAACCCATTCTAACTAGTTAGTTAGAAAATCAACTCGTCGATTACTTACTTACTGTGGACAAGAAATTCTAAGGCTTAACAAGAAGGGACGTTCGTTCCATGGCATTTCAGCTAGCACAATCCCCATAAGTTTTCTTTGTTTAGTCAAATAGCAGGTAAAGACTGGCTTAGACAATTTTTAAAAGGCACGACGGTGTTATAAGAATAAGAAAACCCACTGGAACATCGGTTGCTTCAATAAAGAAGATGTGGATCAATTTTAATGAAAAAAAAACGGCTTTACGCCAGACATCTTTAACGTACATGAGAGTGAGCTCTGCGTGGTCCAATCAAAATGTCCAAAGGTGTTATCTTTGAAGGGAAAGCGTCAGGTTGGGTCCTCACCTCTGCCAAAAGAGGTTCTTTAAGAACTGTAGTGTTGTGCATGAGTGCAAGTGGAATTTACCTACCACTAATGAAGATTTTTCCGCGAAATGAATGATTGAAAAAGGGTGCTCCTCCTGGGACAATATTTAGAATTCATCCTGCAGGATGGATCCAAACAAAACAGTTAATTTGTTTGGTTTGAACATTTTATTGAAACGGTCAAACCAACGGAATCAAAACCCGTCATCTTGATTATTGATGGTCGTCATTCCCACACCCGTAATCTTGACTTAATACTGATTACCACAGAAAAGTTTGTGACTATATTATCACTGCCTCCACATACAACGCACAAGCTCCAGCCGTTGGATAAGACGGTTATGGGAACTTTGAAAACCTTTTACAACGAGGCAATTCGAATTTTTCTGAGAATGCATCAGCGCCTCATTAGTCATTTCGACATAAGCGAGCTTTTTGGAAAAGCGTACCTTAAAGTACAAACAGGTGAAAGGGCAGTCAAAGGTGTTGCTACTACTGGTATTTATCCTGTTAGAAGGGACATTTTTCACTGACGAAGACGTCTTGGCGTCATCCACTTATCAGGAATCGAGGCAAGAACAACCTAAATTTGAAACAGCACTTGCTAGTACTTCCCATGCTGGCGATGCTTCAGCGATCAACAATAACAACCTTATCCTTCCAAAGGACATTCGCTCAGTACCTGTTTTGTAAAACAAAGAATGAAATCGAGGAAGAAAATCTGGGAAGGTAAAAATAATTACCTCAACACCCAACAAACAAGAACTACAGCAAAGTCGGCGCAAATAAAAAGCAAAATTAAACAAAATGTGCAAATTAATAAGAAAAAGCAATACAAATCTAAGAAGCAATTCATATCAAGTTCAGATACAGATTCAGTTCACAGTTTGAGTATTCATAATTCTTCCGATGACGACATATCTTTCTGTAATGATCCCAAGGAAGATGCAGAATGTATGATTTGTGGAGATAAGTTTTCGAAGGATAAACTTGGAGAAATTTGGATCATGTGTGCTGTATGTAGAGGTTGGGCCCATGAAGAATGCAATAGAAAAGATTGTAATATAATTTTAAGATAGCTAAATTAAATTTAAGTTATTATAGTCTAGATAATATGATATCACAAAAATTATTTGTTCTTGAGAAAATATTGTTATAAAAAGCGTAATTATAATACAAACATAAAATGTGACAGCGTCAATAAGTTTGAAGTAAATACTTTCAAAATGCCTTTTTAAATGCCTTAATTTTCTCCCTCGTAGCCATACTAAAATAATTTTTGATTATACCTAATAAATGCAAAAATTACACGAATGGCTTTGTAAGTTTTCAAGCAAACAATTATCGCAAAAATCAGAACTTTACAAAATAAGTAAAACAATAACGGTACAAATACAGGCAATCTTTTACACCTAAGTACTAAAGCGTAGACCAGGGGTACTCAAACACTCGATCGCAAAAAGGTTTCAAGTCGATCGCGTAAATAATAATTTAATGCACACTTACGTTATGAAGTGCCTAGAACACGCGGCAACTTTCGACTCGAATGTCTAAACTTTGTATTTTTCCCTATCTAGTCGATCGCTTGCCGCCTAATATTTTTGCGGTAGATCGCCGATAGTATAAGTCTGAGCACCCCTGGCGTAAACTGTGTTATTGCGTTTTCCTTTGATGTTAAAAAAATAACAGTAACACAAATCTAATTATAATTCAGTAATTACTACGAATAAATAAACAACGCCGTTCATTACGAATTACCTTCAAATGTTATGCAAATGTCAAGATACCCACACTAATTTAATTAACTGAAGGAAAATAAATAACATTCAAACAAACACACTGCCACGAATGTATTCGTGGTACTAAGGCTTTCTAAGCATTTATAGAGCTTTTTATTAATTTTTACTTCTATCCTATTGTGCTTATATTATTTTTGTAAACCAATTTATATAGCGTCGGTTTAATAAAACAAATTTAATAGCTATATTAATTTTAATTTTCTCAAACGATGTAAGCAGGAGCAAAACGTTGAAGATAATCAACCCTCTTGAATAATTAACAGCATATTTAAATGTCAACTTCAATATTGCAAAAATGAATAAATCTACAACATAAAATTCTTCTTCCACGATAACTTGTGAATGAGGTACCTTTTTTGCCAATTTGTATTTAAACAATTTACAGAAAGATCACCTTTAGCAGAATAAACACAGGAAGTCATATTTTATGAACTTTTTACATTTTATTTCACCTCTGATTGACCAGCTTATTTTTTTAATAGTCACTAAGAATCTTCTTCATATTCCTTTAGAAGTCATTAAATGGTTATTAACAGAACAGAACAGGGTACATATTGTAGCGAGATTCAACATCGAGAAGCGTGTTAGGAACAGCCAATGCCGAGAATGCTACGGAAGCCTCTAGAAATCTCCAGCACACGCGAGAATAAAGCAGCGGCCGCATATATATTGCTGTGTTCTTTAATCACTCTTATATACAATTATACAAATTAACTTTATTAAGTACTTGAATGCCCTACGTTGGGATAGCCAATTAACGTTGTGATATCTAAATAACTTTTTTTTTAAATTAAAATTCACTATTGTGTAAGCTAACTTTTATAACGTTTATCTCAGGGTTAAATGTGTTAACTAAATGTGTATTCAAATATACATGAAATAAAACATTACGACAAACCTAACATTTAAACACTTGTAAAGAAAACATACACAAAGAAACTCAAAAAATAATACTTGTATCCTACTTTGCAATTAATAATTAATTAATAATAAACATGAATTCTTCTCAATACTAAATTTTGAAAATTGCATCATCATTACTGTTGAAATTTTGTTAAAACAAATATTATCAAATCCCACTTATACAATTGTAAATAAATAAAAATTTGTGAATTAAAAAAAATATCAAATCTAATTACTTGAAATAATTATCGCTAAACTTATCTTTATTTGAATATTCGGGCTTCGTTGTTCTTGAAGAATAAAGTTGTACGCAGACGTTTGGTGGCTTCTTTGTAAATGGCAATGGCGGATAGTCCTCCTTCAACCTGTTGACTCTCCATACAATCTTGATTAGATAAGTCTTTTTATTAAGTTTTCCGCTTTTTAATCACTGTAATGTCTTTATTTAATCACTTTTCTTTATTTGTAGTTAATTTTTCGAAATATGTTAACTTTCCAGTACTTTTATTGAATTTGATTCTTTATAACAATGATTTTATACTTATTTCATACAAAACTTATCCTAATATTTCATTTCTGTATATTTGTAATAAAAAAATAATAAATCGTAAATGTCATTGAATAGTGTATGTTGTATAAATTTATTAAATTGTGATGAATTATTGTTGTTTTATATTGTTAAATGATTAGATTACACAGCAATATATAGAGATGAATACCGACAAAACCAGAAAATTAGGAAATTCAAACTTGATTTAACAGTTAACCTTCAAGCGATGTCCAGGAGTGCGACGGCGCTTGTTAATTTTGAAGTGCATTATTTGTTTTGTATCTTCTCACTATGACATTTGCTGAATCTGGCTAAGACGTGACTTTTTATTCCATGGCCATCTGAGGATGTCTTTCGATTGGATCTGTTGATATAAATAAACATTCAGTTTACATAAATTAAATTAAATGAGGTACCTACTGCTTGGTTTCAAGAATTTGTAAATATATTGAGAAATTAGTAAATAAATGCTATTGTAATTGTCTAGTTTAATGAAAAGGAATTCACACCGAACCCAAAAACGATTTCGTGAAATCGTTCCAATATCAAAGACTGGCAGGGACAACTCATCAAGAATAAAATGTTTAGGCCAATTTTATGTCATTAATTTGTACTTAAAACATTGGTTGATATAAACATTTGATTCTGCTAAATGGCATTCTAAATCAAAACCACTTCGTCTATAAAGCAGGATTATCAACAAGAACATCACTATACCATTTTGTCAAAAAGAAATGGGGGGATCTCTGAACAACATAGAAATTTTTGGATTTTTTTAACAGAGAAAGGACGTTTGGCTTTACATCCTTCAACTCTCTTGCAACAGGCTGCGTGCTTAGAGAAAGTAGAGTTTACAAATACAAATTATTTTTGATGTGACCGGTAAGTGGGTAAAAGAGACCTACTCCCACGTTAGAGTACTATTTTTGCTGTTATGGTACCTATTTTGTCACTCTCTGATAAAATTTAGTAGTGAAGGTTTCTTTCACATCCTGAGGACCTTGTCAATAATAAAAAACGAATTAATCATTACAACCAAGAAACGCAACGAACACAACATACTCTAGTCTGACTAGAGACACTGAAAGGGAACTTTATTGAAACAAACTGCATACTTTACAGGACTGTTATTTACAAGTTGCTTCTTGATGTTACAGGTAAGTGAGTGGAAAAAGAGGTGCTCTACGAGAGATTAGATTTCTCTGCCATGCAACATTGGTACAGTCTGATAAAACTCAATCAGGAAAGTTTTTGACTTAGAATATACCGATGATCTTGTCAATAGTAAAACAGGGTTTGTTCATTAGGGTTAGGTTATCAATAAAGCCCGGATTTTAGGCAAAATGCCTTTTTTTGCCTATTTTGCCTATTTACCTGTTTTCTGCCTATTTTGCCTTTTTTTACATTGGATGCCTATTGTTGCCTTTTTATTAAATTCCACACCATATTTTAATTTTTCAATTTTGTTTGTCGACATGTAAATCGAATCTGATATTCCTCGGTCATGAAATAATTTTTTAAGGTCTCGAATGCTTGCAGAAGTTGCTTGTGTGATGGTTTTTCCACAATATTCAGCAGCTATTGTCTGATTTTTAATCCCATCATGGCCATCATCCACTTTTTTTAATATTTCCAGTTTCTGTTCAACTGTTAAACTTTTGAATTTTCGTTGCGGAGGCATGTTGAAAGCATATAAACACAAATACAAATAACCTCATCAATATAGTATAGCAATATAGGCGAATTTACCTTGAAGGGAACCGTCAAACCAAACAACAATAATAAACAAACAATGAATGGCTTACTTATATTTGCAGTAGGATACAAGGCTAGTACGTCATTTTTGGAGTATCATGTTTCAGATTATACTTTTAACTATGTTATGCCGACTGACTGCTAACACAATAAACATACGTCGTCAGTACTTTCCCGAATTCTGTCATTCACTGTTTGCAAACAGATAGCGCGAGAGAGGTCAAAAAGTTCATGAACAAAAAGTGCACTTCATTATGTTTGAAAATAATAAAAATAATAATAACTTAATAACATAATAACATTTGCTTATTTGTCCAGTAAAAATTTGAAAAATAAAATAATAAACCCAAAATAAAAGTTTTATTATGCTGATACATAAAAGAATAAATTTTGTAACTGTTATTCTGCAAGTTAGAACAACTAAATGACTTTAAAAAGTTTTTTTAAAATTCGCCTTTTTGCCTATATTTTTGCCTATTTCGAATTTTAGCTGCCTATTTATCAAAAATTCCTGCCTTTATAGGCGCCTATTTGGCCCTCTTTTTCTGCCTATAAATCCGGGCTTTAGTTATCAAACGAACATAATATAAAGCATGTTAGATAACATAGCATATGGCTAGTAGATTAAACGGGAAAAAAAGCAACGTGGCACTGTTTACACAAATAAATAATTAAGTGAAGATAAGTTATCTACAGTTTTACGATAAAGAAAGGCTACTATCGTAACAAACAATTTGACTGTTATTCTAAATTTCAAACATCGCCCAAACCAACGTTTAGGGCTCTAGGAACTTATGGGGTCTAAAACCACGAATAATGTGGTTAGATTAATGACTGCATATTCTGCCCTGATGTAATAACGTATAGTAGTCCAAGATTGAGCAAGAAACCATCAAAATAAGTTTCAAAAAGATGCAAAGGCTTGCTTATCGTCGTATCACACTGGTAATTAGAACAAGGAAAACTACTGCAGAGAAACTCTTCCGTATCTTCTTCTCTTGTTGTCATTATGATACAGAGATAAGTAAGACTAGGAATCCATAGACTGCGGAACCTCTTGTACAACTTTCATATAGGTACAGAATAAACTTATACACTTATTCCATTTTTTTTTTCAATTATCCCATACGCTCAGAATATTGTTCAACAGCTTCTTTGAGTGCTTCATCACATACAAAACGCTTTTCCCTGAGATGCCTTTTTTAAATTTTTGAAAAGAAAAAAGTCTAGCGGAACTAAGTCAGAGCTATAAGGTGGATGGCTTAACTCTATGAACCCACGGTCATTGATTATCTGCTAGACTTGGTTGTATGACACTGTGATGTTCCACCTTAATTTTACTAATTTTATCAAGTAGTAAACCTTCCCAAATTTTTATACAAAAAGAAAGAAAAGGAGAAAAACGAGAAAGGGAAAGGAAAAGGGAGGAAGAGAGAGGAAAGAAAAAGAGAGAGGTAAAGAGAAATAGGAAAAAAAGGAAGAAGGGGAAAAGGGAAGGGGGCGAAGCCCGCCCTGGCCCCCGGGGTGTTCTTTTACATCCATTTTGCTGGATGTAGCGCCTCAGACCCTTAACATCCAGGATTATCGATGCAGCGGCGTCATCGACGACTGCTTGGTGAACAACCTGATTTCCATACTTTGCCGACTGGAGGACGTCCTCAAAGAGTTTGGGGTCCCACAGAATGTAGTCGTGAGCTTCAGGCCGTGCCTCATAAAGGGTTTGCCAGAGTCGTCCAATGGGTTGAACAAGATGCTGGTATGCAACGCTATTCTGCAGGACATGGTTCAGATCTACCAGCTAGACATTCTTGAACAAGAAACCGTCCTTGTCTTCTTCCAGGATTTGGAACATGACACTCTGGGCTAGAGCTTGAGTTTAATTTAAATTAGTTTAGTTTAGTTTAGTTTAGTTATATACAATTTTTGTACATATTTGGTTTAATACATGGTTTATTTAATCTTGTGTTTTAACTCGCCGCAAACAAAGATTCATGCATTTCATTATCGAAACGTACTTATCTAATTACACCTAATTATGCAAGGCCTAAGGCCTTGATTCATTGCTGTGGGGTTAAGGTCAGCAGCGGTGGTAGCCTTGACCTGAGGGGGGGGGGCTTGATATCGTTAGGGGGGTTGACTTTAAAAACAGGCCTTCGCCTTAATCGCAAGGCTAAGTAGTGGGGGGTGGTTCCAGAACTCTCTAAAACACTCTACTTCCGCACAAATTAAACACAATTAGGCACTCTTGCTGATAGTTTCATCTTAATTATTAAGAAATATACGTTTTATTGAATTATTTTATAAATGAAAGGATCTTAAAATATCGATTAAATTAATACATGGCCAATAATTAAAGCGATACATTCTATATACCGATATATTGCAAAAAAGCCCAATCCCGATTTTGACACACGCATATAATCAGACCCGTTTATTTGACCAAAGAAGATACCCAGTTGGAAGTGATATTTTGATTCCGTAATCAGATCAGCCAAATAAGCCTTTTAAACTGTCGTAGCTCCGAAACTTGCAAATGGACTCCCAGGAAAATATTTCCAACTACTAACTTTAGCTTCTGAAGCTCTAAAGTGCAATTTATACATAAAAACTATCAAAATCACCATAACACAACAACATCGTGCATCTCTTTCCTACATACCTACATATTAAAATTGGATAGAGCTATATCGTATTATTTCTATTTTAATCGGGATTATAAATCAAACATCTTTAAATATTAGATCAGAATACAATATATCGCCAAGAAGAAGACCAAAAATATTAATATAATAAATAATAATATTGTAATGTCTGGAAGACCCAGGGCGGCAAGAATAAATTATACTAAGTTGGAAGTTAGTTTTGTTCGTCTGAATATTTATAAATTAGTAAATAAATGATACTCTTATTATTTAATTTGATAAAAGACAATCACACAGAATCCAAGAACGATTTAGTCAAATCGTTACCAATATTTTTAAACTATTATAAAGCCTAACCACATCAAAATTTCATAAACAGATAATAACAAAGAATTTTCAGCTATGGCTACATAAATAAATAAAATAAAAATTGCGTGTAGTTTGAAAAGTTAAAGCTGGCTTGTATCCTAACTTTACATAAACGTATATACGTAACGGTTAGGAAACCACGCTCCATGTTTAATACTCTATCAGTTATTATAAAGTTTCAGATAGAAACCACTGATTTAGACACTGGTATTCAGGAAACTATCGTCCACGTCAAAACACAAATCAAATAACTTTGTAACTACTGCAACGGAAAGCTAATTAGAACTAATAACAACTTTGCAGTGTAAGCAACAAATCGAACAGCACGTAAATTTTAATTCACTAAAATAAACTAACTAACACACCCCAATTACTTGTTTGAGTTTCACTTTAAATGCGCAAATGATTCCGATTTTTCCCTCTTAACAAAGCGACACGTTAAGGATGAAAAAAAATCATTTTTTAATTCTGACATATTGTTAACAAATCTCTCAAACTACGTGGTCAGTATTAATAATTGTGAATATAGGGGTAGTGTCTGTCGTATAAAAGCGAATAACGAGTTGATATTTCTGTCACGAGGCAATCAATTTCAACACGTAATAAAATTTCAGTAAAACTCAGCGACGACATTAGCATATGAAACGTGAAGTTGGAATCCCGTATTTCATTTTTTGTGTAGTCGAAAGAAGCCTACATTATATGCGATTTTAATATATGAATTATAACTAAGCTTTATTATTCTTTGAATTTATTGTGAAACGGTTGCTTTTGTAAGCCAATGAATTTTTAAAAGTGAAGTCGCTTATTTTATTACTTTTGTTACTTTTATACGAATAAAATTACTGAAATGTACTCTGTTTCAGAACAAAACTTATTCGATTTCTAAATTCTTGAAATCTGAAAACGGATAATACAAAATTATACCCAAAAATAAAAATATTCGCCTGTGATTGCTTTATATAAATGTAAAATTTCAGACCCACTATACCAGGTGATTTCTTAAATTAACAACAATTGCCATGAACATTTTAAAACATGTCTTAACTCATTACTACACATGATAAAATCAGCTGTTGTTATTCTAGGGAAAATTATTAAATATGTTGTCACTACGTACATAATATCCCGCAGAACTTTGATCAAGAGGGGTGATGCATACCAAAATCCTTGAGGAAGTAAAACAAAAATGACAACGCAAACGCTAAATGTATACACACAAAATGTAAGAACACTGAAAATAGAAGGAAGCGTCCAAGAACTAGAAGCTACACTAGCAAAAATAAACTGGGGCATATTTATTTGGACTTGCTGAAGTAAAAAGCGATGATGAAGCAATACTGAAAAGAAAAATTGAAATAATGCTGTATTGGACAGGCCAAAATAACGGCGAATCAGGAGTAGGAACCTGTGTAAACAAACATTTGTCAACTAAAGTTGAAGACTTTCGGGAAATATCAGAAAGAATCACAGTGTTAACATTAAATATAGAAAACAATCTAGACATACAATGCAGATCGACCAACAAAAAACAGCTCCGAAGTATAGATAAACCAATTCTACAAATTACTAGGAAAGATAGCACACGAATATAAAAGTAAAAGCAAAGTCAGACACGTATTGATCAAAGTTAACTCTAATTGTATGATAGGCGAACGCACGGAAGGAGAAGAGCAGTATATGGCCTCTTTGGATATGGTAAAAGAAACGAAAAACAACAACTTGAGAATAACAAACGTCCTCTAGGGAGGAAAAGATTAGACAGTGAACGTGGCTATCATCAAATGGACACACAAGGACCAAGTTGATTATATCCTCACAAACATTAAATGAGTAATAAAAAACACACAAGTGCTGAACAGATTCGAATTCTTCTCCGACCACCATATACTATAAACGACTTCTAAAATCCAAAAATGTCATAAAAGAACTAAACTCTTCACAAAAAATAACACAAGGAGAACGAACTATACGAACCCCAAAGCTTACAACTAATGAACAAAAAAATAAACCAGCAGAGAACCGCAATTGAAGGAGAATTCTGCAACAAGCAAACAAACAATCCGAGAAACACAATTCGAACAAGAAATCAGAACGCGTCTCAGAAAATACAAGGAAACTCATCAAACAAAGAGAAACACTCAAACAAAAAAAACTAACAGACCAGAAATTAGGCAAGATTTGCGTGAAACAAGAATCAAGATCAACCCGAGAAATCGATTACCAGCTAGGACCTTTTTTGGGAGGACAGGAAATTCGTCCTGGCTACGGGGGGAGTGTGAGACTCCTATTCACTAAAACCCCTCGTCTATATTACGATGCTACTCGGTACCACCTCTCGGTATTTCTTCAAGAAAGCATCATCCATTCTGTCTCAGGCGTCTCTCTCCTCATTTTCTCTCTCATCATTGTCGTTGGTGCTCATGATGTATCTTGTTCTATCTATGCATCTCCAACTGTCTTCATTCTCCAACATTTTTCCTATTATGCTGTTCACGGTGACTGTTTGTCCCAGCTCACGAGTCATGTCTTCCCTAATTGTCGACCATCTGTGACACTCAAAGATTGTACTCGTATATCTCGGCGTATCTTGTTCACCACAGTACCAACAATTATCTATTTCTATAATGGCAAACCTCTTCAGGTAGGTGCCAAAACAACCATGGCCCGTCAATACCTGAATAAGGTAGTAATTTACTTCTCCGTGTTGCCTTTCAATCCACGGTACAACGTCTGATATGAGTTGCCTTGTCCATGCAACCTTTTCATATACCTGTTCCCACTCCGTCTGCCACACTCTAATCGTTTACCTTCTCCTTTCTTTCTTACGTTATGGATTATCATTATCCCTATCGTGACTTCTCTCTATGGCCAATAAATGTATCGGAATTGTACCTGCCACAACTTGTATCCCTACTGTTGGCGCTGTTTTGTATGCCGAATCAATTCTTAGAGCTATTTTCCTTTGTACTTTTTCGACAGTATTCCGATATTTGGCTATCTCCAGTCATTTCCTCCAAATGGGTGCCGCGTATAAGATCACAGAGTTTGCGACGCTACCCAGGACCTTTCTCTTGCTCATTCTGGGACCTCCAAGATTTGGCATTACTCTTCCTAGGGCCGTGACTACCCTTTCGGCACTCATAGTGGTGATGTGTGTTTCCATGTTCATATTGTGCCCTATATCAACCCCCAGGTATTTGACACTTCTCTTGCTGTTTATCTCAATCCCCTGCATAGTGATAGTAACCTGCTTTGTGGTGTATTTTCCTGCCATTACCGCTACTTCTGTCTTTTGTGGTGCTAATTCTAATCCTTTAGCTTCTAACCATTTTTGCACCATTTAAATTGCCCAGTTAACTTTGTCTTCCAAGGCTTTTTTGTTTCTCGCTGCCACCGTTAGTGTGATGTCGTCAGCATAACCCAATATTTTGACGCCTTCGGGGAGCTGCAGTTTAAGGACACCATCGTAGTACAGGTTCCAGAGGATCGGTCCCAGTATAGACCCCTGAGGCACACCGCATGCCATTCGCAGTTTATCGTTGCTGTCAAAAATTATTTTGAAAGAAGCTTCGTTAAAGATTCATCCGAACATCGCCCACTTTTAGTTATTTACGATGGTCATGCTACTCATTTAGGTGTGAACGTTATTAAAAGTGCTATAGAAAATCAGATACCAATTTTAAAACTTCCACCACATACCAGCCACTTGCTCCAACCTCTGGACTTGAGCGTGTTTAAGTCTCTTAAAAGTCGTTGGGATGCTAAGTTGGTAGAGTGGCAGCGAAAAAACGTCGGTGTGAAGATTTCAAAGAATATATTCCCAAAGCCTGAAGTAATAATAAATGGATTTATTAAAGCTGGAATTTGACCATCTAATCGAAATGTCGTACCAATAGAAGTAGGTATTCGATCCAACTGCTTTTAAAAAATGAAAATCTTCGCAAGCCCAGCAAATGTCTAACGGAAGTTTACCTTCAACATCCGGCGTGCAAGATAAATGATCATCAGTATGCTGCCTATAAACATCCAGCGAGAAAAATAATAATGCCTGATCTGTCACTGGATTAAAGTTCTGAAATTCAAAATCAAGAAAGTTCATCGGGCGCTACAGCAATGGTAAATATTCGATTGAAAGATGATAATAACTCGCTTGAAACAAGAGCTGGTTTTGAAGAGCTGATACTGAAATTTGTCAAACGAGATCGGGTTCCCACAAAGCCACCAAGGAAACGAGTTTGCTTAAGAGCAGAGGTGATAACACAAAAAGATATTGCACATTTTCAACAAAATACACAAACACAGAAGGCAACCAAAAAGAAAAACGCAATTAAAAAGACAAGAAAATTAGGTCAGACGAAAGTGGCTCAGCATCTTGGAAAAGCGATTCGAATAGTGATAGAATATCGGAGTTATCAAAACAAATATATTGTATTATATAAAGTATACCCCAAGCTACTGTACTGCCAAAAGAAAAGTTCCTTCGGTAAATATTATTTCCGTTTTTGCGATTGGAGACACACTTTCCATTTTTTGGGTCGCATTTACCCCACCTCACCTTATTTTCAATTTAATTTAGTTCAAGTTTGAAAATGCGAGAATTAAACATGTCGAAGAAGGAAAGTCAGGAAAATCAGAGAATATTCCATTATGTAAGGGTGGTTTAATACGTTTCATCCTTAAAGCGCACTACTAACGAAGTAGGTATAAGAAAGTATTAGAATTCTAGTATAAGTTCCTCATCTTGCTTTATTAAACTAGAGATTCTGATCTATCAGTTGCGGATTGCGTTTCAGTAATTTTGATTTTAAACAATTCGTTATGTTACTGATTTTCTCTAATCAAAGTGGACTGATTTTTGAAAAACTTGATATTAACATTAACAGTAAATACAATCGAGAAACGTATTGACGTTGAAAATTGCTCAAAAGCAAACTCCAACGAAAACTAACGAATCTTGCATAATAAAGAACGTCATCATGTTACCATATTATTTGTGAAACGTCTAATTCCGAGATTTTAATGTTAAGACTGTAACATCCTGCATATTGCTCTGATTTCTCATGTTAACAGTTTCCTGTCGTTTGTCTCACTTCAGATTGTTAAAAAAAGGTTTCAGTAACAACCTGCTAAATATTTTCACGGCAGAATTGATAATTCACCGAAGTTGTCGAAATCATGTGCTAATGTTAGAAACTTTTTTGAAAATAGTTCATAAACTTTGTGTAAATCTCGAGGGTGTTCCACTTGCATCAACCTCATCCAGAAATTATCAAAATAGTTTTAAATTTATCCACCTAATGCAATAAAACGCAAATAAAATACGAAATTTAATATTTCAGTTGAAACGGGCACCAACTTTAGTTTTAACTTAATTTCATTAAAACGTTCTTGGGTTCAATTTAAAATTATTGAAAGAATGGACGGCGAAGATATCGTTAAACTTCAGTTCGGAATCAAACTAGGTAATTTAAAAGTTTTCCTTTGTTTTTCAATAGTTATCGGTTTAAAACTCTATAACGGTTCTCGAACAAGCAGGAAGCAATCTAGAAATTTATTATTAGAAGAGTAATCTCGCTTCTGGAAGTAGCAGATCGCTTATTTACACCACTTTATTAAGTTTTACCGTTTATACTAACAACAATTCCGCCATAACAAAGTATTTATCAAGAAATCTGGAACGTTGTAACGTCGAACTACTAAAACCATTAAGTTGAAACATGACGCTAGTCAAGAACACACGTAAACAATATTAATTATCACCAGCCAGTAAATGAAACAATGCAAAAGCAACGCGGGAGAGAAATTATGTTCTCTTGTCTGATTTTAATCTAATGAACAACAAACACATCTTGGATGATAAGTAGTAGAAACTCGCAGCACAAATTTGCCGCAGCATGAGGACCACTAGTTTGTACATAACTAAAACGAACGGCAGATACGAAACAGTCAACAAAGTTTCTTGTAAACGTACGCCGGGTTTCGCAGTTTCCCATTTAATGTAAAATCATATCGCTCTAATGTGTTAACGCAAATGCATCGGCAAATATTACTGGCTAAATTAAACCACTTTGTTGCAGCAAACAAAGAAGATTCGAGCATTATTCGGTTCAATAACAGATAAATTAACCTACTTTCCTACTGTTCGCGTTCAATCTCAACTATTTGTCTTCTGAAAATAATGTTCGCCAGAACACTTATAATGACTTGCTGAAATATATGCTTTCAACACTTGTACAGGGTGGTTTAGAACACTAGCGAAATTTACAGTAATTGTTTGAGTTCCTAGAGCAGTTCGCTTATTTTCTTAACTGTTTGTTAACAAAATCATAAAAATTCCTCTTTTTCTTCCTCTTCTTTCTTCTTCTTCTTTTCCTTCCTGTCCTACTTACCCTTCTTAACCTTCTCCTCCTGCTGCTTCTACTTCTTCTTCTAAACAAGTGCCAAAGCCTGCCCCTTTATACCATCTGTCTGTTCCTGTTCACCTTATCGTTGTCACCTTTAATCGTTGCAGAATATGGTGATAAAATATCAATTTATTATCCATTTTCTACTTCATTCAGTACGTTATCTTCTGCAATCACTATTTGCATACATCTCCGTTTTTACAAGCTGGTTTTCTTTGCCCATTCACTTCGAGCACCTACAATTAATCTTTATTTATTTATTTATTATTTATTATCCACTATTTACTTTGCTCTTTACAAATTATTCGTAGTATTTTTTCTGGTATCTTTTGAATAATGAATTCCACTTCGTGCACGTTGGTCTAACTACCTAACTGTATCTTCAGTACCTTGGGGTCGTATTACGGTATCATCGGTAAACTGCAAAGTGTAGATTGTTTCTCACCCGACTGTAATCATCATTCTTACAGTGTTTCTTCCAGGTATACGAGTATTTTGAAAAAGGGGTATATGACACTAGGCATTCCATAATCTGCTTTTTCTTCTTCCTTTTATGGCCGAAGCCTAGACCAATGACCTGTTATGAGCCCATAAGTATAAGTACTGTGAACCCTCCTTGCAGGAAGATAATCTTACCCGTCAAAAGAGGCGAAGGAGATCCACCCGCAGTCTTGCGCGATTAACGATTAACAAGATGTTAGGCTCTTAATCTTAATCTCGGTTTTCGGTTATTCTAAACGATGCGGCAAATTACTTTTCTATTTTCATTCTAGCTATTTGATCTTCATCCTAGATTCACATGAAATCGAATACATTTTTATACACATACTAACACTTCTCATAGAATTTTTGAATGTTCAGTGTCGTACGCTTTTAACGAGTAGCCAGCTACTATGTAATGCTTTTAACAATAAATTATGTTTGGTTTTCGTTTCTGTACTGAACAGTGTTAATTAGCTGCATAAGCATGATGATGCCATAGTAACCTCACACCATAGTCGTAGGTGGCCGATTGATGCTATTCAGTATAATATAGTGAAAATTATTGAGTGGAGTAAGTTTTTCTGTAATTATTAGTACTAGTATTTCTTAACACAAAAAGAAATATACAAGAGCAACTCTACAACAAACTGAAGGAAATAAAAGAACAACAAGATGTAGCACAAAACGTAGAGAAAACTTCAGAAACGATTAAATACACTTCCACAGCAACAACTGAAATGATCAAAGAGATAAGGCCACCAAACCAAAAGCGGATAACAAAGGAAATTCTGGGCCTCGTGGATACACGTAAAACACATAAATGATAAAGCAAAATGCAAGAAAATAGATAATCTTATTAAACGAAAAATCAAAATTGCCAATGAAAAGTGATAGCAGATCAGTGTATAGAAATCGAAAACCTCAATAAAAAAAACAGGATGGCATCCACCTGCATAAAGAACTAAGGAAACTCGCAGGCACTACATACTCAAAAATAAGAAGTACTCTAATTAATAACGAAAGCAAACTAATCTCAAACCCACAAGAGCAACTGAAAACTTGGGAAGAATATATAAACTATTGTAACACCCTAAATTAGGGGTAGTGCCGTTGGTAGTTCAATCGGAGTCGAGGGGGGTTTGTCTCAGCTGTAATAATTACAACACAAGAGGTTGGATAAATAAGTATAATGAAAATCAAAAGATTATCTCTGGTACAAACAAAATAAACGGTAATATAAGTCAACTAAATATACAGGGTGTAAACGAAACCAGGAACACCCCCCTTTTTTTCCACAAGTTTTAAGTTAATGAAATAAAATTTTGGGATGTTGAATTATTGGTAAAAACGCATTACACGATGTATAAATCACTAAACTAACGCTTCCGGTTTAACCGGAAGTGACATCAACTTCAAATTTTTAAATAGCACTCTGTATATTTTTTAACAGATTCTTGTACTATTCGAAATTCTCTTCTCAATGGTTTTTTCAAATTTAAAATTGGTAAATAAATGGCGTAGAAAATTGCAATTGTTTCTCTGCAGGGAGATGGCCATGAAATCAATGTTCAAGTTAGCAATATTTGACAAGTGGGCATTCAAAATTATTGTAAATTAAAAACGCTTTAAGAAAAAACAAAAAATATGGGTAGGTCCCATTTAAAAAAATTGAGTTATGGAGAGTTATTTCATACGAAAGTTTTATTATTTAGAATTTTTCATTAAAATTTAAAAATATTGGGACTATTGGTTTAAACTACTTTCGATTTTTTACCACAATTGTACTAAAACATGTTTACAATAATTTTGGATGCCCATTTGTTAAATATTGCTAACTTGAACATTGACTTCATGGCCATCTCCCTGCAGAGAAACAATTGCAATTTTCTACGCCATTTATTTACCAATTTTAAATTTGAAAAAATCATTGAAAAGAGAATTTCTAATAGTACAAGAATCTGTTAAAAAATATACAGGGTGCTATTTAAAAATCTGAAGTTGATGCCACTTCCGGTTAAACCGGAAGCGCTAGTTCAGTGATTTATACATCGTATAATGCGTTTTTACCAATAATTCAACATCCCAAAATTTCATTTCTTTAACTTAAAACTTGTGGAAAAAAAGGGGGGTGTTCCTGATTTCGTTTACACCCTGTATACACAAAAATAAAAGATAATAAATTCAATAAAAAAATATTCGTTCCGTCAATCACGGTACCCTGACTGGCTTCGTCTTGCAGTCAGGCTATCAGGGCTCACCTTGCCTTCGGGCTATCAGGCGATGCGGGTCTCACCGCCTTTAACACTTGAACGGCGACGTGAGGTTGTTGTTGGTTTACTAGAATATATAAACCATTAAATTACCATTATTCTATTGTGTGATGGTTCGAGATGACTATTTCCATCTGCCCGGTATTACCGGGATAGTGGGAGTCGGATTATTATATAATTCGGCGGTCCGTATTACGGGATTCAGTGGTCCTGGTATTTTTACGGAGCAGCGAGAAATTAGCGGCGTCGGCGGTCTTGATACTGATAGGTAAGTAAAGCCCCTTTAACTTGACGGTGTTTATAATGTGTTTTTTCGGAAGCGGTCGGTCCTTTTGAACGGCGGTTTACTGGTAGCGGCGTTTTACTGGTAACGGCAGTTTACTGGTAACGGCGGTTTACTGGTAACGGCGTCGACGTCTTCTTCGAGCGAGAACGTGTAGGTTCGGTCGGACACGTCTTCGTCGTGCGGGGATCGGCGGGGGGGATTGGTAATTAACGTCGACCGATACTGGCCGACGGGTGAGGGAGCGGTAATTAACTTCGACCGATACTGGCCGACGGGTGCGGGAGCGGTAATTAACGTCGACCGACACTGGCCGACAGGTGAAGGAGCGGTAATTAACGTCGACTGATACTGGCCGACGGCAGAGAGCGGAGGTCTGGGTTGGGAAGCCGGTCGGAGGACCCGGCATGGAATGAATGTCGCCGGCTGTGGTACTGCTTTTATACCCTTCCCTGGTGGTTCGTCCCTGTCTGGCCTTATACGAAGGAAAAGGTTCGATGGGCACGTACACCGACGAGTCGTTATCTTGACGTAGTTTTCGGTGCCGCTCTGGCTGGACGATATCCGGGTTGAAAAAGTTCCGTGGAACGTGTGCCTGGATTAGACTTTCTGCAAGTAAATTCAATTTATAATGAATTTGAAGACTTCCACGGTCAGTGTCAGTATTAACAAAACGTCTTCCGGATTGGGACCGTGTCATTTTTGAGACAAAAGAGTCTTTTGTCTCAAAATGACACGGTCCCAATCCGGAAGACGTTTTGTTAATAAATTCAATTTACCTTTAATACAGGAAGTCTTTAAAACCAGATAGCACGTTACACTATTCGACGATTTGAGTGATAAACCTACTTATGTACTGCAAAACAATAATGAAGGACAATGTAATAACAAATTCGGAATTGGAATTGGCTTTGCGAGATAAGAATTAACAAAGCCGCCGGAACAGATGAAATACATATTGAGTTACGGAAACTGATTGATGAAGGCAACATAAACCTCCTTCTGCACCTGTATAATAAAAATTTACAACACCGGAATAGTACCTAGAAGCTGACTCGAATCCGTTTTCATCCCATTACCAAAAACGAATAACGCTAAATTCTGTCATGAATATCGATAAGTAAGCCTGATAAGCAGTGTTCTAAAACTACCTCTTAAAATTATCCAGAAAGGAATATACCGAAAATGCGATTAGATGATCAAAAATGAACAATTTGGTTTCAGAAAGGGAATGGGAACACGAGGAGCTATATTCTACGTCCAAACTTCAGCTCAAAGATGCAAAGACCAACCCGCAGAGTTGTTTATCTGCTTTTTAGACTTTGAAAAGGCGCTTGATACAATACGGCATAAAGCACTGTTGAAACACTAAACAAGACTGTTGTCTTAACTTAATTTTGTCGTCATTACTATTCAACATACTCGGAGATTAATTTTTTCGGACGCGGATGACACTGTCCTTTTGGCAGGTTCGGATTGTGGTCGCCAGATATTATTGAATAAAGCCAACTTAAGCTGTGAACAAATGTGCAGTAAAATTAGTAAGAGGAAAACTGAAATTATGAAAATTTCAAGAAATTAAAACGTATTATTATTTCTAAGACAGGAACAACTTGAGTACGTACAAAAATACAAATATCTAGAATGCTGGATAGGTGACCAACTTGATTATCAGCATGAAGTAAAAAAACAAGAATAGAAACAGCTCGCCCTAGTTTTGTACGGCTGGAGAGGTTATTTTTGCAATAACAATCTTGGTATATAACTTAGATGTCATTTACTGTGTTGTTGCGTGTGGTCGATATTGTTATGTGGGACAGAGAGATGAACCTTTAATATAGTACTTATCAACAAGCTAGAAGCTTTTGAAATTTAGCTTTATCGGAGGATGCTGAAAATTCCATGGACGGAACATTACCATCAACAAACAGGTACTGCACAATATAGGCAACGACAAGGAATTGTTGACTACCATCAAAATCAAAAAGGTTAGCTACCTCGGACACATAATGTGGAATGGTAGGTATCACTTCGCGCAATTAATTATTGAAAGCAAGATCGAAGGTAAGCGTGGCGTGAGCAGACATCAAATATCATGATTACATTTCTCTGGAGATTTGGTGTGGATCTTTTCTTCGGAAATTCTATCTTATCCAACTTTACTCTCGTAAGTTGGTGAAGAGAATACCTTCAGAGACTGACTGCAACCAACTTTGTCAAGAAAGTTTCACAGTAACATTGGCAACACCCTATAACTTATACAGACAGAGACGTAGCTGTAGCATTTTAGGTGTCGCCAAATTTGTTACATCTTACTACGCACGAGAATAATAATGCGAGAGGAAATGAGGTTAAGTGTAACCACTACCGGTATACGCCGAAGAGCTGGAGCCTGTACTAGAAACGGTGGTGCACATTTCGAGAATGAAAATTAATAAATAAATATTTATATCATTTTTCTATTTTGTGCTCTTATAAAAAATGTCTCTTTGTCTTCAAGTACCTTTTATTTCGAAAATTTGCAGGTAATAATAGATACACTGGAAAGGGCAAACATCAAGGAAGTTTTTAAACATATCTGAACATATCTTGTATTGTAATTGTTTTTATTCATGGCTTAGTAAATCAATGTTTGATATCAGAACAATACATTGTTGAACTTTAATCGTGTCCCAATTTTTTTTTTATCACATGTAGAGTGTACGAAATGATTTTATTTGATAGAATGGATATCAAAGACTACTAGAATAAAAGTTACAAGAAATTGAAAACTTACAATAGCAAAAATCGTCTAAGTTAGTTAAATCACTAAGTTGGCTATATCTTAAGAGTCTTAGAAACCGTGACACTTTGTATAATGATATATATGGTTAAATAAGTTCCAAACCGACTCACCTACCACCTCCCTTCGAATATACGTCGGTGAACCAAATTAATAAACACAAAATTCCCTTTGTTTTTTATTTACTGGTGATGTATCAAGCAGAGCGGAGTATAATTTATTGCATTTATAAAAATGTTTTTGCATAAGATAATGTATTTCCATAAGAATATAGCCCTTTTCATTTATATTGCGAAAAGTCAGTGCATCTCGTAAAAGACTCATCTTAGGCATCTACTTTAAAGATGATGAATAATATCTTCTTACGTCATCAACAGGGTTGGAATCTTTAGCACCGAACGATGAGCCGCTATGCACTTGATTATTACACAGATCACCTCCCCAACAGTTTTGGCAGGACCAATTTGCGCCATTTCCGGAATGAGGACAGAAAAATCCTTCACCGCAACCCCTTTGTACGAACTCGGGAACTGAAATTACTAAATTTGTACAGACATTACAAATTAAAAAATAAATCTTTTAATACTTACAATTCTGTTCGCCCCATGTTGTTTCAAAGTAAATATAACAAGTTGGGAAATCACCTGTGCATTCTACCGTCTCGGTAAGTCCATTTCCTACTGGATCTTCGCATGGTCCTCCCAAGTCTGATTTGCAAGAATGGCATTTTATTGTTGTTTTTTCCTCCTCAGAAGGAAGCACGCCTGTTAATAAAAAACGTAAAAATAATTAGATAATTGCATAATGTGTGTGTTTAGTACTGCTTAAAAGCTAAGATATTCAGAAACAGTTTCAGGAAAGCTACAGTCGAGGGAAAGATAAATTCTATGCAACGTTATAAGTAAATTAATGTTATACCTAACAACATGCAGTACATAAAAATTTACCTGCATTAATTACACAGAAGGCAAATGCAAACAGGATCAACAACGTTGTGGTGAGGGCATTCATTGTGATTCTATAGTTCAATTTAAAACAAACGTTATTACTTTCGAGTAATGTGATATACTGAAGATAGCTTTATTAATAGCTGAATTTCTATACTACAACTCAGATAAAATTTAGATAGTTAAAACAAAAACTCTTGAAATGACTAAGTATCATCGTGTTATTCGGAATTCACCTGCTCTCTTCAGATTTTATCAGAAATGTTGATGCAACAAGGTTGTTTTCTAATATCCGATATTCGTTTTATCAACTTTTTTATAGCATTTTAATTGATTTATATCTTATTCAGAAAGACGTTCCTAGTAATTTTTCTTCTAAATTTTTAGAGAAACTTCGTTCAACTTTTAACTAAGGCCTGTTGAATTGAAAATGTAGAAATCAATGTGCTTATTATACAAAGTTTAGAGACATAACGAATTCATCATATAGTAATAAACCAGTTGTATAAAATACTTTCCTGAACTTGTTGAAAATATGCGCCTCATTTGATTCAGATATTAGTTTTTACAGTAAATATTCTCAATATCGCGTAAAAGGAAGTAATAAGTATCATTCAAGAGTTGCTTATTAATGAAGAATTCATACATCATACTACTGCGACATTAAATTGTAAATTTAAAAAAATATCATCTGAAAGGAAAACTAATGTTATTTTAAAAATTAACCATCAATTTTCTCTCGAAAAACATACATGAAGTTGTGCTGGTTATATTTGTTTATTTTTAAAAACATGTAACATCTATAAAGTCAAATTGTTAATCTTAAGCATTAGATACATCAGCACTATTATAAGCGTTAAAGGCTTTTAGCTTGACGTTCGATTAACAACCAAGTGGGTTGCATCGTTGCATCTCGGATATTTAAACAAGTAATCGGTCCCAAAAGAATTTATTCAGATTTTGAAATAAATAATTTTCGCTTGGGCTCATGTTCGTGTTGTAAGTAAGTTTTTAGAACCCGCAGCCCGTCAGAACAGCTGATGCACTGGGAGCATTTTCATACATTGGACAGTGTTACCATGCCTCTTCTTTAATTACACTATGCTGACTATCCTATTATGTTACGCGTAATATGTATTTCAATTAGATTGAAAATTGCATGGTACATAATCGAAAATCGATTAGAAGCAGCCCTTGGCAATCCCAAAAAACCGATTTCATTTTCTTCTTCTTCCCTCATTTATGTGTTGCATCGACTTCTGTTTCGAAAGTTGAGTGATTAAAACTATGTTTCATTCCTAGTCACAAAACTTAATATCACTAATATCATTGGGATTGGAATTAAAGCGGGCAACGTTTTCAATCTTCAATGCTTATTCTGAACAGAAAAATTTCTAAATAATCACACCATCCATGCACATGCACGTTCAATAAGCAATAAAAAATCCTTTGCATTGATACCATCATTTTATATAAAAACAACACAACGATTCGATACTATATCTTCTGCAAACTACACTCAGTAATATTTCACAACTGACAGAAGGAAAACAGATAAATAAGACAATCAATTTTTGAAATCAAACTAAATATAATTATTAAGTAAGAGGTGTACAAAATGTTAAACATTGCTACATACTGCCGCATAGCAACACGGATTAAAACATCCTCATAAATTAAATTGTTTGATGTTATCAAATGAAGCAGATGAAAACCCCAATATTAGAGGGAAGATGTTAAGACACGTAATTCTAATTCTTTACAAATGCTAAGCAAACTATTTCAATTTTGGACAGGTCACAACACAGTAGCATATCAAGTGTTCCGGGTTGGGACCAAAAGAACTCAACGTTTCGCCCACTCTTTTAAGGGGCTTCTTCAGGAGGAAAGGGAGCACTAAAAGAGCACGGTAACTCAACGTGTCAACCACGCCAGAGGCGAAACTCCTTTAGCAAGAGGCAGAAGGATAACGGTAACTCAACTTGTAAACCAAGCCAGAGGCGAAAACCTTCTGCTGAAAAACAGAAAAGGCAGCGACTTTATAGCGGCTGTAACCAGTAAAAGATAAGCCTCAGCCTTTATCATCAAGAGGCGTCTATAGCATCCCTTGTACTTAGGAACTGGTCGCTCAGTGCACACATGTATCTGTGAACACATTGCTTGAAATAAGCTCTTTTCTCACACATAACTGTTGCTGAACATCATCACAACACTGGCCACTGATCGGGTTTGAAAAATTTTCGATCATCGCCAATACTCCTTATGTTTTTAACAGAAAACGTTAACACGTTGAGTTACCGTGCTCTTTTAGTGTCCCCATTTTCCTCCTGATGAAGCCCCTTAAAAAAGTGGGCAAAGCGTTGAGTTTTTGTGGCTCAACAATGACATGGTCCCAACGCAGAAGACGTTCTTTTAACTCTGACACTGACTGACCGTGGCAGTCTTCGAATTCAACAGATCAAGTGGCCCAATTTAAGGCTCTTTTTAATTTCCTATGAAATTGAGAGTCATATTTGAGATGGTTCAGGAATTCTTCAGAATACCAAACATAATAATTGCATAAATCTATTACTCTTAATCATAAGTTAAAGCATGACTTTACTTAAGATGAATTCAAAAACGTTTGGCACTTGATACATACACGGTGGTCTTTAAATATTTGAGTACAGCTTAACAGTAGATCCATGGGGTTAAAATATTATAATTTATCTGGGATTACCTTAGTCCGAAAGTTAATTCTAAAAGAGATACAAGGTGTGAAAGTGAAAATCTTAACTTTAATTGTCTTCTGTAATTTCGAAATATTTTTAAGAAACTTACTAAAACTAACTATGTATTATGGAATTGGAAACAATAATCCGTCCTCGTATCCCTGTATCTATCTCTTTTCACATTAAATTTTGAACTAAGGTAATTCTGTGACCAGGGTGGCGCAGTGGTAGAGCGTCAGGCTAGCACTGCGCTAGTCCTTGGTTCGATTCCCCCTGGTGTCCATTCGTCGTTGGGCACCTAATTAACAACGCTCTCCTCCGAATATATGCCTAGGAGGTACAACAACAAGGTGCTACACATATACACACCTTACACTCCATAAATGGTGCAGTACCCGCAGATACGGACCGGGTTGTGCATTACACGCGTAGAGCCTCATACATTAATGCACCAGCCTCGACACCGAAAGGTATAAGAAGTTACAGATAATACATACAATACATACATAGTACATGGTACATGCTAAGGTAATTCTAGGTTATCCCAATATTTTGACCCTACGAATCCACGGTTAGTAAGTACCCATTACTTAAGGACCACCCTGTGTAATAGCAATAGTTTTTTTTTTTACAAATGACTTCATATAAATCTAATTTATTCCTATAAACCAAGTAATGTATGTACACACATACATCGAGTAGTGTGTATGTCTAAAACAATTTCCGAGCAAGAGCGAATCTCAAGTAACGAAGTTTACTATATGCGGTACACTCAGTTTAAAAAGTATATTATATGCTAGTGATATAATCAAACATTCAGTGTAATAAATTACACTTAGTTGGTATTTAGTTCTACTAATCTTAGTGTTCATATCAGTAAATAAGTCATATTGTAATAATTTAGTTCAATAAAAAAATTCACACAGTAAGTACGATTTAATGAATTTGTTACAGTATTTATAGATTTTTCAATCCCTTTTAATATTACTTAAAACATATTGAAATTGTTTCAACACAAACAAGCTGAAAACATTCTAAACAAACTCAACAAGGTACAAACAACAAATTTTCAAACCGCAGGCTCCCAACAATTCATTTTCTTTTCACTTTAAATAAACTCTTGACCTTAAACTTCTAAAAGGAACGAAAAGAATTTCATATATTTTTTCAGAAAATGTTATGAAAGGCAGCGTCAACGAAGTGTCACGCGTTAAACGTTTAGGTACACGTTTAAGCAATAAAATAAAAAAAAATCGAAGCTTTTCTTGTACGCACGTCGTTTACCTTTTGGCTTCCATCAAAACAAAGGCAAAGCAAAAAGACAACATTCTAACAGCAGGAAAGATAAAATCTGAATGCATTTGGTATATAAAACGTGAATGCATTATCTAGCATGTTCATCATTGTCCGCGAGCCTTGTAGTGAGTGCATAATTATAAATCTATGTTGGTGTGTTTATAAGTACTCTAAAACGTGTTCGTGCATATTTCAAAATGCTAATGGGCATTTTAAACCTCTCGTAAGCATTTTAATGGACTTTTTCCACGAAAATATTACTACGAAGCGTTTTTCTGTCCGGTTGTCATTGTTACAAATTAATAACTGCTATATAACCATCCGTATCTATATGTTTTACTAAATACTATTTTAATACAGGGTGATTCTTGACTTATACGCATAATTGCGAGGAATGATAGTTCGTGATGTGTAGTGATGGGTAATTAATTTAAAAAAGTGTAGTAAATGTTTTTTATTAACGGAGATAACGAATTAATTATGTTGAGAGTGGCGAACTGGCAACATATAAAATTATCGCATTTACCTTGAATTGTATCTGTCACTCTCTGTTACTAGTTGTCAAATTGGAGCTTCTTTTATTCGTAAAAGAAAAATTATGGCACCTAACTTCACCAACGCAGAACACCATGTCCATGAGTCTATAATATCGCTTGCTTGTTGTAGCTCCCTTATGGAGCTTTCTTAATTCTGATTTACTGCCAGGAGGGCAGTATCATCGACGAATGTAGCTACTGTTATTGTCACGTGCCAATTCTGCACTACGACATTTAAATGGGGATATCAACAGCGGGATGCACGCGGCTAAGCTAACAATGAAGAAGGGGGGTTCGAAACGCTAAAATAACACTTAATAACACTTATGAACCCTTCAAAACGGGGATGGTCGTAACGGTAGATAGGGCGCCACTATGATATTAAAATCACCCTAAGATCTAAAAGAAGGAAACCCATCATAGAAGATTTCCAAGGGCTCGAAGGAAAAGGGTCGTTGCTGCTGACCTACTGCAAGATGCAACTTACCATGCTGGACTGAAAATTACTTTACTTAACTGCAAAACACAAACTTGTAGGCAGGTTAACACTTTACGTAAATCTTTAACAAAACACTGAAACACACGGGAAGCACTGAATACAATAACAAGACCAAACTGAATTGACAGTGAAATATTTAATGAATCACAAGAGCAAACATAAATACAAAGAAATTACACAAAAGAAAATCAAAAATATTACGTTAACACAAATAA
This sequence comes from Melanotus villosus, assembly GCA_963082815.1. Classification (NCBI taxonomy): domain Eukaryota; kingdom Metazoa; phylum Arthropoda; class Insecta; order Coleoptera; family Elateridae; genus Melanotus; species Melanotus villosus. Next base: position 95,866,458 of record OY720419.1, on the reverse strand, counting down.
TAAATACGCCACTTGCTTTAAGGGAACGAGAATTGAGGGTACTACATTTACTTTAAGTTCAGCAAAACAATCACAAGCTTAGCCCCTCAATCCCAAACAAAGAATATAGAAAAACACATATAATAATACATTAACAAATTCAATAAGCACCAATAATTACACACATGCAACATAACACAAAATAATTACCTCAACTTGACTCATTACTTGTACTCCAATCTGAACACAAATGAATGTTACTTGAACACAAAAGTTTTTGTTTGACACTGGTGACCTATGTTAGCACAAATGTTTTTGTTCCAACACAAAACTACTAAAGCCAGGTTGCTTTGAACTGAATGCCGGCGACCCTCAATCTTTACTACTGTCAGTGTTTAATTCGCCAAAGGCGCCTCACAAAGCCTTCTTACATGCCGCCGGAAACAGACAGACCAGCAATCGACTACTTCAAATTACAAGTTGCACGCAAAACACAAAACGACAAATACAAAAGGTGGTACTCATTAAACGTTCAACGACTAAATTAAACAACACTAGGAAGGCCTGCCAGCAAGAGGCAATATTCACTTGAAAACACAAACAGCAAAGCAGGTGCAGCGAAAAGATGTTAAAAGGTTTACCTGGCGAGATGTTCTTAGAATCGCCGGGGAGTACGGAGCAGACGTTTAAAGGTGGCTAACAACTAAAGAGATGATGTCCTTACTCCAAAAGGCGGATGCAAAACGACGACGAAGACTATTCCAGAAGCTTTAGGTTTTCTTGATTCAATATATGTATGTTGAATTCGTGTGAAGACGATACCTCCAACTTTCACATTCACAACACTTACACACGACCATCTCATTGCGAAATTATATGGCCTTTCTTGGGATTATCCGAATTCTACCGTAATATAGCTTAGCGAAGCAGCCAAAGAAACGAAAAACCTTCTCGGTGGTATAAGGACCCACGCTGGAAATGATAAGCTTGCGCACCCGTCTTAATTAAGCCAAAACGTTCGACATGGTGGAGAGGTTGCCGCGTACTGAGGGGTCGGGGTGTAGAAACATACGGACAGCGTTGCTGACATGGCCTCGCATGAAGGGGGGATTCCCCAAAACATATCACGAGGAGCCATATCAACTGGAATGAGATCACACGCCAAACTACGCGTGAATTGGGTCTAACAAAGAAAATCTTTCCAACGACAAAACATATTGAAATGACTTGAAGATTTCGTAGAACTACAATGAACGAACGCTGATTTGGCGTAACCTCGCACGCCCTTCAAACTAAAACGAAATGAAACTGTAGCAAAAATAAAATAATTAAACGGAATCAAACTTAAAGGACAGGGATGTGCTCAAGAATTTTAAGAATAATTCAAAATGACTCGAAAATCCCAAACACGTGACATTATGTTATCCCATGCTGGTAAGTCGCTGGTATACAACAGATAAAGGACGGAGCCAAGGACACTTTCTTGAGGTACGCCTGCTCTTATTTCTTTTAGGTCAGAGTATTCTTCTTCCTACTTGATTCTAAAAAGTCTATCAACTACTTATATAAGATGTTAAGATTTCTACATAGTTTCGGAAGCATTTTGTTCAATTTGTGCATTAACCCTTTGTGACAAACTTTGTCAAAGGCTTGGGCCACATCTAAGAAGACTGCAGAGCAGACTTGTTTTTCCTCTAATGCTTGTTCAACAATGTCAGTGATACGATGCACTTGATTGGTAATTTGGGATTTGTTGGTTATTTTCTGTAAGAGGTCTTAGTCTCTTAAGTAAAAGCTTTTCAAATAGTTTTGAAACTATAGGTAAGAGGGTAATTGGCCTATACGACTTTATTTCATTAAGTAAATAGATTACCTGGTTTTGGCAGCATAATTACCTCTGCAACTTTCCAACAGCTAGAGACATGTTTTAGTCTGAAAGCTGCATTAAAGAGGTAAGTCAATAGGACCAGTAATTAATCGTATCCTGGTGCTTTTTTTGGATTAAGGTTTATTTTGGACTCCTCTGCTACTTCTTTCGGAGTGGGTGATGTTTTCGGAAATTTGGTTGTTGGTTTCAGGCAGTAAATTTTCTACTTGTGTTTTATTGGGCCTACAGATATCAGCTAGATGTTCTGCAAACAGATTAGCTTTCTGCTTATTATCTCTGACCCATGGTCCCATATCTGTTCTTATTGGTGATATGGATGTAATTGATTTTCTGATCCTTCTGGTTCTTAGTAAGGTGCCAAATTCTGCAGGTAGGAATTTATTAATTCTTCTTTGAGTTTTTGTAGTTCTGTTCTCAGTTTTGGAGCTCTATTATTCAAGAAGGTTTTGTCAGATAAATCTCTAGTCTGTTGCCAGCTCCTTCTAGCTCTTCTGTTTTCTTTAACGAGTTCTCTGATCTCACAACGACTTATAAATTTTAAAAAAATATTAGCGATAATTTGGCTAATTATTTGACACTTTATTTCACAATATTCTGGAAGTTGCCATTTACAAGTTTATGTTATGGGGAGCGGATAGCCGCGTGTAAAAGGCCTCGGTCTCTCACGTAGGCATTTTGGGTTCGATTCCTGAGACCGGCGATATATTCGCCGGAATTTAGAATGTCGTACGCTTCCCCGCGCTTCGGAGGGCACGTTAAGCCGGCGGTCCCGGTCATCATACTAACACCTTTGATAACCGTTAACCTCGCAGCACTACGGGTCGGTTTTCTTCACCTCTCTCGATGGGTTAGGTTAACCTCCTGCCCAGCATACGTCCTAAGAGGGCTCACAGAACTCGTTCTTACGAGTTTCTAACAGGCCATCGGCCTAGGCTTCGTCCATAAGAGGAAGAAGAAGAGAAGAAGTTTATGTTTTAATTATAGCTTTCCAATTGTTTCTTGATTTAAAATACCTAATGGGAAATCAACTAAGTAACATTTAATAAATTTTTTATTAAATATTTAGTTATTCAAGTTCAACAAATTTATTACCTATATTCTGTTGTAGGGTGCAATTTCAACAAGGACATAACATAACATAAATCTTGAATTCGAAAACTCTCACGGTCAGCGTCAGTATTAAAAGAACGTCTTCCGGTTTGGGACCGTCTCATTATTGAGAAAGAAGAACACAACGTTTCGCTCGCTTTCTTAAAGGTCTTAATCAGGAGGAAACTAGGGGCACTACAAAAGCACGGTAACTCAACGTGACAACCACGCCAGAGGCGAAGCTCTTTTAGCAAGGGGAAGAAGGGCACGATGACCTAACTTGTTGTGAAGTAAACGTAGGTTGGCCGAGGGATACAAAAAATTGAAGAAATCAATAACAATTTTAAAATGCTACAAATTATTACATATTTTATTAAGTCCAGAATACAGACTCGTAAGTTTTAGAAAAGACATACTTCACTTATTCCTTGATCAACCTTTAGGTGTTTTTTTTTTGATCGCACGATATATGTAACAAATAAAATTACTTTCACTCCTAAATATTTTACTAAAATCCAAAAATATGTCATCATATTCTGTCGAATCAAATTCACTCCAATCGATTTCTTTTCACGAGTAATCACTTCACTTAGTCGATCCTCTTCTACCGTGAGGTGCAGAGGTTTTGTAGAGAGCTCGCCATGCCTTCCTGTCTTTTGCCAATTTATGGATCTGTTCCCATTATATTCTCGGCCGGGGTCTCTTTGATATTGTCTTGCCATGTAACTCGGGTCTGCCTCTCGGTCTTTTCCCCACGATTCTAGCGTCCCATGCCATTTTTGGGTATCTTGTGTCTGGCATTCTTATTACGTGTCCTAGCCATCGAATCTGCGTTTCGTTGATTTGTGTTTGTAGGGGAACTGTGTTCAGGGCTTGTCTTATTGTTTGATTGCTTATTCTGTCCCTTCTTGTTTTTTGTTCCACTTTCCTTAGGTACCGCATTTCTGCCGCCTGCAGTCGGCTCTGATGTTTATTAACCAGGGTCCAGGATTCAGAGCCGTATGTAAGAGTGGGTAGATATACAGTGCGGTAGACAGCTAGCTTTGTCTTCTTGCTTACTTCTTTCTTCGCCAGGAACCCTCTGCTGATGACGTAGTGTAGCGTTGCTGTAGCGTTGGTTCTGTCGTTTATTTCTTCTTCGAATTTTCCACCTTGGCTTGCTCTAGTTGTTTGCCGTCTATGAGTATATCATGTTGTCGAGGTTGCTTGGAGATTATCATTCTCTTTGATTTCTCCGTACTGATGGCCAAGTTACGTTTTTGCATTTCCTCTCGTTTTTGGCAATCAAGACCAATAGTAATACGAATCTATATTCATTAAAATCTAAATTAGCCCTAAAGCTCGGGTTTTCGAATAAATATTATGCAATAATCACACTAAATCAGCTGAATAACATTAAGAAGTCATTCATTAAAGAACGTACTAATTTACCCTGATCGTCCGTAAATACAATTTTGAAAAATACATTTACATACAGTTAGTATTGCCATAACAAACGGAAATTAATATCGATTGCGAAATTTCAACTAAATGCAATAGCAGGTACGCCAATATGAGCCATATTACAACACAATTGCTTTGAAATTGCACAATATGGATCCCGAAAAGCATTTCAGTAGCTCTCCATTAAAACGTACATACTACAGATGTACACGTACTGAAGTATACTTAACTCTCTACTGTGTGCAGTAGTGCAACTAGGGCAAAAGCATGTTAGTTAATGCAAATCGATTGCATCGCTAATATCGGACGGTTAATGCTGAGACAGACGGCTGCGCTCGCGAAATTTCCTAAACGGGATGATGTCGGGCATACCTATCTGTTTAACGTGCAAGTCAGGAAAGCACGAAATTGCACACCGCGGGTAAAAATTTTAAAGTTTAAAACGCGCGGGTTGTAAATGGATTATATCTGAGAAGTCTAAAATCAGCGAGGAGCACCTCTTATTGTAATTAGAAACGGCGGTTCCGAATTAAACCAAACAAACAGCTTAATATTGTGGTATGATATTTTAAATTGTCTGATTCATGTGTTAATGGCACGACCTTAATTAACCCACCTAATTGGATTCCGTGTTATACGAGGTGAGGCAGTCGTTTTATCTCCTCAATGATATACGTCGAAAGGGAAACCTAATTAAAACTTCTAAAATTGAATCACTCGACTGAAAGTCTCATATTTATTCGTCATCATCTATCAGTGTCAGGGGTGTGATCGAAACTGTCACGTACCTCGGGATTTAATTTAATACAGCTTGTATTTTCTTCGCAAATGAAAAAAATAGTATATATTTTTCGGAGCCCGCCACCTACCTATCCGCTCTCTGATACGAAAGGGTTGTAAAATGTCACATTTCAAATGAAGATCATTATTTTCCATTCCGAATCCGCAGATTAGGATACCCTCGTCATGGAGCCTTAAAAATCCTACCTCAGACTCTTGAGAGATCCTGGAGAGTGCTGAGACTCATCCCTTATTTATGCTGCGTTTGTTATACGTCGTATAATAGTTCGCCACGTCCCTAGAAACAGCCAACTTCTTTTCGTGAAGTAATTTCTAAATTGCTATTTTTTATTAAACCCGGCCGTAAATTTCGACTACTTCCACGACTTTACGATTTTCAGTCACATTCCGCCATTTAATTAAAAAAGTTTATTCCAGCCCTGACGGTAACTAAACCTTCATAATCATCGCAAATACCGAACTTTGTTGCAGGTAATGTACGTGCCCGATTTTTCTTTTGCGCGGTAATCGCATTATCTCGAGAAGACGACTGAACTGATTTGCTTTTCCGAGGAGCGAGCGTTACGTTCCAAACAGAATTCATACTTAACTAGCTAATGTTCTCTTAAACGGGGTACTATTTAATTTTTCATGAGCTCCGACTCACTTAGGACTAATTAGGCAACACTTGAGCTTGACACTAAACATATACCTAAAGCACCTGCCTGAATACCTAAAATTAATTACACCTAGAAGACGCAGCGGCACCGAGAGTGAGTGCTTTTACAGTGATGGATGGCCATTTTCAACTTATAATATAATAATTGTTACGCTAGAATAATTACTAAACAAGACTATCTTAACCTAAGATTAAATTTCTAACAATGAAATCTTCGCCTTGATGTTTCTCAAAATTTGTGATGTTTTCCCGCTGTGAAAGGCTATGATTAATTCATGATACCTACAGAGTAAACAAAAAGTAAACAAGTCGCAGTTGTCTTTTTCATTTAATAATAATAATGTTTAACCGTTTCATTTTCGGCTAATTTGTGAATGCATTACGTCAGGATAAATTGTACTAAAATTGTATTAAAATATTAAATTATTATACTTACATGGAACATTAAAAATGAAACAACAAAATTAATAAAAAAAATATAGATATTAAATCACAAACTAATTTATAAAAATTGTTAAAATTGATATCCACGGTTTTCTATAGGGAGAAGCATGGCAAAAAATCTTTTTCAAAGAAAATTAGAAGAAACTGGCACTAAATTCCGAAACACTTAATTATATTAAACATAAGATTATACTGTCTATTAGATAATATCATTATTTCTTAAATTACTAGCAAGCATTTCACAAAAATTGCATAACGCTCTGTCTCGCTTTTACTCTTTGAAACGCGTAATAATGGCACATGTATGGTTAATAATAAGACACTTACCTATCTAAATTCCTAAAGAATAAATTTAAACAAATGACGGTGTAAAAATAAGACAAAACAGGGAAATTTCGACCAGAAAGTTTAACAAACAGTACAAACAATTTTTTGTCTGATTACAAATATTAACAAAATAGACTGTCTCATTTTTTATTTATCAGTAAAAAGTTATTAATAAACTACATAGCTGCTTAAATCTATAAAAGAGGTATACTGCTGGGAGGCTCTTGCTGTCCCTCCAACTAAAGTTGGATGTTGTAGTTTCATCACACCTTCTTTTGCGACGTCATACTTCTCTAAAATATCAGGAAAAATTAATTGTTTCCTTGTGCTACATAGTACATAATCTTGTTTAAACTACTAAAATAAAATCATCTTTGGTTACTGCAGAGCTTTGAAAATTATCTACCACCTTCTGCTGTTCAAATGCTGTGGTACTTTCCAGGATCTCTCCTTACAATTACGTCCATCGTCACAAGGATACTTAAAATCTTCCTCGCTTGCACTACTGATTTCCGCTTGATGTTTGATATTCTATAGTCTATACTATGCAGGATTTGTGCGCTGCCGTCAACCTTCCTGGATTTGCTTCTTAAACTTATTTAATAATACATATTTTTCCAAAGAATAGCTTTCATTGAATGCCCTGCTACAGGCGATATGGTTTTTGAGGGCTTTGCGAGAGACGATGGGGTTTCTGTGTTTTGGTCACAATTTAGAACTACTGCTTCATAACTATCTTGTTATAAATTTCAGTTGCTTTTCTCTCTAATGGGTAAATTTATTGCTCTAATTTTTCAGGAATTGACCGTTCCTTCGAATATTTATCTTTATTGCAAGGTTAATGGGGTAAAACAACCTCTATCTAATGGCTGATGCACATCAGTTGTATATGCCGGTAATTGTAATAATGTTATATTTTCTTATCTGGCCATTAATAAATGAATAATGTGGCCAGCAACTATAACAAGTAAGGGTGTCACTTTTACCATGCATACAAATTTACTGAACCACTCATTAAAAATGATTATAGTCATCCATTCCTTTTCGGATGTTGCTTAGCAAGTATTTGCTTAAGTCTTTAACGCCCTTCCAAATGGACCATAGATTTTATCCCTTAAAAATAATTAACGGTGGTAGGAGCAGCCCTGAGAGGCCAGAGATATAGATCATCATACAGTTATCCTTTCGCATCCTTCAATCTCTCTATGAATATTTTGCCCCTTCAAAGCAACGCCTTTAATTCTGAATGGACCTGACGAAAAATATGTCTTTTCCAAATTGGTTTATCTTGCAATTTTAAATGTACAACGATTTTTTCTAAGAATTCACAGAAACCATAAATTAGCTACAGACTACTTGTAGCAGTCCTCCAACATTTTTCGAGTTGTTGAGTTTCTTCACACTCAATTTATTGTGAATCTAGAAATTGTAAAACCAGTTAGGGCCTGGTTCCCCATGTTTGAAAACCATTTGAATACTATTTTCAGTAATATACGCTTCAACAATTGAATTTATTTTTTAATTAAAGCTAATCCCGACCTTGCCAATATCTTGATTTTTTCGATTAAATCTTCAATCACTTTGGATGAATTTGTTTTGTGGTCTTATTTTGATAGTCCTTTCCCCAGATTTGTCGATTTTGAATTTTATTGCAGCATATAAATCTAGTGTTGTTCCAAGCTGAAGAATTGCTCTTAAAAATTATAAAATAATGGGAGTCGCCATTTAAAAAAATATTTTGTCGTCATAGCAACATAACCGAGAAGGCTCTAAAATTTTGTAAGTCACCATGCCAGAATTTTTTGACACCCCATATCTTAAATCCTTGGAATATTGTGTGCATATGAAGCATCCATAAATGGCCATTAATAATAATAATAATACATTTGTTCAAGTAGTATCTCCTTAAGAAGTCAAATCCTTTGTTTTAGTGATGTTCCCCACGATTTTAATATAAGATAATTTATTTATAAAAAACTAATTCATTACTTTACTGGAAAACTAGGAAATTTAGATAGAAACGCATGCTTTAAATGGTTTAAATTTTAAAAGTACTAAATAAACGAGTTATTGAAAAACGACAAGGAATGTGTGTGAATATCAGCATATGTAACGTTCTTTGCAATTAACAATTAGCACATATCTGTTTATAGCTGAGCACTAAATAGGTGACCACCCTTAAACTGTCAAGCAACTCTGACTTTAGACTACATAAACGACGACTTCAGCAAAATATCTTGGTTTACTATTAAATAATCATTTTTAAACTCGTATTAGAATAGTTTCAACAGTCAACCCAATTATAGGAATGTACAAAAAATCTAACTCTGAATATTAAACTGCTCCTCGCCTAACACGGCTATAAACTAAACTGTAGTATCAAGAGATTTAATAATATACTAAAATTATAATACAACTTTCTTGATCCAACACCCGATTGGAGATGAACCCTTATGAGCTTACTACACATCACATTTTTAAATCAAATCTAATTTGAATTTCTGATTTGTCAATTTTCTTACGTAATACGTTTGCTGATTTTTCGTGATTAAATATTTCGTACAATTTATTGGGAAGGGGAAATATTCGTATTTTCCTAAAAACTCGACCTACACGAATATTCTTTTTTATAAAACTCTTACGTAAAGTTTGACTTACAAATCATCTGAATATGTAAAAGTTAACGGTATCGACATTTACACTCCTGGTAACATGAAGGGTTAAGACCTCCTAAGTCGCTTTTCATACCTCGGTTGTCTCGCACGCTATGCATATAGGGTAATGCGGTAAGCACCATGCCTTCAACAACCAGCTACTTGCCCTACTCCACCACTATGTTTCGGTTCCCAATTATTTTCAGTGACTAGGTAGGCCATCAACCGAGCATCCGAGACGGTGTAATCGTATAATCAAATGCCTCGGCTAATCCAGCGTCTGTTTGCATAATTATGTTCGCAAATGAAATTATTCTATGTGATCAAGAAACTTCGACAATACGTTATTGTGAACTCTCCGTAAAGGTAAATGTAGCTCATCATGATATTTCAAGGTTATGTTAGCAAATTTCCGCAATTCTTTACATTTTATCGTTTAAGTTTAGTAATAAAAACAATTAAAATAAATGAGAAAGAACTGTTCTAATATTTAAATTTTACTATGAAACGTAAAAAACAAACCAACATTCACGAAAATTCAATAACAACTTTAATATGGTATTATGACAGTTGCATTCACTCGAAATCGTTAGCCTATTAAGTAGAGATAAAAATTGTTGATCGCATGATATTAACAGAAGCTTTATTTCGTTCTGTATTTTCCTTCAAACTACATAAAGTAATATTCAAGTAAAAATTCCGCAATGATTGCAAGGATATCTCACGGTAGATAGTTAAACTGTTTACCTTACGAAATGAATTTAGAATATTCTCCAGTTTCTCTGTAATATGGCACTTTAAAAATCGTTTCTGTACACGTCCGATAGTAGATATTTTACGAACATTATTAAAGATAAAAATTCAAGTTTATCACACCTAAGAACAGCTTACATTGAATTACAAAATGTTATCGAGGAAATTAGTTATAAAATTTATACAATACTTATAGGCTCGAGTTTCTAGACCAATTTGAAATGATAACAATTAATATTAGGTAGGTACATTTCTTAATTTAAAAAAAAAACTACAATATTTTAATTTATTAGGGACACTTCGTTACAAATGATTTAAGAAAACTTTTTATTTACAAATTTACTTCCATTTAGCAAGGGAGGTCTAATAATATTTCAAGGCAGGTTGGCTTTATCTTTTTTTAAGCAAGTGTAAATTTACGTTCCTAGGAAAGAAAGTGAATGATAATAATAATAATAATAATAATAATAATGTTTATTATCCTTAAAAGACAAAGTTGTTGTATAGGACTATACTAGTCAATAATACAAATAACAAATAACAAATCAACATAAACAAAATAAATATAGAAGTTTGTCATTGTCAATTGATTGATTTACTAGCAATTAATGTCAAATAATATGGAAACATTATTAAAGAAATTAAATTGCCAATGCCAAGAATATTGTGCAATGTACATAATATGCCAATTAAATGATTTACTCTGTTGAGCATGGAAGATTGCAATCCAAACATAAACCCTTTGCTATGTAAATAACTATTCATTTCAGTTCATTTCATTCAAGACTTACAAGTTAAACGTTAGAATTAATTAATATAAAAAACCATTAATCGTTACTTAAAATCCGAAAAATAATGGATTCAACTCGAATTAAAATTACAACGTTCGGCAATGCTGTTTTATGAAGTTCATCAAAAAACTAAGTAATAAAATTCATAAAAACGTTGACAAATATTATCGTGTCTGAACGTCAACAACAAACGGTATTTAATTAATTAAAAACAGTACTTTAATGAAAATAAATTACAGTTAGGAAATATTTAAGCGATATAACAATGTTATGATGTCGACATTTCTCTCTAATTAGTGTTTTCAAACTTTAATTTAGTTAGCCCTAACAGCTTAATTTTTCCAGAGATTTACAGCTTTTTGTGTTTTCCTTAAGTTTAATGATTTTTTAAACGCAATTTTGTTCTTCGTATTCTCTATAGATTTTTTGATTTGTTGAACCAGAAACACTAAAGCCTTTACACTTCAAAACATTTTCATTTTAAGTAATTTTAATTTATATCATATATTCCCTTGAAGCGATTTTTCCACGAACTGTCTAGGAAATTAACATAAATAAATGAGGCTGGCTCAATGATCAGCCTCTTAAACTTCATTTACACAATTTACATAAGTTATTTTTAAACTAGAAGGAAGTTAACTGCGCTAAACTATCTGCGTGGGGGTAGAGCCAAAAGGTCCAGGCTCTTAAATTTTTTGACATGGAGGATGGCAAGAAACTCTTGCAGTTTGGGTGATCCCTAAAGGCGATTTCGCTGTTGCAGTAGGACACGTCATTGAAAAGCGTGTTAGCAATAGGAAATGCCAAGAACACTCTGGAAGTCACTGAAGGTTTCCAGCATGTTCGAGAATAAGGAAACAACCGCATATATACAGATGTGTCGCGAAAGGAGCAACGACCAGACTGCAGCAACGTGTGCTGGTTACTAGGAATATAAGAAAACATTCGGTAAATACATTAAATTATTAAGTTAGTATTTAGTGCTCTATTAATCTTAGTGTTTTTAAATTAATAAATAAGTGTTATTGCAATCGTTTGTTTTAATAAAAACGATTCACACGAAGTCCAAGTATTTATTGAAACAGTATTTTGCGCTCAGCTCAACGTTTAGCCCGCTTTCTTAAGGGGCTTCTTCAGGATGAAAAGGGGCACTAAAGTACGTTAACTCAACGTATCAACCACGCCAGTAGAAAGTAGTCGCTTTCTTCTGCGTTCTTTAGAAGAGTTTCGTCTATGACTTGTTTCAATTACCGTCCCCTTCTTTCTTTTGCTAAAAGAATTTCGCCTCTGACATGGACGTTGAGTTACCATGCTCTTTTAGTGCTCAGATTTTTTTCATATTAAGTTTGGAATTTTTGCTCATAAATAAATGTATTTTACGATAAATATAGCAAAGCCGCAGTCACTTGCTTTAGATATGCTCCTTATCTTCCCAGCCTCCTTCCATTAACTGCCTTTTCATAATGGCTTCCTTTCTATATTTTGAAAGGGCACCCTCTTCTTCTTTTTCTGTTTGTTGATGTTTATTTCCATATTCTTGCAGGCCATCTCTCCGGAGTCATTCTTCTTACGTGACCGTACTACCTAGTCCCTTGCTTTTAATTCTTTCTATTATTGTGTTCTCCATTTCTATTTTTCTCCAGATCTCATCGTTCCTAATATTCTTGAAGTGCGGCAGCTTCGCCTAAGGAAATCCTTCTCTACCGCTGTTATTCTGTTTTCATTTTGTTCCGTATTTTTCCACAGCTCTGCTCCGTATATAATTATGATTTTTAATACTGTTTCATAGATCCTTCTTTTGGTCTGATTTCCTATATCCTTGGACCATAATATATACGAGGGCTGTTCTGTATATTGTTAGTAGCAGGCCATGGATGCGAAGAAAAACAAAAACATTTGCATCAATCGAAAGCTTATTCTTTTAACAGTTTCCAGTTGCAATTTTGCAAGGTTGAAGTTAAAGCATATAGAGATCCTAATTTTTGATTGTTATAATTCGTTTGATTATTACTAAGCATTATGGAAGTGCCGCGGAATGCTTTTCGGGCTATGATTTTCTACGATTATAAACGAGGCTTAACATACGACCAAAGTCACCAAAATTTAATGGCAGCTTTTGGCGACAATAGTCCATCATTATCTACAATTAGTTACTGGTTCCGTGAATTTAAACGTGGAAGGAGTACGTTAGAAGATGAACCAAGACCTGGACGACCTGCAGTAGCTGTTTGTGCTGAAAACATTATTGCAACCGAAAAGCTGATTAAGGAAAAACGGAATATCACTCATAGAGAGATTCAAGACGAACTAGGCATTGGATCATCTGCAGTAGATATCATTTTACATAAACATCTGGGTGTAAGAAAGCTGGCAAGTCGGTGGATTCCACATTTGTTAACCGACGAACAAAAACAAGCACGGGTAGACTGGTGCAGGTTTATGTTAGATAAGTTCGATGGAGGATCTTCAAAGCAGGTATTTAGTATCGTTACGGGGGAGTAATCGTGGATATATAACTATGATCCCGAGACAAAACAACAATCAACTGTTTGGGTGTTTGAAAAGGAGGAAATGCCAACAAAAGTTATTCGCGGTAAAAGTGCAAACAAAAAAATGATTGCCGTTTTCTTCAGATACAGTGGTCCAGTTGCAGTAATTCCTCTTGAAGATCGTAAAACTGTAACTGCTGATTGATATATAGAAGTTTTCCTTCCTCAAGTCTTCGAGAAATTCTGTAGTGATCGCCCAAGATCTGGTTTGCGTGGAATTTTGTTACACCACGATAACGCAACTCCGCATACGGCCGCAAAAACTTTAAATTTTTTACACGAATCCGGAGTCCAACTGGTCACTCATCCACCATACAGTCCAGATCTTGCCCCTAACGATTTCTTTTTGCTTCCGCTGATTAAAAAACTCATGCGTGGTAAGAGATTTCCTGACGCCAATGCGGCTGTTACTGAATTTCAGCGAATTCTTGACGACCTTCCAAAAAAAGAGTTTTCAGCGTGTTTCGAGAAGTGGTTTCAAAGAATGAAGAAGTGTATTATGTCTAAGGGGGAATACTTTGAAAAACAATAAAATTATTTTCTTTACAAATTCCGTAGTTTTCTTCTAACTAACAATTTACAGAACAGCCCTCGTAGTTCAGCTGTTGCATTACTTATATTCCATGTCTAATAGTCTATTGCTCTCTGGCTTCCTTGAATATAATTATTACCCCGAGATATTTATATTCTGTACAAGCCAATATAGTTTCGTCAGCTATATCTACATTTTTGTCGAGATCCACGTTTAAGTCCCATTTTTATAGGTCTCTATTAACTTTCTGATCATAATATAATTGATATCGTCCTCGTCAGCTACCACCACCACCTGATCATCTTCAAACAACATTGTCTAGAAGTAGTCATTTTCAATAGGTACTTATACCCATTTATTCACATAATATGACCCTCCATTCTTTTAGTGCTGCCTCTAAATAAATCTCAAATTAATTTAGGGGATAAAAATCATCCTCGTCTAAGCGCCTTAGATGCAATAAAAGTCTCGGATACTAAGCTCCCACATTTAATTATACCATCGTGAAATATGTCTGTCAATGTTTCTAGCACTATCGATGGGCTGTGTTTGATTAAATTATATCGAAAAGCCTCCAGGGCCTAGTGTTCGTCCATTTTTTGTTACTTTTAATGCCCTTTTAATCTCTTCGGCTGTTATTTTATCAATTTCCTGTCTGGTATCTATCGTCCTTTCTTGGTAGTTCTTGTTTTTGTATTTCTCTCTTTGTTTATTGTCTATTTGTCTTTTACTAATAATATTGTTGCCTTTTGTCAATTCTAATTGGTTCTATTTTAAGTGTGTTTTTCCTGATTTGTCCTGGGCTGCTAATACTTCTCCAAGCCTCTTTCGATCTTGCATTTCCTATGAATGATTCTTTCATTGTATCTTTTCTTTTATTTTTAACGGCTTTTTAAACTTTTCTACTCTTATGTACTGTTTTCTATCCTCTATGTCGCCTGTACTTAACCACTTTTGATACCACTGCTTTCTTCTTCTATGTCAGTTTCTAATTGTTCACTACACCAGTATTACTTACTCTTGTCATTTTTTATGTCTATGTATTCCAGAGATTCCTTTGCAGCCTCGTCAATAGCTATTGTAAGATTTTTATATTTTTCTTCTGTACTTCCACGACAAGGTGTTTTTAGTTGCTCTGCTAATCTAATTTGTACAAAGCTTTTATTGAATCGTCTTGTAATGATCTTATATTATACTGAGTATGATTTCTCATATATTTCTTTTTGTGTTGCCATTTCACATTTTTCATTGTAGTATATAAATAATAATTTATCTAATTCCGTTTTGAAAAGTTGTATTTTACCTAACCTTTTGACGTTATGAAACGTCACTTTTTACCTAATCGAGTGTTGTAATAGTTATTTACGATATGAGTATCGTAACAACTCGTATTACGATACGAGATGGAAAGTTTGTCAAACGAGACCGCAGGTCGAGTTTGACAAATCCATTGAGGATCGTAATACGAGGTTACGATATGAATATAGTACAAAGCTTTATCTACTTTCATGAAATTAGCAAAAAAAAATTAAATATTTGTCAATAATTAATTGCCTGATGCAAAAGTTGACTGTTTTCATTGAAATCTAATACGTTAAGGCTTGATTTTTTGTTTATTTGGTGTTGGTTGCTGTCAGTTTGAATGAAAATTGGAACAGTCAATTTTTGAATAAGGTAATTAATTATTGGCAAATACTTAATTTTTTTTTGCTAATTTCATGAAAGTAGATAAAGCTTTGTACTATATTCATAGCTTAAAAATCGTAAAAAGTGCATAATAAATGTTTATAACAAATAAAATAACTATGAATTCTCTTGTCAATCTGTCATTTTTATGTCAAAAGTTATTACGATACTAGTGCTGTAATATAGTTCATTACAACACGATTTTTCGTGTCGAAATATTGATATTACGAAACGAAAGTAGATAAAGATTTTTACGTAACTGAGTTACGTAATAGCTATTTATGCAACGAGTTGCAAAATGATGGACTTTTTATCACCAGGCGTGAAATTGTTCGTCGAGGCGAAGCCGAGATGAACAACACACCCAGGTCAGAAGTTATTATTTCAAAAGCCCGCCAAGCACATACTTAGTTTGTTTGTTTATTAATTAGGCGAAAACTAGGATTGATGGTGCCAAGGCTTTCAACACGCGTCGACTGCTATTGTCACTGGCACTACTTGAATAGAATTTTGTCGAACCCAAAGGATTCCTGACCCTGGAGGGGATCTTTGTCATGCCAAATATCGTACTGACACGGAACCTACGGTTTATGGTTTTACTTCGTATGAGTCATCCTAGAATTAAAAGCCGTGGTTTAAGCTTGTCTCTAAAAACATTGACAGAATACAAAAAACAAATAATAATCACATAAGTTTAGATACCGTCATTGTTATTAGTTGAGACATGACTTTTCAACCTATAAGTCGCTAAGAAAGACTTTAAATTTGACCTTCTGAGATTTTTCCGCATTAAAAATCTCACCAACCTAGACTGAGAATCAAACCCAAGATCTCTGATTTATACAAGCACATAATAATTAGACAGTTCCCGCCAGTTAAGATGCTGGCAGTAGCAAGCTTAAATCTCTTTCAATCAACAACTAACAAAAACAGCAGCTATCGGGAACTTATACAAAATGTTTGCAGAAAATTCTGTGATTCTGTCTGCTGAGCTCTTCGCACAAATTCAAGTTAAAACGACGCCTGTTCAACAAATATTTATAGATGAAGTCAAATCGCATTCAGCTATGCAGATTAGAGAGACAATGTAGTGGAGTAACCTTAGGTTTATATCTCGGAACCGGTCAAAACTACTCCGATTTGAATGATTTTTTTGTTAAACGTCGTAAATATAAAATATTACAACCTTATGGGTTAAAAGTTGACGCTCATTTTTCATTAATAAATTTATTAATTTTATACAGTATAGTACAAGTAATAGGACACATACCAACAGTAGATTCGTGAGGCCAGAATACTGCGATTTACCTAAAATTACCTTAGTCCAAAAGTTAATATTTAGGGAGATACAGGGTGTCGAAATTTGAATTTTAATTTTTTGCTGTAATTTCAAAAGTTTTTGAAATATTTAGATGAACATTGGGGAAACTACCTCTATTGCGACGAGAAACGATAATCCGTCCTCAATTTTAATGTAGCTCTTAAAAGAACCTTATTTTTGCGACGTTTTAAATTAAAAAATCATTCAAATCGGAGTAGTTTTGACCGTTTCCGAGATAACGCCCTATTTTTGCCTAATGGCATTAACAATAAAATCCAGAATGGGATATTAAAACGATTCAAGACACAACCACGGTTGTTACTAATCCCTAAGTTAATTCCGAATACAAAATCAATATCTACAGCTCATTTGATTGAGGCGCCACATACCTAAGGTTCTCGACGAAACCGCCCTTCTGCCATTCAGTTCAGCGAAATAAAACTTTCCAAGTAATTTGCGCACCTTTTTCCAGTTCATCTACCTTATCAAAGTTAACTAATCCTCAAAGACGTAACTCATATTTTAGACAAGCGCAAGGTATTGTTTGATGAAATTCACTGGAACAAGCTACTTCGTTTTAGACTCAAACTACGCTCCCTTTGTCTTTGGACAATTATTATTTCTTTTGAAATTTTTCTCCGAATAGTTTTTGTTTTTTATTCCAGCAACGTTTCTTTAAGTCAATTTTCTAAGCTATGGTAAGGTTAGCGGTTTCTTCTAAATTAAACTTCAAATATAAGCTTTGCAAAAAGTTTAATCAAGTTTGTTTATTTTTAACTTTTTCACAAGGAAATCATATTTTAAAGTCTATAAATTTTAACGCAAAGTTTCAACTTCATCGTCTGCAAGCAAGACTATATTATAAATTAACCGTACACTTACAAAATTAATTATAATTATACGTAAAGTTAATTTAAATAAATGAGCCTTTAGTTATAGCAGACAGGATAAACCTTTTAAATTTCAGATGATTTTCCACAACCTATTTCACTTGCCTAATCTAAGCAGAACGCGGGCCGCTTTTAGCGTTCTTTTTCCCGGAAAATGAAGATCTATGTGACGTACCGGAGACGGCGGTCATTTATTTACGTGGAGGTAAATGTGTATGCAGGTGGTAATAGCGAACCTCGTCTGACCGACTATCAAAGGATTTCGGCCACGTACCTTGAATAGTAATTTCTAGTAATCTAAATGTGTATGTAAGCATGCAAGGCAATGTAAATGGAAATTTCGATATACAACTTTAAATTACTAGATGAATGGCTTTCATTAAACTCGTGTTTTGAAAAGAACGAATACGTTTCAATGATTTCACTCGTGACATTTACTTCGAACCGTTCATTTAGGTAATTACTTACAAATAGTTTTAGAATTATTCTTGGAAACTATACAGGGTGTCCTGAAATAAATATCCCGAAATGCACTGGCTGATGCAGCATCAAAAGTAAAAAAGCTTTAAAGTAGCATGAGTCGGCGAATGCTTGGTTTTCAAAATACAGGGTGTTAAGATTTGGGCTAGAAATCGTTGTTTCAAGTATTTCTAGAAAGGGTGTTTCGAAAATAAAACGTTTGACGGTCATGTTTATGTGGCACCTTTTACTTAATTCTGAACGTTGTGTAGCCTGGTGCATTTTGGAACACCCTGTACAACATATTTTGTAGTCTGATTAATCATATATTCACTTCTCTTAATTTCATAACGGAAATTATTAAGTTTTTATTTAAATGCTTTATGCACATCATAAAACCCTGTGTTTTATACTTTACGATATCAAAAATTAAATAGTAATGATCCTAACCCCGATCTCTGTGGAACACCATAGCCAATTTTTGAAGACATCGCTTTCTTTATCACATTATCACGATCATTAGTGTACTACATCCTGCTGGATTCTGGATTGTAAGGGGAGGGTGAACTAGTTCACGCGCACTTAGACGTCAATTATAGCCCATTGTACTACCTCCGTTGCAGCATAACCCTCTGGATTCTCACTCAAGCCATCCACTCCTTTCGACGAACTTGAGGATACCTACCAGAGAAGTGCTGCGAATTCCAGCCATGTTAGGCCAGAAGTCTCCCAACATGGATCCTCTGATTTGAGCGAGTGCAGGACATTTGCTGACTAATCTTTTAGAAACCTACAATGTCAGTTCAATTTGTTGCAAATCATTTAACAAATTTTCATGATTTACTAAATCAGATGTTTCAGATAGCTATAATAAAACCAATTAACAAAGTTAGCTTGTTATCAAACTGCTGTAGAGGAATTCCATGAGATTAGTCGAGTACTCGTTTTAGAAATCCATTTTGACACTGACTGATAAGTGTTTCCTGCTTCCACAAATTCTATATGTATAAGACAATTTCAAACATTTTCTTTTAATACCCTTTTCATGTATCGTTGTTACAGTTGATATCTTATTAAGAACTTTTTTATAAAAATGTATTCAAATTAAGCATTGCAGAAACAATATTACCACTACCATACTACCATTATTTATACGTCATTTACACCTTCTTTGGTCCTTGTTAAGTAATAATTTTTTCCTTTAATAGAATCCCAGTTCGAAGAACCCATACCCCATGATAAATAATATAAACCATAAACCATAAAGCATAAAGCAAAGAGCAAAAAAAGACAAATTGAAATCTTTCTTCGGCCATGTAATTAATTTATCTTTAGCTCTAAATTTAATCTGACGATCTACAAAAAAATTGCAAATTCCAAAAATATATATAAACACTTTTAATCAGCAGCAACCAATGCGAAACCTCGTACTGCCTACATACTTATACTATTCAGTGAATCCTCTATTTAGTATGTTTTGTTAATGTAATTAGCTTATTTAAATTTGTAGATAAAATTTACTTTCATCACTTTTGATTTTTATTTATAAAACCTTACATACTTTTATTAAGTTCAAATTTCTGTACGTAACAAGACAGGTAGCTCCGTTGAGTAGAATTCTATTATTCACCTCACCTCTTACTGTCGGCAATTTGATAGATTTTGTTATCGATTTGGAAGGACTTGATGTAATTTTAGAACGGTAGAAAATGTTAGAACTGCGGAATTATTATACTAGAAAACGCATCGCGATAACAACTTGTCGTCTTCGAAGACTTCTACGGTCAGTATTAACAAAACTTCTCTGGGGAGAAACAGAAAAGGCAGTGACTTTATACCGGCTGTAACTTGCCAAGCGTATCGAACTGACTATCTTTTTGCACAGGTAGGATTTTCAAAAAGCATAACATCAAAACCATCTTCAAACCCCCTCCAAAAGTGTCACACATACTCCCTTCGGTAAAAGATAAGCCTCAACCCTTGTCATCAAGAGCCGTCTATAGCATCCCCTGCTGTTCTTGTAGTTCCGTGTACATTGGGGAAACTGATCGCTCAGTGCACACACGTATCTGTGAACACAAACGCTGCTTGAAATCAGGTCTTCTCTCACACTCAGCTGTTGCTAAACATCATCGACATTGGCCATAAAATATTGTTTGAAAATTCTTCGATCATTGCCAATGCCCTTTATTTTTTCAACAAGAAAATCCGTGAGGCCATTGATATCATCAAAACCCCTAATAACTTGAATCGTCATACTGGTTATCATCTATCCGATGTATGGAAGTCTACCATCATCATTGTTTCTTCTCAGAAGGGTTTCGCCTCTGGCTTGGTTGGCAAGTTGAATTACCGTTACTCTTCTGCCTCTTGCTAAAAGAGTTTCGCCTCTGGCGTGGTTGACACGTTGAGTTACCGTGCTCTTTTAGTGCTCCCTTTCCTCCTGACGAAGCCCATTAAAAAAGTGGGCGAAACGTTGAGTCTTTCTGTCTCAACAACGACATGGTCCCAATCCGGAAAACGTTTTGTTAAAACTTGTCGCCTACAACCAAACATCACTAAAATAGAATTACACATAAAATGATGCCAGCACAGACACAGACTTCAAATCTATATGGCAAATAGCACATTTGTAAACAAAGAAAAGCTCTTTTGTCGACTTTGATGTAATTTATGTGCAATAATTCATTACAATAATAAACTACCCTTGAAGCAATCTTTTATTCTTTAACGTGGTAGTTTGGAGACATTTATGGACAGTTTGAGGCAATCCAAAACGTTGTGAAAATGAAGCAGTTTCAAAATACTTCAAAACTTTTAGGACTTTGGAAGGTAGCTTAGACGAAATCTAGTACGGCTTCTACAGTTTCGCATCGAGCCTGGCCAATATTTAGTAAAGATTTTCGAAAGAGCAGCTCTAGAGAGGCCAATCTTAAGGTCCACTACAGTAAAAAAGAAAAACAAATGCTCAATTAGAAGTAGGTACTTACATAACTCGGCGTGTTAACCACACCATATGCTGAAATGTTTTTAGAGCATGTTGATTACTGAAGAGATGATAATCTTTTGATAAGACGTAGCATAGGCCAAACATCAATTGGACTGATTTTTGGTTTTGAAACTACATATCTTAAATAGAAGGCTTTCTGCCTCGAATTCGAGTTAAATGAGCATTTTCCAAATGTGAACCGCGTCATGTTAGGAGGCATTATAGACTTACCGTTTTTCTTATTAAGTACCAAAGACAAAGGAACCGGTAACTCAAACTGCCAACCACGTAAGAAGAGCTACTCGTTTGGAAAGGCTTGGCACTGGCCGGCACGATCAACAGATATCAGTCCAGCTGATTTTTGACGCTGCTGCTATATTAAAGACCAAGTCCAGAGTTCGAATTAAAAGATAATTTTATGGGTGTAAACCATGGAGTTATTAGGGAGAAAACTCAACGCTTACCTGACTTTCTTGGGAGAAAAAGAAAACAATATCACAGAAAAACATTTTAAAACTTTTAAAAGAGAAAACGAAAAGCCTATAATTCAATCAAATCAATTCTACTAGGCAAGAAGTCCATTCTTCCGGTAGTTCCTCCCCGTTAACTGCTCTCTCGGACATATTGTGCATCATTCGAAACAATTTTGACGACCCATATCTAACTAATTCCGGGACAATTCATCCGGGGCCTGCCAAATTATTATTCTTCATTAATTTTATTGCTCTGTTTACTTCTTCTTGAGTTGTTGTTATTTCTTCCCATTTTGCAGTGGTATTATCTTCTTTTTTTCCTCTATAAATTCAGGTCTTCCTTCGGTCAGTGGGTTCCGGTAGTATTTTTTCCATTGCTCCATTTGTATGTATTGTACATGTGCCATTTCCTTTGAATTTGTACTGAGTGATTTAATTAGTCGCCCTGATTATGAGCTTCTTGCCCCTCTAATGTATTGGTCTACGTTTGAACATGCTCTATTCCGTTTGTCATTCTTTTCCTTCATTACTTGTCGTTTTACATCTCTATTTTTTTTTGCCTTACTGCTGTAGGTCCTCTTGCTTTTTAGAGCTCAGCCATTTATTATAAAGCTTTTTTTCTCTTGTAGATTCACTAAGATTTACTTTATATTCATTTTTTCGTTTTTGCTGCAATTACTAGTAATTCCACGCAGCTTCCTTTATGCTATTTTTTATTATATGTTTATACCTCTCTTTATTGTTGTCATACCTAAACTCTACGGATCTTTGATTTAGTCTTCTTCGGAATAGGTCCTTGATTGTCTCATCTTGTCAGAGGTGTATTTTGAATTTTTATGCATCTTAATCAAGACGATATGAGAAATATTTGTATATTTTAAGGCAGTTTGTGAAATTATAAATACAAATCGAGCAGTAAAACATAAATAATTATTTTATGTTATGAGTAAACCATAAAAGAACATGAAGGCTATCGTAATTTGAGCTACACATTTATTTGTTTTTCGTTTTCCGCAGAATACAGGCCAAAGTTTACTTAACAGCAAAGGGAATACTTTTTTTAGATTAGGTTTTTCTTAATTTTGTAAATTGTTAGAGTTGGTATGTTTTTGTGTATTTACAATGCGTAAATCCGTTCTGCAAAGACCTAAACTCTAGCCAGGTTCTCCATCTATCAATTCGACTATTTTTTTGTTTTAAAATCTATAAAAACATAGTTATTTACATGTCAGGAGAATTAAGTGAGTATACTCTGCTGATTATGGAAAATTGCAAAGGTCTGCAACCATATAAAGCAGAGTATGAATATGAATAGTTAATAAACTAATAGCTTCCGGGTGTTGCCGTGGTCGTTCAATTTTACTTGGTGTTTCGCTGCTCATACTGTCGACTTCTTCAGAAGTTATTCTAAAGACTAATGTTGTTGTCTTATGCTCGTCGTTATATACCTGGGTACCGTTACGCTTGGTTGGTGTTGTTGAACCGTGACGTTTGGTTGGCCGAGTGAATCCGTGACGCGTGGTTGGCTTTTCGTGTGTGTTTATGCTCCGTTGGTGTTGCAGGTCCTGTGCATGGGGGATACTAGGACGTTTGTTATGGATTGTTTTTCTTTCATGAAGGGTTAATTTTTAAGTATTGCTTAAACGGTAGCCATCTTCTCTATTAAAGTTATTGTCGTTTTTCATTATCTCGAGAGATTCTCTAATTATTCTGGGGTAGTAGTTTTCAGTTCGTGAGAGTATCTTGACTTCTTCAAAATTGATTTGGTGTTGGCCGTCTTGATGTAAATGTTCGGCAATTGCTGGCCTCTCTGTGTTTCTAAGCCTGGCGTCTCTCTGGTGCTCTTTTATTCTACATTGGATGCCTCGTCCTGTTTGACCGATGTATTGTTTCCCGCATAAACATTCCAATTGGTATACTCCTCTTGTGGACAGTTTAGGTAGACGGTCTTTGTTTGGAGGTAACATTTGTTGGATCTTCTTTATGGTATTATACCTCACACCAATGTTTTTCTTTGCTAATTTTTTCTTCAATCTATCGGTTACTCCAGCGATAAAAGGCAAACAGGCATAAGTAGCAATTTGTTGTTGTTCCTTTTCTTCTTTGGGTTTCGGGTGGCAGGCATTTCGTATTTCCTTTCTAGTGTAACCATTGTTTATAAGAGCTTGTTCGACATGCTTCCGTTCTTCTGGTTTGCTTGTTTCGTCCGGGATCTTGTTTGCTCTGTGCATCAAGGTTTTGATTAAGGATCGCTTCTGTTGAGGATGATGGTGTGACTTGGCATGGAGGTAACGGTCAGTGTGTGTTTTCTTGCGGTATACTGCATGAGCTAGTTTGTTGTTATCTCCTCGTTTTACTAGGACATCCAAGAATGGTAGTTCCCCGTTTTCCTCAATCTCCATGGTAAACTTAATTCTTTTATGTTGATTGTTAAGGTGGTTCAAGAATTTTTCCAATGCTATTTTTCCATGTGGCCATACGACGAAGGTGTCGTCGACATATCTAAACCAGCATTTCGGTTTTTTGTCGCTAGATTGGATAGCTTCTTCTTCGAATGTTTCCATGAATATATTGGCAATGACTGGGGACAGAGGAGATCCCATAGCTCCACCGGATTTCTGTTCGTAGAAATCCCCGTTCCATGGGAAGTACGTGGTGTCCAAGCAGATTATTGCTAATTCGGGTATGTCTTCTCTTATTCCTTGGGTTATAAACCGTTGCTGTATTATGTTTAGTGCATCGTTAACTGGTACATTGGTAAATAGTGACTCTACATCGAAACTGACGAGTATATCATCGGTAGTTACTTCTTGTTGTTTCAGCAACTCGACAAAGTGTTCTGAGTTCTTTACGAATGTTTCGGTTTTTCCAATGTGTGGTTGTAGAATCTTAGCCACATATTTGGCCAGTTCATATGTTGGGGATCCACATGTGCTAACGATTGGTCTTAAGGGGTTACCAGGTTTGTGTATTTTTGGTAGACCGTAAAGTCTAGGTGGTCTTGCCTCCGAAGGTAAGAGGTGACGTCGTTGTTCGATCGGTATGGCAGATCTCGTCCAATAAACAATAAACAAATTGATTACTTAATTAAGCTGAATTAAATATAAAGCAAAAGTGTAACAATATCAAAGAATTATCTTAATCTAAGGTTCTACACATAACTGAAATTTCATCGACGATAATAAATTCTGTAAAATTGGCCTTAATCTTAATTAAAGAAAGACAATTTTGTTAAATTCGTATCTTCTCGTATTCTTTATTGTTTTACTTGCTTGTTTTAATTAAGGATGTAACAGACTCGGTCTTAATTAAACAATATTTAGCTAGAGAAAGTCTTAAAGGTGCAGATGTCGGAAATTCGGGCCAAAAATACCAGAGATAATAGCCAATTAAAGATTAATCAGATAACAGCTTTTTGTGATTAATGAAAACAAGAATCATTATTTCCTTCTGGCTCAATTCGGATCTCTTTTAAGCAAGCGTTCCGTATCAGATGGAAAGGAAAATGTGGTTACCTACTAAAACTAAGCGTTGGGAATTGCCTACAGAAAACGGGATATCTCAATTAATGAAATCCTGCAGGACAGTCGATACTGTGTCGCATACAATTTCGCGTAAGAGCAGAGCCAATAATAGTCAATGAAATGTTCGAAACATCTGCACAAATGCAGGACTAATCTCACGGGTTAACACGCCCTTCCGATACAAAATCAATTACTGGCGCGAACTTTTACTTTACGTGCCTGCATTATGCATTTGCCGCAAACGGCCTGTCGCACGAATCAGAACCGGCAATTTGCTTTAAAACAAAGGATTCCAGAATTTGGGTCAGCAATTTAGTTAAGCCTTGAACCTTTTTATGCGTTAGGCGGACCGAATTCTTTCGATCTCTTTCTTCTCTTAAGAATTTGACGTATCGACTTGGAACTTTACTTAAAAACGAACTACATAAAATTTCGTAATGATCGCGTTACTTGCACTAAAATGGAAGTTTTCAGCGGAGAATAGGGGAACGACCGTTAAGGGTTAAAAACTCTCATCCATTTCCGAGATAAAACGTCCGAGTAAATCTTTGCAGCAGCCAGCAATTTTTATTCAGAGTACGGATTCGACGTCCGCGTTTACGCTAATTATTGACGGAATATAAAAAGGTACTCGTACAAAACTTCGTTAAAAACTAATAAATCATGTTTGAGCAACAAGGCAATTCATTTTCCCTAAAGCGCGTTAACAGCTTAACTTCGTTAGGACTACACAAAAGTTACGAAAGTGGGTTAAGTGAAGACGCCAACAGGTCCCAGATAGCGGGTGCGATAAGACAACGCCTTGGGGGAAGTTTGATATCGTCATTTAGTCATCACTTTCGACTCATGCCGTTAATCTTCGCTAGTCAGTTTAAGTCAATATTAAAACTACACCCTAAATTCATTATTTATATTATTTACGTCTTGTGTGCAACTTCCTTTTGGTATTGTTTTCCTTTATCACATTAAAGGAACAAACTTCCTGAGAAAATTTAGGATTATACTCGTACTACCTTCCAAAACTTTAAAAACAAACACCCGGATCTCACATACATTCTTAATATATACAATACTTGAAGAAGCCATTTATTCATTTTTATGTATGTAGAGTGTTACTAAAGAAAACTTTACACGTCTCTGGAGATGATAGCAGACATCAAAACAAGACAAAAATGTTCGATAAACATGAGTCAAAACTCAATAGTTCTTAAAACATGAAATTCTGAAACTGTTAAAAATCTGGTTCAATTTAGAAAGATTTCTCTATCAACCTAATAAATCCATTTAATTGTATTTATTCACAAATATGTCACAAATTGTTGTCCTTGCTCTTGTAAATAAAGTTGCCTCGTCGTTGAGAATGCCTTGATTTTCCCTGAATTCAGTAGCTTCCAGGATTCTCTGCCAAAGTTCTTCCTTAATATCGGCTCCTGTTGTGTATGCCATGTAATTAATAGGTCCTCAACGACCAATCCCGTTGTTTCCGAAACGCTGATTTAAATAATTTCTTACGATGTGTGAAGCTCTATTGTGCGCGAAGTACATAGGTGTGCATAATAATGCCCAGTGGCACATCTTCCCATATTTTTTTTAATTAATTTACAAAAGATGTACGTAGAGTACAGTTAATTGGTAAAAAAAACCATTTATTGAAAATCCGAACTGATTTACTTTAATTTAATTAATTTATTTTCCGCGTCAAAAAAGGAACCAGACAAGGATGCATTCTATCGCCAATCCTATTCAACATTTATGGTGAATACATCATGCATAGGACTCTCGAGGACTGGACAGGCAGTTTCAGTATTGGTGGTGTTAAAATAACAAATTTACGATTTGCCGATGACACCACACTTCTCGCAAGATCGGCTGAATAACTGACGCTACTTATTAATAAGATTAAGGATGGAAGCTATATCTACCGCCTAGAGATAAATGATGAAAAAACGAAGATAATGATTATTATTCGCCAAAATAACAACATGCCGAAAATCAAGCAAATAGGTCCATTTAAAGGTGGTAAGTCAGTTCATCTATCTTGGGTCTCTACTATCAAATGAACGTGGTAACACTCATGAAATCAGAAGAAGATACGAGATGGCAAGAAGTACAATGCGAAATTTACAGAAGATTTGGAAGGACAGGGACATAACACTGGACACAAAGAAACAGATAGTGAAAACTTTAGTTTTTCCAGTTTCACTATATTCCGCTGAAACATGGACAATAAAAAAACAAGACCTCAAACGCATTGATTCTTTTAAACTTTGGTGCTGGAGACGGATTCCCCGCATTCTATGGACTGCCAGACGAACAGACGCATCTGTTATCCAAGATTCTTCGGCCATATTGAACGTAGAGATGGCAATAACCTAGAAAGATTGGTGGTACAGGGACGAATGGAGGGTTCAAGATCACGCGGCAGATCTCCAAAAAGATAGACAGACTAAATTGAAGACCTAACTGGTACATCTCTCCAGAATGCAACCAAGGAAGCCAGAAACAGAGAACGCCGGCGAAAAGTAGTCCGAAAAGTTCGTAAATGAACACGACTCCTCTGTAAACAGGAATACGAAGAAGACGATTTTATTTTACTGTATCGGTATCTTCATATCTATACAGCTAATACCAAACAGGAAAACAAATGCAATAAAACATACATAGGCGGTCAATAGGAAACAAAAACTCTTGTAATGAGGAAAAGTACAAGGGGGATATAACAAAGTTCACAACGCCAAGTCATTTAAAACTGTGGCTTTGATCTCACCAACGTCCTGAAAATGATATGGCACTAAGAAGAAGAATGAGTAAAATACATTCATCACATCTAGTGTTATACTCACGAATTTCATTATTCCTAATAAATTTAGATACGAAGAGAATATATTCAACATGAGACTGTAATGACCAGCTGGGCGTTACTAATTTTATTTATCTTTATTTTTCAGAGATTATTTTTTAATGTATTTTTAGTCAAAGCATAAGGTTAGAGGTGTGTCTTTGGGCAATTATGTGGCAAGAAAGTATTAATTTCATTTGGAAACTAAAAACAGCAATGTCATAAATTCTCGCACTGAAGCACTGAAACCACCGTCCTTTTCTAAATTAGTTACGCCGCCCTGTATGGATATGGACCGACATGCACGCCTTCTAGTAAAATGTCAAATTGCAAAGGAATATAAAACAGACCAAAATATCGGAATTTTGACTCTTAACTATGAAATTTATTACTTTTGGGGTAAGTGTCACTAATGGGAACGTTTTGATAACAACGCACTTATGAAATTTATACCCCTGCAGTAACACGGATTTTTAGTATAAATACGCAACAAAATCTTACCACAGGATCGAGTCTTGACTATTCAGTCTATCTGTATAATGGTTTGGAATTTCGATTAGTACGCTGATCCGTGTATCTAATTACTGTAAAATATACAGTTAGTTGTATTGCGCTTGGTTACTCTGCACTAACTTATAGAAATTCGTCATTCATCATACGTACACCGTTGTAAAGCATTGCTTTTCCGGTTGCGTGTATTGGTCAAAGGGTTACAATAGAGTAATTCCAATTGAGGTGCCTCCCAGCGAAATTCAAATTTAACGCACAACGTAAAAGTTAGCAATTTTAATACAATACATACTTATCATATTCAAAATTAGACTTTTGTCAAAATTACATTGAGGTTGCCCTGTTGTAGGTGCTGATCACAATTAATCACAACCATACGACAATTCTGACTAATGTGATATGTCTTACAGTAGGCGCCTGCTGTTATTGTAGTACCCTTCGGCATGTATTCAATGAGAATAATTCCTGTTTGATCCCAAAAGACGGTGGCAATGAGTTTCTCAGCTGAAGACTGTGTGCGAGCTATTTTTGGTGGAGGTGAGCCCTTATGGATCTACTGCATAGACCCCAATTTGGTTTTTCCGTTTCCGAATGATAGACCCAAGTTTCATCACCAATCACGATCTTAGAGAAAAAGTCAGGGTCGGCTTTCAAAGATGCCAAATTATTTTGCGAAATTTACTGCCTACGCAATTTTTGTTCGAGAATCAACAATCTTGGAAGCCATTTCGCTGAAACCTTGTTCAAGCCCAATTTATGGTGCAAAATCGACAAAACACTTGGCTCTGATATACTTATTCAATGCTTTAGCAATGGTAGACACTTTTAAACGACGATCTCCAGGAACCATGGCTTCCAGTTTTCTGCTGACTTCAGGATTGGTGGCATCTGAAGGTGTCCCGCTTCTTGGATCATCTTCAATAAATTGACGACCCCACCGAAATTGTTTAGACCAATATTTTACCGTAAAATATGATGGAGCTTCATCCTCATATACAGCAATCATCCTTGTATCGATATTCTTAGGACTAGTCCCTTCCTTTGTCAAAAATTTTATAAAACTGCGATGTTCTAATTTTACAACACTCATTTTTTTTCGAAGCACTTAATCCATCTCTCTCCTGGTGCCTTCTCAATTACTGAGGTTAGCGAATAACATGGCGAATTTCCACCTATCCCGTGCTGTGTGGAACAACTGCTCCCTATTCATTCCGAGCCAGTTCCTAACGTTACTCATCCACGATGTTTATCTTAATAGAAAATGTAATAATGAGCGAATTCAAATAAAATTTGACACACTGTAGAAAAAGGTTATCACTGTTTGACGTTTCAAGCAAAGCGCTATCAATTGTTTCTGTCATAGCTAGGTAGATCATTTTTCTAGTTCCCCTCGTATATTGTTTCTTGTGTTTATTTTACTGTAATAACCCAATGACTTGAATTTGAACTTCCTCGCGAAATTCTCCCTTTCTATACATGTGTTTATCTGAGAGTTTTCGCCCGTTTCAAGACAGTAACTTGCGCTTCCAAATATAAACAAATGCCCAAGTTATAAAACAGGAAAACTACAGGAATATTTAAATGTTACCAGGTTATTGTACTTAGTGACCAAACACGGTTGTAAATTTGTCAAGAAAATGAAAGTTAGTACTTACATTTTTGGGCCGTGCAATAAATACATTGCCTTAATCAAAATTTGTGTTTGAATGACAACTGTAAAAATCAAATGCCATTTGACAAGAATAGAAATACGTCATGTAGAAAATGAATACTTTTACATGTTCCGGTTTACGCTCCAATGTTGGTAAAACTTTGTTTTACATCCCGTCTTAAAACTGCTATCACGAGCTCACTAAAACTTGTCATCAAACCGTGAATTTCACAGAACAGCAAATTTGAATGCAGATACGATAAATTACTAATTTTCCAGTGCTATCAGGGATTATGTGTAGCTTGTACGAACGGAATTTCAGACATAAACAAAGTTGACATTAATTATTCTTTATAATGAAGTAAATTTGTCGTAAACCTCTACGATAAAGGCCTTTCTAGGTTACGTCGATGAACCCCATTACACCCAAAAACTTTACAGCTGCCCTAAATTCATAAGGACGCTACCCCATAAAATCCAACTTTCAAACTCGTTTACTCGCGTAGTGGTTGTTGTCTTATATAAAATATTAGAAGTTTCCAGTTTCACTTAAACAATACGTAGGATCGATTTTAATAAGTTAGTATAAAGCTTCAGTCGCTCGAAGTTTTGGAAGTTACTTCATTTTGATATTACTTATCTATCGCCTTATGGGAGAATTTCTTAAGGTTTCGTCCCTTTTAGGATATGTTCTTAACGAATTTGATTAATTCTGGAAAATCTTGACATGGCTTTGAACCCGATAGATGTATTACGTTGCTACGCACATGCCTCACCTACTCTGTTTTTGTAAAATGTGGAAATGCACCGTTAAAATTTATATCATAATAATATTAATTTACTTTTACGTTTAAATTATTATGTAAAAAAGCAGTAATTACTACAGATCGAGTTTATTGTCGTCCGGAAACTTTTTAAAGCGAACAAAGTGCATATCGATTTGGTTTGATGAAAGAATCCAGATGGGAATAGTTTGAAAGGTTGCTGAAAAAGAGGGTTGGTGTAATGAGGTGCACATAAGATGGTAGGCGTTGGTGGCTGGGTTGGAAGTTATTAGATCTTTACCACTAACATAACCGTCCCAGAAACGGATTTGATTAAAAAAAAGGGTGGTATCCTTATAAAGAATGGGAATACAGCTAACCTGCACAGGTTAGACTTGCCCATGCCTTATCGTATCCCCCATCATCATTACATACCTACCGCGAAGTAATATTTGTTAAGTTCTACTAACTAAAATTTTGTTTATCTGCAACAATATAAGGCTTTCGAATGTACTGAACCAAAATGGCAACATTTCAACTACCAACCTAATTCCAATCTCATATTTATTCACATCAGATCCCAGCCAGATTATGTAGTAACAATAACCATTGATGTTAATCCAAAATCAATAAATAGCTTTTTCAGATGTGCAATGTAAACGAGTTACAAATATTTAAATTAAGCTCGGATGAAAAAATCGCTCTCTGATATACTGCTGACTGAATACAATTATTACATTATATGCTTTATCATATTCATGTAAAAAGATAATGGAGTTGATTTCGAACAATTCTCTTTGTACGCTTTTAGATGATCAAATCACCTGGTTTTAATTTACAACCGTTCAACCGAGGATTTTTATTTATATTTTCTCGAAAATTGCACCCAAAACTGAGGTATACCCATTTATTGATTAACTTCTAATTCCAGAAGGTCAACAGTTAAAAATCACTAACTCAAGGACCTTTATTTTAAATAGTAATACAAAACAATATAACATGAAATTCAAAACCAATATCCCATCATTTATCCAACATTTAAATATTTAAAGATTTTGTTATAGTAAATTCATGTTCCAACACCCAAATGCTATAGTTTAATAATATATTCAAGAGTTTACAGGATAAAGATTTTGGGATAACTAATGAAATTACCAACAGCCTTTGAGTGAAGAATTAGGCTATTGCTATAAATGAAAATCCTGACTAAAGCGCTATAATAATGTAACGTAGTAGTTATCACCAAAAGCAATGTTAAAAGTCAGTAAAATGGAAACGATAACATAAGATAATTAAATTTAGTAGAACTTCTGATAACTCTTAAGTACCAACATGGTGGCGTATTTAACCAGCTACACTACGTGAAGGTTTGCTACCAGAGATTTTATATAAAAACTCTGACTCAACTAACATATATTGTCGGACTTTGATTAAGTTTCACAAAATAATATTAAGAGCTAAATGAAGTTAAAGGTATAAACACTTAAACAATATTAGATATAAGTTCTAAATACGTACAAACATCAAAGTTAATAAAATGCAACGAGTGGTTCAATCAGGACTATTAGCAAGTCTTACTATGAATTGAATTAAATTAAATTAAATAGAGAAAAATAGTCTCACATCAAAATCATAGGACACATCGTTTCACGGAGGACCTGACTTCTTGTGGAGACAACTCTTCAATGATGGCGCTAACCATAATAAGCTCTTTCTAAACAGTTGCTTCTGTATAAGAAGTCGCGTGCTTTGGAACAAGGGCATGCACTTTGCCGTGCCGTGCTAGGTGCATCCACCCTGCCGTGACTCCACCGCTGGCCCGAGCGTCATCTTTCTGGTTCACGGCGGTCATCCACGTGCATACTTGGATGCCTTCATTCCAGTCCCGTGTAATGACGCGCATGGCTACTTTCCACGATGCATTCTACAACATCGCTTCATTACAATAACCTTTTAAACTCTAGTTTTACAATTTGGATGCTACAGTGAATTGACTATACCTTCCGTAGTAGTTTCTACAGAAACGACCTTGCCACCGTACTAATGCGACAGTGAAGTGAAAACCGGCAACCTATAACAACCTAGCAAAGCAATTTTTCAGAAGAGTGGGCAGAGCAACTTTAGGCTGCAAACTTAACCTCATACCTTAAGAATATAAAAGCGGTTTATAGAAAATTCGCTTTTATTTTCAATCTACTTGTTATAAACTTTCCAACAATGTAAGTTGACAAAATATTTATAGCTTTAGCTTATTCATTAGTTTAAAAAAGGAAAAACCTTTTCTGTTGTAGCTGTAGACTGACGTTTCAAAGTATTTTTGTAGAAACTATCAAATCCTTGCAGGTTTCAATATTTTAGCTGCAAATCTCCAACAAACCAAGTTTAAATCAAACAACACTACTGCCCAATATTTAGCCTTAAAGGTATTTAAAAATTAGCTTTTCTATAAGTAATATTTTTTGTAACTATTGTAATCAATATTTACTTAGTACACTTAGTACTCTTACCTTTTGGCTTTTAGTTTAACATCCAACCGTGTAATTGCATTCAGGGCAGCGAACATAATGTTACAGATAAATTTGCAGTTACCTGTGCTGAATTTAAGCAACCCAACAATAGCAAGATTCTTCATTAAAATTCAGTTGCCGTGTCGTAACTAAACATACAATAGCTAACAGGTATTCGGGGGACGCAGACTTAATCATACGCAACATGAGACGGAATAATGCGAATTTTGTTGAAAGATTCGCCACCACACAATGTCTTTGTGGTAAGGGAATATCAAACAAAATAAACATTAGGTTTGCTGTTGAATTTCTGGGGACATGTCGATCTTTAAAGACGGTAATTTGCTAGAAAACCTGGGCAGAATGCTTTATGCTCCAGCCATTTGATTTAAGGATAGTAAAATAAAACATTTCAAATATAATTTTCAGTATTTTCTTTTACTGAATAGCATCTAGGTTTATAAATGCCAAATATAGTGCGTAGATCGAAATTTATCGAATCTAAAAGGCTTCTAGTCTTGGCAGGTATTTTTATCATATCAAATATCGCACTGACACAAAAGTTGTCGTTTTAGTTCATTATAAGGCAAGCTTGCTGACATGTATGTCACCCTGGTCGGTACCAAACGTAGCTATCAAATTAATATTACTGTCTGCAATTTAAAAAAACTGTGAAAGTAAGTACAAATATTATTTAGCACGTTCCCATGGCCATCCACTAGGTAGCAAAATTGTGAATAAATATCATACAAGGTGTAACAAAAAGATAGGTCATAAATATAACCATAATTTTTGGCAATGAAAATTAACGGATTTAAAGTACTTATCCCTATACAAAAATGTTACAGCCTTCCAAAAATAAAAAATTAAACGATTGAAAATTTTTCATAAAAAGTTGTGCACATTTTTTTCAGCATTTTACAGCCAACGTGTTAAAAAATCATGAAAACCCTCTCCCCTTAAGATTCTTTTTGGGTGTAACCCCATTGACCACTCCAATTTTTTTGCCCTTTAAAATTGTCCCTCAGTAACCACCTCTGGTTTTATACATCTACTCTGAGACTTTACCTGATACTGTTTTGTCTAGAAAACACCCTTTGTCTAGAAAATACAACCACTTCCTGAATATGATGTTTAAAAATTCACTACATTTTGCTTTTAGGGATTTCTGAAAAGAAAAGATTATTTCGTAGCAAGAACTAGTGAGGGGCATTAAAGGAAGATTATTGAGACCATTGAAAGATTTAAGAAAATGCCATTCATGTTCCAGTATATTCGTTCCTCCTTATTAAAATAATACAGAACATGATTCAGGAAGCTGGAAGTTATTTTAAACACTTACTAAATTGATTTTTCTATATTTGTTACTACTTGTTAAAGTGGAGTGGTGGGCTACCCTCTTTCAATATTTTAGAAAGTTGGCAAAACTCTAATAATGTAGAAAAGTTGGAAAAAAGTCGTCAACATACAAAATTGGAGAAGGAATTTTAAAGTTAAAGTTTTTGACTTCTAATCAAGTATTATTTATCATTGTATTGGTTCATTCATTCAATATGAAATGTTGAATAACAAAAGCAGACTTTAATTTTGATGTCTAACAACCACTGAAAAAAAAAAACAAATTTTAAGTAATGCAATTGGCAACTTCAGGATTGCCCCCTCCTCTATACAAAAACGTTTGTTTGGGTCCGTCTCTGGCTTGTTATTAATGTTACCTAAATAATAGTATTTTTTTGTGGAAGTTGATATCTGTTTCATTGCATTGGATTAATTTGTACATTTGTTGTATTTTTAACATCATATCTAAACGGTGGCTGCCTGTACTAAACATGCTTTTACAAAAAATTAATAAGAAACAAAAAGTACCAGCATAGACGTATAAATCCAGAGGCGGTCGGCTGAGAAAAAGAAATTAAAGGTTAAAACGTCTGGGTGTTGAAAGGAGTCACATCCACAAAAATTTTAAAGAGAGCAAGTTTTTTCATTATTATTCTCTTGAACTGTTGTCCTTGATATACTAAAGGTTTGTACAACTTTTCATAAAAAATCTCAAATCGTTTAATCAAAAAAAAAAAACTATTCTTAATTTAATACTTTGGAAAACCATAATTTTTTTGAAGATGCATTTTTGTATAACGGTAAGTTGCCTTAAATCGATTTATCCCGGAAACTAAAGTTAAGATTATGGCCTATCTTTCTGTTACACCCTGTATAAGACTTAACACCTGTGTGTTGCTTACGATAATTTTCTACGAACTTGATTATTGCAAAGACACCAGCCTTAAAATAAATAAATGCAACACTCAAAACACTTGTCGTTTTAGAAAAGACTGGCGGTTCAAGCACATACAAATCTATACAAATAGATGTTTCCAAAGCTACTAAAAATATTTGTGTCTGTATCCATAACCTCTTTTACCTTTCGTTGTCAGCTGCTGCATTTATTAGCGTATGTGGCTTTTACGGACGCAATACTTACAACTGCGCTATGTGTACATGTTAGCGTATGTACAATTGCGGCCAAATAAATGGAAACATTTTATATTTTGTAAATGCGCCTTTTTCATGCCATTGAATCATAGTCGTCATGTGGTTTTTTTGACAGTTTTCAGAGTCAATATGACATGAAAGACGTAATTACAATATTTAAAATCTAAAATCTATTAAAAAAAAACGAGCACTAGCACTTTTGTTCGCAATTACACATGTAGGACCTTGTTACTCTATCTCGTAGGCCTGTATTCTGAGGAAAGCGGGATTAATTAGGAGCCCAACAACGAATGGTCACCCAGGACTCCATACCGACCACCAGACAGCAGGAAAATCCTACCCATCGGGAGATTCGAACCAAGAACT
The DNA here is from genome assembly GCA_963082815.1 of Melanotus villosus. Classification (NCBI taxonomy): domain Eukaryota; kingdom Metazoa; phylum Arthropoda; class Insecta; order Coleoptera; family Elateridae; genus Melanotus; species Melanotus villosus. The sequence continues at coordinate 95,830,081 of OY720419.1, read as the reverse complement.
AGCGCAACGCTCTACCACTGCGCCACCCTGGCATCGCTAGAAATATCTGCGAATTAATAGTTATTTATTATACAAGACGATAAAATTGTATTTTATCTTCGAGGGCGTATTTTAGCGTCGAGACGCTAATTTCGCTCGAGAAGATAATTAAATTTTATCGTCGTGTATAATACTCTATTTTTTTCTATGGCATTTATTTCAAAGGAAAAATATTATAAAATAAATTTTATTTTACATTTATTTGACATTGGCGTTTAAAAAATTACAAATCGAGTCACGTTTTAAATTGTCATTAGAATGGGCGTACAGCGTACAGTCGTTAAAGTAGTACGTTATCTACCCTTGCTGTTAAAGTAGTACTTTATATACCCTTGCTGTTAAAGTGCAACTTTATCTACTCAAATTAATAGATAAAATAGCACTTTAACAGTTGAAAAAAAAACAAAATTTGACCTATTTCTAGTACGTACTACTTATTCATTCAGGTGATGGTTCTGAATTTTCTAGTCGTAAAACCAATTTTTCATTAAACCAACTGGTACACAAAATTACTACTTTCATACGCTTTTGTTTTTGTTTTGTGACGTTCCTTTTGTGTATTTTTATACTAAGAATTGATAAACATTTATGTTTGTTATTGATAATATTTTTCTTAATTTCCTAGTTACATACAGGTAATGAAAGTTTTCAGTTTGGAATATAACCTTGACATGGCATCTAATTATCTATTGTGATTCTAAAATAAGCACATTTGATTATATAAATTTAATTAAGGATTAACACAAATCAAAGTTATTTATGAATTTGTAAGTTGGGTTGCCTATTTCAATTGTTAACCCCTTGAACCCGGTGATGCGTCCCTTGCATCATATTTGGAAATTCTAGGTCACGCTTAATATCCGATGATGCACACTATGTGCATCATTTTAGTTCTGGCTTGTATAGGTATACTATAGCAGTTCTAAACCCCCGGGTATTAGTGCATACCTCAATTGTAGAGTCCCGGATATAGAAAAAAAAATTGATGTGTTTTAATTTTCTCCACTCACGGAAGGCGGTAAGCCACAGCTGAGCGCGCTCCTTATCTGTGGACCGGATATACAAGCCACCTAGCGCTTTACACTCCCGGGTTCAAGGGGTTAAGGGACGCGTCTTATGTGAATTACCCAGAATAGGATGCCCATTTTAAAAACGCTGCAAAGAGGCAACACACATTGCAACGCACGGGTGGCCCGATTTTTAAATTTCATTTTGACCTTAATAATGAATTAATTAGTTAATAGGATTACTACGTCTTAAACAAACAAACAAATTATATTTTAAAATTATAGTCGCTTTATACCTGCGTGCAAGGTAAAAGGTCACTTTCTTACATTTTTAAAACTTCCAGCCTGAAATTCGTTAAATATGCAACACACAGTGCGCAGTTGATATGACGTGTTGGGTCGTTACGTAGTAGGTACGTACACTTGATGAACCACGATAGTTGTGTAGCTGTGCATGGTTATGGATCAAGGTAATGATGAATCATCATTCTTTAAAATATACACATTAGCACGTTCGTGGTTTAAGGTGGGGGATCTAATTATATACAAGGAATCACTTTAACACAAGCGAAGGACGGTCACTGCAAACGTCAAACAGTCATGTTGTTCAGAAGTCCGGTCCCATCCTTCCTATTTAGTGTTTCCTACGATTTGTATGTAAGGCTATTTTTCTGTATTTAATTTAATGTTATTCAATTCGCAATAAGACTTGCTAATCGTTTAGACTTAACATTTTGTTTCATTTATTAACGTTGATGAATATATGTAAATAATATTTGTAAAACCTAATTCAAAGTTAGGACAATATACAGGGAATTTTTCTTTTTAGTATACATATCCCCTATGTATACTTTTATAATAAACGCAAATAGGCAACCTACTATACACTATAAACGTCACGTCACGTGGTGTGTAAAGGTTATGTTTCATGTTTGTAAATAAAAAATAAATCAAAATTAGTGGAATATCAACACAATTTTAGTTCAACGATTATTCTAAAACATAAAATATCAATACAAAACAGGAAGGAAAATAAAAACAGCAACAGTTAAATACTAATTTTTTGACATTAACTTAATTTGATGATTTTTGCCACAGCATGCTAATTTTTTAACGTTTATAGTGTATAGTGGGTTGCCTATTTGCGTTTATTATAAAAGTATACATAGGGTATATGTATAGTAAAAAGAAAATTTCCCTGTATGTAATATGTTATGTTAATTGAATCAGACTTTCAATATAAAACCTCCTGCAAAGCAAAGCAAACCCTCACGTGGCGTAGTGGGTCAAATAATTCTATCCAAATTTATTAATTTTTATTAATATTAACAAAACGTTTTCCGGATTGGGACCATGTCATTGTTGAGACAGAATAACTCAACGTTTCGCCCACTTTTTTAAGGGGTTTCTTCAGGAGGAGAGGGAGCACTAAAAGAGCATGGTAACTCAACGTGTCAACCTGTCAACCATGCCAGAGGCGAAACTCTTTTAGCAAGAGGCAGAAGGGTAAGGGCAACTCAACTTGTCAACCAAGCCAGAGGCGAAACCCTTCTGAGTAAATGTATAAAAACATGCGATATTTGAATAACTTGAGGAGGTTACTATCGTTCCATTTGAATGATCTACTTAACTTTAAAAAAGCGACTTTAAAGTCAGTATTTCATGTTTTATATAAGCCACAGCGGCGACGATGTTTCTTTAATTAGAATATCAGAATCGTTTTTTCGGCCATAGCACCCTTCATTAAAAATTAAATTTATGAAATAAATTTTGGAGTTACTCGGATTCAAAATTTCTTAAGGATTCCAAAAAAACTGTAAAAATATACAAGGTGTTCTATTTAAAAATCGAAAGTTCATGGCATTTCCGGAGAAACCATAAGTGATTTAAAATTTCTCTTTTATTTAAGCACTTTTTTTGTATTCGCCTCAGGAAGTTTCATGAATTATATAAGAGTAAAATGAAGGTGGGCATGATTATACTCCGCGAAACCCATTTTTAAACTTTATTTTACATATTTTTATAACAAAATTCGTAGTTCCCATGCTAAAGCATACACAATGCATAATTTATTTAACTTATAAATAAAATATCCAATATATAATCTATATCATCGTTTTATAGTTATTTGTACAACTAGTAATGAAAGCAATACCTTTTTTCATGAGTTTGAAGTTTGATGCACGACGGTGAAGCCGGAGTGCATCAATCAAACGAGTGAAAAAAAGATGCTTTCATACGAGTTTCATTTTTACATTTTAAATCCCTCAAAACAGGATAAAGAGGATTTGAGAATTGACAGTTGTCAAACTGACAATTTACAATATTTTATTTAAAGCATACTTACTTAATGCAAAATGTAAAATTAAATAATTAAAAAAAGTGTTGCTTTCTTTATGATTTTTTGATAAAAAAAGTCCACTTTTTTTGTCAAAATGCAAAAAAATATATTTAATGCGATAATTTCGTCGTATATCCTTTTTCTATATATGGGGTGCTTCACGATTGATGGCGCCTCTTAAAATTGTTAATATATACAACCCAACTACAATACAACTAGAATGAATATAGCTATTAATAATACAAGTGCGAAAACACAAGCTCAAAGTTCAAGGTTGTTGCTATGCAACGAGACGAAGTCGAGTTGCATATACAACCGAGATACTTTAAGCGTTTTCGCAAGAGTGTTATTCAATTTTTTTTTTGTTGGTCAACCACTATGTTGGTCATGAGCATATCTAAAGCTGCTTACGAGAACATTTATTCAAGTTTCTGCCATTGGCGTAATATAGACAATTATTGTTGCTATTTCCTTCGCATTTTAAATGTTTTTTAAAACACGTTGTTATGGGAAACGTGTTTTAAAATGCTGTTTATAATGTAGGATGGGAAATGTGTTTTAAAATGCTGTTTATAATCTAGAATGTAGATATTAAAAAGATGACTTAAAATGTTACCAACAACAAAAAAATTAAAGTTTAAATTTAATTTTGAGCATTAGTTAGTTCATTGTTGATGTCTATTGTTTTTTATGTCAACTGTTCAATGCTTCTAAATTATTCTACGTAATTGTTCATAAATAAACATGTTATTGTAAGTTCAAACAATTGTTGAAATATCTGTCTCTGCAACGCTTCTAAAGAGTTGAAGTCATTTATGAAGATGTCGCATACCCGAATGCGGTAAGGGACGCCAATGTTTGTAAATCACCCTGTATATAAACTTTTTGATTATAAGACATAGAATTTCCTCCTTAACTGCAATCGAATGCTTCATTGCAATTTTTAAACACTAAGAGCAAAAGGGTAGAATCATCTTAAATTATCGTATACGAGTATAATGTGTCCCTTTTATTTTGTAACCCCTTACTGGCTCTGAATGGGCAACCCACATTACATGTCACAACTTTATAGAAACAGTATGGATTGTTGCCTATTCAGAATTAGTAAGGAGTTTCGACGAGATAAAGTGAGTAACTTGCATAGATAGAGTCCACTCACGCAGATAATATTATGTTAATATTTAGCAAAACTGATAAACAGTTTACGTTGTTCTCCCTTAGATAACTGATTGAGAGACGTTAGTGTATGATAAATAGCATTTTGAAGGATAAGATGTTACCATACAGGGTAGCCCCCAAGGATTCTTAGTACCTCAGTGTTCCCTTAAAAAGTTGTAGAGTATTTAAAGCAAATTTTCCGTTTCTGTTGTTTGTCACAGCGTTACATTTTAATACGTTATTATGTTATTAACAAAGTGATATAATTAGCTTTGTAGTAGCATGAAGAAAGCACCGATAACGCCATTTGTTATCATTTTTTACGCCAGTGTTGCTATTGGAATAAAATAAACTGACAGAGGCAGAGAAATTCATTTAAAAAAAAGTATTTTTTAAGTAACTCTTTAGATTAAATATTAGTAACTAAGTTATTCAGAACTTAATCATGGCCAGTTTTAAAACAATCTGCAAGAACTTTATATTTATTTTAAAAACAAACAGTTAGCAAATGGAAACTGTAAATTATAACGAAAATACCCAAATAAATAAAATCATCTTCGAACGACTACCTAAATCACTGATCTATAATCACAAGAGCTACCTGTGTTTTGAAGAAAATCTTGAAATGCATTCTTAGAAGTTTCAGTTTTATTAGTTGTTATTGTATTGTTACCTCCAAATTATGCAAAGAGAATTTTGTAATGTGAACAAATGTCAAAACGTTCATTAATTCATGTATAAATGCTAAAGATCAATATTTTCACAGTAACTGTAATTAAAGATATTTATTTATTTGCGACGTCTTTTCTATTTCGTCATAGAATTATCACTGTTTGAAAACATAACTTTGCTTCCAAGGATGGGTAATATACCCCCACTTTACAAGGTAGTAAAATAACGTAAAACATGCCCAAGCACGATATAATTGTACTAAAAAAAATAACTTTTATAATAAATTTAAAATTATTTTTATTTTTAATGATATTGATGTTACAACCTAATCCGATAATTTCTTCAATTTCTTTTAGATTTTAGGTATTTTTAAAAACGTTTGACTGCAACGCGGACAGTCTCGGAGTCAAACCCTAGTCGAATGCTCGTCAGGTGGCCTACCCAGGCACTGAAGATAATTGGGAACTGAAATACAGTGGTGGAGTAGGGAAGGTAGGCAATTGTCGAAGACCCTACCTTTACCAGTTTAGAAGCTCATAACAAACTGCGGCAAATAAGAGCTGAAGAGACCCAAAACAGAAATAGTAACGAATCTAAATTCGGCTCGCCTTAGTTAAGAAATTGAATACAATCAATCACTACTAATTGATGCATACGCTACTTCATGCAAAAATAATAATCCAACAGATTTATGTCGGGAAATTTTGGTAACCAGACTACTGAACATTCTACTTATTTAGAAATTTTTGTTTAACCAATCGCTAGTGGCTGTTTCTCTTCTTTAATGGAATGAGGTACGAATATGACAGAATAGTAGATTACGTGCCAAGTGCAGAAAAATGGAATTTTACTAGACGAGTATGGCAGGTTTGAGTACGAGCGATAGCGAGTACTTTAATTCCATACGAGTCTAGTTAAATCACTTTTCTGACGCGGCGCGTATGCTATTTTTTCGCATTTTATATTCTCACATAAAAAGTTATCTAAATTTATTGAGATACATTCTGAATAAAATTAATAAAAACACTGAAAAAAGTAGGCGGATTCATAGTAATCTGACAGGAACTGTTTTTGACATTTTTTTTTTGAAATCTAATTCCAAAATAGACTTGAGTGACGAAAATAACTTGTAAAACCATTCAGAAGATATTTTAAATGCTGCCCGAGAAACTGTCAAATTGCATTTTAATGAAACCTGACGTTGCTATACAGTAATGGTTGCTATACTGTAAAGTGACCCATTACTTCACGATTTTGAGTGTAGGGATTAATTTGACTTAAACGAGTCCGTAAAATAGCCACTTTAGGGAGAATGTACAAAAAAAATTTTCAAAATTTTATTTTTCTATCAAGAGTGCCATGATCCACAAAGAATGTTTCATGTTGGTTTCTGTAATTGAATAAAATTTTAGCCAATGTTGTGGCGTCCACACGATATGAAATTTTAAGGCGCAAAGCGTTTGACTGTATTGTTTCAAGTAGAATTCCGAAATTCTAATACATCATGTTCTTATCAATCGTACAACACACTTTCTATATTTAGTAAAATTTTAGAAAAGCTCACCTATAACGTTATATTTAATACTTACAAAACCATCATTATACCACAACAGCATGGATTTTATTCTAAGAGATCGGTAGAACCAAACTTGTTATTGTACACCAATTTTATCAACGTATCCATGGACGAACGCTCTGAGGTACACGCTGTGTATACCGATTTCAGCAAGGCTTTTGATAAGATAAACCATTCATTATTAATTAATAAGCTGTGTGGAATCGGTATACATGACGACCTTCTAAAATGGTTCACATCCTACTTAACAAACAGAAGTCAGTGTGTGGTTGTTAATGGCTTTGCATCTAAGGCAACGAATATAACTTCAGGCGTGCCACAAGGGTCACATTTGGGTCCTTTGTTTTTTATTCTTTTTACAAATGACATCTCAAGCTGCTTTAAACATTCTAATTTATGTTGTACGCAGACGATTTAAAAATATACTCAAAGATTAACAGTAAAAATGATTGTGATAAATTGCAATCGGACATTAACAACTTTGCAACATATTGTTTTAACAACCACTTGACACTAAATACAGAAAAGTGCACATATATCAAATTTACTACAAACCGTGTTAAAGTTAATTATATATTATCAACAATACATATTTAAATGAAACTTCTGTTGTAAAAGATCTACTAGGTGTTATGTTAGACAATAAGCTTTTGTTTGATGCACACGTTAATATGATAACTTGAAAGGCTTATAAAATGCTTGAATTTATAATGAGAAGCTGTAAATCTTTTAGGCATGCTAGTCCACTGAAAATATTGTACTGTGCTATGATCCGTAGCGTATTAGAATTTGCTTCGCCGGTGTGGAATCCTCAATATAACGTTTACATCACAAGAATCGAAAGGGTTCAAACTAAATTTATTAAACACCTTAAATATAGATTTGCCGGTCGTGCTTACGATTTTCAAACGCTTGCTTCTAGAAGAAAATTAATTGATATGTGTATTCTCTTTAAGCTTTTCAATCAGCAGATTGATTGCCCACAATTATTATCGGAATTTTAGTTGAGGGTTCCACAGAGGTCCACGCGGAGTAACGATGTCTTTGCGGTACCGTTACGATATACCAACTCTGCCCTAAATTCACCAGTTCATCGTATATCTCTTCAGTTCAACAATTATAATACTAATTCTAATTGTCCAGATCTATTTGGTTGCACACTGAACGAGTTCAAAAGAAAAATCTGTAATATTATAAATATATCATCCTTCTGCTGATTTGTTTGAAGCGTTCATGTTTAATTTTAAATTTTATTTTTAATTATAATTAATTATTCGTGTTTTGTTTTAAGTTAGGCTTGGGAATTATAATTATGTTATTATATTTTGTGGTAAATTGTTATAGGGCGTGCGTGTTCAATGCACACCTGTTATTTCCCGAAGTTTTGTAAATAAATAAATAAATAAATAAACACAAAAATCTTGAAAATCCATCCAGTATTTTTTGTAAATCAAATCTAAAGATGAAAAGATGTATTTTATCAAATAACTTAAGGAAAGCTTTGAAAAAACTAAAAAGAACCTTCAAAAGCAGTCTAATGCCTCAGAAAATTTTCAGTTGTTTTTGTTAAAGCCTTGTAAGTTAAAACAGTTAGTTTGAGTTTCGTCTTATTATTTACGCTTAATTTATAACAAAAGTTAACTTAATGAATTTTCAAGATTTTAGTACCGTTCAATTTCTAGTTAGGTCCGTTACCATGACTATATTTTGGCAATTATTGATTACTACAGCCGTTATTATGAAATAGAGATTATGAAATCTTGTACAAGTTCAAATTTAATCGAAAGACTGAAACCTATTTTCGGGAGATTTGGAAACCCCGATCATATAATAACTGACAATGGAACCCCATTTATCAGCAAAGAATTCAACCATTTTCTGAAAGAACTTGGGATAACGCACCATTGTTCTACACCACTATGGCCTCAAGCGAATGGGGAAGTGGAAAGACAAAATAGATCTATTTTGAAAAGGTTAAAGATCGCACAAACAGAATCGAAAGACTGGAAGGACGAGTTACTAAAATATTTGATAAGCTGTCGTAACACACCACACAGCACAACAGGCGTGGCTCCCTCGATATTAATGTTTGGAAGATCAATAAGAACGAAAATACCAGCATTCAGTAAGAAAGAGTCGGGTGGAGTAATAAAAGAAGAGGTGAGAGATAACGAGCGATGGAAGAAACAAAAAAGTAAAGAATACACTGATCAGAAACGTAATGCGAGGGAAAGTGATATCAAACCAGGAGATCTGGTATTAATCAGGCAATCCAGAGAAAATAAGTTAACCACAAGTTTCAACAAAACACCGCACCGGTGGAAGTAATGAGAAAAGAAGGGAATTCGGTGGTAGTACAGTCACCAGAAGGTAAACCGATACGAAGAAATTCTACACATTTTAAGAAATATCACCAGAGAAAAGAACCCAGTGAAGAAAAGCAGAAGATAGAAAAGAGAGCGCAGTGGTAAATAATAAACCGAAAATACCGGATGTGGCAAATAAAAATAAAAGTGAGAGTGAAAACGAAGTGACTATAGGAACTCGCTCAGGGCGTACAACAAAATTACCAAACCATTTAAAAGACTTTATTTTAGATATGTAAGAATGTTTAATTTGTTGAAGGGGAGGAGATGTTGTGTATAGGTATAAGAACCACTACCGGTGGGAGTGGAGACACTATCGTTAGACGAGGTGTGGAATGTAATGGCGGAGTAAATAAAGTGTAGTAGAATAAAATGTGTATTTTTATGTAGAATATACAACACAGTCCAAGAGTAAACGATTTCAGAGAGATGGTATCTCCCTGCCTAACTCTTTTTTTAGCGGTATTTTATTTGTTTTTTTTTTACTACAAGTGTAGCATGCTCGTATATATTTTGGAGAAGGTTTCTATACCTTGAGTCAATTCTTGCATTATTCATGGCTTTGAAGATAGCCCACAGCTCCCCTGAATCGAATGCCTTGTTGTAGTCAACGTCAACGGATGCAAGATGTAGTGGTTCGATATATTGATTACATTTTTCTATTAATGATCGGAGGGATTATACAGGGTGTCCACAAACTCACTTCCCAAAGAAAACTGCAAATTCTAGAGCTCATTTTATGTCGATTTGACGTAAATCACCTTATCCAAAAATGCTTGCTAAGGGAGCTAGAGCTCTTTAAAGATGGCGCTCTTATATCTTCCCTTAAAACTTATTTGACAACTAACAAAACCTGTTTGAAATACCAGTCATTTGACATTCATACAATTGTTATTATGTTTATTTTTCATAGCCATCTTTCATAATTTAGAAATGAATTTGTTAGTCAATGGAAACGAATGCATTGACACATGAAAAGTTCAAATCGATTTTTTTCGAAAACGGTGCGTCATAGCGACTTCAGATAAGAGCATCATTTTTTTTATAAAAAATCTAAATTTGTTAAATGTTATGTCAAAATGGCGAAATTTTCAAAGACAAAAAAGTTATGAATAAAAATGTCCAATACCCCTCCCAAACGAGCCGCTTATGACTACAATTAAAAAATCGTATTTATGCCATACGATTGAGCATATTCCACGAAATAAATGTACAGAATGTTATCACTTAAAAGGAAACCGTTTTGAAGATATTTGAATTAAACCGATGTAAGGGCGCCATCTTTAAAGAGCTCTAGCTCCCTTAGCAAGCATTTTTGGATAAGGTGATTTACGTCAAATCGACATAAAATGAGCTCTAGAATTTGCAGTTTTCTTTTGTGAAGTGAGTTTGTGGACACCCTGTATATGTTCGATAGTGCTGTAGTTTTTCCGAAACACAGCCTGTTCCGGTGGTTGGTAGTCGTCTAGTTTGTTTGTTAATCTATTTGTTACAATTTTAGTCAGCAGTTTATAGGGATGAGGTTTATAGGCCGATAGTTATCATTTTTTAATTTATCTCCTTTTTTATATAGTAATATCACGTGTGCGTTTTGCCATGTTTCTGGTATTTTGCCATCTGTAAGACATTTATTGAGGAGTATCTTTATAAATTGTAGTGTAGTACTCCCCCCTGCTTTCATCATTTCGGTCGTAATCCCGTCTTCCCCCGGGGCTCTACCGTTTTTTATTTGAGATAACGCTAATTTTATTTCTTCATTCGTTACTTCGGGTATTTCTTCTGAACCGACATTCGTAATATTTTCAGAGGTGGTATTAGGGGGTTCTGGGTTTCCTTGTTTGTATAATGTGCCATAGAATTCTTCAACAATTTGCTTTATTTTTTGTTTGTCATTCTGGATGTTACCTCCTGAGTCTTTTAGTTGATGTATTCTTGGTCTCTCATTTTTATTAGCTGTTCTAAGAATCTTCATATTTTTATTATTTTCTATTCCCTACCGTTTTCACCATTTTTGTATTATAATCCCTTGCGTCTTGTCTAATTTGTTTCTTTATAGTATTGTTCAGTTCCTTATATTCTGGAGTTTCTTTACTCAGCTTCCTTCGTTTTGTCATAAGTTCTTTTGTTTCTTTTTTTATTCTTGTATTTGTACTTCTAGTTGCGATACATATCTTCTTATTTACTGTATTTATGTCAGTTCTTATTTTCGTTTCTAGTTGGTTAATATCCATTTTTCGAGCGTTTCTTTGTCAAATAATCTTTTATTTAGTTCATGTTGGTATTTTTGTGCGTTCTGTTGTATTATTGCTGTGGTGGGAAAGAGTCTTTTTATTAGTTTTCTTCTTTTTGGTGTTTATTCCTACTTTGGCTCTCAGTAATCTATGATCACTGCCAGTGACGAAATGATTTAGGACCAATACATCTTTCACAATGTGTTTTTGGTTTGTCATTATATAATCTATTTCATTTTTCACTGTTGAATCCGGACTTTTCCACGTCCATCATCTTTCTGCTATCATTAGTTAAATATTGATCCGAGTAATCGCTTTTTCCTCCATATCAACAAAAGCCATTTTTATTTTCTCTCAATAACAATAGTTAATCACACAATATAGCAGTAGTAAAAAAAACAAGAGAAAATCATTTCATTAGAGCTTCGAAATAAACAACAAACTTCTAGACTGCATCATAATAAACTGTCGAGTAAACATACAAAAAATCGTAAAAAATTTAATTTAACAATGAGAAATTTAATTTGCGACGAGACCAAAACAACGTATTTTTGCATCGTGGGATTTTTGTTATACCTGTTTTGTTCAGACGATATTTCTCCATAAAAAATTAAATCCTATTAGTAACGTGTTTACCCTTTCAAAAACAAAAAATAGCCCGTTTAAATCGTTATTCCACGTTTGTTTGTCAAACAAGCAAGTCCCGTTTAGTTCGACGGCCTCAAACTATCATAGAAATGCAGAACAACGATTTATTTTGCGTTGTAGTACCAACCCATTAATCTGGCTGCCTTTTATAATACATGGCAAGAGCGGCCTGCAGAATACTGATAAGTCCTGAAAAATCTAGCTTCGTAATTTAATTTAAAATCAATTCATTCGAGTTTAGAAAAGCGACGGCGAAAATAAATTTGTCGGGCGCATCGTTTCGTTGAAAAAGTGCCAAATGCGCCAGATGGCTTCAATTTATTCTTTTAATCCCCTGATCCGCCGAATAAGACAAAGCGTCATATTCTGCCAAACTTACCAAAACCTTTAATGCCTAAATTCATATTCCGTTATGGTAGCAAAGAAAAAAATATATATTGAAAATTTTTCTGTGCTTATACACGCAGCATGAAAATTACTCTTATTTCATTTTGAATTCATCTAAAATTTTTGGAAAATTTATTGGGTTGTTCGTATTCCATAATATTCCCTATACCAAAACGACAAACATAAAACTTACGCTTTGATACGTACCTCAAAACAAACATTATAAACAAATTAATTTACATATAAGCAATATCTGCATGTTTTTTTTTCAGTTTTGACTTAAATAAATCAAATCAAAATGATAATTCTCAAATATTTATCTTAATCATTCTTTAACTTTTACACAAACTTCTGACTAATTTTGCAAAAAAGTTTGTACAAGCGTTTGATTTTCCAAAGTATCAGTTACTTAAATGTCTTTACATTTTACAGAATTCAAAAGCAAAACCTTTGTTGAGCTTTTAAGGTTTTCCGGGAGTTCTTACTTATGCCCGTACTTATAGTTTGGTTGGCCACACCCTACCTTGAGACGTGCTTGAGGTGCACTTCGCCGGTTGGCCGTTTGACGTTTACGCTCTCTTGGCTAAGCAGTTCTCAAGTACGAGACTAAGTTTCGTCTATAAGTACGGGCATTAGTGTTTTAAAGTGTAGGGAAGCTAGGTAGCTCAATTGTAAGAGGGCTAGGCTTGCATGTTGCAAGTTCCGGGTTCAAATCCTTACGTTGGTGGATATTTTTTCTCAGGCCTCTGGGATCGGTACTAGCCCTGCTGAGACCATTCACAGTTGGGCTTAATTAACTGTGCTCTACTCGGAAGAATGGTCTATGAGATAGAGTAACAAGACCACTACACACATGATACAGCCATCTGACTTGAAGTAATGCCTAAAGGCGGTTCCGAGCAGATTGGCTATACACGCATATGACACACCCCAAAAAAAAAAGGAAAAAGTGTTTCAAAGTGTATCTGCCTGCTTAATGAAAGCAAGATCAGCACCTTCTTTCAACCGTTAAAACAGTACACAGTATTGCCTCTAGTTAGACGAATTCAAGTAAATAATTAGTTTTCCCTCCCCTGCTATGGAACCTTATGATGGACGAACTCCTACACGAGCTCAGCAGCAAAGGTTTTTCTCCCTTAGGATACGCCGACGATCTCGTCATAGTAGTAGAAGGGAGATTTGCCAACATAGTCAGGGAGCATATGCAACAGGCTCTGAATGTTGTATCTAGGTGGGCTGAAAGTCAGTCCCGAAAAAAACACCATACTACATTTTACAAGAAGGAAAAACCTATAGGATCGGAGACCTCTATTTCTTTATGGCAAAGAAACCGTTCTGTCGGTGGAGGTAAAGTATCTGGGAATCATACTGGATTCCAAACTAACCTGGAACCATCATATTGGCAAAATTATCAGAAAAGCGGAAACTACGCTAGCGATAGTTAGACGAACGTACGATAAATCTTGGAGTCTTAAACCAGGAACGGTGCATTGGCCATACACCAGAGTGGTCAGACCAGCTATTATGTACGCGGCTTTGGTGTGGTGGCCTAAAGTCAAGCAAGAATCCACCAAACTAAGACTAAGCAAGGTACAAAGGCAAGTATATGCAGGATAAACTGCACTCACGCAACGTCCTTACTTCACGAAAGTCAAGCGGGAAATTAATTATTAAAGTTCACTTCCAAAAAGCTATAACTGATCACATAATTGGTGGTATCTACGTAACCTTTCATTCATTATCTGAGAAAACAGCGCACTATTCAATTTTCAACTAAATGAAAATCCTTGCCTGCTTTGGTTTATAAAAATCACATGCCTTATACAAATAAAAATATAAAAACATGGCCAACCCGCATCCAAACTATCTTGAATTTATTATAAATTACGGAGCTATCTAACGTCGGAACAAAATCACAAATACACCCCTATATCTATTTTTAATAGCTTTAGAAGAGAGGATCAGAAATAAAAGCGATTGTATCCTCATTACAAGTGTATTTAGAAACCGATTCGTGTTAAAACCAACAAATTAAGAGATTTAATTCAAAGCGACTTTAAAACGGATTAACAGAAATCGAACTGCCGATAAAAATACAGCAAAATAGAATCGAATACAAAACCACACCAAGTACACAGGAAATAACTTACAACAAAATAATCACTAGAGATTTATATTTTCAGTTATATAAATGCAAATAAACTTCACCTCTCTATCACTAGGAGTATCGATTTTATAACACATCGGAAATTGAATAGAGCATTGCATGTATTATTCATAATATTACGGATTAATCTAAAACCCTCTGTTGTTATCTACAAAATAACGGATAACTTTAATACTTGATAATCTGTTTTAATGCTAATTTATGACAGGGTAGAAAGTTGGAGCCAAGTTACTCCCAGCGTTACCTACGGTTCGAAGAAACCCGTATGAATCTTTAATTATAAGTAAATTGGACAACTGATAAGTAATCAAACAGAGGGATTATCAACATCTTAGTTGAAAAAAGTTGTTCTTTCTCATTAACGTCATTCAGGTTACAAAGTGAATACAGAAAGTAACTTAATAAAAGAAAAACACGGTGGCGTTTAGGTTGGGTCATGGAAAACAAAAATGATGTGTACTGCAACCTGTAGAATCTACAATAATATCCGCTTATAATTTTCAGGATAGGTTTGCGGTTGACACATAGTACTTGGATTTAGTTCATTTTTTATATTCGGACCTAAAAGTAGTTCAGTCAGGCAACTGATCTATAAAGCCGATTATTTATTGAACACAGCAAGTGCAAGCGCAAGCCCAAGTAACTAAACGGCATTTTTGTGTTTAATCTCAATAGAGGTCAAGTGATAAAATACGTAATTTTTAATGACGCTGATTTAACCTTAAACCAATTTTTTTAAGAAATTGCATATTTTATTTCAGTTTAGATAATAACACAACAGTAACAACTAAATCGTTAAACTGGAAAATAGGTAGACAATAACAAGTAATCATTGGAATTGGAAATTATAGTGTGTAGTTATTATTGCAGTAGGTAACAAAAATGAAACCAAATAAAAACCAAAGAAGCTGCTCAAAATTACCACCATTTTCCTGAAGACACTAATTAATTTGTTTTTTCACACTGTTAACGATAGAGTTATATTGGCACATTTTTGGGTAATTCGGTTTTGCAATTCCTGGATTGAACTGATATATGACTCCAGGTATAATTTCGTTCCCAATACGTGAATTTAAATCTACCATAACAAACAGCTTTTCGTTGGAAGGAACCCCGCCAAGAACTTCTTGGAGTTGATTGAAGAATAATATTCTTTCTTCTTGGGGTTTATTAACATCTCACGCGTAACAGCTTAGGACATGAATGGTACCACCATTCATATCCTAAGCTGTTACGCGCAATGGTACTGGTGTTAAACTTTAGTGTAATCTGCAGCAGTCTCTCATTTATGTACTTAATATTATAGATATTATCTTCAAACTTCTCGAGTAGCAGTACCGCTACACCAGCCTTTGCTCGCTCATCCTTGTCTTTCCCACTATATATAAATAAGTAATTCTGATGCTTAATAGTTCCTTTCTCCTTCTTTTTTGTTTCCGACAAACAACATACGTCGATACAGTGTGTGTTCATCTCTATAATAACGTCTTGGTCTTTTCGATTCCATGATGAAATATTACAGCAACCAAATCTCATTATAGTCGCATACCATTTTTTCTTCATCCTTTTTCTCACCGGGTAGTTATTCCGTATAATCCGTCCATGTTCCGAGGCCAACATATTACTATAAGCTTGAAAAGGAAAGCATACATGGAATAGTGAAATAACCAGACACCGCAAAAATATAAACAAATAAGAAACAGAGTAAATAACGAAATCTCAGCATTAAAGAAGGAGTAGTGGGCGAAGTTCTCTAGAGATATGGGGCATGACATGTATGGTAGCCAAAAAAGAATATGAAACATGTTTCGGGATAGGAGGAAACCGGTAAACGAATATATAGAATCAAAGACTATCCCAAAAGAGGAGTGGGTGGTGAGACATTTTAAACAATTATCTGAGACAACAGTCACACTCGGGGAAAACCTAGAGGACAACCCAGAAACTGATGTTGACGATGCCAGTATCACACTATATGATGCCAAAAAAAATATCAAAATTAAAAAACAAGAAATCACCAGGCATAGACCTTACTGCCAATGAGATGATAAAATATGGGGGCGATGATCTGGCTAATCAATTAACGATACTGTTTATAAAAATCATGCAAGCTGGAACCATACCCGATGAATGGCGTACAAGTACTACCATTCCAATTTTTAGAAAGGGATCTAAACAGAACCCTATCAATTATAGGGGAATATCACTGTTGAGCTACGTTTTGAAGCTGTTTACCGGGATACTATCGACGATAATTTCCAGACAAACAGATATAAACGATGAACAACAAGGTTTTAGACAGAATAGATTCACTGTAGGCGCGGTATTCATAATGAAGAAATTAGTGGAGAAAGCCATAGAATACAACAAACCGCTCTTCCTCTGTTTCGTTGATTTTGCATCAGCATTTGACAGAGTCTGACTAATGGATGTAGTAAAGGTATTACTGGACAGAGAAATTAGCACATTATTAGCATCATCAAATAACAGGAACAACAGAACGAAGATAAGAGTACAAAAGACAACAGAAGAACTACCTGTCTCTATAGGCATTAGACAAGGGGACAGCCTGAGTCCAACGCTGTGTAATATAATAATGGACCAAATAATAACCAGCGTGAGGGGAACAAATATTGGGTACAGAATCGGGAACGACAGAATACAAATAATATGTTATGTGGATGATGTGGTTTTGATGGCTGAAAACGAAGACGGCCTACAACGTATATTATTTAGACTAAAATCGACGCAGTCTCTAGTAGGCTCAAAGGACATGATTAGATGCAAATTAGCAATAGATGACATCACTATCGACCAAGTCACAAACTTATCAGAATTATCTAGGCGCTATTATATCCAACGACAGAAATATAAATAGCTAAGTTGTCACGTGCCTAAACGCACACTACGACATTGAATTGGGGATGTCAAATCGGGGATGCACGCGGCTAAGCTGCAGTGAAGAAGGGGTGATTCGTATCGCTAAAATAGTACTTAATAACACTAGTAACCCTTCAAAGGGATTATCGTAAACGGTAGATAGGGCGCCACCATGACTAAAATCGCCCAAAGATCTAAAATGAGGAAACCCATCATGGAAGATTACCAAGGGCTCTGAGAAAAGGGGTTGTCGTTATAGCTGCATCCTGCGCAAGATGTGACTTACCTTGCTACTTAAGAGAGAAATGTATAGTTCACCTCAAATGGCGCTATCGTCCTTTCCAATTGCGTCTTGGCTAAATGAAGCGGGCAGGCCTTATATGCAATATTAATTCAGCGGGCCTTGGCAAAAATGGCCATTATGCAAATTTTTGCCACTGCTTGCTCGTGGCGCTAGTTATCCATCTTTGACAGCTGTCATCTGGCTTTAATTTTTGGCGGTTTATGACATACACGGGTTATTGGATGTTTAATATTTAATCCAGAAAGTGTATTACAATATAAATTTCAATTTTAGACAGGTTTCCAGCACGTTATGAGACTGTAAAAACTTAAATAAATAAAAGTGTAAGAAGGGTGCAGATACTTACTACTTTTCCTCGGTACGAACCACTGTGATACTACTTTATCCACAAAGAGTATGTATTTGACTTTGTTACTTAAAAACTCATGATAGGTTACACCCGGACTTGAATTATGGCAAGGAGGGATGCAACAAGACATTTTTAGAAAGTAATTTTTGTTGAATAACCAAAGGAATAACCAACAATTAACAAGTTTAAATTAGAAATACAGCTGTCAGTGAAAGGATAATTAGCGCAGCGGACAAAATTTGAACTAGTCGATTAACTGTCAAATAGCCTATTCGGCAGGCTTTATAAACCCCGTTTTGTATCAACGCAGGCGACGGTTACTAGTAACATCAAGGCCCGCTGAATTAATATTGCATATAAGGCCTGCCCACTTCATTTAGCCAAGACGCAATTAGCAAGGACGCAGGCGCCATTTGAGGTGAACTATACATTTTTTATATACAGTATGTCCCCGGATTGAGTTTACAATAGGTATGATTGAACAAAAATTTTCGAATTGGAATTTCATATTTTGGGATTCCGCCCTGCTTGGCCTGAAACTTATTTTTAGTTTACTTTCGATTTTTTAAAATCAAGTAGGCCTTTACAGTTGAGCAATAACTCTTTTCGTTTCAGGTAAAGTACCTTTTCCGTTCACAGTACGCCAAAGTGTTACTAAGAAAAGTTGTTTAGAATGAAAAGTTATGGCGGCGTACAAATTTTCAGAACGATCGGCCTTCTTTGATAAAATTCATTATTTGTCAATTTCGTTTCAGGTAAAGTACTGTTTCCATTCACAGTACGTCAATATTTTACTAAGAAAAGTTGTTCAGAATAAAAAGTTATGGAGTTATGCAAATTTTCAGAATGATCGGCCTACTTTGATAAAATCCAGTATTGGTCAGTTTTATCAAAGTAGGCCGATCATTCTGAAAATTTGCACAACTCCATAACTTTTTATTCTGAACAACTTTTCTTAGTAAAATATTGGCGTACTGTGAATGGAAATAGTACTTTACCTGAAACGAAATTGACAAATAATGAATTTTATCAAAGTAGGCCGATCGTTCTGAAAATTTGTACACCGCCATAACTTTTCATTCTGAACAACTTTTCTTAGTAACACTTTGGCGTACTGTGAACGGAAAAGATACTTTACCTGAAACGAAAAGAGTTATTGCTCAACTGTAAAGGCCTACTTGATTTTAAAAAATCGAAAGTAAACTAAAAATAAGTTTCAGACCAAGCAGGGCGGAATCCCAAAATATGAAATTCCAATTCGAAAATTTTTGGTCAATCATACCTATTGTAAACTCAATCCGGGGACATACTGTATATATACGCGAGATTCTACGGCGGTCGCCGCTTTTCGCTTCCTAGACGCCACGATTTGCGATCTGTCCAATCATTATCTTGTAGATTTCTTGATCGCATTGCTTCCTGTACTCGTTGTTTCCATTTTGTGCGTGGCCTTCCTCTTTTTTGTCTTTCCCATGGAACCCAATTGTATAGCCTAATTGGCCATCTTGTATTTGGCACTCTGCGTAAGTGCCCGTACCATAGCAACTGTTTCTTTTCGACTGTATCTACGATTGAATCTTCTACTTCCATCCTTTCTAGTATTTCCTCATTTCTAATTCTATCCAATCTAGAAACTCGGCAACTTCTTCTGTAAAAGTCCATTTCTAGAGCTCTCATTCTTCTTTCTAGTGTTTTGTTCATTACCCATACTTCTGATCCGTATGTGCTTACACTTGCTGTAATGGTTTTAAATATGGTTTTTTTTGTTTCTTTCGTAATTTCATTACTCCACAAGACCGGGTTTAATAGTTGAATCGTTTTTCTTCCTTGTCCAATCTTATTTAATATGTCTTTGTCTCTAACTCCGTCTTTAGTGATCGTTATGCCAAGATATTTGTATTCTGTACAGTACTTCACGATTCCTTTATCTGTTACTATATCGTCACCCTCTTTTTCAATGACGATATACTTAGTCTTATCTACACACATCACAAAAGTCTAGGGATATATTTTTTTTTATGCAAAACTGTCAAGTATTTTGATTTTTTTTAGGTGGTCTGCATATAATAAATTAACACAATACTTTTACAACATTCTAAATTAGAAATTTAATTTAAAACAAAAGAAGACAAGTTGAAAAAGCTTTAATGAAACTTATTAGCAAAAAGTTGATTTTATACAATCATAAGAAATTGAAGTGGCAGCACTTAAAGTATTCATTAATTAAATTTAGTAGAGAGTATTTCCTCCTCTTTGGTTCAAAACGGCTCTGCATCTTCTACTCATTGATAAAATTAAATTATCTATTGCATCTTGCGGTAACTGTTGCCAGTGTCTTACAAGGGTATCACGAAGCTGAATCCGAGTATGAATTTCATCCAACTCACTTTCAATGCTTCTTCCCAACATGTCCCACACGTGCTCAATAACGTTTAAGTCTGGGGACTGCGCAGGCCATGGTAAAACAGAAATGTTTTCATCTTCAAGCCACTCGGTAACAGTACCTGCAACGTGTGGGGTGGCATTATCATGCATTAGAATGAACTCAGGTCCAACAGCACCTGCGAATGGAAGCACTATAGGCCGCAGTACCCTATTTAGATACCCATCGGCATTTAAAAACCTCTCAAGAAAACAGAGATCTGTTTTTCCGCCAATGCAGATACCACCCCACATCATTACGGTACCTCCTTTATAAGAATGGACATCTTGAACACATCTGAGCCTTTCCAAGTTACCAGGTCGTCTCCACACTCTAACTCTTCGGCTGTCAGGGTGTATTCCAAAACGAGATTCATCTGTGAACAAAACCCTAGACCATTGCTCTTCTGTCCACAGAATATGCTCTTCAGCCCATTCTACTCTACGTGCTCGATTACCATGTCGAATTGGTGGGGCTCTTATTGGACGTCGGGCGTGGAGATTAGCTTCATGCAATCGATTTCTGATTGTTTGAGAACATACAGTTACATTATGAGTAGTCTGAAGCTGTGAAAGCAATTGTTTAGCCGTAATTATTGGTCGTCGTCTAGCTTCCAATGTTAAGTAGCGATCTTGAACTGCGGTAGTAATGCGTCCACGACCTGGATGTTGTTCGCTAGGATCTCCGGATGTCCTATATCTACGCCACAGTCTGCTGATAACACTTTGAGAGGTGTTTAAAGCTGCTGCAACGTCAACTTGTCTTCGACCAGCTTCTAGCATACCTACAGCTCTGTTCATTTCAGCTAAACTTAAATGTTGTCGTTGTTGATTACCTTCCATAATAACAGCACCAATAAAACTTAAATCACCCCAATATAAACGTAAATTAACTGTAAATGATGATTAAATTATTCCCTAACAACACTGAAATTGCTTTACTTTTAGTTGAATTGACAATTAAGCATTTGCATTTGTTTGTTTATTATTGAAACAATTGCTATCGCTAGCCCAAAGACTAGCACTAGCATACTTGATCAATGGTAGAGATATTTAATAACAAAATTGATTTATATCGATAAAAAAATATATATCCCTAGACTTTTGTGATGTGTGTATATTTATTGTCAAACCCCATTTTTCATATTCGTCAGTTAGTTTTCTTAACATATATTGTATGTCTTCGTCATCTCCTGCTGTTATAACCTGATCGTCCGCAAATAATAGTGTGAACAAGTAATTGTCATTTATTGGAATTCCCATATTCGTACATTTTCTCTTCCAGTTATGCAGAACTTTATTAAGATATATCTTAAATAGTGTGGGAGATAACGAACATCCTTGTCGGAGACCTTTCGTACATCGAAATTGTTGCGATAGTGAGTTACCTACTTTTACTTTACTGGTGTTATTTTGGTACATTTTTTTAATGGCATTTACATATATGGGATGTATTTCACTTATCTCCAAGATTTCTAGTAGCTTTTTAATCGGGGCACTGTCGTATGCTTTCTTCAGATCTATATATATTATGTGCGCCTCTCTATTGTGCATTAATTGAGCTAGACAGAATGTATTGTCGATACACGAGCGTCCAGACCGAAACCCACTTTGTTCTTCTGTTTCATGTATTTCTTCTTCTAATCGTTTCTTCAGTATTCGTCCGTACAGTCGCCCGATAGAGCATGTCACACTAATCCCCCTATAATTGTCACAACCTATTTTTTTTCATTTTTTAAATATAGGTATGATATGTGCTTCCTTCCATTCTGCTGGAATATCGTCTCCTTTTAAACATTTATTAAAAAGTTCACTTGTCAATTCTAGAGCTTGTATAGGGGCATATTTTAACAGTTCTATAGGACAGCCTCCAGGACCAGGTGATCGTCTGTTTTTCATACCCTTCAGGACTGCTTGGATCTCTTCAGCTGTTATTTCTGTGATATTATGTTGATTTGCTTCTACTCTACTACTCTTGTAATTTATGTCTTTAAATTCATTTCTGCTTTCATTAAATAGTTGCTCGTAATATTGTTTCCATTTTCCTGTAGTTATTAGTTGTAGTTTGCTGCTTTAATTTTTTCTCAGTGCCTTTATCATTCTCCAGGACTCTCTTGATCTTGTGCTACCCATTGGTGAATTTATTTCTCTGCATTTGTTCTGCCACATTGTGTTTTTTAGTTTCGCTACTTCTCTTTTTACTTCTCTGTTACACCTCATGTTGTTTTTCTGTCCTCAGGATCTTGGGTTGACAGCCATTTTCCGTAAAGCTGTTTCTTTTCTTGTACCAGACTTTGTACCTCAGTGTTCCACCATCCCTAGTTGTTATTGTAAGTTTCTTTGGTTTTTTTCCCTAAGGCTTCTTTCGCAGCTCTGAAAAGCACTGACTTGAGTTCTTCGTATAATTGTTCTGTTGATCCATCCGTTTCATTATTTACATAGTTAGCTAGTCGTAATTTGTATAAGAATTTAATCGATTCATCTTGTAATTTTTCTATGTTGAATTTTTCTTCTCGGATCTTTTCTTCTGTGGTCTCCATGCTTTTTGTCTGTCTATTTGTATTTTTTATAATTTTAAAATATACTTTGGCTTTTACCATAAAGTGGTCCGTGCCACATTCCGCTCCTCTTTGTACTCGAACGTCCATTACTTTGGTATTCGTTTGTTGTTTTACGATAATATAGTCTATGATGGATTCTAACTGGCGTGTAGGTTGTTTCCAGGTTATTTGATTAATCCTTTTATGTTTGTAAAACCCGTTTGTTATTTTTAATGAAAATTGTTCGCATAGTGCAATGCTCCTATTTCCATTATCGTTAATTACATCCTCTCCGAACCTTCCCACTATCTTGTCATCCTTCTTTTATCCTACTCTACCATTTAAATCTCCCATAATAAATATTTCACTGCGTTCGTTTATCTCACTGATCACCGTACATAACTGTTCTTCAAAGTCATCTTTTATGTTTTGAGTCGCATCATTTGTTGGGGCGTATATTCCTACTACTGTGATATCTTGGGCAAATACTTTTAAATTGACTAAAATTATTCTTTCGTTTACTTCTTTCCAGTTCTTTATATATCGTTTGAGTTTTTTATGTATTACTATCGAAACACCACATTTGGCCCTTTTATTCTTATCCACACCACTGTAGATGTGTATACGTATAGTTTCCCTGCTCTTCTGTTCCCTTGCCTTTCTTTTTTGTTTCGCTTAGTACACCGATATCTATGTTAAATGCATCTAGTTCTTTAAAAACTTCCTCGTATTTCGTTGCTATGCCCTGAACGTTCAATGTTCCTAAATTCAGTATCCGTTTCCGTTTGCCGATTCTGTTTTGGCTTGATCCGTCCGGGTTTTTCCGAGGCAAATGTCTAAGATTTTTTGTATTTTTGTGTTTTTACGGAATCGAGTTACAGGCCCAACACGCAACCCCCATATACTTGGAGGACCAGTAGTCAGTTTAACTGACCAGAATTGGATTGATTTCGAAGTCCACCTCCTAAGCAACTGCCAACCAAGGCTAACGGATTTGCTTATCCAGATTGGGTTCTTCCGCACTCAAGACCATTGAGACTAATTTGACTTCTTCTGCTCTGGAGTCCGTTGACCGGATTTTACCTGCAACCCTAGGTAGGGGCCCTTACTGGGTACTATCAGCCGGAGCCAGCTGAACCCAGGTTTTTTAATGAGGTGTTTACTCCTCCCCCTCACCCTTTTTCAACCTGGCTTGGGACAGGCTTCGGCGGGTTTACAT
This sequence comes from Melanotus villosus, assembly GCA_963082815.1. Taxonomy (NCBI): domain Eukaryota; kingdom Metazoa; phylum Arthropoda; class Insecta; order Coleoptera; family Elateridae; genus Melanotus; species Melanotus villosus. The sequence continues at coordinate 95,805,776 of OY720419.1, read as the reverse complement.
TTTTTAAGGGAGAAATGTATAGTTCACCTCAAATGGCGCCTGCGTCCTTGCTAATTTCGTCTTGGCTAAATGAAGTGGGCAGGCCTTATATGCAATATTAATTCAGCGGGTCTTGACCTTGGTAACATAATGTTGGTGCAATTCGTCACAAATGGTGGCGCCACTTGTAATTGTTTTGATTACAAGTGTCAAGTGTGAATACATGCAGACAGTTTAAAAGGTAAAATTACTTCAAAAGCGTGTTGTACGCTTCGAAAATTATTTTCGAACGATATTTCTTTTGTGTAGAAAGATCTTTTCTGTGCACACGTCTACACAAGTTGTTGACAGTTAAGTAAGTATTTTTAAATGTTCTGTCGTTTTCATTGATTAACATGCAAAATAGTTATACAGCGCTTGAAGAAAAAATAGTATATGTCACTCGGAGCAGAAAGCTCTTTCTTGTGCTTCGCCCAGACGGCTTGGCCTCGGCCGCAATCTTCTGAACTGAACTGAAAGTGCGCTTTCTATCCCTAGTGACTATTACAAAACAAATGCAAATAAAACTGGTTCGCCTCAAAAAAATATCAACTTAGTACCTATTAAATTAAATTTTCATATAATCAGAAGCGATAGGTACTATGGAAAATGGAAATTACGAATCAAGCCTCAAGAAGTAATTAACCAACTCACCAATCTAAAACCGTATGTCTAAAAGCACCTTGGGAGTTTATAAACAGTCAGAGAAATTTTAATGGCGGCCATATTAATACAAAAGCTGAAAACTGTTACTTCCTATCCAGGGTTTCGGCAGAGTCATAACTTCAAATACCATAAAACGGATGGAAGGTCCCTTTCATAACCAACTCATGCAGAGTTCAAATGTCGTTAGAGACGTAGAAAATTTCCACGCATCGTCGAGATTTGATTCCTATAAGTTAAGTTTAAAGTCAAACGACCATTACGTTTTGTAAAACTTGTATTCATGGCAAACATGGATAGAAATAAGTCCAGGAATTTTGATGAATTCCAAGAATTCCACGTTCTGTGTCAGTGTTAAAAGAACGTCTTCCGGGTTGGGACCGTGTCATTGTTGAGGCAGAAGAACTCGACGTTTCGCCTGCTTTTTTAAGGGGTTTCTTCAGGAGGAAAAGAGGGCACTAAAAGAACACGGTAACTCAACGTGCCAACCACGCCAGAGGCGAAATTCTTTTAGCAAAACTAAGAAGGGAACTGTAAGTCAACCTGTAAATCAAGCCAGAGGCTGAAGAAGCCCTGAAGAAGCCCTTTTAAAAAGCGGGCTAAACGTTGAGTTCTTCTATCTCAACAATGACACGATCCCAACCCGGAAGACGTTCTTTTAACCAGGAATTTTCTATTATTTTCCAAGAATGATTGACAGCATTTTTCAGACAGTTGTTTTAATTCCCTAGAATCTTTATTTTTTATCACTGATAGAATTTCCAAAGTCCAAAGTTATATCCAAATCATTACCAGCCGAACTTAAAAAAATGAATACTAAAGTGAAAGTGAAATGTCGCTATAAATTCACAAAAATCCGGCGAAAGGGGTGAATCACAGAAGAAAAAAATGGGTAGTATTTATAGTTGTAATAAACACACTCAGCGGCATAGAAGTAAAGGGTAAAGGTGTCGACACTAACGAAAGGGGGCATGACCGGCAACATAGAGGGTTAAGGCCTGCTAAGTTACTCTTCATACGTCGGTTGTCTCGCACACTATATGTACGGTGTGAAGTGGTAAGCACAAGCACCACACCTTTGGCAACCGCCTACCTTCCCTACTCCACTGACTGTGTTTTGGTTTCCAATTATTTTCAGAGACAGGGCAGGCCACCCGCTGAGCATCCGATTCGGATTTGACCCTAAGAGCGTCCGCGCTGTAGTCAAATGGCTTAACCACACGGCCACTCCAGCGATGGCATAGAAGTCGCCCCACGAATTATGTGATGCAGGCAGGGGGCCATTCATTTTCATTTAATTTTTTCTAATGTAAAATTAAAAAATTGGGCGAGAAGGGGCACATGTTTAAACTGCTACGCCTTTGAATATAAAAATAAACGTTGCAAACTCATTTTTAGTAAATTTTAATGAATGTTTTTATTGTCAGTACAGACTTATACCACGAAAAATTTTATTTACAGCGACAATACGATCTTCCTAACATAGCCTACTGTAATTTGAAACGATTGTAAATACATTATCAATACATATGTCCCACGATTATAAAATAATGCCGTTAAAAGTCATTTAAAAATTTATTTTCCTTATATGGTTTGCATTAGAAAAGCTAAAAGTATTCTTTAAACGCTTACAGGCTTTAGTAGTAGTAGATTAAACTTAGCCGCAATAATTCAGTAGCAAGTTTTGTCAATTACCTATGAAATATTATAAAATTCAATTCGTTGAATTAAAGAAACATACAATTACTACAAACCTGTGATTTACAATATTGACCCCTGTGGGCATCGGTTTCTATAATTGAACATGAAGATACGGTTATCCCTTTAATTGCACTTTCTGTGATTATATTTACATAGATTGTCTTCGATCTAATATAAATGATTTAATTAAAAATTTAAAAGGTTATCTTGAATGCCGTCGAAAATAATCAAATGTTGAGAAGCAGCTGTTTTAAGAACAGCAGATTTTGCTGTGATTTATCTGATCTACTACACACATCACAAAAGTCTAGGGATATATTTTTTTTTATGCAAAACTGTCAAGTATTTTGATTTTTTTTAGGTGGTCTGCATATAATAAATTAACACAATACTTTTACAACATTCTAAATTAGAAATTTAATTTAAAACAAAAGAAGACAAGTTGAAAAAGCTTTAATGAAACTTATTAGCAAAAAGTTGATTTTATACAATCATAAGAAATTGAAGTGGCAGCACTTAAAGTATTCATTAATTAAATTTAGTAGAGAGTATTTCCTCCTCTTTGGTTCAAAACGGCTCTGCATCTTCTAGGCATTGATAAAATTAAATTATCTATTGCATCTTGCGGTAACTGTTGCCAGTGTCTTACAAGGGTATCACGAAGCTGAATCCGAGTATGAATTTCATCCAATTCACTTTCAATGCTTCTTCCCAACATGTCCCACACGTGCTCAATAACGTTTAAGTCTGGGGACTGCGCAGGCCATGGTAAAACAGAAATGTTTTCATCTTCAAGCCACTCGGTAACAGTACCTGCAACGTGTGGGGTGGCATTATCATGCATTAGAATGAACTCAGGTCCAACAGCACCTGCGAATGGAAGCACTATAGGCCGCAGTACCCTATTTAGATACCCATCGGCATTTAAAAACCTCTCAAGAAAACAGAGATCTGTTTTTCCGCCAATGCAGATACCACCCCACATCATTACGGTACCTCCTTTATAAGAATGGACATCTTGAACACATCTGAGCCTTTCCAAGTTACCAGGTCGTCTCCACACTCTAACTCTTCGGCTGTCAGGGTGTATTCCAAAACGAGATTCATCTGTGAACAAAACCCTAGACCATTGCTCTTCTGTCCACAGAATATGCTCTTCAGCCCATTCTACTCTACGTGCTCGATTACCATGTCGAATTGGTGGGGCTCTTATTGGACGTCGGGCGTGGAGATTAGCTTCATGCAATCGATTTCTGATTGTTTGAGAACATACAGTTACATTATGAGTAGTCTGAAGCTGTGAAAGCAATTGTTTAGCCGTAATTATTGGTCGTCGTCTAGCTTCCAATGTTAAGTAGCGATCTTGAACTGCGGTAGTAATGCGTCCACGACCTGGATGTTGTTCGCTAGGATCTCCGGATGTCCTATATCTACGCCACAGTCTGCTGATAACACTTTGAGAGGTGTTTAAAGCTGCTGCAACGTCAACTTGTCTTCGACCAGCTTCTAGCATACCTACAGCTCTGTTCATTTCAGCTAAACTTAAATGTTGTCGTTGTTGATTACCTTCCATAATAACAGCACCAATAAAACTTAAATCACCCCAATATAAACGTAAATTAACTGTAAATGATGATTAAATTATTCCCTAACAACACTGAAATTGCTTTACTTTTAGTTGAATTGACAATTAAGCATTTGCATTTGTTTGTTTATTATTGAAACAATTGCTATCGCTAGCCCAAAGACTAGCACTAGCATACTTGATCAATGGTAGAGATATTTAATAACAAAATTGATTTATATCGATAAAAAAATATATATCCCTAGACTTTTGTGATGTGTGTATATTTCGTTATTTTTATTACTTAGGTCGAATTGCATAAGCATTATTTAGCGGCTTCGTCAAATTAATCTTTCATCAAAGTGGACAAAGTCGAATCAAAATTCAAATAAAATAACACATTAGTAAACAAAAAATGATGATCTTTGTCAACATTGATCATTCGTTAATTTAACAAAAATTTTGTGAAACCGGCCCTTAAGCTTTGAATAAATTTCATTTCTTAACATAAAATTTGCCAAAACATTTCGCTAGTTGAGTGTTACACATTGAAAATTTGAAGTATTTATCAGCTATTTATTTGCCGCTAGGTAAAACAATTTAGAATTTCAAATTTAGGCGCATTACCTGCATGAAAACATTTATATAGCTATTGTTGTTCTACTTCCTGCTAATAAATTTTCCACTTCCCGCTTTTTACCTTCATTGCTGGTACTTTGTTCACTTTTACCCTTAATATACGCATTTCGTGCTTCTCGACAGTTTTTTTTAAGCAACATTTTCTTAAACTACCACCGCCTTTCTGTTAAATAAATCCTGAAGTAAAACTTTTTGTGTTTGACTGTTTTAGTAATAGTTGTGGACACAAAGATTTTACAATTATACTTTCTTACAAAATATTTTCGAATTTTTCCTTTATTAAAATATGATTTTTCCCTTGCAGAAAATTTGCAGAACTTTCGGCCTTAGTAATTTTAACTTAGAACGATGTTTCCAAGGTACATTATTAATATCAAGGTATCATAATATTGTTTACTTGGTGTAAAGTTACTGTTAAGATTTAAATATAGAAAGCTAGGAAATAAAACATGTAATTGAAAACTACAAGGTTTGTTTTAAATAAAATTCCTTTTCCCAAAATTAAAATATTTGTATCGTGAGAGCTTCAATTTTAATTTAATTTGGCGTCACTCGACACCATCCAAGTGGTCACTTGTATATAGGTTGCCTTTGATAAATTGATACATGGGTAATAATGGTAACCCGACTACAACATAACATTGCACTTTGAAATCCAACAACGGGAACTGCTTGTTGCTCTATACGGTTGTGCCATTATTATTCTAAAGTGTTAAGGTAATTTATAACGTGATACGAATAATTAAACAACTACAAATGCGCTTATTAAAATCATCCCGTGGCCCTCCATTCGAACTTTCCATAATTGTCTTTGTCGTCGGTTAGCAAACGGAATTCTATGCGGTCAATTTTCGTACTGGATTAGCTTAATATATTCATAAACACCACAATAACCCGTTATTGCAGCTTTTGCAACGAACCTACCTCTATTATAATATATTAGCTGACCCAAAATGCGTATAAATGGCTCGTTTACTTAAATAATTACTTATTCCAATTTAACTAAATGCATTTTATAGCCCATTCTTTCTTCTTATTATTTAATATGTACGAGAGAAGAATAGCAAGTTTTAAGGCCAAAGTATTACACCGTTGTATATAATGCATTCAAGACTGTTGAAATCGCAGTGGACCATGGTTTTATATATTATGTTGAATGTTGATATTACTTGAAACTTGAACTGCCTCATTGGTCAAACGATTATGGATGGGATATTTGCGAACGCAACTCAATCACACGGTCCTGAAGTCCGAGACAAATAAATCGTTGCCAAATTGGATAAATGGCAAGTTGCCACAGTCAGTGATTAATTCTACTATGGCTTTTTAGCGCTAACACGCGAATGTGAATGTCGATTCGACACTATAAAGTTCATATTCAAGGCGAAATTAATTCAGACCACAGCAACAACAGCACATTAAAAAACATAAAACGAAAAACTATAGCAAGTTTCTGAAAATTAAGAAGAACGGGATAGCCCGTTTTCTTAAAGCAAAAGATTAAAGCTTCCCCAAGACAAAAATATATATCCAAGAAAAAATCAAACAAACAGAAATATTACAAAGGCACAGAAATGGAAGAACCAAAACAAATGAGCGAAATGTTATTAGGTATAGAGCAACTCAACACAAGTCCAACAGCCTCGAGGAGAGATTGTACAGAGAACTGAAAACAACAGTAAAGGTGCTAAAACGAAGAAAGGAACAACGCAGTCATAAAAGGATTAATCACTAACATCTAACATATCGAAAAAAGCAGAGAAGAATTCTTCAACAACAATGAAATGGACTTATAAATATATGCTAAAGAGCTTATAAAATGTCAACAATTACCTACCCAACTCTTACAGAAAGAACGACTTAAGTGCAACAGAAAAGATACTTCCGGCCGAATTAAGAAGAAAGGCAAGGTTACCAAGTGGGGCACCGGAAATTAAACATAGTTGGCCAAGAATACCAGCAGAACAGTAAAAGGGAAAGAGCTAACTTATTGAGAACATCGCCCTAAGCTCAACAAACTAAGAAATAATGATAAACGCAAGAACAATGGGGGTAACGAGTGGCAAAAACATGATATGGAGTATGAGTACTTGGTGTACAGCGGAATAAACCGGAAAATCAAAAATTAACAGAACAAACGAAAAACCAAAACTAAGATTTAGGATAGACCAAGATGAAAATAACAAAGATTACATATCTCACATACACAATATACACATACTCCACCTGCAGAGGACACTAGGTGAATTGAATAGCCTAGTATCTGACGTTACTGGTTCCAAGCCCAGATAAAGGAAAAGTGTTGAGGCGACAGGTCAGTTCCCTATGACCCAAAAACCAATATTTTACTAACAATCCCAAAAAAAAAAAACGGCCACGGAATTGGCGCGGTCTAGGCAGAAGACAAACTAAGCAAAGGAAAACCCTTGTGAAAATTGGAACCTGAAATGTGTCCTGTCCCGCGCTTGTGCCCACACCCCTTAGGTATAAACTCGCATTACCCATTTTCAAATATCTAAAATGTACTGTCCCCTAAACATGCATAAGTCAAATAATTTGGTTAAACTAATTGTCTCACGTATTAATTCACCGACTTACCACTTACTTAAACTGGCTAAAGAATAAATTTAAAAACTTACTTGCATTCCAAAAAAATCAATAAAATGAAATATTTGGAATTTAATGAACGCGAGATCTGAATTTCATTCAACGTATGTTAATTGTTTCCTAGTGTATCGATTTCACAAACTATGATATACCTCAAAAAAATGCTAAAGGGCAACAATTTACGTCCTAAAGAAATTGATGAATACGTAAGGTTAACCATCATGGGAAATAGCCTTCACCCTTCATAGCCTGCTTATTTATGGGATTTTTTTTCCCAGTTATTGTTCAATTCGAATGCAATATTGGTGGTTTTGTAAATAAATAAAATTCATAATTTTCCAGTATTAAACTCACATATGAAATAGGAAACAAGGAACAACTGCCATTTTAGCTACATTGGTAATTACTGTAATTAGAAATAATAATAATAGATTAGAATATGATATTTATAGAAAAGAAACCAACGTTAATGGATTCAATTCGGAAGATTTAAATCACAATATATTATATGTTACCGGCAATGTATAAAATCCGGCAATGTGCGAAATGACTAGATATTCCGCAAACTGACCAATTCACCAGACATTATGCAAAATGACTACAACTTTGGGCGTTCTGCGAATTTACTACGCTATTTTTGGTAATCCGCAAAATGCCTGATGCAATAGTCAATCTGAAGCTTGAACATCTACACGTCTCACATTGTCTAGGTAATTTGAAGATGAACAACAAGACATTTAATCTGTGTGTTAAATTGAAAAAAAAACATTTGCTACATCACCAGAAAAGATTTTATTTCTGCAATAAATGAAAAACACATTCGCTACTAAAAAGAAATGTCGAACAACAAAACATTTTTAAAAAAGTTAAACAAACACTTGTTATTTATTTTTGCAGGGATTAGAAAAGTGGCAACGACTATTGCACAACACTTTATTTTTGGTTTTAACCATCTAAGAGTACGGAAATGTGTGCTAAGTGTGCGATTTGCGATAGCTCGGCCAAGTTCAGGCGCGGAATCGGGTCCGTGCCGCTACTTATCTTCTGTCCAGCTGTAAATCTGGTAAAAACTTAAAACTTTTCCAAACCTATACTGATAAATCAACATGTATAACATAAATTCTGGCTTTCCTGCTAATTTAAACACCTACCACTCGCAGCAAACAACAAATAATAATGATGCTCGCATGTTTCATAACTCACAACCTCAGATGCAATGGCAGTCGCAATACCAGCTGCCGCAGCAAATAATTCAGTGGCAAAATCCCCAACAAACATTCATACCTCAGCCTTATCAGCAGGAAGTACCAGCCCAATATCTAACAAATACTCAACCACAAAATTCGACCTACAGTGAAATGCTTCGAGCTCCGATAATAACAAATACAGGATATGTAAACCCACAATCATTTATTCCAACAATGCCAATGGATTTTTCACTAAACACCACAACTTCGCAAATGCTTATTAATAACAACACTCTCAATGAAGACAGTATGTCGGTCAGAAGTGACCAATCAGAAGTTATAACCTTAAACGACTTCCAAGAAGTCAGATCACGTAATAAGAAAAGGAAAAATACTAATCCACCCTCACAAAAAGCAAAGCAAATAAATTCAGAAATAGCAACCACAAACAAATATGAGGCTCTCGCGCGAATACAAACAAAGAAGCCCAATCAAGTAGCAAGCAAATCAACAAAGAAAATACTCTTCAAGTCCTTCCCTTCATATTACACTACGTAACAGCAATAAACCCATTGTTAAATCTAGTGAATACTCACATCGATAAAAAGAACTACCTCTATCAGATAATACAAGGAAATAAAGTCAAATTACAAACCAAAAGCGTGGAAGATTATAAGAAACTTAGGGATATCCTTGATCAAAATAAAGTAGCTAGACATACATTCATACATACTCACTAGAAGAAGAAAAAACCTTCAGAGTTGTATTAAAACATATGCACCATTCTACAGATGTTAACCTGATTAAGGAAGCATTGAGAAATGCGGGGCACGAAGTGGTAAACATTATGAATGTCATGAACAGAGAAACAAAGCAGAAGAAAAATATCTTCTTCATTGACATCAAACGTAATTTAAATAACAAAGAAATTTTCAAAATTAAGCACATCGAAAATGCGATAGTAGAATTTGAAGAACCTCTAAAGAAAGCACAGATTCCTCAATGCAAGAATTGTCAATGTTATGGCCACACGAGAAACAGATGCACCAGACCAGCTAGGTGCGTCAAATGTGCGGAGCTGCACGACTACCGCACGTGTCCCAAAAATCGTAAAGATGGAAAACCAGCAAAATGCGTGTTATGTGGTGGTGCGCACCCAGCTAATTATAAAGGCTGTAGGGTTTACGTAGACATCCTGAGTAGAAGATTTCCGAATCAAGTTAAAAAAATAGCTATCAACAAACAGCAGCAACCCGCTCAGATAAAAATACAGTCTCAACTGGCACAGAACCAATCTCATCAACCACAACAATCACAATCCTATCAACTACAACAGCCACTTCATCCTCAAATACAAGAGCTAACCAATGAACAAAATAACATACGCATACCTCGAAATTTGGACCAATCAGCTAAATTATCCAGATACCATCCTACAACAAGTACTCAATCGCCATTAACGCAGATAAATGTGAAACCAAAATATTTACGCTCCGCCGACCTACAACCCCCCAAATATAATTATTAATAACAAACCAATTACATGGAACCCCAAAGGCTGGGCTGTACGTTTTCTTCGTATATTCCTAGATCGAAGATTAAGCTGGGGGTTTCACATAAACAAAAAATTGTCCGAGGGCTATGCACGACTGGGTGTGTTATACCCAATAATAAACAAAAAATCTCCCCTAAAAATTAACTGCGGAACTCTACTTTACAAGTCTCCTGCAAAATACAGTATTAAGAATTATAACCAATGCAGACTGGTTTATCAGAAATTCGCAGATTCACCGAGAGACCAACACTACCACAGTTGAGGAATTTCTCGTAAGAACAAGGAAAAAATTCTATTCTAGTATTAATCAATGTGACAGTGCAACTCGCTATAACCTTGAACGAAGACAAATACACACTCGACTTAAACGTAAACTTCCGGTTGATTTAATTGTCAGTGACAGTGAATAATCTAATAGTCCTCAATCTAAACCATTGTGACGTATCTAAATCGAAGTACCCATAATAAATACTACAAGAAGCTTAAGTACTCATAAATCATAACTCCAGTGACTAGTGAATTTACCGCCAATAACTCTATAATGAACTCTGCCATGAATAGCAGAATATGCTGAACTGGCACAACTGGATTATAAAAAGATCTCTGTAAAAAACAAATAAAAACTGGTCACGGGATATCAATAGGCCATAAAAAAGCTCGGCCAGTCAACTGGGTTCGACTAATCTTAGTAGCCCGAATACTGTATATATGGATACAAAACAAAAAGCAAGATACGGAAAAGAAGGAAGAAATACACCACCTCGACACGCACCGAATAGAAGAGGAAAAAGTATAATTCGTCGGATGCTAGGTTATCTAGTTATAGAAGATGGCAGAAATGAAGTTTTAGTTCTGTTGCGAATCATACTCTTGTAAGTAATTCAAGACGATTTACAACAATTAATTTATATCATGAAAAGTCTTTTATATCAACAAAACTGTTATTCTAATGTGACCTTTAGTCTAAAAATCATGAACACCCTATCCATCTTATACTTTGATTAACAATCCAGATCTTTGCATTATATATGACATCGACTAAAAATCCCCATTTTAGATCAAATTTTTAAGAATTTCCTCCTTCGGGAAATATCATATTCTAAGGGTACTTGATTAAATTGGGAGAGCTTTAGCGCGTTTATCCGAGGGTCAGCGGCTCAAGTCACTGTAGAAGTGATATTTTTCTACGTACAGGATTTTCAAACATACCTTAATTCAGTTTCATTAAAGATCCCTAAACATAATGTTTTACCTCTAATTAAATTCGTGATTAAAGTAAACATAAAACGGCACAAGTTTATATTATAATTTTACTGCGTAGGAAAGAAACGCACGGCACTGCCATGGTACCTAATTAATTATTTTCAGTTTGAACATTTAATCAGAATGCAAGTCATGGTTGTAAATATTTTCAGACAGTTGCAAGCTGTTTTTAATAGAACTGTTCTAAAATTGACGTAAATTTGAAAATAGCTTTCGAAAAAGTTGACTTAAATTTCTAATAACTGCCCTTAGCTGTTGATTTACTAGAAACATACGGATAAGTAACAAGAAATTGTGTAAAGTAAAAGTATTTGCCGAAAAAAATAAATTCTCGGGTCACATGAAATCAAATAAAAAGTTCCCCGTTCTTAAAATAAATCGTACGAGAACCGCACCCAAAAGTTTTTCTGATACTTGTATATCCATTTCAGTCTTTTTGCTTGGTCAACAGAAGTTTTTTTGTTCAGACATAAGAAAAAGGTGTTCGGTTTTATTAAATTTTTGCGTAGAACTTCCCTCGATGTTACTAATTTAAAAAGGATGTTTCAGATAAAAAGAAACGATATTGATCATGGGATAAGTCGTTAAAAGGGTGAAAAAAACCTTTAAAATAGATTTGATAAAATCTTCATAAATGCTTTAAAAGCATTTCTTTTCAATCACGTTACGCGGTGTAATCAGCCATTAAAAATGCATGGCGGCCTGTCTGGAAAAGTTGGATAGAGAATGTAATCTCTTAGTAAAATAACCGCTGCTAGTAATCTTATCACTTGAAGTTAATATAATCCTCATTTATCTTTGATGCTTAGTTTTAACATGGAAGTAGATTTTGCGGAGAAATAAATTGCACGAGAATATTTCACCGGACTTCGACTAAATGGGGCGCATTTTCTGCATTAAGCTTGCTGTAGATATGCTGATATGCCAAGGCAAATGATTAAAAATAAAAGAAGGCTTCAAAGTTCATTCATATTTCAAATGACTATTAGTTGTCCGTGATAGTATTAGTTTCAGTGATGACACTACTTCCTTTTACGAATGCTTTTAAAATATTTATCTTTGCTAAAATAATGTACAAGGTCCTTTTATGTTAGTAATACATACATAGGATGAATCGCAATTCAATCTACGTACTTTTAGGATTAATAAGGAGGGGTTTAAAGGCGATGAAGTCCGTAAAAACACTCTAAAAGTGGGAAATCGCTCGTTCATACGTAAACCCAGCTACAGTAATGAATGCCAAAATTCCCAACTGACCTTATTCCACCTGCATTCTACTGTTCTAGATTCGTCTGACTATTATCTGTTTTTAAATTTAATTAAATTGAAAGAACAGGTTAAAAAACAAGTTTTCTTTGAACGCATGCTGTAACGAGTCAAAAGTCAGTATAAAAGAACAAACTGATATAAAAACCTTTTAAACTTCTTCTTTCAAATTTCTTTATTCGACGAGCTCTAGGTTTATGTTTACCACTACTTATGTCAACAATGCAAGTCGACGAGTGTACATCATTTATAAGTTTATGTTATCTACCATTACGCACCTTCGTAAAGGCCTTCCACTATTTCAATGACGTAGCCAAGCTGAGTAAGGGTAGCCAACTTACCAGAGTAAAACTTCTTAACTGCTTTAACAGTACCTAGAGATAAAATTTGGGAAGTATTTCTTAAAATGGGAGTTAATTTTCGGCGAATTTTGGCAATGAAATCTTTTTACAGGAACTGTAGAAACTATGCGAACACAGGAAATAAAACATCTAAAGAATTTTCGAAAAGTAAAGCTGTAAGACATGGCGGAATTCTGAGTCTCTCGTTACTTCTAATATTGATGGAGGAGTTAACACGGAAAGTGGGAACTAAATTGAAGGCAGCCTGCGTTGGTGTTCGGAGGTTGGAGACAACTACAATGAGAGGGATGTAACATGCAGATGACCTGGCGTTATAAGCCCAGCGCCTCCATCAAATGTAACGTAGCCAGTTTTGACCAATATTGTTAAAAATTAATAAAAATAAATTAATTAAATTTAGACAGAACTATTTAACCAACTACGCTAGGTGAGGGTTTGCTTTGCTTTGCAAGAGGTTTTAAATCGAAAGTCTAATTCAACTAACATAACATATATTGTCCGAACTTTGATTTAGTGTTTTACAAATATTATTCAACAAAGTTACAAATAAACACTTAGACAATTGTAGAGATAAGTTACAAACGTTAAAGTTAATAAATGCAACAAAGGATTAACTACAAACTATTAGCAAGTCTTACTATGAAATGAATTACATTTAATTAAATACAGAAAAATAGTCTTACATACAAATCGTAGGAAACACTTAACACTATGTACGAAGGATGCGACCGGACTTCTAAACAACATGGCTGTTTTACGTTTGCACTGACCATAGTTTCCTTCTGTTAAAGTGGTTCCTTATATAGAACCAGATATCCCCACCTTAAACCACGAGCGTGCTAATCTGTATATTTTAAAGAATGTTGATTCTTCATTTTATGCAGATGCACGTATCGTATTTCTTATCATGCAGATGGCTTAGAGCAAAGACCTTGATCCATAAATATCCATGCATAGCTGCACAAGTATCGTGTTTCATCGTGTTTACGTAATGCGACATATCAACCGTGCGTGCAAGCTAGAAGGTCACTTTATCACATAAAGTGTATAACACAGTGCATTTAGGATGTCACTTCATTACAATACATATAGGTTGCAGAAACTACTAAATGAGTGGAAGGGAATATTCAATAATTTAAATATAAATGCAGAAGTCATGGTAATTTCAAGAACAAAAAGGAAAATAACCATCAAGATTGGTGATACACAGGTACAACAGGTGAATGTTTTTAAATATCTAGGGTCAAAAGTTGATTGCAAAGGTAGTTAGAGTACGAAACAAATATCTGTATTAGTAGTGCGACTGAGATGCGATAGGAAATTACTTTTTTGGGAAGAAAAAATATCCTAGGAAACCAAAGTGGGGCTGTTTAAAGCGATAATAACTCCATTACTGACGTATAGTAATGTGTCGTGGGTGTTAAATGAAAGGTTGGAAAACAGATTATAGGTGTTTGAAATGAAAATATTGAGAAAAATCAAGGAGTGTCTCGTAGAGATTGTATAAGAAATTACGAAATTAGAAGACGCTTATTAGTGAAATCGGCAGTGGAAATAGTAACCAGCTCCGGTGGTTCGGTCACTTGGTACGCATACTAGTTGAAAGTGTGTGGGATATGGGTGTGTATGGAAAGAGATCAAGAGAACATGAAATGAGAGTATAGTTAACTCTTTGGCCATTAAATGACGCAGTTGGGAAGAAGCAAAGAATATAGCGTCGGACAGAAAGAGGCGGAGGAAATTTCATGGAGGTGAGGAATGGCCAACGAAATACCATACCTCCACATCATAAATAGGGTGTATGAGGTGACAGGTGAGGATTAAGTACGCTAGCGTTATCTATATTAGTTCCTCTTTGGGCACTTGGCCGCTCTCGTAAAAGAGGTTCCCCGAATCGTCAAAATCAGCCGAAAGGTTTTATAAAAAGAAATAAACATAAGGTAAAAATATGGGTTTTGTTTGATTGATAATCTGCCACTCATATGAATATCAATCCCTACAATCATTTTTAGTATCATTTTGACGTAACTGTGACAATAAAACGAAGAATCCCAGATCGTTGGGACACCCGGTATATACAGAAATAATACAAATGAAATATTTGTTGAATTCGTAATTAAGTATGGATAAAGTAATAAATGTAACATTAAGGAACAACTAGCAACTCTGGTTCTATTTTGAACTATAACCTTAAAGATAGATTTACACCAGAAAATTTTGTCCACAGTATGGCCTATATTGGTCTACAAAGGTAGGGAGTGCATTATATACTAATATACAATTATGAAAAAATATTTTAAAGGAACTATAAGTTATTAATACAAAATATTGAGAATTCGAAATAAATAC
Source organism: Melanotus villosus (assembly GCA_963082815.1). Classification (NCBI taxonomy): domain Eukaryota; kingdom Metazoa; phylum Arthropoda; class Insecta; order Coleoptera; family Elateridae; genus Melanotus; species Melanotus villosus. Next base: position 95,790,602 of record OY720419.1, on the reverse strand, counting down.
TTCGTTTGGTTATTTTCTGATGTACCTAACTTTATTATGAAGCTGAAATTAATGAAATCAATGAATTTTTGTTTCAGCTAAAATTGAAAAGAAAAAGGTATGTTGTTAAATATTAAAAACGAAACAAGTTAGTTGAAAAAAATTAAACCGTTCTTTTCATTATAGTGGAAGTATAAAATCGTTTAAAGGAATCGTAAAAATATATTACATATACCAACCGTGAATATTAAGGTAGCTTCTATATTAAATAGTCCGTCCTTTTGCTGTTATATGTATTCGTTTATGCATAAGTTGTCGTGAAAAATCCATAAGCTGCAAAAATTTACAACTTGTTTTTCGTTAGTTTGCAGCAGCAGTTTATGAATCATAGCACCTGTAATTTTCATCTGTAAAAAATTAATTAAATTCAACATTTTAAAATTGCTATATTAAAAATGCGGGTACGAGTAAAATGATTACATGTCATACGCAGATTATCGCGAATCGTTCCTAACACCTTTAAAACACTGTATAAAATGTATTCGTGGACGACAAGTCTTTCTTTTTTTTATTTTTAAGAAATCGTTTTGTTTTGTACCTCTTCCAGGTATGTCAAACGAGGATTAAATTTATGTCATGTTATACAGGTCGTTAAAATGTGTGAAAATATTAAATTAGTCCTTTACTTTACGTTTCCAGTCTTTCCGAATCGAAATAACAGTTCTTACATATCACATAATTCAAATCTGGTGGTAAGGATTCTTCACAACAGCTGCATGCATTCATTGCAATTACCAAAATTCTACTACACTGTATTTTATAAGTTTATTTTTGTGTTATGTTATTTAACGGTGCGGGAAGATTTACAGTGGCGTACGTCTTTGAAACCGTAACCTAGACCTAGAAGATTACATTTCTTTGGTCACATGATGCTATTCATTTAGAGGAAAGAGTGTATGAAACAGCACGTGTTTTGTAGAAATAAGCGTTTCAACAAACTGTGGAAGTCAAAATGAACCTGTTAAAAGAATTGTGAAAGTTTAGTGAGCAATTATGCCTGATGGATTAGAAAAAAAAAAAAACAAACCAATAATTCTACGATTTAAATTTCCATAATTCACTAAATTTAAGTTTATTTTACTGAGTGCAAAAATATGCACAAAAAAGGAAAATAGACACAAAAATAATACAAGAGATAGTGAAATGAGAAAAGAAAATTATAACAAACCGTAATGTACCTACTTACGCAAAAATTTAAGCTGTATATTAACAAAATGAAGTTGATACACAACGAAAGTTAAAAGTATGAACTGGTTTTTTATAATATTCTGAACTATTAATGGAGCAAATATTATTATACTAACAAACCATGGAACCTGAGGCAATTTTCTTTTGCCAGTATAAGCTTTGTTAATTTCTGCTAAGGCTAACGTGACCATCTGCTGGGAAAACATTAAAAATATTTGAACGAAGAGTTCCTTTTTGTATGATATTTTTTGACCTAGTTGTTTTAGCAGTTCGTCTACAGTGGCTAAATTTTCCAAAATGGTTTTAACTTTCTTAGCAATAAAGAGGAGATTTGTATAACCATTACTACTAGTCGTGAACTTTGTTATATCCCCCTACACTAGGGAAATGTGTTCTCTGCAGTGGTTTCCCGTTGCCTTCTGCAGAGTTTCTGCGTATATTAAGTGTATAGTGTATGTATCTTGTTACTATCTACAGTCAGCCTCTCCGCAGACAGAATCGTTAATTGTAACCAGACGATTAAATGGCTTCACTCGCTCAAGTACCGACCTCGAACAGTGGGGAATTCTATGTAAAAATCATTACCACTGCGTGAGATTCAAACCCAAGACTCCTAGCTAGGAGTCCAGGACACTTACCACTGCGCCAACGAGCTTCTGTCAGTCCCTATGAATATTTTTATTTCTCCACACTGCACAGAACACTTTATGATGCAGTTATCCGCCATTAGACCCTATAAGTTTTATTATTGCCATAGCTAGGCCGTCGTTTCCTGGCGCCTTGTCACTTTTTGCCATTGCGATAACTTTTTCAACCTCCAAAACTTCTGTTTCTTCAATAGTGCTGTCATCTTCCACTTCTATAGATAAATTGCCTGTCTCTTCTCTGTTTTCATCACCAGTTGACCATCTTTATCTCTAATATATTTCGCTGCTTGTTTGTACCTCTTTCTCAGACTTTTTAATACACGGTAGAATGGTTTCTTCTCCTGTCCTCCCCCATTTTCCTTCCGAACCCTTCCTAATTCCGCCTTTTTGCTTTTCCAATAATCCTCTTCACTCTTTTACTTTACTTTTTGCATTCAAGGTAGAGCTAATCGTCTTTTCTTCCAGAACGTGTTTTCCTTGTTTCTTCTACCTGTATTTCCTCCGTCCACCATACTCTTCTCTTTCTATTGTTCAACACCACCGCACTCCCACGTACCTCTTCAGCCGAATTCACGCATATTTCCTTAAAATGTTCCCACAATGTTTCAGTATCATTGGTCTGAAGCTCTTATTTATGTTATTCAATTTTCTCCTTAAATTTCCCTTGAAATCTTTTCCTAATTTCGACATTTTTCAGTTTCTGTGTTTTTATAACAGTTCTCAGTTTCTCCTTTTCTACCTGCACCTCCTTTCTTATTTTATTTTTGAAGATTAACACCAGAAGGATGTGACCACTATCAAGTTCGAAGCCTCTTTTAACTCTGGTATCTTCAAACTCTTTTAGATTCTCAATCAATCCGCATGTAATCAACTATTTACTCCTCATTTTTACTTCTTTTCCACCTAGTTATTTGATGAATTTCTTTGTGCTGGAAGAATCAATTTCCTACGATTAAGTTATTTAGTATAAAAAATTCTTTTCCCATTTGAATTTCTGACTTACTCGCCGAATCTTCCAAGCACGCCTCTGTCTCTTCCTCCCCAATTTCCACTCTACCGTTTAGATCTCCCATTATAAGACTTTTCCCTTCCTACCATCGTACGCCTCCTGTACTTCTACCCAAAATGTATCCTTGCTATCTTTGTTTATCATTTTCTCCATACACCATGCGCAGCTTATTATTGAAAATACGTGATTTTCCATTTTTGTTTCCAAACACATTACTCTATCGGAAATAAATCTCCAGTCGGTAACATTCTTAACATCCTCCTACTTAACTAAACAGGCTCACTCCGAACTGCGCATATTCCTTTTGTTCTACACCACAATCCAGATCTCTCTATCATGTCACAGTAACCCTAACCTTTCGTTTGGTTTCTGAAATAGTAGGTAAGTATACTTAGATTGGTTCTTAAGAATTCTCTTTCCAGCTCTTTCTCCTCATTTTTTAAACCACTAACATTAAGTCCCTATATGCTAAATTTTGTTTTTTCTTTCCTATGTTCAATTTCCAATAAAATTAAAATAACGGTTAATTATTATTATTAGCTGTTATATCAGTTTTCTATTAAGTAAGTCATTAATGTAGGTAATAAATAAGTTTAAATAACTTAATTATAATAATAAGCAATTAAACAATAAAGCAGTTTTGTTATATGAAGCTGGCTTAAAAATGGCATTTCATGGATTTAAGTTTTATGATTCACAGTGTATATGTTATCCATAACCTCTTAGGCCATAATAAAGGGATTAAAATAAAAATTATTTTATTATTTAATTGTTCGAATAATGCATGTTGTTTTAAGGTCAAACTTACTCATTGCCTAAACTGACGATTTAATTAATAGAAATCTGATATTACAGCTGAGAATAATAAATTTTATCTGGTATTACCATGTTTATGGGCAAAATAGTTTTGCTACAGTAACGGCATCTACAATTTTGATTTCCCTTTGGACGCCCTCTTAAATAATCTGGCAATTTCAAAGTGATAAAAACTGACAGCCCGGTGTAGAAGAGTGCAAGGTTATTTAGGTTTTGACTACTCTGAGAAAATACTATTTAACTGCAAAATTCGTATTTGCTAAACGTATTTATAACATCAAAAAATAAATATATTTGACCAACAATACCTAAATATTTAATTTCATTATGCATAGAAATGTGAATAATTTCCATAAATATTAAATTATTAGATAAAGCAACAAAAACCCCAAATCATTCTATACATCAGTATATCGTCAGCAAATTCTCTACATAACAAATATAAGTTATTGAGTGGGTAGCTAACTTATTACCTACTGAATTCATGGTAATATTCAATTTAGCCGCCTTATGTACATCCCAATTTCTGCCCTTTATGTGTATAATAAATCTAATCAACCGTGTCGAATTGTTACTCCTATTAAGGTTTACTTGTGTGATTATTTGATATTTACTCTACCTACTTTAGTGTTATCGCTTGCACGGAGTATCATCGGGTTTCCGTAAAATAAAGAAGTTTCTTTTATGAAAAGCTTTAAATTGTAAAGTGCTTCGGCCAAGCATATAATCAAAAATACTTGAAGTTTTTTTGGTTTGTTTATTTGAATTTACTAGGCAAGAATTTTAAATTTTTAAAGCAGTACAACTTTGTCAAAGTTTTCACGATGTTGCCAGTAACTCACTTTTACGACAGCATCTTTCCATGCATGTTACTATGTTTAACAGTGGGAATAATACCAATTTTTGTAAAAGAAGAAGGAAAACGCCGTGTAATATTCACAAGCAAATACCTGTACGCCGTAAATGTGGCATACACAGCCGTGTTTACTCTTTTGGTTTTGAAAACGTTAAGTGAAACGAAAGACAGTGTTATGTCCAACAATTATTATCAATCTAACAGAATATCTAACATCGGGATAGCGTTCGTATTTGCAGGAGGTATCGTATATGTGTACGTAATGTACATTAATGGTTTCTTAAAAACCGAATCCATCAAGAATACATTGATAAGATTTTCTAAACTTGATGAGAAATTAATGCGATTCGGTCAAGATATGAAGTACGTCAAGACAATCGCTTATCAGATTGTAACACAATCAGCTGCGCTTGCTCTTATTTGTGTAATTACTGCCATGCAAAGAGAAAATATTCAAAGGGAAAAATTTAGGGTATTATCTACCACTACATGGATTGTTTTTATATTTCCTGCAGCTACGGTGAACATCTTCGAAAATCAATTTGCTTACACCATGTTACTGATTAAACAGAGGTTCCATATGATTAACCACCAATTATTAGATATGTCTAACCAAAACATTGATGAATATGCTAGTAACAACCTTCTGGCATTTCCACGTAAGTACTTAAATTTGGTGTTTGATTCTTCTTCTTAGATTTTCCTATTTTACCGCCCCATATGTCGTGCTTATACTGAGGGTGAATTATTAATTATGATTCGATGTACCTTGTACCTTTAAACTTTTATTTTTAACAAGGGAACGAATAGCTTTAGTATGTTGGACGTGATCAAGCCATCAAGACGAGCTTGTTTTCCACCATTTCAACACTTTTCTTCTTTTTGGACTTTTGGCTTTTCTTGTTTAAGATACTCAAAACCAACGAAATCCATATAGGACTTATGTCATGTGCTTTTGTAGGTGTATCCTTTTATTATATACACTTCTGAACAAAATTAACGCACCCCGGCCTTTTTCAAGTGTATTGTTAAATTAGTCACGTTAACACTAATTTTATTTATTTTTTATTTATTGATTTAAGACGCTAGTAACAAGATCAACATACCTATAAAAAAGGAGTTTTTGCATCAGCTGTTTCCACAGTTTCTTTTCTGTTCTCAATTGTCAGAATTTGGTGCTGCACATTGTTCAGATTATTTTGTTGATTTTTCTTAGTAATAGTTTTTGCCTTAGAATATAAAACTAACAGGAATGAGGGTATCGCTTTAGTAGCTATACAAAAAGTGCGACGGAAGTCGCCATTTTAATAATCTATTTGTAGTCATAGTTTTGATACTGACAGCTGACAAATAATAGGTTAGTTGTGCTGTTTGTGGTTTTTCTCCAACAAGGACAAATAAAAATTTAGGAATAACTTTCCATAAGTAAGTATTTACCTTCATTTAATGTAACTACGTTCATTACGAATAATATTTAAGAACAATTCGATGTTATAATTTCAATGTCAGAGAACGGTCACGAGTGAATATCATAGGCGTCACATACGTATTTTATATAGATTAGCACTTTGCAAAATAAACTGTTTTAACCGTCAGGATTATAATATTTTATTTCTTGCAGCTTCTAATTTTTGTTCATTCATACTTTTACTACATTTTTTGTCAGTTTACGTCTTTGAATATTTTATATTCAAAGGTTTACGTATCCCGAATTTATTCTAAAAGGTACGCCACTGACATACCGGAAACATTCAGCCGCCATTTGCATCATCTATCTTGGTCTCACGTATGTTTTGTGTAGCCTCATTCCTGTTAGTTTTATATTCAAAGGTTTTTGCATATTTTTCAAGTTTTTGTTAATTGTTTTTTGGTCTACGAGGTTTCACAATTTAATTTCAGGGCTGCCACAATAAAAAGAAACACAATTCAAGTAACACGAAAAATGTATCATTATCGTGCAAAGTAATCTCCATTTACATTAATAAATTAATACACTTATTGCAACGTTCTAAAAGTTTTTGAAAACAGTCGGAAAAGGCGTCAGAAAGAATTGCTTTCACTTCGGCGGTTACATTTTTTTTTATTGTCTTCAACGTCCTGAAACCGTTTTCCTTTGAGCACAGTTTTCACTTCGGGAAAGAGAAAAAAGTCTGTCGGTGCTAAATCTGGCGAATATGGTGGGTGATTGATTTCAACAACGCCGTGTTCCATGAGAAATGACTTCACAATCAGTGCGGAATAGGCAGACGCATTTCACAGACAATCCTCTTTCCCAAGTCTTCATGTAAAATTTGTCGAATCGTCTATTTATTAATATTAAACTCATCTGCCATCATTCCGAGAGTCAGTCAGCGATCTTTTGCCACAATTTGACTGACCTTTGCGATCGATTCTGCGTTTCGAACGGTTGACAGACACCCGGTTCTAGCGTCATCTTGAACATCCTCACGACCGTCTTTGAAACGTTTAAACCATTCAAACACAGTAGTACGACCTAAGACGTTATAACCGTACACATTTTTTAACATCTCGTATGTTTCTGTCGCAGTTTTTCCAAATTTACAACAAAACTTAATATTAATTCCTTGCTCCATGACAACCGACAGAAACACGATTTGCGACCTAACATCTTGCAAAGTAACTGACAGCTATTCGATGTTTCTATTAGCCAAGCCTTTTTGATAAAAGTGTGAACTAAAACATACTGCTTTAATTTGGCTTAATATCACATATCTTTGGAGCTGCAAGTCAGTCCGGGAATTAAATTGACAAACCTCGTATGTGGAAAGAGCAAATAACTCTGAATATAGGTTAGTCGTGTATTAAATTGTTAGACGACGGTCGTTTTCAGCGTTATATGGCTAGACTTTTACAAGTTCATCATTGTTCAATAAACCATGCATTAAAACGATTTAGAGAGACAGGTTCTTACAAAAGAAGGCAAGGATAGAGTCATTCTCTTAGAACCACAGAACTATAGGTTTTGAGACAGTCTACACTTCGAAATAGGATGGTTACTGGTATTAAACTGCAGCGTCAAGTGTAGCAAATAAGAAACGAAAAATTTCTGCTCGAACAGTAAGAAGGTTAAGAAGCAAAATAAACCAGCAGATACCCCGAGACTGTTCCTCTCTTCTTACCAGATGCGATCGAATTTCCAGGTTAAGATTTGCTCGAGAACACATGGCATGGACTTTGAAACAATGAAAGCAAATTTTATTCTCAGATGAAGCACGAATAAGCCTAAAATCGCCAGATGGACGTGCTGGACACGCTTTGTTCGGTGTACTTTTTCACCACGTGTACCTTTTGGTAATGGCTTGATAATGTTTTGGGGACAAATTTCTTATAAAGCCCATACGGAGTTAATACCAGTACATGAAGCCTCTATAAATGCAGACTGATATGTGGGAAACATTTTTCAAGACCACACATTTCACTTCTCTAATTGGTGAAGAGTTTCAATGATGTAAATCTTCAACAGCTAAAAGAGGGTGTTCTTGAAGAATGAGAGAGCATCTCCCAAGAACAAATACAAAATTTACTTAGAAGAATGCAAAGAAGGATTAAAGCCGTATGAGCAAAAGGTGGTAGTGCACAACATTAATATTACTTTTTTCGTTCTGATTTCACATTTATTTATAAATTATTGAATAAATAGTTACACGTGTAAAAGGTCTCTCACGTACGCATCTCAGGTTCGATTCTCGAGGCGCTTTCCCCGCCGAAATTTAAAGAAGGTTGTGCCTCGGAGGGCACCTTAAACGGACGGTCTCGGTTAATACTAACACTTTTGATAGCCTTTAACCCCGCAACACTGCGGATCGACCTTCTTCGTCTCTTTCGATGAATAAGGTTAGCCTCCTGCTCAAGATACGTGCAAATAGGGCTCACAGAACTCATACTAATGGGTTAATAACAGGCAATTGGCCTAAGCTTCGGTCATAAGCGGAAGAATAAGGCTTAAAAGAAGGCCAAGAACAGAAATCGACTAAGACTTATCTAAAAGGTCAATTGTTGAATTTAAAATTATGATATACTAAAACCAAAACAGTCGTCATAACGGGAAACATGGGATTCTTCAAGACTGACAACATATACCGAATAAAGTCAAATATAACATAGTTAATATGGCAGTTTTAAATTTTCAAACTTTTATTCGCCATAGATGGATAAATCCACAATAAGTATAACAATTAGTCGATATTTTTGTCTGAAATTTCTGAATCAGTGATGATAGATACATCAAGAGAACGTTACACATCATCTTAACTCCATTTTCAGGATTTTTTTGGCAAAAACAGTTTCACCATATTTATCATCTGATTAAAATCATGTAACTTTTTGTTCTGTAAAACTGTAGAGTTCATTAAAAGTGTGTCTGAAAATTAGTTCAGCAATAATGTACCCTTACTACAAGAGCTTTGTAAGGTTTCCTTTTACTTTATAAGATAGTTTTATTACCCTAATCCAGTTATATCCAACCTCTTGTATAATCAGTAAAAAAACAAAATAAATACTCACTAATTTTCAGATGTTTATGGAGGTAAAGCCAGCGAATCTAGGATGTCAGTAATGTTGAAAAAGATCGAAATTCTGATGAAAATGCACGATGAACTTTGTGATATATCAAGCATAGTTAATAAAAATTATACCATACCGGTAATTGTAAACTTGATGTTCCAGTATGGCATCTTACTGTTCTCAATTTTTTATAGTTATTGGATGGTAAGTAAAAACTTGCATTAGTATATATTATAAACAACAAGAAAATATATTCAAGCCATAACGAGTTATTGAGTTTATTTAACATTTGAAAAAGTATAAGCTGGTTGTTTAGATGTAACTCGTAAACAACAAGCAGGATAAAATGCGTCCCTGAAATTATGTGCCAGGTAAAACAGCCATAATATAAATGTTAAATAAACTGTTTAACTTCGCTGTATGCATATTAAAACCACAAGAAAAAAGTATAGCAGGACGGGAGAGGCACCGGGCACCTTTAAAAAAAGAAGGAATTTTTATGAGAAATAACAAAAAAGAATTAAATCTTAAATAAATTGCGCCGCATTTATGCCAAAATGTTATCGAAAATTTTGGTAAAAAGATGCTGGCTTGCCAAAGTAGCAGAGGAGTCACTTGTCTCGTACTGTTCGGTCACATGGAACATGTCTTCTTCGATTTTCAATTATTTGGACGTTTCAAACAATTTAGGTATGTGTTTTATTGAAAAGTTAAATTTTTACCTCAAATTTGAACACCCTTTATAAACTTTCCCAGTAGTATGTAACTCTTGGGTTTGCTTCTGATGTCACTATAATTCCTATACATTCTTTTGCTCTGTTCTTGGCATGTACTCCTACATATCTCATAACATAATGTGATGTGCCACGTTGCAATTCCTATCCTTTTCCGTTCGCCAAGTCATCTTCTTCTATTCCCGTCCATTCCGAGGGTGTTTTTATTCTTTGAAGCGTTCTGTTTTCCGCTTCTTGAATAGCAATCCCGTTTGACCGGTTTTCTACGGTTAAGGCGTCCGGATTTCCTCTCTTAAGTAATATTTATTGCGCAGCTGCGTGCGACAGGGGACCCGAACCACAAGAATCCAAACAACAAAAAAATGGCAGAGGTTGAAACACGCTAAAAAGTGTGAACAAATTGGAATTGCTTGTTAATTGGTGTGTGCGAAACCTAATTTCCTGAAATATTAAAAAGTGCAAATGGAATGGTTAAAATTGTAACAGAGCATTATTTGTTCAATGTCTTTAATTAACTGGGATTTGCGAAATGACGCAAGAATGACCTTTTATTTGTAATTAGCCGTTTGAAGCGGTTTTTAGCAGTTTATCTAAAGCCAAGGGGCCCCAAAGGGAAACAAAATCCAAGGCAACTGTAATTATGAATTCGACGCTGTTAGCTACGTTTTTTGAATGAATCATCTGGCTTATGTTAAATAGGTACCGTTTAATAACAACAGTTAGTTGTTAAGAACTTATACCGAAAATGAAATAATGGTTTATCAAAGATGGAGTGTCCATGCAAGATGGTATACCATGCCACAAATCGAAAATGATCACTGAATATTTAAGACAGAAACAAATTGATCTACTTAAATTGCCCGAAAATAGCCCGGATATGAATGCAATTGAAAATATTTGGTCAATTCTTAAAAACATTATGGGACCAAAGAGTGAATGATAAGAAATTACTTCAGTATGCTGTCAATGTCATTAACAGCATGCCAAGAAGATTTCCAGCTCTAAAGTCTGCCAGTATATAATGGCAGGTTTTCTACAGCTTCATTACCCTTTCCTGCTTCCCAATTTCCAAAATTTTCTATCACACCAGTCTCCATGCTCTAGTCCGCGAGCTACCATGGCTTTCCTGACGTCTTGTTTCCAAGTTCTTGGCGGTCTTCCACCCTTCAGTCTCTCTAAAGGTACCCACTTCCATATTCTTTTGGGCCATCCATTCGGCACATATGACCATACCACATTAACGTTTTTCTTTGAAAGGTGTTTTTCATGTTGTCTTCAACCTTCATTCTTCATTTCTTATTCTCTGCAGCTTAGATAACCCACAACTTCTTCTCCAGAAATCCATCTCTAATGCAGAAAGTTTTTCCTTATTACGTTTATTAAGCTCCCACACGTCAGACCCATACGTGGCAATACTCTCTACGATGGTTTTATATATACATGTCTTTGCCTTTTTGTTGATGCTTTTACTCCATAGAACTGAGTCTAATACATAATTGTCTTTATTAGTTCAAAATAAAACCATTTTCTGCAATATGCTGGATTATGTGGTCCGTTCTGAAGGTCAGTGAAGTACTACATGTGACAATATCTTGCCATTTAACTTCAAAACAGGTAACACCAATTTAATTGAATGTAACCGTAACATTGTTTTACTTTATATTTAAAGGCTAAAAAAACAGCTGTGATTGTTCATAAGTTACTTCTCAGATCATGGCATATCAACATTACTGAAAAGGTTGGTATCGTATCTGCTTCATACCACTTACGAAAGCTTATCTAATTCTATTTTGAAGCTAAATATTTCAAATTTAAACCAATCCAATTAATTTTTTATGGCTTCACATTAAACAAACTATTACGTATGAGTAACACATCTGTTGTTATTACAACTATTTAATTAATTGTACTTTATGAATTACTAGCTGATGATTTTCTCGAAACAACTAATGCATAGAAAAGTAAGCTTTACAATATTTGGAATACTAACTCTCGATGCCACTCTGCTATTTACAGTGAGTATTATTAATTTTCGTAAATAATTTACAGATTCTTTCAATGTTTTTTTAGATGGTAGGAGCTGCTGCCACTTACATGGTAATAATGTTACAGTTTCAACAATCATCGCTTCCGATGACTTGCAAGATGAATACTTTTGCTACTAATAACACTACAAATTAATTGTATATATATATATATATTATCAGATCCACTCTACCATTGCTGGTGTGTGGTTTACAAACTTAAATACACTTTTAACTTTTTACATTATATACAAATTTAACCCAGTCCTTTTTATTTCTTGCCTTCATTTTAGCTTCATCCCATGTACATCCTCTTCTTTGTAGTATTTCTCCAACTATGTTGTCCCACGTCTTTCTCGGTCTCCCCCTCTTCATCTTTTTCTGTGTTTTAGCTTGCCATATTTGTTTAACAGGTCGTGATTGTTCCATCCGCTGTAGGTGACCCCACCAGCCCAATTGTCTTTGTTCTATAAAATCCATTAATGATTCGATTTCTAGTTCTTGTCGTATTTTTTCGTTTCTTATCTTGTCCATCTTGGTAACTCCTCTGACTCTTCTAAGGTACTTCATCTCTACAGCTTGAAGTTTGCTTTTTTGTCTTTCCGTTAAGACCCACGATTCGCATCCGTTTGTTAAAACTGGTCTAAAAATGGTTTTATATATATTTAGCTTTGTCCTTCTTGATACTTCTCTCTTGTTGATGAAACTAGTATTCATTGCATAATATAACTTTAATGTTTTTGTTATTCTATTGTTTATGTCTATATCTTGTTTCCCTGTGTTTTCTATTTCTACTCCGAGATATTGGAAAGATGTCACCTGTTGTATTATTGTACCCTCTATCTGTATATCCATTATTTCTTTTTGGTCTCCTATTTTCATTACTTTTGTCTTTTCTTTGTTCATACTCATTCCATACTCCTTTAAGGTCGAGTTCCAGATCTCCAAATTTCGTTGTAGGTCTTTTCCGTTTTCTGCCATTATTATCATATCATCGGCGAATGCTCCTTCTGATATTGTAACTCTTTTCAAGTTTCTATATCCGACCATGATTTTTTTGCTTTTCATTGAGCAGTTATTGATTATATCATCCATGAATATTATAAACAGAATCGGGCTTAATCCACCTCCTTGTCTCAGTCCTTCTCTCGTTTGGAATGTCTCTGATTTCATGTTTTTACTTATAACATAGTTGAAGTTCTTCCTGTACATACTTTTAATTGCTCTTACTAATTTCTCATTTACTCCTCTTCTTTGTAGGCTTTCCCATACTCTGTTCCTTGGCACTCTATCGAATGCCTTCTCCAAGTCAATGAACGCAAATGCAGCTGTTTTATTCTGTGCCAAGTTCTTAGTAATTAGTTGTTTGACAGTGAATATGTGATCTTGGGCACTTTTACCCTTCCTGAAACCACTTTGTGCTTCATTTAAGGTATTCTCAACTTCTTTTCTAAGCCTCTTGTCGAGTATTTTCTCGTATATTTTCATAGGCACACTCAGGAGAGAAATTCCTCTATAGTTATTACATTGTTTCCTATCTCCTTTTTTATAAATTGGTAGGATTATAGCTGTTTCCCAATCTTCAGGTACCTTTTCTTTCTTCCATGCTTTGTTGTACATTTCTAATAATACTTGCTGACCTTTATCTCCCATGTATTTTAACATTTCCATTGTAATGTGGTCATGTCCCGGGGCCTTTCCATTTTTCATTCCTTTTATAGCTTCTGTAAGTTCCTCGATAGTTATTTCTCCGTCCTCACTTACTGGGTTTCTTTTTTCTTCTTCTTTTATCTCTTCCGTCTCTTTATTTTGTGAATCTTCTTCCTTGCTTTGTAATAATTGTTCGAAATATTCTTTCCACCTATTCATTATTTCCTTCTCGTCTGTTAATATTTCTTCTTGTTTATTTTTGATGTAAATATCCTCGTTTTTTCTTCCTTTCCTTATTGTTTTCAGCACCCTATAAAATAGTTTCTGATTATTCTTGCTGTTGTTTTCCATTTTTTGACCAAAATCTATCCAACTCTTCTTCTTTGCTTCTGTCACTATTTCTTTTACTCTTTTCCTTTGTTTCTTGTATTCCTCGTAGTTTCCATCATTCCTGTTCGCAAGGTATGTTTGCCATGTTTGTTTTTTCTTTCTAATCTCTCTTTTTACTTCTTCCGTCCACCAAGCTGTCTGGTTTCTGTTATTGGTTGTTCTTTTAGTTCCACACGATTCTTTCGCTGCCGCAATAATAACTTCTTTTAGTAGTTTCCACAAATCCTCCAAATTTCTACTTGTATTTCTTTTTAGGTTTTGTTCTAATTTCTCTGTTATTAATTGTGTATACTTTTTGCTCGTTTCTTTCTCCTGCAGTTTATACGTTTTAATCGTTTCAAACTCTATCTTCCTCTTGTTTATGTCTTTTGTTTTTATTCTGTTATCTCCTTCTTCTTTCATCTTCGTTATGAGAAGGTGGTGGTCGCTACCTATCTCTGGTCCTCTCCTTACTTTAGTATCTATTACTTTTTTCCTATTATTACAAATTAATTGTAAATAAATTAAATAAAGTGATTGAACAACAGCATACAATCAAGAAATAAGAAAAACTAGTAGTAAATTAGAAGGGTTGTTCAAAAAGTAGAACCTGTTTTAATTTTAAACAAAAACTACAAACATTTTATGACACTTCTACTTATTTTGTTAGTACATGGTTCTTATCAATTTTTATACTTTTTACAGATGTTTATAAATTTCTATCATAGTCATCTTCTGCCAGACTTTTTGATTGCATTCTATATTTCTTGATCGCTTGTGAATTATATGCCATACAAATATTCCTTAGGTCATGCAGAATCGACACCACACTTATCATCATATAAGCGGTTGCCCCGAACTGCAATAAATTTCATCAGTTTAAATTTAGACTAAATAAACGTAAATCATGCAATCACAAAATTGTTAGGTCTTTTGTCATGACACCAACTGCTATGATGATTTGCCCGAACCTAGAATGAATTATATCCATTTTAGATTCATAAGATAGACTCATTTCAAATAGAAGTCGATCTGTAAGTAGGATGTATTAAAAACATTAACATTATTAGTTATTACTACTGCTACAGACCAGTTGTCCCAAGGTAACGGGGCCCCCGTCGTTGGGCTAATCACCCCCACGAGGTATTATGATTCGGAAAACCAATAGAAACCTCGGACATGGACATATGCATGGAAAGCGACCAAAGCGAGAACAACGGACAAGATTAGCGATATGGAATATAGGTCTAAACGGAAAAGAGGTGGAGCTGGTGGTAGAGATGGCTCGATACAACATTAAAATACTAAGAATATCAGAAGTAAAGAAAAAAAGATCTAAAGAAGCAGCATTAGATAATGGATACAAGCTAGTATACTTACGAGTACTAGTGGGTACAAGAGCAAAAGAGGGAGTGGGATTTGTAATAAGCAATGAACTGACAAATCAGTAGATAGGCTGGCAAGCTAGAAGTTCTAGCATAAATTAGGTAATAAGTAAGTAGTGTTAGAAGAAAAAATAACACTTATACAGGTATATGCACCAACAGACCACTCTGAAATCCCAGAAAAGGAAGCAAGTCTGCAACAAAGATGAGATAAAGCCAAAAATGAATCAAGACATGTAACTATAACGGGTGACTGGAATGCCAGAGTAGGCAATGACCCATAAAGAAGAAACTGAGCTCTTGGGAAATTTTGTAGCGACAGAATTCGAAATGATAATGGAAACAGAATGGTCGATTTATGTATTGGAAACGAACTGTTAATTATAAATAGCTGTTTTAACCACAAAAAGAAACATAAAATTACATTCAAAGCAGGTAATCGAGAGGCTATAAGCAAAACAGATTACTTTATCTATACGTCAGGAACCAATTAGATATGCTATACTAGATTTAAAAGTCATAAGAGGAGCAGAAATAAACTCCGACCACAAATTCAACATAGCTGATACAAGATTCTATACTTCCAAGAATACCAAAACCACCAGAAAAAGAATATCAGAAAACAAA
This sequence comes from Melanotus villosus, assembly GCA_963082815.1. Taxonomy (NCBI): domain Eukaryota; kingdom Metazoa; phylum Arthropoda; class Insecta; order Coleoptera; family Elateridae; genus Melanotus; species Melanotus villosus. The sequence goes on along the minus strand of OY720419.1, from coordinate 95,774,734 downwards.
GATTGAAGAACTAAAAGTTGAACAGAAAATAGTAATTAACGTCACAAGCCCAGGAACTCATATTTTACAGTACGAGTGAGATGTTTAAAGACGAGGCGACGAAAGGAGTCTTGAAACTCGAAACGAGTACTGTAAAAAGAGTTCACGGACGAATGTCGTTATATATTTTTTCTACACCTATTTAATTATATTGCAATTATTAGCATTTTTTTTGTGAAAAATAGTACCTATAATTCACTGCAGTTAATTATGGATTCATAATTCACTGCAGTGAATTATGATTTCGGCCAATCACAAATACATAAATATTTCGCTAATCCAATCATATTTTAAATCGCCCGCGATCGACTCCTTCTGCGGCTGACAATCGACTCGCGTGACACGCCCAAGTGTGTTGTCATCTTGCTTGATTACAAAGTTATCAAATTTGACTAATTTGAGTCTAATATATTTGTTTAATAGGTGTAGAAAAAGTATCGTATTACATTCGCGATTATGGCCATTATTCGCTCAGATGATTTGTGCCACTCGCCTGACGGCTCGTGGGCTCAAACGTCATCTTCGTGAATAATGGCTGTCATAATCGCTCATATAATAATATACTATTATTTCATACTGTAAACAATTTTTTAATTTTTACATGTGACACTTTCAATAACGTCAACATGTGTCATTACTGTATCAAAGCCGGTAGGCGTGGCTTGGTTACACTTTTACGAGCTCTGATTGGGTGCATAAAATAACAGTCCGGAAAGTGTTGCTTGGCAACACTTTCCGGCTCTGATACCGTAATAGCATTACACGGCAGAAACTGCTTTTCCCGTTCTCGCATGACTTACCGTGTTCGGCTTCGCCTCACACGAGAATTGTCACGCTCGCCCGGGAAAAACTTTGTTTCTCGCCTCCTAATGAAATATACTATTACCAGACAGTATGAAAAAAAGTATTTACAATGAAAAAGAGAAGAAGATAGACAACGTTACATAATTACAAGGAACGAAGCAAACTAATTAGTCAAAAGAGCAAAGAACAAACCAAGGGAAGACTTTGGTAAATAAATAGATGAAAATTTCAAAAATAACACCAAGGAATTTTGGACTACAATTAAATATTTTTAAGGAAAAAGTATGGTAAAATAACGTAGTGTATAAAAGATGAAAATGGAAACGTAGCAACAAAAGAAAATAGAATCTTAGATATCTAGAGCAAAAACAGAAGGAATACTTTAAAACAGAAAGAAGTAGGCCAGAAAGAGGGATTGATAGAGAAGTAGAACTAATTCACGTAGAGGGTGAACAAGAAATAACCAAAGAAGAAGTGACAGAAGCTATAAACCGAATTAAAATAGGAAAATCAGCCGGGAGACATAAAATCAGTCCCGAGATGGTTAAGTATGGAGTGAGCAGAATGGAATGGATACAAAGAATATGACAACAGGCTTGGGATGAAGAGGATATGCCTACCTAGAGACTGGAAGGAAAATATTACAGTACCATTATACAAGAAAGGAAGCACAAACGAGTGTGATAACTACAGAGCCATATGTCTATCATCGTGTATACAGAAAATATACTGAAAAATAATAGAGACTAGGATCAGAAACTATGTCGAGAAAGAACTACAAGAAGAGCAAGCAGCATGTATGAATAATAGGCAAGCACATATGTATACTATCAGATCAGCAGCAGAAGAGAAATTAGAGGAAAGCAACCCTCTTTATCTGGCATTTATAGATTTACATGCAGCCTTCGATACTGTACCTCAAAAGACTCTGTGGAAAGCTATGGAAGCAGCAAGAATGCCGTATAAACTGAGAGAAGTCACAAAGAATCTATACAATAGAACAACAGAAATAGTGAGGATAAAAGAAAAAGAATTCCAAAGCTTTAACATAGAAAAAGGAATCAAACAAAGGGATTCTCTCGGTCCCTTACTATTTATAATAGTCATGGGCCAAATTCTGAAAAAAGGTAAGGAGAGAGCACTGAACACAAAATTCGGATATTGGAGAATGAAAGAAGTAAGCTTCCAAAGTGTCGTGTGTGCAGACGACATAGTATTGATGGCGGACAATGTTAGGAAAATAAATACAAAAAAAGCAAAATAATTAAAATTAATAAACAAACCATCAACAATGAGGAAGACATAAATGTTAGGTGTGGACAGAATAGATTAGAGGTAGCAAACTTCTATGAATGGGAGTCATAATAAGCAATGGAGGAACTATTGAACAAGAAATAAGAAATCGAACACCAAAAGCAATAAAGATATATTATCAGATTAATACAACATTGATAAATAAAAAAGGACTCAAAAGAGAAATAAAGCTGCACTTGTAAAAATCAGTTTACGTACCAACGTTGATATATGGAGCAGAAACCTTGCCAGAGTAAACTAACAGCTGCAGAGATGAGATATTTAAGAAGAACAAAAAGAGATAGAATCAGGAAGGGAAGAACTAGACGTAGAACCGGTAGTGGAAACCATCCCAAAAAGACAACTAAAATGGTACGAGCACATGGTCCGAATGGAAAAAAATAGACTCCCAAAGATGATGATGGAAGTGAGAGGAGAAGAAAAGAGAGGAAGGGGAAGACCCAGGACGAAGTAGATGAACACCATCGAGAAGATACAACAGAGAGAAAAGAATATAGAAGAAGTAAAGAGGCTGGCGCTAAACAGAAAAGAGTATCTGAAATGCATCGAGGGCTCAACATAGAGCATAAGAAAACTGCAAAAGAAGAAGACATTATTTTTCCTTTCACTTTGACTAATAGGACTTCTTAACTGCTTTGAAGATGTTCCGATTGACTGAAAGCCTTTAATTTTTTTGATAAAACAGGGTGTGATTCTCCTTTAATACTGAGACAGCTAAATTAATCTTTTCGGTTTAAAAATTACTTTTCGAACAACCCTCATAGGTTTAAATAGGTATTTATCAATTAATCTCACTTTTAGCATTGACATTTTTAAATAGTAAAGTACATACTGATCCGATACAACACCAAGGTTTTTTCTTGGTGAACTATGTATATTTGGTAAAGGTGGCTTCTAAATGTATTTACAATAACTAAATATACTATTATATGTAGAAAGTAGCACAATAAAAATATTCAAAGTACAGCCTAAAAACTTCAAGTTTTCTTTGGTTAAGGTGAAACTTCCCTTATCGACAAACTCTGATTTTAAATTTTATAAATATTTATTTGATCTACATGTATTTTAACCAAACTAATTAATTTTTGAAAACAATAAAGTAACGATTCTTCAAAGTTTTATTTAAAAACAAAAAAGTACACCCAAATTTGTGTGATAAATTCTCCCCTATTAACTTCTTTGACAATTAATGCGAATATAGCTTGGGAGAGAATAATCATAATAAACCAAAGATGCTCATTGTGTAAAACTGGTGTTTCAGTACAAAGCTGACAAATTAGAAATAATATTACGCTTAGATACATTTAAGTATCTATCCAAGAACTACTATAGTGCATAAATTCGTATATTTTCTTAACTGAAATTTTAAACGTAAATATAATCAGAATCATCATCATCAAGTCATTTCAATCCCGTTGACGGGCAAAGGCCTCCCTCCTCTTCTTCCAATCCTTTTTGTTCCCATCTATATTTACAAACTGCTTCCTTTAATTCATCTTCCCATTTGATGGTTGGATGTCGTGGTTTCCATTTAGTAACTATGTAAATAGAATTACTGAAGATAGCGAAAAGAAAGAGCGCAAAACGGAAAGACAAAGACAAAGAAGAAACGGGGAGCAATAAGAAAGACAATAAGGAAAAGAAGGGAGTATTTAAAAAGAGTCTATTATTAAAAAGATCACCAGAAGACAAGAAATAAAAACCAACAAGCAGGGAAGTAAAAAAAGAAAATAAAGAAAGAAAAGTTATAGGCAAAGCGTTAGAAAATTGGATGAAATTAATAAGGAAACGAAGAAATGCAAAGCAAACTAGTCAAGGAATTTGAGAAGAGTAACACAGAAATAAAGAAACTAAAACAAGAAATAAACCAAATGCAAGAAAAATTGAATAAGGAGAAAGGTAAAATGGAAATAAAAATAGAAGAGTTAGAATACAAACTAGAACTACAAAACAGAGAATAAAGGAAGAATAATATAGTGATAACCGGAATAAAAGTGGACACCACGGATAAAACAATAATCAAAGAAGCGGTACACTTCATACAAGAAACATTACAGGTTAAAGTGCCTACATACACGACAATTTTAAAGCCAATCTGCAGGGAGCAATTTGCAGGAACCCTGCAGGGAGCAATTTGCAGGAACCCTGCAGATTGCCTGCTGTGTAAATTGGCACGACTCTCCACACGATACACTCTATCAGCACAATTATTAGTTGCTGTGTCTATAGAGAAAGAGAGTGCGTGTTCGCAAATGATATGGCTCCATATTTATCGAAAAAACAAAAACTAGGCATTGCATTGGCAGTGTCTATGGTGCCAGTTCAAGAAAAAAGAAGGTACTAGACCAAAATATTGTTAAGGGAAAGAAAAAAGTCTTTGTCGAAACGTTTATATATTTCAAGAATGATTTCAAATCCCTGTTGCCTCTTCTTTCGATTTAAGTAATTTGGATTTTTCTTGTCCCAAAGGAAAGGCATATCTTTGTAGAGGTTGATAATTTGAATCCAAGCCTCTTTTTCTTGAGCCAATATCCTGTGTATTCACTTCGTAATAACTTTTGTACACAACACTCGTAGTAAAAACTTGTTTAACGCACCGTGACAACGGACAAACTGACGTGAAATTGGCCCGATCGCTCTACACACAACCCAATTTGCAGGGAACGATAACAAAATTGTATGGACGCCCGACCCAATCTCCAATTTTTAAATTGTCCCCGCTGATTGTCTCAATCAGCCTACACACCAGTCAATCTGCAGGGCCCTGCAAATTGTTCCCTGCAGATTGGCTATAAAATTGCCGTGTATGTAGGCGCTTTAGGGCGGAAATACTGGATGCATACGCACTTAACAAGGAGAAATGTATAGTGAAGCTAAAGAACTGGGAGGATAAGCTAGAAATCTTTAAAAATGGTTATAAACTGAAAAACAAAAATATATACATCGATAAGGACATGACAGTAATGGAAAGAAAGAAATAAGGGATAGAGCAAGAGAAGAAGAAAAGCAGGGAAAAGGAATAAAGATGGATACCAAAAGTTATGGATGAATGGAAGGATGCACAAATGGGACAAAAAACAACAGAAAATTATACAAGAAGATGAAAATATGAATGATCCAAAAAACTAACAAAAGACATTCAGGGCGAAGAAATGATGACGACAATTGCAATAACGAACACCACAGAAGATGACAACCATGCTATGACTAAAAATCTAGAAAATATGGTCACGGAATCAACAGAAGAAGACAACGCAAAATATAGGTACGGATACGAGAAAGGAGAAAAATAAACATGAAATAAAAGAGCCAAATACAGTGCGAAAATTAATAAAAGAAGCAAGAAATGATGGTATACAGAACAATAAAGACAATAAAATAGAATTAACAAACACAGGAAAAATAAATATATTATTTTGGAATAGCCGAGGAATAAATAACAAGCATGAAGACTTTTGGGAATACCTAGAAAATTATGAAATGATAAACCTCACAGAAACATGGGTAGAAAAAGAAAGCTGGGAGAAATGGCAACACAAATTACCAAAGAAGTATGAATGGAAATGTCAATTCGCGACTAGGGAACATAAAAAAGGAAGAGCCAAAGGAAGAATAATTACAGGTGTAAAAAGAAATCTAATAGAGGAAGAGCGGGAAGACGAGAAAACAACACACCAAATAAAAGAAAAAGAAGGATTATATGAGAGGAAAATAAGAATTGAAGAGGAAAGACGGAGAATAATAACAGTTTATAACAATAAAGGAATAGAGAACGTAATACAAAATTTAAAAGAATTGGTGGAAAGCAACAGAGACGACCACATAGTTATAGGAGGGGACTTCAATGTAAGAATAGGGACATGGGGACCAAGGGGAGAAGTAGAAGAAGACAGGAGAAGGTCCAAGGACGTGATACAAAATAAAGAAGGAAGAAAATTAATACAAGAGATAGAGGAAAATGGATGAAGCGTTTTAAATGGATGTACGGAAGGAGATGAGGAAGGAGAGTATACCTATATAGGAGAAAGAGGACAGACAGTTATAGATTACATTATAGTAGATGAAACAGCACGGGACAGAGTAGAAAGATTTGAAGTGGCAGAAAGAATAGAATCGGATCACCAGCCACTGCATGTACAAATAAACTAGGAAACAGAAAAACATCAAGAGGAAAAAGAGCGCTATTGAAAAAGAGGTATGGAATGAAGAAACAACACAAACATACAAAAGGCAAATGGAAAAGATAATATTTAAAAAAGAAGATATTAATGAAGCAATGGAAGAATTAATAACAACAATAAAGAAGAATACCTGTAGAGAAAAGAAGGTAATATATGAATGGAAAACAGGAAAAAACACGTGGTGGGACAAAGAGTGCAAGAGCAAAAAGCGAGAAGCAAGACAAGAGCTAAGAAAATGGAAGCAAGGAAAGAGTACAAAGGAAGAATATAAAAAAGCTCTGAAAACATATAAAGAACTATGCGAGGGGAAGAAAAAGAAGAAAGAAGAAGAATATGAAAAGGAAATACAGAATGAGACGGAGTTATGGAAATATATAAATAGAGAAAGGGGAAAGAAACCACAAATAAGTAATGAAATAGAGATGGAAACATGGAAAAACCACTTCGTGGAAACTGTAAGAGGGAAAGAAGAAAGAATAGTAAGAGAAGAAAAGGGAGGCCTAGGCAAAATAGAAATGATAACAAAAGAGGAAGTGATTGAACAACTAACCAAGTTAAAAAAGAGGAAAGCACCTGGGGAGGATGAAATAAGAAATGAGGCATGGATAAATGCACCAATAAGTAGAGAGAATATGGTGCATTATAAACAAAGTATGGCAAGGAGAAGGATACCCTCCAAGGTGGAGAAAAGGAAGAATAACATCTATATATAAGAGAGGGAACAATGACCAGATGGGGAACTATAGAGGGGTCACATTATTGAACACATCATACAAGATATATGCAAAAATCCTAGAACAGAGAATACGAAAAGAAATAGAGGAAAAGGAAGTTTTATCAGACACACAGATAGGATTCCGGAAAGGAAGAAGCACAATAGATAATCTATACATTTTAAACTATCTGATAGAACAGGGATGAGCAACCTTTCTTTACAACGGGCCAACTACAAATTTAAAAATTTTGTGCGGGCCTCATATAAGAAGTTTTTGTAATTTAATGGCATTTTTTCTAATTTAACACATAGAAATATATATTTAAAAAGTCAAAAAGTAACGTTTTGACGGGCCGCACGAAAAAGTGAGGGGGACCGGGCCGCTCGTTGCTCATCCCTGTGATAGAAAATAAAATAAAAGAAAAAAATGGGACGGTATATGCATTATTTGCAGACTTGAAAAGCGCGTTTGACTTGGTAAACAGACAAACCTTGTACAAAATTATGGAAAAGAAAGGAATAGATCAAAAACTTATAGCTAAAGTGAAGGAAATAAATAACGAAACATACAGTGTAGTCAAAATTAAAAACATCAAATCGAAGCAGTTCTGGGCAGAGGAAGGATTACGCCAAGGTTGCCCACTGAGTCCAGTACTCCTCCTAATATACTTTTCAGACCTAGAAAAAAAAATGAAAAAATGGCAAGCAGGAGGAGTAACCCTATGAAAAGAAAAAATATGGACGCTATCATACGCCGATGATATCGTGTTACTGGCAGGAGATCCAATTCAACTTAAGAAGGCTATGGGAAGATTCAAAAGATATTTAAAGGAGAAAAATGAGGTTAAATACCGAAAAATCGAAAATAATGAGGTTTGGAAAGGCTAGGGGCAGGGCAAAACAACAAAATGGGAATGGGAGGAAAACGAGATAGAGGAAGTAAAACAGTGCAAATACTTAGGCTATACATTACAGACAAATAACAGACCAGAAGCACACATACGAGAAAGATTAGGAAAAGCCATAAAAGCAATGGGACAGCTTTGGAGCATAGGAAAGAGAAAATTTAGGGAGGATTTTAGAAAAAGAATGGTGATGTTTGACGCGATAATCAAAGGAATGGTATGGTATGGGGTGGAAATATGGGGATGGGAAGAACAAGAGAATATAGAAAAAATACAACTCAAATACCTTAAATGGACACTAGAATTACATGAAATATGAGGAAAAAGTATGAACAGAACAGAACAACAAAGTCATAAAGGAGTGCTGGAAAAAAATTAGAAAGGAGAAGGAATTGACAGAGAACAGAAGATCGAAATGGGGAGAAAAAAGAAAAAATATTACAACAGGAACGGCATCAGTACACAAGAAATAGAAAGAAAAAGACAAGAAGGTATACACACAAGGAAAAAAGTGACAAGCACAAGCAGAGATGAAGAAATACAACTACAAGAACAATTTCAAAAAATAGAACAAAGTACAAGAAATCCAGTACCTATATAAACACATAAAGACAACAGATATGCCAGAATACTTGACAAAAAGATATGGAAAAGAAGGAGTACAAATGATAGCGAGATTCAGAACAGGTGAAGAAGAAAATGGGAGAAAAAAGTAGCTAAAGGAGGAAGAAAGAAAATGTAGGGTGTGTAGTGAAAGCGAAGAGACAATAGAACATATGATTTATAGTTGTAACAAGTTAAGAGACATAAGTGAGGGGATGACAATAGTGCAAGTGTTAAAGGAGGATGGGAGGGGGCTAGAATGGATGAGGACAGTGAGGCAAAGAAGAGAATAGAGACTAATAATAAATTAAGTTACCTATAAAATAAGATAAGCATGTAGTACAGGAGAGTCAACCAAACTCTATATTTAAGGCTGTATAGCAATTAAATTAAAATAAAAACAACAACAACATTTAGTAACTATGCGTATCCACTTTTGTTTATCTTGGCTGTATCGGTTACGAATCGTGAAGTTAATTGTAAATACTTTACCTAGAAGAAATGTTATGCAAACTCATAAAATTTTTGTACCATTGTAAAGAGAAAAAAATTCTCTATCTAATGGTAGCATAAAATTAAAATTAATAGGTTCCCATTTAAAAAAATATCACGTAGTCATAACGCAAAAGCAATTAAAGAAAAAAATTATTCGTGTATAATCAATATGTAGATAAAAATTTCACAAAAAACTTTTGTATTGAACATTCTTTTCTAAAATGAATATTAACGACAGAAAATCAGCATCTCCATACTTAAACTCACCCTGTACGTACATATACAGGGTGGTCCATAAATAATGGGACACAGAGCAACAGGAGAGTCGTGAGGCCAAAGTATTATGATTTACCTAAAATTACCTTAGTCCAAAAGTTAATATTTAGAGAGATACAGAGTTAAAATTTTGATTTTATTTTTCTCTTGTAATTGCGTATTTTTGAAATATTGATATGAAAATTGGGGAAACTATCTTTTTTGGGATGGGAAACAATAATTCGTCCTCAATTTTAATGTAGCTCTTAAAAGAGTCCTACTTTTGCTATATCTAATATCTTAAAAAAGCCCGAACTTTTTTATACTTAGAAGTTAGGGCAGATGTAATTGAAAAAAACAATTGTCTCCTCTTTTTTATGCAATAAAGGTATACTATTTAAATATAGGTACTATTTTTATGTTCGATTTTTAGGTTATCAGACATGCAGAATCGATCCCCCAGAAAAGTTTTTTCGATACTCTAATAATACAAATTTTTCCCATATGTTGCGATGTTGCTTAACAGCATCTAGAGAAGCATTCTCCTACTGCAGGAGGACCCGTTTTCTATTGACCAATGCCATGTATCTTTGGTTCTGCTTGACATACATTTGCTCAAGTTGGGCAGAATACAGGTCGGTGTTGAGGTATGGATTTCATCAGGCAATCAACAAAAGCTATTTGATTGGATCGACCTCAACAGCTTCACAAATGCCTTCGGAATTTAACATAACAGGATAATCTGGAATGATTAAAACTGAGTTCCCTCTTTGAACTTGATTGTAAATCCCTTCTGTGCTAGACAAATTAAAATAACACCTTTGCCTTACACTTTACATATTTTCTTTGCCGCTTTTGATGTTTTCAAGTTCTGTTTGCGGCAGCGACATAAAAGTACGCAAATTTCAATTTCTCGTCATTTCTTCCTAAACTGCTAATGAAATAAAAATAGAATTAACTTGTCATATGAAATATGCAGTATCAAAGAGCGCAAAGATTTAAATCAAAAAAACTTTATTCGCTTAAAGAAAACAATTACGAATGTAATACATTAAAAAAATGCATGAAATTATGAAACATCCTGGAGGTCACTAATATGCAAAGGAAGTATACATTTCTTTTTATTAAAATAGTTATGTATTTTATTCTTATTTACTTCACTGTGTGAAAATAACATAGTAAATTGGACAAATAAATTACTTAAAATAGTAAAATATACCTCATATGTAGAAGGTTTAGTCTAATTAATACAATTATTTTAATTTTGTGTACAGAAAAGCTTTCGATAATAATACTACTTTAACATTAAAAATACATTTTTTTTATTTAATAAAATATAAAAAATTATCCTAAACTTTACGTTTCACTGAATACACAAGATGAATTAGGTATTACAAACACCAATCATACTTTTACAATATAAAATTCTTTCTAATTTCTCTTAATTCTTAAATATCATAATGCATTTGCTACAGTATCACAAGGAATGCAGATTTTGTCCTAGCTGTTAAATATGTGTTACTTTTCACTAATTGATTTAAAACTAAAAGTTACTGAAAACGGATATTCTCTGCTACCAGTTGATTGTCTAAAGAGTTGTGCATGTTGCCAGGCTACCTCGCCTTTACCACCAGACAAATTGGCCGTTATTGTAATTGATTTGCACCCTAATAAAGCTCTTGTTGTAAATTGTGATACGTCTGTAACACAAAGTGAAAGGCAAATTCTTAATGTTGCTGAATGTTGTTGAAAACCAAACCACTAAATTTTCAAGTTACTTACTTGTGGGAAAATCAACAGAAGCTTTATCACCTTCTATGTGAACATCTGTTTTCCCATTTTCGAATATTTGATGATCAAATCTAATATCCAAGATATTAATAACTTTTTTGGGATTATCTAAAACGAATTTCCAAACGATTGTCCCACCTTCTGACCCTTCTGCAAAGCAAGTACAAACATTAATGAAACACAAAAAAATTGTAATATTAATATAGATATTTAAGATGGTACGATGAATACCCACGCCTTCGAGCTAAATAAACTTTTTTCCAATCTTGCTCCACTTTACGGAACATATATTCTGCAGTAAAAGCACCCAAATGCCATTCCGATATTGTAGTTTTTATGTTACCATCTGGCGTAATGTATTCGTATTTATCTAAAGCTGTGGAATATCTTATAGTTATATTGCCGGCATCTACATCATCATTTCCCAAAGTCCAACAATGGGATTTAACTACATCTTTACATTCTCCCCTTTGATTTCGCCATGCCAAAGAACCAGAAATACGGCCTTGAGTATCTGCTTCATTTGGCTTCCTACAGAAAAATTTAACCATTTACACTCACTCTTTCTATTTTTGATCTTTACCTGCCTTTCAATTAGTAATTCGACAAGTTCCGCGAGTAATCTTTTTGTTAAATATAGTTTTCTAGCTGGGCTTAGATCTTTTTGCCGATTTTCTCTTAATTTAACTAAGGCATCGATTAGCTCACTATCTTTACATAGTGTTCTTCTAGGTAAAAGCTGCTTGTGATGACTTGAGTAACGCCATGTGACATCTTGAACTTCTTCACTAGAATATGCCAATACATAAGATAACTGTTTTCCCCACCCGTTTTCATATATAAGTGGGGTATCACAGGCATTCTCACAAGGATCACAATGCAACCAACGTTTTTGAGCAAATGAGTATACCTAAAATTACATTTTAAAGGAACTTTAAAAATATTTTTAGTTTAATTGCACAGATTCTTAGGAATTAGCATTAAGAATTGATTTTTATAGCATAATTTAGAATTTACCTCAGTCCACACGTGGTCCGCTTGATCAACTACGTGCCGTGCATCCCAACCCATTGCACAACACATGAGTGTAAATGTATTAGCCCATTCTCCACATCTTCCTCGCCTCGTCATTAATAAAATACTAACATCGTTATAACGAGCAAACGGTGTTAACTCCTGACATTCATTACATTTATGCATCTTAAACACAAAAATAATAATAAAACATTACCAAATGAAAAAGCTACTTATTTAAACTAAAACACACATTTTTTCATAATCATTTTCTTTTACAACAACTACCGCAACATGAAAAGCTCATCCACACTCATTAAAGGAATAATGAAAGTAGTGGATTTCTCTGGAAACATGCACCATTAGCTTCAACCCACATTTTAACACAAACATAATAATAATTTCACATAGAAAAAATATATGTATAATATTTACTTCTACTCGATCTGTGTGAACCATCAAATCAGGATCATCGCTCATATGCGAGAAATGCGTTATTCCTCCACAACCAACGCAAACAGGGCTGTCCACCCATGCAAAAAAGTCATTTTTAAACCAAGATAATAATTCTAGAATAAGCATATCTTGAACGGATACATCTGGATCTTCAGAATTTCCTTCAAAAAGATTTAATGTTAGAATTTTTTGTCCTTGCTCTGTTTAATTAATAATTATTTTACAAATCACTAGATAACAATAAGTCATTTTACATTTTTTATTTATTATTTTTTAACAGTAAAACTTATATTATTGTCAGTTAAATGACGACACCAACTTGGTTCATTTAGTTGAACCTAATTAATGAGTTCCCCTAAAACATTTTTACGAATAATCAAGCCATTTGTATGGAAAATTACAGTGCTGGAATCATCTCGTAGAATTCTAAAAAAGCGGGGGAAACATTGAGTTCTTCTGTCTCAACAATGACATGGTCCCAACCCAAAAGACGTTCTTTTAACACTGACACTAACCGTGGAAGTCTTCGAATTCAATTCTAATTTTGTGATGTCACAGAATGTCGGCGATCGTCAGTCTACTTGGTATCACATTGAGTAGAATTCTATAATTTCTTCGAGTTTCAACAATTATCGTATATTTACTAACTAAAGTCTAAGTAAGTTTTAAATAGCGGTTGAACGGGTTTTTGTTTCCCCGCCCTATGCAGTTTCAGATTTAGTTACAACAAGATATAACGCATGGCAAATTTCACGAGTCGGAGCGGGACACGGATATAAACGTTGTCTTTGCCAATAGACCAGGGCGTGGCTGTGGACGGTATTACGTATGAAAACTAATGATTGTAGTTAATATTTAGAAATAAATAAACGGAAATAGTTTCGATGCAAACAAATATACAGGGTGTATGATGGGAGAGTCTCAGCATTGGGATCTCGAAAACTAGTAGAAATACAGATTCGCTTAAATGGGGAAAGAATTTGCTCATGACGAGTATAGTTTAATACAGCTTTTGTTTTCGGAATATAACTTATAGCCTACTAGATATTGGCTAAAACTAAAATATGCCAATTTCTAAAAACTCGAATAACTTTTTTATTAGTAAACATACAAAAATAATTCAAAGGCAAAATTTATGTAACTTTTTACGTAGAATACACATGTGTTACTAAATTTTTCCTTACTTTCATTGTTTCCACGGAACAACATCAACTCAACTTTTTTTAAATGGGACGAATAGGCATTTTCGAGATGTTTACGTTTTTCTCTTTCTACCTATTTATTTTGTGGGTTATATTTAGTTGGATTGTATTACCGTTTATTTTGTCTGCACCAGGAATTACCTTATTATTTATATTATACTTCTTTACCACACCTCTTGTGTTATATTTATTAGCGCGGCGACAAACTCCCCTGGACTCCAGCCGGGCTACCCAAGGCATTATCCCTAAAGTAGGGTGTTACAAAACCAAAATACGAACTAATGAGGACCTTACAAACGAAATCGAGATAGCAGCGAGTCTAAGACAAGTCCACTGCTATTCAATTTAATAATGGAAGAAATAATAAGAGAAGTAATAAAAGCCCAAGGAGAATACAGTGTATGGTATACAAATTTCAGAAAACACCCTAAAAATAAAAAATGGAAATTTTGGCCAAATAAAACAGAATGCTTAACCATCTCCAAAGAGACTTTAAGATGCCAAATTGTTGTCGGAAACAATAACATTGAGCAAGTAATGAAATTTAGCTACTTAGGAATAGATAAATCCAGCTACAGCAACCTACAAGAAGAAGTTCTGTGACAAACCATTAAAGATGTAATCTGGCAAAACAAATGTATGACAATAGACAGTAAAGTCAGAATTTATAAATCATATAAGGTATACATTCCGCCAGTGATGATATATGCTGTCGAAACACGAGCAGACACAAAGAAAGACATCTTAAAGACAAACAATATGAAAATCTTAGGAGCAATTACAGGAAAAACTAATAAGGGACGGAGTAAGAAACGAAGCCATATGGCAGTTATAGATATAGACAAGTGGAGCCGTAGGCACCGAAGGGAGCAGAAAAAGCATGTCCAAAGAATGGACAATGGAAGACTGCCCAAAATTGTGATGAATAACTGACCATCTAGTTATAGATTACCAGTCAGGCCTCCAAAAAGATGGAGTGATAGTTGGATATCCACATCCCAATTCCAAGAAGATTAGAAGTGTAGAAACGGCATCTCAATGACTTACTATCATTACCGGCAGCCTCATTACTTTGTTGTGCAAAACAATTTTTTTATTAAGCCTATCAGCGTGAACTACCACGGTTATTTGCCTTCTAAACTGAATAACCGCCTTAACCTTACAAGTTCAAAAGCCAACCACGCTCCAGATCGAATTCTGGCCATGGTTGAATCCAAACCCGAGATCTCTCCGCTCACCCACTACACCATTGAGATGTCCCAATATTATATTCATTTCTAGTCAAACAGCAGTCTTATATATTCAAAAGAATATTCACAAACCTTAAATACACCATGATTGTTAAAAACAACTATTGTGAAGAAGCAAATTGCATTGGCATGGTGCAACATGGTGGTATCTACTACCAAAATAAAAACACTAAGGAAAGTTGTGAATAAAACACGAAGGCACCGAGAGACCAGCATATAAGAGAACAGTGTGGAATTTAAGCCATCAATCAAGGGATACAACTTCCAAGAAGAGAATGGGATCAACATGTATCTAGAATGGACACGGAAAGGGTAGTCAGAATAGCACGCGACAAATCTCCTCGAGGCAGAAGGAGTGTAGGAAGACCCCAAAAGCTTCTTATAACAAACAACCTGAAATAAAACAGGCAAACATGCCCTTTAAAATAATTTTTAATTGATTTTTACCTTTTTTAACTTGCTCCTGTAACTCCCTCAACCTTTTTTGGGCAGCCAGTTCTAAATGAGCCACTGGTATAAGCCGTCTTGCACGTTCTTGTAAGGCTTTATCACCGTAAGCCAAAGCCATATGAAACGCCATTTCTACGCTTCGCAGGAATGGATTAGCAAAAATCTAAAACAGAAAAAATACCAAATTCTACTTATTAAATTACAAATAAGTGTTCCTTACTATTAATCAAATAGTAATCAATCTGGTATTACGGTAGTAAACTCCTGAATAAACAAAATGTACATAAAATACGTTCATAAATAGTATGTATTACAATCGTTACATTCAACCTCGTAGTTCTTTAAATGACCCATATAGTTCAATAAATGCTTTTTATTTATTAGAAATAGGTTATTATACTAGAATTGATCACTCAATAACTATATGATTATGATTTAATATAAATTGCGAGTGATTCAATCCTTTTACTAAAAATTATACCCAGAATAATATAATATTAATATAATATAATACGAACTAAATTACTAAGTTCCATTTCAGTTACTCGCATAAAACTTTAAGCACACCTATTTTTTCTGGTACAATGTATATACCAGGTGTAAATACAAATTATATGTATGTACTTACATTTACGAAGCACAAGGATCAATATCTTAAATTCTGTGTAGAATTTTTTTACAAGCACAACGCATTAACAAATATATTTTTTAAAGAAAAATACAAATAAGTACTAATTTGTGTACCCAGACAGATAAAGCTCGTTTAATGACCGAAGCACTACTGCTAGCTCCCCACTTCACCGTAACAAACGACCAACAAACTTCTGAGGATGCTAAACACATTTTGACAACAAAACTGCATATATAAATATTTTACACCTAAAAATATTATATAAATAGATAAATGTGTTATTGCCGCAACGATTGAGTGGTACTAAGCGATAGCCCAGAAGTGGCCTGATGCTTACCACATCTCCCTAAATACTCAGCATGCGAAACATACCAGATATGAACCTCAACCCTCCACATTGCCAGCCATAACTTCCTCGCAAAGCTATGACATGCAATGTTTTTCAATGCCCCTTGCAGTATTGTTTGTTCACTCTGTATTTAAGAAATGAAAGTAAAAGGCAAAAATATCAAGACTACAAATCTTGTATTAATAATAAAAAAAAACAAATTACTTTTAGCAAGCATCCCATAAAATAACACAATAAGAAACAATATACATATTAAACCTCTATCCACATTAAAATCTCAATATGAATTATTTAATATACTTCAACTACTTATAAATCATTAATATTACTATAAAATCAAATACCCAATGCAGACAGTTTTCAAATTTTAACCAGTAAAAATCTGCCGAAGCACTTAACGTTCATAATGAAAAAAGCAAGAAATTTTCACGGCAGTTTACTCCCTACAATGATTCTTTCCTTATTACTCGGAATAACTCCCATTTTTATCAGAAATAAGGGCAAACATCGAGAGTTATACACAGATAGACGTTTATATTCCATAAATATAGCATACATGGCTATTTTTGGCATTTTGATTCTACAAACGATTAACGAAACCAGAACCGGTGTGATGTCTAACAATTATTACCAATCAAATACAGTTGCGAACATCGGTATTGCCTTTACTTTTGTGGGTGGAATTATGTACCTGTATGTTATTTACATATGCGGCTTCATTAAAACCGAATCAATTAAAAATACCTTGGAGAAATTTTACGAGATTGATAAAATATTAGAAAAACTTGGACAAGATTTACCATATTCACGATCGATTGTTTACCAAATTGTGACACAAACGGCTGCACTTCTACTGATTTGCATTACAACTGCTTTACATCGAGAAAACATCAACAGGGAACACTTCAGAGAATTATCGACCAATAATTGGATCATATTTATATTTCCACTGATTGTTGAAAATGTTTTTGAAAATCAGTTTGCATATGCTATTTTGTTATTTAAGCAACGATTTCAGATGATTAATCAACAGTTGAGAAACCTTACCACACAAAATTCTACTTTATATTCGAATAAGGTGTTCTTATTACCACGTAAGGGCTTTTCGATTATTTAATTACTTAATAATAATAAAAATCAAGGTTCCGAGTTGCGATAGCTAGATATTCTCCATTCCCGCACGATCACGAAAGTTAAGCATCGTTGTCTCGGGTCAGTGCTGGGATGGGTGGTCCGATTGCTACGTTAATCTCTCTCCCTCGAGGATCGGTCACTATGGCAGAGTAGACCAAAAACCCATCACAAAAAAGTGAGCAAAATTTGAAAAAGATTAAAAAGAATGAGACAAAGAGGGAGGCCTTTGTTCTGTGTAGGGATGTGTGGGCTAATAATAATACAAATCAAACCCTCATGATACAAAAATTAGATCACATAGAATTAAAATTCAGATATAATGAAAATTTCTCTGAGCTTCCAAAATATAATAGTATATTAAAATACAAGTTGCAGAAGGCATGTATTCAAGCACGAATTTGAAATTCCGAAACGAGCCGCATAGCGGTGAGTTGAGGAACAAATGAGTGCTTGAAAGACCTTCTGCAACGAGTATTTTATACTATTTTTTCTATTTTGCCGCTTTATACCATTTTATAAATTAAAAAATAAAAATTTTAAATCTAGGGAATTTTGCGGTGGTTGGTGACGTTTATGTTGGCGTAATTTTAGGTTAGAAAATTTATTGCCGGACAAGTCCAGATCCCAGTATGAAAAAGAATTTTTGACGTATGTCAGTTGACAGTTCAACGCTACCAACATCAATACAGTAAATTTTACTAGTATATTTTAGCACTCCAACGACTTATTTTAACACTCAAATGACGTCATTTGGGTGCTAGAATGGAGTTATTTTAGCACCCAAATAGAAAAAGTTCATTATGCTTTGTCAATTTCTATTTTATGGCTATCCTGACTGATAATATTTAAGCCTAATTATCTCATAGAAAATTCCGTATCACCGTTATGATTTGAACCTATATATGTCAACTGGACTATAAATCTACTATGCCATCGACCCCCCCCCTCCCCTAGAATAATACACTAATTAATAATAATTCTTTTTATATAACCATGCCTTGCAGATGCTTCTGAAAGTAAACTTACTGAATACAAAGCCACGGTAATAGAAAGAAAAATAGATACCTTAATGCGAATGCATGACGAACTATGTGACATGACATTCATAGTCAGACAGAATTATACAATTCAGCTAATAATCAATTTGGGTTTTCAATATTTCATTCTACTATTTGCGGTTTTCTACTGCTACTGGATGGTAAGTTTTTAAAAATTTCACTGTTTTCTTCTCTCAAACTATACATATACAGGGTGTATCGTAAATGGCGCATAATATTCGCACCACGCAATTCTGCGTTAAAAACTGGACAAAAAATTGTATAACTGTTTTAGGCCAAAACGTGTAGTTTTTGAAGAATTGTTAATTAAAGTCTTGTAAACTTAGCAACACTGTGTGGTCAGTCATACTACGTCACCTGCGATATTGTAACGAAGCGGCTTTTGCATTATTGAGGGTTAAGGCCTCTTATGTTATTATATTTATTATGATGGTAGAGACTTATAGCCAACTTCATTACGAGTGTTTAGGCTTGGCTTTTGCAAGAGGTTATATTAAAATACACAATTAACCAACATAAGATATATTGGTATAACTTTAGTTACAAACATTATTTAACTGTTCAACAAACGTGATCAAAATATTTAACAAGTCTCAAGTCTGATTGACTTAATACGGCGTACAAAACATTAATATCAACTTATAATAATAAACACTAATCTTACTTGAACATCTTTAAGAAGGCATACATCTTGGTAACAATCATTGGAAAATGTTTGTAAACCAACCCTTGGCTTATGGCCAGGGTTGGTCCTGTAACGGCCTCTCGTCTAGATCTTAATCAGACATCGTAGTGAGACTCTGTCAGGAGACTGACTTCCCTATGCAGAACTAGCTTTCTTATACAAAAAGTTGTCCATTCTACTCTAAAATTCTTAACATCTGCTAAAGCTGTTTATAATATTTGTCTTTAATTATTGCACTGCATAAACATGAGTCATGGTCTTTCGCGTTATTTAGTGCAGGTGTTCATTAGTCACTGCAGACTTATTTACAAATATCGCAATACATTTATATGATTCATAACCTGACCAGATGTTTGAATGACACATATTTATGCAGGTGCATCCTTAGTTGATAAACATACTTAATTATGTCTTACTTTGTAATGATTGCGAAACTTGTCATATCAGTCATACCTAAATGTTAACTTATTTAATTCAATCTTTGGTTATAGAACCCACTACCTTACAATATCATCAATAGCAACCCGCTTGATTTAATATAATTACATTGTACGTCGTTGCAACATTTATGAAAAGCACAAGCACTGCAAAAATTTCAAACTTCAGATGGAAATTCTAATTAAACGAAGGATATGTCGAGTACAGATTAGTTATTTCTTTTGTTGACTAAACTACAGCTAAAAATCATTATTTCATAAAAATATGATACGACAAGCAAACCAGAATACGACTTAAAGCTGCTAATAACTCCATAACTAAAGAGTTAACAGCAAATTGGTACTGGAGTTTTTTGCTTGAATTTGATGTAGAATCGCGCAATATAAATATTATGCGCAATTTTTAATACACCCTGTATATTTGGGTTCCCAAGGGTATAGGTGTCCTCAGTTGTTTAGTCAGCTAAGTGTTTACGTGCACAGATTTAATTTATTATACTTATGTACGTACCAAAAGGTGGGGCCTCGCAGCTTGAGCCTAGCTTGGCTCAGCTTCAGATTTGAGCGAGATACTACCTAGTACTCCCATAAATATTGTTACAACATCAAACCTACCTTGCTTTACACAGCATCAAGATATCCATGACATTCACATATGGTTGTGATTGTCAAGTCTTAAACTTGTAAGTTACATTGTGTTTCGTGACAAGTTTTGATTATTTACCAAGAAAGGTATGAGAGAAAAAGCAAAGAGATTGTTGACTGAGTACGCGCATGATGGCCACAGAAAAATTTTGTTTACGGATGAACAAATTTTTACAGTGGAGGAATCTTTCAATAAACAAAGTGACAGGGTGTATGCTAGGTCGTCCAAAGAAGCATCTCAGCTAGTGCCAAGGGTTCAGAGAGGCCATTATCCAGCAGCTATCATGGTTTGGTGGGGAGTGTGTTATGATGGAGTAACTGGCATTCATTTTTGTGAAAAGGGAGTAAAAACTTCGGCCGCAGTGTATCAACAGAATGTTTTAGAAGGTGCAGTGAAACCTCTGAATCGCACGCTTTTTCGAGGCGAGTCTTGGATCTTTCAGCAAGACTCCGCACCCGTCCACAAAGCAAGGTCAACTTATACTTGTCTGAGCAACAATGTACCTCGTTTTCTAACAATAGATGATTGGCCTTCTGATAGCCCAAATCTCAATCCATTAGATTACCAATTATGAGCAGTTTTAGAGGACATGGTTTGCTCAAAAAGAAGCGAGCCTTGGCGGCTGCAGTCAATAATTTTCCAATTGATGTAGTGCGTGCTGCCATAGACGAGTGGCCCAGGCGTCTTAAAGCTTGTGTAGAGGCTAAGGGTGGCCATCTTGAATAAATCTGTTGTATTTATAATTACCAATAACCCTTTAATACATCCTGAAAATATTATGCAAAAACACTTAATCGTTTTATTTTGTTGTTCTAATCAGTATGTAACAGTATTTATGGGCATACTAGGTACCTTAGATTTATTGAATTAATACTGAGCCAAACTTTGTTTGAAATTCTATGAGTCTCGAAGCTTGGAGCTTGGTGTAGGCTCGAAAATCAGTAGACTTACAGCCCGGAAAAAAGTCCTATCAAATAAAAGCACAACACAGACCTCAGAGATGCCCGATAAACGCTTAAAGCTTGATTGAGCCAAACCAAACTGAACAGGTCAAATTCTATTACGCACCGGTTATTTTATTTTTTCGGAGCCAAGCTGAACTTATTTGATGTTTCTTCTGAGCCGAGTCGAACCAAGCTAAACCAAGCTTAGAAAAAAGTGAATGCTTCCAGCTGTAGTATGCTATGTAGATATTCATATGTTTTCCTAATCAAACATTAACTCAAATAATACATTTCAGTTTAGTGTAAAACCATTTTCTGCAATGTGTTGGCTTCTCTGGTCATTTCTAAAAGTAACTGAGGTACTTCACGTTACTATATCCTGTCACTTAGCATCGAAACACGTAAGACAAACAAATATTCTATCATCAATTTTCTCCACAGTAGAGTATTTTAATTCTTTCAGGCTAGGGCTACAATCGTTGAAATTGCCAAATTAAATATCAAATCATGGAATACAGAAATAAAAAAAAAGGTAAGTATAGAATAAAATTAAAGTTCCACGCCGGAAGACACAAGATAGATGCAATAAACAAACACATTCACGTTCAATTTGAAAGTGGAAGTAATATGTTCAGTAGAGAAAATTTAAATAATAATAAATTATTTAATTTTACTTGAACAACCATACGAAAATTTCAATTTGTAGAAAAATGATACCACCGCGGGGAATCGAACCACCGACCTTAGGTTAAACGCACCAACGCTCTCACCTTTGAGATACGACGGCTGTTCCTCGGGGCAGCGTCAATTTTCTACATTAACAATTGAAACCAAATATTGAGGTCTATTCTATGGCCGCATTTAAGTTAAAGAGCCGCAAAGCGGATTCACAGAAACTATTTTCGGCAACATAGACTTCTAATTCAAATGGAATATACCATCATGTCGTAAATATTAATATGTAGAATCCAACTTCCGGGAATTCTTAGTTGCTGTTATTTTTGGTTGTTTTCAAAAATAACATTCACGTTCATTTTTATTTGTTGATTTAATTGCCTTCTAATTATTAATTCGATATGAATAAAATAAAGACTTAAATAAATTTTAAAAACATATACTTTTTCCTATTCTATAAATTTTCAGCTATTAATTTTCTCCTGCCAACTCATGCATCGAAAAATACGATTTACAATATGGGGAATATTAAGTCTCGATACAACATTATTATTTACAGTAAGTATTAAGCACTAAACATTTATTATTCCATGGACGTGTCAAATTAAATTTTTTTAGATGATTGGTGCAGCTACTACGTACATGGTGATCATGTTGCAATTTCAACAAGCTTCAATACCGTTAACTTGTAAAACAAATGTTAATCTTATTGGGAACAACACCCTTCACTAGTCCACTAGCTTTCGAAAATGAACAATACTATTTAATGTATTATACACAGTGAGCAAAAAAGTAGAGAACATACTTTGTACAATTGAATCTTTATAGACTGAAATTAAGCCCTTTCACTCTAAAGAAATTCAGTCTTGCATTATAAAAAATAATATTTTAATTTGGTACTTTATTTTTTTGGCCTACTGTGTATATTAGTTTTGATTTAATAAGCACAATACATCTTCAAAAAGGGCACTGAAAATACTATGTATGTAGATATAAAAATTCATTATTATTCGAGCAGTTTTACTTCCTCGTGGACTGCTGCACAGAAGACGAAATACCTACAACTAAATTATGGAAAATCCTACATGAGTCACCAGTAAATCATACACTTATTGTAGCTCTACAAAATCTATATGAAAACGCAACATTAAGAGTAAAGATAGGAAAACAACTTTCGAACCCTTTCCTCGTCACCAAAGGATTACGACAAGGCCGCTGCATCTCCCCAACCCTCTTCAAAATACAATATACGAAAAGCATTACAGCAATCGAAAAGAAATGTTCAGTAATGGGGATACAATTAGTATGTACATTACATTATTGTCGCGGTCGTAGCTCAGTTCGTTCAGCGTGCGGCTGACCACTGAGATGGCCCGGGTTCGATTCCCAGGGTCACACATACACCGAAAACACCCGACTGCTTCCCTCGGAAGGCACTGGCAAACCACCGAGGTATTTCTGCCTAGTAAGTCCTCACTGGAGTAGAAGTGCAATTACTTGTGAGTGACCGGAACCTCCATGAAGGACAATGGAAAAATCGCAAAGATTAGAATCTAGGCATCGGACAACGTCGGCGAACGTTTTAAAACCGAACATATATTTCACCAATTTCCATATGAATATTTCGAAAACTTTTGAAATTACAGAAGAAAATCGAAATGAAAATTTCCAATTTGACACCCTGTATCTCTTTAAATATTAACTTTTGGAGTAAGGTAATCTTAGGTAAATCGTAATAATTTGGCCTCACGAATCTAATGTTGGTTTGTGTCCCATTACTTATGGACGGCCCTGTATATAGGTCAAAATTTACAATACTTAAAATACAAACTTTGCTATTTTCTCAGTGTACTTAGACTGATGGGATTATCACTAAGGATTCCTAGATGATGGCATTTTTAGCATAACTGATGATTTAAAAACTATGTAGCGGTGAATGGAAGAAACAGGGACACACCATAACTACTAAATTCTTTTGATTTATTAATATCTGATTTTTCTTAATACTACATGAAAACTAGATTGCTGGAGTGGCTTAGTGGTTAAGGCACTCGGCTAGAGCGTGGACCACATCGGCCTCACATTGGACACCAAAACACAGTAGTGGAGTAGAATAGGTAGGCGGTTGTCGAAGGGGCGGTGGGGCCTGTACAGATAACATTCGTGACAACAACAATTTCACGAACTACTGATGACGGAAAATAACAGATTCGAAATTGCATTGATTTCCTTATCCAAGTTACAGCGAATAATAGAAAACATGCATTTGTTAAAATAAGAATACATTAATACATAGACAGTAATGGCTAGCCTTCAAACGTATTATGTTCCATAAAAAAATGTCATACTGTATATTTTCATATACCAATATTTTTATTTTTGATTACCTTTTTTTATTTTTAAAATTACACTTCTAAGACTTATAATTTGTTTATATTTCCATTATAGTTTATATTTCCATTATAGTTTATATTTCCATTATAGTTTATATTTCAATTATAGTTATTATTTCTACCGTGAGTTCAAAAAGTTTTTACATAAGGGTTGGCCATGAGACACAAAAGTAATGTCTACTGCAAGATTTAGAACCTTTGCTTTTACAATTTTATTGAAATTTGCACAACAGTATTATGCCAGCAACACAATAATAATAAATTCTAAATCTTGCAATTGGCATTATTTTTGTGTCTCATGGCCAACTCTTATGTAAAAACTTTTGAATTCAATGTATATATTTTAACGAATTAATTCAAATACTAATGTACCACATTATTAGCAAAAAATATAATACTTAAGATTATTGCTAATTGAAGAAGTGTTCAAAGTAAATATAAACATGACTTTCAATTTAAACATGAAGTGAGAATACGGACTATTATGAATAAATATGTTTTATAATGAGCTCCATCTTAATAGCAAAGCTTATACAGTGCGCAACTAAAGGTTGAAACAAATAATCTTTATTGGGCAAGTAAGAAAATAATGCTCGGACAGGTCGATTTTCTTTTTCAGACGCGCATTTTTTTGGTATGCTACATTTTTATGACGTCATCCCTGTTCGAGTTATAGCATCATCACCAGTTTTTTTTTTATGACAACACCCTCTTTTGATAGTAAAAGCACATTTTTGCGAAATTTTGTGGTATGTTACATAACACTTGACACAAACTAGGCAGGCCCTGGTTGTTAACGAGCGCTGTGTTCAAATTGGCAAGCTCAGTAATTAAAGACAAGAGGCTGAAAATAATTATTTATTACCTACTAATAAAAAAAAATAAAATTTCTGTACACAATTGAATTGGAAAATCGTAGTAATGATAGCAAAAACTAGACTTCGCGGCGTTGCGGGCCGACCTGGACCAGTGTGCCAGCGGCGGCGACGGCGAAGGCGGCAGCGACGGTAAGGCCGGCGACAGCAACGGTGAGGGCGATGGCAACGGCCAAAGCAGCAGCGACGGCTAAAACGGCACCGGTAAAGCCGAAAGCGACGGTAAAGCCGAAGGCGGCGGTAAAGCCGAAGGCGGTGGTAAAGCCGAAGGCGGCGGTAAAGCCGAAGGCGGCTGTAAAGCCGAATGCGGCGGGGCGTCGACAATGAGGGATGGTGCGACGAGGGCACACGGTGTCAGGGAACCGGCGACGATGGCGAACCTGGACTTGACCTGGCGAGAAGTGGACGAAGGTGGCGAGATGGTGACGTCAGGCGACGTGGGTGAGGGTGTGGCCTCAGCAGTAGAAGGCGGCGTTAGAGGTGGTTGTGAACAGGCAACGTCCAACGGCGTAGGCGGCGGCGAACGGTTCCAGCGTTGAGGTGGCTGGGAACAGGCAGCGTCTAGCGGCGGCGCGGCAGGCAGTTCCAGCGTAGAGGTGACTGGGAACCGGCAGCGTCTGGCGGCGGCGAGCATTTCCAACGTTGAGGTAGCTGGGAATGGGCAGCGTCTGGCGACGTTGGCGGCGACGTTGGCGGCGACGAGTGGTTCCAGCCGGGTGTGAAGGCAGTGATGGCGATCAAACGTGCACCGAGATGTTGATCTTGAACAATCGCATCGAGATGTCGAAGATGAGTTGGATTTTGTCGAACGTATTTATAGCTCGAAAATCCGATACTACTCTCCCATTGGCTGGCGAGTAATGGTGAATGAGTAAAAATATAACAAAATCGCTGTGTTTTCATTATTCGCAAATAACTATCCCGAGTCTAATTACTGATTTGTCTAGTACGACCTATTTGAGTCGAATTAGAAAGGGTTTATCACGATTTGACGCCTTTCGCTATTGTAGGACATAATTAGCTCCGCTGAACTAAGGGACAATATTCAGTTCTTCCGCACCGCAGGTGAGTAGAGGCTTAAGCGAATGATCCCTGCCGGCAGTTTTATGGTACCGGCCCTTGGGCAATGAATTTCTAGAACCCTTCTTATGTGGTTAATAGAAATGGAAGAGTTGTCAGATGAAGGGAGAATATATGGCCAGAAATAAAGATAGGAGTTTTGTAAGAAAGTTCGTCTGTTTTTTTGAAAGTGCTGAGTTTTTAAATACCGATTAAAACGTATCGCCGGTTGGGGATACAATAAAAGACCGTGTTACAATATTTTCGAAAAAACCTTGTGTCCTATCTCCATAGTCTATGATCATTCAAATTTCAATTCGTTGTTTCACTTAAACGCGCCATTTTTTCGAAAAATTATTACAAGTATTTGACAATATTTGACATTTAAGTATTGTTTTGTAGCCTAAAGTGTCGGAACGAAAATAATGAGTAACTAAACATTAATTACAAATTTCTTGAAAATATTGATATACAGGGTGTCTCAGACATGACTCCCCAGGCCTATAACTTTGTTATTTTTAAGAATAACTATAATAAACTATATATAAATGGGAGCAAATTCTCTATAAGATGGCGAAAAAAAATGTTAGAAAATCTGTACTCATATTATGGCAGCGATATTCAACTTTTTTTTTTCAAATTGCACACTATGCTTTTTTTCGCTCATTCTGATAGTACTTTTTATTCTCTTTATAACCATGTAAACCAATATTGGTCTTACGTAAGAAAATTCTCGAAAAAAATACGATTGAAAGTTGAAGTCTAGGTTTGCCATGGAAACAACTGATTGTTGTAATTTGTACTCGTCGGCGATGAAAACAATAGCGTATAGCTGTAAAACAATTGCAATTTACGTTGTGAAGAATGACAAGTGCTCTTTCTGTATTTGTATGTTCTTGTTTAAAATCATAGGAGTATTAGAAATGAATTACACTAATTCTGAAAAGCTTGATATGATCCTTATTTATGGTTTATGCGAGAGGAATGCAAGAAGAGCAGCAAGGTTGTATGCAGAAAGGTATCCGCTATTGTTTTTATCGCCGACGAGTACAAATTACAACAATCAGTTGTTTCCATGGCAAACCTAGACTTCAACTTTCAATCGTATTTTTTTCGAGAATTTTCTTACGTAAGACCAATATTGGTTTACATGGTTATAAAGAGAATAAAAAGTACTATCAGAATGAGCGAAAAAAAGCATAGTGTGCAATTTGAAAAAAAAAGTTGAATATCGCTGCCATAATATGAGTACAGATTTTCTAACATTTTCTTTCCCCATCTTATAGAAAATTTGCTCCCATTTACGAATATATATAGTTTATTATAGTTATTTTTAAAAATAACAAAGTTATAGGCCTGGGGAGTCATGTCTGAGATACCCTGTATAACATACCACAAAATTTGGCGTCTACACGCAAAAAATGTGCTCCTTTAAATGGTAACGGGTGGCCAAAAATTACCTTTACAATTTATATCGACCGCCATTTTGGTATGGTTCGATTGTGTCAGTTCATATTTGACAGCCAAGCAGTGCAGACGTGGCAAATTTGTTATGGAGCGTTTTACAGTTCAACAACGCGTTTTTATTATTAAAACGTACTACGCAAATCAGTCTTCAGTTACGATGACCCTCAGAAAATTGCGTCCAATTCTTGGCAGAAACAATACGCCTTCCCGACCAAGATCTCCGGATTTAACCGCTCCAGGCTTTTTTCTCTGGGACTATCTTAAAGGACGTGTCTATGCCAACAAGCCAACGACGATTGATCAACTAAAGAACAATATTCGAGCAGAAATATCGCCTGAAATTTGTGCAAATGTTATGAGAAATACTCTTGAAAGAGCTCGCATTTGTGTGGCAGCAAGAGACGGCCATTTGGGCGATATTATATTCCACAAATAATTCCAAGGTCCAAATAAAGCGTTTATGTAAAAATATTTATTGTTTTATATAATAAACCAAAATGGTAGTCGGTACAAGTTGTAAAGGTAATTTTTGGCAACCCAGTCCTATCAAAAGAGGATGTTGCCATTTAAAAAAATTGGTAATGACGTCATAACTCGAACAGGGATGACGTCAGAAAAAATATACGTATACCAAAAAAATGCGCATCTAAAAAAGAAAATCTGAGCATTATTTTCTTACTTGCCCAATTTTATCGAATTTGTTTACGTGCGCACTGTATAATTCGTAACTTAGAACCACTTCACACGATCCTAAATTTGTGAATATTTGTGATCGTGTAATAGGTGCATAATTTTAACAGACGTTACCAAATTTATGATAAAGCATGCGACGTACTCTATTCCGTCACAAATTTGTTATGTATGTACGCAGAGCAGAATATGGCGAAGAAAGTGAAATTGTGTTACTTTAACACTTGCATTTTACTGTTTATGCGTATTACAGTTTACCAGAGTGGCCAAGAAACTTAAAACGCACGTTTAATGGTCAGACACCCATAACAAAGAATCTTCAGCGTGTAACACACAACTCAAATACCATCACAATTTTGTTAACCAATTTGATAACAATTTTTTTATCAAATTTAGGACTGTATAAAATGACACTAATAGCCTTATTATTATTTTTTTTAAATTTAGTATGGTCCTAGGGCCAGTCCTATATAACAGATTTCAAACGTCAATGGCTTGAAGAAATTGTCCCGCTACTATGGAAGTTAAACGTGTGGGAGCTGGTTGCCACAGATAACCAAAGTTTGGTTATCTGTGCTGGCTGCAAAAGAGTCTCTCAACCAACTGCACCACCAAACTCCCTATTATTGCCAGCTATTTATATATTTCTGATGTTCTTTGGTACTAAGACCACATTCATTATTCTTAACAATAGTCTAATCTTAATAATAATAATAATATTAATAATAATAAAATAGCTTTCATAAATACTTACGTAAACTAATGGTGGTAAGTTTACTTTAGGAACATTGTCTGGGATGACATTTTGACTCTTCTTACTAACTGAACTAGAAACAGTTTGGTCCGATGGTGGCTGTAAACAAAGTAAACAAAATTAATTCATCTTTTTTGCATTGCTAACATCATCATTTGCTTAAGAAAAGAAAAATTGATCAAGCATATAAGTTGAATAAAACTTGGTTCGTTGAACCGAAAAAGAGAGCTAAGAGCTACGTACATCAGTGGCGGCCCGTCTGATGACCCATGTGAAGCGCTGCTTAACCTATAGTTTTCGTTTAAATGTTTTTTTTTATTCAAAATCCGAAATCATTTTAATTTTCAGTTGATATAGAAAAGAATTCTAATTTATGTATTTTATGCCCGGCGCCCAGTACATCGTACAGCAAGCCCCTGCGGGTTATGCAGTTCTGCAGTACATACTGCAGACCACATGCTTTCAACTTAAGCAGGTTCGCTTATACAGGAATACTGCGTCAATTTTCGTATGTTTGCATACGTGCCGTTGACATAGCAACGGCACGTATGAGTAAACTCTGAAGTGACTATACCGAGTGTCTCAGGTAAGACGGAACATAGGGAAATACCAATGTATTTTTTCAGAAAGGATCCGCGGTACCTTTAGAATATTTATGGATTCAGTGCTCAACGTATGTTATTGGATTTATTAGTTAACGCTAGAAAGAGATAGAAGTACTGAAGACGTCTGTCATTGCGACAGGTGATTATTTCATTGTTTATTTTTTATACCTATCTGTCAATTTTGACAGCACCTAAAACTTTCATTTACAATAAAAATAAAATTTTTTAAACCGCCGTTTCTGCATTTTGTATATTTTAAATTGAATTCGCCTTATTACAACAGCACACGTAAAGAAAACGTAAGTAAATTCTATAAAAATGTGAGGTTATATTTACAATATTTCTAACTACCAGCAAATTATGTTCGTAATTGTCGAGTTTATATCACTAAAAACATGGAATAGTATTTGAATCCTATCAAAAGAAAGCAAATCATCATCAATCAAGTACCGAATGAACTTTAAAATGTAATGAAAATAAGAATTTGTCTAGTCAGCTGTACTAAAATCTCTGTCAGAAGTTAATTAATGCAACTTATAAATTTTAATGGTTCATGTAGATAGGTCTGAAATTGGTTACATAGAGAAAAATGTATAATTTGGTGAAGTACAAGTCCAACAGTGCAAGAAAAATACAATTGTACGTTTACGTAAATAGTGATTTTAGTAAATATGTAAAGTATTATGGCATTATAAATAATTTTTTTTTTAATTATACTTATTGTTTTAGTATAATAATAGATAATAATAATGAATCTATAAAATTGTGCTCCATTGCATTGTAGATGTAGATTCTTTAGTAACTGACAAGTTTAACAATTTGACGTTTTGTCGCTGTCAAAATTGACAGATATAAAAAATAAACAATGAAATAAACGCCTGTCGCAATGACAGACGCCTTCAGTACTTCTATCTCTTTCTAGCGTTAACTAAATCCAATAACATACGTTGAGCACTGAATCCATAAATATTCCAAAGGTATCGCGGATCCTTTCTAAAAAAATACATTGGTGTTTCCCTATGTTCCGTGTTACCTGAAACACCCGATATAAATTAACGAGACACAATTTTTTTTGTTTTTTTATACTTTATAGACTTCCTTGGAGTAGTGGATTATTTTTTCACGTTTTTAGTAAGTGAATTTGATTTTAATGTTGATTATTACCCCTAATTTCTTTAAAATTGCTCTTAATACACCTTTAAAGAATAATTCCAAAATACATATTTTTAGTTTTACATTAAGCGAGCCCGGGTTCCATCAAAATTTCAAGTTGTAAAAAAAGCGAATGACCTTGAACCTTGAAAAAAACGCACACAACCGTGGAGCTGCCCCTGCAGCTCGACCCCCAAATGGGTGAAGGGGGACCTAATAATCTGCTTCGCCCATTCCTAAAGTCACAGCAGCCACTGATGTACATAGAAGACGATAGAGGAAATGTACTTACTTCTTGATCAATTGAGAAACTGTATAAGGATGAAAACATGACAGCGATTTGCTTGAAACCATAATATCAGCTAAAAAGGGACGAGAAAGGAGAAAATATGACATGTCAGAATATAACAAAGCAATCAAATAAAACACCAAGAAATTATAAAGAAATTGGACGAGAAAAATCACAGAATTCTATTCAATCTCATATGCCAAATGAATGAAACAGGAGCAATTCCGGAGATTTTAAGACAAACATAATAATTCCTATCCCCGAGAAAAGCAACTTGAGTAAGTGTGAAGACGAACAGTAACACCGACAACTCATGCCATAATACTATACTGAAGGATAGAAAAAAATCATAGAACAAAACATAACGGAAGACCAATTTGGCTTTAGAAAGAGATCGGTAACGTGCGAAGTGATATTTTTCACTCAAATTAATAATAGAAAGAAGGATTAGGAAGGACAAACCAACGTACGAGGGGAGTTTTTTATGTTATCTACCTAGCTATGAAAACAATATGCTATCGGGACAATTTTCTTATGTCAAGTTTCTGTGACATTTTATAGTGTCATCTTAAAGTTTGGTTCCAATCGCTTACCATTTGCCATTTTTATGTCAATTTAAGGAAGTGAAAATGAGTGATTTGAAACTTGAACACAGAAGCGTCATAAAATTTCTATCGAAAGAAGGCAGTGGCCAGAAGAATATTCATGAGAGAATGGTGGCAGTGTATGGAAAAAATAGCCCATCCTATTTCCAAGTCAAATATTGGTGCAAGCAGTTCAAATGG
Source organism: Melanotus villosus (assembly GCA_963082815.1). Classification (NCBI taxonomy): domain Eukaryota; kingdom Metazoa; phylum Arthropoda; class Insecta; order Coleoptera; family Elateridae; genus Melanotus; species Melanotus villosus. The sequence continues at coordinate 95,742,632 of OY720419.1, read as the reverse complement.
GGTAAGGAATTCATTCATGATGACCCAAAGTGTGGAAGACCTTTGGAAGCACGAACTGAAGAAATCATCAACAAAGTTGAAGATTTGGTGTTGACTGACCGCCGAGTAAAAGTTTCAGTTATTGCTAGAGAAATAGAAATATCAGAAACGAGTGTTTTTTAAATTCTACACGAAGATTTGGGAATGAGCAAAGTGTCGGCACGATGGATTCCCAAGCTGCTCAGTCCTGAACAAAAACTTTGCAGACGACAAATTTCCGAGAAGAATTTGACTGCTTTATGCTTTATCCCAAGATGAAGACTTCTTCTATAGAATTGTAACTGGGGATGAGACCTGGGTACACCATTGGGACCCTCCCACGAAACAAGAGTCCGTGCAATGGGTTCATAAGGGCTCTCCTCCACCCAAGAAGGCAAAGACGCAATTTTCTGCGGGAAAAGTGATGGCCACAGTTTTCTGGGACGCGGAGGGGATTCTCTTAATTGAGTATATGCCAAAAGGGACTACAATAACGGGGAATGTCTACAAAGCCACAATTAAGAACTTGAAAGCGGCTATATGCGAAAAAAGACCCCACAATTGTGCTCAGAAAACTCTGTTTCTGCACGACAATTGCAGAGTGCATAAAGCACAAATTGTTCAAGCAGTAGCTAATGAATGCGGCTTTGAGGAATTACAACATCCACCCTACAGTCCCGACCTCGCCCCCTGTGACTATTATCTCTTTCCAAAACTCAAAAAACACTTGAGAGGGCGTCGCTTTCAATTCAATGACGACTTGGAAAACGCTGAGGAGTCGTATTTTGTAGAATTACCAAAAGAATTTTTTTTCGAAGGCATAGCGTTATTAGAAAAACGTTGGAATAAGTGTGTTAGTGTTAATGGCTCTTACGTTGAAAAATAAAATTTTGTTTGTTCTCTAACTCGTTGTTTTCATAGCTAGGTAGATAACATAAAAAACTCCCCTCGTATATTGCTTTCATAGATCTGGAGAAAACCTTTGACAATGTTAAATGGGCAGACCTGTTCCAGATTTTGAAAGAGATGGGAATTAACCATAGAAGTAGGTGAATTCTGAAACTACTGTATGAAGATCAAAACAGGGACATTGTCACCACTTCTATTCAATGTATTTATTCAGAAAACCTTAGACCTTTTATTGTTCAATCTGATTCCCTCTGAGTAGTGCTCTATGGTAGTGCTTACGATAAAGTTTTTTGAGTAGTTATTCCATGCATTATTGTTCTAATGTTATCAATTTAATGGTACCTATAACTAAAGAAAAATGTCTTACAAGTAAACTGATTGGAAATACCGTTAAGTATGTTTACTTTGAATTATAAGTGTTTTATCTTGTCACTTAGCAACATACGGAAAATAATAATTAAGTGTAACTGACCTAGGTACTCCTTTTAAATTTAAAGCCGTTTCATTTTTTCATATGAACTTAACATGACAGATAACAAACCACTTTTTGATAATTTCGAGTGCCTACTGTCGTATTACGCACCAATTGATAACAACAAAGGTTTTTGATCTTATTTTATTATTTACGATAAGAATCTTATTTTGAACTTTTTGAATTATTATAAAAAACGAAGGTCAAATAACAAAATTTTGTGCGTTTCTACTACATCTTTTTTTTAATTACATTTGTGCTTATGCAATATTTTTGATAAACTTAAAACAAAACTTTGATGTTAGCAAAGCGTTTATAAATAGTCAGTTTATTTAAAAATTGTTATTACATTACAACTACACGTGTTAAGGTTATGTGCTGATTATGTACGTAGCTACTGCGGTTTTGTTTATAACACAATTCGAAGCATAAAATGAATTATCGGATTCACAGAATACAAATTGCCAACTATAACAATTAGTGAGTTTAATTTATAAATATTAGTCACTTTAATAAATATAATTCTGTATGTATTATTGTACCACAGAATTTTACATGTGGGTGCAACTGCTTTAATGCACCTTAAATAGTAAATAAACTCAGTGGACATGGATATCCTACAAAGCAATAAACTGAAAAGCATCACCAAGTTCAATTACTTATTGCAGCAATATTAAAGAAGCTTGCGTAAAGAGATAAGGTTTATTTTTCAAAATACAACTATTTTTAAAACAAGTATTTTATTTGCCTTTTAAAAAGAAAATAAAACGTTCTCGTATAAGTGATCAGTGATCAACGTAGTATTTTCGTTTCCAAATCTATAAACTAAAAAATATACATTGCTTCATGATGATAGTCGATGCAACAAACAAAATTTAATAACAAAAGGTAAAGTATTGTGGTTGTGATAAAAAAATAGCATGGCAGTCAAATATACCATCAAAGAAAAATGCTTTCGCATTATCACAAAAGCAAAAATAGCGTCCGTAAAACAGACAAAAGTTTCCAGAAAACACAATCAACCTGATGAGAAAAGGGGAAGCTCTAAAAAAGCAACTACACCAAAAGAAAAGGTAAAATACAACGAAATAAATAAATTAACTAAAAGAGAAATTAGAAAGGAGTTGAGAAAGAAGCTATCGAAGAAAATTGTGTTGTGGTCGCTAGCATGAAAATTTTTAAGTGGTGGTCTTTCTACAAATGAATATTATTGGTCGCTCACTATAAAAATCTTGTATAAGGCAGCATTATGAATTATGATTTATAAATGCCCGCGCAACACATGGTGGTTTACAGTCTGAAGAAAAGGGTTCAGGGTTCAGAAGCGTTTCGCCTTTGGTTTGGTTAACAAGTTGAGTTATCGTTACCCTTCTGCCTCTTGCTGAAAGAGTTCCACCTCTGGCGTGGTTGACACGTTGAGTTATCTACCGTGCTCTTTTCGTGCTCCCTTTTACTAGTGATGAAGCCCCTTAAAATAGCGGGCGAAATGTTAAGTTCTTCTGTCTCAACCCGGAAGACGTTCTGTTAATACTGACACTGACCGCGGAACTCTTCGAATTCATTATCATTTTATTGTTCAAAAAAGGCATAAAAAATCTCATAAACAATTACCGGACTATAAGCTTGCTGCAAACAGTATACGAGCTCTTGCCATAGTAGTAAAGGGAAGAATAAAGAAGGCAATAGAAAAGAACCAGCTACCAGAGCAACCTGGATTTAAAAGCGGCTATTCTACGATGACAATGATTGTGGCATATGGACCAAATGACGATACCCCAATTCTTCACAAATTTGCAAAACGAACTAGAATAGCAGCAAATTCGAAATTTACGGACAAAGATATACACAAATATACAAAAGAGATGCCGAGTCGAGAGGAGAGATCAATAATCGATTACTTTATAGTAAATTCAAGAAAATGGCGAGAAAAAAAATGTGAGGGTAAACCGAGAACCGGAAATTGGAAGTGATCACTTCATGTTAAAGTAAGATCTGACATCAAAGCAAGAGCAAGAAAAGGATAAAAAGAGAAAAATAGTTAAAGAAAAAATCAGAGGTTACAAACTGGAGACAGGCGATATTAAGGCAAGATATCAAAAAGTATTAAACGAGAAACTGGAAATGGAAAGCACAGCAACGGTATACTTAGAAGAAAAATGGACATACATAAAACAGAGTACCTACATATATTAAAATCAGCTAAGGAACGCTGTGGGGTAACGAAAACGGAAAATACGAATACAAAGAGAACGTCAGGGTGGACCCCTGAGCTAAGTGAACAAAAAAAGAAAAAGGAAAGATGCAAAAGAACGGAAGACTATGTCAACTACAGAGGTTAAAGAAAAAAAAGCGAAGCACGAGTCTTGGAAGGCATTTGGAAAAAAATGAAAAAAAGATTTCCGAGAAAATCAAAAACTATTTTACGGTACCTTAAAACAACTGAGGAAGACGAAGGAAACGACATTGAAAAATATAAAGGACAAATGGACAAACATGGAAACCTACTAACAAAGGAAGAAGAAATAATGAATCGATGGAAAGAGCAATTCCAAGAAATGCTAGAAAAAGATAATGAAATAGAACAAGGGACAAGAGCAGCCAATACAAGAAGAAGAAGAGGAAGAAGAAAGTCCTAGAGAAGAGGATATCCAGGAAGAAATAAGAAAACTCAAAAATGGGAAAACTCCAGGAGAAGACAGAATAGAGGCAGAACTGTTAAAATATGGAGGGCAGCAACTACACGCACAAATACACTATCTGATCAAACAAATGTGGACGAAAGAAAAATAAGATGCCCGAAGACTGGTATATGGTATAATCACGCCCATATATAAAAAAGGAGATAAAGAGAACTGCAAGAACTGCAGACCAGTAATAACCCTCCTAAATGTTGCGTACAAAGTCCTGGCAAATTTGGCAAATAAACGATTAAAAGGCTCGCTGAAAAAATACTTGGAGATTACCAAAATGGCTTCCGACCGGGTAAATCTAAACTACAGATGCCATACATATATTGCAACAAATATTCGAAAGACATGGGAGCACAATGAAATACACGTAATTTTCATCGACTTCAAAAACGGTTGGACACAGTCAGCAGGAAAGAACTGTTAAAAGAGCTGGAAATATTAGGAACACCCAAAAACAATAATACTAGAAATGAACTTAAAAAACACAAGCGCCAAGGTGGAATTCCAAGGAACAATAACAGACTCAATTGAAGTAAATAAAGGGGTGAAACAAGGGGACCCACTATCCCCAACAATATTTAACTTATAGTCCAGTCAAAATAGACCCAAAAATGTCAAAAGTTCGGAATAATTCGCATAGAGCTGATTTTTTGTGTGAACCTTCATATTATAGTTCTAAATGAAATGTCAAAAGTCCCCATCGATCGGTGCGCTGCTAAAAATTTTTGAAGAAATGCATTGCTTTCCACACCATCTTCGAGGTAGAGTACTCGGCGCATTTTTTTTATAATGTGGTATCCGTAGTAGGCCTAATCCACGATTTTCCTAATAAAACAAGAAATTGGTCTTGTCCATACTTCATTTCTAAAGTTATATATTCTTCTTCTTCTTCTTCCCCTAGCTGCTGCATTTCCACAGGCTGCGCCAAAAAAACAGGATGGATCAAATACATCTTCAACAATACTTGCTCTTGCATGAGACTGCTCTATGGCTGTATCGATTATTATAACATCAGCGTCATTTTCTGCTCGTGTTACACCGATATTAGCAGCTATGAATTTTTCGCACAATATTGAAATAAATCGATTCTTGTTGAAGATTAGGTCGATTAGGGATGGGCATGGAAAAACAACGTTTTGGAACCAATTCAAACTCTGCTCCCACCTGCTCCAGACATACTGCTGAACATTATTTTTTGCAATTGCAATAAGGGCTGTAATTATAATTTTGGTTGCAGAAAAGTAGATTTACATTGTTCAGCAGTATGTGGCAACTACCACGGTCAATCTTACTCAAATGTTGAACCCAATATAAAGGTCGACCATGTGTGCGACATCAATGAAGATGTAATTATTAATCCATCCTTTTCATGGCGCAGGAAATACGGCAGCTAGAGGAAGAAGAAGAAGAAGAATATGTAACTTTAGAACAAGACTAATTTCTTGTTTTATTAGGAAAATCGTGGATTAGGCCTACTAGGGAATCTAGGGTTGCCACATATTAAAAAAAAACGCCCCGAGTAGTCTACCTCGAAGGTGATATGGAAAGGAATGCATTTCTTCAAAAATATGACAGTTTCCATTCTTGATATCGCAATATCTTGATAATGGTCACTCCTATGAAAAAAGTAATTGAATCGTTCTTGTGGAAAATTGCATAAGCTATAAATTTGGTGATAACTATTTTTACAATGAAACTAACCGTTAACGAGATATTCACACAAAATCGTATTTTACGACGTTTGACCCTGCGTAAAATTTTTAGCAGCACCGATCGATGGGGACTTTTGACATTTCATTTAGAACTTTAATATGAAGTTCCACACAAAAAATCAGCTCCATGCGAATTAGTCCGAAGTGTTATGTCGTTATGTCTATTTTGACTGGACTATTAGTACTAAAGGGCGTTGTAAGAAGGGCAAAATTAGAGAAGAAAAACATCATGGTCGATCAGATACAAATAATAGCGTACGCAGACAATGATAATGATGAATAATAGGAAATACAAGAGAATAGTTAATAAGAGCAATAGAACGCCTGGATAAAGAAGCACTTAAAGTTGGTATGGAAATAAATGAAGGGAAAACAAAATATACATACAGATTGTCTGCAGGTACTAGGTACACACGGTAACTTGATACAAACAAATAAAATGGAAATATTGTTATATTTCTCTGTTTCGGCATTAGAATGACATTATTCTAACACGCATTTTGATGCTTTAATGAGCTTCATTATTAAACGATTTTTGGTGATATTTTATTTTCAGAAATTGATGATACTGTATCAAATAAGACACAAAATACCTAGGCAACCATTCAGTTGCTAGGCAACAAAAACGTCAAATGTCAAACTTCTGTCAACTGTCAAGCAAAAATTGCTATTACCAACCTACTATTTTACCCAAATTTCCCCAACTGGAAATTGTCAAGTATTTTTATAAAAATAAACATAAATAAATAATGTAAATGGAAGCCGAAACAGAGAAAATAGTATAAAATACTCGTTACAGGAAGCATTCGAGCACTCGTACGCGGCTCGTGTCCTAATTTCGGACTCATGCGCGAAAAGGTTGCCTTCTGTAACTATTTTCTGTCCCCACTATCCTCGTGTATTTTCATGTTTAAATATTACCCCCCCCCACCTCTTCATCCCACGGTGCCCGCCGAACACCCCCCTAGTAAAAAACGTTGTCAACCCCTGTTCTAACTGATACAAATGGATTCAAATCCCAATCGCTTCAGTTATGATTAATCAATTCAAAACCGGAGCTTTTCAATAATTCTAAAGCACCCATTGTGCCACTGCGATATCCCTCTAACAAATAGCAATAAACTTCAAAGTAAACAGATGTTAAGGCTTAACAGTGTTTGTGGAAATTTTCCATACCACAATTTAAACTGAAACCAGTTACGAAGCAGACCCCCATGGTCGATTGCACCAGCAGCTGATTATGTCAACCTTGGTTATTCCAAGCAAAACTGCATTGAATTTTATTTACAAATATATTAACTGCCATAAACATGTCAAGTCAAATAGTCAACAATTAAAAATAATAGGTGATTAGTGCAATCAACCATAAATCTATGCCACTGAAACTCCCTTAAATTGTATATTCCAAGCTGTATTAAAATTAAATAATTCTTATTGCTACATTTAATACTACCACACAATCAAAGCATGGTGCAAAGTGAACAACACACCTAAAAATAATCTTAAATCATCTCCTTCTGCATATTTGTTATCTGCAGGAAAATGTCAAGTTCAAGGTTGTAGATACAATGAATTATTAACATCAATCAAATATATTAATACTGGATATATTGATATAAAAAATTCAGGATATCTTTTCTCCAACTGATACTATCAACTAATAGAATTACCTACATGCATTGATTGACTCATCATGTTCTGTTGATAAAATATTAAGAGTTTATACATTTTACGGTTCAGCGGTGATATCGGATAATCTAATTTCATTAAGCACGCCTTTCAGATGTGATCATGTTCTTTATCAAATAAAAACTTTGATAGTCAATATTAATATTTGTCAGTAATTTTGTTCTTTACCTCAAGTAAGTACCTACTGTTTGATTTGTTAATCTTAGTTTTTTATTATTTTTTTTTATTTCAATCTAAACATTAATTTAAATAAAGAATGCTAATATTTTTGCTAACAATAATGAAAAACTAATAAAATTTAAAATACTTTCAGTTTAATCATGAGTCCACAACACCTATTTGAAGCACTCAGCCCAATGTTTTTCGTGTCGCTTTTAACTGGCACGGGCCCGATTTATTCCCAACAGAACAATGGAAAACACCAATTAAAAACATCAAACGTATTTAAAATCGTAACCATCTCGTATTTACTCATATATACCTGCAGTCTCATATATGGCATGGGAAATTTAAATACAAACACCAGCATTCTTTATTTTGGGAATGCAATGTCGAGTATCGGGCTTGTGTTAGATGCCGTTGGACAAATTTTGCTGATTTATACTATATACGTGTTCAGCTTTATTACGCCCTCGAGCATCAGAAATATCATTAAAAAGATGGCAGTTATTGACTCGATTTTTTCTAACCTTGGATATAAAAATAATTATAATAAAACATTCTGGCAACAAATTCTGCTTTTCTTGGTCGGAATCTCGTCGATTGCTTTTACAATGGGATTGCAACTTTATATTATATCAGCACGTTCGATGTTTCAATTAGACGAAGCTTTGTGGTTCGTATACTATTTTCCAATCGTAATCATTTTTGTGATGGAATGTCAATTTTCCTTTATGGTATACTTAATTTATCAACGCTTTAAAACTCTTAATGGGATATTACATGATATGTCTACAAATGGAGATATTACACTAAATGACAAATCGAAACTTTCTTCAGTAACAGGTATTTAGTAAATTATTTACCTTACACACTCTTGGAAGCGATTAATTAAACTACATATCAAAAATAAATAATAAGAAATCTTTCTTTTATTTATTAATTACATATAATAAAAAGCATTACATATAAATTCAACTTTTTAGATATTCAAACTATAAAAACAAAGGAATGTGTAACACCGACAGCATTACGTAAAGTTGAAACATTAATGCAGGTTCACGACTCAATAATTGATACTGCGAATGAAGTGAATACTAACTATTCGTTTCAAATTTTAATATGCTTAACAGTGCTGTTCATCAAGACGATCTTTGCGATATTCTTCGCATATTTCGAACAATTCGTAAGTTTATAATTATTATTAGTTCAAGCCTTGCTCTTCTACCTTACAAAAATAGAATTTATTTTAAAACCCCACGCTTTTTTTGTTATTAATATTAAAAGCATTGATTGATAGGTTCGTGGAAAAACCGATGCAGCTCTAAACTGGAGTATTTGGACTATAATCGATTGGAATGAAATCCTACTAATAACAGTAACTTGTCACTTGGCTTCAACACAAGTAAGTGGAATCTATGACTTTTTAAAAATCATTGAAGTATCTTAGAAAAGGGCATGTGGGCCTATCGAGGCATCGGAAAGTGGCCAGTTGATCTTTCTAAGATAACGTAATTGTATGATTAATACAAATCATGTGCTTTTGAGTCGAGTGATTTGTCGAGCCCTGCTAAAGATACATTGATTGCAATCGCAAAGACTAACAAAGTTCTTTGTTTTCAGGCACAACAAACTGGAGTAGAAGTTCACAAATTGCTCATGAATTCACCAGACAATATTATTCGAGATAAAGTAATAAACATTCAGATCATTCAAATATAACTAATTAATTAATTAAATTATTTGCAGTTGATAATATTTTCTCAACAAATTTTTCACCGACCAGTCGAATTCACAGCTTGTGGGCTATTTTCTATAGATGCACCTTTATTATTTACGGTAAGGAACAACAGAAGCTTCTGATCCAAAAATGTCAAAAAAATAAACTTTACTTCAGAGCGACGTTGTAAACGTACTTATTGAAATCTTTAAAATTGTCAATTAATTCACTGCAAGGGTTGGCAAGATCATTTGGTCAGACCTATCTAGTTATGTGCTGATCTCGGCTGCCGTTTTTTAATATAGTCACAGCCAAGATCGAATCTCATGTGGCTGCTTATGAAGTAAAATTCTAATCCACTTCACCACTGATGTCCCCCCATTTATTGAAACTAAAATTAAAAACACTGTTTCAATCTACTAAAGGAAGAAACGTTGTGTTTCAGATAATAGGATCCATGACAACCTATCTGCTTATCATGTTGCAGTTTCAAGAAGGCAACGAAGCTAACTGCATTATTTCAAATTAACAGTTATATAACTAGTGCGTAGAGCTGTACCTGTACTTTTAACGTTTTTCGATTATTTGTCTATATATAAGAAACATTAATCATAACAGCAGATATTATAGATTTAGTAAAATGGGTGCTACTAGATTAGTAGTATTATAATCACGTCAAATATTTATTTCAATGAAATGTAATGTACGTGTTTAAAAGTTTAATAATAAAGACTTACCACAATCTTGGGAATAGCGCCTTGTGCAGGTAAACTATCATCTGATGATAAACTATCGTCAGATGATGATGATAAACTATCGGTAGAACCTCTCAGTTCAGTTGCAATTGAAGTTTGTAATAATGCAGCAAACGCATTTGGTTCTTCGTTAACTTGTGTTAATGATTCATCCCGACGTTTAGAAATTTCATCTCGAATTGACTGCAAACCGTTTAATGATGCATTTGAAGGTAAAACCATGCAATCGTCACTCTGTAATTTATGTATTAATGTACTAAATTATGTAACGCAAACCTTGTTGCACTTACTTCTTCAAAGCCCATAATTTTTAAACAATCCAACCCTCCAGGTATTCCTAATATCTTCTTTGATATCGTGAGGTTACTCTTTTGTAATGCTCGTATCTTTAAATTTGTAGGCTCACTCAAAATATTGTCCGCTATTTTTATCAGTAATCTCGTAACTTCGGCAAACACTTCTTTAGGATTAGTTTCTAATTTTAATAAGGATGTTTTCAAATAGGCCATTCTCGTGACTTGCAAATTGCAATTCCGTACAAATCGAAGAAACTGATTTCATTTCAGGATTTAGTGACTTGACATTGACAGCTTATCAGCTGTCAACTGTCACCGATGCTCTCCCAGTTATTCCAATTCGTATATAATCAAATGATCCCAAACATATCATTTAATCTCAATAGTTACAATTTTCACTTATCTAAAATTAAAAAAAAAAATTAGTAAAAGTAAAAATGCATGTTTTACGAGTGATAAAATTATTGTATTTTTCAAAACTATTTGGTTTTACGATACTATAAATTATATGGTGTTTTACGTGCTTATTTATTAAGCATTTTAGGTAGGGCTTAGGCTTACGGCAGTAGTAAACTTTCAAACCTAGGACTATTATACTAAAATCAAAATCGAGCTCCAGTGGATCAAAACAAACATATGCATAGATCACGCCCCTTGACCAATAAAAACGTAAGATTGTAGCCCTTGACCAATAAAAACGTACGACTGCAGGTACACGTGTGTTTCACGTAGAAATTATTGTTTACTCGCACGGCAGTTCGAATTTAGTATAGACTGGAAGTCGAACTAGAAGACTTTGGAATAAAATGATTCGAATGGAAAAATTGAAGTAATCGATTGTTGTCGATATTCGTAATGTTTCGATTGTTATCGGCAAATCATTCAAATGGTTTATATTCAACTATTTAGTTAATAATCTGCCCAACATCTAATCACATCTAGTTTTACCAAAACTATTTACTAAGTATATTTCTGGGAACTATAATTTTCTATAGATTTATATTTCTTAAACTCCCAGAAGACATCACTCCTACACAGAGCGCATACCCTGGGTGGTGGATGGGGAAAGTCCAGGAGACAGGATTGCTGTGATTATTCACAATAAACAACCGTGTACCAAAGGCCAGTTATCCCGAGATAACAAAGCCCTTATCGTTAGCATATTCATCCGGATAAGGTAAGAAAATTCAGAGACACAGTAATAGCCTCGGCAACGGACGAATAACAGGAAGACGAAAACGGTATGGAAACAGGACAAAAATAGGAACTTAGAATATCAAAGCAATAAAAATAATTAGAACTAATAGATCAGTTTTTATACTCAGCAGTATACGTACCTATTCCCACTCCCTCTTTTGTTCGTCTTTCTGTACCTGAGTCCCTATATGGCGCAAAAACTAGTAAACTGGGAAGCAGTCAATGCAAGAATAATGTACCTATGTGGATTTACAACTGGCAGAAAGAATAACGATATTACAGATATATGTGTATGCTCCACCGAAGAATCAAGTGTAGAGAACAAAGAATTCTTTTACGAAGAACTACAACTGCAAATGAACCGAACAAGAGAAAGAAACAAGCATGTACCTACTAATAAATGGGAAAGCATGGAGGAGAAGCCACAGTAAACGACAACAGAACAAAAATTATTGAATTCTGCATAAGGAACCAACTACTAACTGGAACTAGTCATTTCAAACATTAGATACCTTTTGAGGCAATAGGAAGATCAGCCAAAAGCACTATTGACTAGGTACTAGCTAGGATGGTATATCACATACAACAGAGGCAAAATATGCAATTTTAGATGTAAAAGTAATAAGAGGTGCAGGTTTACATGCAGACCATAGACTCCTAATAACAAATACCAGGTTTTATGTAAGAACTCCCAACAAGCCCAAGAAGTATCAGAAGATCAAAGTTAATGGGTTAAGGAAACATGACATAGTACTAACATACCAACGAGAACTAGACAAAATATTAGAGAAATATGGAGAAAAAATGGAAAACACTAAAACTGGCATGCGGAATAATAATAATAATAAAAGCCTATCCATCCCCATTGCGGGCAAGGGCCTTCTTCCAAGACTTCTTGTTCTTGGCTATATCCATCCACCGTTCCCCCCCCCCTCCTTCTTGTATCAATTCATCCTCCCATCGTGTAGTTGGTCTTCCGCACTTGCGCTTGCCTGCAGCATGTTGTAATTTTGGTCAATCTATCATCTCAAAACCTAGTCACGTGCCCAACCTAATTCCATTTTAATAAATTACTTCTAACTAAGACATCTTGCACCCCGGATCTTCTTCTAATTACTTTTTTCAATAGAAATTTTATCACTTAACTTAACTGGTTTGATTTACACGCAACATGTATTTTAATTTATTATTAAGCAACCACGTTTGCACACCGTAAGTCATGCATGGCGCATGGGATCATACAGCTGTTGAACACCTTACGTTTAACGCGCACTGGTAATTTTGATTTAAAATTTAAAGATGTGTTTCAAACTCCAGAAGAACTTCCACCCCGCGTTCATTCGTCTACTGAGTTCTTTTTCCGTGCTGTTACCTACTAAATAATAATACTCGCCGTAGATAAAGAACGTCTTCTACGTATTTAATAACTTTATCTCCAATCGTTATGCCTACCATTCTGATGGTTAGAGCATATGTTTTTTCTAAGTTTATTGTTAAACCTGTGTCTTTACTACTTACTACTTTAGCTACAATAAAAGAAAACCAAAAAAGAATCCCATGGTAGAAGAATGAAGTAAAGGACAAAGTAAGGAGCAAAAAGAATCTTAGAAGAGATACAAACAGACCCGATCTGAAGGGAAGAGTACATAACCAGGAGAAACAAAGCCAGGGAAACCGTCCGAAGAGCAAAACAGCAGAATTGGGAGAAGTTTGGGAGAGATGTGGAAGCGCAAAGCAGAAACGAATGTAACAGAGAATTCTAGAAAACCATCAAAACGATCAGAGGAACATATGGAAGAAACATAAAGAATAACGAAGGTCAAATTAATAAAAGCAAACGAGAAGAAAATTCTTGAAGTATGGGAGAGTTTCTATGAACAAAAATTTAAAGAGGAACCGAACGCAGGAAGAAGAGAAAAAAGAAGGGCAACACGGGAAAAACAATAAAAGAACATAGAAATAGAGGAAGTCGGAGAAGCTATCAAGCAAATAAAATTGGAAAAGACAGCGAGCCCGGATAAGTAACCCCAAAAATGATGAAATACGGAGGTGAGAAGGCAGAGTGTGAATAATACAACTTTTACAGGGGGGATACTATTCCACAATTTTTTTATATATATTTTAATGTTATACATTTACACAGACGGGGAAATATTCATCCCCGGTAGGGGTACAATTTTTATTTTACAGGAGGGGAAAATATAAGCACAGCCAGGGAAATCCATGGCATCCCCGGCGGTGATTCGCATGGAATGGATAAGGGACATTATGCCAACAAGCATGAAGAGGACTGGAAAAAAAACTTTATAGTGCCTAGGCCACATGTCTTTCATCAATAATGCAAAAAATCTACTCAAGACTAACCCTTTTATTTTAATACACCCACATCAAATTAAAGCCGATACACCCTTCATCATTAAAAAAGAAAAGAAAACTACATTATAATAAAATAAAATCGCTAACTTAATATCTGTTTAAATGTACATACATACATACTACAGTACAATGCGTATGTGTACAAAGGAGAGTATTTTTTATTTTTACTTTACAATAAACCGCATGTATGGTGCAGCATTAACATCATCTATCATCTCCCCTATGTCTGTAGGCTACTTGACACACACACCACAGAGGCATATGGAGAGAGGATCGGCAACGCCCTGTGAAGGGTATGCCACTCTAAGAAGAAGGTATAGACTGTAGTTATATTTGTAAAAAAACAATTAGTTTTAGTAAAGTTACTTAAGAAAACTACCACCTAACTATGACCACAGTCTAGTAATATAACCAGTCGTCTCACTTCGTGTCGGCACCTTTGATGTTCATGTCTCCGAAATGTGCAGTGCGCATTCGGCTGGATCATGAATATTTTGGCGCGATTTTTGAATGAACGAATAACAAGCACCACTCAAACAGATACAAGCACGTGATTTATGGCTGTTAAATAATAAACAACTGCAACCTGCACCGCAAACACGTTTTATTCTAACTGCGCATTAGGCTAAACTTTACACAGGCGCACTGGAATTCGGACCCACAAAATCCGGCGAGTGAGACGACTGGTTATATTACTAGACTGTGCTATGACATAAGTCATAAGATATTCATACATTGCACTGTTTCACCATAACCCTACTGCTGAGTATTTAAACATTTCAAATAATCATAATAGCTAATAGCTATAATAAAATATCATTAAAAAAATTACGTTAGTAAGCATTTGATAATTTTAAGTCTTAAACAGAAGCTTGCACTGTAGCAGTGCATACATCTAATTGATCTAATTGTTCTAAGGCACAAGTAATGATTTGAGCAATTCCTTTGGCAAGTTCTTCAGCTGTATATGGTTTACCTAACGGTGGAACATGGATAAACATACTTCTGTTTTTATCTATGTTCAAAGATTTATAATAAACAAATTCACAAAGATACCTAAAACAATTAGTTCTTTATTATTTTGTTTAAATGATTCGTATAATGAGAATGTGTATGTGTTCAACGAGCAATCTTAAAAGCAATAAATTAGAATGATGCAGAAAAATGTCGGTTAGAAAGCATTTGTAATACTACCTATTTATTGATCGAAATAAATTTCTGTACAAACCTCCCAGCATTAGTAGATAACTCAGCTTTAACTTCATTACTTTCGTTCACAAACTTGCAAATTTGATTAGAATCAACTGTTCCTTGTATGCAATCTGATCCGTTCACAGCAGTACAATTTTCTCCTGTAGGATGCTTGTTACTTCCACAGTCTAACTGTGTATATCCCGTTCTATACGCCTGAGTTTCAATTTGTAATTTATTTGCAAAACGTGACACTCCTACGTGAATAACTAGCTAAACAGTAAATTAGTCAAAATAATGTTATTTATTTAAAGCTATTTTTACCTTTGGATTATATGTTTCCCACATTGCAGGTATTTGTTCGTCAATATATTTATATAAAACTGGTATTTCTCTAACGATAAGGTCCACATTATTAAATTTATGCTGTGGTAATAATTTTACGGCTTCCCAACTAGCATTAATTTTATGTTCTCCAAAGGGACCAAAGCCAGTCACTATAACCGTATTACTTGGCATTGTAAAGATTCCTCCGTGACTTTCAAACCTACATTAATGGAGTAATATAAGTTTTGCCTAATACCACATGTTTATTTAAAGATAAGGTATCAAGTAAATATTAAAATTCAAATTAAAGCGGCTTATCGAAATTAATACTGATGCTGCCATCTATTAACAAAACGAGTTTCCAATTTAACCTCAAATTGTTATACAAAAATATTCATATTAAAAATGAAATGTATTCATATAAACATTCCTAAAGCTGTTTTTATGTTATTTTCAGTATTCTTAAACAACGTTCACCTAACACAAATGGGTACGTTTTTGTTAAATAATGGAAGGTTATATTACCAGGTACAACTCTAAATTTTTGTTTTCTGCAGCCGATAATCATATGGAATCGATTACAAAAGATCAGAATCATAAAAATATTACAAACATAGACGGGGCGCTGTATGCTCCAAAAAATGTAATGGTACAAACTAATTTTCTACTTACTTCCTATAACAAAACAAAGAGGTCAACAGTTACTTAAAGGTTATACTTTCAGATTGATTCTGTGTTACCTTGTGCAGCGGATATGGAATGTAGCCAGTTAGATCCTCCTTGTATTAACTGTGATTTTAATCTTAATTGTATATATGGAAATACGATGAACGCTACTTGTCGAGCGGACAAATTAATACAGTGTAAGGTTCGTTGGACAAATGCATCTCACTAAAATCTGGAGGTTGAGCATTAAATTTTTTTTAGGGCGAACGCCGCTTTCATAGGTCGTTAATATGTAGGTACTGCTATCAAACAGAACCATGGGAGCATAATTGTGATTTAAAAGCAAACTGTAATTCTGCTGCAACACCGAGGGCTTACTATCGTACAAACTGCACCGTTAACGGTAACGTCCTTTGTCTAGGTAGGCTAAATAATTTGTTTTTTAATTTGTAATTTACAAACTGAATTTTAAAGGCGAACGGACATTTTTTAAAAATGTGCGATGTAACTGGACGGGAGGATATCGTTGGTCGACGGCTTTAATATTAAGTATAACCCTTGGTGGATTCGGAGCAGATCGTTTTTATTTGGGGCATTGGCAAGAAGGAATCGGAAAGCTTTTTAGTTTTGGAGGTTTAGGGGTTTGGACACTTGTTGATGTAATTCTAATTTCATTACATTATTTAGGGCCAGCAGACGGTTCCTTGTACATATAGTTGTGGTCTTAATTAAAATTCTCAAATTGTTATTAATATAAATGAAAATGTACATAGAAATTGCAATGTTTAATTTATTGTAGGTATATAGAAACATATTTAAGGCTGATATTTTTGTAGATGTATTTAATTTATTTTTTTCTAGAAGATAATATAATGTTGATTGAAATTTTTTAATGCATTATTTAAGAGAGGCCAAGGTGGCGCAGTGGTAAAATATCAGGTTTGTGTTACACAAGCCTGGTTAAGATCTCCAATTAAGTGGGCAGGAATTTTTTATAATCTGGAAGTTAATATTAAGCCTTGATAACCATTGATTTTTGGGCGCCAAATTAAAGCTGCTCTCTTCTAGATAGAATAGAATAGAAACATACCCGGTGGTGTATTACACTTGTAAAACCACAAAAGTTAATGCATCAACTTCGACTCTAGACAGACATGAATTATTTTAAGAACATGCGAAGTTCAGTTTATTTTATAAATAAGTCGACGATCTCTTGATAGCCTCGTAGATTAAACAATTAAGCGAACATGCAGCTTGGATTTTTAACTCAAAATGACTAAGTCGTGGATCTTGTGAAGTAAGTTAGGATTTAGATTGAAAGGGTCAGCACATTAAGATAATTACAATTAAAACTGACAAGTTTGTAAATATGTTTATTAAATTACAACATTCCAGTCTCACTCTCCTTTAAATACAGGATTTAAAATCAAAACAAAAATAATACTTTAAAAATACAACTTAATTTCGTCTTCTAAAAATTCTTTAACTTCAAAGTCAGTCATCGATTCAATCTCATCGCGCTGAATCTAAAATCAACAATCATCTATAAAAAACTACCCATGAATTTAATTAAGTCACACTTTTAAACCATTGGTTAACGAATTAAACACCATACTTCCCTTGTGAAACCTTAGCAACTTGAAAATAAACAATTTAATTTGTTAATGTAGGCAGGAAAAAGCTGATTCAAGGCTGTACATTCCAGGTGGAATAGCAGCCGCTTCGTTGAGCTCTTTTAACTCATTTTTTGTGGTAAGGCACTCCACGTTCTTCCCTACTTTGTTCTACAGTTTGTTACGATTTTTTTGCTTAGCAATAAATCGTATCATGTTTTTTTGATTTGCCAATGTTGTTAGCGTTAAGAATTTTTTTGTTGTGCTTGTTTAACTTTCTTTTCTTCAAAATTTCACATTTTTCTTAATTCTTTCATATAATTATTTTCCTTTTTTTTCGTATTTTGTAAAGATTTCCTTTTGATTGTGGTTTCGACTGCAATTGTAATGCTTTATTTCCATTGTGCCGGCGCATAAATTTCCATCTTTAAGCGATGCCTGGTTATTTAGTTCATTTGTTGTCTTAATTTTCATTCAAAAGTAAATTCTTTCGGTTTTACCGATTCTATTCTTTTTATAATCTTTTGTGTGCCCTTAACTTTCCATTTCTTGATAGTAATTCTACGTAGTTGTGATTCTTTTTCTGGTTACTCACCGTGTATATTTCGTATTTGAAATCTTTCAATTTAAATTCATATTTAATGTTAGTATATCTCACAGGTGTTGTCCACCTGTTATTCTTTAAACTCAATGTGTAATAAAAATTCTTATATTAAATTCAGTCATGAATTAGATTTGTTATTAATCTTTAATCATAATTATTTTGTTTTTTTGTCAAATAACTAATTCATGAATGAATCGCTACTATTTTTTATCTTTAGATATATTTTTATATTTAGATTTAAATTTACATTTGTGTGTATATTTAAATTTGTGTGATTTAACTGTCAGGTCTTAACCAATCTTTCTGATCAACATTTAATTTTTTTATTTAATTATTTTGAATCCTGGCCTTGCGCCGATTATTCTGAGTACCGATAAAAATAAATTGTTGCTCTAATTTTATGGCTTTTTATTATCTTTTGGATAAGTTTCGTAACAAGTTTATTATTTGTCTTCGCCTTTTCTATTTTTCTCCATTTGCTCTCTCCATCCTGTATTTCTATACTTTTTATATCCTTGACTAGTTAAATTAGATTAGATTGTAAAGGGGTGGTTTGGCTATTAGCAGGCTCATATCACTTCGACCTAAAAAGATCCTTTACTACTTGGTCCTCCCATCTGCTTTTAGGTCTCCCTCTTGGTCTCTTGTCGTATGGTTTCCACTGTGTAATCCTCTTCAGTTCTTTACTGTCCTTCATTCTTTGTATGTGCCCACACCATTGTATTCTTTGGGCTTTTATTATTTTTACTGTCTTCTCCTTTCAAAATTTCCCATATTTCAAAATTCATAAGTCTTCGGTTCATATATTCTTCTATATTCTCAGTCTTTCTTCGTCTATACTGCTTAGGGTCAGCTAGTTTCCGCAGTATATGTAACTATTGGTCTGATGGCTGCCTTATATATTCTCATTGTTGGGTCTCTACTAGAGCTGGGCGATATTAAAAAAGTTATTGAAAATATCGATATCACAAAAATATCGATAAAACCGATATATCGATAAATATCGATATCTCGATAAGTATCGATATATCAATATATTGGTGGTAAGTATCGATATATCGATACTTATCGATATTAAAAAAGTTATAGATATCAAAAAAATTTCGATAAAACCAATATATCGATATGTATCAGTATGTATCGATATATCGATAAGTATCGATATATTGATATTTTATCATTCCGATATCGTTATTCGATATATCGATATTTTTTCCCGGCACTAGTCTCTACTATGCCCTGTAACCTGCTTGTAATCTAGCTTCCTTTCGTTTCTGTTGTTAATTATCGTCCCTACATATTTGAAACTGTCAACTAATTTAAACTTAAAATTTTCTATTCTTATTTCTTTTATCCTGTCTTCATTATTTTCCCCGTCTACTACCACGTATTTTGCTTTTCCCTGGTTACCTTCTGTTTGCTTCATTTATGATTTTTATTTAGGCTGAGTTGCGTAGCATTGCTAGAGAAGAAAGACAAAAACGAAAGGAAACAGAGGTCGGATATAGAAAAATAACAATAGATGGAGTAAGATATGACTGGAGTGACGCGTGATGCAGTCAAAAAAACCATTAAACAAGGAACTAGAAGGATGGAATCAAAACGAAACTTGCATACATATATGATAAAATGATAAAAAGTATATAAACAAGTTAGCAGCATGGAACGTAAGAGGGATAAACAGCAAAGAGGAAGAGATAAGAGATGAAATGGAAAAGGTAATTCTACAAATTTTAGCAGTGGCAGAGACAAAAAAGGAAGTGAAAGTTTAGGCAAAAATCATGTTAAATAGCGGAGTAGACGAAACCCAAGGGGCAGAACAAGGAGTAGGATTAACTCTAAGTAAAGAAAAATTTCATGAAGAGAATGGAAAAGCATCTTAGAAAGAATTATGATGGTAGAATTTACGAAGAAGCATAATAATGGTAACTGTTTATGGGCCAAATGAAAATGATGAAAAGGAAAAAAAGGAGGAGTTTTGGGAAGATCTACAGGTAGAAATAGAGAAGATCAAGGAACAAATAATTATTTTAGGAGATCTAAATGGAAGGGTCCTGAAGGATACGAAGAAGTTATGGGTAAATTTGGAGAAACCACTCTAAATAATAACGGGAAACGACTAACCGAGTTTTGCTTGTTAAATAATATAGTTATTAGTTATTACCAACACAAAAAGAAATGAAAAGTCAATAATAGACTATAATATTGGTAGAAAGAACTGACATGAAATCAATAAAAGACGTAAGGGTTAAAAGAGGCCCCGAAGTAGCAACGAACCATTATATGCTGGTTGCAGAAAGAATAGAAAATCAAAGGGAAAAGGACAGCCAAATAAAGGAAGAGAAAAGCAAAATGAAACAAATAATTAGGACATATAAATTGAAAGAAAAAGATACAAAAAGGAGATATCAAGAAATTATAAAAAGAGAATGCGAAGATAAATTAAAAAAGGAAATACAAGATATTGAACAGCTGTGGCAGACTTTCAAAAAAGTTATTAAAACCGCAGCAAGAGAAGCTTGTGGGACTGTAGTACCCAGAGGGGACAAGAAACAAAGTGGTGGAGTCAGCAGATAAGAGAAAGAGTGACAAAAAAAGAATATTTACAGTTGAAAACCAGACAAACATACGACGAATACAGAGCACAGTGAATTATAACAAAGAAGATTATGTGTGATTTTTAGATATGGAAAAAGCCTTTGACAGTGTGGACAGAAATGCGATATGGAAGAGCTTAGAAGAAAAGAAGATAGATAAAAATTTAATAGAAGTGATAAAATCAATACAATACCAGAAATAATGGTACTAACAACCAAAGGAGAGAAAAAGGGTTAAATTAGAACAGCTCCTCGAGTATACATATTTAGAAACTGTAATAGATAGAGAAGGAAAACTCGACAAAGATATAAACAATAGGCTGGCAGCAGCAGCAAAGATGTATAGTGCAATAAGAAACTCATTCATTAACAAAAAGGAAATATCCAAAAGAACAAAATTGATAGTAGGTATTTAAAACAGTATACATACTTCCCAATAATAACTTATGAAAGTGAGACATGGGTTTTGAATAAAAGACACAAATCATCCAAGCAGCTGAAATGAAGTATCTAAGAAGAGTGGAGGGAGTGACCAGAAGAGATAAAATAAGGAATGAGGAAGAAGGACAACTTAGATGGTTTGGCAACCTATGTCGAATGGGGAATGATAGACAAACAAGACAAGAGGAGATGGAAAGAGAAAACGGGGAAGACCAGGGAAACAATGGAACAACACAATAAACAAAACACTGCAAGCAAGGGAGACTTAGGCGGACTGAAAAAGGAAATGACAACAAACAGAAAACAGTGGATCAAGTTTTATGCCACACAAAACCCAAACCTCGACATCTATAGGGTAAACAGAGGAGAAGATTAAGATATGATAAGATGATTTTTATTGTGATATCTTTTAAACTCCTTCTATCTCTTGCTATTATCGCTAAGTCATCAGCGTACACAATCACCTGTGCTGATTTATTAATTATTGTACCATTAATGTCACAGTTCCTTCATCACTCCGTGCATTGCTATATTAAACAATATTGCTGATAGCCCAACACCCTGTCTTACGCCTGACATAATCTTAAATTCTTTGGATGTTCCTCCTTTCATCACTACCACCGCTTTTGCTTCTTTCATTGTCATGTTGACTAGTCTTCTCAACTTTGCAGGTATTCCCATTTTTTCCATATCCCTCATTATCATCTCAAAATGATTGTGAGTGGCACCGAGTAGAGAATAGAAGATCTTTAAAATAAAGAAAAAGAAGACCAAGGCGACAAGAAACGTACGGTGAGTGAAAGGTCTCCGGAGAGTGAGGAACTCAATCCACAATTGAGGACAAAAAAACTAGTAAGTGAAGGTGGAGGAATGGTCGAAGAAGATAATGACAAAGCAATGAAGAGAAAAACAAATAAAAATATAAACCGGAAGAAAAAGATAATAGTAAGAATAGGAACAAGGAACGTAAAAACAATAGGGATAATGGAGGAAGTTGCTGGAGAAGTGATGGAATATAAAATAGAAATACTGGCCCTGCAGGAAATAACATGGAAAGGAGAAAGCAGGATTGGTAAAGAAAAATATACATTGCTGTATGGAGGTGAAATGAAGCAAGGGGATTTATGGTCAGCAAAAGATTAAGAAAATAAGTGGAAGGATCTGCTGTATGGGAATAAGAAATAAAGTAGCTAACATCACATTAGTAAAAGTATATGCGAGGAAGCGAACGATGAGGATATGGACGAATTTTATGAAAGACTAGGAAGAACATGTGAGGAAATACCAAAACATGAGAATCTGTAAAATAGCGGCTGAAATGAACATGTTTATAGTCAGAACTAAATTCAAACATAAAATACAACACAAAATAATGTAGATTATAGCAGGGAGAACAACCGGGAATCAGGAATCAGAGAGCGGATGATACACGACATAAGATCATTCAGAGGCGCGAATGTGGACTCGGATCACCAGCTACATAGTAATAGTTAAGGTGAAGTTAAGAATAGTGGGTGGAGCGAGAAAGCAAAAAACAAATAAAAGTAGATGAAAGGTGGGAGAAATTAAAGAGAAGAAAAGAGAATACGAGGAAGAAATTAGGAGGTAGCTAATGATGAATAGAAGAAGAAGAAGAAAACATTGAAAGGAAGTGGGATAGCAAGAAAGAATATTGTAATCACAGCTGACAAAACAGTACAACGGAAAAACATAGAGAATTGATTGGTTTGATAGGGATTGGAAGCAGCAGTAAAGAAAAAGAAAGAGGCCAGAATAATGTGGCTGACTCTGAAGAGTACAAAGAAATATGAAAAGAAAGTACAAGGCTAATAAAAAGAAAGAGAGTGAAATGGTTAGAAGAAGTAGAAAATGATAACAAGAACAATGTTAAATTATATTAGTATGTCAGGAAACAAAACAGGACAATAACTACAGGGAAAAGCATATAAAAATTTATTTATGAGTGAAAATAATGAAATAGGAGAGGAACGAAGAGACAACAACGCAGCAGATGATCAAACTGTACCTACAGAATTTCGGCCCATTCCTCTTGGAATATTTGGCACTCAAAGGAGCTTAAAATCCATTTTCTTGAGGTGGATTACTCCTCATCCATCTTTTGCTATATAAGTCTATAATTTGTGATGTGATCTGGCCAATTTGACTATGCTTCTCCACTCCTTCCTGTCCTGCGATTTTCTCCTTCCATTATTTCAAGGTCTGTGAGAACTTCATTTAGCCATCTACTTTTCAGTCTCCCCCTCAACCTTTCCTCTAAGGGCTTCCATTTTATTATCTTCTTAATTATTTTATTTTCCTCACTTCTTAGCCAGCTGATCTGTCTTACATTTACTCCAAAATATCTTCCCCTTTTATATCGTTTAATAGTTCGTAATTCATTCTACTTCTATATTCGCCTTCCTTAGTTCCTATTGGTCCAAAGATTAATCTTAGAAATTTCCTCTCCACTGCTCACAGAAGAACGCAATGAAGTAATAAAAAAACCTGAAGCAGAATAAGGCAGGAGGCCCAGACGGCATAAATGAAATGATAAAGTAAGGCGGAAAGGGATTGATTAAAGCAAAAATTATACAAGTTAATAGTGCAAATATAGAATGAAGAAAAGATGCCCAAAGAATGGGGCTCTGGTTTTATACTACCAATACTGAAGAAAAAGGACCCAAGGATATATGCTAACTATATGGGAATTACTTTATTAAATACTGCATACAAGATTTTAACAACTTCAATAAATAAGAGTGAAGGAATACACAGAAGAAAAAACGGGGGAATATCAACATGGGTTCGGGGTAGGAAGATCAACAATAGATGCCATACACATCATGAACCAAATAGTTAAAAAATGCCATGAATATAATATAGGGGTGCAGATACTCTTCGTTGATTTTAAGCAGGTGTTTGACAGTCTGATACGTGAAATGATAATGAAGCTCATTAAAGCATCAAAATGCACGCCAGAATGATGTCATTATAATGCCGAAACAGAGAAACATCCTTTATTGAGAGTATTTCTAGTTAAATTTTACTTAACTTTTACTGCCAAACTTATTACTTCAAATTTGTATTTTGTTAATACTATGTTAGTACCGTCTTTGTTTTAGATACTAACGGGTGTTCATAAACAGTCGTCATCCCATAAACATATTTCGTAATTTGATTCAGAACACAAAACTAAATGTCAAGATTTGTAAAATGTCATTGTCTATGATTTAATCTAAGACTTGTAATTTGTTTTTCAAAGCAACCGAGATGACGACTGTTTGTGAACACACGTTAGTATATCAGCTTTTTCCATGTCCCTCATTATTAAACGATTTTTGGTGATATTTTGTTTTCAGAAATTGGTGATACTGTATCAAATAATACACAAAATACCTAGGCAACCATTCAGTTGCTACGCAACCAGTCAGTTGCTAGGCAACAAAAACGTGAAATGTCAAACTTCTGTCAACTGTCAAGCAAAACTCACTATCACCAACCTAACTATTTAACCAAATTTCCCCAACTCGAAATTGTCAAGTATTTTTATAAAAAGAAATAATGTAAATGGAAGCCGAAACAGAGAAAATAGTATAAAAAAACTCGTTACGGAAGGCAATTCGAGCACTCGTCCGTTTGCCCACTCGCCGCTATGCGGCTCATGTCCAAATTTCGAACTCGGGCGCGAAAACGATGCCTTCTGTAACTTGTGTTTTAATATACTATTACTTCTTATCTTTCCTAAAATAATCAGTGTAACAACTTGTATTTTGTCCCAATATCAGGTTAACTTTGTCATTAACATGAATGAGTATTTTAAAGCTTCTCAAGGGAGGTACAGGTACACTGTTTAATCCGTTAACCATCAGCTTAAAATACCACTTGCAAATGAAACTTTTAAATAATCACAATGTGTGACAAATTTAAGTTGAATTTTGTACGAAAAAATATATACTTACAGTTATCAATGGCACTTCTAGCTGTTCTAAAATCCTAAGTTTCAACTCCATTAAACCAGAAGGATGAAAGTCTTTATTTTTGACACATGTATATTCATCTAATACTTCGACATTCACAGCCTTCTTCATATTTTCTGTGTATCCTGATATTCCCACTAAGTTCAAATATGGCACTTGGCAATGCATTTCAACATAATTTATTTTTTTACAAGAAATGGTTTTCAAAGCTTTATGTACTTTCTGCAACATCGGTCTGTTGTGTATTTGTGGATTTGGATTATAATTGAAATTTCCGAAGCATTTCATTTTAAGTTCTTTAAACAGTTGTTCATCTTCATATTCGATACATGTGAGTAAGAGATTCAAACGACTTCGATTCTTTGATTGACCCCCTGAAAAATATACAAATATTATTCCTAAACGTGCGTATTTATTGAAATATATTCCGTGCTTGTTAATACATCTATGTTAATATAACTAATATGATTTGTAAGAAAATTACATACTGAAAAAATTTAATATAATAGATAAGATTAACCTTCCCACTAACGTCCCACTACTAAACATTTGTAAGTTGTATGATGCAAAGTTGATTAAATGCTACAATGAGATCTTTTTCTCATATAAATTCTGGCTTTTAAAACTTCATATCTCACTTTTCAAACTCGAAATGCTGAGTTTTAAATTAAACATTCCGATTTTCAAACTTCTGAGATTTAAAAATTAAAATTGGGATTGTAAGTTTAAGAAACAAAATCCTGAGTTAAAAGTCAAAATCCTAATTTATAAAGTTTAGAATTATTTAATTTAAAAAATTCAATACTTTTAAAGCTGCATTATTTGACATAAAACACAAGTTCCTGTCACTTATGATTTCACCGGAATTAACCTCAACTTTGTTATTTTAAATGCAACACCCTGTATATACTTATACATTATTGGAATCGTCATTTAATTTCAAGTACTTAGTATGTTAGTAGCAATTTTTAAACATTTTGCGGACAAAGTAGATTTTTGCAGAAACATTTTTATATTAATCTAGGATGCCATAACTTGCATAAAATGAAAATTGGGGTGCCCAATACTCACACAAATTGCATGTATACCTACAGTTTATTTACGAAACAGTTCGACAAATAATTACACATTTTACAAAGAAGACCAAAAAACATATGTAACATTAAGACCAACAATTGATATAGTAAAATGTTTTTCACTTGGAAAAACTCAAGCTGCTGATATTATAAATCAAATGAGAAGAATTACTTAAGAAATAGCATAGCAACATAAATGAAGAGTAAAATACAGTTTTCACAAACCAGAAGGATTAATTATTTACACTTTGTAGGTACTATGATTATAACTTTCATACGTTTTCTTAGGAATAGGAAAACACTACACACAAAGACTAGGGGCAATGGGCAGATTTGGTAGTAGTGAAATAATAAAAAATGATAATGAAGAAAGGATGAATACGTTCTGAAGTAACAACCAACTAATAATCGGAAATACTCTCTTTAAACATAAAACAATACATCAAATAACTTTTGAATCAAACGAGAGAAATGAGAAAAGCACGATAGACTAAATAACCTACTCCAAAGACATAAGATCACATGTGATGAAAGTAAAAACAATTAGATAGGCTGAATTGAACACCAAACACAGGCTGGTGGTATCATACTGGAGATGGAAACCTTTCAACAGAATTAAAAACAAAGTATACGAAAGAATCGACATTGAAAAATACAGAAATATAATTACCCAAAAACTGACAAGAAAACATGAAGAAGAACTAGCAACCCAAACATAGGATCTGAAGAGGAGATCGAAAATTCTGAAGGAGATACTCATACTGAATACAGCAATAGAAGAATGTGGATTAAAAAGAATAAATACTATCAGTAATAGGAAACGAACAAGTTGGTGGAATGAGGAGCTGAAAAGAAAACTGCCTGGTTAAGATACATTAACTTAAAAAATGAAGAAAATAAACACGAGTCTAGTAGAAAAAGAGATGAAGCAAAACAGTGCAGTGCGTACAAGAGACCAAAAAAAGAACATGAAAAAAATTAGGAAACCAACTATTGTCCTCGGCTGACGAGTTGGCGTCAGGGGACTGAGGTAAAGGGATTTCACTTCTGAGAAGAAAATACAACTTTGAATAGTAATGACGGAATTCCCGTGTTAAGTACAAAGATTTTCTCGGAAGGTCGTCTTGGGCCGCATTCCTAGCTCACGCCAACTCGTGAGCCGACGACAATACTTAGAAGAGAATTATAGGAATAATAACAGGAAATTTTAGCAGACCATGAAAGGACTAAGAGGAAAATATTGCAAAGAAGTCCGTAATATTAAAGACACAAATAATAAGATACAGATACAGAAAACATACGTGGAGAAACTTTTATGAAAGGAAATTTATGAAAGAAGACCAAAAAGAAGAAGTAAAAATACAAACGAAAGAGGGCAAGATAGAAAAAATATAAATGAAGGAGAAGAAGAAATAGAAAACTCAATAACAGACGTAAAGAATGCCTTACGAAGGATAAAAATAGGAAAGGCACCAGGGAAACATTTTCATCTAGCCCCAGAATTAATTAAATTTGGAGGAGAAGAACCAGGAAACTGGTTACAAAAAATATCACAACAGTCATGGAGAGAAAAGTCCATACCAGACAAATGGCATTATCATCCCGATTCACAAAAAAGGAAGTACAACAGACCCAAATAATTACAGAGCAATAGGGCTGTCATCAGTTGTCCTAAAAGTATATACTTACAAGGATATTGGAGGGTAAATTTAGAGATAAGTTAACGGCGTTTAGAAAAAATAGACAGGGCCCAGGATCAAGTATTCGTACTAAGAACAATAATAGAGAAACTTTTAGAAGTGAATAAAACAGTACATCTGGCTTTGCTCAACCCAACAGCTTCGATACAGTCCCGAGACAAAGCCTATGGAAGGCATTACAAGAATTGAACATTCCTAGAGAACTCCTCGAAGCCATCAAGGGTGTTTTCAAGGAAGTACAAGCAGAAGTGAAGCTTAATGGGCAAACCTCAGACACTTTCCTGTTAGAAAAAGATATAAAACGGGGAGCCTTAGTCCCTTATTATTTAACATCATAATAAATACAATTATAAAGGAGATTAAAACATGAACAAAAATCGGAAATTGGAGAATGAGGCCTGTGAAAATCCAATCTTTATCTACACAGACAAAACACGAAAACTACAAGAATCAATAAATATATGGAATAATCTTATTAAGAAACAAGGTTTGATAATAAATGAAGATAAAAGCAAGATAATCAACATTAACAAAAAAGATCAGGGAGAAGATCAAGAACAGATATACTGTAAAGGAAAAATACTAGAAAAACTAAACACATATGAATATGTTACAGTAGAAATCATCCATAACCTATATTGAAGTTTAATAGTTAAATTAACCCTTAGTCTAGCTTATGTTAATTTTCTTTTGTTGATTAATTATTTTTTTTATGAATTGTTCTTCCTTGGTTTCATACGTTGATTAGGTCATTTCCTTGCTTGACTTTCACTTAGTAAAATTTAGTATTTTGTATTTCGCTTATTCAGGAATTTTCGCTATTAGCCAGAATTTTGAGTAGGCTTTTTCTTGTTTCCGTGGTGATATTTTTTTTTCTTGCTGCTTCCGGTTTACTTGTGAATTTTTTTTTAATTTCCTGTTTTCAACTGGGAAGGTGGACAAAAAGTGCCCTGGAATTAGTTTTGGTTTTCCAAGTTTATTTGATTCATCCGAGGCACTAGACAAGAAAATGGAATTAGTTAGAGAGCCTTTAAGCCATTGATGTAGCTAAGGGATTAGTAAGATTAGTCTTATTTACCATTTTCACTCCATGTATTTGGGATTGCGTCCTGTCCATCACCAACCTTTTGAAGAAATCGGGAAGGCATTAGCATTAACATCTTATCTTTGTAAACTCATACGCTTGCAACCACGTTTTGGTTCTGCATCTTGTATGCACCCCCTTTCGAGTTTCGTCGTCCGAAGATTGATTTACCTCTGTGCCCGTCCTCAAACAGATTTGGCCCTGTAGTTCTTGTTTGACCTCATTATCCAGCTGTTTGAAGATTGCAGATTGAAGGTCAGATCTAATTTGAATATTATTTAAACTTTGATTTTTGGATGTTAATCGTGAATATTATTTAAAATAACACTGCATTTAGTTTATTATTAGAGTGTTTGTAATCAGAAACATTGATTAGAGAACTTACCTTATTAGATTTAAAACTTGTAAAATTTCGAAACGTCAATGTCAATTTGACGAATTGTTCATTTTGTAAACACAGTTGTGCCTCAATTATTAACGAGCCTACGTTAATTTAGAGAATTTTATTGTAAAGGATATTCGAGTTCGCGCGTCTAAAAATGTCGGCACTTAATTAAGGAATAAAACCGTAATTGAACAATCATTACTAAGCAGGTTTCGCAAAGACTTTAGACTTGTTATCAACTACTGTTGAAGACCGCGTAATCGTTGAACTGAGCTCATTTCTACGCATGCGCATTTTATTATCCTAATTCAATATTACCACTTGCGACCCCTGTTAGGACAGGCGATTCAATTAATGCACACAGTTGTTAGTAATTCTTAAAGATCCATTACCGACTCACGAATCTCGAGTAACCAAAAATTTTCTTATTGGAAGGAATTAATTATAACTAATCATTTTCAATTATTTGTATATATCCAATAAAATATTACAGGCTAATATATATCCTATATCGTCAACTACTAGTCATTGTGTTTTATTTAAGATTTAGTTCATCGTGGAGGATAATTCTTCAGGGGATCCGACTGAAGAAAGTCTACGAATTAAGGATCTGGCGCCCACCCTTAACACCATTTAGCAATTATTTAGTGAGCACTATTTATTTAGGAACCTCACGCCCTCGCAACCGAGTAGCGGGATTGTTTAGAAAGTTATCACCTCCAGATAGCTCAAATTATTTTACACCTTGCTCTAGTGTAACAAATACCTGGGTACAATAATAAGCCAAGTTGGAAAGATACACAACGAAATACATAACAAAATAACAAAAGCAAATAACATATATTACCAACTAAATGAAATAGTCATCGGGGAAAGGGAAGCAGAGAAAAAGACCAAACGACATATACAGGGTGTTCATAAAAGAACTCCTCGGTTTCAAGTGTTATTTAAACAGCAATATATTCAAAGAATTACTTACATGAGTATATATTCTGAAAGGGTAAATTCTGAAGTTTTTTTGTGTGTTTAATAAAGTTCTATATGTGCACCATTCGTTGCCCTGCACACCAAATGGTAATCCAGCTCTTCCCACTGCAGAATTGTTTTATTCGTAGGCGCAGTACCGCCATATTCAAGCCGATAATTACGCTGAACTGTGATTACTGAACAAGTTTCAATGAACCAAATCACGCACTGAGCTTTCTGTTGCGGTGTAGCCATGACTGACAGTGAGACTGCCGGCCGGATACGTCCCCTCCCGCGCCCGCGCCAAGGTCACCCAGGGGTGCCAACCGCGACGAATATTAACTTATTCCGTTATTTCATAGTGATTTTTTGAAACCAGGGAGTTCTTTTATAAAAACCCATTAATATATGCAGCAGAAAGCTAGACACTCCGTGAACGAAATAAAAATACGATTCAAAAGTGGCGGAAAAAACTGGATTAGAAACACAAGAGTAAGAGACACTGTAGGGATGACACCATTAGACAAACTATTAATAGAACAAAAGCCACTGCAATGGTTTGGACATGTCTATAGGATGGATGAAAGAAGACTAGCAACACATGGAGGCAAGACCAAAGAGGAAAAAAGGAAGAGGAGAGGACGTCCACCTCTGCAATGGATGGACTTTATTTATAAATTGGGAAGAAATAGAGGGAAAATGGAGCACGAATTGAGAAAACTTGCCACCAATTTAAGAAATGGCTACAAAACTCAACGCCATAAGGCAAAATGGGCTAAGAATAAAGAAAGAATCAGGAAGTTTTCTTGTTTATATTTTTTAATTTAGTTTATTTTAACAGTTATACAGGGTGTCCGCAAAAAGGAGGTCAATCCGTTAACCACATATTCCTTGAGCAAAAATAATATTACTTTTATAATGCCATTTTTCATTTTAGATCCACACGTGCGATGTACAGGGCGTCAAAGTTTGAAATTTAAAATTGATTATTTTTAATAAGTGAAGTATTTAATAAGCTATCAATTTCAAATTTGGTACAGAGCTT
The DNA here is from genome assembly GCA_963082815.1 of Melanotus villosus. Taxonomy (NCBI): domain Eukaryota; kingdom Metazoa; phylum Arthropoda; class Insecta; order Coleoptera; family Elateridae; genus Melanotus; species Melanotus villosus. The sequence goes on along the minus strand of OY720419.1, from coordinate 95,710,967 downwards.
CAACATAAATAGTCACATCTTTTGAGAAAAGCAAAACAAAAACAAATGTCAAATAATCAAAATATGGGGGATGCAGTACTCTAAATCAAGTTAGCTAAAATGAAAAATGGCATTATAAAAGTCATATTATTTTTACTCAAGGAATATGTGGTTAACGGATTGACCTCCTTTTTGCGGACACCCTGTATATGTACCGAACATTATTTTTCTCCCATGTCTATTGGGTTTTTTTTGTTTTCTCTTAAACGGACACTTCCTACAATTGGACATAACATAGCAAAATTGGTGTGAATTTAAAAACATACGCATTTAATCAACTTTGCTATAGTAAACATAAAGTTTTAATATGTTACTACAGAGAAAAATAGATATTACTAATACTCCAAGTTGTACCATGTTAATTATCATGCTTTTTAAATACTTTCATGATTATACAACAGAAAATATGAATAAATTATATTATATTACAGAACAACCTATTATGTGCATTCAACTGGGTTAGTGCTAGTCTAGCGAAATTTTCGTTTACACTAATAATCATCATTTTTTGTAGCACAATTGATTTGGGGTATGTTTCGGTGATATAGAAGAGTAACAAGGTTATATTGTAAACTAAAGTCATTAGAGATTTCTAATGCCTACTTATATCTAAAACTTTTTTCGGATTCCAAAATAAAACCGTACATACATCTTACTCCTATTGCTGGAATGACCGAGTAGTTAAGACACTCGACTAAAGGGTGAACGGTTTCAGAATCAAACCTCAGTCAGATGGCCTACTCAATCACCGAAAATAATCAGGTACCGAAACACAGTAGTGGAGCAGGGAAGGTAGGCGATTGTCGAGCCTAGTTGAGATCCTTGGACCCACAAACCTAAATTTCACTCACTAAACAAACATAGTAAACAGTGGGGTACTAACCCCTGCCCATTAAAGGACTGTTCAGTTGTTTTCATCCGCTAGGCTAACACTAAGTCTACCTGAATGCACCCATTGTTCATTGTATAACCATGAAAGTATACCAAATAAATTTTAAACTAAAGTAATTTCAGAGTAAATAAAATACAGCTACAAAGAAGACATTAAAATAGAAATTATTAAAATACACATACAACTAGCTTACTCGCTTTGTCTGCAAACAGCACCATTAACTAGCGATGAGCAACATAAAACAAATAAATTAATTTAACCTATACTAACATTTTTTTTGATAAATTAAATGCACGAGTAAGTAAACTTGGAAACTAAGTTGTAAAACTATGTCTGTATTATGAATTTGTTTTGTGATGTTAACAATAACAATACTCACCTCTCATAATTCTAACATTTTCCTGAGACAATGCAAAGGGCAACAATTCTTTGGCAGGGTAATTTAACATCCACAGATATAACACAGAATCCACAAGCTCTTCGGGATTATTTTTGTACTCTCCCATAGTAATTCGCACTTTGATTTGTGGGATTATTACATCTCTTAATATGTTTTTATCGATTTTCTGATAACCCAAAGTACTAAGGGACCAAAGAAATTTAGTAATATCTTTTGCTCTAGGTTGTTCTGTTATATACACCGTTTTTGGTTTAATAGGGTGGTTTTCTTGTAAATATTTAATACATTTTTCTGTAAATAAGTTGAGCAATTCTTCATCGTAATACAAATAGTCTGCATACAAAGATAAAATGTGACAAATAGCTGTGAATGTATAATACTGTGCAGTTTTATTAAAAAATACCGTGCATGATATTGTACTTAATAGATCTTCGTCTTGATAGTGATTCTGTTTAATAGTTTTTAACAATGTAATTAATAATGCTGGATCTTTCAACAGTGACAAATTATCATTTAAAATAAGTTTTATTTTGTTTAAAAGTCGTGGGTTTGTTATATTCGTGTTGGTTCTGTACGTTGAATTACAAATAATGCACGTATCTTCTATCGTTAAGTTGTTTAAAAATCCTTGATTCATACTTTTTAAGCATTTTCTCAATACAACTTGTGCTTTCTTAGCTTTCTTTTGTAAACCAACATAAAAAATAAATTGTAAAAGATCGTTTTTAGAAGTAGATTTAAGGCACCGATCGATATCATCTGTTGCATACTGGTAGAATTTATATTCTGTAATACGATTAGGTACTACGTGCATAAAAGCACTTAATAATTTTAATACGTTCTTCGAATCCATGCTGTTCATTCTTAAACAACACTCTGTATCTAAAAGATCTAATACTTTTCGTAATTTCTGCTTACTGTGACTTAATATATTGGTATTTGCACTGTAAAACAAACCCGCAATTTGATCGACGTTCAAATTACGTAGACTATTACCTTGACCGTGAATTAACTTTTCAAGTATATCACCTTCACATGCTTGTACAGATTTCTCGTTGTAATTATTTTCATTATTATTTAGATACAACATCATACGCCCCAACAAGGTATTTTCAGTTAGGGGGGTAATTTTATCACCCAATAATGACTTACTGTACCGCCTTTCACACATATTATTAACGTTTTTTAATAACGTATGGTTTTTTATAAGGGTAATAAGATAATTTAATCTCATTCTTATGTATTCTGAAGACGATCATATGATTTGTTTATAATTACTGTTTAAACTTTAATTAACGTCGGCCTTTGAGGTTAATTGGTAATAAAATCCCAAACGTCACACTCAAACGTCAACCGGCAACTTCACCATTAGCTCAAATTTGCAATTAATAAATATATAATTCCAAGTTGGTTCAATAATTTATTTTGTAAACTAAAATTAATACTCCTTCTCATTCTACTTTTGCTATAAAATCATAGTCAGCTCTTTATAATATTCAATAATAGCATTTAGAAGATATTTAATCTATGCACATTTGACAATTTAAACATTTTATTTAATGGGATAAGTAACCATGACATTAGAAATAAATATAACCTCATAATACACATTATTTCTAGTGTTCAACTTTAAATGTTTATTTTACAAGAATTACAGAATGGGGACCCGCGAAATATTATCACTCCAGTTTGGACATTATTCTAATTTTATTGGAACACACTGGTGGAACATTCAGGAATCTGGTTTTGAATATAACGCTAATGACCCTTCTGAAATCAATCATGATGTCTTGTTCCGGGAGGGTTTAACGCCTAAAGTAAGTTATTAATAATAGAAAAGAAAAAGCAATCAACCTGTATATTATGTTCCATTTAATAGCGGTTTGTTTAAAGGGAGAAGTTACGTTTACACCACGATTATTGTTGGTAGACCTAAAAGGTAGTTTAAAAACACTTCCTGAAAGTGGATACTTGTATGATTCACCACCAGAACCTTCCAAAGTTCAGACTAATTGGGAAGATGAAGCTGTTGAAATTAAAAAAGAAGAATCTGAACCCAAAAGTGTATTTCAACAAGATTTGGAATGTTCTAATAAACCTAGCAGTGTGCTAAAAAAGAATTACAATTTCGAAAATGATGTTCGCGTTTGGTCTGATTTTTTGTATGCGCGTTTTCATTCACGGACTGTTAATGTAATAAAAGAATATGAACATGGAAGTCAGAGTTCTCAGTTTGACATATTTCCCTTAGGAACAACATTATGGAAATCTGAACAGTTCGAAGATGATTTTACGGATAAAATTAGAAATTATGTCGAAGAGTGTGATAGTTTTCAGGTATTGCTTGAAAATTTTTTTTTATATGTAGGTTAAAGTTTATTTAATGTAGGGATTCCACGTTACGATGGATGCTACAAATGGATTTGCTGGTTTAGCATCGTCGTGTATTGAGTACATACGAGATGAATATGAAAGAAAATCCGTATTAGTATTTCCTGTTATTCCTTCGTATTATTCAGATTATTCACATAATAACGATGAAGAAAGACATCAGTCTTTAATAAAGGATTCTCTTAGAGTACTAAATTTAATTCTTTGTTTTGATTCATTAAGTGAACACAGCTCCTTGTTTTCTCCATTATGTACTAGTGCTAATGGTTGGCGACAACCTGGACCAAAAAGGGAGTTTTATCATACTACATATGATGTAAGTATTGTTAAAAATTAATACAGTCAAATCTAATGTATAATTCTTTTTGTAGCACAGATTAGCTTACCATACTGGTGCAATATTAGCAACAGCTTTAGACACAATTACGTTAAAACATCGGTTAAGATCAGGTCATTTTTGTCTTAGCGATTTATGTGCCGATTTAAGCACTTACGGCCGTAAAGCTGCCGCAGCAAGCATGTGTTTACCGTTTGCATTTAATAAAGGAGCTGATTTTATAGACTGCTTGGATAACTGGGAAGGACCATTAACTCAGAGTATATCTCCCAATTGTGAATTAGGTAAACTTAACTTTAAAATTATCCTTTCTCTTTATCAACTTTATAAGAAACAACTTGATTTAAAAAAAAATATATGCAACCCGCCTTAAATAAAAGTGCATCCAAATTTGATTTAAAGTAACCAGCAATTGAGAATAATCAGAGATTAGTGTAGCTGGTAATTAATTAAACATTATTCTTTGTAGGCACTGATAAGTTAATGCAAATGTTTACATTACGAGGAATTCCCGAAAATCGACTTAAACGGCCGTCACAGCTGGCTGGAAAACAACAAGATATGGCAGCATACAGATGCAACACTGTTAATGAGATGTTAAGTCTATACCTGTCCTGCAATTATTTTCTTAGTGCTAACGATGTTACAACCGTTGCTAAAGGACTTCCTACAAAAACCCCATATCCTAGAATTTTTGACGAATTTCTTGGTGCCGATGGCAACGTTATTGCTGATGCGAGACCAGAACATTTAGGTAAATAGGCAATTTCGTATATGGATTAATTTTATTCATTTAACATAAATTTGTTGTTTACAGTGGTTGAATCCGTTCCAGTATTAGCAGGTTTACATTCAGGTGCAGCTGTGGGTGATATGTTAGAAAGCCTTCATACTGAAGCAAAAAAAATTAAAATTCCTCGGTTTCATCAATTTACAAACGCAGGATTAGAATCACAAGAATTTGTAGAATGTTTAGATAGATTATTTGATCTTAGAGAATGTTATGAAGATAATTATAATATGTGATTACATGATTTTGTTTGGTTATTAATTTTATTAATATTAACACTTTTACAAAAATGATTTGTACTTATAACAATGCTGACTGTAATAACAAAAATAAAAATTACCCTCTATTACAAAGTCTATGTCTAGAAAGATGCGTACATATTTGAGCATTTACAAGAATGAGTCCAACCTAGAACGTGTAAAATTTTGCACCAAGGCAACTATTTGATGCTGCTTTAATTTGAATGACAGAATTCCCTTGACATACCTACTGATACGGTTACTTGATAAACAATCGGAGGCAGTTTGCTGTAAGAACAAGCTTATGTGGTCTCATTCATATTTATACTCAAGTGTTTACACACCTTGAGGTACGTCATATTAATTGATATATAAACTGCAGGTTTTTTCTGGTAAGGTGCCTTTACAAATACGAAAAGGGTTACAAATCTTGGGTAAAAACAACACCTATATCTTTCCTAACTTTATCCATCATTTGTGCCAACTGAATGCTTTCTTTGTGTGTTATTTTTGGACATTCCAATAAACCTAAAATATACACTTCTTATTAAAATCGAAAATAAATTAAAATGCTACTAGAATACATACCGGCTTTAATACATCTCCTGACTTCTTGTACTTCGTAAACCATGCCTACCGTATAAGGATTTTTGAATTGTACATCTGTCTTCGGTAATTCAAAATTTATGGTGTCTGTTGGAGTTGTTATTGTTGTAGGACACCAAAATCTGGGCACCTATTAAACAATCTTGTTAATAAATTTTATGCCTGTGTAAACAGTTCATCATACATAAAAGCAGTTTAATTAATTTATAAATTGCCATTTTTGAACAGGAAGGACTTATAAATAAAATTTGTACACTTTAATTAAATATTTTTACAATTTACGTTATTTGACCGGTTTACATTAAAACATAATAGGGGGCGCTGTTTGGGAGTTTTCAATTTTTGTTTTCTGTTGTCAATTGTTTAACAAAAACTTTGAGTTAGATTTTTGTACAGTGCTTGTGAGTGTTCAAAACTGAATTAGAAAATTATTCAAAGCTGGAAATATAAAGGTTAGTTGTATTATTAATACCTATAATGTTTCTCTTTTTGTTCAAATTAACATTGGTTGCTTTTTAACTTAGTAATTGTTACACTTATAGCCTACTTCAGTGGTTAATTTTGTTGTTAATTGAAAGTTTTATTTAGTGAAATACTTAAAATAGTTATATTTTATTACCCACCTTAATGCATCCTTTAGTACCAAAAATGCACCCTTCATTGGGTAGTTCAACATGTGAATGTGTACAAACAGAAGCAGTTCTACCACCTGAATAAGTAATAATAGCAGTTGCTGTTTCATCAACTCCATTTTCATTTAGATGACCTTTAGCTGCTATACTAGTTGGTTCGGCATCTTCATAAATGAACTGTGCAAATTGTAGAGTGTAAATACCTAAATCCAATATGGTCCCCCCTCCTAATTCTTTAGAGCTGAAAAGAGGTACTTTAAAAGTGAAGTTAATTTAATAAACACTTACGTTATTCGTTCGATATCTTTAAATGGCCTTCCAAAGGTGGCAGTGATATACAAAACGTCACCAATAATTCCTGAGTTTATAAGTGTTTTCAGTTTTTCATATGACGGAAAACATCTTGACCAAATAGCTTCCATTAAAAATAGTTTCTTTTCTTTGGCAAATTCGATTAATTGTCGAGTTTGTTTTTCATTCATAGTAATTGGTTTTTCACATAACACATGTTTACCATGAGTCAACATTAGTTTCGATACTTCATAATGTTGTGTGTTTAAATTACCCACGTATACGACATCTGTAACGAATACACAGTATTAATTTTCCTATTTAACAAATGTTTACATGAGTTTTAGAAATGTATAAAAAATATTATTCATTTTATTGGCATTAAAAGCATAACAAATTTTTGCAAATTAAACGTACATACAAATGTAACAAGAAACTTGGTTTATTTCGATACAAATGGAACATTAGTGTTGTAAAAATCTGATATTTCGTCCATAAAGGTAAACATGTAAAACATGTAAAATGTTTAAGTAGCATGAAAATTGTACAGATGGGCATCCAAAGTGGACAATAAGTTCTTCTTATGATATATGTACATACAAATTGACTTGAGAGGAAGACTCCACTGAGTGTTCCCCCTTATTATTCTTAAATAATAATTATGTAGATTTATCTACTCTTATGTGTACCTACAGAAATTATTTACTAAGATTAACACTATTTCGTATTAATCAAATCTATGAGGTAAGTCTGAAGCTTGAAATCGTTTTAGACATCTTAATTCGTCAGAATGTGTCTATAATCTTGTCGTCTAGCTGATTTGGATGCACATTCTTGGACTGAAGGTACGCACAAATCACTATGTTGGGAACACCATACTGCATTGACTATGCTTCATAGCATTTTGTTTTGCAACCGTTGGATAATTGTAATATTGCAGTTGCTGGCTGCTCTCCAAAGTTGTATCCCATAGCTCCAGATTGGCTTTATTATTACTTTATAAATCAATAATTTATTTTCAGTTATTAGTTGCAACTGTCTACCTATCATCCAATACATTTGTCTTAACTATAATCCTAACTGTTTCCTTTTTGTAAATATATGTTTTTGCCAAGTCATTCGCCGATCTAGGTGCATACCTAGATATTTTGCTCATTCTTCGTATTTCAACTGTTTACCATTTAATGTTACTGGAAGGCAGTTATCTTTTTTAGTGTGAAGGTTACTTGTATTGATTTATCTTCATTTGTTTTCATTCTCCATTTTCTTAGCCATGTTTGTATTTTATCTAGGATGCGTTGCATGTTCCTTGTAGCACTTATAGGATTAAGGCGAGAAGACAGAAGTATACAGCAAGTATAAGGTTGGGCCCAAAACGCTTCCTTGAGGAACTCCAGATTTTATAGGATGTAAATCGGTTAAAGCTTCTTGTTGCACTAAGAAATGTCTTTCAGTTAAATACAATCTTAGTAGGTGGTTCATATAACGGATATGGTAAGTTCTTCTTAATTCTGTCACATAACCCCTCAAACGCTTGACTTATGTCAAGGAAGCCAGCACAATAGTAGGTACTACTTTTTTCGATGTCATTATTGATTTTCTTGACCACTCGATGAATATGGTCTACTGTTCCGTGGTCGTTTCGGAAACCAAACTGATAGTCTGGAATTAGTTGACTTTCCTCTAACATTGTTTTCAGCCTATTCAGTATTATCTTCTCGAAGACCTTTCAGAGTATCGGAAGTAGACCTATATTTTTACCGGCTTCGGCAGCAATCTTCCAGAAAGTCGTATAGTATCCTAATCTTAACGAAGTGTTAACTACGTAGATATTTTATTCCTTTGGTTGGTAGTTTTTGAAATAGTTTTCCAGTAGTTAAATCAAAACCTGGCGCTTTTTTTGGGGTTTATTTCTTCCTTTATAGTGCTTTCAACGTTGGTATAGGTGGGTATGTCCATTTAATATGGTGCTTCATGAAATTCTTTTATTTCATTTTGATCCTCTTGAGTTATTTCTGTCGAGAACGGTTTAAATACGTCTTTCAGATGTTTAGGAAACATATCGGCCTTTTGTTCATTAATTCTGGCCCAGCCACCATCGTGTCCTGATAAGCCATTCAGGTATTCATGTATGGCTTTGTTCTTCAAATCCAGTAGTAATTTTTTGAGTTCCTTTGCGGCCTTATTAAATTTTTTCTTGTCTGCTTCAGATCTTGTAAGTTGCCATTGTTTTCTTGGCTTCTGTGTTTCAGCAATTTTTTGTTTTACAACAATGAGGCATTTTTCAGTTTTCTGGGAAATTTCGGGCGTCGGAGTGGCTAACCAAGTTGCAGTCTGAATACGTTTGGTTACGGTGTCAACTGCTTCATCTACTTCTTCTGCTGTTTTCAGTGAGATGTTAAGATCTAGCACAACGGCTAAGTATGCAGAAGAGAAGAAGAAAGTCAACAAACTCTGTAGGAAAAAGAAAAGACAATGTATGCAAGAAAAGATCAAGGAAATAGACAAATAGAAGAATATCATAAAAATAAACAAGTGAGAAATATATAAGGTAGTTAACGATATTAGGAATGGATTCCAACCCTGAAGCAATGCATGCCTAAATGAGAGCAGGGAATTACTCCTCAGCAAGGACAAGATATTAGAGAGATGGGCCCAGCATTTTGCTGAAGTGCTAAATGGTAACACTGAAGCCCAGTACCATGAGGAAGAAATGGAAGAGAACGAAAATGAAGAACAGCAGCAGGAAGAACAAGATGATGGAGAAGAAGAAAACATAGACGAACCTACTGTTGAAGAAGTACAGAGAGCTATTGTACGTATGCGAAACAATAAAGCGCCGGGAAGTGACAATGTACCAGAGGAATTACTCTAAGCGGGAGGAGACGAACTGGCAAAGGTGATACACAACCTAATCATTAAGGTCTGGAGGAAGGAAAAAAATTCCAGATGAATGGAAAGTAGGTATAATATGTCCTGTTCACAAAAAAGGAAATAAACTGATATGTAACAACTACAGAGGAATATGCCTACTAAATACTACTTATAAAGTATTTGCACATGTGTTAAACCAGCGTATCGCCCCACTTGCAGACGAGGTTTTGGGTGATTATCAAGCAGGTTTCAAGCAAGGACGATCGACAGTAGATCAGATACAGTAGAGTCTCGATTTAGTGAACTGTTTTTTGCTAGGCCTGTTCGTTATTCCGAGGGTTTCACTATTGTGAGGTTTATGAAAAAAGAATAACCCGTGTATATGCACCTTGAAATTCTCATTTATTTGAAATAAAACTAGATTCACACAAAAACATAACATAAAAATATCCAAAATTATGAAAAAAAAGGACTAAGGACTTCAATTTACGAGTTCCAAGCGAATTTGTACATGCCATAAACGTAATCCTTTGCTTTGCAATCTTTCTTCCTGGAGCATTTTTTTCCATGTTGGAAACGTAGGTTTTTCCAGATAAAAGCTTCCAGTAGAGAGCTGATTCGTCAGCATTGTATATCAAGTCTGGTGTTACGTTTAATTCTTCAATTCTATTTTTCAATTTTTGTTTAAAGGGGTCTACTAATTCTGGTTGCGATGATAATTTCTCACCTGATATTTTTAAAAGCCGTATGCCATAACGTACTTTAAATCTGTTCAACCACCCATTACTGGCAACGAGAGAAGATTTTTCATCTATCATTTTCTGTAGATTTCTAGCCTTTTCCTGCATCATAATTCCACTTACAGGAATATTTTGCTCCCTTAGTTTGATAAACCATGTGTAAAGCATTTTTTCCATTTTTGCAAAAGCTGAACTCTTAAGTGTTTTCATTTTACCTGGACCTGCAAATGTTTTAGCAGCTCTCTTTGTGATTAGCTGTCTTTTTTTCTTTATTCCACATATACTAGATTTAGATACTCCATATTTTTTAGCTAACTCTGTGACTGTTACTCCTTTGTTTAAGAACTCAAGTGTTTTCCCCTTTTCTTTCAAAGTCAAGTGCTTCCTAGTTTTCGACATTTCAATTTCAAAAAACAAATATGTAATAAGAGTGGAATTTGCAATGTATGTACTTATAACCATGCACTTTTTAAATTTGCAATTAAAATCACTTTAACTACAGATATGCTTTAACACAATAGGTCACTATCACTATGCATGAACAGTGAACACTGGTAAGCTGAAATTCACTAAGCATGATGTAATACCGTTATAAATTGACATATAAAAAGGTGAATCCCCCGAATAGTAACTTGTTCGTTGCATCGGGGTTTTCACTGTTCACTATATCGAGATGTAATGTAAAATTTTGGTTGTTCACTCGAGTGGGTAGTTCACTGGAGCCGGAGTTCACTAAATCGGGACTCTACTGTATTTACCTTAAGATTAACCCTAGAGAAATGTTGGGAGTTCAACATCGAGGTCATACAGTTGTATGTTGACTATAAACAAGCGTACGATAACATTAAACGGAAATCCATCTGGCAGGCTTTAAAGGAATTTAATATACCAGCAAAACTAATTCGACTGACGAAGGCAACGCTACAAGATACCATATGTAGATGCAGGATTGGACATGATCAATCACACGATTTTCAAATTACACAGGGTGTGAGGCAAGGGGACATACTATCTCCTGTCCTATTTAATCTGGTACTTGAAGCTACAATAAGAGAATTACACCTACAGCCTGGAGGTACGATATACAATAAAAGCTCCCAAATCCTTGCATATGACGACGACATGATTATACTGAGAAGAAGAGAACGAGACATAAGGGAGATATACACACAATTAGAACAAGCTGGAAAACCAAAGGGGTTCACGGTGAACGAAAATAAAACTAAAATCCTAACTACAGGGCGGGGAGCTCCCCAACCGGAAGATGAATATATGGAGATAGATGGTAAAAACTTTGGTAGGGTCAATCAATTTAAATATTTGGGGTGAACGATAAACCACAACAATGACATGACCAGTGAAATTAAAAAACGAATTGCAGCTGGCAATAGATGTATGCATGGTCTCGAAAGCATACTAAAAACTAAAAATATATCTAAAGCATGCAAACTATGACTCTACAAAACCGTTATAAGACCAGTGGTTAGTTACGGATGTGAGACATGGACCCTCACACAAAAAAATGAAGAACTGCTGAATCGGTTTGAGAGAAGAGTGTCGAGGAAAATTATATGACAAAAATGAAAATGCATGACGAACGAGGATGAACCATGAATTAAAACAGCTCCTTCAAGAACAAGACCTGGTAGGGTGGATTAAGAGGCAAAGAATACGATGGATAGGCCACATATGGCGAATGCCTGGCACAAGAATAACCAGGAAAACATTAACGCAAGCTCCAGATGGACGCCGAACCAGGAGAAGACCTCGTGCAAGATGGCGTGATAATGTTACCAACGACCTAAGAACACAGAGAGTGCATAACTGGACCAACATAGCACTGGATAGGCAGGGGTGGAACGCAGTTGTGGAAGAGGCCAAGGCCGTAGTGTCGTGTGTGTGTGTTAAGATCTAGGAATTCGTCTATTTTCTCCCATTTGATCTGGTATTTTGTTGGGGTTTGTAGGCCAATATGTTGGTTGTCCTTTTGATAAATAGTCTAAATTATTTTCTTTCGTGGTTTTAAATAGTTCCCGACCTTTAGTTGTTGTCAACCTTGATTCCTAATAAGCGTTTTTGGAATTGTAATCACCTCCAGCTATAAATCTATTTCTAAGAGTCTTAAAGAATTGTCCAAAATCATCTCTTTTGTTCTTATGTTTTGGTGTCAGTATACTGCTGATAACTTTAAGGTATTGATTTTTTCTGTTATTTCAATTGTGGTAGCTTCTAGGAGTTCATGAGTATATTTGTTATGTTCGTGATATTTGATGTTATTGATTATCAATGAAATGAATTTCTGTAGATTTTACTGAAGTACATCTTTGTAATTGCCGGAGTGGCCGAGTGGTTAAGGCATTTGGCTGCAGCGCGGACTGTCTCAGGGTCAAACCTGAGTCAGATGCTCAGCTGAGTCACTGAGTAGTGGAGTAGGAGTTGTCAAAGGCGTAGTGCTTACCACATCACTCCGTACGCACAAGCGTACGAGGCAACCAGGTATGGAAGCGAGGCCTTTACCTTTACATCTTTGTAAAATTTTTTAAAGATAGGAGTTTATGGAATTTTAGATCTACCAGATATATATTTGAAAATAGTAAAAAAAAATGAAATTTCTAAACTTCAGTGTATACCAGAAATTCTTTTGCAAAAAATTAAAATTCTGTAGGTTTCATAGGTAAAATATTACAAGGGTTGTTCAAGTTTTATTTCCTGGGTTGGTCGATGAAAGTGAAAGATGTTACACTCAAAAGAATGTCTGAAATGTCGTCTTTCCGAGGAGTACATCATTGTTCCCACCAGGGTTGATGTACTTCCACCATGCCATCAGAGAAGAATGGCCTGTTAACGACACCAACAATGCACCGCATTGCCGACCTCTTCGTCGGAAGGAAAGCATATGCCCTCCAGATATTCCTTCAGCTTCGAAAAGAGCCAGAAGTCACATGGCACCAGGTCCAGTTATAAGGTGGGTGTTCTCCAACGTGGTGGTTGTCTCCCAACTTATGTGGGGCCGAGCGTTGTCTATACAGATGTGCATGCAATTTCTTCACGGTCACACCTAACGCGCTGATGGAGCTGTCTTGAACTTCTTAGGACAAGGAGGTCGTATGCCTGTACTCCAAGGAACACCTGAAGGGTACACACTTCACATCCGACGAAGAGGTCACCAATGCAGTGTGTTGTTGGTGTTGTCAATAGGCGACCCCATTCAAGCAATAAAGGAGCTACAGCCCACAAAGCAAAACTTATTGAACAACCCTCGTAGGTTTTTATTACACTGTATAAACACAAACCTTCTTTTGTGTTTATTTGCCGAAGCCTACTTTTTTTTAAAATCCATTTGTATTAAGGCATAGCTGCAAAATCGTACTTTGTCCAATTTGTTTGTAAAGAAATAACGAATACATTACAGTAATAAACATACCAATTTCCTTATCATCTGCAAGGCTTTGATAGCTTCCGTATGCTTTTGGAATATTAAGATCCTTAGCGAATCCTTCTGCTCGTTCCAGATTTTGTGCAGCAACAGCTAACAGCTGATGTTCTTCAGGTGGCGAAATTGAAACAGCTTTTGCAAATTGAGTGCTGATTTTACCTGCACCAGCAATACCCCACTTTAAGGCCATTGTAGTTGTAAAACTTCTGTTCGTAACTCTCAAATCAATGTGGAAAATTCACTTTAATGAGAGCACTTATAAAAATTTGCTGAATCTGTTTACATAACCTCTGCCTAGAATTCTACTTATCAGTAATTAGTAATCGCGTTACAAGTGTGAAACATAAAAAAATAAGCTCATTTTATCATTTATCACCTCATGATAACATTTTCTAATGTTTTTCTGTTACACCACAGGTTACACTGCAAAAATAGCAGATGTGATTCTGTTATCTAACAATGATGATGTGGATTTGTGATTTTTTATTTCATAACTATTTTCGATTTTGCACTTTCTAATGCGTGACAGTTTCATGATTTTGTATTTTGTGCCAAAATTTATGGTTTTATGGAACAAGACAGTGGTGTATTTAAGGTTAATTTTTCGAAACCAATTTTAATAATAATAATTAAATAATTATACAAAAACAAAACGCCCGGAAAATAAATCCCAGCTGGTGATTTCCATAATTTCCATTCATACCGACAGTAACTTAAAACAGCTCTAATTAATAAAAAGTCATGTGGATTGTAACCTTAAATTTTAAGTAAATAATGACCTCAACAAATTTCTGTTCATATAAACTAAAACTATTGCATTAACGTAATCTTCGACTTAATTTAAGTGATAGCCATATAAGAATGCCAATTAGTAACGTAACTTTAATGAAAGTAGCAGCAATCGGAGGATTTGTAACGGCATCTATGGGATATGCTTTACGTATAAGACTGAATGACCGTATTACTCAAACAGAATATTATCAAGAAGCAATGAACACATTACAAAATCATCGTGGTGTAAAATATATACTAGGAGAACCTGTAAAAATAGGATCAATTGATGTTGGTGATAACGAAAAGAATTACACCCAACATCTTTCAGCCCACTATGAAGTGCCCGTGAAAGGTCCCAAGCAGAAGGGTACCTTGCATTTTTGGGCTAATCGAAAGGACATAGAGGATAAGTGGAGTGTACATAGAATGGAGTTAGAATTACAAAATGAGCCAAATAGAAGGCTTTTAATTAAAGACGATAAAGTTTATTGATGTTTATTATAATTTCATATGTTTGAGTCATACTGTAAATTGTTTATATAACAAAATTATTCACACAAAATGTAAGTGAATAATAACATTGTTATTTTTATTTACCAATTTTAGTAAATTATATTTTAAATAAAGAAAGTTTCAGTTATAATGTGCAATGAAATTAATTAAGGTGTGCATTTGTGTTACAGATGTGCCTGTAAAAAATTGAGTAAGAATACCAGTTCTTTTATTGTAAATATAATGTATTTATTTTATAAAAAGGAAGTTTATTTCACCAAAATTTTAGATATAATCAGAGTAATTTGTTGCAAGTTTAAGTTGAGTTCTGCTAATTAAGTCAGTCGATATATGTTAGGATATTTGGCACCCACAGCTCTAGTTTTTTCTCAATAAACAAGTAAACACCATCGCAAAGTCATTTTCTAATATTCAACTTTCCATAATTTACGTAGTACTGTTGCAAAGAGACATTAATGTACGTAGCGGTCCCATAAGCATGATGGTAGGTTGTTCCGAGTGCTATGTATCCAGGAATGGTACATCTACGTCGGAACTGTTCCTCACTTTCAGTATATTTCTTGTAGAGCCACGACATCGATATTATTGTCGATCAGTGGTTTAGTCAGGTATTCTAATTTGGATTTACTAATACTTTCCATGTTTAGTTGACAAATTCGGACTGAAGGTCCGATTTTTCTAGTCTATTTTGACTATGATTTGGATTTATTTGAGAACTCAGCTTATGTGCGTAAGGGGCAGAACAAAGATGGAAATAATCTGCCTGGCGCTTATGCTAACTCTTTATCATTAGCATTAGCATTATCCAGAGTGCACCCCAAGGAGGCAAGTTAACTTTGACAGCGAAGCGCTATATTAAGAATCCCTACTTAAACAGTGGAGACCCAGAACTCGCAGATGAAATACTACACAGCTTAGATACCACTCACTGTAAAAAATGTACCAAAACCATGACTAACATAAACTTCAAGCATTCCAGCAGAAAGGCCTGGAGCCTCTTAAGAAAACTGGGGTCGAGCACCCCATCTGTCCGAATTGAATCAACTGTAACTCCAGATCAGGTCGCAAATCACATTGTCTCGATATCCAAAGCCACCAGCGACAAAACACACAACACTGATTAAAGGCATTATCAACTTATGCAGCATATTTAGTAAATATCAAAATACGTTAGTTAAAATACTCGTATTGGTAATTGGTAGAATTTCAATATCTTTGATAATAACCACTAACCACAATAAACGGGTAGAGAGAATTCAGATCCCCAATACGTGACGTCAATGATGTTGGCCTCCGGAGGCTACTACCTGTACGAACATAACCTAAACACATAAAATTACTTGTATAAACACGGCAACATAACCTATAATTACCGTTGTACCTGCGATAACTCTCTATTATACTCACAAACCTAGAAATAGTATTATTTCTAGGTTTGTGATTATACTGCGTTACTAAGTTAGCTATGCTAGAGCTCTTACCGGCGACCGACATCAGTGACATCATAGCTTAAACTTTGAGCTCCCATAACACGGTAATGAATTAAAGTTCGGCCGTAAAATTTTGCAAAGGTGCAATACTCAGTTTACTCAATCAAATTACAAAATAAAAAAAAATCGGTTTTTCATAAGTTGACAATTGAAAGGCCTTGCCAAATCGCATGAGCTCTGGCGCAGAAACCAAAATTCGGCGGCTCGCGATGTTATAGATCATTCTAAAAATATTGTTGTCATCAGCTGTTTCAACCTAACCTCAAGTTTCTGAGTTCCTGTCGAATGTTTAAAAAATAAGTCTTTCTCAAAACTTACGTTTTTAGGATTCACTTTCTTCTATCCCCTGACCTTTTCTATAGCTTTCTCTCTTGTTCATTTGCGCATCTCATGGCTGATAACATTTGGCAATGCCTATATCTACCACGATACGACCGGAAAAGCTCCTGGATATGATGGAATTCACTCAGAATTCCTGCTCCATTGTTGACCTACAGCTAGAAACTGGCTAGCCAAGTTCTACTCAGAAATCCTTCTCACTGGCAACTTACCGTCAAAGCTAAAAGAATCAAAAACAATATCACTCCTTAAACCAGGCAAGGATAAAGATAAGCCAGAAAGCTACAGACCGATTGCCCTTTTCAGTTCATGCTACAAACTACTGAAAAGGCTAATTACAACCGCACCGTCGATAAAATAATGGAACATGTCGCAGTGGAACAGTCAGGCTTCTGAAAGAATCGTAGTTGCTGCAACCAAGTTCTCTCCCTAAGCCGGCTTTCAAAAACGGCACAAAACATCAGTGGTCCTCATAGACCTTACAGCAGTTTATGACACAGTCTGGCATCAGGACCTTATATACAAACTTTTAAAAACTACCAAGTGCAAAACAACAACCTGGCTTATTGAAAACATGCTAAGCAATCGGAATGACCATTAGCAGTACCTACCTACTTCTCACACAAGAAGATTCACAAGCAGACATAGTGTGCACCAGATGGAAAGACACAACCAAATGGATCACGTGGCTATCAACAGACGGCATGGAACAAATATAATGGATGTAAGAAACTACCGGGGTGCTGACATCGACTCCGATCACTTCCTCGTGTGTATGAAATATCGGCAAAGAATCTCAACTGTTAAAATGAAAAAAGAAAAAAACAGAGGAAATATAATGTACAGAGATTGGGAGCAGACAAAGAAACACAAGGGAAATATCAAAACAAAGTAGCAGAAAAACTAATCACAGCAGAAATAAATTCCGAACGTCTGTCAGTAGAAGATATATGGCAAAGAATCAAGCAGGTGGTAGTAGAGGCAACGGCAGAAACTGTTGGGCATGAGAAACAGGAGAAAAGAAAGCATTGGTATGATGAGGAATGTAGATTAGTTGCGGCACGGAATGAAGATGCTTCAAAGGAAAAGAGGAGCAAGTGTCGAAGAATTTAAAAAGAACAGAGCAGAAGCAACGAAAGAAGTAAGAAGGAAAAAGAGAGATTACATGAACGCCAAGATCCAAAGGATAGAAGAACTGTCTGAGAATAAAGAGACAAGAGAAGTGTACAGACGAATCAGAGAAGAAAAAAATGGCTATCAGCCCAGAACCTCTTTCTGTAGGAGCAAAGGATAGCTGATAGGACACTAAGAGGGTATAATAGAAAGATGGGCAGAGTACTTCGAAGAGATGCTGAACAAGGAACAACTGGAAGAGACGGTGGTACAGGAAGAAACCATGTATGGCCCAAAAATAGAAATCCCCCCTCCAGAAGTTAACGAAGTGACAGAAATCATTAGGAAGTTGAAAAACAATAAGTCCCCAGGCACGGATAACATAAGCCTGGAAATGCTGAAATATGGGGGAGAAAGTTTATATAAACAAATACACCTACCTACTTATAAAGCAAGTGTGGGAAGAACACAAGCGTGATCTGCCCAATACACAAGAAGGGCGATAAATTAGATTGTGGAAACTATTGAGGGATCTCGCTGCTTAACACCACTTATAGTTTTCTCAAAATTAATAGCCAAAAGACTGGAGATCTACACCGAAGAGATTATAGGAGAGTATCAATGTGGTTTCCAACAAAATAGGTCCACATCAGATCAAATATTTACAATTAGATGCCTACTAGAGAAATGCTATGAACATAATATCGAGCTGCACCAGCTGTTCATTGATTACAAACAAGCATATGACAGCATCTATAGAAATAAGATTTTCGCGGTAATGAAACATCTAGGCATTCCCACCAAATTAATTAACCTAACCAAATTAACGCTAAACAACAATAAAAGCAAAGTAAAGATACAGGACGAGTGCTCAAGGGAATTTAGTGTCAGTAAAGGCCTGAGACAGGGAGACTCGTTATCGACAATCCTCTTTAACATCAGTCTAGAATTTGTAACAAGGCACATAGACATCAACCCAGGAGGCACAATTTTAAATACAAACTGTGCTATGCAAGAAATAATCGAGTATTTCCACTTCCCGTTGGTTTCTTCGCCTATTCGGACATAAGATTCAACCATAAATCTTTCCTGCTGCTCAGAAAATGGCATTTTGTAGAAAGTTAACCTAACAAAATTGGAATATATTTACCGCTGTAAATGGGAATTACATGCACAACTTACGAGTCAAGGATATTCCTGGAATTGGTAGTCGTGAAAACGACTGTTTTGTAAAGAGTAAGAGGCTTCAATATGCAAAAACGGCGAAAATAAACTAACACAACCAACTCGAAATGAGAATGAAAAGGAGTAGTGATACCAACATTACCAACCACAAAAAATTTTACTACTAAACCAGAACAAGTGTAGAGCGGCAAAACACCATTTTTTCTGAATTCAGCACCTCCACGCTATAAAGCGGCAAGTCCAATCTTTTACGATCAGTCTGTAGAACAATACAGTGCCTCGCCTATGCTGACGACATAGGTACATATATTTAATTAGCAAAATTATAAATGCATTAAGAGCAGTTTTTCAGCAAATGGAACAAGCAGGTAAAATCATAGGTTTGGAGTTAAATCAAGACAAAACAAAATACATGGTAATGACTAGGGACAGACAACCAGAAAGACAAGCATTGTCAATAGACGAATACGAGTTTGAGGAGGTATCAGAGTTTAAATATCTAGGGACAGTAGTTACAAATAAAAACGAAACCCAAATGGAAATAAAGGCAAAAATAACAGCCGCAAATAGGTGTTACTATGCATTACACACTCCTCAAGTTTACCCTAATCTCCAGAAACCTAAAAATTATCATTTATAGAACAGTGATACGACCGATAGTACTGTACGGGGCCGAAAGTTGGTGCCTAAAAAAGGAAGATGAATCCTACAGACGGATTTTCGATGCAGTGCAACGGGGAATGGCGAATCCGCACAAATACAGAAATAAAAGACATAATATGGAATAGCAGATATTGTAACAGAAATCAAGAAAAAACGAATAAAATGGCTTGGACACTAAGAAAGGATGGGACCTGATAGACAAGTAAGGAAAGTCTTCGCAGGACGGCCAGAAGGAAGAAGGAGGGGCAGGCCCAGAATGGACGATGTCAAGGACGATTGGAGAAAGATGGGAGTTAAGAGATGGAGGCTGAAAGCGCGGAATAGAACAGAATAGGCTAAAGTCATTAAGGAGACCAGGGTCCTCCAAGTACTGTAGCGTCAAGGGGTCTGGTCTGGCTAAGCAATCGTACCTTCCGAGTCTATTTGAGTCCTTCCTCAAGGGTCAGTACTCGTCCCACAGCTTTTCAACTTGTACTTGAAACGCGCTTGAAAAAATTCAACTATGCCGACGATGTGGCCTTAGGATTTAGCCACCAAAACCTTTGTATGACAGAAGACGTACTGAGCGAAGATTTAATAGCTATGAATGACTATTCTACGAAATGGAAACTCAAACCTAAAACCGAGTTTCCACCAAATAACAAAATGGCCAATGTCGAACTAAACATCCAGTTTAATGGTGCTCGCTTAAAGCACAATAAGTTTCCCAAATACCTCGCCGTCACACTAGACTAAACATTATCGTTCAAAAAACATCTTACCAACCAACGTAGCTGCAAAACTCAAAACTAGGAACAACATTACTTTCAATTTAAGCAATACCTCCTGGGGAGCTACAACTGACACACTACAATGTTATGTTCTGGTCCTAGTATATTCGACAGCAGAATATTGCTCCTCCGTATTGCTGAACAGACAACACACAAAGATAGTAGACGCTCAGCTAAACAACTCCATGCGAGTCATTAGTGGTACCATCAAACCCACTTATACTTACTGGCTGCCCATCTTGAGCAACATCCCACCTCCCCATCTTCGTCACTCAAACGCCCTGAAAAGAAAGAAGAAAAAAGAAAAATCAAGAGAAACCCGCAACTAAAAATCCACGAAGATATCACTCACCTGGGCCACAGACTACATTCCAAAAGACCACCTATTCAAACCGCAGAATGTCTAATTGCCAAAACTTTCAACCTGGAACGAGAGTGGCAAACTAGCGCACCTCCTGTCATTCACGTTACTCTCCACACCAAACAGACACGACCTGGTTTCACTCTGCCATGCAAAATATGGAGCAGATTAAACTGAATTCGTACAAATTGTGGAGCATGCGCCACCTCCCTATTCATTAATTGTAATAATAAGTACCATGTAAAGAGATACAAATACCAGGTGATCAACGGAATTCATAATTAGAGGAGGCTGTGATTGGTGCTATTTTATGCTGTGTGGTTGGACACATTAAGAAATTAATAATAATTCTGACACTTAAAATTTTTAATTTAAAGCTGCAAGCCTGTGTTGCCAACTTTATGGTAGATATCACAGCCTGCCCTAATTATAAATCCGGTTGATCACTTGGTATATCTTGTCAGTAATCCAAATCACCCAAGCTTTTTGTTGTTGCTCTCTATATCTGACTGTTTCGCACTGACAATACTGAATATATAGTAGTGTCGCGGAGTCTAGTCAGTGGAAGTAAACAAACATTAGTGCGTGATCACTTCATGCGCGCGATGCGATTGGTCCGTTGCTTTGAGTTGGCACGTTAACTGCTTGTACGGCCAATCGCGTGAACAAGTTTCTGCCGTGTTCACGTGTATTTGTTTACTTCCACTGACTCGACTCTGCGACAGTACTATAGCAGCAAACAAATTCGACCTAAACGAAAGAAAATGAGTGTTTATAAATCACTTTTATTTTTGAATAAAATTATACACTAAATAAGTTATTTACTAAATTTTACAACTTGGTATCACATTCTGTACATAACTCTTCACCGTACAAACTTAAAAAATTTTCAAATTTCTCAAATGAGTATTGCGATCCAACATTATTCAGAAGAGGCATATAAGTTTTCTTAACGAAATCAATAATTTTGTCAAAAACTTTTCCGTATACAACCTGTAGGCTTGAACCGATTATTTCCAAAAATGTTATCAATAATTCCGAAGAAATATCCGCTTGCGGTTTGAGATTTAGGAAAGCAGTGAGCCAATACCATGCATGAGTTACTCCGTATGGGTTATTAACGTTCTGCATCTTCAAATTTAACATCATAATATTTGTGTATAATCTCATAATTCCAGTCATTTGTTGTATGTAATGTCTTTTTACAGTTTTATTTGTATTATTGTTAGGTTGTGGGTATAGTGGTACTAAATGCGGACATTCTTTGAAAATATTTGCCAGTAATAACTTACCAAAATGTGGAATATCACGCCATAATGCTGTAATGACAGAAGCGTGGCAATGTGCAGCTTTGTGATTTGCTGACATTGAATGAAGCGAAATAAATTTTTGCACCACCAAATAACTGCAGAATTTTAAAGCCTGGGGGGATTTTATTGCAGGTATATGTGTTCCTTTAATGAAAATTGGTTTTCCAGTGAGAAAACTTTTTAATTGTTTGTATGTCGTTTGAACGTACGATTGTTTCCAAATACGTTTGTGATCGATTAGGAAGTCAACTGCTGTTATACAGTTTTGTTTGACTGACTTGTACGCATTGTTTTGTAGATATTCTTCACACGTATCAATGAAATTATGCAAATACGTTTGTAGTTCAAAATACAGTTTCGGAGATTTGTCTCTTGTGTGAATAATATTATCCTGTAAAGTACTGAGACCACCATAGCTTTCCATTAAGAAACATTCTTCCATATCCATACCTGTTTATTATATTTAAAATTATACACTCTTTAAGGGACGATGCATTTATGAAGTATTTCGTGTTTAAAAGACCTTGTGGTTTTATTTATGAAATATTTAAAACTATAACATTAAATTCTTAAGGGTTTTGTCTGTGTTGTTGTTGAAGTAGAACTCGCAATGTTTTGCCCACCTTCGTAAGGGGTTCATCAGAAGGGTTTGCTTGGTAGCTACATTGGGTTACCTTTGTCTTACCTTTAACGTTTTATCTTTGGTGTGGTATAAACCTGAAGCCCCTCACAAAAGTAAGCGAAACAAAAGCATTTACAGAAAGGGTAATTCTTTATTATTATTAAGCAATTTTTTAAGAGTATTATTACAAATTATTATTATTAGCCTTTACTATACATAAATCTGTTATGACTTTTCTAGATTGGGCTTGAAGTGTCCAGTCGTTTCCAGTAAATTGCCTTATTTCATCGCTCCATCTTTTTCTAGGATGTCCTCTGCTTCTTTTAGTAAATATTGGTGGTGGATTCCATGGAGTTGTTTGTTTTGACCATCTTGAATTCTGCCATGCCATGTGACCGGCCTATTTTCATTTTTGTTTCTTGTATGTTTCGATTATGTCCTTGACCCTTACACCCATGATGTAGCATAGCATTTTGCTTTTAGTTGTTTGTAGTTTATTCAAATGGTTTTTTGTGGCTGACCATGTTTGCGAAGCAACACAGGTGTTAAAAATCCGTCCTTTTTGTCTTAAAGTTAAAGTCCACATATCTTCTTTAGTTTCCAAAAAGCCTTCCATCCCATGGTTATTCTTCTTTCTATTTCTTTCCCCTGTTTTTCTTCCTAAGCAATTATTTTTCCCAAGTATGATATTTCTTTTTTGTGTTGTATTGGGTTGTCATTTATTTTAATGGGGTTTTCGTTTCCATTTGTCATAATGAAAGTTTTTTTATAGTTTATTTGTAATGCTATTTTGCTGATTTTTTCCTCTAGCTGGTTCAGCATGAATTCCAATTGTTTTGGGCTGTTTGCAAATAGTAGAATGTCATCAGCGAATCTCAAATTGGCCAGTTGTCTGCTGTTAATTTTATTCCAACTTAATTTTTCGAATACAAATTTAAAAGGGAAGGAGACAGTGGATCCCCTGTGTTACTCCTTTTTCTAGTTTTATGTAGGTTCTGCTTTCTTTATACAGGGTGATTCAAAAGTATTGTCATTAATTTTAAGGGTAGGTACAGCATATCAAATAGAATAACGTTTTTTAATAAACCATGTGTCGCAAATAAACGGTAAACTCAGAAAAAAATTAAAAAGATCAACACAAAAATTGTTTGGTGGTCACTGAAATTATCAAACGTCCTTGTTGATACTGATAAGAGACCAGCTGTGTACGTAAGTAGGTTAATATCAGTCTTGTACTCACAGTCACCATCTGAAGATGCCAACGTTTGGCGAAATAATTGTCATGGTACAGTAATAAAATTTGTGAAAATCAACTTTGTATTTGTTTAATTATTGCATTATGGATTTTCATCAAGTAAAATTCGATTCAATCAATTATTCAAGGATTATTCTGTCACTAACAGGGTTTCATTCACTTTTATTATTATTTTTAAATCGTGGACTTATTAAAATATTGTCCTTAAATCCTGAATATATAAAATAAAATCCTTGAGAGCTATTAACTTCCCCACATCCTATCCACCGAGTCTCGCTTATTCCCAATATATCTACATTATAACGATCCATCTTCCTAATTGCTTGTTGCAGCTTACCTTGTTGGTATAGTCTTATTTTATAAATCTTCTTTTTCTCTTCCATATTCATTACCTTTACGATTGCCGTATTCGTCATATTCTTTGTGAAATATAGAAACCTATTCCGCCTTTGCCCTTTTCCATGACATAATAAAAAAAGATCCATTTTTACGTTGTTCCAGTCTTTCATCCATCCATCTTTCGAACTTCTGCCACTCCTAGAATGTCACATTTAATTAACTTGAGGGCTCCTTCTAGTTCCCACATTCTTGCTTCATCTTTTAAAGTCCTTGTATTTAATCTGCATACTATGAGTTCTATGTTCTCTTCATGCTGGTTTGCTTGATTTATTTGGTCTTGAGGGATTTGGTCTAACCGGGTTGCTGGAGAACTGTGTGTTGTTTAACAGTTGACATTATTTGTTGCTTTGTCCTTAATCTTGCAATTTTCATCTTGAGTTTAGTCCAAATTTTGTGTTACTGTGGCTTCTGGGATTCCTGAGAGTTCGTCTGTGTTTTCTGAATTTTTTCCGTGATTTTAGAAGAGTCTGATGGTTGCTTGTTTGAATATTACCATTTATTATTAGTTTATTGGTTCTCATCTGTGCTTTATTCCCTTCGTTTCTTGTTCTTTTCAGGTGGGACAGGATAACATATTATTCATAATTAAATTATTTAAATACCTACTTTGCGAAATACGGTTTCATTTCATAATGTATTTTATTCATTCACTAACATTGCATTATTAATAGAACTATCATCAAACAAATGTTTCGTAATTATAAAGCCATATACAGTAATTTATTTACAATTTTAGAATAAATTCACAACTATGTATAAAGTTGTATTAAATATTACTAATGTACAAATAAGAAATATTAATTATATATGTTAAAATAAATAAATAATATAGTTTTAGAAAAATATAGTAGCAGAAAGAATTAAATTTTGCTAGTATAAGTTTATATCTCATCATCTATACAAATATCTTTCAGTAAATTTGTTTCACCTTGAACAAATTTACAAATATTTTGCAAATCGATAACATGTATTGCCAAAACTAAATAACAAGCAAATAAAATTAACTTAAGCTTATAAATAAAACTATATAAATAATAATCTACAACAAAATTTACCAAAAATTATTAGATAACATACCACGAGGTGTTTCAAATTGTCCTCGTTTCATATAGTCTTGTAAAAGTACTTCCAATCTAGTAACAGGTCCACCAGAATCAATTTTTTGAATCATTGGCAAGTAAACGTGACAAACGTAAATCATCATTCTTTGAAACATTTTTCCGTAGGCAGCTTGCATGGTTGATCCGGCGATCTCAAAAAAGATATGTAACATCGTTGCTGTGATATCAGGTTTCGGTTCCAAATTTAGAAACGCCGCAAACCACCTCCACCCGTCACTAAGTCCATGGGGATTCCTTTGTTGTCCTCGTTTAGGCCTCGCGATTACTATTGCCGAGTACAACCTCATAATGCCGGTCATTCTTTTCAAGAACTTGTCCTGCTTTTCTACCACTCCGTCTGTATATTGATATCCGTGACTTCGATAGAATTCTTCGTCGCTCTGTTCGACAGCACGAGGTGGATAGAAAGGCACTAAGTAAGGGCATTGCTTATAAAAATTAGCTAGCAATAATTTACCAAAGTTGGGATAATCGTTCCAAAGTGCTACAATTATAGTTGCGTAACAAAATGCTGCTTCTGGATTACTAGATATCATTAAATCTCCTTGCAAAACAAATTTCCTTGCAAGCAAATTTGTGCAAAATGCAACACCTTGTGGATGTTTTGCTGCACATATTTGTGTTCCTCCGACTTCGACAGTTTTCCCAGATAATAAATTCGATAAACGACTATATTTGTCCATTAGATGATGCGAATTAACTGCAGATATTGCATTTACTGGTATATTCACAGCCTTTTTACAACTGAATTTGAACTGTTTAAAAGCATCGTTTTGTTCAAGTTCTCTATATGTTTTAATATAATTTTCTAAATAATCTTGTAATTCGGAGTACATTCGCAACGATGTTTTACTAATGAATTTATCAATTTTTGCTGATGTTATTTCGGCAGGTGCTACTACAGACTCAGCAGTAATAGCTACATCATTTGATTTCGGTAACTGCTGTTGAGGTATTGTAGATTCAGGTTTAATTCCTAATTTAATTGGTTGTTCCTGTTGTTGAAGTTGCTGCTGTTGATTTTGTTGAAGTTGTTGTTGTTGATGCTGTTGTTCTTGTTCAGTAATAGTTGCTATCTTTTGTTGGACTACTTCTAATATGCCTGAAATTTATTAAACTTTACATAAAATTTGAGTCTGTTTTAGTTTTAATATAAATAGAACTACATTGTTTTAACTCTGTGTTATTATAAAAATGGTTTACGGCAGCAAGATGTGGCTATTTAAGAATGAACGGATTCCTCATATGTCATCATGATTTTTTACTTTTTCACTGCACAACACTTAAGCATGGTGTAACATGACAAACAATGTTACAATACCACCTGCAAATTAACTGACTTATGTAACTTTTTAGTTAGGTTGTGTAGACATGCCTTAACAGCTCTGTTAAATTAGTAGCTTGTGGAAATCAACTAAATCAAATCAGAATTCAAATTTATACAGTTCATAATACATTGGAAAAAATTGCCAAGATTAAAAATTAACAGTTTTTTATCCTAATTTTGCTTTTGCGGTAGCTAGGTACCCCAGTCAAGTGCAATCACGAGAGTTAAGCTTTGTTGTCTCGGATCAATACTTGGATGGGTTGCCAGACTGCTCCGTTAACGCGGCACCTCCCTCCCACATGGTGAGAGTGAGAGAGGACAATTAGGTAAGACAAGTGGGTGGGCAGATGAAAGGAGATCCGACACCCAGGGCACCCAGAATTCACAAGTTACAAGTTATTGTAAATTGTATTGTTGTGTTAGTAGTTTTAGCTAGATTATTAATAAAATTGTTTATATTTTACAAGTATAAAGATATCAATTTACAATTGCTAATATTTAAGTAGTAGTAACAGGGCTTCCACCCATTTTTAAAATATAAGTAGAAAATAATGACTAAATAGTGACAAAAACATCGACAATAGATTAATAAATCATCACAATTTTAAGTATTATTACACATTTATTTATTAAACATTACTTATATACAATGTGTCTACGGATAGGTGATACAAGAGGAAAAACTTTTTTATTATTGATTTCTCAGAAAATTTTATTCTTGATAATAATTTTTGCTGTGTTTAATAGTCTTATTTCTCATGTTACTTTTCCTGCAGGTAATCATTTAAGACTTAAATTCACAATTTGAAAAAATTTCTGAAATTTTTTCAAAGTCCAAAACTGAGGAAAATTGTGAATTTTAAGTCTTAAATGATTATCTGCAGGAAAAGTAACATGAGAAATAAGACTATTAAACACAGCAAAAATTATTATCAAGAATAAAATTTTCTGAGAAATCAATAATAAAAAAGTTTTTCCTCTTGTATCACCTATCCGTAGACACATTGTATACAGTGTGTCCCAAAAAGTTTTATACAAATGCGAAACTGCCGAACCCCAGTTGGGGAATGTGGTAATGATAAACTGACCGGCTGCGAAACTAACAACTCGCGCACTAGCTCAACTCAAATCTATTTTGTGACTGACTTAAGTACATATGTTTGAATTCCAACAACAGAAAATTTATATGAGCTCGCGGGGTTTCAACTTGTTAGTTACGGCCATATGACACCTTAATAGTCAGTGCTTTAAATTAGAGATGCAACGAATATTCGGCAGAACTGAATAGTTTCGCTAATGTTTCATTCCTAATTACTAAATATTTTGTATACCTTCATTTTCAAATTTTCAAGAACAAAGTTTTTTTAGTTGTAATTTTTCAAGGAACTAGTCTTACACTATGGCTGTTCATAGCCTACTACTACAACAATCTCAATTTATCTTTGCTTATTTATGGAATCATGGCTCTGATAAATGGAGTTTAAAGTTAGGGTTGGATTGTTAAGTTAATAATTATCGCTGTTAATTGATATTCTTGGTTTAGTTGCCCTTGTAGTTCCTGGGACTTACGTTTACCTTTGTACTTTTATCTTTATGTTAGTTATAGCTGTTATAAGCACACATATAGGTGTTTAATAAAAGTTTGTGCAATAAAATATTCGATAAGGCTGAATACTAGCAGCCGAATATTTTATATTAATTAAAAATAAAAATTACTACACCAGTATTTTATTCTGCCCAAATTTAGCATTAATAATAAGAACCCAGATTGATTAGGAGTCAACAAATTAACATACCTTTAATTTCTTGCACTAATTCTGCAGATCTATGACTTTCATTTTCACTAATTTTTCCTGCTCTACATTTATGTACAATTTCTTCCATAGCATCAGGGAGCGATTTTATTTGCTTAGGAATTTCACCTAGAACACCTCTTAGTTGAGTTTGATACTTGCAGTTCCTAAAACTATTGACTAATTGTTGATAAACAGTTCGAAATTCTATTTGATTTTTTTTGATTTTCTCTATGATGGCACTAAACATTTGTCGTTCTTTTTCACGTTGTTGGAGTTCTCTGTCGATTTTTTTCCTCCTTTCCGCTAATTCTTCGTAATACTGTACAAGCTGCTGCTGCTTTGCCGAAGCATCCTTATCATGCTGTTCAAGAGCTTGTAAAATAAACAATTCTTGTTGCTGTTTCTCATTGATTAAGACCTGCTTTTTATGTTGAAATTGTTGGGTTAAATTTGAGTTTTGTTTTTTGGAAAATTCCAAAAGGCGATTTACGCGTAAATCCATTACTTCCTGAACTTTACCCTGTCTTTCATTTTCTATTTCCGCACGTAATTTGTTAATTAGCGAAATATTTGTTGTATTGGGTTTATATTTGCGAGAACTATTTGTTAACTTTGAATCTTTGACATTATTAGATGTAATTTCTTCGTCTTCAATTATTGTACTGTTTGGCCCAATTGTAGTGTTTTTGATGTACGAATTGATCTGCTTTGATTTTGAAAGTGCCGATAATTTTAAATTATCAAAACCACCAATTAAATTTTCCATTTTATATTCGGATAATTATAAAATTTATAGTAATACTTTAATATGATGTTAATATTCTTTCAGGGCACTTGAACATTTTCAACCAATAAGGACCACAGCGCCTAGTTTACGGTTTTGAAGTTTAAGGTAAGCATCTTCTATATTTTCTGCATCTATACAGCTGGCAATCTTTTGACCTACGGACAATAATTATTAATAGTATGTTTATTGAATATACATATATCAAAAAGGTACTGTTTTTGTAGAAATTTGTAATCAGATAATCTTACCTCCTTTCATTAAAAAAGTTATTTGCCTTTTCATTAAATAAGTACTTTCTGTATAAATAAACATGTAAAAATAAGTAGAGTAATAACAGAATAGTGTAAACGTATAAATAACTTATGGTGCAATCATATTTTATAAAAATACCTTTTGGTTTTGATTATAAGCAAC
Organism: Melanotus villosus; assembly: GCA_963082815.1. Lineage (NCBI taxonomy): Eukaryota > Metazoa > Arthropoda > Insecta > Coleoptera > Elateridae > Melanotus > Melanotus villosus. The sequence continues at coordinate 95,681,061 of OY720419.1, read as the reverse complement.
ATAATGAAACGTATATTTTTCAAATTTACTTACCATAAAGGATGAAAAATTAAGTCTAAAAAGTGCAACAAATAATTAATAATTAAGTATAATCGGTGTATAACAAAAATGTAATTTAAAAATGCGAGAGCATTTAATATTCCGGAAATTTTTAGGTTAGGTGTCAATTACATATAACAAATATGGAAATGAATTTAAAAACATACATATAAAATTCTACGGTACATCGAATTCCTTTTTATTTTTTTGTTGAAAGAAATTATAAAATATTATGAAAACGAAGGCAGGTATGCAGAAATATGAGAGATTAAAAAGTGGAAATAGTATTCAGTTGATGAATTCGGCATATACAGGGTGTCTCTAAAATGTGTGGACATAGCTTAACCCAACTTACTTATTATTGAAACCAGGAAAGATGAACCCTGCCCCATCAATGCTATCCGTATGATATAAGATTTTACTTGCTGGTCAAATTAGCATCAGTTGTATTCTCAAGCAGTTATGATTAGCGCTTTTAACCGGAAAACAAACAGCTGTCAAGTACTTTCAATGCGAATTTAACATTAAATTATTTTCGTTTTGATTGAGAAATTTAAAAATCCGTTTTCTATTGTACTGTTTTAGTTATTTGCGATTATTTACTTTTATGATGACTAAGGTTAGATGCAACTTAAATTATTTACCCTCTTCTGCAACACAATAAACCAAATTAAATGTTCATTTATTTAAACTTCACAACACAAATAGGTACTACAAAAACGAATTCCAATATCACATAGGAATTTAGATAACTAATAAAATAAAATAATGTAAAAGTATTACTAATTTGACAGTCTAGTCAAATAAGCACTTTAATCATAACACAGGCTTATTGTAATGCTATCCTTGCCGTGTGCATGGGGTTTGTGAACAAATGTACACGCGTGTTTGTCGTTACTATATTCAGCGTGTGATGAGGCAGGATTCATCTCTCCTGGTTCAGATAAGAGATTATTCTGTGCTTTCCAACTAGCGCCAAAATAGTGCAATTGGTATGTTACCAACCAAGAAAATTTATAGAAATCTTACTTGGGTACATTTAGGGAGATTATTTTGTGCTTTAGGAATGCTATACCCTACCACACCAGTCATGCGGGTTGTTTGTGCAACCGGAATTTGACGTTGTTTACGTGCTACTAACATTTCAAAAAAGAAAGTAAAATATGTGGACCTATGTAAAAGAGCAGAAGAGACTCGAGGGGCTATGGAAAGATCTTGAAAATGAAGATGAATTAGTCGAGCCGATTTGTGATAGTGAAAGCGAGAATATTTCAGACCATCTTAGTGAAAGCTCACATGACACAGATACAGATCAAAATTTCGCCGATATGATTGATGATTCAGGGGACATTGAAGATATGTGTGACGTAGGCGAAACACAGAGATCTTACTGGGGGTAAAGATCAGCGTACAAAATGGTCAAAGACATGTGGGAATTCTGCTGTTCGCACTAGAGGAGAAATAGTTATTTTCGTATCAAGTGTCGAAAGTAGCAAATATCAAGCGAGTGTTTATAAATAACTATTTCCCACGACCATATAAGAAAGTCGCTCCTAACGCACCACAAACTAGGCGCGAAAGTTGACAATATCACCCGTGCGATTGACTTTCGCAAAACAAATGAACAACCCGTGCGATATGAACACGTATAGGGATATATCGCACAGTTTGCGCAATAATAGGAAGCTGCGGCCGCTTCAAAACAAAAAATGACGGTCGTTTTACCTGAACTGTCAGTGTTACTTTTTGACATGTACATTTTTGGTCGTGGGAAAAATAGTGTTCGTAACTCGTTCGAAAGGCAAATATCTCCGCTCGTGTTTATAAATATTTCTACTCGTGCTCCGCTACGCTCCGCACTCGTATATCTATTTATAAACACTCGCTTGATATTTGCTACTTTCGACACTTGATACGAAAATATATTACGTTTTTACCTGGTGTAAAGCAACGCGCCAAAGAGTCTAAAACTGAACTTGATTCTTGAAGCTTAATGATAGATAAATAAATAATCGTAAGTATAGTAAAATGTACTAACTACAAAATTAACGAAATCGGGGAGCGTTACGACGACATACACCAGTACGCCGTAACAGAAGCCAACGTGAAAACCACAGAATAATTACGTGAAAAATGAGATTCAAGCCCTTATTGGGCTACTGTACCTTGCAGGCATGGAAAGGAATTCCAGGAGCCTAGAAGATATGTGGGTAATGAATGACACAGGAACTCCAATATTTAGAAAAATGCCTCTGAGGCGCTTCCAGTTTTTATTACAATGATAATCTGATTTGATAAGCTCCAATTAGAGCTAGTTTTCATGTATCTATACCTAAAGATCGATGCGAAGTTCGAAGGGTTCCGTGGAAGGTGTCCCTTCCGTCAATATAGTATATCTAATAAACCTGCTCGTTGTGGCATTAAAATTTTTGTAATGGCTGATTTGAGATGCTTTGGCACTATAAATATGGAGGTTTACTGCGGTAAGCAACCAGAAGGCCCATATAACCTAAGCTTTTAAAAAAAATGAAGATCTTGTGTTATGTATAATTTCGCCGATATCTGGTAGCAAAAGGAATATCACTTTCAACAGTTAGTTCACTTTTGGAAGAACATCAACTAACATCAGTGGAAACGGTTAAGAAAAACAAGAGGGAATTACCAAATCCTTTTATGAATTCAAGAGACCGGGACCAAGCTATACAGTGCGCACGTAAAGGTTGGAACAAATTCAATAAAATCTTTATTGGGCAAGTACGAAAATAATGCTCGGACACGTCGATTTTCTTTTTGAGATGCGAATTTTTTGTTATACGTATATTTTTTATTACGTCATCCCTGTTCGAGATATGACGTCATCATTAGTTTTTGTAAATAGCAATACCCTCTTTTAATAGTACCATTTAAAAGAGCCAATTTTTTGTTTATTATTTAACATATTTGCTAGTTCTTCAAGATATATTTTAATTTTTTCTGTTGAACTTTTACCAATGTTAATAAAACACAATTATTAAACTTTTGCAATTTGCCACTTATAGCTTTGGTTGTGTTTTTGACTTTACGATTTTATCAGTGTAATATGTTGTTTTTAAGAGTTTAATAAGTGGCGGAATACTGTTTTTATATGACAAATAAATGTTTTTTAAAATATCATTATTTGGCTGCAAAATTGTTAACTTATATAATTTATCTCTAATAGATATACAGGGTGGTCCAGGTTTTTGTGCATTAATTTTGAGAGGTGATAGAGAATCGCAAAATAAGTGTACTTTTCTTAATAAACATACCTCCAAAAATGCACCATAAGTTTATACAGGGTGTTAAAGTTGGATTAAAAAAAAGTTTATAATTAAATATCTCAGGAAAGACAAAAGTGATCCTTTTCAAATTTGGCACACTACCTTTCTATGTAAACACGCATCTACAGTACAAGTCAAAAATAGTTACAGGAATCCATAGGCGCCGATACAGGGGTTACATGTCCCTTTTTTAGAAAAGTTATGGTGCATTTTTGGAGGCATGTTTATTAAGAAAAGTACACTTATTTTGCGATTCTCTATCACCTCTCAAAATTAATGCACAAAAACCTGGACCACCCTGTATATTAAAGTAAGAACAACACATTAGCTGATGTCATAAAGACCTTTGTTGGGCGAATAAAGTTAGGTTATGAAATGAAAATCTAATAATTTTTGTAAAACCTACCTTCAACACCATCAACTCTTAGCAATTTGTTCTGAAAAGAACAGTTTTTTTGCAGAAACACTGAAGCACTGATAATCAACATATAAAAATACAAATCAAAGCACAATCCAAAAATCCATCGGTAACTAAAAATCGCACTATACAAACGGCCGCCACTGAATGATGCGTCTTCCCCCAGAAACTTGGAAATGAAATAGTCCAACCGAAATTCGCCCTATGCGCCGATCACGTGAGATGTTGTTATTATTTCATTTTAAGTCTACTAATGGATTTCATAACACCTTTTTTACCTTTAAGTTTTTGTTGTTTACTTTTTTTCTCATATGTTGCTTTGTTCATCGCATCTTGTATTAAACTAATTAAATTATTACATGTTTCTTCAATATATAAAAATCTTCCCAATTATAATCAATAACTTTTGGTATATTTTTTCTAGCAGCCTGTTTAGGCAAAAATATATTTTTAGAACTTCTTATAAAAATTCGATCTAAACATGTCTCGCTATTGTTCATTATTCTAACTAGTGGGTTTATTTATTAACGAATAGAAACCTTGCCTACTTAACAAATTTAAACAGTTTTGCGCCCATTTAAACCGTGGTTTAAGGTATTAATGTTAACGTCGCCGGTAATAATTTCTGCAAGGAAATTTTCGTTGGCAAATTTTCTTTGTGTCGTATATCTTTTGTCAAAATATTTACTGAATGTCACCACGTGACAGATTGTAAAGTTATGGATGGATAAACTAAAAAAAAGGTACAAATATGAGTACACAAATTGCCCGGTAACTCAGAGGTGTTGATGCCGACGATGCGACAAAGCAATATGTTAACCTGTATTTGTGTCTGCCGTCTTATTTTTAATTTCCATTTCATATGTCTTATTGTAAAAGTTAAAAGTTTAAATTAGTGATATTATACAATTAATTTTGGAAATGATACCTAAGTACTATCAAAAACTATAAATTAAAAAAAATTACAAAAAAAGATTTTTCAATGTAAACTTTATTTATTGATTCGTACAGATAAAACTCTACTTTTAACTGTTGAGTACCTATATAAGTTATATTAATTATTAAAATATATGAATTTTCATCTTTCATAATAACTAAAACATATATATCACGAAAGAGTCAAAGTTTAAACATATTGTACCTACATGTAAATATAGCCAATTTTAACACAGAAATATTTGCAAAGGAAGCCACCAGCAACATAACGTATGGCTACACACTTAAGTTGCAACAAACCTAATCTACATTCAAATCTGTTCCCTGTCAGATTTTAATATTGGTCCATTGTTTTAACACCAGACATATTACTTTGCGTAACTTTCTCCAGAACTTTGATATTAACGATTTTACTTGTTAATTTTTTGTACTGTTTACCGATATTGCGCATATAAAAACATCAATTTTTGTATTTTAAATTCTGGAGAACGCGACCTATTTATGTTAGGAATTAAACACAAATATTTACAGCAGCAGTAGAAAAATAGGTGCAGATTATCAAAATTCGTTTAATTAAAATAGAATTTTACTAAAAAACAATTCTGTACATGCACAAGCGATTGTAAGAACAATTTTGAATGTGGGTATAAACATCAACATGAAATTTACAACGTCCGCACTGGGCTAATAACCATAAAGACTAAAATAGGTTGGTATACTAAGCTCAATAAAAATATCACCATTAAAACTAAAAATAACCTTTAACAATATTTAAAATTGTATAACTCTTATTTATATTTTATGACTAAAGTAAAAGCATTTCAAATACATATTATTCACATTAAAAGTTGTGGAACAGTGAATGAGTCTTGGAAACACATAGCTATTTACAAATTTCCTTAAATATATACTACATAATGTTTGTTAATCACTCTATAATATAGTGCAAATATAAATTTGATTAAAAATGAATTAAACCGTTTCAAAAGGCATAATGTATATATAGTTGTAAGTAAATGTGGACAGAATAAATTACATCAACATTGTCAACAGTATAAAATAAGTATAAAATGTGGACTCGCCATTTCCTAATCCACACCTGCAAAGCCCTGAGAACCCTCTATTGCCTTTATTAATTTCTCTCTTAAGTGTTGATAGCTGTCGTACGGAGGTAAATCAATACGGTTGAAACTGCAATCAAATAAATCGCTTTAATTTAAATTGTCCTTTCATATGAGATTATCCTGAATCCCTGTAATCCTGTATTCATAAATAAAACTATATGCTAAAAGTAGAGATGAAAGGAATATTGATTTAAGGCGGTAGTCGAATACGAATATTTGGCTACTAGTATTCGGCCGAAATACATATGTATATAATGGCTATAACCAACATAAAGATACAAGTGCTAAGGTAAACGTGAGTCCCAGAAGCCATTAGTGCAACTAAAATATCAATAAACAGCAATAATTACTACCTAAATCCAACCCTTAACCTTGTATCTCATTCCACGATTCACCTATGAAATTAGTTACCACCTTAAAATGGTGTTTAGTCTTCAATTGGCAAGAGGGTATATTGATATTGTTAATCGCCGTGTATTATCGTAAAATCCGTTCTTGTTTGGAACTCTTTGTTTTTGTTTTTTCTTTTACATTATCTGCATTATAAACCATAATGTCAAGTCAACGATGAAAGTTAAGTTATATTTGGACTTATTTTCAATTATTCGGTTATGCCGAATATTCGGTAAAATGGCCGAATATTACGACTGCCGAATATTCGTTTCATCTCTAACTAAAAGTAAGGTTACCCAATTCTCATGTGACTGCAGCACTCACTATCGTTCGTGCTGCAAACTTCACATTCGTGTGGCAAACGCAAGCTTTCAACACTTGTATTACAAATTACTATTATGCACGATCGCATTATAATGTGACAATTATGTCTGAGTTTTTTTTACATAAACGTCTCTTTATAGCCCGTGGGCGTCTTTATAGCCTGCCGGGCTATAATGAAACGTCGAAAATTGATAAACAGTTTAATAGTCTTCTAAAGAATTTTTTTAAATTAAAATCGAAAGTATGCTCCTTATTAAAACTCTAATTAGGGCAATTTGTATTAACAACACAGTTATTTATGTGATTATTCCTAGGCGCAATTGCTTCAACCATTTGACAGTAGTTAGTAAAAAAAAAATAATTGAGCAACTAACTACTCGATGTGGGTAGAAAATTAATTTATTCCTTTTATTTCAGTTTTAAAATCTTCGATCGTGCATAAAATTATGTATGTACCACTGGCGTAACTTGCTTTTATGCACGATCGCATTATAATGTGTCAATTATGTCTGAATTTGTTTGACATAAACGTCTATTTATAGCCCGTAGGTGTCTTTATAGGCCGCCGGTCTATAATGAAACGTCAAAAATTGATAAACAGTTTAACAGTCTTATAAAGAATTTTTTTAAATTAAAATCGAATGTATGCTCTTTATTAGAACTCTATTTAGGGTAATTTGTATTAACAACACAGTTAACACAATTATTTATGTGAATATTCCTAGGCGTAAATGCTTCAACCATTTGACAGTTGTCAGTAAAAAATTAAAATAATTGAGCAACTAACTACTCGATGTGGGTAGAAAATTAATTTATTCCTTTAATTTCAGTTTTAAAATCTTCGATCGTGCATAAAATTATGTATGTACCACTGGCGTAACTTGCTTTTATGGCCTTCGACGTGTCTTTAGCCCTCGACTAGCGTCTCGGGCTCAAAATCACGTCTCAAGCCATAAAAGCATCTTTACGCCCTTGGTACATAAATAACTATTATGGCCTTCGACGTGTATTTATAAAAATCACGTCTCAGGCCATAAAAGCTTCTTACGCCCTTGGTACATAAATAACTATTAACATAAAAAACTTAATAATACATAAACCATATATTTCCCCCACTCTAAATGAGTTGCTCACTTCATTTTGAACAACTTTTCGAGGTTGTGCTTGATCGGTAAGGGGGGAGGTAATTTACTCAAATTGAAATTGTTAAAAAGAACTTTATTAGGTGAAATCGACTCAACTGGAGTTGAGATTTCGTGAGATTTATGGTAAAAAGAAAGCGCCTAATAATAGTGATAATTTTCAGATCCAGTGTAAATAAGGTGACCAAACGTCCCGTTTTTTAACAACCAATAATATTTTGCATAATTTTTCACGTATTCCGAAACTTTCGAAATGTTTGTAGCAGATGATATGCAATGTTGCCCTCTATGAACTAGCTTACAGAGTATAAAGTCGACAAGCCAACCAATCAAGGCACACTAGAACTAGAACTAATTTCAGATTGGCGGTGCAACAAAAATTAACATTGAAATGGACTGTCAGGAATTTTACAATTTTCTTAAGAGTCAAAGACAAATTTCGTCGACGGAAAAATATCAATAATCGTTTTCGTTTTTTATTTGTTATTACATGATAAGAGTTTTTGTTCTGTTTTCATGTTATCATTGTCATTTTGGCAAGTAGCCCCTAAATTTAGTGTGGCTATGTGGGATGCTATTGATAAATTTTGTAATTTCAGTTGTATCGATTTCGATTGTTTTTTTGTAAGTATTTAATTTTTAATAAGCATCCCACATTTGTTGAGTTAAAAGAAACAAAACAGTAAAAACCGGAATTAATTAGGTATCTCAATTATTATGGAAGTTAGAAGTAATTTCCTGTCACTAGTATTCTGAACCGCTCTTAAGGAATGCCAATATTTACAAAATAAATGTCGTTCAAAAATAATACGTGTAAACAAATTTCAATGCCAACTAGATGTAGATCATTTTTACCCATCCCCCTATTTAGCAGAATAAAAACTTATTGAACATCCAACAATGGTGGGGGGGGGGGCAAGGGGGTAACTGAGAGTGAAAAAAATTCATAGAGTAAAAATAAAATATGCCCTCCTTACAGCTTTAATCTATTCCTGCTATCCCTACCGAATTTAAATGACACGAGTTATCAGAATGTAGTTTTCACCATTAGATGTATCATACAAAAGTTTTTAATGCGACCTCGGTGGCTGATTGGTGTTCCCGCTTAGAGCCGGGTTTGTCAGATGTATTGGTGTGTTCTGGTTCGGGTTCAAACCGCCGTTCCCCCCCAATGCATCTTAGCATCTTAGATTTAAGTTAGAATAAGCGTAGTCCCCGCACAATGGGCCTTCAGGCCTAAGTGTGGTTAGTCACAAATAACAACAACAACATACAAAAGTTTATAACGTATCTTATATGAACATTGTTTCGTTTTATTATACATAGATGGAGATCTGTAACCCTTACCAAAATGCTTTTCCATCATTTTTACAATTAGTTGCACAAGCACGAATTATATTATTTATTTATTATATCCCATTATTTCTTTGCAGGACATATACGGTAAAAATGAAATGTTTCCTGCTCTGTGCTAGTTGATCCATTTGTACCAGACATATTTGTTTCTCTTTGTATGTCTCCTTTGGGCGTCCATTCGGCAATACTTTTATTAGACCAAAACCAATTCGCGCGTCCTTTGTCGTTCGCCCTGGTGAATCTGAATAACTTTAAGCAGATCGCACAGTCTCGCACCGGCGACGCATCTTTCAATTCAACTATAAATCTGTGTCTGGTCTCCTCATTGTTTATTTTGTTATAAGTTATAACCATACTTTATTTGCTTCATTGGTTGGGTCTTTTTGTTTGGTTCACCCAAGTTTAAGCGTAGTTTAGCTATAAATAAATGATGGTCGGATCCTACATCCGCTCCTCTTTTGTTTCTAGTGTCCATTAATCTTTGGTCTCTTTTTGAGTTATACATACAGAATGCGGCAAAACTCCATCTTTAATTTGAAGGTTCAATAAAAAAACAGATGGTAGAAAGTAAAGAAAATTTATTCTTACCGTGTAAATCTACATAATTGGAATTTATATTTTAACTGGTTTTGAAAAGTAAATCACTCAAGCGGACTTCGCTATCAATGCACTGCTGAAGGTGAGTTCGGAAACTTTCCATCACTCTTACCAACATTTCTGGAGGAATACGCGCGGTTTCTTTACGTATCGTATTCCAAAGGGCTGGCAGAGTCCTTGGTTGATGTTTGTAAACCTTAGCCTTGAGGTACCCCCATAGAAAAAAAAATCGCAGGTTTGCTTGAGGTGGCTAGGGGATTCGGTTCGGAACCAAAGCACGAGGGGCAAGCTGAAGGCGGATGTGAAATGTACATTCCCACTTTCGCATTTAGGTCTCCCATCACTATCGCCATATCTTCTTTATGGACAAATCTGTAATATCGGGGGTGTATAGCATTGCACGATAGTTTCATAGCTTCAGAATTTATTGTCATTGTAATTATTCTTTCGTCTATCGGTTTCCAATCTATTATTACTTCACTTCACGCTACTCGCTTGGTAGGTATAAAGTCCTCACATTCCAGGTTTCTATTATTAGTATTTTTGCTTTTTGTTTGTCTTTCGAGTTTTTTTGCATTTACCATTTCCATTGCTATGTCTTTTACCTTGTGTTTGTCCGGTTTCTTTTCTATTAGCTTCTTGATACATCCACCTTTATCAGGCCTCCCTTCTCTTCCTTCGACCATTCATATTTGATACCGTCTCCCACTTGTATTTTCTTTCCTTATTGCAAGCTCAACTTTCTGCTCTTCCATTGTCTATATAAATGCTGTTTGGTAGTTCTGCTTTGACTTTAGGATTTTCATCTTGTGTTTGAAGTTCAAGCACTTCACCACTGTAACCTTTGGTTCAATTTTTCCTATTGTATAAGTTTCTTCTACTTCCCATCTCTTTTTGAATGAACTCGGTACCTTTTTGTTTTAAATTTTGATTTCCAAGCTGATCTTCCTCGAATTCTATTCCTTCAATCCCTATATTGTTCTTCTCTTCCTGCTCTCCTTTTCCTTTTTGCCAATTTTCGCTCTTTCCTCCCATTCTGTTTTTACCTTTTGTAATCCTTCTTTCACCACTGTGAATTCTGCCTTCACATCTGACAGTTTATTAAATCATATTACAATTCCACACATGAAAAGTCATAGTAGGCGTAAAAATTGTAACACTGGAACACCGTCCTGCTGCAAACTTGTGCATAAATTTGTAAATAATGATAATGGTACAGTACCTGTCTGTACCATTAATAAATGTTTTCACTCGGTAATTTCTTTTTTGATGAAAAAAATTAATGAATTATACATACATAATCGATAACCTCATAGTACCCAAGGTGTCACGGTAAATAAATTCAAAATTTGAATAGACAATATTACAATTAATTGTCTTAATATAAATATTTCCTGCATTGAATAATACAATTAAAAAATAATGCAGGTTAAACAAGTAAAATCTGTTAAGAAAAATATTAAAATCTTGCCACCTTTAGACAATACTAAAGTTACAGGAGGTGACATCTAATAAAGAAAAGTCCCCAAAGTTCCCAAACTCTTGTTTCTTCGAAAGATCAGCTCTGATCTTGAATGGTAAATGGTATATAGTTTTATTTATGTAATGCGAACCATATATATTTAATACAAATACAACTTACCACGTATGTGCCCTAGGAAAGTTATCTTGTGTTCCCCATTTTTCGATAGTAAATAACTGAGGCCCATTGCTGCCGTATAATTCTTTAAAGCCATTCATTGGCACCCGCGAGGTTCCAGTAACGAATTGTAATAAACGCGATCTCATTTCATTTGAAAACGATAAAACTACCTGAAATTAAAATTTATATTTTAACAAATTATTCAAACGATAATTAGTTTACGTACCCTCCAGAACCATTGAATCACAATATGATTAGCGTGATAATCTCCTTTGTACAAGGTATTTTGCTTCCAGTCTTTCACGTCAACGTTTTGAATGCCACACATAAGTAATTCCAATTCATTTTCATCGAATATTTTTATCACATTAAGGGGTACTAAATCGCTGAAACCTTCCAGGAATGCATTCATCTGATCTTGTACTCTTTCGACGAATCTCCATTTAATTACGCAACTGCAATTAATAATATGCAATACGTAATTTAAGAGAAGCACAACAAAACATTTTAAAAGTCAAAAAATAAAATCGTTTCCTATAAAACACTTACTTAATATATTCATCCTTATTGGAATTATCAACAGGAATATCAGCACCATTTGGTTTGAGCTCATGTTGCAAAGTATGACCAAACGAGTCTTCGTCTACAGAAAAAGTGAGGTCGAGCCCTAACGGATCATTCTCTTTGATCCACAATAATGATTTGTAATATTCACTATCGACAGATTCCATGTCTTTCAAATCTATGGGTTTACCCAACATCATTTTGTAAAACGGTCGGATAAAGAAGGCTAAAAATTTGATATTGGTTAAAAATTGACTTACATTAAGTGAATGCACACTGACCATCTAAAAGTTTTCCATGGTACACAGCCATTCCAGCGACTCGGCCAATAAATTTAAAGTAATTCAAATGTTCTTCGTTGCACATACCCGAAAATGGATTTATCTGCAGAGTGTAGTTATCCCTGTAACATAATTTTATAAAAATGGGTACATCTTTTCATTATAAAAAATTACACTTACATAGCTGAATATTCAAATAAACCGTAATAAGGATTAAACATTTCTTTTGAGAGCAAATAGAACCATTCCCTAGCTAATCCACCATAATCTAAACCTACTTCTCCTTCGAATTCTATCCAAAGTTTAGTTTTTAACAAATCCACTCTTGGCACTGTTGTAATTGCACGATATGAATCTTCTAATATCGAATTTCTTCGTACTTTTATTTCAAATTTATTTGGTACATTAGTCTAAAAAAAAACCCATCATGTACTGCGCGATATTAACAATTAATTTATCACTTACAGGTTTTCTAAGCTGGGTTTTCATAAATTCATATTTTCTCTTATAATCCCTAGAATAAGGTACAGCAGGGCCAGCAATTTGTGGATTTAATAACCGGGGATCTTCCCACTGTGTTGTTCTCGTATCTAAATTAAAAATATTTTCCAAAACAAGTTTCAACATTACGGCATCTTAAACTTACTGTGATCAATAAAGAAGATTCGTCCATCAGAGTGAACCCTTTCTTCCCAACCTTCTGGCAATGGTCCAAGATCATCGTCGGGTTTTCTACTAGGTACAGGCGTGGTAACTTGATTAGGCATAGAACTAGGACGACCAGATCTTGGATCGATCCATGAAGTTGTTCTTTCATTGTGATCAATAAAGAACCAACGACCGTTCGGAGCCAACTGCATAGACCAACCCGAAGGCAAACCCTCAGATAGATTTTGTAGATTGTTTTGGTTCACACTGTTTGTTGATACTGTAGAACCTCGCCGAGATGCTGTTGTTGAGCTATTGTTGTCAGTCGAGTCTTCATTCTAAAACAGTTTAATTTTCGTTTCAACTATACAATAACATTGGCAAAATACCCGAAATGATTTTGATATACACACAAATGGGAGTTTAATCTGGGTAAAACTTTTTTACAATTAAATGATTTTCTCTGACATTAAAAAATCACATAACTTATAGTTACTATTTAATTTTTAATTGCATATACATAATTACGCTTCAAAATCTAAATTCCAAAATTTTACTTTTAATACTCATCATAAAAAAATTGTTTTAGAAAATACTGACGCTTCAATATTGCATATGTACAAAAAAATATTTAACCAAACATGAATGTCTGTATATACAAGGTGTGACAATTTCATCCCCGGAAATTAGTATAGCGTTGTAGTGACAACTGGGTATATTTAGCGAATGCAACTGCTGAGAATCAGCATTTAGCAAGATTATTATCGGTTACAGTCAGGTGCTGCAAGTTCACTGGATGGTTAAACAGTAAGTCTTTCAAACCATCTGAAATTAGGTTGTGTTTATGTTGTTGTTCAATGTAAGCAGCTGCTGAATTGTTGAACACAAGATTCAGTTCGTGTTTAAAATTTAAGCTCAAAAATAAGTTGTTTACTAACATTTCACTAATTTATAAGTATAACAACGAGCAGCAACAATTTCGTACGTTACATGAACGGTTTGCTGCTAGTTGAACTGAACACAACTATTGCTTTAGGTGTAATTTTTTCGAGTGTTCTGTGCAGATTATTTCTAAAAAATGCTAGATATTTCACACTCAATGTTAATGCAGTGCTTAAAAAAAAAACAGTGTTGTAAGTGTGGTAAGCAATCAGTGTATTATAAGCAAACTCATTTATTAACATTCTCAGCAGTTGTGTTCGTTAAAGGTGCTCAATGCATAAAGAAAATCATATACATATGCATGCTTGGAGACCTACAATTGGTGCACATATGAAGCGAAGACAGGAAGGGTCATTAGTTATTAAGCAGTTAAGGAAAACAATTAAAGTAGGTCAGCTTTGGCATAAAAATGACAAACAGAAATGCAGGGTAGAGCAATAACATAAAAGCTGTAGACTTGATAAAAAGAAACAAATTAATGACATATGCTGATATAAAACGATACGCCAACCGTAATTTTAGGTGATGAGTCATCCAAATAGGTAAATTTAGCTAAATCCATAAGCGTACTAAATATTGTGTAAATAAGGTTGTCCCCACCTGTACCGTTGTTTCTTTAATAACAAACGATTAGTTTGGTGACTCAACGAAAGCTTGGCCACGCCTATTGTAAATACATTGCACCATAATGATTAGTGAACTTTGGCATCCTGTTTTAGGAAACACTACTATAATTTCTAAAGAGCGGCAATAGTAAACACCTGTTTTAAAGTGCTACGTAAAGGTGCCGCTCTACTGAAATTTTACTAAATTTTTACTAGATCCGGTCTTTAGTAATGAGCCTCATGAACTACATATTTGAGCAAGAAAGTTTAAACTCAGAAAACGCATAATTCAAGATACAAATGAAAAAATAATAACTGACGTATACAAAATAAGAAATGTATGGAAACAATACCGGTGTAATCTCGTTAACATACCACCACACTAGAACTTGAGAATGATATATCTCCCGAATTGGAAGAACTAGATCCTAGTATATTCAAGCCTGAAGTTGAAAAAGCTATAAAAGGACTGAGAATCAGAAAAGCCGTAAGTGATGAGATCATTGCAGAGATTATTGGTAAATGCGATTGCAGAGTAGGATTTTATTAAGTCCCCAAACACTCTGGCCAATCAGGCCTATTGTATTTCTCAGCAATTGAATTTGATTTTAATTGAACAGGTTTAGACCCTTTATTAGGGTTAGTAGTCTGTGCACCATATCTTTTTCCAAAATCCCTTCCTGTCGGTTTAATTCGTCAAGCAGGTTATGACGATGGCAATTCAAAGATTACACGAGAGGCAGCTTCTTTTTCTTCATTGCAGAGCCTGCGTATAGGCACTTCTACAGAAGTAATTAGAGTATCAGACAATATTGGAATACATAAATGTGTTATTGAGATTGTGCTAGAAAATATGGAGCCATGGAAAAGTGGCCTAAAGAATGGCGTGAATTCATCTATGGATCACCCGCCTACAGACTGTAATAATTACAGGATTATTGCTCTAATATCTCACACCAGCTAAATTTTACTTAGTATCATACATGACAGGTTGAGGGCTTTTCTACTACCACAAATAACAGGCGAACAAACTGGCTTTGTAACAAATAAGGATGCATGCGGACACATATTAAACGTAAGACAAATCATTGATAAGGTCTTTGTTTTGTTGACTGCAAAAAGGCCTTTGATTCTAGTCCAGTGGCAAAAACTTTGGAAAATACTCTTCGAAATGGGTACAAATCACCTTATACAATTAGTAAACTACTATATGACAATAATACAAAAGTGAAAGGTGACGACATGCACTCAGCAAGCTTTGAGATACAAGCATACAAGTGGGGTGAGGCAAGAGTGTATACTGTCTCCCATATTGTTCAACGTATATGTATAGTGAATACGTAATGCAACAAACTCTAGATGGATGGGAAGGAGGAGTGTTGGTGGGTGGAAGACGAATCAGCAATTTATATAATATATACGCTGATGATCCAAAGAAGAGAATCAGATCAGATGATAGTAACCAGGCTGAGACACCAGGGAAGAAGTCAAATGCAAATGTGAAGCTCGATCAAGCCAAAAATGAAACATGCTCAAACAAATAGCAAAGGTACAAGATGATTGTAACAACAAAATGACGCACGCAAGGGACATGGAAAATAAAGATGGTATAGTGAACATTAATATAGCACTCCCCAGTCGATAACGGTGCGAGAGACCAAAATACCCTCCAAAAGCAAATTAAAAGTAAGTAGAAACATACAAACTGCACTAGACCGAGAGTAATGGGCAGTAATGATAAATTCTTTGTCATAATATCACTAAGCCCTCATGCATAATAGGACTGAGGCCAGTAACATGAAAATCTCCATGAAGATCGGCTAAAGTACCTACTATTGAAATACGACACGTTAAAAGTGGCTTAGAATGAGTATTTTATTAAAAACATTAGCATCTTTGGGGATAAAAGGTCAAAGGAAGCCCATTCCAGAAGTGGACTCTTAAAAACACAAAGGGCAAGTACAAATGTGGATAAAGCGCAAACTAGTATGATATGGTTTAATAGACGATTAGTGACAGCAGAAACGTATGGATGAACAGGAAACAGATGTCGACAAAGAAATTGGGTTTATGAAACATTTCTGCAAAGCTTGAACCTTGAATCTTGAAAGATGAACAAATACAGGCTGTTTGAAGTTGCAACTGTGAAATGAACACATATTTAAAGATTTATTATGACTGAAAAATCATGGTACCTATGTCAAGTGGAGATGGGTGATCCGACTCCTTTGGAGGAATCAGTTCCACCAAATCCGATCCCACCAAGGAATATCTCCATCGGAGTCGGTTCGATTCTGACTCCGAAAGAGTGACAAAATTGACCTTCGTAAGGAGTTCACGGTGCATATGAAACCGGATTCAGGCAGAATGGTTTCGGTTATACTGCGAAATTTGCAGCTAACAATACACTCGACGGTATCGTTCAATGTTACATTACACAGACGTTGAAGTTATTTAAATTATAAGAAATGGGTATTATCAATAAGTAATCAGTAGAGACCGGATTTTAGGTGATGAGTCATCCAAATAGATAAATCCATAAACGTACTAAATATTTCTAAATAAGGTCTATCATTCCAACAAAATTCTTTAAAAATGTTTTAAGAATTTTGCTAGAATTACTATACAGGGAATTTTTCTTTTTAGTATACATATCCCCTATGTATACTTTTATAATAAACGCAAGTAGGCAACCCACTATACACTATAAACGTCACGTCACGTGGTGCGTAAAGGTTATGTTTCATGTTTGTAAATAAAAAAATAAATCAAAATTAGTGGAATATCAAAATAATTTTAATTCCACCATTATTCTAAAACATAAAATATCAACAATGCAAAACAGAAAGGAAAATAAAAACAGCAACAGTTAAAGACTAATTTTTTGAAATTAACTTAATTTGATGATTTAAAAAATTAGCATGCTGTGGCAAAAATCATCAAATTAAGTTAATTGTTAAAAAATTAGTCTTTAACTGTTGCTGTTTTTATTTTCCTTTCTGTTTTGTATTGTTGATATTTTATGTTTTAGAATAATCGTTGAATTAATTATTTTGATATTCCACTAATTTTGATTTATTTTTTATTTACAAACATGAAACATAACCTTTACGCACCACGTGACGTGACGTTTATAGTGTATAGTGGGTTGCCTATTTGCGTTTATTATAAAAGTATACATAGGGGATATGTATACTAAAAAGAAAAATTCCCTGTATAATATACTAACAATGAGATAGTAACTAATAAGTAATAACTTATAACTTATATATTGCACCATAATGTGAACTGTGCCATCCTTTTACATGCGTTATGAAACACTACTTTAATTTCTAGTGAGCTGTAATAGTAAACAACTGTTTTAAAAGTTGTTTTAACTTACTACTGCCGCTCTACTGAAGTGATTTTACTAAATTTTTACTAGATCCGGTCTCTAGTAATCAGTAATAGTGAGTGCAAATAAAAAATAATTCGGTATATCGAATGACTGACTTCAATTTTTCATTTCAATCAAAATTTTTATTGATGCAATTGATTCTTTTACAGTGAAAGAATTACTTAAATGATGATCCGGACTCACTCGAAGTAGGTCTAAAATAGAAGCCAGATTTAATCTGACCAATTCCAAGACCGTAGTCGTTACAAAGGTTACAAAGGATCTGCTTATGTATAATGTCGGGTATGACCCAAAAATAGTATGTTCACTACAGCCAACAGTTGGAGGCCACACTTGTGTTTTTGTTAGCTATTTAAAAGTGTTAAAACGTTATAAAATTTTGTAGTTTAAAGTTAAATAAATATCTCAATTGTGGCCTGGTAGTGGATTCATCATAACAATGTTCTAAGAAATCTATTAAAGACAGCCAAAGCAGTTTTTGCCACTGCTTCGACACATCTTCCAATATTAATCGGATGTAATAAACACAAGCAACGCTGTATGACACACTGATCCAAATCATCACGCACTGCTTTATTACTTTAGTGTTTCATCATCCAATAATTTTTTATAGGTCTGTTCAAAAAAACTAGCGGTTTCCCAAGTTTCATGTAATGTTATAAAATATACATATAACATTTTATAATTAATGAATTTGTATGATTGTGACCGCTTGATCTGTCACTTCATGTGTTCTATTTAATGAGGCGTCTGTCTTTACCCTTAGTCCCTGATGATTTTTGATTCTTCTCAAAAATAAAAGCTACCACAAAAGGAAGCTGATTTCCCAATATTTCTGATATACAACATAGAAGTAACGGAACAAAGGCTTTTGCAAACTTTTGGAAACTCAAAATTATCACACCTTATATTTACTGTTAATAATAATAAAGTAGTAAGATCAGTTAATTTTAAGAAATGAAATTCTGAACCAGCACACTTGGGGGTTATCTGTACTTACGTTCTAGAATAGTTTTATTTACTTACTAATAATGCTTGCAATTGTTACATACATGCATTACTACTATAAATGAAGTACTTGTAATTACCAAAATATTCTAAAGCTTGGAAGTAGCGTAAGTTGAAATGTTGCAGGATATACTATTAGTAAAAACTATAGTTGTAATTTTTTTTAATAGACTGAAAACTTATGTTTTGTTGAAATCTAATATTAAATCATAATTTTACACACTCTCCAAAATAGCAACTTTTGAAACTGTTTCGAGTGCGCAAAATGCTTCTTTAGAGGCCTAGTATTGGCTGCATTTATTTAATTCATAAAAAACAAAAGCAAAATGACAGTCACTCTATCAATTTTACAAAGAAAATGTTATGCAGCACATATGCAAATAGCTTTAGCCAAACTCTATTTTGAGTATGTAAATAATTACTGCATAATTCAAATAAAAGATAACATAGTTGCATGTTAAACTCAAACTTCATGAATATCACATGGTCTCTGAAATTATGAAGCAAGCCAAACCAATATTAATAAATTGAAGATTTCTAGCAGGGTTTCAAGTTTCAACTGAAGCAAAATTATAGTTGAATTAACCTAAATTCATAGTTCCATTATAGTAAGACATAGCACGAACAAATGAAGTATAGCAATTACGCTGTGATATGTTAGAAATAGTAAAATTTTGTTTCTTATATTTGTTTATGCATATCACTATTAACACCTTATAAAACATTTTTTTAAAGTGTGACATACCCTAACTGTAAGTGCCAGAATAATAATGTAATCCATTATCATACTTTTTGATACTAAAACCCTACTTTGTCACAGTTTAATTTTCAACAAAATCGTTTTCTTTTTTAAATTGATTTTATGGTGCCATTTTAACTTAAGCTCATGTTAATTTTCCATTCCAATATGTCCGGATATGAATCTGTGTCAGTCACGAATATTTACTCTTTCACTAACCTATTGTTAATAGTTTTATATAGTTTTTACGAAAATATATAGCAGGACACTATCTACAAAATATAAAACAAAAATCTACGCAACTATTCAACAAGCACAAAAGCACGAGTAGTACCAACCTCATCTCTCCTTAAAACAATAAATAAATCACGATTCTGACACTCGCCAGAATTTATAGGTGCACCAAGCACTTCCTGCAAGCGATGCTGACATTCTGCACAATCCTCTTCGAAATCATGTGACCCAACAGAGGCTCTGTGGCTACTTGCATTGCTCTCAGCAGATGCATGGTAGTCTGAATCGGCCCCTTCTGAATTTCCGTCAGAAAGTATGCTATTTCTATTTACGTTACTAATGGTGCCTTCGTCAAGCTCTGCATTTGCATTACTTTCTGAGGATACTATATGTTCATGTTGGTGCTCATCTCCAGTGGTTAGTGAATGATTATTTTCATCGGATTGGTTACTAGGGCTCGAAATGGACCTCACACTTTCACCCTGCCCAGCATGCAAATACATCCACATGCATTGCTTATGATGTTTGTTTTTTAATATTGTATAACCCATTTTTATTTACAAATGGGTTATACACACAATACTCTGTAATGTAAACTGTCTAAAATCGACAAGTTACTTACAAAGCATTGCAACTAACCAAATGTCCCATGCTAAAGTTAGTAGAAAAAAGCTCCAAAGAAGAAGTTAATATTGAAAGTAATTTTTTTGCAAAGGTATTACAGCAAACACCAGAGGCATGCATTTATTAATCCTAATCGTTTTCTAATTATTACTTCAAAACATTCAGTCAAAAACACAGAATCATTTAATTATTAAAAGCTTCAAACATGTGCTTTTATTGTTTGGTTTTTTTGTAAGTATTTCACTTTTTAGATTGTTGAAAAGCTAATTTATATTGAAGATAATTTAATGATAATCAAAAATTATAGCAGTTTAATGGTAGCTTCAATTATTAAAAATAATAATTTGGTTTTTGTTTTACAAAAGAAGGATGATTTAGGTTTTCAATGACCATAAAAGTGAAAATATAAGAATTATCGTAATACATACCGGCCCAGCACTTGCAAGAGAATCACGTCGACTGTTACTTTCATCATCGGCACTGATATGAAATCGACGTTCAAAATCTGCTGCCTGATCTAAAACTCTCTGTTCCTGATCTTCACGACTAGTACTAGCACTACTGAAATATTAAATGAAATAAAAATTCATTAACTATTTTGTTTATATTAATTAACATTCATTGAAATATTAATAATGCAGAGTTTGAATCACTCAGTGAACACATACATCATTGAGCATGATAGCATAAATCATATCTGGACAAGTCCAATCTATTGCTATAGCCAATAAAGTTGGTTGTAGCTGACGATTTTTCAAATTGTCGATTTCAAATAAAGTATATATGCCCATGTGATTCTTAGCAGGGCCTCTTGTATTAATAAGAACAAAATGTCTTACAAGAATATGGGGCAACAGAACATGAATATGAGAAATAGTACAAACAATTTTTAAAAACAAATAGGCAAAAAATGACCAGCCATATCAGACACCTTGTTCTTATGAATGTAGGCCTTGGTTCTTGTTAAATCGTATATTAAATATGAACGATTTTATTGTAAATAATTACCTAAATGTAGGTCTTTCCCATTGCGTAGTTCTAGCTAAATGATTTACATAATACGTTCGACCATTAGCATCTTGCCTTTCCTCCCAACCTGGTGGCAAAGGAGCACTTTGGGAGTCGGCAGTGTTTACAAAGATTGGCTGTAAAAATGAAAGACAACAATGTAACGCATAAATCAAAAATACTAATTTATATAAAAGTATTAAGCTGGAATTGGACACTTTGTTGTTACTATTTTCTAAAATTGTTTTAAAACTTATGTCACAACGTAACAAACTAAAAGAATAAAGAACATATCAAAGTATCAAGATGTTCTTATTGTTTCCATACTGGAGAATTGAAACAGCAGAATGTCCTAAACCGTTTGCAAATCGACTTACTTGCGTAGAACTTTCCGTTGCATAGTTATTAAGTATTTCCCACTCACGCTCATCTGTTGGTTCTTCGGGGGGTTCACCGGGAGCGGGAGTTGCACCATCACGAATGTACGCATGATAAATTTCCAAGTGCCCGCGTACCCTCGACCTAGCACTGTAACTACTACATAAGCACCACAGGTGCAACCCAACAAAAAGTTAGCATGCAAAACATTACAAAAGCTATAAATTGTAGTAAAATTATATATAAAGTTACAAGAAATTGCTAGTATGTTTATAAGTAGTTATAAGAAATAATAATGCACCAACTTTTTAATTTACTAATATGAAAATTTGGGTTATTTTATTAATTAAATGGGGTTAAGTATGATTAATGGTGGCAAACAAAAACCGTTATCGTTATTTCAGGTTTAACTTAAAAATTTAAAATAACTAAAATGAAAATAAATTTCAGTTAATATTGCAAGCTCGATATGACGAATGCCAATAAGAAAAATACACATTTGCCCAATTTCTCAAGCTACTTATAAAAATAATATGCTATTCTTTGATTACTGAGGTCAATATTTAATCAACTATGAATATATAAAGTACAGAAAAATAGTCGAAATTTTTCTTCAAATGCTTTATGGGACACTGAAATTTATTATAGGTTTTACATAACCACGAAACAACATTAATTTACTAATTAAAAAATATTTACACAACATAAAATCCGTAAACATTAATATACCTATTAATATATTTCCGTTCAAAAACCGTCAAATACATACAATTATTAATAAACTATACTTTGCTGGAAATACTGTTAGTATCATCAAACTAACTCAACATTGGCAAAATTAAAAATATTACAAATAAGGCAAAAGAAATAAAATCAATAATACGGCTCATTCAAGGGCACATTTACTAATTAATTTTTCTACAATGAATAAATTATCAAAATAACGATACTTTCTTTACTAATAATGAATTTACTATGAGTTTGCCAACAATTTTAATCAATGCCTTATCTTCAATATATGTATATACGTTTATTTGTATTACTTTTATTGTGTAAATGTACCGAATATGTAAGCAACATACGATACTTTACGAATGTATTGATCAAAAATAGAATTAACCCAGTAGAACTTATCATAAAATAAATACAAAAAAAGTGCTGCTAATGACATTAATGGGAATTATTCGAGATTCAAATTATCAAACTGATCGTTTGTAAACTGGAATTTATGAATAAAATATGAAGGAGATATGTGGGCATGAAAATCAATTAACAATAACAGTACTTTCGTATGTACGACGGAAATTCAGTTAAAGAATTTTCTCAATGTAACAATTATTCTTGTAACCTTTTATGCTAAGCATAATCATAAAACCTAATGTATCGGACAAAAAGCCAATTTACAATGCTAATAATTTTGTTTTTTTTGAATATGTAAAACTTTAATCTCAAGCATGAAGGATGCAAATAAATAATAATAATAAACATTGTAGTTTCTGTAATATTAAATTAGTTATACATTCAACTGTTTTTATTATTCGAATGTGCATTTCATGATTAAATTTGTGCAAAAAATAACTTTTGATAACAGAATTAAGTAAAATTGAAAGTTTTGTAATTCTCAAAAAATATACGTAAATTAATATTTTGGATGCCAATACAACAGCAGCTGTGCAAATTTATAATAAACGTAAAGCTTATTCACAAAAAGGCATCACATATAGAATTTAAATTAAGCCCATGTTTCACTATTGACATTTCCGTTAATTGTTTTGGTCAAAACTATTTTAACAAACAGAATGGTAAAATTAACTGCAATATATTTTTACTCTACCAAATCAAAATCCTTCGAACAGCTTCTAGAAATTTCTTGGTACCTTCTGAAATGTGTATTTGTATTCAGTATACATTATAGGATTATAGAGTAAATTGATCATTCCTCCCGAATTAGGTTGAACTCCGCATTTTGCTGCATTAAAAATAATATTAATATATAACCATTACAAATACACAGTCTTATATCAAAACATTTCCTTAAGTGTCCTGCACCCACCTATCTACCAACTAGTCGGTTAGAATCTGTCGCCTTTGCTAAACTTGTTTGTTGAAGTAGATGATTAGATCATTTGTATTTGGATATTTAGTAGAAAAGTAGAATGCAAAATGCTATCGATAAAAGGCAAGTCAGGTTGCACCAAAAGTGCCAAAAATGGCATTTTTAAGCATAGATATATTAATAGCCCACGGTTTGAGGTAGAGTTGTGCTTAGCAATACGATATATCAATATCATATCGATTCAGTAAATAAGCAGACAATATCGATACACAATTTAAATATCGATACAGGATCGATATGTATCGTTATAATTATTATTTTTTGCGTTTCGCATTTTTACAATATAATTTCTAAGTGTTTTACATACAGTTGTTTTAATATGTATAAGCCGACTTTACCCGATCGACGTCGTACAAGTTTACTCTTGTAATTGTTATTCTTTTACGAAACTGCTTGCTGATTGGTTGACGTTCACACAGCTGCTATCTGGGTTCTATTATTTTCCTTTAATTTATGACATTTGTTATGCAGTTTCAATTATGCCTTAATATTAATTTATGCTTTATTTATAAAAAATATCGTATCGGTATCGATAATTACCAAGGAATCCAATATCGATACAATAACCAAATATCGATATCGTATCGGTATCGTATCGAATGTCAAAAATATCGATAAGCACAACTCTAGTTTGAGGTAAGCAGGAACATTAAGCCCACTGATATTTATATCATTGATGGACGAAATAATTAAAAAGTGCAAAAGTGGTGCAAGCTCGGAAGTTCAACTTTAAAGAAATATTAATGTGTGGAAAAGTAACCCGGAAAATTTTAATATGGAAATTAACACCGAGAAGGCAAACGTAATGGTAATATCTAGAGAACCAGCCAAAACCAGTATGCAAATAGAGGGCAAACCAATACAACAAGTAGAATACTAAGTATTTGGGAACCATAATTAACCCCAAAGGAAAGACAGAACCGGACATCAATCGCAAAATTGGAAACGCAACCAAACGCTCAGGAGCAAATTCATTAAGGTAAATTTCCAGAGACACAAAGCTCGTTGTGTACAGAACAATAAATATTCCAAAAGCTAATCCATGGCAGTGAAACTTGAACTCTCAACAAAAAACTAAAGCAGAGATGTAAACAATGGAAATGAAATACCTACGAAGAGTTGAAGGATTGACCTTAAGAGCCAAGATTAGAAATGGTACTATAAGAAATAGAACGCAAATGAAACCCTTCGCCGAAGTAATTGAACAAAACCAGTTGCGATGGCTAGGACACCTTACCCGGATGGACGATACAAGGCAAGTGAAGCATACGTGGCAGGTCAGTACATACGGAAAAAGGCCCAGAGGAAGACTTACAGCTTCATGAAACAAGGGAGTAGTCAAGGCAGTAGACAAAAGAGGGAGCACTTAGAGAGGGGCGCTGACATTGGCACTAGATAGGAAAAAGTGGTGCAACTTCTATCATCAACCAGTCAATAGCTGAAGATGGGAAAGCCTCGACATCCTAACTGATAAACGAGGATTGGCCTAAGTAAGTAAATATATTAATAGTTACTTATAGGTAAAGGAAGCAAAACTTTGGTCTTCTTCTTCTTTTTCTTAACCCTTATACCGTTAAGGTCTTACGTAATAAATATTTTGACGTTTGTTAATACGCAGCGTTGCCAAATGTATATAAATAATCTAACCTCGCTTTGTTTCCAACCACCATGATCACGTTCTTGTTCAAAATAACGCAATAAGGATGCAACGAGCTCTTTAGATCTACTTCCCAAAGGCTTTGGCATGCCGAGTACTGAGATCAGCTGTTATGTAGGAAGAAGGAACGGTTTATAAAGTAAATTAAACAACACGCGCGGATTGTAATGACAACACTGTGCTCGATCACGTATCACTGCCAACCTTACGCGAGAAAGTAACTGAATATTACAGCGGCGGAGAGTCAGGGAAAGAGGGAATATTTTTGTTTTTATAGTGGTATTACTATTACCACAAACGGTGACGTAAGACCAAAGTTTTGCTTCCTTTACCTATTTGTACAGAGGACAAGAAGTGTAAGTAAATTATAACGAAGTCCTCCCCTTTAATTTTCCATCTTCATCTGTTTCTGGCTATTTGGGTCCATTGTGTTCCAGCAACCTATCTGTTTAATCTCATCAGCCCATCTGGTGGGAGGTCGGCCTACACTTTGCCTGTTTGCTCTGGGTCTCCATTCCAATTTTCTTCCAGTCCAGTTCCACTTTAATTTTGCTGTTCTTTCTCCAATATGCATTATTTCTGGCATTTCTCGTATTCTTTTGCTTGGAACTTTATTTACTATATAGTCTAATACCTGGCATACACCTCTCCATTAATCTTTGGGCCACTTTTAGCTTTCCTAAGGTTTTCTTACTAAAAACTATGGTTTCAATTCCATAGGATAGAACAGGTAGAATGCATTATTATATATTTTTGCTTTTGATTTTTTGTTATATTTCTTTGATTTTGAAGTGTGACAACTTCCCAAAAGCTAACCAACCTAATTTAATTCTTCGTGTCATTTCCGCATCTTGAGGGTGTGTCCTAAATATACATACGATTCTACTATGTCAATAGGGGTTCCATTGACTATTACATTTTCAATTACAGGTAAGTTCGCCATAAATTTACTTTTATCAATGAACTTCCTTTGATTTTGCATTCAGTTCTTGTATTATGTGTTTTATTACTCTTACATCTTGAGCTATTAACACTATATCATTAGCATATCCCAAATTAGTTCATTTCTTTCCATTAATGTTGATTCCTTTTTCTGTCTAATCAAGTTTTTTGAAGTTATTTTCTAGTGTGAGTTGCTTCAAGAAAGTTTTAACGATTTGAAAAATTTTTAATAACAACCAAATTATACTCAAAAAACCAAATTGACATTTTTGTTTTTTGCTCTTAATAAAAAAAACTAAGATAGGTAGGTCAAATTTTTTTTTTTTAATATTAATCAGCATTGTATAGCGCAACTTTGCCCCAATTTAACCGTCTTTGTAACTCTTACGGTTTCCGAGATCCCAATGGTGAGCCTCGCATTTGAATAACCCTGCGTACTATATTATCAAAAGTTTTGACGGAAATATTCAACGGAAATTTTGATAGTGCGATATGGGCTTTATAAGAAATATAACTAAAGATTGTGTAATTAATTTCTGTTAATTATTTGCATGCAACATCATAATTAAAACTGGCTTATCACTATACTTTAAAACAATTTTTGTACGTTGCTTATTTAAATATACTTTGTAATGTTTTAACTTTTTGTTGGTACTTAAACAAACAAAAAACCCTTTTTATTTAAATCAAAATTCGTTGATTTGATAAATAAAAGTTGGCTGCAGTTGATTAATTGATAGCATGCAGTAATAGAAGGAAGAGGTTTAATTTTTTAGTGTTGAAGTATTCACTTTTTTAAAGTGTTCATTTAAAATTTTAGAAGTACTTAGAAGGAATTTTTACGTTTAATAAGCACTTTTAGATATTATAAGAAACATTTACCATCATAACAAAATGGGCATAGATCTTACCTTCTTGGCCTTAATATGTACTTCTTTGGGGGAATAACCCTGCCTTCTTGCTCTTTAGGAAGATTGATTAATGTTAGTTCTACCATACCCAAAAAATCATCTCTTGTTAATCTATTTTCATCGAATACTTGTAGCACCAATTTATGCTCAGCTGGTTTCACCTATAAAAATTGGTAGAAATTAGAAAACAACCTACACTTCTTTCAATAAATGAAACAAATCATAAATTGTTTATTAAAATATTTATTGGGTGCCAAAGTTGGTGACACGAGTAGACTGCTTTAGTCATTTAGTGAGACGTTATGCGGTTTATCTCAGTCAAATCGTATATGAAATTTGAGGTTAGATGTCATAGTACACATATGTAACAGCAAACTCAACAAAAATCTGTCAAACTTTACTTTATTTGTAAATTCATGCGTCTCTTTAGCGGTTGCAGGAATAAGCAAAAAAGGAAAAAATGTAGGATAAACGGGGCAGTTAAACTATATGACGCTCGTAATTCTACAGCCAAGTTATGTTCGTGTAATCATACAAGGTTAGAACAAATATAAACCGGAATTTCTTTCCTGTTTATTTTTAGGCGAACGCGTGGTTCTATAGCCATTTAATGACATTGGTGGAGTTGTATGAAGTGGATTCCCACTCCAGTTCCCCTTGCTGAGTTACTAACTCAGTCGATAGCACAATGTTTGAACAAGAGATATTCATCCATTGAGCAACGAATTATTATCAAATTTCTTGCAGAGGAAGGCGTAAAACCTTTCGAAATTTTGAAAAGGCTTAGTACCTAATTTGGACAGAAGACTTTGTCCAAGTCCCAGGTCTATTTATTTTATTTATTTAATCTTTTGTCCTTGTACCGTTAGGTGTCGGACTTACATAGAACAAATTCTAATTCTGTATTAGAAAATTACAAAAACAAAGAGTTACTTGATTTATATACATATCATTTATATATCTGATGTTTCTTTTATTTTTCCTTTCGATGCCTTCCTGTCCTGAGCCAATACTTCCACATCTCGCCATTTCATCCTTTCCTTGCAGTTTTACTTCATTTACTTGTCATTCTCTCTTCTTCCATTCTGTAGAGGTGTCCTAGCCAGCCCATCCGTTGCTTTTCTATTATTTTCATAATTGGTTTTATTTTTAGTTGGTTGATAACTGTTGTGTTTCTCACTCTATCTCTCCTACTAATTCCTTCAATCTTTCTTTATGTCACTGGCCATGTGGCCATGATTCACTGCTGTAAACTATAGTTGGTCTTACAACTTCTGTTTCTATCTTGTGGTTTTTCTGTTTTGTTGATATGATCATGGTTTTAGTTTTATCGCTGTTTATTTCCATATTTATTTACTTTAGTTTTGTATTGTAAGTTCTTAGGTTCTGTTGCAGTTTCTCTTCTGTGTCTGCTATTAGTACCATATCATCGGCAAACAATAGTTCTTACTAGCACTCTTTGCATTTTTCGATACCCCACTTCCATGCTAATACTTTTCTCTTTGCATTTTTTTTATATTTTAAGCCTATTTTGCGTCAAATTCGGTGGATTTGTTATTTAGCGTTCTTACTTAATTTCTGTTGTTTTTATATAAATAGTTAGTGCTTTTATAATTTTTATTATGCCTTTCTCCACTCCTCTTTTTTCTAGGCTTTGCCATACATCTTTTCTTTTTACCCTATCGAAAGCCTTTCTTAAGTCCATAAAACAAAGATGCACTTCTTTCCCTTTCCTAAGTAATTTTTCTGATAGCTGCCTCAGTATAAATATTAAGTCTTGGGTGCTTCTATTTTTTCTAAAACCATGCTGTGATTCTTCTAGGGATGGTTCTAATTTTTCCCTTAAACTCTTTTCCAATATCATTGTTAGGGTCTTGAATGGTATACCTGTTAGTGTTATTCCCACTCTTTTGTGTCTCCTCTCTTATGCATTGGCAATATTAATCCTATGTTCCACTCTTTGGTACTTTTTTCTTTATTAGGGCTTCATTTAATAGATCTAGGAATTTTTTCTTCCCTGTATCTCCCACGTTTGTTAGCATTTCTGCTATAATCTCATCTTGGCCTGGGGGTTTTTCCTAGTTTTAGCTTATTAATTGCTAAATTCTTCGAAATATTGTCTCCACCTTTCCATTATCTCACTTTCCTGTGTTAATATATTTTCCCTTTCATCTTTTGCCTCGGTGTTTTCTTATTCCTCAATTGTTTTAATGTGCTGTAGGGTAGTTTTCTTTCATCTTATGTCCAAACTCTTCCCATGTATGTTGTTTTGTCATTTTTATGATTTGTTTGGCCTCGTTTCTGGCAATTTTATGTGTTGTAGTCTTCCTGTTTCCCAGTTTGTAGGTACCGTTTCCATTTGGCTTTTCTTTGACCTTAAGTTGTATATTTGGCGTCCACCATCTGCTTTTTTTAAAGACTGTTTGATAATTTTTGATACCTCACAGCTCTCTTTTGCCGCACCAGGTATGATTTCTTTGAATTGTTGCCATTTAGCTTCTATTCCTTGTCCTTTATTTGTTTCCCGTTCAAACCGTTTTTTCAATTTGTCTTGGTATATCTTTTTAGTTTCTGTATTTTTTAGTTTATATATTTGGGTTTTGATAATTAGCATAAACAGCATTAAGCCGTCTACCCAATCCCCTCCTCCAAGCCTCTCTGTCCTGAGCAATGTTCTGGTCTAGTTGTCGTTGATCCATAGCTTGTCTAATTCCATCGTTCCACGAGCGTCTGGGTCTTTCATACATTTCTTGGATTATTGCTAAAAGTTGTTCATTAATATTTAGTATCTTCAGAGCTTCCTGGAGTTTTTTGTCGTGGAATTGTATCATAAGCCTTTTCAAGATCTATAAAGGCAACGTGTAGTTCTTCGCCTACTGAAATTCTTTTTTCTGCAATTTGTTGTAAGATGAATAGATTGTCCACAGTTGATCGTCCGGAAATAAATCCACTTTGTTCTTCACTGACTTTATCAGTCATGTTTTTATTTAGTTTGTCATTTAATATTTTACCAAACAGGCGAGCCATACTACTGATGATGCTAAGTCCCCTATAACATTCCGGTTCTTTCCTGTCTCCTCTTTTAAAAATTAACACAAGGTGAGACAGTTTCCATTCCTGAGGCATTGTATTAAGTTTACAGCAATTATTCATTAATCTTGCCAGTCTATCAATAATTTCATTAATTCTACCGGTATATTAGCTGGACGTGGGGACCAACCATTTTCATCCTTTTTAGTTGTGTTATTACCTCTTCTTTTGTTATAGTTACATAATTGTTTTGTGTTTGATTTATTTGTACTACTGGTATGTCATTTTGGTAGTAACGGTTCTCTGTCAATAACTTTGCATAGTAATTTTCGCATTCATTAAAGTTAATTGGATTAAACGTCTTATTTGTCTCATTTAGTTTCATATTCTTAATGGTTCTCCATACCTCTGTTGATCTTGCTCCACCTATTAAGCATTCAATTTGATTACATATTGCCGAGTTAAAAGAGGTTGGAATTGTG
Source organism: Melanotus villosus (assembly GCA_963082815.1). Taxonomy (NCBI): domain Eukaryota; kingdom Metazoa; phylum Arthropoda; class Insecta; order Coleoptera; family Elateridae; genus Melanotus; species Melanotus villosus. The sequence continues at coordinate 95,650,225 of OY720419.1, read as the reverse complement.
TATCCGATCACTATCTTTTAGAAGCTAAACTAATAATATCCATTACAAAACACCAAAAAGAGTCTACAAAGAATAGAAACAAACAACAGAACACTCACGAAGAACATAAATACTTAGATATACTTACTACTTCAGTATCTATATCAAAATCGAGTTAAAATAGAACTGGATAAACTACCAGCAAATAAAGACATAGAAACTGAATATACGAACATCAAAACAGCTTTGCACGCAGCAGCGATCCAAGCTTTAGGTTCGATTTCTCATAAGAAAAATAGACAAAAACCCCCTTGGTTTACAGAAGAGATAGAAGAGGGCATAAAAGAAAAGAATAAAAGCTTCCAGGAATGGTTAGCACTAAGAAATGATGAAAAACGGGAACAAAGTTCTGTGCATTTATTAAGAAATAATCAATGATTGATCGTTTGTTCCTTGTTTTCATCTCTCTTGTATATTTATGTACATCTTTGTGGGTTCCTCGTATTCTTACACAGCAACAGAAAATCACTCGCATGGAAGTTTGTCAACGACTTTTGGCTCAATACAGTGAAGAAGGAGAGGGATTCCTCAACTGTATCGTTACTTGGGTTCATCATTATACGCCTAAATCAAAACAAGCGAGTATGGAATGAAAAAAAAGAGGAGAGTCTGCCTACTGGCTGGCAAAGTACTCGCCACTGTTTTGTGGGATTCTTAAGGCATATTTTTTATTGATTTTCTCCATGAGCGAAGAACAAATAATGCGATTTACTACTGCCAACTCTTGGTTGAGATTAAACGTGCTTATTGACGAAAAAGAACCTTCCGATCCGGAACGTTCTTTTGCTTCATGATAATGCACGGCCCCATTCAACAATAGAAAAACTAAAAGAAATTCATTGGACAACACTAGAACATGCACCCTACAGTCCAGATTTATCGCCTTGTGACTACCACATCTTTGGCTCACTGAAAGAAGCACTAGGAGGACGGTGATTTGAAGGTAATACTGAGGTCAAAAAGAGTACGCGTGCAATTGGCTTAAGGCATGTCCTCCATCTTTCTTTAATGAGAGAATCAAAATCAGAAGATTATGTAGAAAAATAAGACATATTTGATTTTACTCTATACCACTTTTTTAAAACAAATTCCAGTTTATATTTGATCTCTACTTAGCATTTAAACTTTTATAAAAAAACTTCTGGTAAAACATCGAATACTAAACGATTAAAGCTAACTACGAAAATAATACAATTTTTTTTAATGTGAGACAGTCTGTAGTAATGTTTGTTTATTTACTATTTATTTACAACTGAGCAAGTTCTTCATTATGCCCAATATCCTAACATGGGCTTTATTTTTAGTTTTTTCAAACCAAAAGTTTAATCAACTTGGGTTGGGATTTAATTCAAAACCAAAGTAACAAAGCTAATCACCAAAACTATATAGAACCAAGCCAGTATTCATTTTAGTAATGCAGGTTTTTATTCATATGCATAAATTACGAGAAAAACTTACCCGAAATATAAACTCTTCATCCCATACTGGATTCAGTGTCTGCAAAAATAATAAACGTTTATAAATTTGTACAGGAAAAAGTCAATATGCATACCTTTTTTTTGGTTTTCGTGAGTACAGAGTCCACCGTTTCATCCCCATTTATTGTACTTAAATCTACTCTAACATACGGATCACTGAAAGTAATAATTACCCAATAAATATTTTACAAATTACTGTTAATCTAATAGAGTACATACAAACTACGTTACTAAAATCAATATGCTAATCTTCACTAACACTATTTTTGCAATAACTAAGTTTTTAATTGTTTTACGTCCTCTCACCTTGAAATGTTTAATTATTTAAATTTATGGCTTTATTTAAATATTTTTTGGCATTACTTCGGTATTTAAGGTCATGCAATTTAAATTTTTCGATAATTGCTTTTGAATTTTCTCCATTTGTTTCTTAATGATAAATCAATTAAAATTTTTTGACCTAATTTTAGGCAAATTAGTAGGTAGTAATGCTAAGACGGTCGTTAGTTAAATTCTTTATAAATTTTAATTTAAAGAAAATATATGATTCAAATGGAATTTCCTAAGCTATATTTAACATGGGATTCTTTTTAAATAAAAAAAAAAAAACATCAAAAGCTTTGGTTATTTAGCAATTTAGGTAGTATTACTAATACAACCTAATATCTCGGGGAAGGATTTTTCAGGCTCAAACAGAAACCGATCGCATGTACGAAATTCTGCAACGGTTTAACTAATTATGCTACTAAAGTCACCAACGAAAAACTATACGATCGGTAATACTAGCAGTTATACTAAATTTGTAAGTTTTACTACCTTAATAACCCACTATTACAATCTGTTAAACTTGTTTAAAACTTGAATACAAATTCAAAACAGTTTAAATGAAAATACTAAAAGCCTGTAATTAGATCATCAAATCATATGATAGCTTACATAACCTCAATTTTTTATTTACCTTAACAGGTATAATTATTATTAATTGAAAAAAACAGTACACAAATCAAAATGTTTTAGTTAAAAACGTATAAATTAATTTACGAAGCTAATGCATTATAATCCACTAACTTCTCCGGTTGATTATTTCCAATGTTTTATTATGCAAGGTTTACCGACACTGAAACTTGTAAAAATTTTATAACACGCATAACATTAAAAATTAAATTTATGTTTTTAAACAAAGCTATTGCCAATTATTCTTTCATTGGAAACATTACATTAATTGTATGTTTACACAGAAAGAATCACTACACATTCTGCGTTGTCATTATCTCGCAAAACTAACACTGATATCAAGCTCATTTGTGTTTTTCATAAATCTTATTAGTCATAACAATTAGCAAGTTACTTTTAATGTATTACTTTATGTTTTTTTTTTAGTTACAAATACGATTAACACCTAATCGTCTATCTATGCTCCTCGCCGTCGCTCTATAACAAAATTTGTGTGAATCTAACTTTTCACGTTTTTGTTTACTTCTTTCTTACTTTAGTTCTCCGTTGTTATCATTATAAAGTCTGCAATGAATCGCTAACGTTACTAGTTTCTGATTAGTTGTCGTTTGATATCTAACATATATTAACACAAGAATACTGTAAGTTTAAACTGATAATTATAAGATGCGACGGAATAAAACCGCAACAATTTTTCTAATATTAAAACAGTTAACGTACGAAACGCTACGTAAAAACTACTTGTTCTTTGGGATTATCCTAATGATATATCACTTACCTAGCACCAAATATGTCCTTTTTTGCAAGTTGATGTCCATTTAGGACTCGCAAACGTAATTTGCTGGTGGGTTCTTCGGTCTACAAGGAAATTCCAAGAATTAGGTTAAGCACAACAATGAGGGCAAATAATCAGGAAAGCAACTCTGTGGGTCGTAAATATAACTTGGTCGTTTAATTAGATTAAAGTGCCAGGCCTTAACAAATTAACAAAGTGTAGCATTTGACATTACAGGTGTTAAATGTCTCAATAGGTAGATGACATTGAATGAATTTATAAAAAACTTACAAATCCATCAGGTTCAATGGGTGGAATGTACCCATATATTGTCTCTGATGCCATGAAAAGCTAAAATTTTCTTTATAAAAATCTAATTACACACAAATACACCGACCCATTTAAAAATAATAGCACGGGGATAACTACAAAACCACAGGGTGTATGACGACTTAATGATAAACGTCAAAACTTCGCGTTATCATTTTCTTTCACTATAGCTAGTCTTGTCTAACAACCTTGTAGCTCGTTGCGCAAGCGGGTCAATATTTCGCGGAAAACTTAAAACTGGAATGATTATTGTTTCTGAAAAACCTATATACGGAATGTATACGTATTTTGATTTACCAAACATTTTATCGGCAGCGTCTTCCTAACGAACTCAATCAGTTTGTTATAAAAAAAAGCACAAGGTTATCAACTGCATTTGAAATTTGAAAAAACGTTCAGGATAATTCTTAATTACTGGGAATTTTTAGGTTGAATATTTTAGCTGGTAATTAATGGGCGACCTTGTTAATTTTAGCGTATAATTTTTACTATCGTTACATTTTTTATGGTTGGCATTATTAAGGAACTATGAAAAAACGAAAAAACCAATAAAAGTAAATTGACCGGATCAAATGTTCCGAAATTAATAAAATTTTCCGGATATTAATGTAATTTTCATGAGCTCGTATCGAGCTGAATGAATAAATAATAGTAAAAGTTTAATTTTTATTAATAATAAACCATTATGATTTTCAACTGAAAAGAAAAAATGTAATTTTCGTTGCAGCAGCATTAATGATAAGAAGATATAACTTTGGATCTAGTCCAGTCAATAAAGCGGAAAAATCGTCAAAACTTCTAAACCCGCAAAAACAGAACCGATTTTGATGAATTTTTTTTTTAAAACGTTTGTTATACTAAATTATTCAAAATCAGAAACATTTCAGCTGGCGCTATCAATTATTTATATTGTTTAAATAATTTTTAAAAAAATTTTGACAATTTTTTTTTCGATGAAATTTTAACAAAGTACCTATAAGTGACTAACTTTGAAAATTTAGTTTAAAAAATAATTTTTGAATTAAAAAGTTTCAAAATTTCCATTGAAAAATGTTAATTATTCAATCATTCGGATGCAAGAATTGAATTCCAAATTTGAAATTTTTGAAAAAACTTTGTGTAATTTGTGTATCTGCACTCTCTTGTTCTTTGCAAATGCAATAACAATTAACTGTAGAGTCTACAGTATCTTGTTGTTGTTCCTGTAACATATAAAAGAATTTTGGAAGATGTTTTTAACACGTATGATTTTAAATATGAGGATCAAATTCAAAGGGAAATAGCTGTAAGACAGGAAATATATTTCTAATAATTTAAAAAGATTTTATTACATCCAAAGAATAATTTAACACAAATTGTTTTTGCAAATAATCTTAACGACGAGCATGACGCGCGCAAAATTCAGTGAAAAAAGTACTGTAGAATTAAAAATATTACACTTAAAGGGCTAAAATTTTTAGAATCGTTAGATCAATACGTCCCAAATAAGCAATCAAAATTTAGTTAAGATTGAGTAATTATTTATTAAACGGGAAACATTTTTTAACTTATATGCAACGCAAGCGATTGTGAAAAAAGTGAAAAAAGTGAAAAAAGTACTGTAGAATTAAAAATATTACACTTAAAGGGCTAAAATTTTTAGAATCGTTAGATCAATACGTCCCAAATAAGCAATCAAAATTTAGTTAAGATTGAGTAATTATTTATTAAACGGGAAACATTTTTTAACTTATATGCAACGCAAGCGATTTTGCTGTAATGATCAAAATTACAAAAAATGTGATTTTACAGCATATAAATGTATCATAATAACTGTAATAATGTAATATAAATGTAACATAATAATAAGAATAATAACTCGATTCTTCAAAATGCATAAACAAACTTAAACGCAAATATAATCCAATTATTTTCAATACAAACCAAGAATAAATTACATATAATTACTTTTTCCATCGTATTTTTACTTGTCTCTTTGCACTTTTTTCTAAATTTTAATCAATAATTAAGTTCTCTTCAACAATTTTCACTAATATTTTCAATATTTAGTGTTCAAAAGTTATTTTAACAGATTAATAACCTCAAAACTCACGCGTTCACTCCGAAAATCATGGTGAAACATCAGGAGTTTGACTTTGAATTCCTCTTCCTGTGATACAAAAGGTCGATTTCTTGTGCGTGTTTACATATTCTTATAAAAGTATTGATTTTTTTAGTTGACAATATACATATGTCTATATATTTGTATATTATCTTTTTGCATCCGACTGATTGAATATTAACATTTTTAAATGGAAATTTTGAAACTTTTTTATTCAAAAATTATTTATTATACTAAATTTTCAAAATTAGTCACTTCTAGTTAAAATTCCATCGAAGAAAAAATTTTTTTAATAATTTTTTTTTTTAATTGTTTAAACAATATAAATACTTGATAGCGCCAGCTGAAATGTTTCTGATTTTGAATAATTTAATATAACAAATAATTTAAAAAAAAAAATTATCAAAATCGGTTCTGTTTTAGTGGGTTTAGAAGTAAAAACCTTCATTGACTCGACTAATCCATGAGTTATTTTTATTTATATAATAAATAAGATTTAAGACAAATAAAATTCACAAATAAGGAAAATTTATTTATTTATTCATGCTAAAGATAAAATATTTGACAATAATTATATATTATATTTAACTACCAAATCAATCAAGTAAAATTCTGAAACATAGAGCGGAAAGAATATATTAATGTAACGAACGAAGTAAAATATTCTAGAAAATATTAAAAAAAAGGAGTTAATTGATGACAAAAACCTAGAATTCATATTCTTTAGTTATTTGTATTTGTAACCTATTAAATTATTGAACTATACATTCCATGTTCTACTATCAATAAATTACAACAAATTTACAATAAAATTAAAATTCCATCATTTATCTTTTTCTGAATATTTATTTTGTTTATTAAACATTTACATTCGTTGCAAACATTTCTAAATAATTATTTTTCCATAAATGATTGTTCCTTTTGCACACGTGAATGTATAAAAAACACTTAACAATTTGGATAGTGTAAACAATGCTTACAATTTTTTCAGTGTAAAGTATACTTTAACATTTCACTCCGACTGTGAGTTCGCAACTCAAAAAACATCGGTTAAAATACGAAAAAGGAAAAATACGTATAAATTTAATTCTTTCAAGTTTAAAGTGCGTTTCTTATTTTATTTATTTATTTATTTAATGGGCGAAATTTAGGCTTGCGGGTGCCATGCATTTCGATGCGCATCAACTACTGTGGTTACCTACTGTTATTGGCTATGGGAATTCCACCCTTGAAAAGGATCTTTATCGTCCCAAACATCGTATTGACACGGGACCTACGGTTTTACGTCGTATCCGAAGGACTGCATACTTACAGAATTTTTTTCGCATTAAAAATCTCACCGGCTTGGATCGGAAATCGAACTCGAGATTTCTGGTTTACAAGGCAAGTATGCTAACCTTAACACCATCGAGGCCGACTTCGTTTATTAAAAACAATTTATAGAGGGCGCTTCCTTCAGATTTTGTATTAACTGTCTTTGCGTTGAATTAAAATCGTTCCTGTGAATTAAAATATTCGAAAAACTGAAATTAAAATTTGAAAATTTATACTACTATTGACTACATGATTCCTATTCATTGGTTTGATTAAGCACAATTTAACTGCTTTTATCAAACTTTTTGTCTCCAAGCAATAACTGTTGGTAAGTTCTATATTTTTTACGGCTTCTGTTGTTAGGCTTTGCAAACCTTGCATCAAAATCAAACCGAAAATTTAAATATTTCTGCAAAATCAACTCTGACATTCATCAAATGTCTTTATGACATTTTGATTTGCGTGCGGAAAGTAAACAAAGTAGCGTGTGGAAAGTTTACTTTCCGCACGCAAATCAAAATTTGAGTGTGGAAAGTTTACTTTCCGCACGCAAATCAGATTTGCGTGCGGAAAGTAAACTTTCCGCACGCTAATTTTCACTTGTTCGGCAAACGCTAATTTTCAATACTCGTATCTATGGAGACGAAGTCTGAAAATCCCACTTTCCATGGTGGTTGTAGAAAAAATACTTCACATTAGGGTTGCCAACATCGAGTCAATGCTGACCCGAAGAAATTATACATATTTCAAATAATTTTCATATCTAGCCGTCGCGATAAGCGATGTTGTCGCTTTGACTTTGTTGTCGTTGTGAATTGCAATTACAGGTTATTAAAAGGAAATTTTACTAACTATTTGTCCATGAGTATAATTTTTAGTAAACCCGAATAATTTTATTTGAAACCCGAAGCCCGAAGAATGGTCGCAAAACCCGAAGTCTTCGGATCAAAATAACATTGTTGGCAACCCTACTTCACATTCGTGTGGCAAGCAAAAGCTTTCAACACTTGTATTACAATATACTATTCCTGGCGCCATTTTGAGTCCGGAAAGTGAGCTATTACGGTATCAGAGCCTGAAAGCAACACTTACCGGCTCTGAAGGGCTCTGATACCGTAATGTTACATGTTGACGTTATTGAAAAAGTGAGAGGAAATAATATAGAAGAAGTAAAGAGACTGGCGCTAATCTGAAAGGAATATCTGAAATGGATCAAGGGCTCGACACCTTAGGATAACTGCCAAAGACCAACAAAGCTCAAAAGTTGTAAAGCCTATAACTCGATAGGGACCATTTACGTACTTATGTGTATGGGAATGTTTTTCCTCATGTAATATTGACCGGTTGCTTGCTTATCACACGGTACCTCTTCAGTTAGCTGGCAGGGTCTGCTTACCATCAGGCACACAATATCACGTTTGGTTCCACCCAAAGCAACAGAAAGATCGGAATTCTTCGCAAGCAAAAAATGACCTTCAATTTGATGCTTGATGAGGTAATAAAAAAATTGTAAACGCAATGTAAGAAAATACATGCTAAGGTACTGTAAAATGCAAAAGGTTAATATTATAGAGCTATGTTAAGAGAATGACATGGCAATTATCGAAGACATTGAAACAAACTCGCAATAAAACGGCAGCATTTTTAATGATCAGTTCTTCTTTCTGTGCCTTATCCTCTCTAAGGACGTTGGCAACTTGGCAAGGGGGTCAACGCCACATTTTTAAACGACTTGACGCCGTGAACTTTGTTACATCCCCCTTATACTAGGAAAATGTGTTCTCTACAGTGGTTTCCTGTTACCTTCTGCAGAGTTTGTGACCGACTATTAAGTGCATAGTGTATGTGTCTTGTTACTATCTATCTGAAGTCGACCACTCCGCAGACAGAATCGTTAATTGTAACCAAACGATTAAATGGCTTCACTCACTCAAGTACCGCCCTCAAACAGTGGGGAATTCTTTATAAAAATCCTTGCTACTGCGTGAGATTCGAACCCAAGACTCCTAGTCCAGCGCTCTTACCACTGCGCCAACGAGCTTCAAATGATTAGTTACGAAACATAAATATGAAATCAACAACAAGATAATAAAAATGATATTAATTAGAAAATCAAAGGTAATACAAAATATAAGAATAGAAAGCCATAAAATAAAACAAACAGGTAGAGATACCTAGGTGGAATCATATACATATAATAAGATACATTTTGAAGATGCAACAAAAGCTCTTAAAAAGGAAGTGAAACCCGTATTAACTTTTAAATAGAAAATAAAATAAGAAAAAATAAAATCAGAAATGAGAAATTTAAAAGAGTTACAAATGATACTGGCTACAGTCATAATACAATAGGAAAATTAAAAAGAAGAAACACTAACATGGAAAGTATATGAAGCAATAGAGGTTGGAAAAAAGAAGAAAGGCTACGAACATTGTGAAGGGAGGTAATACAAAGGGTCAAAAGGGAATCCTCCGAAGAACAGTGGAAGATAGAAAAAAGTAGTGAAGCATACCCCAGAAAACAACATGAAGTTCACTCAACATTAAGCAGACCTACACCAAAATTTAGAGATGGGTTCCTAGAACAAGTACGTTGCCCCGTGTCTATGTAGAACTTGTTTTTACTAATGACATGGCAGTCTTTGCCAATTAAAACATATGACAACTTATGAATTGCAAATATTATTGTAACAATTTTTTTAAATTTAATACATTAGATTTAACCACAAACGTTATTATACGACCCGCTCAGTTGCTAATTTTAGATGTGCTCCGCATGACGCCACTTACAGGCGGAAATTGTTTCATACCAGATGTAACAGATTGCGGTAAATTTAAATTTATTTATTGGTCGATAATCGATAACCCACATTTCTGCACTTGCTGACTTTACTTTCAAATAGTTATTTCTGTTTATTGTTATTGTGTTATTGTTTCTGTTATCATATTGTTATATTACTCATATTACTTACTGAGTTATTGAACGGACTAGTTTTGTGTTATTACTGGTATCTGTAACTATTACTTTAAAGTAATAATAATGCCTTCTAAGATATGTTTTATTTCTACTTGCACAATTATCTAATTCATATAAATCGTTCCAAGAATTTCCTTCAGATTCTGTCTTAAGAGATTTAAATCTTCATTCTAGTACAGCACTAAGGTTTAATTAAGTTCTAAATTCTATTTGTATTTGATTACACGAGGTCTGATCAAAAAATATCCAGAATGGTTTTATAACTTTGTAATGACTGGACACAAATGGCTGTGGTTTTACACAAACTGTGCTTAATATTTGTTATATACGTGACATAAATCATATCTGCTTTGCGCAATCGGTTGTTTCACAGTAATGGTTTTTGTTAACAATTGCGTAGTTGTTTATCGCATTTATCGTGTCGGAAAAAAAGATCAACGAATTTGTATCAGATTTTGCCAAAAACTTGGCGAAACTTGTAAAGATACGTATTTGAAGTGAAAACGGTCGTGAAGGTGTTGAGAGTGATCCGCATTCTGGAAGACCTACAAGCAGCAAAAATGTCGAAGTTGTGCGCGCAGCTGTGCGGGGAAATCTCCGAATTACTATTCGTGAGTTAGCCACAGATTTAAACATTAGTTATAGTTCGATTCAATCCATTCTTACGGACGATTTGGGTATGAGACGCATCTCAGTTAAATTTGTACAAAAACTTCTCAAAGCTGAACAAAACCATGTCTTGTGCTTTAGCTGCTACTGACTTGCTTGAATGCGTCAGAAATGACGAAAACTTTCTAAAAACCATTATAACAGACGATAAAACATGGGTATGATCCCGAAACTAAGGCTCAATTTTTACAGTGGAAGACTCCAAATTCTCCTAGACCCAAAAAAGCACGACAAAGCCACAGCAATGTTAAGACAATAGTGACTGCCTTTTTCGACCACAAAGGAATTGTGCATCAAGAATACGCTCCACCTGGCCAGACAATTAACAAGGAGTATTACAATCAAGTTCTACGACGATTGAAGGACGCAGTTCGTTGCAAAAAGTCGGAATGCATGAGAATGCCCCCGCTAACAGATCTCAACTTGTGCAGCAGTTGCTAATGCTAAATATGTCATTCAACAACGCCAGCCACCATATTCACCAGACCTTTAGAGCTTGCTTCCAGCGACTATTTTATATTCCCCAAAATCAAATTTCAGTTAAATGTTAAAAGAAAAACGATTTCCAGGCATTTAAGAGATACAGCAGAACACGACGAAGCAGCTACTGGCCATTTCAAAAGAAGAATTAAAAAAATGTTTCGAGCACTGGCATCAACTTTGGATTAAGTTTGTGACTTTGGAAGGAGACTACTTTGAAGGCGATTAAATGTCAATTTCATAAATCTTGTACTTCTTTATAAATAAAGCCATTCTGGATTCTGGATAATTTTTGATCAGACCTCCTGTTTTCTAGAAAGAGAAACGAAACTACCTGAATCTGCTCGTGTTTGTAGTATTCATTTTGAAATACTTGTTACAAAAACACGCCATCAGGGAGAAAATTATTAAAAGCAGGCGCACTTCCTACAATGTGCTTGGTAATTTCTTATCATTTGAAAGTTAATGACTTCCAGGACAACCTTTATTTTAGACCACCTTTTCCAAATCTTAAAAAACTTTTATTAACTTTACATTAATTTGACTGTACGCTGATGGCTCACAGCTGTTTAGTTAAGTTTCAAATATGGAGGTTAACGAGCGCCATGCGGAACACAAAGTCATAATGGCCTTGTTTAAAACTAGCCGTATAACGACTTTTGTCGTTAAAATAGAAAATGCAATTATTGTAGTAATTAATATGAATATACAGGGTGACTCACGTAAGATGTGCCCCTTAAAAATTACAAATGCAACCCAACATGCATGTTTTCAAAGCTACTTCAAAAACAAAATTTGATCAAGTAGAAATGTCTACAGATACTTATTGTTATTGTTTACTTATTCGTCAAAAGTTACAGTTAGAAATTTCTAGTCGTGAAAATAATTTTTCATTAAGGTAATTTGTATAATGCATTCAGAAAACTCCCGTGACGTTTACGCTGTCAAATGAAAATTTGGGAGTGTACTTTATGTACAGAACCTATCAACTTTTTTAGTGAATATACTTAACGTCAAACTGAAATGTAAGGTTATGATAAATCATTTGTCATTTTCGTAAAATTAAGTAGAACAAGGTAAAAATGGCTTTATTAATAATACAAGTTTGATAATAAACTTCGTTGGTGCTTCTGTTCATCCATTTCTCTAAAGATTATGAATTATAAAACGTAACTTGAATAATAAATAATTTTTTCTAACACTAATATCTTATACTGTTTGTATGGTGCATAAGAGCTCACTTGTTATATTGCCTTTAAAATACGCTTTTCTCTATAAAATACGTCGTTGCCTAGCAATCTTCGCATTTTGTGTATTGTGACGCGTCTCAAATATAATAATTTATTAAAATTTCTAATAATCTATTAGTGAAAGATATTAGTGTTAGAAAAATCTTGAAGAAAACTCGTGTTTTATAGTTTAAAAATGTCGGTCTATCAAATCCTCGGCTCACTTCGTTCGCTCGGATTTGAACTACGACCTTGATTTTTAAACCTTCTATAAAACACTTGTTGTCTTAATAGCTATAAGTGTCAAAGTGAAAACAAAAAAAACAAAACCATTAAATTTAAATTTAAAGGTGCACCAATCTCAAATCTAAAAGTTTTTAATAGCCTAATAGGGATTTTCATATTAACCAACACATGGTGACTTTTATGTCACGGGAGTTTTCTGAATGGATTATATATAAAATTATTATTTTTTGTATATTCTTACACTAATAATTGATATAAATTTATTTTTGTTACTTATATTTTTCTTAATTTTCTAGTTATAGGTTATGAAAGTTTCCAGTTTGGAACATAACCTTAACGTGATATTTAATTATGTATTGCCATTCTGAAACAAGCCCCCTCTAATTATATACGTTTAATCGAGAATTAATACTTGTTTTTCTATTTGGGTGCTAGAATAACTCCATTCTAGCACCCAAATGACGTCATTTGAGTGTTAGAATAGGTCGTTGGAGTGCTAGAATAGACTAGTAAAATTTACTGTATTGATGTTGGTAGCGTTGAACTGTCAACTGACATACGTCAAAAATTCTATTTCATACTAGGATTTGGACTTGTCCGGCAATAAATTTTCTAACCTAAAATTACGCCAACATAAACGTCACCAACCACCGCAAAATTCCCTAGATTTAAAATTTTTATTTTTTAATTTATAAAATGGTATAAAGCGGCAAAATAGAAAAAATAGTATAAAATACTCGTTGCAGAAGGTCTTTTAAGCACTCATTTGTTCCTTAACTCGCCGCTATGCGGCTCGTTTCGGAATTTCAAATTCGTGCTTGAATAGATGCCTTCTGCAACTTGTATTTTAATATACTATTCTGAATTTGTAAGTTGGGTTGCCTATTCCAATTGCTAAGGGCGCGTCTTATGTGAATCACCCAGTTTAAAAGATGTTCAGATTTAATTAATATTTTTATTTTATTTATTGGGCGAGATCTAGGCTTCCGGGTGCCAAGTATCTTAATGCGCGTATTTAGTCATAACAAATTTATTTAATTAATTAATAATTTAAATTCATTAGCTAAAACTAAATTTAGCATTTTTTTGTTTACGCCAGATACTGGCATAACCCTGCTGTGACAGAAGCAAAACGTGACTATATAAATATTAAAAATTACAGATAATGTGTTTGTGTGTAAAAGTTTTTGTAAAAAGTTGATTGCGACTGAGATTTGTTTCAGAATCATAAGTAAATTTATAGTTTTCCGCTCTCCAGTTAATCAGATTTTTAAAAATACAATAGCTGCATTCGTTCAAAAACGTTTAAATGGTTTTACTTATAATAGCTAATAACCTAGAAACAGCCTCGTTAAAACGTTATCAAGACCGTCCAATATGACGTGAAAATTGTTATTCCGCAAGTCACACCAATTTATGTTATCAACATTAGTGAAAAAGAAGCCCAATTTTTTCCTTTAAATTAAAAGAAGTGGCCTTTTTAGTTTTTAATCGAGTTTACGTTTTATAACAGCCCTAACATTTTTTATAAACTTATCATTTTTTTTTAAACATGCATATCACCTTTGTCGATCAATGAAAGTCACGTGAGGACGCTAGTTTATTATCTGTCACTCTCTATTGTTGGAAACTCAACAATGTGCGTGACCTAGCTTTAATAAAAAAAAATTACCCCGTCAAGAGCGTACAGGGAACCCCTTGGTTCGTGGGCCACAGAAACGACAGATCCAATACGATTTGCGGTCCATGTGTTACTTCTTTGCCTTTGAACATACTGCCTTGGATTTCTACGTGTATTTGTAGCTCGCAAATCGTCTCTAGAGCCGAACATTTTATAGAAAACTGCGGACACTCTGCGTGTACGCACTTCCGTCATTTATTCCGCTCCGGCGTCCAACAATCACAATATTGCACTCGCATCACAACGCACACAAATATTTTTTGAAAGAGAAAAACTGCCTTTCTTAATTACCTTCTCTGCTTAACTAACGTGACAACCATTGTCCTTCTCTTATCTGCAGATTAGCGAAGTGCAAATACGTTCTTGATAAACTTACGTCGACTATTTTACAGTAATTTGTTAAAATCTACCTTTACATAAGGATTTCACAACGTAAACACATTCATAATTTATAGAAGTTTAGTATTTTTATGTTCTGTCTATTAAACAATGTATGAACTATCAGTTTTACAAGTTCACTTGTTGGCTTGTTGCGCGCGTTATCTCGAACTTATCTACTGAAAACCTGTAAAATTATTACGTCTCATTATTTTCACATAAATTTCTGGTATTTCTTGTTAATTCCCAAATAAAAACGTTAATTATCTCTCTGATAACACGAAAATCTTGTCGTTTTAATCTTATTTTTTTACTTAATTTATAAAAATTTCGTTTCCGTTTAGCAATTAAAATAATTAACGAACATCATAAAGAAGAGTTAATTTGGATTTTTAATCTAATTTTAAAACGTTTATACATATAATGTATACGTGTTTAGCTCACCGTGTGGATGTAACGTTTTTGAAATGTAAAATATGACTTGCAGTGATTAGAATTTGTTGTTTGCATACGTATTTAATAAACTCGGAATTTTATTAATCTGTTTATTCGTTTTCGAGACAAAACTCGCAAATATTTTGATGAAATTTAGTTTTTCTTCAAATCATAGCAAAACATTAAATTAAGCCAAATATTCTGGTTGTTAATTTATGAAAACTACAAAACTTTCTGCTGTAAACTGATTCAAAAGTCGTTAATTCCAGTTTGAAACCGGAAATTTCTGCTTTTAGAATATAAAACCATAAACTGTATGTTCTAAGATTGTAATTTTATTATTTATTTCGTGCATTAATCGTATGAGATGCTAAAAAAATGGGTTAAATTTATTAAAATACATATATATAGCTTTAACTTTTTAAATTTCTATTCGCGTAATCTTTTTTTGTATTTATATTTACTATTTACATTAATTTACAGTTTTATCTACAAAACGTTTCCGAAATAATTAAAAAACTTGATGGCCTGAATTTTCATATGACTTTGGCATACGAAAAATTTAAACATTTTTTATTTTTTCAGAATATAAAATATAACATAGAGGAGCATCTTTGGGCGATATTTCGATATGTATTGATATTTTTTATAATACAGATAGGTATACTGAAAAACTGTGTTTGTAATTTTTAATACTCGTATTTACAAATCTACACAGTTTTGCATGCTTCTATAACAGTACGGTCATGCTCATGCTAGTAGACAGAAAATACTTAATTTAGTTTTAAGTTATGAATTTAATTGATTACCTAAATAATTAATTAATTTTTTTTTCAAACGTCAGAAAAACACGACATTGTGTCCTTGGGTACACGAAGTTAAACAGTCATTTTTAGTCCTAGGTGTAAAAGTGACTACTTTGTCTGCCTAGGAGTAAAAATTATAAATGAGCCAATGACAATTCGTAATTTTTCTGTTTTTATAACAAAACAATCCGTAGCAATGACAGCTGATATGACGCTCATTTTGGACTTTTTTAAATTTTCTTGCTGAATTGCTTTTAATTTATGCGTTTGAAGAAAAAATAAGATGTGCTATTCGGAGAAAAAGTGATTTTGTGTGCCTTGTATGAAATTGTCCGACTCGCTTCGCTCGTCGTTCAAACGTCATACTCGGCACACAAAATGACACTTTTACTCCTAATAACACAATATACTATTGTTATGACTAAATGCTAGCCTACGTACGTTGTGATATTTGGAACCCGCAAACCTAGATCTCGCCCAATAAATAAAACAACAATATTAATTTATTGAATTTGGCTGTTTTGTTTACATATTTATTTAATTTGTTACTCGAAAAATTAGATTTCTCTAATCCGATTTATAAAGCAGTGTATTAAATTAACAAAATTAATAAAAATGTGACAGTATTATTTGCAATCTATATAGCCCAGTTATTTTAGGTGAAAAAATGGCTAAACCTCTGAAAAAATCCTAGCGAAGTGGACTTTGGTACACTTCTTTATTTTGGCAGTATAAACAATATGTAAAAAGTCCATTGCGAAATTGTGTACGCTAAGTGAATTATTCAAGGTCAAAAGTCATCAACATCGTTTTTTCGCAAAAATCTCGTTATCTATTGGTTTTACGTTAATTTTGGTTTTTATAAAAAATATTTATTATATTCTGCACAAAAAAGGTTATACCTATACAAAATTTTTGTGCGACCAATAGTTTTCGAGATAACGAGCTCTAAAGCTTTGGAGCAAGGCGCATACTCCACTAATATAGTCTATCATTGAATATGGCCCTTCGATGCGTAGAAAATTCATATTATACACACAAGTTTACAAAACCCACGAGCCCTACCTACTTCATACACATCAGAAACGTGCATAAATTATTCTAGCACCGTGTCGTTGGTTGCCTATACTATACTGTGTCGTTGGTTGCCTATACTATCAGAAGATTATAATCGTTCTTGGGATATATAGAAACATACTATGTTTTATGACGTCATTACTCTTGATGACGTCTGTAGCCTGATTCCGTGACCCTACTTTATTTATGTGTTGGCAGGTAGTGGAGTATCCGTACGCAGCTAGTCAGGTCCTTTTTCTTAATCATATAGTCCAGTCACTTTAGGATTTAACCTCTAAAAAAATCCTAGCGAAGTGGACTTTTGTACACTTCTTTATTTTGGCATTATAAACAATATGTAAAAAGTTCATTGCGAAATTGTGTACGCTAAGCGAATTATTCGAGGTCAAAGGTCACAAAAATCTCGTTATCTATTGGTTTTACGTTAATTTTTGTTATTATGAAAAATATTTACTATAAAATTCTGCACAAAAAAGGTTATATATAAAATTTACGTACGATAGACTATATTAGTGGAGTATGCGCCTTGCTCCAAAACTTTAGAGCTCGTTAGCTCGAAAACTATTGGTGGTAGTTAAATTTTGTATATAACCTTTTTTGTACAGAATGTTATAATAAATATTTTTTATAATAACCAAAATGAACTTAAAACCAATAGATAACGAGATTTTTGAAAAAAAAAGATTTTCATGACCTTTGACCTCGCTTAGCGTACACAATTTCGCAATGGACTATTTACATATTGTTTATAATGCCAAAATAAAGAAGTGTACCAAAGTCCACTTCGCTAGGATTTTTTTAGAGGTTAAATCCTAAAGTGACTGGGCTAATAAGAATTACTAATTTGTTATAAGTTATAAGGTTTAACTGGCAAATACTCTGTCGTGTCATGAGTAAAAAGAAATTGTATGTAGCCACGTAATTACAGTTGGCTAGAATGGGCCAGGGTCTACCCAAACCTAGCTGGCCCATCTTAGTACCCACCCAACATACTTAATTCTGGAACCCATCTGCCTTTCATTGTGAGACCAATTAGTAAACTTTAAATTGAATAGACCTCATGGGATTTTCTTCCATATAAGTATACTTATCTACTTTTTTCTATCTGTTGTTCCTACCTTCTTAACAGAGTCCTGCGACTTTATACGGACCGTTCGCAGTCACAAGAAAGACGCGTGCTGGGACTTCTGCTCCAGCATTGAGTCTCTGCCTAAAGCAATTAGCTTTACTAAAGTCCTCGGTAAGGATAAACGGTCGCATTTGGAGTCTTTGACATTCCCAGACGGTATTACAGCTTCCAACCACAAAGAGTGCATGGAGCATATTTTGGAAGTGCACTTTCCTGGTGGCACTCTAACTCTAGCTGCCCCACAACGGCTATTCCCAGTCGCTCTCTCCATTTCTGACTAAAAAACTGCTTCTAAAGTGGTCACTTTTGATCGCCTTACATGGGCCATAGCCTCATTTGACCCAATTAAAAGCCTAGGGGCCTATGGCGTTTTCCCTGCCCTCTTTCAGGTAGGGTTGCCAACATCGAGTCTCGATGCTGACCCGAAGAAATAATATTTCAAATAATTCTCATATCTAGCCGTCGCGCTATGTGGTGTTGTCACTTTGACTTTGTTATCGCTGTGAATTGCAATAGAGGTCAAAAGGAAATTCTACTAACTTTTTGTTCATGACTATAATTTTTAGGTAACCCGAATAATTTTATATGAAACTCGAAGCCCGAAGAATGATCGCGAAACCCGAAGTCTTCGGGTCAAAATGACATTGTTGGCAACGAGAGGCTAGAGACCCTTCAGGGCCGCCTGTACCACCTACTTTGGGCCTGCCAAGCGATGGGGTACATTCCTGTACCCCTGAGGAAAGTCAAGATCATCATCATATCCAAGTTGGGACGTGCTATGCACGACAACACCAAAAACCTCAGTCCGATCGGTCTGACTTCCTTTCTTCTCAAAACGTTAAAACGTTTTGTTGAGAGGTACTTAAAAGATAACGCCTACCATGCTAGAAAATCCGTGAAGACGACGCTTCACCCGATCGTTTTTAAGATGGAAAAAGCGCTAAAACACTGGAAATTGGCTGCTCCTGGACAGTGAAGGTACCTTCGACAACACATCCTTCGACTCTATTAGTCAAGCTGCCAGCGACCATGGCATCGATACTACCATCGTCAGATGGGCTAGAGTTCTGCTGACTGAACGAAAAATCCTAGCTGTGCTTGGTGGTGCCACAATGAGCACCTCGGTGAGACGAGGCTGTCCCCAGGGTGGTGTTTTATCAACTCGGTCGCGGTGTCTTGTCCTTGATGGACTTCTTGTGAAACTGGAAGTCGCTGGCTATTATGCTGACGACCTTGCTATCTTGGTCCCAGGAAAATTACCTGGTACAGTTAGCAGATTAATGCAAGGAGCGCTATTTATAGTGCAGTGGTGGTGTTCAGTTCAGGGCTTGACAGTTAATCCTGCCAAGACCGAGCTTGTAATATTCGCCAGGAAAAGAAGACTGGAAGCCTTCAGGCCTTCAGGGAACCCATAATATTTGGGACAGCTTTAAGCCTCAAGCACAATTAAGTACCTGGGTTTAAGTTTAACCCTTAATACTAAGCTTGTCTGGAATCACATAGCCAGATAGATAAAGAGACCCACGACCACCTACTACATGGTGCCTGTCCCCCCAAGTGCTGATGCAATCTATGTATACTACGGCGATTAGACCAGTCATCACCAATGGTTCACTGGTGTGGTGACCCTCAACCGCGGGGAAAAACATCAAGATGGTGCTGACCCAATTTCAAATGTTAGCAAATTCTGCCATCAAGGGGGCTGGTCATACTAACGCCTTCTCAACCTAATGCCCCTTCACATTGTTATTAAGGCGGAAGCACGAAAGTCGGCTTACAGACTGAAGGGACACATTCGGATTCTGTTTCGTTTGATAGAGTCCGACCCGCTGCTTAGTGCTCGCAGCGATGTAGTGTATCCCTGTATCGCTGCTACTCTTTCACCAGGAATTACGAGATAACTATCCCTGCAAGGGATGAATTCTTATCACTGCTCAAGGACCGCATCAGATCGTCTGATCTACTGTGGTTTACACTAGTTTACAGATATGGATCGAAAACAGATGCAGGCTCCAGCGCTGCATTTACGGTGACCAACCTAGAATGAGACTGTCTCGCACTATGGCAAGTTTCCTGCCGTTTTCCAGACTGAGATCTTCGCAATTTTAGTCTTTGCCCAGGAAAACCTCGCCAGAGGTTACCTGAAAAGGCATATCTAGATATCTATATAGCTCAAAGCTTTGAGTTCTGTAAAAATCAAACCAAAATTAGTCAAGGAATGTCGAGTGATCCTGGAAAGGCTCGGCTCAACCAACTGGGTTCGACCAATCTGAGTGCCCGGTCACAGTAACATTCCTGGCAACGGGGAGGCCGACCACCTGGCTAAGGAGGGCTCTTCGGAACCCGTTTTAGGCCCTAAACCGGCCCTCGGCAAGCATTCAGCAAGCAATTAAGACTGGACTCACTCTCAGTTCATCTCATGCTGGACTTCGTGTCCTGGGCTGAGACAAGCAATGCTACTTATCCACAGACCTTCTAAAACCAGGTCCGAACAGCTTTTTGGGTTCAGTAGGAAGCATATCGGGATAGTCACAGGCCTCCTTACGAGCCATGGCCTCTTTAAAAGACACCTGCATCTGATGGGCCTCTTCGAGGACCCAAGTTGCAGATTTTGTAACGAAGCAGATGAAACCTCCTTCCATCTCCTTTTACGATGCCCCAGACTTCTTCTGAGACATCGACTACCTACTTTAGAGCCAGACAGCACAGTCTAAAGACAAAACAGTCAGTTAACTTGCCCGCAATTATGTCGTTATATTACAGCGCGCATGTTCAACTCCCAGCTGTATGCGTGATGATTTACGTGTCTATTGCCGGCGTAAAACCACGTGGAAGGTGTTAACCTGTTTTCATACGAGTTATGTCAAATTCAAAATTCCCTCCTCTAAATCAGCTAATAAAATCCACTCTTGGCGTAGTGCGCAGTAGCTTTTCGGCGACACGAACATCAACGGTGTCGACACGAAGTGAATTGATTGTTTTGTCTTTAGACTGTACCGACGCGACGTACCGACGGTAAACGGAGCGCCTCTATGGATTCTATGACCTTTGGACTAGGTGCCAGTCTATATGATGACATCCCTTAATTTGGGGGTTAGGGCGGATAAAGACATTTTACGTCAAAATCACTGGTTTTTATTTATAGTTACTATTACTACTGAACGGGTTTTGCGTCGAAATCTAGAAGGCCGTGGTTTATAGTTACTAAGAACAAAATGCGCAGACCCAATGTCACTTGTTTTTACCGCGTACTTTTATCATTACATTCATTGCCCATTGAATTCGCCAAATAGCTACACTGATGACTGTGATGACAGATTATTTTTGAATATTATCATGTAAGTTATTTTTTTGCATTTTGACAAAAAAAGTGGACTTTTTTTATCAAAAAATCATAAAGAAAGCAACACTTTTTTTATTTACATTTTGCATTAAGTAAGTATGCTTTAAATAAAATATTGTAAATTGTCAGTTTGACAACTGTCAATTCTCAAATCCTTTTTATCCTGTTTTGAGGGATTTAAAATGTAAAAATGCAAAAAAATATTGTGTACAACTCGTATGAAAGCATCTTTTTTTCACTCGTTTGAGTGATGCACTCCGGCTTCGCCCTCGTGCATCAAACTTCAAACTCATGAAAAAAAGTATTGCTTTCATTACTAGTTGTACAAATAACTATTTTAATAAACAATAAGTTATTTCTACTTGGTTGGGTAGTCTTACAGTTTGTTAGTCTTGGCGCATGCATATAAGTATAGCAAAATTGTCCATTGCTGCAATAGTAATTTGTATAACAAGTGTTGAAAGTACAGTTTTGCAGAACGAAAATGAAGGTTGCAGCCTGAGACGAAGTCGAAGGCTGCATTCATTTGAGTTTTGCAAAACACTTTCAACAAGTGTTATTACACACTATTTTTTCTACTCCTACAGAAGAAAGACATTTAATTCACTATTTAATATTTTTATCGTATCATTGATTATTAAGTCAACTTTATATTACACTTTTATTAGTAATTATACATAACATAATAGCATAGCAACTCCAACTTCATAATTCGTTAGTTACATACTATTTGTGTACTGTTGCCAATGATACGATAAAGCTTGAAATATAACTCGAATATTATGCGATTTAAACCGACATGGACGTTGCGTGGTTGACTCGGCTGGCGCCTCGTCACCTAGCAACGTCCTCGTCTATTATAAATCGCATAATATTCTTGTTATATTAATAGCTATAAAACAAATTTTATAATTTTTGTGGAATATTAAGTATGCTCATGAAAACTATGGTCACTATGGAAATAAGTCCGTTGCTATGAAAATAAACATATCACAAATATAAACAAACCATACAGTTAACCGGCGCCATTTTGAAAGTGTGTTGCAAAGTACTTTGCAACACACTTTTGGATTTTGTCGCACAGTTTCGACAAACAATTGCTTTCAGCATTAAAAATCATGTGGAAAGATCAACTTTCAATAGTAGGAGTAGAAAAAGAGAATTTGAGGTACTTTACTGTTTTCCTGAACTGTAATTTGCCAATTTGGACTAAACTCGGACTGTAAAAAATAATATGTTGTTAAAGGATTTTTGAGTTACCATATTTATTGAAAATTAGTGCAAGAACATGTAGTATATATTTGGATTTTTATTTGTAAAATTGCTCGAAAAAGAAATACTGACTTGTTGAAACACTGGGGTGATCAATATACACTTTATGCCGATCCACATTGTCAAAATCTAGTGAAATTATTATACAGCTATCCTTAAATTTACTAATAACCATTCTCCCATAAGTTACTTCATTATTTGGTGTTTTGGCATTTCAACTATAGTCAAAGTAATAATATTTAATAATCTCTTTTCAGTGATTAAATTGGTTCATTTTCTAACATGGATGCTATAAGTGAACGACAACCGTTTGAAAATTCTGAAGAGTTGTTAAAACCGATTAAAAAAGTAATAAAGTTAGAAAACGAAAAGGATTTAAAAATAATTGACAATGAAGCATGGATAAAGTGTAAGTTAACATTTGAACTTTACTTAATATTTATTTGGAATAACTAAAAAATTACAGATACCCAGTTGGAGATTGATAAGTTACAAGCAGCAACGAACAAATTAAACGAAAACCGTCATAAACTGGAATTACAAACTGAAAAGTATCGAAAAGAAATCCAAGAATTAGATAATTCTATTAACATGTACAGTTTCCTTTTAAGCTTTATGACTTGTTCTTAATTAAATTTAATTTTAGCAACAAAAATCTTCAAACAATAATATCTCAAGCATTGTCTCCGTTGAGTGAATTGAATACTTTACAAACCAAACCCGACGAATTAAGCATTCAGTGGCAAAGAACATACAATGTGTATCTAGAAAAATATAAAAAAATAAGGGCTACTTACGAAGAACACCATCCTCTTAACAAACAACTCAAGCAACTGAAAATTGAAAAACTAAAACTGGAGGTAGAATATAAGATAATGCACCAAAAAATGATCGACGAAAAGAAATCTAAGAAACAACATGCGGAAATACGCAGACAAATTTTTAACGCTAACATTGTCGAATTTGTTAAAGCCGTAATGGAATATTGGAAAGCAAGAGATCTATCAAATGAAATTAAAAGGGCTGAAGCAGAAAAAGAACAACTTGCAAAACAGCTAAGACAGTTGGAGATAGATGCGGGTAAGTGCATAAGCTGTGCTTAAACTACACTGGAATGCAACATAGGTACTTGAATACAATAAAAAATAGTTATCATTTCTTAGTTTTTCAAATTCCAATTCCAGTGGTTCCAAAGGTTTCAGTTATGCCGAATATTCATCCATAAACTATTAATTGGCCATGATTTCAATTTATTTTGTTTAGATTATGTAGACTGTAGACAATGCTCTGTTCTCAATTCAATAGTCCTGTTCAGACCACCCTTATTACAGTGGGGTGCTAACACTCTGCTCTTTATTATATGTTTGGCATGAAGCGTCAATGAAATAGATACCAATTGACTTGCGAATATAAACAAAACTTTCGCTACCTTGATTGTACCCAGTCAATGTGAATTTCAATTGCAAAACAAGAGCCTTGTTTACACCACCTGCCTCACTTATATGGCCTACTAATGTCCAAAACTATCACAACTGCATTATTTTACTTGTTATCAATATGTTATATATTTCAGCTAAGAAAAATAAAAAGACTCTACCCAATATCAGCTATTACAATTATACTCCACTTCAGGTATGTATTCCGTCCTGTGATCTTTATTCCTTTATACTTAACTGATATTTTTATTCCACAGCTACCTTTAAAAAATTTTTCAACATCAAAACCAAAATTAAGCCCCGAATGTTCTGAAATATCCACTTTTCAGAGTAAGTACCTATTTTGAATTTAATTTGTTGATACACTTCACTTACAGCTCACAGAAGTAAACAAAGTCCCCGGAAAATATGTCAACTAAATTTGAAAATTTGTAGCGGTAAAACGTTCGTCCAATGATTACTAAGAATTCTCAGAGCGTACATTCCCAAGCAAAAGTAACACCGACACGCCGAGGTCGCGTCAGTTTATCAGTCGTTGTATTTTGCGTTGGCAGGTTATTTTTGTGTTTTGAATTTTTGTTGTTAATTAGTGTTTATAAAAACAGTCTTTTTCTTGCCTATTGCACGCACTTTATAAATACGTGAAATTCTAAATTCACCATCCATAAAATATTTAAATTTACCGCCAAGATACTTTTTACCCTGAGTGTACTCTTCAAATGTAGAGCCACCAGAACACGCCCCTTCATGGACTTTGTTTGCTTCTGTGAGCTGTACTTAATATACTTTTTTTAATTTCAAGCTGTAATTATTTTAAATTTCGTATTTTTAAATAACGTGCATGGAGCATGGGTCGTTTGAAAAGTAAGGTAAACGCAGAAATTTATTCTTCAAGCGAGGCTTTGCCGGGTATCAGCTCAGTACATTGTGAGGTTATTGTTTGGGCATGTGAGGTAGATGAACGGGTAAATATTTTCAAAAATGATGGACAGAAAGGAGATAGAATTTTATTTTTTGAAAGGGAAAGCAGCGACCCAAATAAAGAATAAGCTAGATCGTGCCCTTGGCGAGTCTTCTGATTTATTTAAGACCGTACATTTGTGGATTGCTGACTTTAAACGTTACCGAACGAGTACCGAAGATGAATCGTTCCGCGGACACCCAAGAGATATGACGACTTCGGATATGTTGGTTAAAATCCAGAAAATAGTTTTGAGTGACCGAAGATTGAAGATCAGGGAGATCAGGGACACGGTAGGGACGATGGGTGCCGCGTTTGCTGACTTTAGATCAAAAGCTTTCTCGAATGGGCATTTCATCTGCGTGCTTGGAACGTTTCAAGCGTAACCCCAATCAATTTTGCATCGGTCGACAGCCAAGGCGGAACCTGCTCCAAACAAGGCGTCTACCGGCAAGGTCATGGCATCGATTTTCTGGAAAAAGGAAGGACAGTCACTGGAGAGTACTACGCAGACTTCTATGACTAAAATACAGGAACTCAGGTTCAAATTATTGGATCATCCGCCCTACTCACTCGATTTAGCTCCATCTAACTTCCTGAACCTCAATAGGTGGCTTTGGGGACAACGATTTTGGCTTTGGAACATCGTTGGGCAAATTTAGTCGGATTTTCTTTTCGTTTACCTTACTTTTCAAACGACCCATGTACAGGGTTCGTCAGTGAAGCGGGAAAATTTAAAACTCCTGTATCTACATAAGTTTTTATTTGGGCATTAATGTTTTTACAGTTTTCTGTTAAGTTAGACTTGCCATTTTATTTTTTTAAATTAACGCTTGACAGGTGGGCACCATTACGATCTACGCACTCTTGTAGTCTTACATGAGAAACCATTGCATAGTGCGAAGGTGACAGTATGGTGTGCACTTTCATCATCTGGCATTATTGGGCCATTATTTTTTCAAGACCATCGAGGAAACGCTACAACCGTTAGTGCAGTTCGTTACACAAACGTGGTCACAACATTTTTGATGTCAGAGGTGGTTCGATTTCCACAGATGGCTTCAGCAAGGCGGTGCCGCATGCGACTTTTTTCTTTGGGGTTGGCTCAAGAGCAAGGTGTATGTCGAGCGACCGCAAACGTTACCGGAACTAAAACTAAAAATTCAAGAAGAAGTTGCACGTATTACACCGGAAATGTTACGGCGAGTAATGGAAAATTTTCGAGTAAAGGTGCATTCAGACTCAGAAATTTTGTCCGGAAAGTTGACGGAGAAATTTAAACGAACCAATCAGGAGGTGTGTAGAATTTGAATCGTAAGAAGCGGTAAATTCTGATTGGTTCGTTTAAATTTCTCCGTCAATTTTCCGGACAAAATTTCTGAGTCTGAATGCACCATAAGGCTACAAGAGTGCGTAGATCGTAATGGTGCCCACCTGTCAAGAGTTATTTTTAAAAAATAAAATGGCAGGTCTAACTTAACAGAAAACTGTAAAAACATTAATGTTAAAATAAAAACTTATGTAGATACAGGCGTTTTAAATTTTCCCGCTTCACTGACGAACCCTGTATTACCACATCTGCAAAAATGTTATAACCAATCACACCAACCATCAATTATATTAAACAAATTTTATCGAATTTTGCTTATAAATACATGCGATAAATACCTCTGGTTTGATGTGATTTGCAGGCAATCGTAAACAACTTGATGAAACGTTGGACGAAATTAGGAAGAGATTCGAACAAAGGCAAAATCAGTGGTGTCAACGTAATTCGTTTTCTTCAGATAAAAGACCGCCGATACCTTCTGCAATTATAAACGCCCAGAAGTGTAATTTACAATTTCCTCCTCAAAAATCTCAGAACATAAACATTATCAGTGTTCAGACAATGGTTAATAATAAAAAACCTCCCAATTTTGAACAACCATCTTCTTTTAATCCACAGTTAGACAAAATAAAAAAAGGTGTAAACTCAAATAGTGCAGAACTTAAAAGGACAACGCAAGAAAGTACTTTTGCACAGCCGCCGACCCCTAAACATCCACGGCTTGAAATATATGTAAATAATAACAATAGTAATTACCACGATACTCAAGAAAAAAAGACTATTGTACAGCAGTATTCATCTGCTTTTCCGCAACATCTATTCCAACAACCTAAAAAAGTTCAAGAACATATAAAAGATAACGATATGAGCAAACTAATGTCACAGAAACACATTCCTTTACATCTTCCGTCGATGTCTAAGCAAGGATCTAAAGAGAATAATAATGCTGATAAAGAAACTTTTAAACAGAAAGTGTTTACCCAGATTCAAGAAATGAAATATATGTTACCACAAGATTCACAACAAAATTCGACACCGCCATCGCAATTAACGCTTTCTCTACAGGAGAACTCTCAAACACAAAGCGATTTCAACAATACCTGTGAAGCGAGTGCAAATTCTCAGTCCAGTGTTATTCGAAATGTGGCTGGCATGCAATTAACAGAACAAAGCAAAACACAAGAGAAAATTTGTGATGTTTCTATTGCAACGAATGCATCCACATTTAGTCAAAAATGTCAGGAGTTGTCGAATATCTTGGGAAAAGATGTAACCTCCAACCTAACCCTCTCTGCTTCACTCGTACGTATTTAACATGCATTGCCTTATTTTATCCTAAAATTGGGTCTTAATGTTGTTTACATATTTCAGACAAAAACAAGCAATACTTCCCCGTTTTTCAAACAACCACAAACAATCGAAACTTCTCAAATGGAAAAGAAATCAACTTTACCTGATGCAAATGCTAGTTTTGACATGGAAACGATTGATGAGTTACTAGGTAAGAATATTTTATTAACTCCTTTTTATTCTGCTCTTCATTCCCATTGGAACATAGGGCATTGATCACTTGCCTCCATCTCATTCGGTTTTGGGCATCTTGTTCTATTTGACATTTGACACTATGTTTTGTTCGCCTGGTCTATTTCTTTGAACACGGTCTTTTTCCATGTTTCTTTCGGTCTGCCACGGTTTGTTTTCCTAGATGTGTTCCATTCTAGGGCTTGTCTAGTTATGTTAGATTATCCCTGCTTCCTAAGTGTCTGGCGTATCAAGGCCCATTTCCTTCTTCTAGTTGTTATACTGATAGGCCCTTGATGTGCGTGGTTCGACAATTCTTCATTAGATATTCGCTCTGTTCACCATATGATTAGTATTTGCCACAAACATTTGTTTAGAAATACTTGTAACTTAGATGTTGTTTTCTTATTGTTTCTCCGGGTTTCAGTTTCAGCCCCATACAGCAGCACAGTTTTAATATTTATGTTGAATATTCTTAATTTGGTATTAGAGCACCACATTCCTTTTAGCATGAAGAAGGCATTTTGGGCTTTTTCAATTCGAAATTTCGCGTCTTGGTCGGTACCTCCATTTACATCTACCGTGCTTCCTAGGTAGCAGAATTTGTCTACTTTTTCAAGGCTCTCTCGGTGTATGTTAATGATAGGTTCCCTGTTAACATTTACGCACACAATTTTGGTATTATTCTTATTTATTGTTGTTTATTAGTTGTTTTGTCTTGCATTTATTTCTGGTTTGTTGCCAATAGACGTATATCGTCTGCGAAGTCAAGATATTCTAACCGCGTCAAAGGGTTCCATTGTATTCATGTAGTGTTGTTTGTTGCTCTTCTCATGACTAGTCTATTATTATGAGAAATGTTTTTGGTGATAAAATGCACCCTTGCCTTACTACCCTTCCAATGTGTATTGTTTCCGAGAGGTTTCCATCATGTGCAATTCTTGCTTCGCAGTTCACGTCGAACCGTTTGATTATGCGAATAAATTTGTCTGGTATTCCATATGTCTCGTATACTTTTCACATTCTGGACCTATCCACACTGTTGAAGGCTTTTTGATTAGATTAGTTTGTTATTCGTTTCTAATGATTGTTCTCTGATATTCGTAGTGTGCAATTATAATATATGCATTGTATTTAGAAGTAGTACTTCTAAATACAATGGTATATGCAAGATCGGCTTGTTCTGAAGCTGGCCTGGTTTCATTGAAGTGACCTTTCAGATTCTTCCTTCATATCTTCTTCTTCTCTTCAATAAGACTATATGTCTTGTAAGTTTCTGATCATCCTGCCTCTTTAGACGTTGACGTCCAGCTTTCACACCACTGCTTCGGAGATCTACCTATTGGTCTTCTGGTATCTGGCCTTTGCATTTTGGCCCACTTTACCAAGCGTTCTGTGTTCATTCTGTCAACGTGGTCTCTTCTATATCGTCGTCGCAATCTCGTCCATCTTACTATATCCTAGGGTAAGCCAGCAAGGCAATCCCGTAGCGCCAATAGTGTTACATGTCAGCAAGTTAACAAAACCATGTATAGCACTAGACTGCTGATCTGGTTAAATAAACTAAAAAAAAAAACTATATCCTGTACTTCAAGTTTTTCTCTTATTGCATTACTTCTTATCCTATCCCTAAGAGTGACGCCTGTAAAGGTTCTCAGCATTTTCATCTTCGTCGTTCTTTTTGTTTTTGTCGTTTCCGCCCTTATTTCTACGGCGTAGGTAAGTACTGATCTAACGCATGTTTTGTATATTCTGGTTTTGTTCTTCGCACTCATTTATTTGTTTTTCTATTTGGGTTCTTTAATGACTACTTTATGAAACTCGTTTGGGTGTTATAAAGTAACACTTTAAAGAATCCGGCAATCAGCCAATCAAGGCAAAACAAAATGTCAAAAGGGGCGGAGCTTTACTGGTGGGTGTAACCACTGTTTTTTTTTAAATAACGAAATTTGTATTTCTTGAAGTTAAATAACCAAAATAGAAAAAATATTATAAAATACACATTTCATAAGACATTTAAGCGCACTTGTCCATTAGAAAACTTGCCGCTGCGCGTCTAGTTTTCTAAACTTGGACGCGTGCTCTAAAATCGTGTCTTATGAAACTAGTTTTTTAAATTACTATTCTCCATATTATATCTCTGAGGTAGCCTGATATTCTTGTTGCTTTATTGTTTTATGTTCTAACTTCCTCTGTTAAATGTCCGTCACTTGCTAGGTACTCCCAGGTAATTTAATCTCATTACTTATTGGGTAATCTTGTTGTCCACTGCCAATTTGCATCACCATCGATTGTGTTTTTTCAGGAGATAAGAGCATGTTAAATTTTTCGGATGTTCTTCTAAATCTGTATACAAAGCGCTGTAAGTCGTGTTCGTTTTCTGCCATAAGGATGGCGTCGTCTACATTACACACTATTTTTACTGAGCGATTACCCATACTGTATCCAACATTGATCTCATTTACACTTTTTATAATTTGGTTCATGATGATGTTGAAGAGAGTCGGGTTTAGGCTATCTCCCTGTCTAATACCCGTGGCTGTTTGTACTTTTTGGGTGAGTGCCACTGGCCTGCGGTCCATGAAAGCGATGGAAGCACCGCTTCCCTTGCCTTCATTTATAAGGCAAAACAATATAATTTATTAATTTTAACATACTGCTGAAACAAAAATAAAATTAATAAATTATATTGTTTTGCCTTATGAATGAAGGCAAGGTGCGGTGTTTCCATCGCTTCCATGGACCGCACGCTGGTCTGTGTCCTAGATTGCTATTGAGCTCCTTAATTTATTGTTTTTAAATGTTTTGTATTAACGTTGTTTTGTCTCAGGAGTGTTATTACATCATTTAATCTTACTCGGTCAAACGCTTGTTTTAGGCCTACAAAACATCGGTTTGTTAAACTCTATCGATTTTTCAATTAGTTGTCGTAAAATGAATATTGCATCTATTGTCGATCTATTTGATCTAAATCTTTGCTGTTCTTCGCACATATATAGTCATCTTATCATCAATGTTTTGCGTTAAGATTTTAGTCAGTTTGAGCATGGAACTCAACAACGTTATTTTTCGATAATTAGTGGGGTCATTCTTCATTCTTTTTGTGTATCCTCGAAATTTCTTTTGTCTCGCCGAGCGCGCGCTCCTTTTCCCTTCTTTATTCTTGAATTCATACTAGGTCTCTTCTTCTATTTTCTTCTATGTTGTTTCTGTTTCTTCGTTTCCCTTTTTTCAGGTCTGTAGCGTCTCTTGTGCTGCATTTAGGTAAGCCCTTTTTGCACTTGTTTTACAGATCTTCTAGTTCTAGATGATAATATAATTTTCTGGGATTTCTTTGCCGAATTATTTTTCTACTCTTATATGAGCGACTTCAATGTTTTTTAAGTTAATAAAAATAATCATTGAATATGAGTGTGTTAATTTAATTTTGTTTTTATTAATTTACAGACGATTCTGCTGCTTTTGATATACTACCAGGTAATACATCCTGTACCAACGGTAAGTGTAAAAATGAACCGGGCTCCCATTTTTATTTTTTAAAGATTTGTTGTCATCATAGTTGCATATAGACATAGTGTTATTTAAATATTCTACAGATAATGAGGTTAACCAATTGCTTTTATCGCCTGAGTACCCGGCAGAAACAGAAGATGCCGATCATACATATATACAACCTAATCCTAATGAAACACAACCAGCTGGAAATACATTTGCCTTTAATTTTGGACAGTCTCATACTCAGGCAAAGGAAAATACATCCTTCTTTACTAATCCTTCCAATATCTTTAATATGTTCCGTTAACTAGGTATGTTATATGCTACTTTTCGTGTTATTTTGTTTAGTTTAAGTATTACCTACTTAAGTTTAAGTTACAATTTTCTTTAATTTAACCGTTTATTTGAAGTTATAATTAATATCTATAATATGTTACGTTAATTTTTTCATGTTATTTTGCTTATGTAGTTTAAGTATTACTACAACTTAAGTTTAAGTTACAATGTTTTTTAGAATTGAAAAATATTTTGAATACTTCATGTAATATAAATTAACCATTTAATTAAAGTTATAAAAGGCATAAGTTGTTTTATTTGTAGTTATCAAATATTATATCCTGCAGTAGGTTAGCTACCCCAAACCACTTGGCATACGACCATGGGCTCGTATGAGGCAATATCTTACATTCATTCATCCTTATTCGCTCCATATGGAGCATCGTCGTCGTCGTATATCCTGCAATTCCATCAAGCAGCATAGGTCGTCTGAAGGACGTTTCATTGACTGTTTAAAGTAATAATTGCCTTATGTATTCGAATTTTGATTCGATTTTATTCGTGATGACGAAGCTGTTAAATCATATTTGTGCAACCAGCCCTTAGTTTATTGAAGTTTCTGTAATGGTTATTATCGATTGGGTCACTAGCGACTAGTCCAGTGGCGGCTAGTGCAGGGCGCTGCAGTGCTGCAGAGCTCCCAAAAAATAATTAATTATGTAATCTAACTCTAAAATACTAAAATATTTTCTATTACCAAAAAGCAAATAATAAATACTTCGCATTCGCGATTTTGTAAAGCCGGCATTAAGCCGGCTGAAGCGAAGTGTTCAACCATGCAAGTAAAGTCGACCAGTGGAACAACCTACCGACTCACGCTATCGTCGCGTTATTATTTATCAGGGCCACACGATCGTGCTCTACGAGCTCATTCGAACACCCGCGCGACACTCCGCTACCCCGTGTCCGTCTAAAGCCGTCTAAAACAAAGCCGTGATTCAAGTAGAGATTTCGCTGCATTTAGTTCAGCGCGGAAGTGGAGCACGCGAAGACGGTATAGTGCGTGCGTGCGATTCTGTTTTTGTGCATTGCTGACAATTATTAACTGTATACTATGGAAGTAGTCTTTAATTTAATTAATGTGAAGAGATTTTTTAAATATTTATACGAAGAAAATATAGAATTAAAAGGAAAAGGTGGACCATTACCAGAAGATATTATTATTGAAAAATCTGGTGTAAGTAGAGGGAAAAGTTACACACGTAAATTTAATAGAGACATTTATTTAAAAAATGAATGGATTTGTGGATGTAACAAAAAAAATGCTTTATACTGTTTTCCCTGCTTACTTTTTGGCGGCGAAATAGACAATTTTAATGACAAAGTGATTACAAAATTTGCGAACAGAAAAGAACGTAGGATAGACTTAATTTATAAAAAATAGGTAAGTTTTTTTTGCAAAAATTGCAGAACACCCTAAAATTTTTACCAGGAGCCGCCACTGGCACTAGCCTAATGCTTAGATACATATACTAGCCTTACCATACAAATAACTATTAAAGAAATATTCCATACCAACCACAGTGCCACCTACTAACGTTTTATATGCAATATACCTCGTGATCTGCCGTGCCGTAGGCAAAGGTGCGTTACGTAGCTGGCCCTATTTACTTAAAAGTTAATTTTAAAAGTGTTGTGTAGGTACCTACCTTGACACTTCTCATATACAATATAAATATGCATTACTTAACATAGAACACAGATTGTATGTTAAGTAATGTAGATTCCAAAAATGTATAAATATACAGGATGTTCCATTTAAAATAACAAAGTTGAGGTAAATTCCGGCGAAACCGAAAGTGACAGGAATTTGCGTTCTACATTAAATAATGCAGTTTTAAGAGTACTATATTACACATATCAAATTTCATGTTGATATCTTAAAATATAATTAAAAAATAGGGATGCCTCAGGTTTCATTGACACCCTGTATATGTTACATAAGAGAATAAAATTAACTCGTAGTACATGGGTTCACAGAACTTTCTTAACATAAGAACAGCAGGGAGAATATTTTATTCCATGCCCTAAGTTATGAAGTGACGAGGAAAGGTTTCAAAATGTCTATGAAAGTGTGAAATAAACACATAACATCGACCGCTTCAACCCAGATTGATCAAATTTCCATCAGATCCGAATTTCAAACAGGTCGGTCGATTGGATTAGTATGCTTATGATATGTAAGTCTGAAATTTTGAACGGTAGCAGATGATCACTAAGTATGATGGCCGTTGGATCTTGGATCACAAATTGTAACTCTCTTTTTTTAATAAAATAATAAATATGGCCAGCAACATGGAGGATTAAAGCCTCCTAAGCTACATTCATACCTAATTGTCTCACACAGTATGTGTGCGGGGTGATGTGGTAAGCACCACGTCTTGGACAACCGATCAGGATAAAACAAAAGTGATGATTATTGATGACAGAAACGTCGCAGGATGCAAAATATGGTATAGTATCTCAATTCTACCTGAGCTCGATAATAACGAACAACGGCGGATGCGAAAAAGAGATCCGCAGACGTCTTGCTATGGGAAGGACCAGAACAGTCAAATAAAACAAAAGCTGGAGAGATAGTAATGTTTCAAAAAAACACCAAACTACGTCTCGTTAATACACTCACTTTTCCTACCGCCACATATGCGACAGAAACGTGGACCAATAAAAAAGAGATGCCAAACGAACAAGTACATTAAAAATGCGGGGATTCCGAAGAGTGCTTGTTATACCTTGGACCGCCCACCGTACAAACATTTAAATCTAGAAGCGTTGACAATGAAAACAAGACTTACAACAACAGTAAATAAAAATTATAAATACGCTGAGATAGCTCTGCCACATAGCAAAAAGTAGAGAAACTACGGAAAAGCCGAATCTCACTAAGCACAAGATAGGGTAGCACGGTATGAAACAATCTTGATGTCACTTCGTCCTTATGAAGGATGATGGACAGGAGAGAGTTCCGCCTCCTTCTATCTCTATGGGATTTCCGCCCTCTTCCAAATCTTTTATATCAAACTAAAGATAGCCCTAAACGCTTCTTTTCTCCAACTTTAGCAAGTTCCCTGACACCCTGTTTTCCTCTGGGCTTTTATTATTCTTCATTTTTCTTAATATTTCCTTCACTTCTAATCCTCAGCTACTAACTTCACCATCTTGTACGTTATCTAGGAAATTCTCTTCTTCATTTGCTTTTCTGTTCTTTCTTCCTTACTCAACATCGTTTAAAAATATCTTACCAAAATACCAACCTTTCTTCTATCTTTTCTTGGTCGTCTATGAAATTACCCTCCTTATCTTCGAAGAATGCTGTATATGTTGTAACGTAGTGGGCTTGATTGGCCAGCACGTGAGGGTTGGCTTGCGAGAGGTTTTAAAATAAATACGAGATGGTCAACTAACATATGACTATATTGACAGACGGGCAGACCTTCCCTACTTCGTCACTGTGTTTCGGTTCTCAATTACTTTAAGCGACTGGGTAGGCCATACGCTGAACATCTGGGTAGGCCATACGCTAAGCATCTGGGTAGTTTTAAACGGACTGAACAATTGTCGAATCGAATTCAAGATTTATACGGAATATATAAAGATGTAACATTCCAAATTATAATGAAAGAAAAACCGTTAATATTAATAAAATTAAACTGGAGAGAGGCGTTTGACAGGGAGACTGGAGACACCATCTCGCCCAAGCTCTTTACATTTACACTTGCACTAGAAGATATGTTTAAGGAACTTCGGTGGGAAGACAAGGGCATAAATGTAGAAAGAGAACATCTTAACCATCCACGATTTGCTGATGATATCGTACTTATAACGTCCAGAGGGGATACCACATTATAAGAAAAAAACGCGCCTACTCTATCTCGAAGGTAGTGTGGAAAGGAATGCGTTTCAATTCTTGATATCGCAATATCTCGATAATGGCCACTCTCATGAAAAAAAGTAATTGAATATTTTTTGTGGAAAATTGTATGAGCTACAAATTCGCTAATAAGTATTTTTACAATAAAACTAACCGTTAACGAGATATTCTCAAAATACCTTTTTTTATGACGTTTGACCCCGCGTAAAATTTTTAGCAGCACTCGGATCGATGGGGACTTTTGACATTTCATTTAGAACTATAATATGAACTTTGGGCATTTTTGTGTCTATTTTGACTGGACTATTATTCGAATTTTCTATTTCCGTAATTGTACAGCAATAAAAAGATTAATTTCCCATTTGTTTAAAAATGATATTTAGCTTAAAAATTATTAGATCCAATAACACTTATAATTTAAGGTATAATGTTTTGACATGTGTTCAATATGATGTGGGAGTCAAAAGAGTTTGCTTACATGGTAAGGATATTTTGAAAAATATGTTGCTGTTTAAAATTGTTTAAATATTTTTTTCAGAAATAAATCTAACAAACGTAAGATTTAAGGAGTTGATTAGACAAATTACGGTAGCTTTTACTATAACCTGCAAATACTCAAAAATTTACAATGAAAGTAAGAAGGGCAGTGGCCCTTTTTGGTTCCTTTGTTATATTTATTGCTTGTTTTATGATATATTTAACAATGGATCTGACGGTTTTCCCAAATCGAAAAACATCAATAGCCCAAGAATATCAAGATGTAAGTGTTTCGCACTTTTTCCGTATGTAGCTCTTTTATGATTTTATAGTTCTATAAAAATGTATAATTGGCTCCTTCATTTATTTGCTTACAGATTTTATACATAGAATATCATAATCCTATTTTGTTATATGTTGCAGTAAACATAAATGTGTCTAAGTGCGAAATGTCACAATTCAAATCCAATAATGTCTTGTATGTGATGTTATTTGCTAATGTAATTTTTATTTGTAGAATAAATGGCTTCACTTTGAAGGCCGACTAAAACAGCTTGAAAATGATTTAAGCAAGCACCATGAGGAAGTGGGTGAAATTAAACAAGCAATGAAAGTTTTAGTACCTGCATCTAGCTCTACTGTGGGTTCAGTGAGAGTTGGAAAAATGGACAACTCATTGCCCATAGTTCCACCAAAAATTAATAAATTGCCAGCATCTGAAATGATTTATAGTGATACTTGCCCGTTCCAAGTTGACAATGCTCCAAGAACTAACATACAAGTAAATTGCTTAATAATTTTTAATATTTATGAAAGTAAAAAAATTGTTTTTGTAATAGATGTTAGATATGTACGAACAACTTAAATTTGACAATCCAGATGGAGGTGTCTGGAAACAAGGATGGAAAATTGAAACTGATCCTTTAAATTGGAATAAACAACATAAACTCAAAGTTTTTGTTGTTCCACATTCACATAATGATCCTGGATGGATTAAGACTGTCGAAGAATATTATCTCTCTCAAACTAAACACATACTTAATAATATGATAGTAAAATTACAAGAAGACCTGAGACGGAAATTTATTTGGGCAGAAATCTCGTATTTTTCAATGTGGTGGGAAGATTTGGATAACGAAGACCAAGAGAAAGTTAAAAAGTAAATTACGTTTTTTATGTTTTTATTTATTTATTGTAATGTATTTATATTTCAGATTGATTCGTAATAATCAGCTGGAAATAGTAACTGGTGGTTGGGTCATGAATGACGAAGCAAATTCGCACTGGATATCTATTATGCATCAAATGACTGAAGGTCATCAATGGTTGGAAGTTCATTTAAATTATACACCGAAAAGTCATTGGTCTATCGATCCATTTGGAATGAGCTCAACACAACCCATGTTACTTAAGCAGATGGGTTTGCAAAATATGCTAATACAAAGAGTGCATTACTCTGTTAAAAAGCAGTTGGCCAGAGATCAGAATTTAGAATTCAGATGGAAGCAAATTTGGGGTATGTTTTTTTAAATATTTTTATTGTATGAGGCAATTTGTTATTATTTGTCTAAAGCTTGTGGGATTAGCTAAGCAAAAAATGTTCCAGTCGTAACTAGAATAAAATCAGTGGCATAACTAACTTCTATGTCATTATAATCTTTGTGTTCTGCTATGACTTTTTATATCAACAAATAAAATTCCAAGTGGACCAAATATACCGTGAATTTATCTTATTTTGAGACATACAAAGCGCACACATACGTTTGTTGCTAGGGCGACGTAGTAATTAAATGACAGCAATGTATTGGAGCGTGTATTTTATTTTGAAACATAGGCTGTCAAAACAATTATTATTAATTTCAGCTTGTTATCTAAATGTTGATTTATTAAAAGTTAATAAAGTGCTAATTGTAATTGTTGTAATTATCCATAAAGAATGTATAGTG
This sequence comes from Melanotus villosus, assembly GCA_963082815.1. Lineage (NCBI taxonomy): Eukaryota > Metazoa > Arthropoda > Insecta > Coleoptera > Elateridae > Melanotus > Melanotus villosus. The sequence goes on along the minus strand of OY720419.1, from coordinate 95,612,139 downwards.
TAGAAGAAAAACTGTTAATAGTGAACTGGTATAACTCAAATATGAGTTTGAGAAGAGTAGCAGATTTGTTTCAAATTACATATCCAGATCGTCCGAGACCCAGTCCAGCTACAATAAGCAGGTTTGTACAGAAGTATAAAAATACTGGGTGCATCGTTCCTAACCATAAGAAAAAGAATAGACCAAGATATGTTATTACTGACGCCAAAAGAGATGAAATTCTACAAGCAATCGAGAACTATAACGTGCTCTCTACAAGAGCTTTGGCACAAACTGCAAATGTAAGCAAATCTGCCGTTCATAAACTACTAAATCGAGGACATTTTAAGTCGTATCATTTTCGAAACCATCAGGAGCTAATTGCGAATGATGCAGAAAGAAGAACCAACTTTTGCGAAATCATGATGGATAAGATTAATAATGATGACACTTTACTATGCAGAATTTGCTTTACAGAAAAGCAACATTTTATTTACATGGTGAAGTTAATTCACAGAACTGCCGTTGCTGGAGTAGACAAAATTTGCACAGATACCATTCCACAAGAACTCAGAGGCCACAAAAAGTTAATATTTGGGCTGGGATGATTGGAAACCATATCGTAGGACCGTTTTTTATAGAGGGCACTCTTACAGGAGAAAGATATTTAGAATTGCTTGAGCACAGAATTGTGCCGGCCCTCATCGCCTTAAATATTGATGGTGAGGTTTGGTACCAGCATGGTGGCGCGCCTGCGCACAATTCCCATATAGTCAGAACCTTCCTAAACCAAAGATTTCCAAACCGCTGGATAGGACGTGGAGGAGGAGAAGTAGATTGGTCGGCAAGGTCACCCGACCTGTCTCCAAACGATTTCTTTCTTTGGGCATGTATCAAAAATAAAGTTTTTAATGGAGAACCTCTAAACAATATTGACCAACTAAAAAACAGAATACGAATAGCTGCAAGAGAAATATCCCCTGAGCAAATACAAAATACGATAAACGATTTTTACAATCGCTTAGAATACTGTTTGGCCGTCAATGGCGGCATTTTTGAACATTTGTTAAATTAGTTTTTAATTTTGTTCTATTACCTTAAATTTATTTTTTTCTATGTATGTACCTAATTAATTTTTTTAAATTTTGTTCCATTACTTTCTTTCTCCTATGTTTCAAAATAAAATACATGCTCTGGTGCATTGCTGTCATTTAATTTTGCGTTGTTCTGGCAACGGGCTATGCGTGTGTTTTGCATGTTTCAGAATAAGATAAATTCACGGTATAACTCAAGTGACACAAACCTCTGAACGTTATATTTTCAATTGTTTATGTTTGTGTAACTTAAACAATTGCAACAATGGGTTTTATACAGGGTGATTCAAAAGGTATGGTCCAAACTTAAGGGTGTGATTGGTGTTGTTAAAATAAGTAAAAAATGCCAATAAACACATGTCTTATTTCCAACCGCTTTCTAGTTACAGAGGTTTTCTTTGTTTTTATCTGTGTTTTGCCAAATCACGTTATCAAGGAACTAAGTAAAACAAATGTTAATTCCTTATGGCAGAAGACGTTTCAAGCTTGAATTGGCGTAGTTTTCAATAAATGTGGTAATGATGGAGCCATTTTCTGAACGTGCAGAAATGCATTTTGTGTATGGTTATTGCAGCGGAAATGCCCGTGCACCTGTAGTAGAATATGGGAGAAGGTATCCTCACCGGAGACAGTCTGACCACCGAACATGTATTTAGACCTTTTAGATAATGCCTTGTCGGAATTATTAGAAGATCTGCATCTTGATGTGCGAAGATCCATGTGGTATCAGCATGACGGGGCACCGTTGCACAATTCACATCCACTAGATTTTTACTTGTGGGGTGCATTAAAAGAAAAAGTTTATGCAACGGAAATTCAGGACAGGGGCCATTTAGTTAATAGGATAAATGAAGCTGTTGAAGATATTCGAAAACATCCTCAACAGTTGAGGAATGTTCGAGATTCTGTGCGTCGGCGTGGCCAACTTTGTATACAAGTACTAGGTGGACATTTTGAACATTTTTTGTTGTGATACTTTTTAATTTTTCTTATAATTGTATATGCTCTTTATTAATAATAAATTATCCTAAATGTTGTTATAACTAGAAAACAATTGCGAATCGGACATGAGTTTATTGGCATTTTTTACTTATTTTAACATCACCAATCACACCCTCAAGTTTGGACCATACCTTTTGAATCACCCTGTATAACGAAAAATTTGTATAAAATCGCATATAAAAGATATGTAAATAAATAATACAAGCAAAAGCGTTATTTATTTTTGATTGTAGATAATACAGGAAAAACAGAAATGTTTACACAAATGATGCCTTTTTACTCTTACGATGTCCCACATACTTGCGGCCCGGATCCAAAAATCTGTTGTCAGTTTGATTTTAAACGTTTACCCGGTCATGGTTTGCATTGTCCTTGGAAAATTCCTCCTCAGCCAATTACAGATATAAATGCCCCACAGATGTAAGTACATTTATTAATCCGAAAGGATATTTTGATGCTTTATTGCTGTTAATTTTAATTAAAAATGGAAAAAGTAGATAACTTCATAGAATTGCAACATGTCATTAGTGACCCATTTCCTCATAGGTTTAGACGTACATAGGTAATAGAGCTGTTTTATTTACTAGTGGACCGCTTTGCAGAAGATGAAATTGTGTCTACAATAGTTACTGACTCTCTCAAAAACATCATTTATTTAAGGCCATGCTTCCTCAAAAACGGAAACAGACGTTTCTGTAAACATTCTTTTTTATATATCTCAGCATTGATGGTACCTGAGTACCTGACATCACATACAAAGTGCTTCATAGTCCGCACTGGCATATCGTTTGCTATACTAGATATTTGGAACCAAACTTTTCTACAACAATTGAAGTTTCAGATTCAGGAAAATTCTCATATTCAAAAGCTGTAAAGAACTGAGGCCCGGGAAGTGTAGAAAAATCCGCTTTAACTTAGGAATTTTCATCCAAAATCAAGCAAGAATTTTTTCACTGATCAGAATGTACAACTTTCCGGATCTCGTTTTGATGGGTTTTTGCTGTATGTTTTTGTGGAGTGTCTAAATTCTCCAAAAAGAAAGGCAACAACCTGTTGGAAAGAAGACATAAAGAGAGAAGTCAGAGCAAAGAAGAATTATTTAAGCTTGAAAAACAACGAAAACTACTGTATCTACAAAGAGCAAATAGAGAAGGTTAAAATGATAGTTAAAGAAAATGGAAGAAAATAGTGTAGTGAAAATGTTCTTTAGAGTCCTCAAAGGGTTAAGAAAAACAAAGAAATATTCAGTTAGAGGGATAAAAAGCAAAAATAGGAATCTATTAACAACAGAAAGAGAAATAAAAGAAAGATGGCATGAGTACTTCTCGGAGCTACTAAAAACTCAAGTTCTCCAGACTCAAAGATCACACGAAGAAAGTAGGGGGCAACGAGAAAATGAAGAAATAGGGCATCAAAAAATGATGGAGATACAACTGAAAGAACTAGAAGAAGCAATACTAAAACTCAAGGTCAGAAAAGCAGCAGGCTAAGACGGCATAAAGCCATAAATGCTAAAATATATGGGGAAAAAGGGTATCTCATTAGGGTAATAAATTTAGCGTGGAGGACAAAGACAGCACCCAAAGACTGGAAAATGGCAGTCATAGTGCCAATCTATAAGAAGAGAGATAGCTCTACATGTGAAAATTACCGAGCAATCTCACTATTGAGTGTGGTGGGAATAATCTATTAACGGATACTAAAGAAGCATTTGAGAGCATGCATAGAAGAAACACTGGGTGGTAACCAAGCTGGTTTAAACCTGGACGAGGCACACAAGACTGGACTTTTAGCCTGAGACAAAGACAAAAAAAAACTAGAACATAACAGAAAAGTCTATGTATGCGCGATTGATTTAGCTTAGCAGATGCCTTTGATAACGTGGTGAGAGAAGAAATATGGAAAACGAGGAACTGATCACAATCTATTAAAGTAACCGGCTTGTGCACAGACGAATTCACAACAAGGTGGTATACTCGGCCCAGTATTATTTATTGCTATAATGAACGAAATTACCAAACAAGTGGTTGATAATGTAAAAGGGGCAACGGTGGGAGTGAGAAACGTAAAAGCAGTGAAAGTGAGAGTTAATGTACGCAAACAACCTAATACTTCTCACAAATAGCAAAACGGAGCTTCAAAAAAGCATCATAGCATTGAAGAATGTCACAGCAAAATTCAAAATGGAAATAAACACCAATAAAATGGAGGTAATGGTGATAGCGAGAGAACCAGAATGAAAGACTAAAACAAGCAAATAAGCTAAAATACCATATGAACAAAAATTATTTAGATAAAGGGTGGCTTTGGAATTCTGAACGTACCTTGCATGTTTGATTCATCGTCAGTAGTTGAAATTATATAGGTTATGTAAGCTAATCAGCTTGTCAAATAAAACTTAGTTATTAAACTAAGGGTTTATTTTCAATTTATTACATTAGATGTTGAAAATGGCCACCATTCTCATGCAAACATAAATTTACACGCCTTTTCATGTTTTCAACTGCGTTTCGGAGCATTTCAGGTGTGATATTAGCACATTCTAAAAATTCAAATCGAAATTGACATTTAATTGACATGTAGAACCAACAACAAGCTGAACCTATCAAAGACAGTGATTTTGTTCACCATGGCCATCCCTTATCTAAATAATTTTTGTTCATATGGTACTTGGGAGCAATAATTGAAGAACAAGGAGGCTTAGAAGGTAAGGTGAACAACCGAATAAGTGCAGCAACCAGACTTCTCAATGCTCTAAATCGTTCCTTCATATCCAAGAAAGAAGTGTCCAACAAAACTAAAGTTAAAGTATTTAACGCAGTGCTTGTACGGACTCTAACCTATGGCTGCAAATCCTGGGTACTCACCAAAGGCAATAGAGCAAGACACAAGCCTGTGAAATGAAATTTCTAAGAAAAGACAAGACATGATTCGAAACGATGAAATAAGAAAAAGATTAGAAGTGGAACAAGTACAATTTAAAATTGAAAGACAACAACTCAGATGGTTTGGACACATGGTAAGAATGCCTACCGACAAAAAAGCTAGAGAGCTGTAGGATATGAGCTCAGATAAGAAAGATGAAGGCCAAAGAAAACGTGGAACGAGGATGTAACAAGAATTGTAGAGAAAAAAAGAAGGAGCTGGAGACAAATACTGTCGATAGCGAAGGAGAGGAATAGCTAGAAGCTATTCTACAAGTAAGTCTAAGTCAACCCTTTGTCACCTAATGGTCTTCAAACCGGCGATTTTTTTTCTTTTGGACCTAGTTTGCATTTTTTTGCAATATCTCTTGACTGACATTTCTCGATTTTGTGTAATGGTTTTTATAATTTTCTGGTAAAATTTAGTATCATGAGATAGATCCTCTTTTCGAACTTGATTGCGTCTTTCGAATAATAAGTGTCTTTACCGGTTTAAAACTCTCATCAACAGTGCTTTAGGAAATTTTCAACTCCTTAGCTATAAAATGCCTGGGTTGTTGACGATTTTCATACCAATTGTCAACTATTTTTCTGCAGAACTCTTCTTCAGAGATACCATGAGATCGAAAAAAAGATGATTCTGAGCAGGCCTTGACTAGTACAACACGATTGGCAAGACTGATTTCAAAATGTGGCAGCAGGTTAGAGGTTAATAAATGTCAAATAAATTAAAACGCAAAACAGTATTTATTTAGGGAACAAACTGAAAACTAAGATGAATACATGTTAGAGTAGGTGTTCAAAATGTGATCCTTCACTAGTATTACAACGATAAACTTAAATAATTCTGGAAACAAGATTGCAAAACTGACTTACATTTGAAATGTCACTGTCACATTATAATTCATAGGCATTCTAGAACCAGTGTAGCCAATCGTGTTGTACTAGTCAAGGCCTGCTTAGAATCATTTTTTTTTTGACCTCATGGTATTTACTCACACACCATAATAGTTACGGACACACAATAAAAGCAGTCAGAATTGCATTTTTTCGCACAAACTCCAAGGTTGTAGTGATACCAACTGTTGTTTTACTTATTTACTTAATCCTAATGCCTTTACCTTTTCGAGTGTAAAGCCGACCATCGTTTTATATATACAGGTTGTATCGTAAATGGCGCATAATATTCACACCACGCGATTGTGCGTTAAAAACTGGACAAAAAATTGTATAACTGTTTTAGGCCAAAACGTTTATTTTTTGAAGAATTGTTAATTAAAGTCTTGTAAACTTAGCAACACTGTGCGGTCAGTCATACTGCGTCACCTGCGATATCACCAATAGCAACCCGCCTGATTTAATATAATTGCAACATTAATTTATGAAAAGCACAAGCACTGCAAAAATTTCAAACTTCGGATGGAAATTCTAATTAAACGAAGGGTATATTGAGTACAATAATTACAGATTAGTTATTTCTTTTGTTGATTAAACTACAGCTAAAAATCATTATTTCATAAAAATATGACACGACAAGCAAACTAGAATACGACTTAAGGCTGCTAATAACTCCATAACTAAAGAGTAAACAGCAAATTGGTACTGGAGTTTTTTGCTTGGATTTTGACGTAGAATCGCGTGATATAAATATTCGATACACCCTGTATATGTCTGGCCCATTCCGCTTTGGAATTTTTGCCGCTCATTTGAGCTCTGAAATCCTTTTAGTGAGGTGGATTAGTTCTCATTAACTTTGGTTTGAACTAAGTTTATTGTGAACCTTGGCAGCTTTCACTATCTTCAACTAAGTTTTTTTTTCCCTTTGCTTTTGTCTTCCAGTTTGTTGCTCCAAGTACTCTTAAATCTTCCAAAATCTTCATCCAGTCACCGACTTTTGGGTCTACCTCTATTTTTATCATTTACTGGTTTCCCTTTCAGTACTCTTTTAATTAGTTTACCATTCTCACTCCTTTCTACATGTCCCAACCAAGCAATCCTTTGTGCTTTAATACTCCTTATTATGTCTTCATTTTGAAACTCCAGTAATATTTCATAGTTCATCCCGTTCCTATACTCTCCCTGTTTTTACTGGGCCAAGAATTAGTCTCCAAAACTTTCTTTCCATTACCCTTAATTCATTTTCTTCTTTTTTTGTTAATTTTATAGTCTCAGCTGCATATTTATGTAATTGCAGGTTTTATTAATGTTTTATAGATTTTAATTTTTGTAGCTTTACTAATTTTTCTATAGACTAGAAAATAGTTTGTTTCCCAATTAAATTCTATACTTGAGTTCTATCATTCTTGTTACTAATTTGCACTCCTAGGTATTTTGTAGGTTTCAATTTGTTGGAAGTTGTATTATCATAATTTTATGTACCCGGCGTCTTGTCCCTTTTGTTGGCATACCATATACTTTGTTTTAGCTTTGTTAATTAAAAGTCCTCAACCACTCATTTCCTTTTCAATTACACTTACAATTTCTTCTAATTTTTGTTTACTTCTTGTGATTACTACAAGATCATCCGCATAAACAATTATTTGAGATTCCTTATTTATTATAATATTAGTATGATTTATTTTCCTTAATGCACATTCTAGGAATATATTGAAGAGTAGGGCTGACAAAGCATCTCCTTGCCTCACTCCTCGATTTACTTTAAAAGAGTCTGTATTTCCTCCATTGTCGTTTTAACTAAATTAATGTTTCCCTGGTAATGCAATGTTACATGCTCTTCTTTCTTAGACTTCCTCCATCTTACTTATAATAAAACACTTCATAAATAAGGGCAGTATTTTAGGTGACATTTTTAGGTGATGAGTCATCCAAATAGGTAAATTTAGCTAAATCCTGTACCGTTATGGTTCATCAATAACAACTGATTAGTTTCTTGACACAACGAAAGCTTGGCCACGCCTATTGTAAATATATTGCACCATAACGATTAGTGAACTTTTCTAGAGAGCGGCAATAGTAAACAACTGTTTTGAAAGTACTACTTAAGTGTGCCAGTCAACTGAAATGATTTTACTAAATTTTTACTAGATCCGGTCTCTATTAACCTTCCCGTACCCGTGGTCTAAATCTTCCTTTAGAACCCATGCGGGGTATTTCAGATACCCCAGTGTTTTTTCGTTCCTATGACTTAGTTTGGCTTTGTTATTGCTTTTTATCATAAAATTTAGTTCTTGTAACACAAAAGTTTATTGAAAAATACAAATTAATATTAAAATTAATGATGTAATTGAGGTAATTGTACGCTTTTACATGACTCAACTTGTGCGCAGCTGCACGAACTGGTTTCATCCAGATTTTGTTATAAACGGGTAAAATATTCCAAAAAATAATTATTATTATACAGACAAAAATTAATTGTTTTAACATGCTAACAATTATTTTCTTTAAATCAAATTTTAGAATTATAAAGATATTTTGTATCTCGGGGAATACCCAGAATTTGAAGATTATTTTCTTATTCTTTGCTAGCATATAATTTATTTTGACTGATACTTTACCATTCAGATAAACATTTATATACCGAGGAATGCATAAAGGCCCAATTCGATTAACAAGGTTATTAAAAAGTTATAGGAAAAAAACTTCACTGGGGTATGTAAAATACCCCGCACGGGTACGGAAAGGTTAATAAATGATCAAGGTTTTTAATTACAAAAGCTTTCGTTTACAATTCTGCAATCGTCATCAGTTGTTAATTAATAAATTTGACAAAACAAGCTTACTATTGAACTACACATGAAGTTCTTGTCGCAAGAGAGGTTTCCATATGATTGGAACATGTACGCTGGGGGTACTAATAACTGATTCTTGTTGTGGTAGCGGTGTTTAGTTTATAAAAAACAGTCTCTTTAAGACTCCATCCAATGTTTGGAGTTTCTGAAAGCTATTTTAAATTTTCAAGTTTCACATATAAACATATCCTTCTTGGTTTTTCTGTAGCCATATCTTTCGCTAAGCTACGCATTATACGATCCATAAGAAAATGAAATAGCTCTGTAGTTAGCAACGAGGTATTTACGTGCAAAGCTTTTAACTTTAATGAATTTTGTGATTGCATACTTATGTTAAACTAAACAAACTACACAGCTTTGCTGTGACAGATTACGGTAGACAGGAAGGAAGGTAATTTTGTGAATTTGCATTTAATTATTGGTCTGCCTAATGTGGCTGATTACATTTCTCACTTCTGAAGAACCATATTGTGGTGCTGTTGTCAATAAATACTAACAACTCTTTCTGTATTTTTTTTTGTGCCATTAATGACAGCCGAAAAGTCTTTTAATAAGAAGCTCTTAAACTTAATCAAATATTCAAGATTAACATAAACTTTATGCAGCAACCATTTAGAACGGCATAGTTTTAACAGCTTTGGTAAGCTATATCTTAAAATATGTGTAATAAAACTTTCTTATTTTTAGGGCGGAATTATTGCTAGACCAATATCGGAAAAAATCAACACTGTACAGAACAAACGTTTTGTTAGTGCCATTAGGCGATGATTTTAGATACAATCATCCAACAGAATGGGATGTACAATACCAAAATTATCAAAAATTGTTCGATTTTATGAATTCAAATCTTAAAATGCATGTGCAAGTAAGTGTTTTATATCAGTATTTAATATACAGGGTTACACAAGTCCGAGTAGTACAATTGAGGTCTTAAAAACTGCAAGAAATAGAAAACAGTTAATTGGGGTATTTTTTAATGGTAATCAATAATTAGAAGACAACTTACTAAGTTACTGAGTTAAAAAGAAATGCTTAGATTTGAAGAATGAAATACAATTAATTCTTTTTTAGATACAATTCGGTACATTAACGGATTATTTTAATGCAGTACATTCAGAAAAATCAGTGAGTAACTTCCCAACATTATCAGGGGACTTCTTTACATATTCGGATCGTAATGATCATTATTGGAGTGGTTATTATACTTCGAGACCCTTTTACAAAAGAATGGACAGAGTTCTGTTGTCTTACATCAGGTAAGTACTTAATTATTTATTGTTTTAGTTTACACTCGTGGAAGTATGGGCACTTACTAGTTTCTACAAAATTGATGAAAATATAAACAAACTAGAAATGACAAAATATATAAATTGATTCTTTACATGTTTCTAACCAAAATATACAAAAACCTTATTATAATTAATTAACTAACACAAATTTAATTAAACTTTCTCCTCGTCGAAGAATTCGCCTTTTAAATTATAACTGCTCGTGTAGTTTCTGGAAGAATATTGTTCCATTCTCATTGCAATGCTATCATGTGCTAATTCTGCACTAAGACAACCTATAGGGCGACTTCAAAGTCAGGTGGGTCATGGCTAACAAGCAGGGGTTCTAAACGCTTAACCCTTCAGATGGGAGGTCGTAATTGGGAGGAAAAAATGGGCGCCACTGCGGAAATCACCCAAGTTGGTCTCGATGAACGTGCCGCAAATTGTTCCTTCTGGGTTCGAAGGGGGATGGGGTGGCTGCACCCTACTGGTGGATGCCACTTACCCTTACTTACTGAGAAAACACTGGGGTACTGGTAGGCAGGCTCACAAGGCTGTACACAAATATTAAAACAGACACAAAACACAAATAAAAGGCAAAAGTGAATTAACAATAAGATTTAATGAATGTAAGAAATATTTAAGATATAACACAAAATGAATTCATAAGTTCTATCTTAGGTTATATGAAAGGGCGATTGAGGGATGCCACATTTACTCAAGCTACAGCAAAAATAGTTGACAGCTAGGCTCCCTTAACCGCAATAAAATGTATGGCAAAACTTAAACTAAAAATCAGATTACAAATGATTTCAAACATGCAATATAAAATGGGTAAATGCCATGACAGTTTGAACTGTTTCTGAATCGTTATCACTAAAGCAAGTATAATACGCACTGATTGAAGAATTAAACACTTCGCCCGAACAGATTCAACAAAACGACGGATGCTTGAAGTACTTAGATTACAGACAAAGTTGACTAGTGCCTGTCTACGAGTAAACCGATATACGGTACTGAATGGGGTTGAAGCTGGTTTTGTTGCAGCCGGAAAATACAAAGGAGGGGCAGCCTGAAATATCGTTATCTGGGAAAGGGCTTTGTTGAGGGTAGCCCAGAAGAAGCGATGGAAGGCTTCAAATTCCAGGGAGAGAGTAGCAGCGGTCGGCAAAGAAAGAGATGGTGTCCTTTCCCGGAAGCAGGTGTGAAGTAAAACAGGATGCCCTTGAACTGGTAGGTTCTTTAATCCAAAACGAAACTACACCAACAAACACTAAACTTCAACAAAACTTTCACACAGAACTTATATTTTCCCGGAACGGTAAGGCACTCTCTGTGAGAATCCGACAAATATGCCGTAAAATAGTTTCCCAAAACTAAACGAGAACGAGAGGCTTTTTCGGAATTTTTTTCCTACCAAGACCCGGAATGAAGACTTGCACGACCGACAGGTTTGAAAGCTAACAAGATTCATAAAAACCCAAGGACTACGATGGGCTGGACACATTATGAGAAGAGAACCAAAGGAGGTGATAAGGAAGATTACGCAGTGGACACCCTTCGGGCCCAGGAAACAAGGAAGACAAAGGAAAAGATGGAAAGATGCCCTAGAAGAAGACATAAAAGCAATGGGAATAGAAGATTGGAGGTCGAAATGCAGGAATAGAAAAGAATGGAAGAAAATAACCAACAACAGGACCAACAACAAACTTTGAAAGAATTCAAGAACAAGAGGATTAATCCCCCTCAAAAATAGGATTGGAAACGCCTTGGCGTTAGCCATAATTCTAAGAATTGTACGGCCCAATGATGATGAACAAGTTTAACAATTTGACATTTTGTCACTGCCAAAATTGACAAATATAAAAGCCAACCAACAAATTTTTATACAAACTAGTAAACGTCCGTACTTCCATAAGCAGTAGTGTACAGGGTAGTCCAAATTGGACACTTTTGATAGGAAACACCAATTTCTAGAGGAGCTAGAAAAAAACTAACCTACATGTTACGCGCTCGATTTTTGTGAAGAAGTGAATGCCGAAAATCGCACATCGATATCTTGAACTATTTAGAAGATATAGAGTGGTTTTCAATTTTGTGCATTTTTGACCCACCTCCGTAACTTATTTATTTATGAATATTTTTTGTTTCTGTAAAAACATTCTTAAGACACTTTTTTTAAAGGAATCCAGTGGTGTCCCAAGTTTTTTTGTAAAAAGAATGGTTAGTTTTTTTTTGCTCCTCTAGAAATTGGTGTTTCCTATCAAAAATGTCCAATTTGGACCACCCTGTACATTAGGTGCAACGATCTCATGTTTCATAACCTTGACAGTTGCTGTAATTGCTGCAATAAGCAGCACATAGTTCAGTAGAAATTATTTTTTGTGTACTGCCAGCTGTTGGTGCACTGAAAACTCCTATTAATTAGGAAAGAAAAGTGTGATACCTTTTTCATTTGTTTTGTGCGTTTCTCCTCCAATTTTGAAGGTAGAAATTAAAAAAATTTAAAAATTGCAATACAAGCATTACAAATAAACATACAGCATGATCCAAATTGATTGAAGACAAGTTGAATTTGCCGCCGCAGTTTTTAGTGTTTTTCACGTTGTTAACCTGGCAGTATTGACATATGTTGTGTCAAAGTACAGTGCCGACTCGTTACTTTCTTGTTTACATCATTGTGCTTTGCCTAGTTCTTCCAGGTTTTCTTGAGTTTTTGCTTAATTTATAATTTCGCTTGTTTTCTTATTTTACAAAACAGTTCTTTTCAGAACTACAGTTTGTTGAAAGATTTTGTTGTTAGGTAATTTTGTAATACACCTATACCACTCCCTTATGAGACGCCACTGAAAAATAAATGATGATAAATTCGTGTTGCCAACGCGACAATAATTTAATGTGGCGGGAAATTCAACCTGTCTTCAATCAATTTGGATCACCCTGTACTTTAATATGCATAACCGAATGAAATAATTTTAGAGCTGCTGAAATTATGCTCACTTTAGCTCATTTGAGTGGAAAACCTGGATCAAAAGGAATAGCAAGCGAAGGCAGTAGTCTTGATAAATCTATTTCAGAAGCTCGTAAATCACTGGCTTTGTTCCAGCATCATGATGGTATTACGGGAACTGCAAAAGATCATGTTGTTATCGATTATGGAAAAAAGTAAGTGGATTAAATTGAATTGTTATTATCTCTGGGCTTTTAAGAGGTTTTAAATAATATTTATGGCGTTTTAAAAATATTATTTCATTAAAATATATTTTATGCATTAAAACATGTAACAAACGAAGATGACCACATTCTAGTTTATAGACCGAACGTAAAGTGCTCTTCTGTTTTACAGAATGTTGCAGGCAATTAGATCAACGCAAGATATAATTCAGCACTGTGCAAATCTGTTTTTGTTGGGTCCTGGTGCTGATATTCCAGGAGCTGACATAGTTCATTACCATATTGATGATATTAGACATAGCCACGATGCTTTAGCAGAACGTCACACAATCACTATCGGACCAGAACTTAGTATTAAGAAAATAGCCGTCTTTAATTCTTTACCATTTGCACGTCATGAGATGGTTAGTTTTGTGGTTTCCACTCCATTTATTGAGGTAAGTTTTATTAAACAACGGTTGTGTATATGTATTGGAATATTAAATTGTATTTACAATTAATTAGTCTTCTCTTGTGTCGATAGGTACTGAATTTCAAAAACAAAAGAATAAAGTGTCAGGTATCTCCAATTTTTGAATATGGATCAACAATGTCAAATTCGAAGTACGAAGTATCGTTTATTGCCAATGTGCCTGCTTTAGGGATAGTTTCATATACCATAAATGCATTATTAGAATTTGATGTTCCATCGTAAGTTACTATTAATTTTGCAAAATAAGAATTGTATCCAAGCTGTAACTAAAAATATTTTTTTAGAGAAACAACATATGCATCAATAAAAATTTTCAATCAATATGCAGAGGTGCAGGCTCCTACTGGTTTTCCACATATTGAAATATCTCCAAGTGCGAGAGAATTTACCATTCAGAATGCACGAATTACTGCCGCTTTTAATAATCTTGGTTTATTAAAAGCTCTAAAAGTTGCTGCGCTTATCGTTCCAGTTCACTTAGATTTTGTGAAGTAAGTAATAAAAAATTATGTATCTCAATAATCTATGATTGAAAGTTGTTAGAATTAGAATGTGTTATTAGTTATTATTGCAACGACAATGCGCAATTTTATATCTTGTGTTTATAAAAGTCATCATCGTACTGGAGTATAATGTTACTGTAAATATAAATTTCTTATGCTTTTTGAAATAAATGAGCCTATTAAAATTAAGTTTAAAGAAAAAAGAAATCAAAAAAGATTAGTACCATGAAGACAGTCATGAAATGCTTAAGATTAAAGTGGATAAGGACAAATAAAAATGAAGACAAGGTAGAGTATGAAAGAATCAGGAAGGACTGTAATAAAATAATACGGAAAAGTAAAAGAGAATGGACGGATAATCAAATAAAAGAAATGTAAGAAGAAAGAACAAACAGAAATGTGAAAAGCTTCTACAAAACAAAATGAATAAAGGTAAATTGAGTGGTATGAAAAATATAGAAGGAAATGTGACAAAAAATGAAGAGCAATACCAACATATATGGATAGACCATTTTAAACAATAATTGTTAACTGAACCAGGCCTTATGTAGATACGATATAATTAAAAATGAAATAGAAGAGGACACACTAAACGAACCATCAAGAAAGGAGTTGAGAGAGATAATAGTTATTTATGTATCAAGGGCGTAAAGAAGGCAATTTTGGCCTGTGGTTTGAATATTATAACGCGAAGGTTATAACATGCCAAAGGCCAAAGTCGCTTATTACGCCTGTGGTACATACAATATTTTTTGCACGAACGGAGATTTTATTTAAATTTATGAACACGACTGCTTGTTGCAACGATTTTCTAAATCAACAAGCAAGAGTGACCGTGACGGGAAAAATTGCCTGTAAAATTCTAGTCACGAATGGTATTCGGAATGACAATTCCTCGAATTATAATGAAATTACTGAAATACTTGTCACTCAAAAAATTTTGACAGACGTTGTCTCTAAGCAACGCTGCTAGTCATAAAATTTCCAGTATAATTCGATGGTGATTGGTTCAATTCACCAAAATACTGTGATTTCATTGGATGACAGATTATGAGTGCAATTGTCAAATTAATTTGTCGCGAGCGTAAAGTGCACCCGAGGTCTGCAATAATGAACTTTACGCCCTTCTTTGCGGGCGTAAAGTAGTCACTTTACGCCCGGGAGTGCAAAAAATTCATAAAAGTTGCAATGAAAAAGCACCAGGGAAAGACAGCATAAATATGGAATTACTGAAGTATGAAGGAGAAGTATTACAAGAGCGAATGTATCTATTAATAAAAAATATATTGAAAGGAAGAAAGAATGCCTGATGAGTGGGAGACTGGACAAATAATAACGATACACAAAAAAGAAGACCAACAAGTATGCAAAAACTATAGAGGAATATAAGATTTTATCTACACTAATCCAAAGACGATTAACAAAAGCAACATGAGACATATGTAGTTAAGCAATATCAATGTGGATTCATACCAGGCAGATCTACAATAGATGACATTCACATAATCAAACAGGTAGTAGAAAAAATACATATATGATTTTAAAATAGCGATAGAAATGTTATTCATAGACTTCCAGCAAGCTTTTGATTCGATTAACACGTTCACTGCTACCGTAGATAGGCACCCTTACCCAGAAGCGGACCATACGGACCCGGCCCACTAGCGTCCATGTTTACGCACACACGTAAGAAAAAATCCGAAACGGCAAAAGTTTTTAGATGCCCAGATGTCTTGGCTAGACGCTACTCCATGCACATAGCAATTCACACAACGCTCATTTCGTTCTGGTGTATAGAATTCAAATTTGCAGGTGTCACGGGTCCGTGTCACGCGCACTGCGCGTAGAAGTGCGCGTAGAACTATCGCATCATGGATCCGTGCCATACGCAGTGAAAGTGTTAAGAGAGAAAAACTTATGAAAGCATTACAAGAACTATCAGTAGATGTCAAGCTAAGAAACCTAATCTGAATGATAATGAGAAATACGTATAAAGACGCAAAAAGGGGAAACACAAGAATTCATAGTAAACAAAGGAGACTCGCTATCGGCAGGGCTATTCAACGTAGCTTTAGAATACGTCTTGAGGAAAGTAAAGAAAGGAAATTTAAGAATAAATAGTAGTAGTAGTAGCGTATGCTGATGACATAGTGCTGATAACCAAGAAAAGATCAATAATGACAAAAATGTTAAGAGATAGTAGCAGAAAGAGAAAAAATGGAACTACAAATAAACCAAAGTAAGACTAAAATAACGAGATTTGAAAGAACGCCAGAAATTAAAGGAGAATATGAATTTGAAGAAGTTAAGAGATTTAAGTACCTAGGAGTCATGATATCAAGCAATAGTGAGTGAAAGATAGAAATTGGGGAAAAAATTATAGCGTACTTTGCAAACAAAACTATTAAAAACAAATTACTAACAAAGAAAGCCAAATTGAATATATACAGAACAATGATAAGACCAATCTTAATGTGACATTAAATAAAAGAAAGTTTGTTATAAATCTAAACAAAACTAATTTGCGCAAACACACTATTATTTCAATAATCTTATAAAACTGTAA
Organism: Melanotus villosus; assembly: GCA_963082815.1. Taxonomy (NCBI): domain Eukaryota; kingdom Metazoa; phylum Arthropoda; class Insecta; order Coleoptera; family Elateridae; genus Melanotus; species Melanotus villosus. The sequence goes on along the minus strand of OY720419.1, from coordinate 95,595,405 downwards.
ATTCTTTAATCTTTAATTTACTAGATATGGAGCGAGATATGCAGCCGAAAGAAGTGGAGCATATCTATTCCTTCCAGATGGCGACGCCACTCATATACAAATTGAAAACACGATAGTTAAGGTTATAGAAGGACCTTTATTGTCCTCCGTTACAGTACAATTGCCATATGTACAACATACTGTTACCTTATTTAATACACCAGGTAATTATTAATTATTTAATTATTACATCTTTTTAACTAATAGCATGAACTTCTAAAGTCATTGCTGAGTATTCTGATCTCATATTTAAATTTAACGCCTTGTTTAATTACCATGGCAATATCGCGTATCTCTGTTATACACACATAATTATACAGGTTGCCTAAAATTTTGCGGAGCATGACAGATGAGTTGAAAAAGGTTTAAATACCATGAGATCGAAAAAAAAAAGATTCTGAGCAGGCCTTGACTAGTACAACACGATTGGCAAGACTGATTTCAAAATGTGGCAGTAGGTTAGAGGTTAATAAATGTCAAATAAATTTAAACACAAAACAGTATTTATTTAGGGAACAAACTGAAAACTAAGATGAATACATGTTAGAGTAGGTGTTCAAAATGTGATCCTTTACTAGTATTACAACGATGAACTTAAATAATTCTGGAAACAAGATTGCAAAACTGACTTACATTTGAAATGTCACTGTCACATTATAATTCATAGGCATTCTAGAACCAGTGTAGCCAATCGTGTTGTACTAGTCAAGGCCTGCTCAGAATCTTTTTTTTTTCGATCTCATGGTATTAAGTGTCGATAAGAGTGACCGAGATGGAAAATGCAATAATTACTTCGGTAACTACGCAAGATACATTTTCTGAATTGTAAGTAATGCCTAGCAACAAGTCGTACATACACCATCTCGTTTTCTCTCGGTAGAATATAATATATCCATTACTGTCTAACTCACTAATACTCTATATTCCACAGAATTTTAGGCAACCTGTATAAAGCTATATCGTTTTATGTTTATGCTAAACACGACTTTAGTTAGAGACAACTTTAAACATAAGATTAGAATACGGCCCAATGATTTTACCTAACAAGGTTCGTACGTTAGTTGCTCTAGATTTTTTAAAATGTATCTACCACAAGCATTTAAATCTGCGTCCTCTTGGCTGCAAAATGTACATCAAATTCACTTGTCCCTTAAGGGATTTTATTAATACTTTCATGAAATTAGTGGGACTATGGATGAATCTCGACAAAGCCAAAGTAATAGCAAATTTCGATATGACACCTAAAATAAAAGTAAAAGACACAGACATGGATGACATTAAAGAATACATATATCTGGGATCATTAATATCAATAAGCAAGGAAGTTCAAGCAAAGGAAATTACGAGAGGAGTAAAATTAGGCTGCAGCATGTGTTTAAATCCGACGTACCCCACTGTGTCAAGACTAAGATATATGAAGAATGTGTGCTATCAGTTATCACTTATGCCTCCAAAACATGGTCTCTAACAAAACTAATAGTAAATCAAAGAGCCATGGGAAGATCGATGCTGGGAATAACGCTGCAGGATAGAAAAACAAATCATTGGATTAGAAGTTCCACAAAAGTTACTGACTGCTTCTAGAATTGCGAAATTGAAGTGCAGATGGTCTAGCCACATTTCAAGATGCCGGTATGAGAGATGTACTAAAAAGATGATGACTGGACCACGCACGGGAAAAACAAGTGTCGGCAGACCTAAGACACGATGGTCTGATGATAGCAGGAAAAGGCTTGTAAAGGAAGACACAAGATAGACAGAGATGTAAGCAACTGGGAGAGCCCCACGTCCAACAGTGGACCGATATATAGGTTGGAAAAGAAGATGATGACTTATGAATTTTGTTTGAGAAGGGAAGTTCTACAAAATGTTTAAAATATACTTGTTAATAAATCAATACTAAACTGTAACTGACTGAGCCTGACATTTGCTATTACTGCACAGAGCTAAGATTTTCTCTAATATTACTTAAGACACTCTGCTTGGAAATCATTAAAAGCCCTATAGAAAGCTCAGTAGTGTATTTTTATTAAATGCCTAAGGATGCATAAAAACTGTGGCTCAAAGCTTGGAAAAGGTTTAAATTTCAGAGGAAGCTCAGAAAAAGAACAATTGATTAGATCCCCAAAAGTCTTGATTTCGATGGTTTTTTTTTCCGAACCAAACTTTGTTGGCATTTTTCTGAATTAAGCTAAACTTTATTCACACAAGCTTGGAAAAATGTAAAAACTTTCTTGGTCTAGGTGGGATACTAGACTGTGTAGGATATTTGTACAAACGAATTCTATTTTTGACAGAATTATTTACATTTATCATTGATTATGAATATAAGGAATTGTATCATCTTATATGTATTACAGAAAATAAAAGGATGTAACAAAACTTAGTGATAGTAACTTCTTAAAAAAATTTGATTAAGTCTGTAAAAGCTAAATGCTTTTTTAACTGTTATCTTGATCAAGCTACTGATGGATTTAAGGAAGGGTTGATCAGGAAGTTAACAGCCTGGAGGAATCAAGAATCAAGCAAGAATGAAGCATTTTCCATCCTTTAGAAGATGATAGATTAAGGAGTTGGCTGTAACCCAGAAAAGTCAAAATGCCTGTCTACGCAAGTTCAGAGGCAGGTGCCGAAATATAAAGAAAATATTGATCAGAGAGTGATGGAGTTAGCACATTAAAATTATAACAGTTGAAACACATTGAATGACTCATCATACTGTACAGTGTGCGCACAACTTCTTTCTTCTGAACGATTCGTTCATCGTTCATTTTAAGCTCACTCGTTTGGGTAACTATGCAGCACTCAGTAAGTTAGTTACGAATCCATATCGCCATGGAGAGTACCTAAAAATAACAGCCATAAAAATTAAGATCCAAGTGGTGCGGTAGTTATTATTAGGGTATCGGTTTTCAGGCCCATGTGCTGTTTGGATCATAAACAAGCCCCTGTTAAGAAATCTTGTTATTTAAATTATTACAATTTTAAAAAGAAGAACCTGCGAATTACTATGAATTATTGGAAGGCATTTTTTAAATTTTAACTTTCATTTAAGTTTAAGCTTTTAAATAATTTAATTATTTGTTGTTTTACCGTGTCTTTTAAAAGTGTATTTTCTATTAGTACTATACGACTCTGACGACTCTCTTTGACATTGAATGAATTGTATTGGATGATTCACTAAAGTGTGCTGAAGGATGTGTGCACACACAACAAAAATGAGTGACTTACTCATCACTAGAGACTGGATCTAGTAAAAATTTAGTAAAATCATTTCAGTAGAGCAGCACACTTAGTAGCACTTTCAAAACAGTTGTTTACTATTGCCGCTTATAGTAATGCTTCTTAAAACAGGTTGACAAAGTTCAGCAATCATTATGGTGCAATAAATTTACAAATGGGCTTGGCCAAGCTTTCGTTGAGTTACTAAACCAATCATGTGTTATTAAAGAAAATTAACGGTACAGGTGGGGGCATTCAAATTTAGAAATATTTAGTGCGCCTCTGATTTTAGCTAAATTTGCCTATTGCCTATTTGGATGACTCATCACCTAAAATCCGGTCTCTACTCATCATATGTATTGAAACGCTTGGCAACTGCAAGCCTAAATTTTGCCTGATAACTAAACAAATAAATCAAAATGGTCGTAGTTAATTGAAATAATAGAAAGTTCAATAAAACTCGCACTTTTTTTTGGTTTGTGTAATAACTGCTACAACTTTCTTATTGTACCTTGCAAATTAAGTAACGCTTAAGTTTAATTTTAATTTTATTTTAGGTGCGGATAGTTTAGGTTTAGAAATACAAAATCTAGTCAATATTGAAAAGACTTCTAACTTTGAGATTGCAATGAGATTATCTACAAATATTAATAGTACAAATGAGTATTTCACTGACTTGAATGGATATCAGGTTAGTACTGTCATTTTCTCATTGCTGCTCTGCAATTGATGTATTTCTTTTGTTGGACATATTTTTAAACCTTAATCAATTTTCAGATCCTTCGTAGAAAACGATTTTCTAAATTACCTTTACAAGCAAATTATTATCCAATGCCTACCATGGCATACATAGAGGATAAGAATACTAGACTAACAGTACTAACAGGTAGCCCTTTGGGTTGTGGTTCTCTCCGGAGTGGACAAATCGAGGTCATGTTAGATAGGAGACTTAATCAAGATGATCATTTGGGCCTAGGACAAGGTGTCATGGATAATCATGCTACAAAACATATTTTTAGAGTAATTTTAGAAAGAAAAACGCACAAGTGTGAGGTAAGTACCTAATTAAAAAAGAGCTAAATTTATTTGGCCTTGAAATTAGTTTGCATGTAAAGTTTTATATAACGATTTATTCGTGAGCATATACAGAGACATCAGCTTGTGAAATCAAGAAGGTCATATGACACATCACATCAGTTAGATGGTATCTGATGTGATCACTTGATTCCATCTAAATGTATTTTCTAAAAGTGCTAATTATGTAATGTTCTATTTAGGCTACATCTGACAACCATCCAGCGGGATTTCCCTCATTATCAGCGCATGTAGCATCACAGTCTCTTTTAAATCCTTTAATTCGTATGTTGAAAAATGACGATGATGATTTGGGTTTATTACCTGCTTATTCACCTGTTACAACTGATTTCGGTGTTGATTTTACACTTCCAAGCTTAAGAACCTCAGTTAAAATAAATGGCAAAGAATACGTTGGAATTACTTTGCACAGACAACATTTAGATGTATGTTTTGCTGACAGAGTTTTGTTACAACAATTTCCGATAAGTCATGGAACAGTAAGTATGGAATATTGTTTTTCTTTCTACTGAATTATGACACCAATTACTTTGTAACCTAAATTTAATTAACACGTTCACTGCGTATGGCACGGATCCGTGCCGCGATGGTTCTACGCGCAGTGCGCGTGGCACAGATCTGTGACACCTGCAAATTTGAATTCTATACACCAGCACGAAATAAGCGTTGTGTGAATTGCTATGTGCATGGTTTTTCCTTTTAAATAGCTTGGTTAAAATGCAACCTATGTATATGGAAGAACTTTCTCTGTTTTTCCATAATTGACAGCCCTAAATCTAAAAAATTGGTTTTCGCTAGGACGCTCGCTGTTGCAATGGTTTGTATCTAACAGCTGTATAAAATTTTTAAGAATATTTTTAGGCTAGAAAAGGCTTAGAAAAGCTAAATTTTCTTGTTTATGGTCAAAGTTAACCATTTTCTAAAATAAAGAAGAATAAAATAGCCAATAAACTAAAACCCACCTTTTTTATGTAGTTTTCTTTTTCCTTCTATGATATTTCAGGGAGATGTATTTACGGTTAGCGATGAAACTTGATTATTGCCGAGAAAATTGATCTTTTCTAAGTGTTCTAGCATAAAAATATTTCGAAAATTTTGAAACAGCTGTTAGATACAAATCATTGCAGCAGTGAGGGTCCTAGCGAAACCCCGTTTTTTGGATTTAGGTCTGTTAATTATGGAAAAAACGAGAAAAGTTTTTCACTGTTATCCAAATACATAGGTTTTACTTTAATCAAGCTACTTAAAAGGAAAACATTGGGTATTTGTAAATTAAGAAAAAAATAATTACGAAAAATTGCGATTTTCAATTTTTTAAATAAATGCTTGAAACTTTGTATATGGGCCTAAAATGAAATTCTGGGCAACTTTTTCAAATAATTTTCTTCGCTATTTTGTCATCTAAACCCACTTTTACCAACTTCACGGCGATTGTTTTAAATTTGCCTCCATACCAGTGGTCACGTGACGTACCTCAAATTAGATTTTTAGATGCAGAACTCATCCCCCATAAAAGTTTTTTCGATACTTTATTAATAAAAATTTTTCCCATATGTTGGGAACTTTTTGCCGGCCACTGTATAATATGGCGCCTTTTTTCATCCTCATACCTGCCTCATATTGGTATCAATATGCGCCACTGCTCTTCGGCGAATGATATATGTATAAATTTCTTCGCCTGCCTTAAGCCTGTAAACTTATACCAATAATGGGTCTTTTGCGATTTTTCCTAGTTATTGATCTCGGCCATTATGTGGGTTTTTGCTATGCCACAAAATGGTTCAGGACCAACGAAGTGAGAGTCCATCAGGTGCCTCGTTTCCCGCAATGCCGAACATTATAACAGCTGCATTTAACATGCAGGGTTCAAAATAACACCTGTTTTCAAAAGTATGACCTATTAGAAGTGAAATTCTATCATAAATAAATTGTAACGGGAAAAACTACAAGCTTTTATAAAATTATTATTAAATTTGTTATAGCGTTCTGTGTTAACTTTATTTCTAAAATATGAAATTTTTATTTTTTAGGTAAATATAAGTGCTCTATTGCCAACACTCGAGGTGGATGCCCGACTGAACAAAACGACATTGTCATTTTTGAAGATAAAGGAAGGAGTCGATGTACACAGTGATATCTCATTATGCCCGATGGATATGCAATCCTTTGTCCTGCATAGGTGAAGTATCCACAAAGGTTTTATATTCATTTAGGGGCCTTTTAAAACTTACTAAGAATCTCAAATGACTCTCTAAATTGGAACCAGTTTAAAAGAATTTCGGTTAATATTTTTTTATTGTTGTTTAGAAACTAATTCGTATTAGTTAGTTAAAAGAAATGGTGTTTGCTACTTTCAGAATCTCGAAAATGTTTCGTTTTTATATAAAATATGACTGAGTAACACTCGAGTATTTTCAGGTCTTTCAAAATTTACATGTTTGATATTATCGTATGCATTTTAGATGAAGCATGCAGTCGTGTATGATTAATTCGTGTAATATAGGAAAAGTTATAATTATTTGTATATGTTTGAAAAGAGGCTGTATCAAAGTCAGTATGTAATAGCATACGATTATTTTACATAGGTTGCAATATTCTAAACTGTTGTGTAATATTAAACAAATGTAGGTTGTAGTTTAAGCTTAAGATAGGTTATTACAGGCTGACTCTGTAATCAACCACAGTTCCTTTAGTTTTTATCACTGATATTATTTTCCGCACTAGCAAAAGTTAATATATATTTACCCCAACTCTTCACGTAGTAACCGTGGGCACTGTATGGTAGGCATCAAATTATTTTGAACAAACAAAATCGTTTAATTACCTTGATTTATCTGTGATTAATTTGTTAACATTATAAGACAATTATTAACATTAATTTTATTGATATTAATGTGATGACAAGCGTGTTTTAATATTTGTATGGTGCCTAACGTCTACCATTTTATATGGGTTAAATAAGTCACAATGTTAACACCAATGACAATAAAGTACAAATTATCTTAATTACCGACATTTTCAGGCCATAAAGACTGGAAATTAATTTACACACGACAAGTGTAAACATTTTTTAAAACGTACTTGAAAATAGAAAGAAAATTTGTTGTGACTTGTTATACCCCCACTGTGTATGTTTACGATCAGTTAATAATAATAATAGTAATAATAGATGTCTTCTTATTCAATTTTGTCCAAGCAATGACTATAACTGCAATATGATGTGTTTTAAAAGGCTACGATCTTCTTCTGTAAATAATATCTAAAGCAATTCCTTAAATTAAGTGACAAAAAACTTTTCATGTCATGCTACTTCAAAAATCAGTATAATTAAAACCTATAAATGGTCTTTTAACAGTGACCAGTACTGAATTTTTTGCCGTGATCATGGTTCCTAAATCGGATCTAAAAGTCCATTTGTAGAAATGAAAGAATAACCGATACTGCATTTTAAAAATAATTAACCAATAGAAACAAGTTTAACTTATCGGACGTTGGATATAGTATGTAATGAGAACTATAGTCCATTTTCAAAACTGAAGGCACCTTATCTACTTTCCTTACCTGAACAAAAAGGGAGATTCCAGTAACGTACATATCACAATTCAAAAGGGGCTTCATCTTCAGAAATTGACTCTGAATTCAGCACTGTTTAAAATCCCTAAAAATGAATACTCAATCGCTGCCTATGCAAACTTTCTTTAATGAAACCCTATCGCGCTGGCCGGTGGTGGTCAGCACTGTGCGTGCCTGTAAGATGACGGACAGCCCAATATGAATTTCGTAATTCTTATAATTTCAATGTTTAATATTTTGTTGGTCCTGTCCGTGACTATGCTGGTCTGTGGATGCCGGTTATATGTGAATCATGCTTTATTCTTAATTAATTTTCTTGTTACGTGAAAGTTGAAAATTATGTAAATTAGCATCAATCGATGTAGTATTTTTATCTTTACAAAAAACTTACTTGCCTTTGGTCTAAAATAAGTAGGGAAGCAAATATTTACATATTAAAAATTTACCATTGGAATTCCTATGGTGCATGAAGCAATTCACCACCCTGTATATTTAAAAGATGTTAATTAACTACACTTGAGGCAGATTTTAGCGACGAACCTGGTTCCTGGATTTTTTGAACCCGGTTCGTTAATGACGTCATCAAATTTACTGTTCGCCAAAACGTAATTCGGTTCAAACGGCGGTTTGACATTAAAATTCTAACCTATAACATAATTGAACGTTTTAGTATCTACAATGGATTTAGGTATTTAGGACAACTTGGCGTGTTAGCTGCTTATGAAATGCTGTTTTCGAATGATTCTTAGATTTACCGTTATTAGTTAAATCGCGTTCAGGTAATTAGCATTAATTCAAATTCTCGGCGGTTTCAGTATCTACCAGTAATTTGTAAGACACTCCGTTATACGTGACATCAACGTTCTCCATCTTTTTTATGAAATAATGCTAGATTTTTAATTGCTAGTAAAAATTACACACAGTAATTTCAAATTCGTAAAAACCGCCAGCCACTGTTAACATACAAAAGTAGTCATGTGATGGCATTCGCGCTCCGATAATTGACGAACCCAAACGACTTGTCAGGAACACACGTTGCGAGGTTGGTTCGTCGGTTGCTGGAACCCGGTTCAATTTTATGAACCGTGACGTCATTGGTTCGTCGATAAAACGAAGCGGTTCGAAAATTTGGAACCAGGTTCGTCGCTAAAATCTGCCTTTGATTGCATATCAACTATCAAAATGGCGTAAAAAAAGTGAGGTTAAATTACGTTTTTGAAAATTGTTTTCCGGGTGTCTTAAAAGAATTACATCTAGTTACCTTTGAAATTTGTTTGCATGCAAACTGTTATGTGTCACTACATTGGGCGCATTCAGGGACGCTCAGCGGCTGATGCGCTGAGTTAGCAAAGTCCCTGAACAGACACGCTGTGAAAAAGCTGGCAGTAAGCCGCTGAGAAATTCGCTCAGCGTATAATTTGTTAGCTGACTTTGTCAGCTGTGTCAAAATAAGGAGCGGGAAACACACAAACTTAATAATGTGAATAAAAACATATTAATTAGGGTGAGCTAGTACACATAGTCCATAATTTGAAGATCATTAGCCATAATTTCTTTAATTTTTGATTAATTACATAATAGTGAAAGTAACACCTAACCTTACAAAACAAATAACAAACTGTCAAAGCAGCTTACTATCAGACGTTTCATTCAGGGAAATACCGTTTGCTGTCATTTAGCATAAGCTGACTAAATTACCGCTTAGCTAAGCAGCTGAGCGTCCCTGAATGCGCCCATTGTTAATGGTATTGCATTATCCAGAGCTGTCATTACTTGTAAAATGTGTAAAATTAAAAAGTAAACTAATTCACTTTAAATAGTTTTAATTAAATTTGTTAATACAACACAAAGTGTACACTGTGCAAGAAAGCATTTTTACTGTTGAAGCATATTTTCGATCAGGGCAGTTAATACTTCCGTCTACTAGCATAACAGCATTGCACGAGAGCGGCACATTCTATTTTACATGGGAAATTCAAAGCATACTAGATGTATTTCATTTTGTAGCTAACCCATTTTATGTCCAACAATCTATTAATGATTACACTAAAACTGTTAAAAATATGCCTTCCTTTAATGCCGGATTTGATCTAAACTTTAAATAAAAGTCTCCTTTATTAAAGAGATCGGCCCTAAGTGGGGTTGCCACCTTTTTGAAATTGAAATACGGGACTTTGTATAAAAATAAGGTAATTATCCTCCGACACGGCTCACGTAATCTTGCATTTGTATACTATACTTGACATAGCATTTTGGCTGAAACGTCAATTTTGTAATTGCTATGCCAAGTACGATTTAGTATTTTCTATTCTCGTTGAAAAACAAAGTTTATTCATTCTCCACCGCTGTATTTGGATTCAATGCAAAACAGTATACACCATACTGAAACGTGTTATTCTTAAAAAAGTGTGATTTTGGCGTGTCAGAGGATATCTAATAACTACCAAAAATAAGCAAATAACTTAGTGTATAAAGACTTCATTAAAAAATATTTATAGATATAACTTCAATACAAAAACAAATAATACTGACCTAACACAAAAAATTACGCTATTTAGATGTGTCGCATATGATGCCCCGTGGTGGGAAGGTTAAAGTTTTACACCTGTTTGTTGGAAGTACAAATAAAATTAAGTTTTTTCCATTTATATTTCTGATTCAAACAATAAATCGCTCGCTAAACGCAAAATTTAGATAAAGGACAGGTAATGGGCGGTATATTTCTGAATACATATTTTTGAAAATCATGACAAAACCCGCCACAGCTCTTAACGGAATGCGCAATTTCCTCTTAAAAATCAAGGGGGCCCGCCGAAATCGGGACAGGTAGCAACCCTAGCCCTAAGTTTTGTGATCAAATTGATCGAATCATAAAAATTTCAATTGTTGAATTATCGTCGCCTGCGTTGATTGAAAACGGAATACATAGATGGCTTTGTCCAAGTAGAAAATGTTTAGTTCAAAAAGGCAAGTGAGCGAGCCAGCTATACAGGACCATTCTGCCAATTTCAGTAAGCCGTAAGCAAAAGTACAGCTGATACACCGAAAGATTTCCTTGGATTGCACAACCAGAACTGAGAATACGACAAGCGTTTACAATGCCATTCATTAACCTTCAAAAACAAGTTTGAGATTATAATGCTTTAACCACTATGCCACTCCGGCGATAACTATTATTCAATAATTAAACAAATACAAAGTTGATTTTCACAAATTTTATTACTATACCATGACAATTGTTTCGCCAAACGTTGGCATCTTCATGCCAACAATTAAAAACAACAAGCAAAGTATGACAGTTGTCAAAAACTAGTAAAATAATTCTTTTGTTTCCAAACAATTTCCATGGCTTACTGTTAATTTTATGGAAAAAATTTAATAAATTCAGGAAACTTCTTGGTCCAATATACCGGCAAGGCCCGCTGAATTAAATATTGCATATTAAGGCCTGCCCACTTCATTTAGCCAAGACGCAATTTAGAAAGGACGATGGCGCCATTTGGGGCGAACTATACATTTTAAAGGGACAAATGTATAGTCACCTCAAATGGCGTCATCGTCCTTTCTAAATTGCGTCTTGGCTAAATGAAGTTGGCAGGCCTTAATATGCAATATTTAATTCAGCGGGCCTTGATACTGGGTGGGGAGTTGCATTTGAAACTACGGTAGTGTACACTGTTCCTGCTCGTTTGAACATACAAAAATTGTAATGTTATCAGTGGATAGACAAAGATAGTGCCCATAAGATGCAGCTAAAATTAACTTATAAACATTATTTTTAAATTAAAAAAAATGAGTACAGCCATGACTTCTCAGATATTTCACTTGTGTTTTACACCACACCCTACACATGATAATTTTACAATGCTTCCATTTTTCTTTGCAACTACAAACATGTAGGTAGTTGTTATTGTTCTTCCAATTATGCAGTAGGTATATTGTTATCAATTTGGATTATTTTTCAAATGATTAGTGATCTGTAAAACGGTTTTTTATGTAATTGAACCAAATTCTGTATATTGTATAATAATTTTCCGTCCTTGTTTTAGCCTAATGCTTTAACATTCCAATATAACACATTATTTATAACCATTCCTATTCATTACTGGGGGTAGGTATTAAAAACAAGTCAATTTTTTAAATATTTTATTGTATTTGAATTACTTTAAATATTATGTTGCAGTTACATAGCCAATGCTTGAATTTTACGTAATGTTTATTTGTTTAACTGTTACAAAGCACTTAATTTTAAGACTATTGTTATTTATGTTATGTTACTTCACTGTTTGTATCTCTATGATGTAATACTTTTTTTGCACTATCAATATCTAAGTGTACATTGTGAATATTGTGGCTACTTCTTAATAAAAAATGATACACTTTTTTGTTTTTCAATAGTAAATAACTTATAAATTTTTTGTGTTATTCGTAACTGATATTTTCGGGGTTTTTAACTACAGAAGTAACTGGTTTTATAAAGATGCATGCCCTGCAGTTTGAAGGACTAGGGCCTTTGATTCAACTTGATGACTGACGCCGACACAATAAGGAATTATGCAATGTAGTCAGCATCCCCCTTAGATAGTTACATTACTGTTCAACCCTTGCAAGGAAATCGGTAACTAATTTTTAAAGTGTACAGGGTGTATCGTAAATGGCGCATAATATTCGCACCACGCGATTCTGCGTTAAAAACTGAACAACTGAAACTTATATTGAAGAGAAGCGAAGAAGAAATTTCTTAATATCACCAGAATTGCTAATAATATTTTTGTTATTTCTTTAATTCATTGCAAAGCGTAATTCCTGTGGCAATACAGTGTGATCAAGTAATACTGTTTGGGTTGGCAATAACGATTTTTAGTTAAAACTGATACCAACCTTTACTTTGCAGTAATTCTTGTCCGATGTGTTCCGAGACGAGACGATCCGATAACAGCCAATCGTATTAACATTGTTCCGCTATTTTTCTGTCGGATACAGTTCCAAAGAATTCCATCTGTTCAAGTGACAGTTGTTTTGACATTTCAGGTGCGGTTTCGGGTCAATTCCAAGTGCGAAATTTAACTTACACATGTTACGAGAGATACATTTCTTGTGACAAATGAATGAATGTCAGTTCTGAAATTCATAATGTTTGTCCTACTGAGGGTGATAACTTAGCAAATATTTATTTAGAGCGATTCATTATAAAAAGATTAATAAATAGAATATTTATTCTTTGAAATAACAGAAGAAGATATGTATAGGACAAAAGAATTTTTTATTTAGAGAACCCTTCAAGGCTTAAAAACGTTTTGATGATCAATAAAATCTTTAAACAGACTGTTACGAAAAACTTATCAAATGATAATAAAAAGCCATAAACATAGTAACAATTTATTTATCGGGAACTCATTGAACGGCGCTAGGCCAGGATTCAAAATAATCATCAAAAAAATTACATATTGACTAGAGTAATTGTTAAAGACTTGATATGGTAAGATACACACAAATTTAAATATACATATAAATGATATAAATTTAATACGAAAGATCAAAATAAATACATCTAGAAATATCTAGATGGAAAGACAAGCGAAAATTTTAAATATCAAAAAAATTATAGCAATTCATCCATAAATTAGGGAAATGACAATTTATAGGAAAAAATTAAAAGAATAAAAGTTAATAAGCAAAATCTAATTCATGAATGAATCATACTATACATAATTTTACATACGAAAGTTTAATTACTTACTAAATAGAAAAATAACATTGGGCAAACACATGTTAATAATACTAAAAATTATCAATAGCAAAAATTACAAAATTACAAGAAATAATAAATTAAACACTTATCTCCTTAAAATTCGTTGACAAAAGCAGGTGTTAATCTAACGTAGAAAGCGAAGAATTTGTTGAAATTTGAAATCCTATCGGGATCGACAGCACCACAAGGTGAATGGCGTCCTCCCACGTGTTTCGTAGGTGTGCAATTAAAGCAAATTAAGAACTCCAACCAGGAACCATTAACATATGAAATATATCCACACAGGAAAACGGACATAATATAACCCAAGCAAGGCGCACAAAGTCAAAGAGAGTGCACAAAATTTAAATATCAGAATAAACTAGAAATACATCGAAGCGAAGTTCCATCCAATCAACGGAAGATTTAAAATCAATCAATCGAACATTTAAAGTAAATGAATCGAAGGTTACAATAATTTTTGACGGAGCCCGTAGGTGCTTTCCTATGAAAGTTTAATCGCAAAAGAGACCTCGTGTAAAACTCAAGCTGAACACCTCGACAGAAAATCAACACTGCGCATGCGCGAATGCAGATGCAAAGTGGCATAACTTTAGGCGGAAAATTCACATAAAATATGAATTTCACTCGAAAGATTTCAAACACGAAATATACACGGTGCGTAACAAGAAATGGAATCACAACGACGTAGAAATACTATCAAGACATGGAGAATTAATGAAACACAAAAGAAAATATGAAAGATAGAGTCGGTAGAACCGAAAGAATTTACTTTTGAACGAAAATTAAGACAAGCAAATGAACTAAATAACCAGGCATCGCTTAAAGATGGAAATTTATGCGCCGGCACAATGGAAATAAAGCATTACAAATGCAGTCAAAACCCCAATCAAAAGAAAATCTTTACAAAATACGAAAAGGGAAAATAACTATATGAATTAATCAAGTAAAATGGGAAATTTTGAAGAAAAGAATTGAAAATAAAGATAAACAAGCACAACAAAAAAATTCTTAACGCTAACAACATTGGCAAATCAAACAAAAAAAATGATACGATTTATCGCTAAGCAAAAAAATCGTAACAAGACTATGTATTTATTTTGAAGGTATTGGCACTTTTTGTTGGACTCTAGATCTACGAGGCCATGCAACTGGTCCGCAATAGCCTATTTACCTTTCTTGGTACTGTTTGCTAAGATAGTACTTCCGAAGCCCTAATGAGAAATGTGCCGAGGTACCATCGTGTATGAATACTAATTCACATCTGGTGTTCCCAACGGTACTGTTAAGATTTTAAAACCCCTATATTTGCTTATTTTTGTGATGTAATGGTGAATGCTGCTGAATGGGTACGAAGCCTTAACATGCTTGCCTATTTAAAAAAGATGCGCTTACACCTTCAGGCTCTTACCTTCAGTATTCTCGACTAAATAGCTACACTTTATCATTTTAACTTGGCAGTGAATCTGTAGCCAAACACGTGGTTATTCAATAAGTTCTTGTTCATATTTTGTTATACATTTAATAATAATAATATATCTTTATTTAGCTAAGCTAACATCATACATATATCGGTAACATCTATCACAACAGCTCAAACCCCCTTCTTTCCTAACCCCTCTTACTAACAATCCATTCCCTTACTTTAGCCTTAAACATATTTACATTAGTTGACTGCTTAATGCCATCATCCACTTCATTATACATCACCATCCCCTTAACAAATAAGGAATTATATCCCCCACTAGTAACCACATTATGTACATATAACTTATTTCTACTTCTTGTATAATAGTTATGCACTTCTCTACAAAACACGACATATTTATCAAAATAAACTGGCATTACTCCCTTGAGTATCTTATAAATAAAAACCAACACTTGATAATGTAACAATTCTCTGACATTCATCCATCCTAACCTTTAGTGCTTTAATTACCAGTAAATCAACAGTGAATTTATTAAACTTCACCAGCGCAATTACATTTACAATTTTCATACAGTCCACTCTATCGAAGATAGCTATTAAAACAGGTACCTAACAAAATTGCCAACATCTTCAAAAGGAGTTGTTTGTGTGGACCCAATCAATGTATTAAGACTTTTCCATTTCTTTTGGGTCATACTACCTGCACTGGAATTTTGTTACCCTTATTTTTTAACATCCTGTATTATTAATATAGCCGCGGTCGTGACTCAGTTGGTGCAGTGTGCATCTGACCACTGATATGGCCTGGGTTCGATTTCCAGGATCACACATACACCGAAAACACCCGCCACTTCCCTTGGAAGGCAATGGCAAACCACCGAGGTATCTCTGCCTAGTAGGTCTTCTCTGGAGTAGAAGTGCAAGCACTTCCGTGGTTCAGAGCTCACGTAAAACTGTAGGTCCCCTATGTCTGTAGGCAACTTGACACGGACATATGGAGAAAGACCGGCAATGCCCTGTAAAAGGCATGCCTCTTCAACAGGGATTATTGATATAATTTCACAACAATTCTTTCGACAAAATAATTAGAGATTTATTTTAGGCAGTCAATGCCTGTTCGATAATTTCATTTTATTAAAAGTTCTCATTTAGGTATGCTAATGGTAAAAAGATTTGAATCGTTTACCTTTTGGTCATAAAAATGTCATTTTACCTACCTACATTCTTGTCATTCGTCCCATAACCTGTTAATTGACATTAGGTCAAATTAATTAACACCTGTGATTAGCAAGTTACGCCAACTTTATCAACTGAAACTGTATTTCTTGACAATGCTATACACAAGATGCCAGGGGCCCAATTCTTGAAACCACTCGCTACCGAAACGTATGCGCTAGGAAGCGAGTACTTGATAGCGCATTAGCTAGTAAATAGAGCATCAGGCTAGTGTAACATTAGTCCTTAGTTCAAATCTCCCAATAGGAAAGATTTTCCTGCAGTCTGAGAGTCTGGAGTCCTGGTGGCCAGTTGCCCTTGGGCACTAAATTAACGGTGTTTTTCTCTTTGAATTTACAATAATCATATTTTATTTTACATAAAACAAAAAATAAAGGGAAGCATTTTTCTATTTTCAATAATTATATTCAATGACTTCTTAAGACTCTTCCCTTATACGTACTTTCTCAAGAACAAGACACTTAACATTAATACTTTCTTTGGCTCTCCCATTATAGAGAATACAAGTCGAAAAGATAAAGTAACAAGGTCCACTTACACTATACACATGGGGCAGTATGTAGGTATTAAACGGTGCACCAACCATGTAATGCGCAGAGAAGAGCCGGGTTATTCATTGCACTCGGAAAAGTTACATATTGTAACGCGCCAGCCTCGACATCGAAAGGTAAAAGAGGTTACAGATACAGACAGGTATATACAGTATAACTCGCTTATAACGTACTCGTCGGGACAGGGACAATCAGTACGTTATAAAAGAAGTACGTTTTAAAAAAATGTACTAAATTAAAAGAAAATTTTATTTTTTGAACAATTCACACAAACAAGTATTCAGAAACATAATACATAGGTATTCAGTTATTTTAAAAAATCTGTTATGAGAGTCTGTTTATTTCGAGTTTTTAGTAAATAGCTTTGTAAATAATTTTCAATCATTAAGGATGCGTTCAAAATTTCGTCGTCGGTTGTTTCATCGCTCTCTAGGAACCTTGTCACTGTTTTTATACCCTTTACAGCATCTTCATAGATGGGTGTTACATATTTAGAGCCTTCCTCATCCGTACGTTCTTCTTCTTCTTCGCTTTCAGCCTGGTCGCCCATAACTTGAGTTAGAATATCCATATCCGTGGGTATTTCTGCAGTAATAACATCATCAACTACCACAAAATTGTCTATATCCGAAGTATCAATATTGGCGTCGAAATGTTTAGAAAACCATGTTCCTAATGATTCTTCTGCATCTTTCGCGTCTTTGTCATTATTTTGAAGCCACTGAACCAATGGCAAATCGTCGCTTTCGTCAAAACCGTTTTCATCTTGGTAAAGGTCATGCCATGCGTGATGAAAACAATTTTTAATTGTTTCTGGAGTCACTTGCTGCCAAGCCTTTAACAAAAGTTCTATTCCATCCAGCAAATTTATTTCGCCAGAGCGGTTATTTTCCAAACTACTCATCAAATTCAATAAAAACAGGCGCCGATAATGTGATTTTAGACTATGAATTATTCCTTGATCTATAGGCTGTATAACCGAAGTCACATTCGGTGGTAGAAATTCAAGTTGAATATTGTTTAAATTTACAACTTTAGGATGAGCAGCACAGTTATCCACCAATAAAAGTATTTTTCGTCCTTGTGCTGTTAGTGTTTTATCCCAAGATTTTAACTCGTTTTGAAAAATTTCAGACGTCATCCACACGCGCGAATTAGCAGTGTAATTTACGGGAAGCTTTTTAACATTTTTAAAACACCTTGGGTTTTTATATTTGCCAATAACAAGAAGCTTACGTTTCTCATTTCCACTCATATTAGCACATACCAGCACTGTTACTTGCACTTTCGACTGCTTTCCGCCAACACACTTTTCACCCTTAAACTTTAATGTTCGATCGGGAGTAAGTTTATAAAAAAGTTCGGTTTCATCCGCGTTAAACACGTTATCTTTGCTATAGTTTTGAATTAATTCGCGTAAAGTATGTTTTACCCAAAAAGAAGCTACTTCTATGTTCACACTTGCAGCTTCTCCGTGCATTTTACCGGCATTTATGTTATGGCGACGTTTAAATCGATGCAGCCACCCTGATGTACATTTGAGAGAATCATCATTGGACAGTTTGGCAAATTCTTCCGCTTTTGCTAAAAGAATAGGTCCACTGATTGGGTTGTTCACACGTCTTTGGTGCTTGAACCATTCCAATAAAGCTTTATCTACATTTTCTTGAATTGGTTTACGAATTCGTTTAACAGCTTGCGACTTACTAGCTGCTTCTTTAATCTTTTCGGTGTTTTTAATTATAGTAGAAACGGTGGTTTTCTTCAATGATTTCGCTTTGCAAATATCAGTTTGCTTTACTCTGTGTTCAAATTCTGTTATAATCTCAAGTTTCTCTTGGAGCGATAGGATCCCCTTACGCTTTAGTTTCGAATTCGTAGCTTCTTGCATTTTGATGTAGATTCAGAGACGACAGTAAATAAGTGTACGTGACAAAAAGGCTAACAATCGACTGAGTACATACATAGATAGGATTTCGTCTTGTAAAGTATTTCTTAAACGCCGGGGAATACCCGCATTGTGTACCCTACGATTAAAACTATTATGCGACTTTTGCTGATTTCACATTTTAATAGTAAAGTACGTTATAAAAGAAATTATGCAGCCTACGGGACGTATTTTTGGTACGTTGTATAAGAAGTACGTTTTAAAAGAACAAATACACGACGTATCCGGCGGGGACCGACCTCTCAAGTACGTAATAACCGAATGTACGTTAAAAGCAAGTCCGTTATAAGTGTGTTATACTGTACAAAGTGTTAAATAATACTAAATCACAAATATGTACTTGTATTCCTTGCAGTGATACTGCATCAGCTTTTAGTCTGCGAAGTAGTAACAACACTTTGTTAAAACTGTCAGAACTAAAATGGTGTGAAAATCTGAAGATTATGACGTAGTTTCTTAAGCCATAGACGTTTCCATTATTTCCAATTTACGTTGATCTCTTGGAAAACTACAAATAAATAAAATTTTTGTAAAATCAATAACGTCATTGACTTTGGTTTCGGCTAAAGAAAAAGAACACCAAATGAAGGCGAAAACTAAAAAATGTTAAATATTAAAACCTAGTCCTATTGAAGTAAAATATAAAAGGCAGTACTGTAAAATAATACTTTATTTTAACAAAACCTACAAAACTAACATCAAAATAAAAAGAAAAACATTAAATTCCGGATGTTTTTCCGAAATCATTCAAAAGTTTTTCTTTTACAAGATTTATTACATCATTGTGTAATAACGCATTTATACATGTTGTAAGTTCTTTATTTTCTTGCATGTCACTTTCCTTTTCAGCAGCAGTTCGAAATTTATTTCTCTGTGTTTGGAGTAACAAAGTTAAATCGTCATTTGATAACTGTTCAATTACTTCGATGTTTTTGAGCTTCTGTAAACCTTCCTGCTTTGTAAAGTCGATGTGTGTTGACTGGTGTTTTTGATTTTCATTTTTATACTGTTTTATGCACATCATAGTGAGCTTAACTGACTCTGAGAGGCTCTGATTTAATATATTTGGCTGAAATATTTTTGCGTTAATACTCTGTATAATTACTGCATAAACATTAATACCTCGGAAGTGTTGGTGGGATTTACAAAATATTGCTGCTGATCTGGTGTTAATTGTTTACCTAGTTGCGAAATTAACATTTGTACCACTGATTCTCCTATTCTTTCCTCGTGATCAATGGGCTGATATTTTATTAGATTAGTTTTAAAGTTTCTTAATATATGTAAGCATTAGGTTCATTCAATGCAAGCAGCAGCTGCCAAGGTCATGCTGCAGCTCATAAATCGTGAAATATTCTACATAGCAAGCTGTTAAAAAAGCTGATGCTTGCATTGTGACCATCCAATAATGCATAACAACAAAATACATACCAATTCAACCCATGTGTTTATACTTATAGCTAATTCAATGTTTTCAACGTAATGCCACCACCGATGTGGTAAAATTAATACATCGCCCGGATTTAAAACGATACTTCTACAGTGTTTAACACCTAAAAATCGTTTTTTGTTATTACTTATTTCGAATTATTTCCTGCTGTATTGTTGAAGCACTTGATAAGACTCATTCATGCTTATGCAGATGTAGTGGAACTCATGGGTTGCTGCCAACTCTCATCTACAGCTTAATTTAAATCTCATTTAACAAGTTTAACCCAAAGTGACTCCACAAAAAATTAAAACTTTCATTACAATCACTTCATTCATTTATAAGCACACTTTACTTTAGTTAACCACACCTACGTACTTTTAAAATCATCCAAATTTGGAGAAAATAAATTTAAACTGGAATAAATGCTAGATTCCTCATATGGAATTCTTGTAGGTAACAAATTTTCATTGGGTGGAAATAATATCCAACGTTTTCTGAAAACATGAATTGATTTATAATGTTAAGTAAGATATAAGTTTAATACCTGCCTAAAATTTGTGTTATAATGTTACAACCATAAGTATCAATATGACATGGTGTATGGGCTCCTTGTGATCCAATCCATATTGTACTATCCTCAACATTTCGTTCAGGAAAACCTACATTTTTCCAATCAATTTCCTAAAATTTTTAAATAGGTACTACGTTTAATAAAGGATAACTAAGTGTACCTACCGTTCGGAGTTCTGGTATATTTCTAAGCCATTCCTTAAGGTATTTATAATCAAAATACAACCAGTTATGTGTGTTCTTAGCTTGGCACTCTAAAAATTCTTTAAATGTCATATTTACAACATCAGTTGTATTTTCAAACTGTGGCTCCTACAAGAAATCGTTTTAACTTATAAATTTAATTGCGCTACTCAAATATACTTTTGTGTAACAATTTTTTCCCAATCGAAACTGTAACTGTTCGGTGCCCAAGACTTCTTGCCATTTATTTAAATCCCAACTCAGTAATTTCCAGTCAAGTGCATTTTTAATTAGCAAAGGTTCGGATGTATTTAAAATAACATTTTTCAAGAGTTTTAAATCGCTACTTGTTTCAGAATTCATGTTTAGTTCAGTACAAATTAGGCTGGTTATATGTTAACATATGAAAATAAATGTTAAATGAAAATGCCCTTGATATACTCTTAAAATACTGCTGAATATTTAAATTATAATTGTACTTGCTTATTTATCTTTTTTTAGTTTTAAGTTTTAACTTTTAACTCTACCAGAGTAATCACAAAATAACCCTACTTCTTAAAAACAAGTAGTTCATATTTAATAATTTACTACACATTTAAACTACCATTTTTAAACTATTATTTTATAGTTCAAATGTTTACTGTCTTTTTGTTGTTTATTATTTTTGGCTTGTTTAACGTTGTAATTTTTTGAGTTATAATCTTCTTCTTAGGATTTATTTTTGAAATTTTTAATTTGGGCCATTTGGGGATTATGCTACAATTGACCTAGTTTACCTCAACAAGAATTTGAAAAATAAACAAGTAACTACCAACACAATTACAACAAATTTCCTAAATTGGCAGCATATAACTAAATAATATTCTAAACAGAATGATATATTTATTTTCAAAATTACTTAAAATAGAATTTGCTACTTCGCCAACTGTTTCAATTAAACTATTTCTGCAAAATTAGAAGATATCCTAACATCCTAAGAACATATTGACCTCGAACCACCTTGAAAACTGTTAACTGTTAAGTGGCTAACTTCATGAAGTTCGCGTTCCAAAATGGCCGTCACTTGGGATGTCAGCTTTATGTTTTGATGACATTTGTGTTTCCTCATCAAACTTTTAAAATCTTGATAAGCACAAAGTGAACTTATTCTGGTGATTATAGTGAAAGTGGACTAATGAAAGGCGATATTTTAGTATAAACGAACGTACAGTACTTAACATTCAAGATACGTGTCAACACCTTACAGGTAACAATTGAAGAAGTTGAAGGTGACATATTTACGCTTTTACGCAATTATTGAATAAATTGGTTTTCCTATTAATTATTTTTTTGCTATTCTTTAAATATTCAAGGTTACAAGTAGATTTTTTCGTTATTTTGTGGTTTATCAAATTTTTCTTCGATGCAGTTTGGTTTTGGATATTAAAAAGTTAACAAAAAACTAAAAAACGTAATTTTTTTAGAATGTCAAATATAGTACCACCGCTTCTAAGCAATTCGCCTCCACCAATGCTTGGAGCAATAAATGAGGAAGAAGATGATGAATTTGGCGACTTCGCTGTTGCAACCGAGTTATCTTATGGCTGTGATGGTATGAAAGTTTGTTTATGCGTAAGTAACAATCATTTGATGAATTTTGTTTTAGCTTTGTCTTTACCATCTTCACCAAGAAAATCTCCTAAACAAGACACAAATGAGTCAATTTCTGAACATTGCCACGATGTTGTTGCTAGTAGTAGTCAAATTCCTAATGTAAACACATCTAAAAATATCGGAAAAGATTTTCAAGATCGAAGAAAAGTTACTGTACCATATAGTTGTGATAACGAAAGTGTAACATCTGTTAGTGATAATCAAGAAAAAGACGCTGTTGTAGATACGTTTCAATATAATTCTAGTAAAATTAAAATTCATACAGAAAATAAATATAACAGTTTTCAATATTTTCCTGAAATACCGCCAGATATCGTCGAGGAAGACGAATATGTTGATGTTGACGGTCATTTTGTAGAAGAATTTGAAGATTTTCAAGATTTTGAAAGTTCAAAGAACGATATTGATGTTAATGTAAAGGCTGTTAATGAATTTGAAGTTGATAAAGTTAGTGCTATTACAAGCAGCAGAAGGGACCATGAAACTAGTTCAGAACTTGCCAAACAAACTCCTTGTGATGTTGTAGAAAACGTAAGCATCGAGACCAAAAATAAAAATGAACCAAAATCTAAAAATTTGTCGGATACAAATGAAATCCAAGCTACTACAAGCAATGTATTTGGAATGAGGGATGCTAAAAATAATGCTGTAAGTGATGAAAGTGAAAGGCTAACATCTGAAGAAAAACTTTGTAATAATTCTAAAAGCATTGACAGCACAAATTCCGGTGAAGTTTCCAATATAAAAGAAGAATATTCACCAAAAGTGTTATGTCAAAGTAAGTCATCTTGTCTTAATGATGTACCATGCGAAGATCCGTCGACAAAAGATTCAGATGATTCTTTTAAAGACGTTATGAGTTCAGAATCTGATAATATCGATATTAAAGATGAGCCGATTGCGGGTGAAAACATAGCTGAAGAAATATCCTCAGAAAATGAATTTGGAAGCTTCGAAAATCATTCGTTCGAACCAAATTCCCAAAGTAAACCCATAGACGAACCACAGCCAACTACAAGTGATGATATGAATAAAGATGACGACGATGAATTTGGTGACTTTGAAACTCCGGTAACCGATTTAAAATTACATTTAGAGGAAGATCCATTTAATGAAACTAAAGTGACAAATACAAAAAACAATTTTGGCAATTTTGATGATCACGTATTTGAAGGAACTGTACAAGGTGATTTTGGAGATTTTAGTAAATTTCCTTCCTCAACCGAAGTGCAAGTTGATTCGAAAACAAAATCCAAAACTCTAAATGGCGAAGATGAAGAATTTGGTGACTTTAATGATTACTCTCTACAAACGCAAACTTCCCAGAATGAATCGGAACCAGAGGCAGGAGAAGCATCACAATTTCAAAACACCATAGATATTGAATCGATTCCACAAAAGGCAGAGGCGGTTATTTTGGAAATGTTCCCACCGATGGATCAAACGACGGAAGCATATCAATCTCAAGATTTTATAAAAGATAATACGCTTTTCCATGAGCTGAAAGAT
Organism: Melanotus villosus; assembly: GCA_963082815.1. Taxonomy (NCBI): domain Eukaryota; kingdom Metazoa; phylum Arthropoda; class Insecta; order Coleoptera; family Elateridae; genus Melanotus; species Melanotus villosus. Next base: position 95,571,213 of record OY720419.1, on the reverse strand, counting down.
ATTACCGATACATCCGCACTGTTATACCAGTGGAGCAAATCCAACTGTCAACATTTCTTATTACAAGCATTGAACATTGACGCCAGAAACATAGTATGTTTATAATTTATTATAATTCTTTATAGTATCCAAAGCTGGATTCAGAGTGCCATAAAAGTAAGTATTGTAACTGTTTTGCCCAATTAATAAACAAACATATTTGAGGTAGACATATAAGAGGCTGCAGTTAAACATCGAAAATCACCAACTTTTATTTCTTACATTACACCGGCTTCCATTGACATCTTTCTGCTATTTATCTGTATACGCATGTTGCACATGATTATACTTTAAACTCTCAAAGATATGTATTCCTTCTTCTTTTTCTATCCCATCTGCCCTATAAGAGCGTTGGGTAATGTGTCACTTCAATTTAACCATTCTCGACCCATTCCCTGAACTCTTTCCTATTTCGTGCTAGCTCTCATTCTCCTTGGCCTTCCTCTGCTCCTTTTCTCCTCTACTTTCATCTCCATCGTAATTCTTGGTGTCTTCTCCGAAGTGCATTACATGTCCGTACCAGTTCAATTGCTTGTTGTCGATTCTCCTTACTATGCGATCCACTTTCAATATTTGTCTAATTACTGCTTTATTGATTCTGTCTGTTCTCTTATGTCCTGTAGCCTTCCGGGGTGTTCTCACGGTTCGATTTTTGTTCACATATTTCAAGAAATTTCGTATCGACGTTTATGATTAAAATGGTGCCGAATGTAGTTGTTAGTTGTTAATGGTCTTTCTTTAATTTTTTATATCAGCTGTAGTAAGGCCAGGTATAGTCTAAGTAAGTTTTAAATGGCGGTTGGATGGGGTTTTGTTTCCTCGCCTAATGCCGTTTCGGATTTGGTTACAACAAGATATAATCCATATCCGTGTCCCGCTCTGACTCGTGAAATTTATATCTTGTTGTAACTGGGTCTGGGGCTGCATAGGGCGAGGAAACAAGGACCTTTTCAGCCGCCATTTCAGACTTACTTAGACTATATTCATTTCTTTGATAATGATACGTAAGGCGTTTTCTCTAGCATCTTTATTTTTATAATTTTCACCTCGATGATTTCAAAGACGGTCATGTTCGTGATACAATTCCAGAAACTTCATCATGGTAGCTTCCGACCATTTAAGTGTCATTTTGACAATAAAGAATCTTCACAGTACTTGTACGTGAATACACCTACACAACCGATAATTCAAGTAGACAGGAAAGGTCCACATGTTTCAGACAGGTTTCAACTTAATCGAAGAATTGCAGTGACTCATGAGTTAATTGACAAAAGTTGGAATTGGTCAAACTTTTGTGGAATTAATTAAAAACAAAAATCGAACCGTGAGAACGTCCCTTTAGGAATTTCATTTCAGAAGCTGTTACTTTTGCTTTAATTTGTCATTCAGAACCTAATTTTAAGAAGAATATGTTAGTAGTGGTAAATAAATTGCATTGTGTATTTGCACGTTTGTTCTCTTGTTGATTTCTCTTTTACCTTTTAGAGTATTATTGTACGCCTAACAAATACTGTTGGCTTTGTTTATCCTGCTTAGTATCTCCTGCTCCATTTTCCCATCATTGCTTATCGTGCCTAGGTATTTGTATTGTTCTACTTGCTGTAACGGCATATCTTCCATTAACATCTCTTGAGACATATTCTAATTTTTACCAATCTTCATTACCTTGCTCTTACTTATATTTAGCTTTGAATTTACTTTTCCTAGCTCTTCTTTCCATGTATTTACTGCGATTTGTAATTGTCTTGTCACTATCAGTAATCAACACTACATCATCGGCGTATAATAGACTTTATAGATACATATACTGGCTGTAAACGTCTGATTCCAATCCTTGTTTTATTCATCTTCTCTTTCATCACTTCGTACATTGTTATTATAAATAGCAATGGGCTCAAGCTATCACCTTGTTTTGTTCCAGTCCATATCTTAAAACTTCTAGAGATTTCATTCTTACGTATCCTTCAACTATAGCATATAGACTCATTACTGCTCTGATTAATCAATGATTAACTTTATCAATATTTGCCAAATTTTGCTTCTGCTGATTGTGTTATCAAAAGCTGCCTTGATATCTAGGAAAACTAGTATAATGTTTTAGAGGTGTGCCAGTCGTGAACGAGTTCGAGTTTCGAGTCTTTAACGTTTCTACCTAAAATTGACCAGTAAATCGGATTTGATCGTGTAAAATTTGACAATGCGGTGGTTAGACTGTCTTCAAAGTAGATTCAAAATTTAATGTAATAGGTAAATCAGTAATTATAATACTCTTTTCTTCGTGTTGATTATTTAAATTAATTTACGTTTGGCAAATCATGCGTGAAAATGTACAGCCTACATATGCTAGCGTTACGAAATACAAAAATAAATCATATTTTTTATAACAATAAAGTTATGCAAGTAATTCACTAAAAACTTCTTCATTCTTTTCTACACATTTCATACGATATAATTACCCATTTATGTGAAATAGTTTTAAAAATACCTCGATGCTGAAATTTCTACTACGCGTTTCGCGTACGCTTTTTTAAATAATTTATGTAGCATTTGTTAACAACAATTTTGAGATCTAGAAAGAATAAGCTTTCCAACTGTTTAAAAATCAGTGAGAAGTATTTACAAATAAGCTTGTAAATGCGATGTAAACATAAAAGTATTTAATTTCACATTCCTGAGTATTGAATACGAATACTGGAATCTACGATGTCATGCCGGTACATTTACCATTGCTTCGGTTTTCTCTTTGTTAAGACTCGTTAGTCTAAACAAAACGAGTGAATCATTCAAGAACGAATCACTTGGAATGAATGAATCAAATGAATCAATTCACCAAAAAGAATCGAACTTCCCATCTCTATAATGTTTTATGTTTCTCTAAGTTTTTCTCAACTATCATTCTTAAAGTGTGTATGTGGTTTGAGTCTGTCGTCCTTTTCTAAATGATGTTTGTTCTTCTGTTAAGTGTCCTTCCATTTCATCTTTTAGTCCTTTTATTATTGAAGACAGGCATAGTGCATGATAGTTTCCCTTTTTTATAACTATAATGACATAACAATAATCTGTTCCCAATCTGCTGGTACCGGGCGATCCAGAAAAAAAGGAATTAGAGCAGGCCCTGATTACGCTGTTAAGGTTGGTAACATTGCTTCTCATTTTTTAAAATTTCATATCAATGGTAATCTGATTTATTACTTGAAAAATAAATTTGACATTTTATAACCTAAAATAAAAGCATTAGTGGGCGTAATTACATTTATGATTATTAAATAAAGTAAAATTATTTATTTATTTATTTAGACTGCCTACAAACAGGTAATTACTTACTATTATTTAAAACACGGACAATAATATTGTTGCATGATTTTGACAGTTAACGTAACCTCTTCAATGGTCAATAGTGTCTCTGGTTACGCTCACGGTAGGCGAATCACGGGATACCAACTTTGGTAACTAGGTCACGGCCTGCTCTAATTCGTTTTTTTCTGGATCACCCGGTATTTTACTGTGAATCCATGCTTTCTAGAATATGTCTGTTAACACGTAGACTGCCATTTAATTTAAAAAAAATTGGTCCCTCAGGCCACTACTGTACTTTTATGTGTTATAGCAATATTCTGATTAATAAAGCGGAGCGCGAACGGAATTTAGAAATTTGCGGGAAGTTACATGTTCTGGTCCGGCAGGCCACCTACTTTAAATATCCTTATAAATATATAGGCTCTGTGGCACCAAACCAGTGCCATACGACAGGAATTGTGTTGCAAGACTGCGGCACATGGCGGTCCAGGTGTTACACCACGTTACCTTCTTTTGTCCTCCCATTTTAATCATTTGAAGTGCTACCAGTAGCTTTCCTGCTTTTTATTGTCTTCATTGCATTTTCTACCTCTTCCATTGTAATATTATTCTCGTCCACTTTGTCTGTTGTTTGTATTTCATTTAATTTATTTCTCCGCTAGGTTACCGTTCCAAGCTTCTCTTCATAGTCATCTCTCCATACTTCTACAATCTTTTTGTTGTCTGTAATGAGGTTACATATTTCCCTTATCTTTAATGTTTCTGATGCACGTGGACTTGTACCTTGCAATTTCTTTATCGTTTGCCAAAAATATCTTTGGTTTTCATTTTGTTTCTGTATTTCGTTACCAAAATACTCCCATTTTTGCTTGTCTTATAGCGACTTTCACTTCATTCCTGCGATCTATATATTCTTGTCTATTCTTTGTGTTCTTATTTGCCAAATAGTTCCTCCATGCTATCTTCGTTTTCCTGACCTTTTCTTTAACTTTATTATTAAACCAACTTGTTTGTACCGTTTTTGTACTGCATACTTGTCTCACGGTGTCTAATATTATATAGGGTGATTCAAAAGTACTGTCATTAAATTAATAAAAGTACCTACATTACAGCAAAAATTTAAAGCTTATCGCGATTTGTTTTAAATTTTGTTACACACTTTTGAGAACCGCTGGCTAATATGCGTTTAAAAAGCCTGCGATAGAAATTTGACGCTGCAAAAATAAGTGAAACATTACACAATTATGATGTAATTAACTGACATTAACCTACACACACATACCTGGACACTCTTATCGGTATGCACAAGAAAGGCGTTTGATAAATTTAGATTTTGAATATAAACAGACCGTACCTATTCCAGTGACCCCCAATCAATTTTTAAATTTTTTCTGAGCTTACCGTTTACTTGCGATATGCTCTACCTATCCTTAAAATTAATGGCAATACTTTTGAATCACCCTGTACATATATTTTAATAAGCTCCATTTTTCGTTTAGGTCTCTGTTTTCATGCTGTTTACTTGATTCTTCTCTTTGTAATTTATCCTGCAGTAATTACTTATATTCTGTATTCTTGTTTGGGTCCATCTGCTTCTCCACCTTTATCTTTTCATATCTTTTATTCTTTACCTCTTCTTTATTCACTACCCATTTTATGTTGGCTAGTAGTAGCCTATGTTGGGTATTCAGTTCAGCAGCCCTGTATGTTCTTACATCTTTTACCAAATGTTTTGTAGTTCTGTCAAACGTGATGTAATCAATTATGTTTTTAACATTCCTTTCAGGTGCTTTTAAGGTTATTCGGTGTATAAACTTGTGTTGATAGTAGGTATTTCCAATTTTTAAACAATTTGTGGTGCGGGCCCATAGTTTGCAGCCTTGATAGCCTGCGCGTAAATACGGCCCTGGTCTCCGCATATTCTTGCAATTTGTTTTTAATAATCTTTGATAGTATCTTGTAAGCCACATTCAATAATGTTATTCCTCGGTAGTTTGAACAGTCTTCTATCTCTCCTTTTTTGTAAATCGTGAATATTTCATCTCTTCTCCATTCTTCTGGCATATTTTCTTCTCTCCAGATCATACAGATTAGTTCATGTAATTTTTCGTGTAGTGTCTCACCTCCATATTTAATATATTCAGTTATTATATCATCGCAACCTGCTGCTTTATTGTTTTTTAGGTTTATTATCACTGCTTTTATTTCTTCCAGAGTTGGTTCCTGTATTATTATCTGATTTGGTATAATATTTGCTGATATGATTGTGTCTGTTGGCTTTTCATTTTTAAACAGTTGTTTGTAGTAATTTTTCCAAATACTTTCGCTTCATATCTTGTTTTTCCTTCTGCATCTTTATATCCTCTTGTTTTTACTTAAAATTTTTTCTTTTCTTGTCTTGTTTTCTGGTAAAACTTTGTCGTATTTCTATATTTGTACTCGTCTTGAATGTCTTTTATTTTATTTTCATTCCATTCCATTCTCTTTTCTTTTGCTTACATGTGTTTCTTGCTATGGTATTTGCACTTTTATACAGTTGTTTATCTTCTTCCAAATCTGATTGTAACCATTTTAACCATGTTTTGTTACATTCTCGATCGAACCATTCTTTACTCTTATCATTCTTTTTGCATTCTATACATCTTTCTGCTATTATTAAGATACCTTTTTTTTAATTTTGCTCCACTGATTTTCAATTCAGTTTGTGCCTTCTTTATATGTTTGCTGCTGTTGAAGCTTCTGCGTTATACCTTCTTCCAATTGTTGTTTAGTTCTTTTATTTTTTCCACATTCCGTTTGTTCTTTTTGTTTATTTCTGGCTCTTTGCAACTGTAAATTTTTCTTTTCTTTAATAGTTGCAGTCACTAGTATGTGGCCTGTGCCCGTGTTGGCTCCCCCTTACATCTTGTACGTTTTTGGTTCTATCTTTTGTTGTTAATATGTGATCTATTTGACTACTTGTTGTTTGGGTTGGGTGGTTCCATGTAATGTTGTGTTTATGTGGATGTGGAAATTTTGTACTGACTATAAATAAGTTCGCTGCGGCTGCTAGATTACATAATTTGTATCCGTTGTCGCTGGTTTCCTTATGTATCGTATTTTTTCCTGCTACAGATTTTATATGTTCTTCTTGTCCTATCTAAGCATTGTTAGTTTTCCCCGTATTCTGAGCTTTGAAATTTTATCATTTATGGCTTAAAATTTAATTATGTTATTAATTTGCTTATTATGTACAATGAATCCTGTACCTTTTCTACCTTGTTTTTCTCCTCCACTCCAGAACATAATATAATTCTTTTTATTAATTTTACCCTATCCCTCCCATCTTATTTCTTGCAACGCGATAATATCTATGCTGTATCTCTTCATTATTTGAATAATTTCAAAAAACTTTACTGGTTGCAATAATGTTGTTCGTCCATATCCGTTTTCCTTATCTAATCTAATCAACAATACACATTACATTTGACACGGGGCAGCAGTCGATTCGACGTATAATTTCCCCGTGACAAACAGGCACATCACTTCATACTAACAAATGTGACAGTTCAGACGTGCAATTACTTGAGACAACGCGAGAAAAAGGTATGCAAATTCATGAAGTTGGATAACCGTGAACTTCTCCTTCTTCTTGAAATCCTTCAGTGATAATTGCTACACTGCTGTGATTGCCTTATAGCAATAACAAGCCTTTCTTCTGGATGGATCGTATTTCTCATGATAGTATTTTTTTTTTGTTAATTCTGCTTGCACGGTGCTTAATAGCTCATAAAAAGGAGTTCCAGACGTTCTTGCGAAATTAAAACTATTTTCATCGTCTGCTTTCAACTGATGTCAAAAAGTATTGAAAAAACCTTTCTCTTTATGTTCAGGGATAATCCTCCTTCGGATCTATCTTTGATAAAAGAGCCAGAGTAGCATTAGAAATTCTTCATTATTACGATCCATTCTGAACTAAGTCTACTTATAAATTGATGAATTTGTGCTTTAACGATAGGGTGCGTCGCCGCCACACCGTTTCGGTATAGGCATTCTGTGTGAACCATTTGTTAAAATTCGTCGCAACAGTCGACTCGACGTAAACCACTTCGTCTGTGTTTACCCTTTTACTGCATGTAGTGTGTTATAAAAGTCCTTACACTTATTAACAACAATGATAATAATAAAATTAAATGTATGAATTGTTACAACCTCAGCTATGGCATTAGCTTGCGATGAACCCCTACCACTCTCCAAAGCTGGAATAAAGCCTGTACCGAAAAGTTTTGTGACATAAACATTTACAGCTTGATATGAAAATAATGACAGACTTAAATATTAGAAACATTTATTAGAACTTTTAAAGACATTAGTAGTATAAAAGTAAATCAAATTCAAATTTTTAACTCCTGTCGGCTGAACTCTTCAACTTTTCTTTTAATCCCTCCCATCAAATTTTGCACAACTTCCTTAGATACCGTTTTACTATATTTATTATATTTTCTTTGGAAGTTTTCCACATTTACAGCTGTTTCTGCTTCTTTTCGTAATCTCTTTTTGATTATTGCCCAATAGTTTTCTATTGGGCAAAGTTCAGGGCAGTTAGGGTTCGACACCATTCCAGAGTACCTTTTGCATAATGGGCACTAGCAAGGTCTGGCCAAAACATTACAGGGTTTTTATAAGTAATTTTCGGAATTAATTGTACCTTCAGTAAAAAAGGGACAACTGCGAAGGCCACAAGAACAAATGGCTTGTCAAATTTTTCGATAGATGGCTTCATCACTTAAATCATTGTTATCTTTTACGGTGTAAAACTGATCGTCTGGTAAAGTTGAAAAGTATTTTTTTTATATAGGTTTCGTCGTCCATCAAAATGCACGTGTTTTTAAGGGTGCACAGTAACTTGTACAATTTTCTGGCTTGCCGAATTGCCCTATTCAATTGTTCTTTTGCCTTCTTTGCAATCTTAGTCTTTTAATAGGTCTTAAAGGAATTTCTTATCTTCATTCTTTGTACCATTGAAGCTGTACTTCCATTCCGTTTTGCCAAATCAGGCACAGAAAGGCTTTCTTTCTAGTCTTTTATCAAAAGGTCCTCTTGGTCGTTCACTCCTTGGCTTGTCAGTAATTATTTGGTCTTTTATCAATCTTTTCATTACATTTCTTACCGTATTTCTATTCGATTTAACCATTCTCGCATAAGCTTATTTTCACTCCAAATACGCAAAATATTTTTCCTTAACTTTTCTCTTTCTGTAGTCATTACTTACAATAATTACAGTGACAGGTAAACTGGAATTATTTACTTGACACATAATATCATAAGGCATTTGACACATCAATTGTTTTCGTGTGTGATTCATGAGTGACCTGATTTCTGCCATTTGTTTTTGTCACAAAACTTTTCAGTACAGGCTTTACTCAATATTTTTTCTGTTCCTCCGCTCGATAAAGCAATACCCAATCTATCTTCCTTGTTGGATTTTGAAAAATTCGGCAATAATGCTCCATTCCAATGTAGAACTGCGGCATTCAATTGTGGGAGAGAGAATAATTCCTTGATTCTCTCTGCTAATTATTTGCGTATTTTTTTCCGATAGGAATGAATTGAATTTTTATTAATAATTAATGTTCCACGATCATGGTCTAATGATTCTGCGACTACAATTTGTCGATTGCTCCTTATATATATAGAAGCACTATAGGCCATGGAGGCCTTTGGCTGATGAAACCAAGTTCTTCCATTTTTTTCTGTCTTTCGCTAGCACTTTCCAGTTTTGCACTTTCAAACACTTTCTGCCACGAATGTTATTTCCTGGTAATTCGCAATATAGTACTTGTTGCACAACACTGTCCCTGCCTATTCGCACCACATGCCCTAACCACTGCAACCGATTCTTTTTTAGCACTTCTGCCAGACTTGGTTTTTTTGTATAGTTGGTCAATTTCTTGGTTAGTTCTTCTTCTCCACTGATCTCCCTCTCTCACCCCTCCATAAATTTTTCTTAACACCTTCCTTTCTGCTACTTGTAATTTCTTGATGTCCTGTTGTCGTAGAAACCATACCTCACTTGCATACATTATAGCGGGTTTTATTAAGACTTCGTAAATTCTGAGCTTCAACTTGCGTGTTACCTCTTTGTTTCCCAGTATGTTCTTATACATTCCGTACAATCTCGTTCCTAACAGGAGTCTCCTATTCATTTCTTCTTCGTTGCTTCCATTACTCTTGATTTCTACGCCAAGGTATATAAAACTATCAACCTTTTCAAAAATGTACTCTCTGTCTATTACTTGCAATTTAAAACTTTTTTGTAATTGTTCTTCTCTTCTACCTAGTTTCATGTACTTAGTTTTTGAGCTGTTAATTTCTAATCCGTATTTGCTTGCTTCTATGATTAGTTCTTTACTTATTCTTTTTATTTCAACTTCTGTTCTGCTAATGAGGACTATATCATCAGCCTAGGCTAGGCACTGATGCGGATATCTCATTATTGTTTCTTCTCTTTTAATAGCACTAAATTAAATAAAGTTGGTGACAATGGGTCCCCTTGCTTCAGCCCTACATTTGATTCAAATTCTTGTCCTGTTCTCCCTTGAAATTTAATTCGGTTGTTTGTATCTGCTAGTGTCATCTTAGCCAGCCTTACAATTTTCATGTTAACTCCTAGCCTCTTTAATGCTTCTATTACCCTCTCCCTCTTGATTGTATCATATGCTTGGCGAAAGTCGATAAATAGTGCATACAATGATACTCCTTTCCGTATGAATTTGTCTTGTATTAGTTTCAACTGGAAAATCTGATCTGTCGTTGATTTACTTGGCCTAAAACCACTTTGATAACTACCTATGATTTTTTCGTACTTCGCTTTTATTCTCATATTGATAAGTTGTGCTAAGATCTTATATATTATGTTTAACAGCGATATTGGTCGATAATTGTTTACATTCATTACGTCACCTTTTTTGTGTAACGGACATATTATGGACTCACACCATTCCTTAGGCATTTTTTCAGTATTCCAAATTTCTTCTATTAACTCTTTCATTTTTTCTAAAATCTTTTCCCCACCATATTTAAAACACTCTGCTTGCAATTCATCGGTTCCTGGGCTCTTGTTGTTTTTCATTTGTTTCAGTATATTCTTTATCTCTTCCAATGTTGGCGCCATTTCTTCTGTTTCTTCTCCTATTATTACTTCTTCCTTTTCTGCTTTCCCCTCCTTATCCTCATATATCACCTTTTTATAGTGTCTCTCCAGATCTCCATTATTTCTTTTTCGCTTCCAATCACTTCTCCTTGCTCATTCTTCATCAATCCTATTCTATTTCTATAATCTTGCTTTGCCTTCTTTAAACTTTGATACATCCTCCTACTTTCATTATTCTTTAGTTGCTGTTCTATATTTCTTATAAACTCTTCTCTTTCTTGTCTCTTCTTTTTTCTACATAATGCCTTAACCTCCTTGTTCATCATTTTCAACTGTTGTCTTAGTTGTTCGTTTTCATCTCTTAACATTTGTATTCTTATTTTTCTCCTTTCTTCAATTTTCTTTCTGCATTCTTCATCAAACCAATGGTTTCTTACTTTCTGTGTAGCTTTCCCAACCGTATTCTCCAGTGCCTGCCTGGTTGATTTTTTCATTAACTCCCACTTTTCTTCCATTCCTTGACTTGGTTGTGTGTTTTCTATTACTCCCTCTAGATATCTCGCGTATTCCCGCCTTTTCTCATCCTCTTTTAATTCCTCTACATTCCATCTTTTAGAAAATATCTTATTATTCGTCTCTACTTTTACTTCTTTTTTGAAAAACCCTTTTACCAGTATGTGATCGCTGCCTATATCTGCTCCTCTATAACTCCGCACGTTCTCTAATATGTAAGCATGTTTTTCTTCTATTAGTATATGATCTATTTGATTTTTGGTTTTTCCATCCGGGCTTATCCATGTTTGTTTATATATGTCTTTATGTTGTTGAAAGGTTGACCGTATCTGCAGTTTATTCTCTGTTGCAAACTCTATCAGTAATTTCCCATTCTCGATAGCTCCTTGGGAGTTTTTTATTTGCGATGGTTCAAAGATGTTGGCGACATTTAATCTCTCGCGAGGATTAATTTCATCCGAAAAAATACTAGACTGACTCACATGTTGACTACCCTCACTACTAAAAACCAATTCTATCGCTTGATCTAAAATTGTTATTTGTTCACACTTGGCCTTTTTACGTTGTTGCACATAATGCACATGCATTTTACTTTCTGGAACATGGTTAACCCGCCGGGTTTTGCGCACCTTATTTTTTTACTATCTTGAATGATTACAGAGGGTGAGAGCACGAAAAATCATAATGACCATTATTAAGGGATACCTTAAATTGTATATGTATTCCACTGACCGGAAATATGAATATTTGTTTATACTGAAACGTAAATACGTAAACATAGAAAATTATATTGTTACATTTATGATACTCTGAATCCAGTTGAAGGAATATTAGATTTTATTTAATCATGTTACTGTCAGATTCTTTAAATATATTTTATTCTTTGTAGCTGTACGGTCCACGTTGGAACGAGTCAATGCCAAGATATGCAGCAACATTAGGTTTCACCCCGTTAGAACCAGTAAAATCTGAAATACTTACACCAACCGCTGCAGAATCGTCTACTTCCGCTTTACCTAGTCAAACTCCGTCCAGCGATTCAGCACCGCAAACTGATATTCCATCTGCCCAGTTCGATTGGGTTGGCTCCGGTCTTACAAACCCACTTGAAAGTAAGTATTATATTATTATTTATTCGGCAAACTCTTTAGTAATATGATTAATCTGCTGCTACTAATGTATTTTGAAATTTTTCACGCTTGCTAATTGGATTTTTCCTTTACCTGAAACCATTTTCATAATTTTGTTACAATTTTCTTTACCGCGCAATTCTAAACGTCGTACCAACTGTTGGTAGACTCCCCAGGTAGTACCATGTTGTTAGATCTAGAACAGTTGGTAGCTTCGTTAGACATTCAGTATTCTTTAAACCCTTCTCCTAAATCACCACAAGCACCTTCTCCTGTTAACGATATAGACGATTGGGAATTTTGGTTAAGATGTAAGTATTATTGCAAGTAATACAAAACCATTTCCATTGAATTCAATGTAGATTAAGAGTTTGCTTTGAGACCGATTCATGCAGGCTTAAATCCCGATAGTAGCATGAAAAATTTTGTTTGAGTCGTGTTAGTTAGGACTTGAGCAGTCATTGCCTTAAATTGAATTGGTATTTTCTTAAAATAAGTAATTAAACAATATTAATAGATGTTTCTTCCTCCACAGTGACACCAAAGAAAATAATACAAAAACAAGAATCACAGCACAAGGATCTTAAAAATATCGAATCGTCAATCGCCATTAATACAAGTATTTTAATAAAAACCCCTGAAATTGATTCCAAGCCTAGTAATTTTGAATTTGCTTCCTTCACTCAACCGAATGTAAGCACAAATTTGCAAATACACCAAGACAGCGAGTCTGTAAAATCATTACAACTTCATGATGAATTACCACCAGAAGAAACAGCAAATAAAGGCGAAGATCATAATAGTACCTTCGATGATTTTACGTCATTTCAGTCGTCATCCAAAATTGAAGAAAATGTTTCACGTTGGTCACATAATAACACGGTTCCCCTACGTGAAACGCACATTTCAAACTGTAACGGACATGATGCTGTAAGTATGAAAATTGAGAAAATTGGAGCTAATTTTGATGAACCTGGGTGGTTAAAGCCTACGATTCTCACGCCGGATTTACCAAGGAAAGAAAGCATTGTTACTGAAGAAGTGCACGAAGAGGAAGAGGAATTTGCCGATTTTCAAGCTAGCCAACCTGTTCCAAACAATAAAACCACGCCAGAGCAAACAACTATGGAAACAATGCAACCAGAAAATAAGTCTGATACCAACGTTGCTGTTACTTCGGCTGTAAATGAGCTTGATGATGATGATGATGATGAATTTACAGATTTTCAATCTACTTTACCTAATTCCCATTCAATTGCAAAACCAATTTCCGTGCCTGCACAACCACTACAACCATCTTTGGCAACGTTAGAACCACTGAAATCATCTGTTTTACTACCAACCATTTCTAGCGATGCCCCAACATTAATAAACTGGCCTGATCCAGGAATAACAGATGATGATTTAAAACGCTTCGAATTGAACTACAAACCAAATGCAGGCAACAGTGATGGAGAAGAACATACACAGACTAAATCCAAAGAAACCGTTAGTGCTTCTGATAAATCATCGGAAACTCTTGATAGCCGTAAATCTGAAAATAGTCAAGAGCTCAATAAGACTGAAGATGATGATGACTGGAGCGATTTTGTTTCGAATCAGGGATCTTCCGAACCACCAGTAATCCATGGTTCTCAGAATTTCTACAATAAAACCACAAACCATTTGAAGCAACCTAGCAGGTAAGATCAATTAATTAGGAGTAGGGTTGATTTAATATGTACCATAAAAATTGCCCGTAAAATTCTAGTCACGTATGATATTACTGTTAAAAATACAGAAAATTGAAAAAACAGGCAGTTCTTTGTTTTTCAAAGAATTCACAAATTCTACGAGGTGTTCCAAATTTAAGCGGAGAACACATATACGCGATCACGATAGCGATGGCGGTGGCGATCGCATCTGTCTTTAGTAAACAAATGAATCCGCACATACTTAATGGAACTTGTTAGCGATATCATCGACTTTTGCAGCGATTGTTCGCGTGGTAGTCAGCGAAATTATTGCATTGGCGTTCAAACGCTGCAGGTTACGTTAATCGCTGGTCGCTTGCAGTGAACATGGACAATTTCACCGAGAAATTAATTGAAAATGTGAAAAAGCACCATATATTATTTGATCTATCGCACCCTGACTACAAGAACGTGCGTATTAAAAACAAAATATGGGATAAAATTGCTGAGGATATGAAATTAGGAATTACTGGTGGTAAGTATTAGCTGATTTTTTAACTTAATTTTTATTATAACATTAAATTACAAATTACTAAAATGAGTAACATATTTTTCACGTATGCTGAAAGCCAAGTTTACTGCTCTTCTTCCATCAACCGGCATGTTATTAAATACTTGTATTGGCCTCTCATTATTATTATTTTCGTGTAAATTCACAAATTGTTGATCGATATTTTTAATACGCAGAAGATTGTGCAACACACAAGCTGCCTTTACAATTTTTGTAGCTGTTTCAACTTTTACTTCTAATGGCCTAAAAAATAATCGCCATTTGTGTGCCATTATTCCAAATGCATTCTCCACAACACGTCGAGCTCTACATAAATGATAATTAAATCTTTCTTTGTTGTTGCTATGTCGGGACTGCCTGTAAGGAAATGGCCTCATTAAGTAAGGGCTTAACGTAAAAGCTTCATCGCCTATCAAAACACACGGAACTTCTTCATCTTCACCTGGTAGAGGTCTGTTCGGTGGAATGTTAAGGGTACCATTTGCAAATTTTTGCCCCATAGCTGATGCTTCGAAAATACCACCGTCACTATTTTTACCGTATCCACCTACATCTATACAAATAAATTTATACTCAGGGTCAACAATCGCCATAAGAACAATAGAAAATTTTTTTAAATAAGAAAAGTAGTTTGATCCGCTGTTCTGTGGGCACCTGATAGTGACATGCTTGCCGTCTATGCTCCCCAGACAATTGGGGAATTGCCACACATCTTTAAAGCCCGAAATAGATTTTTCCCATAATTCCCTTGTAGGTTCTGGCATATAAATCGGTTGCAGTCGATTCCATATAGCCTCACACACTTCTTCGACAATGGTGGCAACCGTTGAAAATCCTAACCGAAAGCTGTGACCAATTGTTTTATATGAATCACCGGTTCCTAAAAACCTAGAATAAAAATGATGTATTTTAGATATTTATTCTTAAAAATTTAATTGCGTTGTGCAATTTATTTGTTTACTTTTAGGTGATGATCTAAAGAAACGCTGGAAAAATTTGAGAGATTGTTACTCAAAGTACCTCCGGTCTGAAAAGACCCGAACTGGACAACAAGCCAAATCTATCTGCCGCTACAAAACTTGGCCTTGGGCACAGCATATGGAAGCCTTCAGGTCCTTCCTGCAGTTTGCTCAAACAGAGTCCAATGTACCTGACCTTAGCAGAGCAGAGTCTCCAGCAGTGGTAAATGAAGAAACAGAATCTGGTAATGAGCAGAATGAAGCTACAGAAACTCCCGAAAACTTACCAAGGGAATCGGGCAATGGACAAGAAAGGCCGCCTACAAAAATATCACATACTGGTAAGCTCGGAAGGAAAAGAAAAGTGCCAGAAGACATAGCATCCCAGTCTTCTTCAGTCGATAAGATTATAAACTTTTTGGATAAAAGACATACAGACGTAGAGCCACATAATGACGCAATAGATTTAATATTTCAGGGATATGCCGCGAATGTAAAAAAACTATCGCCACGGCGTCAGTCACTAGTAAAATTTAAAGTTGCCAAAATAATAATGGAGGAAGAACTATCGCAACAAGCAGAAATTGAGGCAGAAAGCCGACCAGGAACAAGTTCTTCTTTTCATTCTTCTACGTTATCCAGCACTATACATATACCTATGAGATCTCCGGATGGCAACACATCATCATATTTATCTAACCCATATAGTCCTCGAGAAGTCTCTGATGGCAGCAGTTCTGCTGCAACTTGGTACCAGGATTTCAGTCACACAACTATTTAACAATTGAAATAGAATATCTCTTAACTTTTATTACTTCAGTTTTATTTTTTAGATGTTACTTTTAAGTTAGTTTGTTCAAACAAGTAAATTTAAACGTGTTCACTGGGTATGTATTAATAAATATAAATAACAAAAAATAAACATATTTTATTTTACTACAAGACACAGAAGCCGAAAGCTTAGAACACAGATAATTTGTAATATCTTACCTTAAAGTAACTGCTAGTCGTTCTATTGCCTCAATTGGTTCCCTAAATTTGGTTTGCTCTTTGGTGATGTCATCCCTAATGAGATTTAGGATTTCATCAAAGCTTTCAAAATTCATTCTAAAATATGTGTAGAAGCGATTTTCATCTTTACGAAGTACGGGGTATAATTTATGAAACTCGCCTTGTTCCTTGCGCTTCAGGTTAATTTCATGTACCCATATTGTTCTTCTTCTTTTTCTGCCAGATAGACGATTAAATTAATAAATATAAAACACAAGTAGGTAACAATTTTTCCAAAAGGAAATCAATTTATTTTCTTAAACTCTACTTACCTTTGCCTTCGAGTATTGAGGTTTTCGTCATCCAATAATGCTGCAAGGAGCAGTGCTTCTTCTTGCTGTAAACTACACATTTCTATTTAACACTGCACTTCTTCCTTTGACTACGCATTAAATGCACTTTCTTTTAAAAATTAAAATGGGGTAATTGTAGGTCGCCACCGCGCATATATGTTTGCTATCCAACACAACGCGATCGCCACCGCCATCGCTATCGTGATTGTGATCGCGATCGCGTATATGTGTTCTCCGCTTTAAAAATATTATCAGATTTGCCTGTCAATTCAGCACATATTTGCTAAATAAGAGCTATACCTATACCTTCTTCGGTATACGATGAACATACTACAAACAAAGGCGAAATTGTCAATTTCTTTATTGTTAATGATTTTTTTGTTTTAAAAGGAAATGTTAAGAAACACGCGTATAAAGCATATTACAATACCAAAATTGTTTTAAATGGAAAAAAAATTATTCTTACTTTGAAGTTTTTGAGGGGATCTAACAGCCACTTGTCACTTGTATTTTTCTATTTGAGTTTACTGTGCAATTTTTAACATTAAAATTTTTCTTTTTGCCTTAACAGAACTTCAACACCTGAGCTGCAGCAACTTTCCGTTCCGCAACTGAATCAAATACAGCCTCCCAAAAAGCCTGTGCCAATTATAACCCAACAAGGTCTTGTTCAAACTAAGTTGTCTTCTCATCTACCTATCTCTATTGAACCTTTAGTTCACCCATCCGTCCAACAAACGTCTACATATCCACAAACAAATCAGCTTCAAAATGGATTTCAGCCGTCCCTCATCAGTAATCAATTTGCTGCTCAATTTGGTCAAAGTCTTATTTATCAAAATACCAATGCTAATATTCACCACAACATACAGAAACAAGACACACCAAAACAAGCAAAACAAGTTCCACAACCAGAAATTTACGGTAACACAAAATTGCACCAGTATTTTTCCCATCCACAACCATCAAAACCGCCAATAGCTCTGGTATCTTCAAGCAGACCAGAAGAATTAGATGAAGAATGGACAGACTTTGTGTCGAATCAGTCTGTATCATCCAGTCAATCACCGGCGATGATTTCCAATGGTTTACCTAGAAGTGCCATACCGAAACCTAATTTCGACTGGAATAGACCCCCACAATTCACGAGTTGGACAGCAAACATAACTCCAAATATAATTACTAATCCTGTTTCGTTCGATACATTTCAAGGTTTTTCTTCACCTACACATTCGGATTTGTTAAAAAGTAAAACAAATAATAGGAAAAACCCCAGCATGGTAGTGCAGCCTAAAAAAAGTACCGTACCTAGTATTTCCACAGTACCGGATTTAGAATTTATTGCTCCGAAAAATAGGACATGGAAAAAATGACTAAAGGAGCAAGTTATGCTGTGAATTATCGCAGTATTATTATTTTCGAGTATTAAAAACCTAATTTGTGATTATTTTCTGAGATTCTATAAAGTTAAATTTAATCGTTTTTTGCAGATTGTATCTATTTAATATTATGATTTACTATTATCGAGTGTGTGGAAACAGTGTAAAAATTATAAAAAAAAATTGCACCTTCGTATACTGTTGCAAAAAATATAAAAGTGAACTTTTAAAATGATATTGCAAAACAAAATTTTCGGTGGTATTTAGTATTACTGAAAATTGTACTTGTGATAAAGCATGTTCTGTTAAGTTAGGTGATTACGTACGAGTTTATCTTAGGCAGCTGTTTGATGAAACATTAATTCATAAGTTCAATTGTAATATTGAAATGTTTATTTCGTGCGAATTAAAATTTTTATTAGAACTTAGCTTTTAGCTGTTATCATTCTTACAATACTTGAACCTCTCGTATATTTGAAAATTTGATTTTATTATATATACATGCATCTTTACTGTTGTAATTTTAGATAATTGTAAATAATGTTACAGGTTTCATCCTTAATTTTTACAATCTGTGTTGGTTTTGTACTTAATTAGTTTTGTTAATCGTCCATGTACATAATAAAAATTAATATATAACATGTATTTAACATTCCAATTTTGTAAATAAGATGTTATTTTAAATTAAAGGTGCTTAATTTAATCTTGTCCTTTTATACTGATTTTATTTATTAATAATCCAGTTTATGTAACCATGAAAGAAATAGTAAGTAACATTTAACAGCAGTCGTGGCTCAGTTGGTTCGGTGTGCTTCTGACCACAGATTTAGAATGACCCAGGTTCGATTCCCAGGGCCATTCGTACATGGAAAACACCCGACTGGTTCCCTCAGAAGGCAATGGCAAACCACCAAGGTATTCTGCCTAGTAAGCCTTCTCTGGAGTAGAAGTGCAAGCACTTCCATAGTTCAGAGCCCATATTAAACTGTAGGTCCCCTATGCGTGTAGGGCACGTTACACGCACATTCTAGGCATATGGAAAGAAGACGCCAATACCCTGTAAGGATATGCAACTGTAACCCCAGCTCCACACTTGTATTATTCGTGTACGAATATTCGCTGTTCGGAAAAAATTCGTATCATCTATCAGTAACATGTGAAACGGCTTTATTCGTATACGAATATTCGGCACTTTTTCACGAACACTAATGTTTGCCATTCAGTGTCAGTGGTGACTTCCGCGGAATATTTTGCAATGGTAGCAACGAAGTCAGTTGTTGCGATTCTCGTCTCCATGAACCAGGCCGCAATTCCTCTTCAGAAAATGAATCGAATGAGCTCATGCATTTTTCAAGGAATCGTACAAAAGGCTAAATGTCTATGAAAAATCAATTAGTACCGAAAGTCATTGTCATCTAAAGCTTAATGCAATAGGTGCCACAAGATGGAGAAGTAGACACGATGCTACCAGAAAAATATTTGGTAGTAGAGATATGTGGAATCAAGTTCGGCAGAGTCCCGATATGAACAAAGTTGTTTATACTAACCTGGTCCTAGCACCCAAAGAAATTTCGGAGAGTAACTTAATATTCAATCCTAAAGTTAGAAGTCAAGCAGATGGTTTGCTAAGAAAGTTCTGTTCTTTTGAAACAATTCTGCTTGCCGTGACCTATATTAACATTTTCTTCATAACAACTTCTGTTGCAGATTATTTACAGACTAAAAATCTAGACTACGTACAAGCAGGGGAACTTGCCGAAGATGAAAATATTGCGGCAGATGAAGAAACTCATTTTCACTTAACCATATTTAATCCTACTATGGATAATATAATAACTTCATTTGATCAACGGTTTAGCGAACATGGGGCTTTTTACGGAGATTTAGAATGTTTTGACCCCAAAATATTTTCGAAAATAAGTAAGTCTCTGCCAGGTGATCCACTAAATAAGATATGTACAGTAATACTCTCTATAGATAAAGAAAAGTTAAAACAGGATTGATGACTTTTGCCAAAATGTGGCCCCAGCTCTCAAAGCGAGATTTTAAAGATGTTTACAAAGTCGCTGACCATCAGGTGGAGAACGATCCTAATTTTATATCTGACAGTAGCGACCGTGAGGCGGAGGATATGAGACGTATCAGTAAACAGTGCTACTCGTGCATATCCAGCGATTTCGAGGTTTTATGTGAATATAATTTATATTCCTTAGAATTCAAAGAATTATATTGTGTTTATAAATTTTTATTGACAATACCACTAACGCAGGTTTCTTGTGGGAGATCGTTCTCAAAACTAAAATTATTAAAAACAAGACTCCGTAGTTACATTCTGCAGGAAAATTTGGAAGCGTTGTTTCTTATGGCGTGTGAACCCGATATAAGTGCAGGTAATTATGCCAGAAAAGTAAAGCATTTAAAAGACATTTACAGAGGTATTAGTATGCGTTTTAGTTATTATATTTTTTTATTTTTTTTGTTGCAGCGTTTTGTATTTGTATTTTTGTTAAATATTTATTTCCTATAAGTTTGTTCAAAGACTAGTATTCAAATAACTAAATAATGTTGACTATATTATGTACGCATTTAGTACCTAAAAGGCTTTATTAAAACTGTTGGACAATATAAAACGGCTATTAGTTAATTTAAATAAATGACAAAAATTTAAGGGGTGGTGGCATGCTAGGGTCCTTTAAAGGAACATTTTCCCGGGCCCTAAAAGTGGCTCCAGCACGTGCCTGCTATACACTATAAGCTTCATTGATTATTTATTGGTAAGTCTTTGAATGGGTTCAAACACCAAAGATATAGAAACATTATAACCAGTTAGAATAGTCATAATTATGGAATTATACTGGAAGCAAACAGCTATCATTTTGTGGTAATTATTTGCCCATTGCATTTGGAGAGGTTTTTGTTGTCCGATGGGTAATGCTAGATTTACATTCAGCAAATGCGTAAAGAAAATCTATAAAATTCACATTGTAAGTTAATCACAGGATATTAGCTTAGACTGGTTGCAATGCAAAGTAGAAGAAAAAGCTTAAAAGTAAATTGAATCTAAAATTTGAAACTATCAAAATTAAAATCATAAAAAACATTAACAACAAATTGAATGAAAAATTCTACCAGAATTTATTTGATTTTGATATAAAAAATATAAATATCAATAATCTAGAAGGCGACTGAAAGAAAATTTTGAAATGGTTCATTAGCTAAATTGACATTTGACAAGTTAATTCAAAATCATATGCGTTAAACGAAAATTATTTAAATTTCAATATGTAAAAAAATTACAATGTCAAAGGCTGCACGTGGTAAGTGTAAAATAAGGTTTCTAAATCGTTACGCAATGTATACCTATTCCAATTAATGCTTCCGTCAGAATTCTTAGTTAAAAAAATTATTTAATCATGAAGAACTACAAATATTCTTATGCTTTGTAGAAATTTAGAGTTTGTTACCAATTAAAATTTGCAAAGTTATATAATGTAGAAAATTTGAATAATGCAAATGTGTTCTAAGGAACACCCTGTATTGATTGTTTGGGACGGTATCCATAGCAACCACAATGATACATTTATTTTCTTTAATTTTCACATCATTCTCCACATGTAAATAAGGTTAAATTAATTTCTGACACAAAAATATTAGTTGTTAATGAATATTAATCAAAATGACTAGGAAGTGTACACCAATAGATGTTTTTTTTCATATGACAAATCACTACAGGAAACTTCGTCTTGTAAGAAGTGTTGTTGATACTTCTCCTCCAACAGGTTATAATGAAAAATTAAATAGTAGCAGACAAAGTAGGCCACCATCAAGAGTGGGATGTCGCAGACAATTAAATTCTAAGACGTCGTCAGTTAATTCTGAGAGGTATGTTGGTAAAGTTAACAATTCAAATATTTATTAGTCATTTTTTACAGACCTGGTAATGAATCACTGGGTTGCTATAGACACTCTTTTATAAAACAGGATGGCCGTAAGGGGAAATATACATCCACAAGGTCCCATAGTGTACCAACTAGACCGCAAACTCGGAGGAAACTTGCCGATATGCCTAATCCGTACCAGGTAGCACTATATCGAAATAATTTTGTTATAGGAGTTTAGATTTTTTTAAATTAGTGTGAGACTTTTGATTTTCATGATACAAAATGATAAGTGAGGATTGTTATTTATAGTTTGTAAAGTAAACAGAAAAACAGTCGCAAATATTATTTTTTTTAGTTTATAACTTTACAATCTGTCACATGATGTCAGTCAGTAAATATTTTTACAAAAGATATAGGATATGAAGAAAGTTTTCGAACGAAAATTTCTTCATATCAACACAGTCAGGTTTGACAAATACTTTATCACTACACTTTTGCCTTATACAAAACGGTTTGGCAGGTCTATCGGTTTGAATCTTTTGAGCTTAGGCTCTTCATTATCAGAATCCAGTAGACACTCCACTAATGAGTTTGGGTGAGCAGATCGCAGTAGCGAACATTGCACTTTTGTATTTTGTCATTTACTGTTGAAACACCTAGGTCCTGTCATATTACTTCGTTCGGAACGAACCATGGGGCGTGTTCATGTTCAGTACTTTCACCCTAAACCCCTTCTGCCTACGAGTTTGCCTGTGGCAGTCACCCACAATTTTAAGACAGAACGCAGCAGAATTTCTAACAATAAGGGTGTCTGCCTAGACTGTTTGTTCTCAATATATATTTTGTGCAATTAAAGGTATTTAAATATAGGTAATCTAGTATTTTACTTGCATTTTTACAATTTTCAAGTGCTACGAATTGAATATAGTGAGCTATCACACAACAGGGCGTTTACCAAAGATTGCAGCACAGTTGCAAATATCAGATAAAATTATCTACTATAAGGAGTGAACTACAAGAAAATATTGTTTTGTCAATACTATAGAAATTATTACTCTTTTATTCATAATAATCTATGGTTGTTAAAAATGGAAAGTTCGTTTAAAAAAAAACGTCTGCAAGTGTTAGCCCAGCAAGTAATTATTTTCTGTAGTTCATACTGTTGCTTTCGCAAAACGTACCGCTAACCTACTGTGTAGCAATGGGCGCATTCAGGGACGCTCAGCTGCTTAGCTAAGCGGTAATTTAGTCAGCTTATGCTAAATGACAGCAAACGGTATTTCCCTGAATGCTTTGACAGTTTGTTATTTGTTTTGTAAGGTTAGGTGTTACTTTCACTATTATGTAATTAATCAAAAATTAAAGAAATGATGGCTAATGATTTTCAAATTATGGACTATGTGTACTAGCTCACCCTAATTAATATGTTTTTATTCACATTATTAAGTTTGTGTGTTTCCCGCTCCTTATTTTAACACCGCTGACAAAGTCAGCTAACAAATTATACGCTGAGCGAATTTCTCAGCGGCTTACTGCAAGCTTTTTCACAGCGTGTCTGTTCAGGGACTCTGCTAACTCAGCGCATCAGCCGCTGAGCGTCCCTGAATGCGCCCAATGAGTTATCAATTTTTAACAATTTGTTACCATAGTTAATACTAACATAATAAACCATGATGATAGATGTCATACAATTTATGTTGTCAATTTTCATTAATAATAATGTTAACATGGAGAAACTTTTACAGTTTTTTACATACCTTATTAAGGAGGTATTAATAGATTTCAGATGTGTAATTTCAATTAGTAATTAAATAATAGATATTAATTAAATCGATACATTTAAAACACTACACAAACAATCTCTTACAAGAATAGATTTTACAACAAATTTATATGAAAATATTAAATAAGAATTTTAAGAAATATTTAAATTGTCAATAAGGTAATAATAATGCTTATCTTTTTGTAAACAGTACACATCTCGTACCCAATCTACTGGACCTCCCTCAGATAGAGTACATCATATACAGAAGATAAAGTCAGCAGGTAGTCCTAACAAATCTCCTCCTAGTCACCCTTGTTTTGTGGATTCACCTAAGGTAAATTTAGCAACTTGGTAAATTAATTTATTTCATATTTTACATGTAAGTATTGTAGCAACCACTTCACGTCTTTATGGTAAATCCTGAGCAAATATCTCCGCCTACAACGTTTGATAGAAATCAGCCAGTTCCAGCACCAAGAAAACATTCGAAAAAGCGAGATACGTCATATAAGAAAAGGTAAGAATATTTAGTTTTTAATTTCAGCAAAAATGTTATTCATAGTTGAAATGACAGTTCTATTTTGTTACTGCTGGTCTCAATTGTTACACTTTGTAGCAATTATAAAGGGTGTTCGCTAAAGGTGTTCCGTAAATTTAAATATAATTTAGAAACTGTCAATATTCCAGCGGATTATGGGTTCAAAAGCTTATATCGGTACTATATTCCATGATCTGCAAAATTAAATTTTGATTTTTTCAGAATAGGTAAAATTGTAAAAAGTGTGGAATATGTTGCCCATTATTATTATTATTGCCATCAACTCGTTACCGAGCATTATAATATAATTTTTTTTTTCTACAAACACTACTAAAAACTGAATTTTTAACACGGCATACTGCAATTAAAAATGTAATATTAAATGGCAGCGTGTTAAAAGTAGATCACGTGGTTTACTTTTAACACTAGTATTAAAAGTATGCTGTCACAATGACAATTTTGGAGCAAATATTATTCAAAGATTGATTTTACCTACCAAATTGACAAATCTAACGTTGCCCTACTAGCAGCTTCTTCTATATCGACCGGAATTTCTTCACTTAGATTAGAACTCATCTTAAATTATTCTTTTTCACTTTTGACAAGCATATGTCAAACAATACATATGTAAGCTCAATTCTAAATTGTTTCGTAAATGTCACAGAGTACTAGATTTTTTAGGTAATCTTTGGAATCCCTAATAAGAGAGTTTAAAATGCTTTCAATGGCGTTTGTAGAAAAAATAGTGTATGATATTCGTGTTAATAGTTATTTATTATACATGCGGATTAAATTAATGTTTAATGAGCGGTACGTTTAAACGCGCGAGCGGCGATAGCCGCAAGCGCGTTAATACCGCGAGTTAATACATTAATTTTAATCCGCAAGTGTAATACAACTGTTTATTCAATTTTGCAGTAATAAACTTTTTCTAATGTAAATGTAAGATTTTTATAAATGCTAAAAGCTTAAAATGTCACTAATCCCTTGTAGTTATCGAGTTGCCAAGTGTGAGTTGTTTTGATGCGTTGTCATGGATTGAACTGTTTACGGGAAAAAAATTCGAACGTAAATTGTGAATGACAGCGAATTCTTTGTAACAAAGTTTATTATAAACTGTATTATTCTGTGTATCTACAAGGTGAGAATTGTAATGGAGAATGAAAATACGATTATGGAGCAATTGCTCCCTAAAAAATCGAAACAAACGTACAAAAAAATTTATCAAAAATTTAGCTCCTGGAAAATAGAAAAAGGTGCAATGGAAGTTACTGAAGCTCTCGTTTTAAATTATATTGTCGAACATTCCAAGAGCTTGAAGCCATCTTCGCTCTGGAGTTATTGCTCCATGCTAAAAGCCTGCCTCATTATTTTTGAGAACGTGGATATTGGAAAGTAAGTAGAAAAAAGTGTGTTTCTATAGATCAAACTGTAAATATTTATATTACTTTTATAGATTCTCTAAAGTGAAAGCGCTATTGAAACAAAATTCAAAAGGGTTTAGGAGCAAAAAATCTAAAGTACTGAACCGTGATGATATGTTAAGATTTTTCAGTGAGGCACCGGACGAAATTTTTCTACTGGTTAAGGTAAGTTAATTTTTTAAATGAAAACGTAACAAATGAAAAAATGTCTTCGTTCGTTGTAGACAATACTTGTCATGGGTATAGCTGGTGGATGCCGCATTGGCGAACTCGTAAACATGAAAATCGACGATGTGGATGATCGAGGAAATGTTTTGGTTGTAACTCTACCAGACACAAAAACTAGCAAACCTCGCGTGTTCACTATAATTAATGAAGTAGCCATAAATGCTGTCGATATCTACAGAACCTACGTAAAATTACGACCTCAAGCGGTGACCCATAGACGCCTTTTTTTAAATTATCAACATGGCAAATGTACTGTCCAGCCGGTAGGAGAGAACAAAATACGTAAAATGCCTAGCGTCATTGCGACCTTTTTGGGTCTTGCTGAGCCTGCGTTGTATACAGGTCATGCTTTTCGAAGGAGCTCCGCCTCGCTTTTGGTGGATGGAGGTGCGAATCTTCTTGAACTTAAGAGACATGGCGGATGGAGTTCAAGTACAGTCGCTGAAAATTATATCGAAGACTCTATTACGAAGAAGATAGAGACCTGCGAAAAGATTTTTGGAAAACAAAATTTTTCTTTGATACCTGTAGAGAAACCTAGTACCGCAGTTGATGTTTCAGAGGAAAAAACTCCTGTTCTGATTGATGATGCAGTTCATTTGCATAAAGTTGTGAATAACGAATTAGTTAGTGCTACAAGAAATATAACTTTTGAAACTGGTAGTGTTCAAAATTGCAACCTTTTTTTTATCGGCGAACCGTTGAAGGACCTGGCTTCCTTAATGAGGAAATAATATGTAGTTACTTTTGTTTTCGTTTTGTTAATTTATTGTAATGTACTTATGTATAATTTTTTGATAAATTATTGATTTATTTTGATTGACATTTATTTGACATTTTTAAAGCGCTAGCGGAATAAAAATTTTAAATCGCTAGCGGAATAAAAATTTTAAACGATTGTTTATAAAACATCAACTTTTATGGGCAGGCCAGAAACAAATAAACGTCAGTTTATACGGCAAAATTGAATAAAAGTGATTTTATTTTGTTCGTGGGGTTGCTCAACTCGCTACGCTCGTTTCGCAATCTCCCCCACTCACAAAATAAAATCTCACTTTTAACACTTGTATCATAAATAGCTATTTCCGTATCCATGGTATGTAATTGACAGATTATTTATCTCATTTGAGGTTAACAATGGCGGATGGCGGGTAAATATGAAAAAGCGGGATGATATGAACATTTGCGGGTTTTTACCGTGCATGCTATCGACGTGACATCTACCGATAGAATTTAGAATCAAAATTATTATTTGATTATACAAAAATCTTCATTTGAGTGATTGATAAGTGTAATTATTTTTTAAAATTCAAGCAAATACGATTATTTTTTACATAAATTCATTATAGAAGTTATTTTTAATACGCAAATTTGACATGTGTAATTTGAGCTTATGTCAAAAACGTAAGTACGTATTATATTATAACTATTTTTATTTAATACGAACTTCTCATGGATGCGGAAAAATAACTTGTGCCCTACGGGAATCTAACGGCATATTTCATCCCTTGGCTTTTGCTGCCCTCGCTCACTACGTTCGCTCGTGCAGCAGAAATCTTCGGGATGAAATATGCCTATATCTTCCCTTATGACGCAATATACTATTATTAACTCCCCTTATACCTACACACAATCTGCCCTGTTTAATCATGTTAATAGGTAGTTAGGTTAAGTTTATTAGCTAGATTAAGGCACACACACATCAAGTTAAATAACTTTGTTTGGCACGTACCACGGCGTGTTCACTATAATTCTAAGCACTTTATTCTGAATACGTTCTAAAATTTCTACGTTAGAGTTACTAACTGTTCCCTATAAAGAAATCCCGTGGGCCCATACGGGCTTCAGGGCGAGCTTGAAGATTAATAATTTATTATTTAACGATAGTTTGGATTTTCTCCTATCATCCAGTATAATTTGCTGAGTTTAAGTCCGAGCTGTTTGCATTTAGTGAAGATATGTGTTTTACAAGTTAATCGTCAGTCCAGATATAGTCTCAAATATTTTGCCGATTGTGCATGTTGAAGTGGTTGACCAATAACAGTAACTGATGGACAGTTGTCCCGTTTCATCTTGTATGTCATATGTAAAGATTTGGCTTCGTTCACTCGAATTCATACTTTAAACAAATGTTGAATTTTGTTCAGATGTGCTTGTAGGTATCTATGGGAGGCTAGAACAGCCATATCATCAGGGAAGGTTGCTGTTGTAGTTAGTCTTGATGTTGGAAGTTCAGCTGTGTATAACAAGTACAAAACTGGTCCTAACAAACTACCCTGAGGGATTCCTCATAGTATACACTATACAGGGTATCTCAGACATGACTCCTCAGGACTATAACTTTGTTATTTTTAAAAATAACTATAATAAACTATATATATTCGTAAATGGGAGCAAATTCTCTATAAGATGGGGATAGAAAATGTTATAAAATCTGTACTCATATTATGGCAGCGATATTCAACTTTTTTTTTTCAAATTGCACAGTATGCTTTTTTTCGGTCATTCTGATAGTAGGTACTCTTTATTCTCTTTATAACCATGTAAACCAATATGGGTCTTACATAAGAAAATTCTCGAAAAAAATACGATTGAAAGTTGAAGTCTAGGTTTGCCATGGAAACAACTGATTGTTGTAATTTGTACTCGTCGGCGATGAAACAAAAACTCGAAAACGGTTTGTCCTACCAGAAAAACTCAAGAGGCCTTTTCTTTTTAGAATTAGTTTCCGATTAAGAAACAAATACATATTTTGAAAAAAGCAGTGGCGTCCTATTTTTTTCGTCAGAATTATTTATTTTTTTGCTGTCACGCACGCCACTGCTGGAATTATCAAAAGCAGTTGGACCGAAAAAGAGTCTCTTCATGCCAGTATAGTGCACACCAAAGCTCAATTTAATATCTTAAATCGTTTTCGAGATATTAAAAAAAAAGCTTATTTCTTGGACACCCTGTATCTCGAAAAGGAAGTACTTTCGGACCCTTATTTATAGGAACTTTTTTTCTTAAAATGACCTCAGGAACACATTCCCAAAATTTTGCAGGTTCCTCCCGGGACACCCTGTATATGTATCACCCACTACATGGTCATAATCTGCCATTTTAGTCAAAAAAGCACAATAATAACTAGGTACTGTAATAATCGTTTAAACAATTAGACATTAGCAACGTACTTGCTAAAGAACAATTTTCATTCAAGTGACAAGCAAAACGCATTTTGTTCATAAACTCAGTTTGTTTGTTTCCTGCTATAGGACAAAATGCACTTCCTTTGTCCAAGGCATTTTCAGACGTACAATTCAATGTAAAAGAATTGCGTTTAGGTTGTCCAAATAATCTCAATTTCAAGCCAACACTTGCAATAAGTTAATAACAACTAACGTGTAGTGGGTGCCAAAGGATCCAGCACCTACTTCAACTTCTACAACATTTTTGCCAATATTATGTTTGTTTTTTTTTTATTAGTTTTCACTAATTATTATATTGACATTCCACAGTGGCGTTGCGTAACTATATTATTAGGCAGTGTACTTATATAAAATATTGAAATAGCGCCACAGGCGAAAATTTTTTTAACAAGTGGGCGTGGCCTATTTAGACGCGTTTTAATAAGAGTACTTGAATGATTTTAGGGTAGCATAAAAAATTACAAAATTTAATTTTTTTATAAATGATTTTATTGCATCAAAATTTTCATGTTTCTTAATTTTCTCACTTACATGGTTTAAATCCGTTACTCCCATTTTTGTCCAAGAGTGTTCACCTCCATACAATAAACAAGGAAAACAGAACACCGCATTTTTGATATCACACGCACAAAGCCACATATGTTTATCATAAAGCTTCTTATTAAATTTCCTGGTAAATTGTCGATTTTTACTTTTCACTTGAAGTTGTAAATTGATTTCAGGTGTGGGCCTGCCCAATTTTTTTATTACAATTTTATCTTCGAGGGTTAATGTCGAGAAAGGGTTGTTCA
Organism: Melanotus villosus; assembly: GCA_963082815.1. Classification (NCBI taxonomy): domain Eukaryota; kingdom Metazoa; phylum Arthropoda; class Insecta; order Coleoptera; family Elateridae; genus Melanotus; species Melanotus villosus. The sequence goes on along the minus strand of OY720419.1, from coordinate 95,541,362 downwards.
ACAAATTTTGAACCGAGTTGGCCATAATGTAATGTTAAACTTTTAAAACACACCACCAAACGACGCAAGGACGGTAACAAAAACTACGCTACAGCCGTACAGCGCATAAAAATATAACGGCGTTCGCTGCAAGAAAGTGCACCGCCTGTGACGTTGCTTATGACAACTCAGTATGCAGTTTTATCTCAAATACCGCAAACAAGTCGCCAAATGCATAATGCGCATGTCCATATCGTGCACTGAAACAGGAAGAACCCCTTTGAGTCAGCTTTATTGGTCGAAGGTCGAAGCGCTTCTGAATCGCACATCGAAGACATATTAGAGATAGGGACGGAATTATTAATAGAGATGCGAGCGGGTCAGTAAACTTAGTGGTGGAAATATGAAATATGTAATATAAAATATTTTAATAATTTAAAATTTAATAATTAACGGGTGCATGACTTGTAGGTAGTGCGCGCGCACGTGTGCACTTTAACACCAAACGCCACTGTTCCCAACCATATAAAACAATATAAATTGTTGATCTAATTTATCTTTAATAACACCTTTAACGGACACCCTGTAGTATATATCGATTGGTATTGATATTTATTATGTATGAATTCGAAGACTTCCACGGTCACTGTCAGTGTTAAAAGAACGTTTACCAGGTTGGGACTGTTTCTCAACAATTGACACGGTCCCAACCCGGAAGACGTTCTTTTAACATCTATTATGTATTTTTAAATTCGAAATATGAATCGATACATTGCACCAGTAGGAATCTATATACCCACATCTCGTTAATTTGAGAAAAACATATAGGGACATACTCTAAAGAATCTAATAGCCTTTTATATTGCAATTTTTTAAAAATCTTTTTAATAGTCATAAGATCATCGGTCATCGATGCTAATTTTTCCATATCACAAACCCCTGTTGACCTTTGTTTATAATTTTTTTTTAGCATTGCAGAACATGAGTATTTACAATTTTCACTGCGAATTACAGAAGATATAATCCGAAATGATTTGTACAAAAACGAGGAGATGCGAAGAGTTTTCAACAGTCATGTAGAAGCAAATCGTGGGAGATTAGATATGGTAATTTTCTTATACCTACTACAAAGAATTTATTTTAATAATTTGTTTATTTAATTAGGCTAAAATGACAGATCAAGTGCAGAAGTTATGCAAAGAATTAAACATACCTTTTGAAGATGCTCAAAACGGCGAAACAGCTACAAGAGATCAAATAAAAATAGCCCGTCAAAATGCAAAAACTGCCTTAACATGTATTTGCTGTCCTGTACTAAGGCCACACGGTAGTGAAATGCAAAAGTGTGAATGTGAATCGGTACGGTGTTTACCTTTAGAATGTATTCAACATGGCAGTAAAGTGGTAGGCGGCGGTGCTAATAAATCGAATGGTATTAATGATAGCACAAAAGAAAAATCAGTCAAAGATCCATCTTCTGAGAATGTTTCTGGTTCTGATGGCATCGATGACGAAGAATTTCTTGAAACACATTATACAGAAAATCCGGAAACATATCTACAGGCGGCCGCAGATTTCTTTTCACATGAAGATCAAAACAGCAATCTAAGTGATATTACTACACCGTATGTGCAAATATCAAATTTAAGTTGTATAAGTGAAATAACCGAACCAACAACTTCATCTGAAACTTTAAATACTAAACCGACAAATTCCTTGCCAAATACAATAAGTGAACATGATGTTCTTCCTTGTATATTGCCATTCAACTTCAGTAACTCTGATATAAAAAACTCTATTAGTTTTGAAATGCAAGCAAAAACGTTACCTAGTTCGTCTTCGCAACAAAACTCAGAAGCGAGCAACAAGGCAAGCAGCGTACCTTCTCCTTCAACAGAACATCAAAATAATAATGTAGATCAACAAACATCGTCTGAAAACCTGTACTGGCTAACCTGTTCCTGCCACGTGCCTCAAGAGTCACCTTTACTAGGCCCACAAGAGTCTGTTCAGTATTGCGAATTATGCATACAGTCAGTAGAACTACAATGTGGTGTTGATTTGGCCCTACCTAAAGAAAATGAAGAAGCGCCCCAACAACTAACACTGTCAGAAGACGCATCAAAAAATTACGATACGTTATCACTTACACAGGAAAGAAAACCATTACCTTCTGTAGTAATATCAGATTACAGTGAGTCAAAAGTATCTGCCCAAAAACAATCCGAGACTGAAATAATCCAATCTGCTCCACCAATAACTCAATTAGACACATCTAACAAGCAGGAAATACAATCTGTAATAAGTGAAACGAATAATCCATCAGCTTCTATTACCAAACAAAAAATCGAATACCAGTCATCTGTTGAATCGCAGCCTCCTACTTCAAACTTAATTCCTAATAACTGTTGTGATGAATTAAATAATTCGGAATATCAAGTTATAGAAATAGTAGAAAAATCAAATATAAAAGTTCGCGGAGCCAACAATAAAAAAGAAGAATTTGTTTTGCCCCCAGGATGTATCTACATACCGAAAGCTAAAAGGTTAAAAAAGAACTACGCATCTACAAGCTCATCGAAGGAATTTGTTAAAGATGATAAGTTATTTTTTTCAAAGGATGTCATTGTTAACACAGATGAATCTTATTTCTTCAGGCCGAATGAGCTAGATAATAATGAAAGTACGCAGATGACTCCTACAGATCATAGAAATAAAACATATAACATCAACAAATGTAAAAACGAATCAGAAACACGTTCTATTAGTTTTAGAGGCCTTGGAGAGCACTCTTCTAAAATGAGTAGCACATCAGATACAAATACTTACTCAAACTTACACCAATCTAATTTACGAACAATCCATTATGGAAGTTTTGCGAGTAATATTTCTAGCGTATCCAACATTCCACAAACAGTTCCAATTACTGAAAGTATCTTTTACAAACAAAATTTAAGTACGCCACCGAGGGTTATGTTGAAACGTACAAACATAGCTCATACTACCGAAAAGCGGAACAGCATCGTTAGTTCTGTCTCTGGTTATGAAAATAGTCCACAACCCGAACAAAGCAGATACGTAATAGAACAGTTAAATGATTATGATTTAACTCCTCAAAGGGATAACGATAATAGTAAATCGAATCACAGTAAAACATCATCTCTTTTTTATGATACTCAACAAATGCTTTCGCAGATGCAAATTAATCAAGGGAGTTTACTGTTGGGTGACGAATATGAGATAAGAGAAAGTTGTTACGATAACGGTTTACCTTATGCAATTTGTAAATTCTTTCCGAATGCCGCAACACAAACTCTATCTTCAGATTTGCTCTTACCTTCAAGCCCTCCGAAAGAAAAAACCAAACAAAAAAGCAATTCTGCGGAGTGGTACTGGGCACCGAAAGAATCAAAAGATCTAAACATGGATAATTTTGTTAGTGCTGCACTAAAAACAAGCGAAGAATTTAGAAGATCTTTTGAAATATTTGACAAACAAAAAAGTGGAATGAACTTAAAATATCAAAAGCTACAATCAACAAATGAAGAACAGCCAGTTCTAACAAGTCCTGTTACATCTGAGAATAAAAGTGTAAATGCAAAAACAGTTCAAATATTAGAAAAAATAGTTGAGGATGAATTTGACGATAATATGCAAAAAGACGAAACCGAAGATGAATTCGATAATGACGAGGAGATCATCACTAATGATATATTTCGTGATTTAGATAGAGAGCCTTCGTATGTACATTATCCTAGCATGATGTTAACAATAGAGCAAGTAACCGATGATTTAAAAAAATTTAGACAAACAGGTCCACTTGATGTTTATGCACAACAATCGAAACAAGAATTACACGAATCAAAACAACAATCGCAGCAGCAGCTACAACAACAACAACCTCCAACACCACAACTACGACCACGATCTTTATCACCAACACCACAACTACGACCACGAGCTTTATCACCAACACCACAACCACGACCACGGGCTTTATCACCATCACCACCACCACCACCACCATCACCAATATTACAGTCGAGTAAACAACAAAAACCCGAGGAACAACCTATAGAACTACAAACAAAAGGGGATAGTCCATTAAAAAACGGTGCGACGTCTACACGTAAAAGGGAACATTTTAGCCTCGGAGAAGGAAAATTACCATATATTGAAGTAATGCCCGAACCCGAAGTTCAAACCCCACTAAAAGAACATGCAAGTAACCACAAAGCTAATACAAGCTGTTGTGGTTTGAAAAACTGTAGAAAAAAGAAACGTAGAGATATATTAGAAACCACTAGTGGCCAAACTCTACCTAACGTAAGTGCCATTCCTGATGACCAATTATTCGTGATCGATGTTAGACGTCCTACGGTTAATACGGGTTATGGTGCAGATAGAAAAAGTTTACGATTTGATTATAGCGCAATGAAGGATTTTAATAAGAAAGTAGATGCCAGTGTAAATGATATACTTAACTATCATGACAATCCGTATGTAAACAGTACCACCGATTTAAGCCCTACTGGGTCTGATGAAGATGTGCCTATTGTGAGAAAACAAATTATATCTTATAAACAAAATCAACCACCTTCTCCTGGATCAGACCATTTAAAAATAAACGATAAACAACAAAAACAAGACAGTGGTACTAATTCAATCGTCGATATTTTATCCCTACAGAACACTCCTAGTATGCAATCATTTCGTATAGAAGCTCAGGATTATTCAAGAAAAAATTCCGAGGCATCATCAAATACAAAATAATGTGCGTGCGGTGTAATCGTAATTTATTTTTATAGTAAGGTTTCATATATCTATCAGATATTTATTTACTTTTGATTTAATAAATTATTGTATATTGGGCATTACAATTTAGAATTTATTTAACCGAACATTTTTCTTTGATTTTTACAATGTGTGTGTGATGGAATAACAGACTTATAGTTCGTAAGATCTTGCTTTGAATCCCCTGATGGGCAGGATTTTCCTGCAGTCTGGAGGTTGAATTAAGTCTCGGTGGCCATCGGCACCAAATTAATGATGTTCTTCGAACACAGGCCTAAGTGGTAGGTAGAGCAACAAAATCCTTCATAATACCCCTGATCACATAACAATCAGATTCACCAAGTTAGTGTAAAATCTGGCAGCATTTTTATGCTTAGTTTGCATTCAGTGGCCAGGCGGCGCCACCATTGCACGGGCAGACACGCGACTCGAGCGACCCTGAAGTGCTTGATTTGTATACAAATCAGTTGATTCCAAGCACTTCAGAGTCGCTCGAGTCGCGTGTCTTCCCGTGCAATGGTGGCGCCGCCTGGCCACTGAACGGCCTGTTATTAACTCATAAGTATGGGGTTGTATGCAGGGGTAGAAGACTATCCTTTCCCATCGAAAGAGATGAAGATCAACCCGCAGTGTTGCCACATTAACAATTATCAAAGGTGTAAGTATGATTACATGGAGATGGCCAGGGGGAAACACAGAAGAATTGACCACGTTTTGATAAAAAAAAGGGTACAATCTTCAATAACAGATGTGCGGTCATTCAGAGGAGCTAACGCTGACTCCTACCACTACTTATAGTCATAGCAAGTCTGAAACAAAAAGCAATCAACTACAGGAAATACACCGAAACGCACAGCAATAAATTTGATATAGAGAAATTAAACAAAAACAACTACAAATATGGTACAAACAAAACATTACAATACAATTAGGAGAAAATGAAAATGAAATGAAAAATTATATAGGTAAAAACAAATCATAAGAGAAAGCGTACAACAAACCTTAGGGTACAAGCAAAAAGATAAATGGAACGAATGGTTTGATCAAGACTGTGAAGTGAAAAATAAACTGAAGAAAAAAGCGAGTTTAAAATGGCTGTAGACAAAAAGAGAAGAAGAAAAAGAACTCAGAAAAAAATCTTACAGACTATATAAACAAAAAAAGAACTCTTGGATCAAGGAAGAGATGGAAAAGATAGAGCAATTCAGTAAAACAAACAACACAAAGAAATTCTACAAGAAAATAAAGGAACAAAAACCGAAGTACCTACCAAATTAGGATGAGAGATATGAAGATTGAAGAAGGTAGAGTCGAACATGAACCACAAGCCATAAAGAAAATATGGGAAAACATTTTCAACAGCTACTTAACAGATAAATAACGAAGAAATACAAGAAGCAACATACGAAGAATTCATACAAGTTGTAAAAAAAATCAAAAATGGGAAAGTAGGTACCAGGAAAAGACTCCATAAACGGAGAACTTATAAAGTATGGAGGTAAAGGACTACATAACCAACTGTATGAAATGATAATACACTCATGGAGAGCAGAACAGCTACCAAAAGGATGGAAAGAAGGAACAATTGTAACCATTAAAAAGAAAGGAGACCCCGAGGAATCCCGGAACTACCGAGGCATCACATTACTTAATACAGCTTACAAAATCTTTACAGCACTGATAAACAAACGACTACTCATATAGGTACACCAACATCTTAATAGGGAGCTACCAAATCGGTTTCACCTCTGGAAAATCCACGGTAGATGCACTACACGTAATTAAACAAATAATGGAAAAAGCCCATGAACTTAATATTGACATACACTTACTGTTCATCAACTGCCAACAAGCCTTTGACAGAATAAATAGGAAAGAATTAATCAAGGTGATGAAACAATGGAAAACTCCACTATCTGCGTAAGAACCAACGAAGGTGACACAAACAATTTTGAAGTAAACTCCGGTATAAAACAGGATGATATATTATTCATGCACAATCCTTGGTCTGATACGGGATAATGAAGACATAAGACCAAGGATGAATCATGAAATACTTGAAGCAGTGGGTGGGGAAGACGTAGTCAGATTCATAAACGCCCAGAGAATCCGTTGGCTCGGACATATTATGCGAAGTCAAAATAACATATTAAAACTAATAACTCAATGGAGACCAAGCGAAACCCGAAACAGAGGAAGATCCAAAGGCAGATGGTTGGACCAAGTTACAACAGACTTACGCGAAATGGGTGTAACACAATGGTGGAGACAAATAGTGGAAGAAACAAAAACACATGCTGGCGTATAAACAATAAACTACAAATCAAATACTAAATAGTAGTGTAGTGAATAACGTTTACTCGAGGACCGATCCACCCCATGAAATGGATCTAGACAGTTTTGTTTTTGAACAAACAGCTGTATTCCTCATAGGAATGTTAAGCTAATAATAATAATAATAAGTATGACAACCGGGACTGCCGCCTTAACATGCTCTCCTCATATAAATTCTGGCGGGGATGACGCTGGTCTCAGGAATCAAACCCAAGATACCGACCTGAGAGACTGAGACCTTTTACACGTGGCTATCTGCTCCTCAAATGGTACCTACCTATACTTATACACCAAACACATAATATGCAGAAATTAACCAAGTTGTGCATTGTATCCATAAACCCTTTCAAAACGTACAAAAGGTTGATGACTCAGTGATATTTTGATTGATCTCAATGTCAATTTTTCATAAATGTTCATACCATAAATTTTAATACGTTACCTGCCAGAGCTCATACCCAGATAGCACATAAGCTTATTGCAAGCTTGCTTTCGAGTTGCGCTATCCTTGCACGTGCAAGGTTACATAGCTAAGCTTATAGTAAGCTTGCTGTAGGGGAACAAATGCAAGGTTACATTTGCAAGTTTACACTAGGCTTTCTACGAGGCGACAAATGTAAGTCTGAATAATTTATATATACACTGTGAAAATTATAGTTGCCACTATTATTTCTTCTGCAAGTTGATATCACAAATTTATAATTGCCTGTGAACGAAGTCTATATATAATTAGGAATTGCTTACTGGAATTTCGAATACGGGCGGGAGGCGGGAGTTCTTAAAACGCGCATGTTCAAGTAGTCTTGGACAACCTGCGCAGTAGCGCAGTTCGTGTGTTCACCTTCGTTACCCTAGTCGAAGTTCGTGTTTTCGTTATTCGTTTCTCGTGCTCGCCCATCCTTGACTATTAGTTGACAGGTTGACACTGATTGCGTAAGAGGTTATTTTTGTGTGAATTTTGAAAACGGAGTAATAATAAGGGGGTGCGGGCCGTCGTACGGAAACTTTTAACCGCATGCGCCAAAAAAAGAGTCCACAGAACGGCATTACAGTGGCTCGAAACATGTTGATTTGACCCTTGTATAACTGGTTTCATACACGCGTAGGCGCATTTGTGCAATGATGTGCTGATATATCTGTTGTATAATTTCTTCTTAGGTATAAGACTGTAGTAAAACTGTAAAACTATTAATAGTTAATAGGCATATACTTGATGGTTTTACATGGATGTTTTACAGCATACAGCCATACACGTAAATATTTGCGGTTTAGATTATAATACTTAAACTAATATGTAATTAAGAACATTCCAACACTAGTAAATTTCTAATTTGTAGTAATTTATCTCTACGGCAAGTATCTAAAGTGCTACCTTTTTGCACGCCTAAGAAAGTATAAAGAACGAACCGAAGACTTTCTAGAAATATTAATTATTTTAGGAATTCTGATTTCCTATACAAAATTAACCGAAATTGACAATTGACATGTATGTATGTAATCGTCGTCGCCTGCGTTGATTAAAAACGGAGTTTATAAAGCCTGCCGAATAGCAAAAATGGCCATTATGCAAATTTTTGCCACGGCTTGCTTGTGGCGCTAGTTATCCATCGTGGACAGCTGTCAACTGGCTTTGATTTTTTACGATTTACAACAAATACGAGTTATCGGAGTTATTGGATGTTTAATATTTAATCCAGAAAGTGTATTACAATATAAATTTCAATTGTATGCAAGTTTTCAGAACCTTATGAGACTGTGTAAAAAAATAACTAAATAAGAGTGTTGTAAGAAGGGTGCAGATACTTACTACTTTTCCTCGACACAAACCAGGAAGACTTTAGAGGGATTGGACTGGTTATTTATCCTAAATATAAAACTAAATCTGTAGAATTATGGCAAGGAGGGATGCAAAAAGACATTTTTAGAACGTACTTTTTGTTGTATAACTAAACGAATAACCAAAAATTAACAAATTTAAATTAGAAATACAACTGTCAGTGAAAGGATAACTAGCGCCACGGAGAAAAATTGAACTAGTCGATTAAGTGTCAAACGGCCCTATTCGGCAGGCTTTATAAACCCCGTTTTCAATCAACGCAGGCGACGGTAATCGTTAACCACTTATAGGTACCTTGCGGTGTGGAGGCTGGTACGCATTATAAATTGTCACAAAGAGCTAGCATATCATAGTTTTTAGTGATGTACGTCTTTTTTTGTCATTAAGTTGCCTTTCTACCGCACAAAGTTATTTTTGAGTGATTATATGTATTAGTCTCGTGTTAAGAATGAGATAATTAGATTCTCATCTGAAAATAATAATTTTTGCCTATAAAAGTTGACTTTTGAATTCAATGATAATTAATAGCAATATCATATCATTATATGTGATCCACATTGATTGAAGACAGGTTGAATTTCCGGCCACATTAAATTGTTGTCACATTGGCAACTCAAATTTATCATGATTTATTTTTCAGTGGCGTCTCATAAGGGAGTGGTATAGGTGTATTTCAAAATTACATAACAACAAAATCTTTCAACAAATTGTAGTTCTGAGAACTGTTTCAATTCCTACGATTGCCGCCTGCGGACAGGCCTCTATCAATGTTGTTCAGTTGGGTTTGAAGTTTAGTAAGTACCTCCTTTTTATTATTTTTGTGTTTTGTTTGTATTAACAGGTTTTTAACAGGAGAATAAATTTATTAGGAGATGGAAATACCGGCCCTTAGTAATTTTGTGTTTGAGTAAAGATTTTTGTGTTCAGATTGTAGTTCAAGTTTGTCAGTACCAATTCACCTTTAAAGATTTCATTGTCGCAAGTTTTAAGTAAAGTCAAGTTAAAATTTGTGTCATGTTGCATGTATAAAGATTTAGCTTTACTGATTGAATTTTAGTTTAATATTTGTTAATCCTATATTCTGCCTGGGATTGAGGGGCTTAGTTTGTGAATGATTTGCCGTACCTACGTAACATAAATGTAGTACCCTCAATTCTATCGTCCCATCGTCCCTTAAAGTAAGTATCGTATTTATTATTTATTTTTGACGTAACATGTTAACTCTCGCCCCTTTTGTGTATCCATTTTTGCCTTTTTGATTTATTAAATATCTAATTGTCAATTTAGTTTGGTCTTGTCAGTGTTTTCAGTGCCTCCCGATCATATTTTGTGTGTTAGTGTTTTGGTAAAGATTTACGTATACAGTGGGAGCCTGCCTACAAGTTTTAAGAATTTCAGTAAGCTATTTCATTAAGCAAGGTAAGTCACATCTTGCAGCGGGGTCCAGCTAACCCCAACCCCTTCGAGCCCTAGAGGAACTATCTTTGGGTGATTTCCGTCGTGGCGCCCTATTTTTATTCCGATTATGACCACCCCTATTTGAAGGGTTTACCGTTTCAAACCCCCCTTCTCCGCTGTTTGCTAGCCGCGCGCCAAGGGGCAACAACGTCCCCCATTAAATGTTGTAGTGCACGTGACAAAGTATGGACATATAATATAAATCGCTACGCCATGTTGTAATTCTTGTACTATAATTCTAAAAGCGGAAACTGTAATTTGCATATATCTCAGACTAACATTTGAATTAAAAGATGTCAGGAGAATTATCAGTCACAAGTAAACTAAACACAAGATAGTTATATAGAGGAGCTTAATATATTAGGGTGGGTTGGTTAGGGGGTGGTGAGGAGGATGACCCCTACAAAATTGGATCGCAATGCCTAACAATCGAAGTATAAACTACTAGCATATCTTAGGGTTTTGGTAGTTTCCAACTTAAATTCTATTTTCCTTCACAGCTCGCATCATCCTATATGGATTGAGAAAGACAAAGATGCAAGTTCCTACCTTTACCGTGTTAAATCCTGTTTTTTAAAAAGTTCGAAAAACTTGAATCGTTACAAGCCGACTAATTATTTACCACCGGTTATGTAACCCATATACTCAATTCCAAAGGCTGAATGCACCTTAGAGTGCAAAAACGATTATTTTTAATATGGCGGGTGATGGGAATCGAACCCACAACCTTTGGTTTTACAGCCCAATGCTAAAACCTCTGACCTACGCTTCACATTGATTAATTTATGATCACACAAGTACCCATGTTTCCAGTTGAATACTACTTTTAAAAAATTTAGAAAACCTACCTCAAATGCGCTGCAAGGCAATTGTTACTGTCACTAGTTGTGTAATTCGTACACTAAATTCCATCTTCCAAATCTGCGTGCTCCTTGTGTCCAAAAAATGCTAAGTTAGTATGGCAGGTATTGGGAATCGAACCCACAACCTTTAGCTTCATAATTTATCTGATCTTTTTTCCTCATTTGTCTTGGCTGTATCTACAGTGTGTCTCACTTTAGACGGCCGCACCCCAGTATTTTTTTTATATATTATCGATTTAAAAAATTTCTTTTTTCTTATTATACCCCTCACTAAATTGTACTTTTAGGGTATGTTACTTTCTACTACGATTTAAAATAAACAGCAAAATTGAAGAAGTCGTATTAGGGATTTTTTAAATCGATAATATATAAAAAAAATACTGGGGTGGTGCCGTCTAAAGTGAGGCACACTCTTCGAACATATACTAGTATATGTTCGAAGGGCACACTATATAGAGCATCTGCGACTAACATCACAAACTCATGGAATTTCAAATTTTATACATCACTTTCAAGGTTCATTTGATCTACCGGACAAAATTCATACAGGATTTTAGTTGGGTAGAAAATTACACAGCATTTAAGATTCATAAAAATTTATTTATAGGAAATCTTTTATTTACACTAACGGCACAAAATTCTAACCTAATTTTAATTAAAAATTCTAACCTTACCTTACAAATATATCAAGATTCAAACATGATTTTAAAATAAACAAAATAAAACCGTAACCTAAATCAAAATTAACCTTTGACGTCTAAAACTTCGAATATTTAACAAGTTATTTGTGTTTATAATAAATTTTTAACGCCCAAGGTTTTAGACGTTCTAAAATTAATTTTAAAATTTATTCTAAACATTAAAAAACAACTTTATATTCGAAATCTATTTTCAGTATTTAAAAAGTAAATTTCGAATACTGAAGAGTAATTTTGGATGTCTAATAAAATAACAATTTTAGAGCCAAATGCATCAAAATAGCGGATGTTAAGTGCAATATTCAACATTATGACGCAGTAGACTTCTAACGCTTAGGATAGAAAAAAAAAACAAAAACAGTTTTATTCAAAATACACACATGAAAGTAAATAAACAATATATACATGAAGTCTTCTTTTCTTCACGAGCAGCTGAGGAAAATGGACCAACTGAAGATTAACCAATTGGATTGAATTGGTTACAACGTTTTAATAATAAATAAATAAATTTGAAATTCAAAATCTTACGTAGAATTGAGAAACAAAAAATAAAACAAAGATATTACAAAGAGTTTTGCAGCAATTCAACTTAAAAATATTAAAGTTGAAAATTTAGACATTATTTTAATTTTTAGAATAATTATAAAAAATGAGGGATCTCCTTGATTAAATGTGACGATCTGTAAATAATTTTCTACGTAAATTTTACCAAAGTCAAATTATTTACTATCTCAGAGATGAACTGAATGCGATTCCTTGAGCAAACGATCATAGTAAATTCGGGAAAATTATTTTACGTAAAAATTTTATTAATGAAAGCGTTTAATCGGTCTACTTTTAAACAGTTTCGAATTCTCCAAAAAAATTACCAAAAAGTTGGCAAAATTTGCAGGTTCGATTTTAATTCGTATAATTTACGTTAGTTAACTTGTAAAGAATTTGATATATTTATTTTGTACAAAATGTTTATTCAAAAACACTTCTTAACTGGTGACTAGCTACTTTCGAAGATTTATTTAATTGGCTACCAATTCTAATTCAAAAAAATATTCAAAGCAACGAAGCATTCAAAAACTGCAAAAATAACGAAGGAACTAAGTAAAAGCAGACTTTGATCGAATTCAGTTACCTTTGTTGTAACTGTAGTCATCTTGACGTCCTTTAGTTGTACGTTCTCCTTGCAGATTTTTATAGAAGTTGTCCTGGTATAATTCGTGTGCCCTAACAGCTAGCTACACCTTAATAATCACAACATTCATACAGTAACCTAAATTTACAAAATTAGGAAAGATCATTCGCTCTTTAGCCTTGTTTGCTTCTGCTGTATAGTATTTGCTACGAATTAATTACGTTATTATTTTTACTTAAAGCTAAATAGTTCATATCTGAGATTCTTTTCAGGATTTTAAAATAACGTGCACAGCTAATATATAATGTTTTTGAAGCCAATATTAGAAAGGGTGTTAAGCCGAACACTTAAGAAACTAAAGAAAAAAAACGATTACATCAAAAATTCAAAACGAAAAAAAAATAAACTGCCGATAAAAAGTTGAAAGAAATTTTTATAATTAATTATTGTAATTTTAAAAGTACACAGTAAATTTAAAAACATTACTTGAAACGGATTTCTTCCTACATCGCATAAAAATAGCGAAATGCAACTGATTGTTTTCCATTGCCTTTATTCCAATTATAAACATAAATAATCAAATAATAAGAAATTACGTCATATTGAAACTGTCTTAAATCGATTCAATTAAATTTAAATTTTGATTATTTTTATGTAAGGGAATAATTTAAAAAAATTACTTAGTTCCGAGATCTTTTAATAACAAAATAACGGTCTATTTTATTTTTAATTTTAACGAATTATGTAAATTCTATATGTATATAAAAATTTTCACCTCCGCAGGGATTCGAACCACTGACCTATAACCTATATGCTGCAAGTTTTCCTTCGTAGCTAGGTAGATAACTTAAAAACACCCTCGTAGTATATTTGTTGCAAAATATACCTTTATATTACAATTTCTTAAGCAAACTGCAAATACTAAACAGCAAACGTAAACAAATTTCTGAGTCACTAAAGATTTAGGATATGAAATTATAAGTTGCATATTTAAGAAAAAAATGAGTACATTTAATGTCTCGATTTGTTACGATGCGACTGCAGATGATTACAAATAAGTAGGTACTACCGCTCCTTTTTTTAATTGTGCCCCCCGCCTCCCCTGGTTTAACCAGGATCTTCACTAATTTTTATATTATATTTCTATTTATAAAACATTTAAACATAAACAAGTAATTACATACATTTAAACAATTGGACAAATTTCTATGAAAATAAAAAGTAACGTTAGTACCGCCCTAACAAAAAATCTTTTCAAAGTAGAAATGTTTATTTTCCTTTTATTCGCACTCAAAACTATTGCAATAATGTAAGACCTTAGACTAAAAATACATCTTAACTACGCAGTTATTTAAATGCAGTTCCTAAATTTGTATAGAGTGTGATCGATCACGTCATGTATTCACCACTCACCTTTGACTTACAACATCCAGCGACGTCCCTGAAGACTGAAGACACCCGCTTTCCGACGATAGAAATTTGAACATAATCGTAACTTTGACTTTCAATAAAATTTAGACTTTTCTATAAATATATCATTTCAAAACCAGTATTAAGAGACCACTCTTAAAACATTACAAAGAGTAGTACTAATTATGTGCTGCAGAAAGTTTCCCAAAAGCAAATTGTAGAAAATCTTCTTTAAAAAAATATCCAATTCTCTAAAATAATTTTAAAAAAGAAGCCTAAACTAATATTAGCAATAAATACCTTGCTTTTAAGTATGTTCCCTTTAAAGATTTACGGAGATTAATTAATTCGGTAATTCTGCTATATGAATTAAAATATTTGTTGAATACGTTTAATCGAAGCCTCCTAAAAAGGACGAAGCATAAGAACCATAATTTTGTCTCGTTTCAATGTTACTTTTTCCTTATAAAATGTAATTTTGAAAAATCAATGTTTCACAAAAATTGATCCTCAGACACTTATTGCTACCCTATAATTTATGCAGTTTTCCGAAACACTTTATATCAAAACGAATTCAAAAATTCAACAATTTCGAAGTTAATTTAATATTTCAGCTTGCCTTTAAAAAAACGAAAACTGAGCTACTATTTTTTTTTCACTTGCACAACTACTTGAAACAAAAAATGTGACACCTAAAATAAACTTTATTGTAAGTTTCCCTAATAAACACGCAACTACACTTAGTAATTCGTTCCTATATTCCACCCTTTCCTCGAATGGCCTCTAATCTGGCTTAACCAGATTAAGAAAACGATTGGACAAAAGCAAAGGCGATTCTCCCCAACTCAAGTGAATCTCTTGCCTAATTAGCAGAAACTAACGAGATACTGACCAATTAAGGCCTTTGCTCCCGTTATATACTGTTAATAAACTAAAACGAACTCCGATTGTACATAGATGGGTGAGGCAGCGGCTTACCCGATCATAATCCGGTGGCGACTTCCTCATGTCAAGAGTGCCTATGGTACCAAACGGTAACCCCACCTTAACGGACAACCCGTTGGGCCAATACCCCAAACATAAATGCACAACCAGACCACAGTTTCTAGTTCTCGAGCAAAAAAGAAGAAACATAGAAGGGATGGGAGTGCACAATAAACTAAAACGAACTCCAATCGTACATAGATGGGTGAGGGAGCGGCTTACCCGATCATAATCCGGTGGCGACTTCCTCATGTCAAGAGTGCCTATGGTACCAAACGGTAACCCCACCTTAACGGACAACCCGTTGGGCCAACTTTACCCCAAACATAAATGCACAGCCAGACCACAGTTTCTAGTTCTCGAGCAAAAAATGAAAAAACAAACTCCAATCGTACATAGATGGGTGAGGCAGCGGCTTATCCCAATCAAATCCGGTCCAACAGTGGCGACTTCCTCAAGCCAAGAGTGTCTTTGGTACCAAACGCTTTGCCCCGTCCAACTCACCAATCCCAGAAGGACCATTGTTGGAACGCGTAAGCAGCCAAACACCCGCGGTCGGATATAAAAATACCCAACTAGATATAATAAATATATCAAGTGCGGTGTGGCATACTTCGCCGGGTGCTAACCGCGGTAACCCCACCTAACGGACAACCAAGATGAGCCAACTTTACCCCAAACATAGATGCACAACCAGACCACAGTTTCTAGTTCTCGAGCGAGAGGATAGATGGTAAAGGATCGCGAGGGAAATGATGAGATTACTTAATATGGGGGAGAAACCTGAATTGACATTAGAACCTAAATTTTAAAACAAAATGAGACCATACGAAGACTACAACGAGAACGAGAAACGATTATGCAGATTAAAATAACTTAAAATCGTCTCAACACCAACTGATATTAATGAGAAATATATAAAAAATTGCAACTAAACGAGTATTTGTCAGTTTGAATTTTGTAAAAGCAAGTTGAAAAATTAATTAACGCCAAATAGGTTAGGTTAAGTAATTTAAAAAGAAAATCGTGAAAGAATTGCATTTGAAAATATGGAAATATAATTAATAAGTAGGTAATTGGGTGTTTAGAAAAAGTTACTTATACTTAATATTTCAAAAAATTATAATTTTATTTTAACAATTTAAAGAGGCAAGAATGAGGAGAATAGAATTCTATTTTATAAAATTACGACTTTGAAAAATATCGAGAATTACGCGTATTGATATTATTTTTTGTTATGTTATGAAATTACATGATGAGAAATAAATTGTCAGAGATGTATGTAAATTTTACACAGCGTATTACTAAAATATCGTATACAATGTGTCCACGGATAGGTGATACAAGAGGTATAAATGACCAAAATTTTTAGATATCAATATGCTGTTTGGCAGTCTATCCCTGCTTGTTCTTAAATCCATTTTAAGCAGAATTTCGATTTTTTTAAATCAAGGCATCTGTGCTAGCACTGTTAAAATAAAGGCGAGGTTTAGGTAAAGTCGTAGTATTTTAACAAATATCGCAAAATGGTATTGCAGTAAAGTTGTTCAGAACACAAAATTACGCTTGTATGCAAAATTTGAGGTTGTTCAGACAGAATTGATTTTTGTTAGTTTAAGGCTTTTGTTGTGCTCGTAGACGCTTCAAAAATACAAAATTAGGATATGTTATTTGGAAAACTTTATTTTAAATTGAAAGTTTCAAGAATAAAGGAAACAGAAATACCAAAATTATTCAAAAGTTGTTATAGTGTCTGCTTGATCTGATTATAAAAATTTCAGAAATTTTTTCAAAGTCCAAAACTGAGGAAAATTGTGAATTTAAGTCTTAAATGATTACCTGTAGGAAAAGTAACATGAGAAATAAGACTACTAAACACAGCAAAAATTATTATCAAGAATAAAATTTTCTGAGAAATCAATAATTAAAGTTTTTCCTCTTGTATCACCTATCCGTGGACACATTGTATATTGAAAATTTGCCATTTCGAAACCTGCCTAGAATCACAACTTATGTGAAATAATTACGCATTTTTATGAATACCTGTAAGAGAACAATTCTTCTAGGTATGATCGATCACACTTTGTACATTAACCATCTGCAGTTTTTGCATCCTATTTAGATACCTATTGTAAATACACACACAAACACGTACACACACCCTATCAATTTACAAAATTAAGAGAAAGCTAATTAATCTAAAAGATATTCCATTTGTTAAGTAAACGTCGGCCTGAATTCTGTGGAAAAAAGAAAAACAGATAAACTACAGATAAAACTGTGGCGTAAATTATGATAATTTTTATTTTCTTATAGTTTACTCCACGTAGAACAAATAATTATTATGTTTTAGTGCTCAGTATATATTTCATTTTAACCCTCGTACTACCGACTCAAATTTG
Source organism: Melanotus villosus (assembly GCA_963082815.1). Lineage (NCBI taxonomy): Eukaryota > Metazoa > Arthropoda > Insecta > Coleoptera > Elateridae > Melanotus > Melanotus villosus. The sequence continues at coordinate 95,523,474 of OY720419.1, read as the reverse complement.
TAACACGGACTACCGTGTGGGGTACAAAGTTGCCCCAACTTTGTTAACAATACTCCTGAATTGTCAGTGTCAAAATTGAATAAAAAATTCGGAAATTTACTTAGACAGCAAGCGATTTTCGCAGATTGTCGGAAATTCGGAAATGTTTTTTACATTTTGACACTGGAAATTCAGAAGTTTCGTGAACAGTTTATAGATTTCGTTACTCAGTACATATAGTCGAATTAGCGATTCAGGTAATGCGCGTCATCAATCACATGATCAACGGTCGGCGTTACCAATAATGCGCGAGAAAAAAATACAAAATGTAATTGCTAAATATAAATTATTTTTGTAGTTTTCTAAGAGTGGGCAGCCGTGTTTAATCACAAGGTATATAAATTTTTGAAAATAAGAAAAAAATCGGGTTTTTATTTTCTAATTTAGCTCATATTTACTTTTTGTAAAGTTAGTATTATTTTTGGCATGTTTATATTATTTCACTTACAAATTTTTGACAGATCGTGTTGTATGTCATTGTCATTGCGATAGAATAGGAAAATGTTAACAGAAAATTTAGGTTATAAAATTTGTAAGTCGTTTGAAACTTCATGTAGACGTACCAAGTTATGATGTCATAAAATTTATTGATGACGTGCATTACCTGGCTCGAAAATTGGACCATAACAATGAATTTTCTAAAATATAACCCACTGTTTGATGAAAATTTATGAAAAAAATGCCACATACCTATAATCCATTCACTTAACTCCCGTGACATTTACGCTGTCAAATGAAAATTTTGGAGTGTCCTTTATGTACAGAACCTATCAACTTTTTTAGTGAATGTACTTAACGTCAAACTGAAAAGTAAGGTTATGATAAATCATTTGTCATTTTCGTAAAATTAAGCAGAACAAGGTAAAAATGTGTTTATTAATCTTTGATACTAAACTTCGTTGGTGCTTCTGTTCATCATTTCTCTAAAGATTATGAATTATAACACGTAACTTGAATAATAAATAATTTAAGTGTCAAAGTGAAAACAAAAAAACAAAAGCATTAAATTTAAATTTAAAGGTGCGCCAATCTTAAATCTAAAAATTTTTAATAGCCTAATAGGGATTTTCATATTAACCAACACATGGTTACTTTTATGTCACGGGAGTTCAGTGAATGGATTATATATAATTGTTAACTAACAACAATTAGAATAAATTAAAGTTGTAAAATTCGGGAATACATTGCAAAAAGGCAATATTTAGCAATAAATTCGGCAATCACAGACTACCGTGTGGGGTAACATTGTACCCCAGCGCACTTTAATGTGCGATAACTTTCATAAACAAATTATTTAAAAAAAAATCTAATAATGACATAATGTGTGTAAAACTATAACTGACACACTTAGAAAATTTCAATTTGCTAAGGCTAAAATTAATAAAGACATTAATTAAAATCTGACGCTGGGGTACAAAGTTACCCCACACGGTAGTACGAGGGTTAATCAAATATTACGTTACAGTTTCTCAAACTGGCTGAAAATAAATATATTTGTGGGCAATTTACTAGGTTGGAAGTGATCATGCAGAAAAGGAAAATGTGATGGACAAACATGTATTAGGAGTTGTGAACGAAAATGGAGAAAAGTTTGTTGATTTTTCTAAGACAAATGGCCTAGTTAATAGTTAATTGGCGGTATATTTTTTAAGAGTTTCCTTCACATGTGTTCGTCACCTGATGAACACTATAAGAACCAAATTGACCTCATAATGATCGAAGAAAAATGGATAAATTCGTTACGGGATGTAAGAGCAATGAGAGATGCCGACATAGCCTTCAACCACCACCTCGTAAAAGCAAAAATAATAACGAGAGATGAGATAACAAAATAGAATAACAAAAACATACCAGCAAGATCTAAATTTAACCTCGCAAAACTAAACAATATCGAAGAAGACAAAAAAATGTATATTCTATACATATAGGAGTATTCGAATTAGAAATCTTCCCGTAGAGAATGTATGGCAAGTGTATAAAACCTCAATTAACAAGACAGCCCGAGAGACCATTGGATATAAAACCATTATAAAGCTCCTGTTACAATAAACACAATCGAAGGAAGGCAAAAATAAAAAATAAAATTATTAAACACGATGGACAAAAATGATGAAAGAATTACGGTAAAATTATCGGAACAAAAATAAGAGGCGCCTTAAAGACAAACGAACAAACATGGAAAATTTAATGGAGGAAGCAGAAAAAGCTGCTCACAACAAAGATATGAAAATCCTATATAAGATAACTAAACAAACAAATCCAGATCAAGACTTAAAGGGGAAAATTCGGAAGTATAAAAAACAGACAGAGAAGTAATGGAAATACTGACAAAATATTTTACATAGATCTACAAAGTAAAAAAAATCGAGGAAGAAATAAATAACAATATGGGAACGCAACAACTTGACATAAGTGAGAAAAGCCTACAAAGGGCGAAATAGAAGAAACACCTAAAAAAATAAAAAATTTAAAAACACAAGGCATAGACGAAATCGCAATCGAATTGCTAAAAATAGACAAGGAGAGAGCACAATAGAAATATTGTACATACTAGTAAATAAGGCTTTATCCGCAGAATGGATCCCAGATGATCGGACACAGGGAATACTAATAAAGATACCAAAGAAGGGCGACCTAACTTGATGCGAAAACTTTAGACCCATAATGCTTCCCTCAACAGCAAGTAAAAATTATGACCATATTAATTTTGAAGAGAATGAAATCTGCCATAGCCATCAAGCTAAGGGTTTTATGGAAAGGCGTTCGTGCATAGATCTGTAGTCTGTAACCAAGGATAATAGAACAAATAATAGAAAAGGTACAAGACAAATGTGTTAACTGTAACAAGGCATTCGACTCAGTTTCAAGAAATGTAAAAAAATACTGAAGTAATATGGTCTACCTGACAAATACATAAGAACACTCAAACTATTGTGTGACAACTTCTCCGCAAGAGTCGAACATTCAATGAAACTATCACAGGAAATCTATATAAAATCGGGAGTCCTTCAAAGTTGCATTCTGTCCCAATACCTTTCTTTATTATTATCGACAGGTCGTGGAGAAACTCGCGTTCCCACAGTTGAATACTTCTACCTGACCTTTTAAATAGTGATAGTGAGCAGTGCTAAAAGACAAGGTCTAAGAGACCCATTAGCGATTTAGACGTCAAAGTATCATCGAGTTCTGCCATCAAATAGCATAAGTAGGTACTGAACTGGCGTAACCTACATTAAATATACAAAAGGGTCGTGCGAAATACAGAGGATAACAAATCCTAAATAAATTGGGGTATTTTCAGCAAACTGGATGACTTGGAGAGTTTGCAAATGATATGTGCTTGCCCACACCGAATCAAAAGCTAATGTAAGGAAAGTTAAACAAGTTAAAACCTAGAAGCAGAAAAAAGGTTGGCTTAACAATAAATGGGAACAAGACAAGAATTCTCTCAAATGCAAATAAAGAAGAACCAACGATAACACTCGGGGACTTAGAAGAAAGTGGACTATTTAGGTAATTCGATGATACCAACGGTGGCGCATAAAAAATATAACCAGAAGAATAGCCTTAGCACAAACAACATTTGATATGCTAAACAAAACATAGAGATCAAAAAACATTCTGATCAAAACAAAACTCCGTCTATGCAATACAACCATTAGAAGTTTGCTACTTTATGGGGCAGAAACATGGGTTAGAAACAAACAAAACATTAAGAAACTTCAAACCTTCGTTAATAAATGCCTTAGATACATACATCGAATAAATTTGCCCGAATAAATATCAAGTCGACATCTGTGGGAAATTTCAAATGAGGAAAAGATCGAAACCACAATTAGAAGAAAGAAATGCGACAGGATAGAACATACACTTAGAGAACCATATAACAAGATAGCAAAACAAGCATTAGAATTTAACGCACAAGGAAAGCGAAGAATAGGTAGACCGAAAGATACCTGCCGAAAGACCTACAATTACAAAATCTCTCACGGAGCAAAGCCAAATGCATAGCACAGGACATGGAAAAATGGAAGAAATTAGTTCAGAAAAGAGCAATAGAAACGAACTCAACCCATGGTGGGCAGGACTAGCAACTCTGCCATCCACTTTGCTTTTGAAACGCCCCCTCTGGTGCCATTTGCTTCTTAAGGAACTACAGGAGTAAGAAGAAGAAGTAGGGAACTTACAAGGTCTTGGTTAAGACAGTTACTTCTCATTCATTCGCACCACTTCTAATAAAACTAATGAATAAAAATGTGTTCTAACCTGATACCTATGTTGAAATGTTCTCAATCCGCAGTCTTTTGTTGGTCCAGGGCCATCCACGGTGATCGATATTCTCCTTCTTTCATCTGCTCCAATGTCACAACGTCACAACCCCCATCATCCTCGTTCCTCAAATATCCTCTTGCTGTTTGAGACACGGTTTGGTTCTCAGCCCATTATAAATTTGTTCGTATTTGCAGGTTTATATCAATGCTGTAACAGTTACGGTATATACATATACAATCATGAACTGTATTATTGATGAACTTTAGTTAGTAAGATTTTTTTCAATTCTTTCACATTAATTAAAAACGAAGGTTAAATTTCCAAAATTAGAAGAATTTAGATTATTAGGAACGTACGAATCACCCCAGTAATAAAAATATTCACTTAACTTTCTACTAAGTTCAGAATATTGTTACAGGTAAATCCGTCTCCATCATTGCTACATTTCCTACGTTACATAATTTATTAGAATGACATGTTAAACAATGAATGATACTAAAAACAGCCGACCATATGTATCTTATGAAACCTCTTATCAAATATTCCAATTTTTGTCTGCGACTGGTATTTCGGATAAGTAGGTACAAGAGACCTGCTGATACGCAACTAATAACTAATTATGGAAAAAAATCACCGAAAATGCTTAAGCAGAAAAAATAGTTTTTTAAAATATTTCGAGGCGGTTTTTGGTTTATTATTCTACAATTTACCCATTTTTTATGTTTCATAAATAAAGAATTTATTACCTATTATAATCTAATAAATCCTACCATCTTTATTTGCACAAACTATTAAAATTCAATAAATCGTCTTCGATGAATTGTGTATATTAAACTATTAAACTCAAATAAAAATATGAAGCTGGGGTACTTCCTTGGGACTAATTATATAACGCTAATGATACTAATAAAAGTAAAATCAGGAAATAACAAATAATTCAATAAAATAATATAAGTGACAAAAAGTGTCAAGTGGAGAGAATAAAATGACTTACAACTTACAATAAAAGGCTTATAATTTTTAAAGGAAAACAGGGAGTCCTAAATAAAATGCTATTAAACAATAACTTGCATAATTTAATAACCCTTACCATTTCGATGCACTCAAATGTCACTATAATTTAACGATAATTTATAAATTTACTTTGACGATGTTGCACTGAGTTCTGCACATTTCAACGTTCAATATTAAAAGAGCGAGAATGTTACAAATTATCAGAAAGCCAGTTTTGTGAAAGGTTTGAACTCGTTTTGGGTAGAGATGATAACGAATAAATATTTGTTAAACGGCCTTGTATTCATGTTTTATCAAAAAGTTGCATGTCCTCTACGTTCAAAAAATGTTTCCTTGTATTTAAAATTGCATTTTACTGTTTTATAATTCAAAATGTTTCAGTTTCAGAATGTAATTTGTGTTCGCCAAACCTGAATTTTGATTTAAAAAACTTTGAAATTTCCCAATTTATTTATTTATAACGTAACACAAATTGTTAAGTTTGCTGAAATATTTCTAATGTATTCCTTAACAAAAACCAACAAAATACAAATGATGAAAGGATCTTCGTCCTAATTAAGGCTGTTTTTGAATTATTTCCAAACGATTCTTAGTCTTAAAAGTATTTAAATTTAAAAAATGTAGAAAAATATTTGTAGGTCTGTGACGAGAACGGATATTTTTTAATTTTTATATTTTACCTTCCATTTAGTATAATATTTTAGTCGCCCTATTAATTAACAACATTTTAGTTCATTTTGACCATGTTTTAACAAAAACATTATAACTTTCTTTATTTAGGATAAAAAATTTGAACATTTTCTCGAAATAACCACTTCAGCATTTGAATTGAACATTTGAACATGGAAATAGGTTTTTTAAATTTGAAATCGATAAACCTTGCAAAGTTTTTAAAAAGAAGGAACATTATTGTTTCAATTTTTGTAGGATTTGTTATTCGATTTTTGAAAGTGAAAACTGGAACTTAGAAATTAATTGTTTGCCTCGTTCTTTAATTTCAAAAATCCTTCTCTTGGAAATGTGATTTAAATAGATATTTTTGAAATTAGTTTTTGCAGGATTCTCAAATTCAGTCTTGCCCTTTTTCATACTCATATACCCTGCGATGCATTATTCCAGATATCTTCCTTGGTGACCCTTGTTTGCCCTTGGACTTAGCTTGACATTTTAGAAAAATTGCTGAATTTTTATTTGCCACCTTAGAAAATAAGAACTGATTAAGATTTCCGATTTCAGTTTTAAAATCTTTAAGGTAGAAACTTTAGAAACTAGAAAGCCCTTTTTTAAGCTAAGCAAAAAACCCTAACATTTTGAAATACTAAATTAAAGATATAAACATCAGATTTTTAATTTATTCAAAACGTAAAGTTTTAAAACTTCAAGTTATGGATATGTCCGAAACCGTTGGCTTATTTGATTCTAAAAATTAAAGTAGGCACCTAAATTTCTAATATAAAATTTGATATTTTTGTTGCCCAATTTTAAAATACTTAGCCGTAATACTGTGTCATTTAGAATAATTAGAATTTTATTGAAAGTTTACGCTATTATTTCAGCTTCAAATACCTAGTTCCTTTCAAATTTTCAAAATAGTGAATTTAGTCTCAAAACGTGAATTTTTAGAATTAATTCTAGGACTAAGTTTAATGCCAAGAACCCCCTCACTAATAAGTGAATAGATTTTAGAAGGTGCAAAGCCAAAGAATAAAAGAAAAGGGGAGGCCTTTGCCCTATATATAGGGATTTCTACAAGCTAATAATAACAATAATAACATTGTCACGGACTGTGCCTCTAATTTATCAAGATGTTTTCAGTTAAAAAAAGTAATATGTAGTAAAATTTATTTTAGAACGGAATAGTACATTACATCCGAGGTGGGAAATGTTTCATTACAGCCGAGGGCTTGATGTATGACCGAGAGGCGAAGCCTCGTGGTCAGACATAGCGCGATAATAAATAAATAAAATAAATTCATTTATTCACAATCATTATAGTAATATGTCGATTCCTAACCTTTTAGAGGTTGGGAAATACGTCATTCCTAACTGTAATGACAATCTCTTGGGTGGAAAGTGACAGAAAACACTTCCCATCCACGGGCGGGAAATGTTTATGTACGATTGCCTAGCGACACTGTCATAGATCTATATGTTAAAGTAGGCTAAAATAAATTATAATAGAGCCGTCAAAAAATATTAATAAAATTCATGATTAATGATTGTGAATAATAGTATATTAAAATACAAGTTGCAGAAGGCATCTATTCAAGCACGAATTTGAAATTCCGAAACGAGCGGCGAGTTGAGGAACAAATGAGTGCTTGAAAGACCTTCTGCAACGAGTATTTTATACTATTTTTTCTATTTTGCCGCTTTATACCATTTTATAAATTAAAAAATAAAAATTTTAAATCTAGGGAATTTTGCGGTGGTTGGTGACATTTATGTTGGCGTAATTTTAGGTTAGAAAATTTATTGCCGGACAAGTCCAAATCCCAGTATGAAATAGAATTTTTGACGTATGTCAGTTGACAGTTCAACGCTACCAACATCAATACAGTAAATTTTACTAGTCTATTTTAGCACTCCAACGACTTATTCTAACACTCAAATGACGTCATTTGGGTGCTAGAATGGAGTTATTCTAGCACCCAAATAGAAAAAATAGTGTACATACCTCGGTGGGAGTTTCATTACAGCCTCGCGCTATGTCTGACCACGAGGCTTCGCCTCTCGGTCATACATCAAGCCCTCGGCTGTAATGAAACATTTCCCACCTCGGATGTAATGTACTATTACAGTATTTCCATTTCCATACTACGACTTTTCTACTACTGCCGAACTTACGTAATTTGTGATAAAATCATGTACCTACTTTCTTTTTTACCAATAAACATCAGGATTCTTTAATTAAATTGTGTTTTCTACAACAACGAAAAAAGTAACGATCAATATTTTTAGTGTAATGTGTTCTATAGGAAATAAAAGGAAGTTTTTGAAAAAATGGTTAATGGTTAGGATTTATTTAAGTTTTTATTTGTTGACGTAATGTTTAAAATACGTTTTACCTTCAATAAACAAAAATATGTATCCGACTGCCGACTTAATAAGGGACCAGGTTCGTTCTGCAGAGCTTATACCGGGTGTCTCAGGTAAGACGCACCATAGGGAAACACCAATGTATTTTTTCAGAAAGGATCCACGATACCTTTTGAATATGTATGGATTCAGTGCTCAGCGTATGTTATTGGATTTAGTTAACGCTAGAAAGAGATAGAAATACCGAAGTCGTCTGCCATTGCGACCGGCGATTATTTCATTGTTTATTTTTATATCTGTCAATTTTGACAGCACCTAAAACTTTCATTTACAATAAAAATACGCAAAAATACGTAATTTTTTTAATCGCCGTTTCCGCATTTTGCATATTTTAAATTGAAATTCGCCTTATTACAACAGCACACGTAAAGAAAACGTAAGTAAATTCTATAAACATGGAATAGTATTGAATCCTATCAAAAGAAAGCAAATGATCATCAGTCAGGTACCGAATGAATTTAAAAATGTAATGAAAATAAGAATTTGTCTAGTCAGAAGTTATTAATGCAACTTACAAATTTTAATGGTTCATGTAGATAGGTGTGAAATTGGTTACATAGAGAAAAATGTATAATTGGGTGAAGTACAAGTGCAAGAAAAATGTAACAATTATACGTTTACGTAAATAGTGATTTTAGTAAATATGTAAAGTATTATGGCATTATAAATAATTTTTTTAAATTATACTTATTGTTTTATTATAATAATAATAATGATGAATCTATTGTGCTTCATTGCTTTGTAGATGTAGATTCTTTAGTAACTGACAAGTTTAACAATTTGACGTTTTGTCGCTGCCAAAATTGACAAATATAAAAAATAAACAATGAAATAATCGCCTGTCGCAATGACAGATGCTTTCAGTATTTCTATCTCTTTCTAGCGTTAACTAAATCCAATAACATACGTTGAACACTGAATCCATTCATATTCCAAAGGCACCGCGGATCCTTTCTGAAAAAATACATTGGTGTTTCCCTATGGTGCGTCTTACCTGAGACACCCGGTATAGGTCAAAATTTTAACTCACATGTTCTAAGATTCTTTGACAGATCGCTTACTTAGATAGAGCCATTTTGAAGCAAGCTACCTCTGATTGTATCGTTTAATCGAGAATTAATAGATCAACGTTATTTCTGAATTTGTAAGTTGGGTTGCCTATCCAAATTGTTAAGGGGCGCGTCTTATGTGAATCACCCTGTGTAGTCTTGGTTAAAAGCTTGTATGACACGTTACTAAATTTTTGCGAAAATTTATTCGTAAATTTTCGCAAAAATTTAGTATCGTGTCATACAAGCTTTAAGACGCCAACTTCTCATTAATTCACACAATTCTTAATTATAAACGGTAATTAATAAAACTGTGCACTTACCTTGCGCCCAGCTTGAAAATGTTGGCACTGCAGCAGTCCTTTATTGGTGCAATCCCATCCACGGTGAAAATGTATTCTCCTGGTTCTGTCGTTCCCAATGTTTCAGTACCATCATCTTCGTTTCTCAAATACCCTCCTTGGTGTTTGACACATGGCCTGGTCCACAACTGCTCACGATTTTTTTCAAGTAGTTACAGGTCTGCACCAATGCTATAATGATAAACATACATCAAATAATGAACTTATAACAAATTAACATTAATTAGTTCCTTTCCCATGTGAAAGCCCAGGAAGACTTTCACAAAAAGTACACTACATTAATTACAAGTAGCCCAAAGATACATGGAACGAGCAATATTAAACATCACACTGAAAGATAGGAAGCCAATACACTGGATTAGACAACAAACATAAATTGAAGACATTGGACAGGCAGTAATGAAAATGAAGTTATGATGTGACGGACACAGCAAGAATAGACCCAACAAGGTGGGCGTGAATCACAACAGAGTGGAAACCATGGGGAAAAAAGCAAAGCCTGGGATGCCCTCTTATCAGATGGTACGATGACATAAGAAAGATAGGTGGGAAAAGATGGATGGAAACGGCACGAGAGATAAATGGAAAGAAATGGAGGAGGCATATGTCCACATGCGGACCGAATGAATAAAATCCAAATTTTAAAGATACAATTACTAAGAACTTTCGACATTAATTCGTATTAATTAAAAATAGAAATTACATCTTCAAAATTATAGAAATTTTAAATTATTGTTTGTTAAAATTAGATTGGGTTGACAATAACATTTTTCAATTTATGAATCACCCCAGTCATAAATTTATTCACTACGTTTGTACAGAAGTGGAGAATCTTGTGTTGAAAAGACATTTACATCTGCGAAGGTGTTGCAAAATAAATAATAATTTTTAAAAATCAGTGTCCGCAAAAGTTGTCTCAACTAAGAACAACAACGGGATTATCTACTACCAAACTGTAGTCAAATGATTAACTGAAAATGTTTAATAAAAAAATACTAGCTCTTAAGAATACTTATCTTAGGACGTTGTCTGTCTTATAACTGTATAAATGCGTATTGTTTTCTTTCTCCTATAATAAATTTGAAAAATATTATTAAATAGTAACAACTTGCACAATTTAATAAAGCTTACAATTTAAATGTACTCAAACATCACTGCAATTTAAATTAAAACCGTCAAATTATTTTTAAACAATTCACAAGTTTTGTTTGGTGACGTTGCGTTCATATATAAACGTTGAAAACAAATTTGGTATTGAATTTTAAACGAATAACGTTTTAGCAACTTCAGAATTACAAGTTAGGTCTTTTAATTAAACGTGTTAATTTTTATAATACAAACTGCGTTCATCATATTTAAATTTAAATTAAAATCGTTTATGATTTTCAAAACACAAACGTAAGGTAAGGTAAGCTATTGACCAACGCCCCAGGAGAGAGCATGGCCGGCAACATGGAAGGTTAAGGTTTCCAAAGTTGCTTTTCATACCTCAGTTGTTTCGCACGGTATATTTACGGGCTGGTGTGGTAAACACCACGCCTTCCTGTGTTTCGGTGACTTGGCAAGCCGCTCGCCGAGCATCCGACTAGGAAACCGTCCGCCTGCCACTCCGACGTCAACGTAACAAATTTTTAAGTTTGCCAAAACATCTCCATAAATTGTAACATATTTCTTAATTTGTTTAAAACGAAAATCTAATTCAGAAAAAACTTCGTCCCGACCAAAACTGTTTTTGAAATATTCTCGAAAGATTATTTTTAGTTACAGCATTACTTACATAGTATTTAATTCCAAAATTGATTAAGTTAAATTAATTCGAAAAGATATTAAATTACAAAATGTCGAAACTGCAGCTCTGTTGTTTTACAACAACAGCAAAATATTTCAGCTCTCAAATTCCGAAAAAACTTAAAAGTATTTTATTTTTAAATATTAATCTGTAAATGAAAGATAAAATTTAATAGGCTAAAACAATATTCAAACACTAACCTCTAAAAATTAATTAAATAAATTTAAAATTAAAAAAAAAATAGTGAAGAGCAGAATCAATAACTGGAATGCAGTAAACAATAATAATTTCAAATATTTCATATTTCTCAATAAAATTCTTAAAATAATTTATTCAGTTTGAAGTGCATTTTATAAATTGAGATGAATAGTACAAAATACAGCAATCTCTCCATCTTTTAGAATTAAAATTTTTGTACATGGTTTGTCACGACGCGACGCAAGCAATAAATTATAAATACAACCAAATCTAACTTTCAATTTAACTTTAGATTAAAAATGTTCATATCGCATATTTAAATTTAAAGTGAGCAAAAGATGTGCGATTTTAACGTTTCTAAACCAACAGGAACTGAGAAATAAATGCCATTTTTGCCTAATATTTATGATTATTAAATTTAGAATGCTTGTGAATAACTTTCAAAATTAATTGCACAACCAAATGAACTGTTATCAAAGCTGAAATAATTTACTACATTAACAAAAACATGGTGTTTTAAGGGAAGCGTTTGTAAACAAAAAATATCAAAAGAAGGCCAACAAATGGTTTGTTAGTTACGTAAACACTTTGATATTCAATAAAATAGTACTCAATAAACTCAAACTCAAATTTGTATAAAATGTAAAAATATTTCAGTTAATTCTGCTTTAATTCACAGAGATTACCTCTTCCTTCTTATATTCTCAAAAATGGCTTTACAAAGCAAATATGGAGCTTTGTAAGTAGAAGTATAAACTATTTCTTTGATATTAAATATCAAACAATAGCTGGTTAGGTAATTTTATAAATTCTTACCTACGTAGACGCCCAAGCAACAACAATAATCACTGTTTATGTCAAAACTTTAAAACGTTATTTTTAAAAATAATTAACAGTATTTAATTTGATGTCATTACTTTAACACTGCAACTTGTGCTCTGCACCTTTAATTGAAAAATTAAAGGGCAGAGGGGCGACAGTGGTGGGCCAACTGGTGCTCAAGTATGCGAGGCCAAGCTGATAACACGCAGATGCTAAGTTTTAGCAGAAACTTACCTTTCCTTAGAATAAAATTTGTTATTAAATTTAAAAGCACCAAAGTTTTGATACTTTAAATAAAATTTAAACACATTTGCATTTCGTTAAAGGTGCAGCAATAAATTAACGTAAAAATATACAGTGTCCACTGTCCACTTCTAATTTCCAATTTTGAAAAAATCACTCCAAATTTCCCAAAAAATCGTGAACATTAGGTATTTAGTTACAGAATGACTACAACGGTGGGCCAACAATAGCAAAATTTCTATTCTGATTCTTACGTATGCAAAGCTAAGCTAATAATGTCTTGACCCTTAGCAATCTTTTAGATTTAGCTGCATATTATTTATTATTTATTATGAAGAAACAAACAGGCAAAGCCTAATTACATGTTTCTTATAAACATAAAACATAGATATTGCTCTTATCTCTAATTACAAGCTAAACTAAAACTAGACAAGAAAAAGAAAGGAATTGTAATTAATCATGTTGTACATGGCGGTACCATCACAATGCATGGGCGCGAGAACTATAATTTTAGATCCTTTAGTTGCATCTTTAACTGATTTAAGGAAGATTCAAATAAATCTAAATGACGACAATGTGTGTTCATAGTTGAACACAGATTAACAATAGGTGAATAGAGACGTACGTTTGTTCTTGCAAATGGGACATGAAAAGAAAAGGCAGGTCGAATACCGTGTGGAGGCACTCTAAAGGCGAGTTGGGAGAGTAGATAAGGACAGTCTATAAGATAATTTAGGATTTTAAAAGAAAAGATAATAACATGTGAAGTTCGTCGGTATTGTAAAATTTTTATATTGAAGTAATCCCTAATGGGTTGATAAGATTCAAATTCAGGACAGATGCCAAATTCCTTGTAGTGTAAGTACAGGGTTCGTCAGTGAAGCGGGAAAATTTAAAGCTCCTGTATCTACATAAGTTTTTATTTGAGCATTAATGTTTTTACAGTTTTCTGTTAAGTTAGACTTGCCATTTTATTTTTTTAAATTAACGCTTGACAGGTGGGCACAATTACGATCTACGCACTCTTGTAGTCTGACATGAGAAACCGTTGCATAGTCCGAAGGTGACAGCACTTTCATCATCTGGCATTATTGGACCATTATTTTTTCAAGACGATCGAGGAAACGCTACGACCGTTAGTGCAGTTCGTTACACAAACGTGGTCACAACATTTTTGATGTCAGAGGTGGTTCGATTTCCACAGATGGTTCCAGCAAGACGGTGCTACCAGTCATACTGATTTAAGGAAACTCTTTCCGAACCATATCATATCAAAAAATGCAGACATTGTTTGGCCGGCTAGATCTCCTGATTTGTCCGCATGCGACTTTTTTCTTTGGGGTTGGCTCAAGAGCAAGGTGTATGTCGAGCGACCAAACGTTACCGGAACTAAAACTAAAAATTCAAGAAGAAGTTGCACGTATTACACCGGAAATGTTACGGCGAGTAATGGAAAATTTTCAAGTAAGACTACAAGAGTGCGTAGATCGTAATGGTGCCCACCTGTCAAGCGCTATTTAAAAAAAATAAAATGGCAAGTCTAACTTAACAGAAAACTGTAAAAACATTAATGTTAAAATAAAAACTTATGTAGATACAGGAGTTTTAAATTTTCCCGCTTCACTGACGAACCCTGTATTTAATAAATTTATTCTGTACCTTCTCAAGGTGATGCTGAAGATACTGCGTATGCGGTGACCAAATCGTGCATGCATATTCCAAGTGGGATCTGACAAATGCGTTAAATAGAACGATAACCGATTGACTATAACGAAATGCGTAGGCATTTCTGATAATAAAACCTAAGTTTTTGCTGCAGGCATTAACAATTTTATCAATATGTACTTTGAAATTAAGATCCGATGTGAAATGAACTCCCAGGTCTTTAAACTGTGTTACCCTTTGTAACTCATTATTGTTCATTGCATAGCGTACGTTTATATTGCTTTTTTTTACATTGTAACTCATAACATAGCATTTTGAGAAGTCAAATTTTAACTCATTTGCAAGACTCCATTGAAAGATGCCGTTAAGGTCTTCCTGCAGCTCTAGTGCTTGTTGTAAGTTATAGATTGGTTTATATAGTTTTAGATCATCCGCATAGAGAAGAGATTTAGAATACTTTATACTGTTTGGTAGATCGTTAATAAATAATAAGACCAGGAGTGGTCCCAAATTTGAACCCTGGGGCACACCAGACTTTGCATAAAAGACAGATGAATAAGCACCATCAAAAAACACCAATAATTGACGATCGGTAAGGTAAGATTTAATAAATTGTAACAAGTTGAAGTAAAAGCCAAATAATTCTAGTTTACTTATTAATATCTCATGATCAACTTTATCGAAGGCTTTCTGAAAATCTGTATAAATTACATCAACCTGGCCACCCCTATCCAATTCAGCGCTCACTTCATCCACAAAGACCATTAAGTTTGTGACAGTCGATCTCTTTTTTAAGAAACCGTGTTGAATATTGGAGAGCGCATTACTTACATGGGAATAAATTTTATCATATATATATTACGTATTCAAAAATCTTTGCGGGAACAGGTAAAACGGCTATCGGTCGATAATTTTTTATATCATTTTTATCACCAGATTTAAAAATGGGGACTATCTTCGATCTCTTCCACGCTTCTGGAAATTCAGACAGTTTTAAAGCTAGATTAAAAATTATAAGCAAAGGGAAAGATAAGCTTTCACTACATCCTTTAAAGATATAACTTGGAATTCCATCTATTCCACAGCTTCTAGTGTTCTTTAACAATTTCTTTAACAATAAAGGTAACGGTACCGGTTTTTGGGTATAATCCTACTTTTAATTTAATTTTTACTTGCATCTAGATTCTAGAATATAAAAATGAATTTATAGGATGGCTGTTCGGTAGCAGGCGGTTGCGGTTTCGACTTTGTTTATTAAATTTAATTATTGGTCAAATGTGTTTTTACAAGATTAATATCACGAAACCACAACCGCCGCCCGTTACCCATCAGCCATCCTATACACATTCCACTATTTTGTAAATTGCTGCGGTTCTTTTCAGGAGGTTTTTACATTTTTGTTTTAAATCGAACATTTTTTAAATTATATTTAAAGGCAACTGACGTAAGAATGTGACTAAAGCAATTATTAAGTATGCTGATCAAATGTATTAAAATGTGTGACTCGAAAATTTGTCCACATACGAATATTCTAGAAAGAACGCGTGCAAACTCAGGGATGATTTCGAATATACGAGTTTCTAAAACTTATGTATGTTAGTTGCTAAGGTCAGAGAATCCCTGAAATAATTAATGACTTGAAAACTTTTCGTGATTGACTGGTCAAAAAAGAGCCCACAGAACGGCATTACAGTGGCTCGAAACATGTTGATTTGACCCTTGTATAACTGGTTTCATACACGCGTAGGCGCATTTGTGCAATGATGTGCTGATATATCTGTTGTAACGACAGATCAATAAAAAAACCAATTAGGGTAGGCTGTGAATTAAATTATTTTGAATCGGTACTTTAGCCACATCCATAGAATGACATTTTATAACGTTTGCAATTTGACATTTTTATTGTAAACCATCGACCTTCGATGTTGTAAACAAAATTTATAACCTTAAATTGAAACTGAAACAAAAACATGAAAAAATTATTAATTTACGATATTGAAATTTACATAAAACTATAGGATTTGTTGAAAATGTTGTCCATTTACGTCTAAACATAAACGAATTCTTCTTTGCATTCCAGCAAAAACATTATGTAACATTTGAGGTGAGTTGTTGATTTCTTCACACTTTTCTGTTATGCGATTTCTCAGTTCTTCCAGATTATGAATTGGCGTTGAATAAATTGAATTTTTAATGTAAGGCCATACAAAAAAATCACATATGTTCAAATCGCAAGACCTAGTTGGATATGGGATTTCAGCGTTCCTGCTTATTATTCTGTTATCGAAAAATTCTGCAAGATATCGGAGTGTTTCTCTGGTGGTATGTGCTGTAGCACCATCTTGTTGGAAATACCCATTTTGTAATTCTTCGCCATCTAGCTGATTGATGAATTGGTCGAGTATCTCATCCCGATATCGTGCAGCAGTGAGTGTGCCTTCAAAAAAAATGGGACCCACCAATTTTCTTCGACAAATTCCAACCCAAACACCAACTTTTTGAGGATGCAAAGGTTGTTCAACAAAAAAATGAGGGTTTTCACTTGACCACCACCTCATATTCTGTGAATTGACATATCCAGAAAGATAAAACCAGGTCTCATCAGAAAAAAATACAGTGTTCAGAGCTGCTTCATTGTTCAGATTATTTTGAAACCAATTACAGAATTCTATTCGTCTTGCAGGGTCTATTGGTAAAAGTTCATGAAAACATTGCAGTTTATATGCATGACGGTTTAAATCTTTTTTTAGGATTGTTCGAGTTGTGCCATAAGATAAATTTATTTGTTGAGCCAATACTCTAATGGAAGTTTTTGGTTGTTCATCCATAATCTGCCGGGCAGCTTCAATCGTTGCTTCTGTTCGTCTAAGCGGTGGTCCACTTCCACTTTTACGAGCGACACTACCACTTTGTCTAAATAACTGTACAGATTTAGTTACGACGTCGCGAAAATAATTGTAATTGAACACTAAATCGGGGTATTCTTCACGAAAATCAGTCATGCAGTCATGAAATGAATATTGCCACTCTCCATTTATTCTTACGCCGGTTCGAACGAAACATTCAATAGCTTTCGCTTTTTGTTGTGTAGTGAATACCATTTTTTCAAACTTTAAATTTTTTCACCAAATAAAAAACTTAAATAATTTGACAAGAGCGTTCAGTTTTAAATTTTCATGTCAGAAATGTCATTCCAAGGATGTGGCTAAAGTACCGATTCAAAATAATTCGATTTCACAGCCTACCCTAATTGGTTTTTTTATTGATCTGTCTGTACAATTAAACATTACTTTAATTCCTATAATTACACAGTATGACAGTAGTATATAGAAAATAAGAAATATCCCCCATAGCATCCCATAGTTAACAATTTTATAAATAGTTAGATACCTAACTTTTAATAGTTTTAAAAATACCTACAGCACATGGGCGAAGTTAGGGGGGGGCTTGGGGGAGCTAAGCCCCCCCAAAAACCGAATTAGCCCCCCCAAAAATATTCGAACATTATCACATTATCGACATTATCTTTAGCTCTTGCAAACATTGAAAATGGCATTACAAAATCCCTGCTGATTCTAGATGATGTTCTGAAAGAATTTATTAGAACAGGAAATCGAAAACTGTTGCTTCAATAAACCCGTACTATCGGATGCGCGAAATAATGACGAACAACTAAAGTATTTTTCATCTAACATTTGGGTTGTGACGTCAACTTGCCCCGCCCAAAAACTGTAGGAATAGATACGCGTTCGTGCACAGTAGGTAATGAAAACCTTGTTTAGAAAGAGATGAAGTATAGTTGGATTGTGAATTTTACAACAGCGCGTTGAAGTCACAACCCAAATCTTAGGTGAAAAATACTATAGCTCATAATCAAGAATTTTGTATCAATAACTTTTAAATAATAAATCTTATTAATTTTGAATAAAAACAACTTTTTATTTCCTTATTTCTTTTAGTTTTAATATTTATGGATTGATTGTACGGTATAAAATATACTTACTTGTTACCTTACCTTGACACATACACTTAAAAACGAAAAAAATATACGTCTTTTCATATTAGGGCTTTAGACCCCCCAGAGGTCTGATGACCTAACTTCGCCCATGCTACAGCAGTGAAATTTCATCTGCATCCGTACAAATATCCAGTCCTAAATCCAAGACGTGGTACCTACGACCTTATAGTACTTTGCAATACGGTTCAAAATAGAAGCATTTCGAATCCTTATTGCCGTTTTATATTCAAAACATGAGAGTATGGCGAGAAACGCTAGAAAAGTAAGGTTATGTTTGAAACTCTAAACTTGAACTAAGAAAAGATGACTTTTACATCCTCGTTTTCTCCATTTATTTCAGAGAACAGCAACAACAAAAAAACATCTCCCCCAACCAGGTGGTAACTTGGAAAATAATATGTATCTAGTGCCTTATTTTATATTTTTTATATTATTTAGTTTTTAATTTATATTATGTTTTGTAAAAAATAAATTGAAACAAAAAAAAATGGTGTTATGTCTTAAAACCTACTTGATTACTGTTTATAAGCATTATTAACTAGGTAGACGTCAATTTTTAAACAAGCAGGAACTTTATAAAGAATGCATTTTTTTCGTACAATGAAGTTTTTGACCGTTACACACCGGTCCCGGAGTCGAGCCAGGGACACACGTCTGTATGTAAGTATATAACCAGCCTTCTGCAAGCTTGCAGAATGCCTTTTATTGTGACCTACAAAACTCTACTGCAAGTGTAATTTGTAAGCTTGCAAAGGCCAAAAAGTAAGCTTAGATGCATTAAAAAGTAAGCTTACAAACACTTAAAAGTAAGCTTGCAAGGTGTAAACTAGGAAGCTTGCATTAACCTTACAGATGGCTTACACACTTACATTTGTAAGCGTATTGCAAGTTGTTGGTCTTGCAGTTGCAAGCTTACATTCAGTTTAAAGTAGGCTTATTGTGTTACCTGGGTAGTTGTCTTTTCCCCCGATGCCACGGTGTGTTTTCAGTTTTATTGCTTTTATAACAGAATTTATACTCGTATGTAATCAGTGAATTAATCTCTCATATACAGGGTGATTCATAATGAGTGTGACAAACTTTGGCATTTTATTGGGAAGTTCATTTTAAGATTAAGAGAAAACTGTTATATGAACCTAGGCCCTATTTCACTTCATTACAGAACTATAAGAGTGTAGTAGTAAATCCATACATCGAATTACCATTGAAAAAGTAAAATACAGTCCATTAATAATTGACAATCACTTGTTTCTTGACAAAGTTAATATTTTACAATTAGTTGTTTGCTGTAAAAGAATAAAGTTAATAATTAACAATAGTTGTTTGTTGAAAAAATGCCAAGTTTCAGTGCAGCTGAATATGCCGATATTATGTTCGTGTATAGTTACTGTAATGATAACGTTCATCAGGCATCCAGAGAATATCGTTGCAGATATCCAAATGGACACATGGACAGCAACCCTCTCATCGAGATTTTGGCCGTACTTTTCAAAGACTCCGTGAGACTGGTACAACTACTATTAATAATGCTGGTAATCACGCTGCAGAAGGTAATCTCAACAATGAAGAAAATGTAATCGATGCAGTTCTGGACAATCCTATACTTAGTACTAGAAGCATTGCAACGCAATTGTACCTTTCGCAGAGCTTTGTCTGGAGGACATTACATCGCAAAGAACTGCATCCTTATCACATTCAACGAATTCGGGCACTACAACCACAAGATTATGGCCAACGTGTGGAGTTTTGCACCTGGTTGCCACGTAAAATTACCAAAGATCCAAATTTTTTAGGTAGAATACTGTGGACCAATGAGACCTAATTTACGAGGTATGGTAATATCACCCACAACTACCATCTATGGTCTCTCCAGAATCCCCATGCCTTCATACAGACAATATTTCAATATTGCTTTAGTGGGCTGGCATTTTTAACAGTCTGTTGCTTGATATCGAAGTTCTTGATGATCGCTTAAATGCAGAACGATACACTACTTTCCTAGATAGAAGACTTTATGAGATGCTGGAAAACACTCCACTTCATATTCGGCAACAAATGTGCTACTAGCATGATGGCGCCACAACCCACTATGGACGACCACTAACCAAATGGCTAAGCATGCATTATCCCAACAGCTGGATTGGTCGTAGGGATCCCATCGCTTGGCCTCCGAGGTCTCCTGACCTAAATCGTTTGGATTTTTACCTTTATACAGGGTGATCTATAAGTAATGGGACACAGATCAACAGTAGATTTGAGGTCAAAATATTACAATTTACCTAAAATTACCTTAGTCCAAAAGTCAATAATTACAGAGATACAGGGTATCAAAGTCAAAATTTTAATTTTTTCCTATAATTTCAAAAGTTTTCGAAATATTGATATGAAAATTGGGTAAACTACCTTTTTTGGGACAGGAAACAATAATCCGCCCTCAATTTTAATGTAGCTCTTAAAACAACTTTCCTTTTGCTATATATCTTAAAAAATGTCTCTAAAGTTAACCGTTTCCAAGATATTTGCTATTGAATGAAGTAAGTAATGCAACATTTTATTCGTTATTTGAGTAATATTTAACGCAGTAGGTTTGAATTAAAAATGACAATTTTGACATATTCGTATGAAAAACAAATGCCCATCACTCTATGCCACGATACTAAATTTTCGGGAGTAATATAACAAGACCTTGAATTTTTATCGGTGGATTTAGAATTTTAACAAAATCTTGATTGCCTAGAAATTTGACGAAACAAGATGTCTGACAGAACGACGAGTCCCGAAGGGCCGAGTCGTTTTGTCTGTTGACATTTTGTTGAGTCAAATTGCTATAAGGAAATCAAGGTTGAGTTTGAAAATTCAAAATTTACTTGAGAAAAATAAAAGGTAAATTTATGCGTAAATTATTTAGACACTTTCTAAAAATAATCTGGCGGCAAACATAAATGTGCCCGTAAATCTGTACAGATGCACTAGTTGTAAAATTTTGTTGTCTTTTTCGGCTTATAACTTTTTTATTATTAATAAAAATTATAGATAATACGATTCTCAACAAAAAAGCTTTTTGCAATCTTTTTGTAAGATTTACGACTAGTCGAGAAACTAATTAACCCCTTTTCAAGATGGCGGCCGAATGGGGGAGGTTACCACCCCGAAAACCAGATTTGGATAAAAAAATTGCTGCCTACCCAAAATGCAAAGTTGAATTACCATTTGACTGGACTAAATGGCAAACTTTTTTAAGACTTTTAAACAATCACTGTAACTTTCTTGTTATTGGGTTTTTGTCAAAAGTTTATTCTGAAAACATGTTTACCTTAGTCCCTCTCCATCTACCCTGAAAATCTCCTATGTCAACAAATGCCATTTAAAGAGTATATTACATATACCAAATTTCATTTTGATATCTTTAAAAATACAAAATTTATGGGGGTGCCCCAGGTTTCGTTGACACCCGGTATATGTGAAGTTTTGACAGACCATTAGGCCCATTGCTTTAAGATATCTCTCCACTGCTTCTTATCCATAGCTTTCGTTTCCCAATCGGCGATTCCTTTTACATCATGTAGGTCCTCCAAAACTGCATCTCTCCATCTCTTTTTGGGTTTACCCTTCCTTCTTGGCCTATCTATTCCCTCCCTCAGCACCATTTTTGTTGTTCTTCCTTGCGGTAGCCTGAGTATGTGTGCCATCCATTTTAGCCGCTGTGTCCGGATGAACTGTGATATTTGCGGCTCTCAATATGGGTGCATTATGTCTGCGTTTTTTCTTCTTTGCCATACTCTTCTCACCTTCACACCCCCAAAGATTCGCCATAGTATCCTTCGATCCTCCTTTGGTCTTCTTTCCCCATCACCTAAGTCTCACAAGCTTAAGTTGCTGTCGGTCTTATTCCTGTTTTGTAGTTTTAGTTTAGCCGCACAAGAACACTACCTTTGATTTTTAAATTTGGTTAACCGTTGCCACACATCTATCACCTTTTATTAGTCTCGTCCGAATTTCTTTGCTATAATCCAAATTCTCTGTTATCACTGTTCCCAAAAACACAAACTTTTCACACTATTTATTTTAAGCTATTGACCGCCTTCCAAACATATTAATTTTGATTTCTTCTTCTCTTACTCTTTTTCCTGTTAGTTTAATTACTTTAGATTTGTCCATATTTATTTCCAAACCTGCTTTTATTGCATCGTTTCCTAATCTTCTTGTTATTTCTATTAACTCTTCCAGTGTTTTCGCAAGCTGCAAGGATGCGAGATGAAATTTCTAAGAACAGTAATGGGAGTGACAAGAGGAGATAAAATCCGACATAAAATCATAAGGGAAAACCTTCTTCTTCTTTCTCATTTACCCTCTTATATCTTTACAGTGTCGAGGGGGCCGGACACACCGGGCAGCAGTCCCACTGAGGCATCATCACCCACCACCAACCAACTGATTTTACATGCTGTAGTCTCACTGCACCACCCCTGATCGCCAAAAATTTAAATTTCCCCCTTTCGCGGTCGTAAATTAGCTGACGCTATATGCCTTGGCGCAGTGTGAGCAACCAACGTCCACCAAAATTAAAACAAGCTGAAAATTTCAAACCAGCGACCACCATCTATTGACGGTGGGTGGATGTCGGTGGTTCAGTGAGACTAACAGCATGTGATTGCATATGCTGAAATTTTGGTTGACAGTGGTTGGTGGTTAGTGGTGGCTCAATGAGACTGGCGCCTAACAGACATAATGATATTTTATTTTTCAAAGTCAAGCTTTTGGTTTCAATTGCTTGCATTAATGGAATTATTTATGGCTATAAGTACACGATGAATATTTTATACTAGCAGTATGTAGTAACTTAAATTGCCATTCTGAAATCCATGTTTGCATAACAAGGACCTTGTTGGGGGTTAGATTAACCAGAGGTGATCTGAAGCACTTGTCACATCAGTAAAACGAGTAAAACCACTTGTGTGACGGATATAATTGAATTGTAACAATGATTATATAATATAAAAGAAATTTATTAACAGTCTTTTAAGAAATGAATGTTCATTCACACTATTATGGAATTTCAATATTTTCGAGAAACATTTAATATAATAGAAAACTTTCCTTATCAATTAATAATGACTAAATACATTTTCATACTAGAAAGGTACTACACTGCTTAAAAAAGAAATTAAATAGCAAAACCCTGTTTCCGCAACAGATCGATCAGTATCAGCAACTGAAATTTTATGAATTCTAAAAAAAGTACAAACTCCATTTATTATTAATTAAGAGCTTATTCACAAACCACACATTGTTCCAGTTAAAAGAACACTAACGATGCTGACTACTTTTTAATGTTGCAGCAACTTCACAACAGGAACAGTTATATGTACAAGGGGAACATTTAGTAAAAATTGGTCTCTGATAGCTCAAAATGTTACTAAAAAAAGTTAATTCAAGCCTTTTTCTCAACAATTGTTAGAAGCTCGTTAATCGTAGAATCTAACAATTTTAAGTTTTCTAATTGGCCGACTACTTGAGGTTTCTTTTCTTCGATACTATCATCACTACTACTTGTATTCTGAGTTTCCGAATCACTTTCGTGTTTTGTATCTACACTATTCGTTTGAGATTGATGTGGTTCTTCTTCTGTTGTCTTTGTTTGCGAACAGTTTTCACTCTTTGATGTACTAGCTACGGGTGCACTTTCACCATCACTTTTAGGGCTTTCTTTCTTAGTTTCTGTAGACTTCAAAGAAGCATTTAATTGCTCATCTGAAACATAGAACACTTAAATTAACTCATTCTACTAACTTCATTTACAAACAACTATGTTACGAATTGGTCGAATCTTAAGCAATGAATAAACTAAACCTTCATCAAAAAGGATAACAATGCAGTATTATTATTATTATTATTATTAGCCCATACATCTTTAAACAGGGCAAAGGCCTCTTTCTTTCAATCTTTGTAATTTTTAAATCTTCCGTTTTAGTGCTCATGGGAGAGAGGCTACCCATTCCAGCACTGACCAGAGACAAAGATGCTTAACTCTCCTGATTGTGCAGGAATGGGGGTACCTAGCTACCTCAACTCAGGACCCGCAGTATTATTATACTGAGAAGTAAAAATCTTTAACGGTTATTATTACTATTTCAAAATTCAGAAAAAAAGAATTAGATATGGCCTTGAAATCAACATAAATGATGGCAATACTGATATACAGGGTGTCCCAAAAGGTATAGTCATAAATTTATGGGCTTGTTAATTATGGTTTTGTGATTCTAAAATTCAAATAAACTTATGTTCTATTATCAACAGTTACCGAGTTATGGATAAATTCATTTATTTTTATACATAGTAGTCGAACGTCACAAACAAATGCTGATTACTTGTCAGTCAGAATTTGAAAGCTTCTCGGTGACATTAAATAAATGTATCAAATTGAAAATGGAAAGATTTACTTGACGTGAATATGCTGAAATGCGTTTTATTTACGGATTTTGTGATGGTATTTCTGTAGCTGCAGTGAAATGTGTAGAACAAGGAAATCATTTTGAACAATTACTCTAAGGTCTGTGGCATTTAAAAGTGTTATTGTTAAGTTAATTTATAAAATTTCTAAGTCTAATAAAATAAATGAATTTATCCATGACTCGGTAACTGTTTATTTGAATTTTAGAATCAAAAAACCTTAATTAACAAGCCCATAAATTTATGACTATACCTTTTGGGGCACCCTGTATAACTGACAGGTGTCGCAAATGTAGTTTATTTTTTGGGGATTTATTTATACACACCGACTACTACCTTGGTCATATGGCCTACTCAACCCAAATTTAACCAACAGGATTCCTCCAATGGCTCGTAAAATTTTTTCATGCCACCAATGAGATTTGAATCTGATGTGAGTTGGTTGTGAAGCAGACTCTCAATCGACATCTGCGACACCGAACTTCCTTTGGTTATTTTTTATTGTTAACAAATATAAAGTTAGGTTAAATTTAAGACTATCTTTGACAGTATTGTAGCGTTACCAACTGTGATATCCCAGTCAAGGCCTACCATCTACCATAATAAAATGTGGGACAAGGAGAACAAAGGATGGCAAGCTTTAAGGTGGATTCTCACTTGCGCGGCACTCAACTCGGCGACGCAGCGATGCAAATTGTCGCTAGATAAATATTTCATGGTTTTAAATGAATACGTTCTCACTTGCGCTGCACGACAGGTTACGACGTGTCGCTTCGTCGTGCGGCAACGTTGGTATTGTTCCGTGAGCGATAAATTATGTTAAGTCGCGCTGCGTCGCCTAGTATCAATCCTGATTTTATATAGTGTACATGCTGTTTTGTTGTTCAAAATGTGTTCTATGGACGAAGAAACGGCAGATCAATAATTGATGATCCTTGTGGCTGAACATGTAGAACTTTACGATCTATGTCTGAATTTTTGGCAAAGGATACCAAAAGCATTTTCACTTACTCTGCGAGCTCTTGAAAGCCTATAATTCAAAATCCGTTTGCCTTCTGCAGAGTTTGTGACCATGTATTAAGTGTATAGTGTATGTGTCTTGTTACTATCTGAAGTCGACCACACCACAGACAGAATCATTAATTAAACCAGATGATTAAATGGCTTCACTCGCTCAAGTACCGACCTCGAACAGTGGGGAATTCTTTGTAAAAATCCTTACCACTGCGGGAGATTCGAACCCAAGACTCCTAGCTAGGAGCCCAGCGCTCTTACCACTGCGCCAACGAGCTTCTATATTTTCTTTATTTTGTTAAAGATAAGAGTTTAAATTTTCGCTTGTTTGTGTTAGACAAAATAATAAAAGATTTTCATTAAAATTATTTCAGAACCGATCATGATTTTTCCAAGAAGAAAGTCAAATAAAAAAGGAGTTTTTTTTTAAATTGTGCTATTAGGGTAACATTAAATGCAGGAGGTCCAAAATACTTAGATAATTTTTTCCCTACTTTTTTGTGGAGCAGATATCATATTGTATAGCAGTATTATGTTTCAACTATTTTTAAAATGCATTTTCCCACAAAAGACAAAATATGACTTGTGTCACTGTTCTCCTCGCAAGTGAGCAATATAATCCTCTAGAAATATCAGTAAAAAATCTGGATAGGTGCATTCGAATATATTGTCGAAAATGTTTAAATTTGTAGTAGGTTTTGCTCCAATAGTAGGCTTTGATTCTGAAAACAATTGGTGTATCATGACGTTCAGGTAAGCAAAATGCCATCGAATCACGAGCAAGTTCGAAGTGAAATTGTGTACACTCACATAGCAAATCCTAGTTTATCCACTACAAAAATATCAAATTTGTTAAAAATTCCCAAATCAACTGTTGCCGACTTGTTGAAAAGATATCGTGAGCTGCCACCTATCAAAAGAAGATCAGGAAGTAGGATTAATCATGGACCCATGTATCCAAAGACTGAAAAGAAAGTGTTAGCAATTTTTAAGAAGAATCCTAACATTTCAGTACAAGCTGTCGCAAAGAAGGAGAATATGTCAGCTTCGTACGCACAAACAATGAAAAAATGAGCTGGGTTGAAGGTTTTTAAAGTTCAGACAGTCCCCAACCACAATAAAAAACAATTAATGAAACACAATTGCATAGTGATGAAGATGAAACATACGTGATTGCAGACTTCAAACAATTGCTTGGAATGGAGTATTATACAAAACAATTTAAGAAGAAAATGTAGTCGAAATTCCTGAAAAAATTCTTGGTTTGGAAGGCAATTTGCACGTGTGGCAGAAGAAGCTCCAGATCCATTTCTACAGGTACCAGGTAGAGGTACCATCAATTCGGAAATTCACTTTGAAGAATGCCTCCAAGAACGCTTGTTGCCGTTCTTGAAGAATCACGATAAACCTTCAGTTGGCTGGATCTTGCATTGTGCCATTATTCTAAACTGGTTGGAGAATGGTACAATAACAATGGGTATCATTATTAAAGAAAAAAATTGAAAAACTAGAAATTTATTTAAAAAGAAATAATATAATAGTTAAGAGTCCCAAACAAGTCTATTACAAATAATAACTGAAATTGGTAATAAAATGGAAATTTCAATCGCTAAAGGAGATATAGATGGCATAAGAAGAACTGGTAAAAAAAGGCTGGAAAAATAAACCAATCTTAGTAACACTGAATTCTAACATCAAGAAACAAACAATCATATAATTATAATTCCAGAAAATTAAAAGGAACCAATTTCTGGATCCAAGAAGACCTAACTGAAAAAGAACTAGAAGAAAAAAGATTTTTGGTTCAACACATGAAAGAAGCAAGAACGGAGGGACTAAACGCAATTATAAGAAGTAAATAGTGATATTTATGAAACAAGTAGAAGAAATAAGACGTAATTCGGAAGTGATAACAATAATAATAACAATTCCAAAGAAAGGTGATATGGGAGTAAGAAATAATCGCAGAGGAATAACGCTATTAAACTCAGCTTATAAGATTTTATCCAAAATAATCCTGGAACATGTACGAAAATACACTGAAAATCATAGGACAATATCAATATGGATTTAGAAAAAACAAATCCACAATAATTGATGCGCTACATATCATCATAACGCAAACACTTGAGAAAAACTACGAATACAACATTGGGTTATACATCCTAATCGTAGACTTTCGACAGGCGTTTGATAAAATTAATAGAAAATAAATTACTCCAAGGAATGAACGAAATGAAAACTCCCCAAAAAATAATAAGATTAATAAAAATGACCTTATGTAGTAGGACTGGGCCGCTGCAACTGGTATACCACCTGCCGTCTAGACTAGACTAGACAAGTAGTAGAGGGGGCCAGTCATCTGTACACGGTCAACGAAGGCAGATGTTGTTAAATTATTGAATTAAATACAATCTTATTTAAACATTCATGGTTGGTTATTTAAAACCCTTGATCCGCTACAATTTTCAGGTGTGAGGTTCAGAGATGCGAAGAAGACAGTATAACCAAAAAATTAACAAAATGGATTCCCATGTGCAACAGAAGAAAAGATCAAAAAAATATATGGAAAGAAAATGTAGAAAATGACCTGAGAAGAATGGAAATTCCAAATTGGTCAATTAAATTTTACAATAGGATGGAATCAAGGAAGTAGTAAGATAGTAGCTATGACACACGAACAATTATGAAATCTAAAATATAGAAAAGGGAGTAATCCCCCCAAGGAATTTGGATTAGAAGAGTTCGATCTTGAACGGTTATATTCCTAGGGAATTGAAAGCCTGATTATTATAATTGTCCCAATGATAGCAATCTGACCAATTGTCTTGAACTGTGCTTAGTGGAAATATACTGAGCTTTGGTAAAACAAAAACTCAAGAGAACTAAAACAGAAAAGGGAAATTTCCCCCAGTTCAAAAGGGAATGCATTAAAACCGATCACAGGAGAGACTGTACAAAAACTGATGAGTGGGGTTAAATGTAAGGAATTTTATCAAAACTAAAATTAAAATGATCACCTTAAACTGTGTAACTATAATGAATACGTAAAACAAAGTTATTAATGCAAACTATTTTATGAGCATTTTCATTTTTATTAGATATTTAACTAAAAATACCTTACTTGAAGATTCACATCTCAGTCGTTTTGGATTTAAAAATTCAGTAAAAACTTACACCCTTGGTTGCAAACTAGATCTCTAATCTACTAAGGACTGAATCGAAAAGTTTTGTCGTTTTTTTAAAGTAGGCTGGTCTGTCAGTTGTCAACGAATTGTTTTGCGTGATGCGTCATTTAGAAGTTAGAAGCTTTCTGTTTAATTTAACATAATATTTATTTATTCCAATACATTCTCATAATATGGGAGGTGAAAATGAGAAATTAAGGAAACAAGTTGCTTATATTTACAAGCAAAATCCAACAAAATCAAGATTAAGTTTAGCCCAAATGGTCGGCATTTCAGTGCGGACCGTGCAAAGAATAATCAGAAGTGTGCAAAACTTTGAAGATTTGAAGGACAAGCATCGATGTGGTCGGCCAAAAGGACCCTCCTGTAAAAAACTGGATGCCAAGGTACTGAAAAAATTCCAAAAAGACAATTCAGTGTCAACGCGAGATATTGCCAAAAATGTTGGAACTTCTCAGTCAATGGTGCAACGAATTAAGCAGAGATGTAAGTTGAAAACTTACAAAAAGCAAAAATCTAAAAGAACTAATGTCCAACTCAATAAAGCAATTTTGCGATCTCGAAAATTGTTTAATGATGTTCTGAAGAAAGGTACGAATTGTATTGTTATGGATGACGAAAGCTACGTGAAGATGGATTTTTCTGCCCTTCCTGGGCCACAATTTTACACTGTTGTTCCTGCTACATTTGTAAGTGATTCAGAGAAAACAATTTCAATAGAGAAATTTAGTCAGAAAGTTTTAGTTTGGCAAGCAATTTGTCAATGTGGACGTCACAGTCGGCCATTTGTTACAAAAGCCACCATTAATACAGAAATTTACATAAATGAATGTTTGAAAAAGAGATTGCTACCATTTTTAAGGAAGCATCAAGGTTCTACGCTGTTTTGGCCAGACTTGGCGACTGTCCACTATGCAAAACAAACCATTGAATGGTACACCAAAAATAATGTGAATTTCGTGCCCAAAGATTTAAATCCCCCTTGTACCCCCGAATTACGTCCTATCGAAAGATACTGGGCTCTTGTAAAGCAGAAACTACGTAAAAGTAAAGAACAAGTAAAAAATGCCGACGAATTCAAGTATAAGTGGGCTAAATACAGCAAACAAGTGACTCAAGAGACAATAATAACATTGATGAAGGGCGTTCCCGAAAAAGTTAAAAGTTTTGGAAAGAAAAAAACACAGTAACTTTTTTTTAGTTTTTCTAAGATTAGCATTATATATGGCATTCTTAAAAATGTATGATAACTGTTAAATTCAATTTCAACTTTGTGACTTGTTCTGCAAATAACAACGACAAAACTTTTCAGTTCACTCATTAGATCATCTTGATTAAAATGTGAGAAAGATTCAATTTTCTATGAATATAAACAGAACAGGTTGACACAGTAGATTGAGAGTCTGCTTTGTGGCCAGCTCATGTAGGATCAAATCCCAACAATGGCATGAAAAATTTTCACAAATCCTGTTAGTTGGCGCCCCAAATTGAATTAAAAAAGAATAATAGAAAAATCTATTTACCTGGTGGCTGTAGCAAACTTATTTCAGTTTTCACTCTTGCTTTCAGCTGTTGTAACGTGGTCAAAAGCAAAGGTGGTGGAGCAGCTTCAGGACTATTATATACCAAAACTAACGCACGTAAATCGCCTGCTAAACGTCTTGCTGTTTTTTTGAGATCCACTGAATTTACCTGTTCACTTAGCCCCACCACTGTATTGTCTATCATTGTTAAAGTTTGCTCTGAAAGAACGTGGGCAGATACCTATTAAAAAGAAAACGTATTAAATTATATTCATCGATTGAAAGAGAACGCAATAAGAAATAAATACTTTACCTTAGGGAAGAATGTAGTAAGAAATTCGTATATGACATCAACTATAAGTGAAGAACGTTCATCCAATAAAACGGCATCGATGTAATCAACAAAATAATTAGAAGATGTTAGCATTGTAGCATATTTACGATCCACATGCTAAAAATAAATGACTTGTTTTTACATCACCTCCAATAACACTACGGGTTTTTTGCATTTTTCTGTTAAGTTCCACTTAAACTGCAGGTCGAGATAGAAATACAATGGTATCTTACAAAAATTTGTAGTTTAAGTAGCCCTTACATTTTATGCCAAAATGGTGCAAATGATTCTAATTTAAGCTGGTGTTTAACAGATTAAGCAAGGCACCTCCTTCGCGAAGTCCTAGCCATCCTTTAATTACACAGAAAACCCACATAATTATGCATAGTAATACAAATGTGCATACATGTTGGTCCCAGTTGATGGTTTATGAACATTATACATTACAGTCACTGACACATGGGGTTTTTATTATTATTATCATCAGCCTTAGGAATCCCATTGTTGGGCAAAGGCCTCTCCCTTTTCGGACCACTTCACTCATCTTTAGTTTCTGACCACCATTCTTCTCCTAACACTTCTTCTATTTCATCTGACCATCTGCAGCTTGGACGACCCCTTCTTCTAACATCATCCCCACTTAGTCACAACCTTTGACCACCTGTTATCCTTAAGCCGTCCCAAATGATCCGCCCACTTCCACTTTAACATCCTATACACTTTGTAGCTATTTCCTTTGTCCCTAATTTTGTCTTTTACTCTCAATTTATCTAATAATTTTAAGGTTTACTACTTTAAAAACCGCCATATTGTACTGGTGTTTTGTCACTGTGCACAATATTGACGATGCAAGTGTTTTTCTCTATTTAAAGAAACTTTTACAACTTTAAGGTACATCTCATTCCATTCTTGTTAAGCATCAAAAGCCTAAAATATCACTATGTAGAACACAGGTACTATAAACCTGACTTTAACAATGTGTTAAAAAATGCCACTTCAAAATCGTAGTAACAATATTAGGAACTAGAATTCAAGTATTGGCGGATATTTAGTATTACATGGTGATAAATAGACAAACTTTTATTGCAAATGAATTTCCTAGACAAAATATTAAAGTACTTAACTGAAAGTTTGATTTGTTTGGTATAGCCGCTGGGGTATTTTAAAATATAAATAAATTTCGCTTGCTTAGCAGTGAAAATAAAATTTTACTTAACATAACACATACTATTTACAACCTAATTATTTTGTTTATGTGCTTATATTGTAACAAAGGCGAATGTAAAAAATATCAAAATTATAAAATATAAGCAAGCAGGATGACGTCAGTTTATAAGGTCATTATCCTAGCGAGCCACTCCTGCGACGTATCGAAGTTGCATCTTTTAAGAATGCAAGAGAAGCACGTACACATTGAAGTGCAATGTACTGTGAAACTCGATACCTCGCACGCGCATAGATGAGATACTGACAATCGAGCAGAAGGGTGTCAATTTTCTGCATAAATACTGCTGGAAATACGCTAAAAGGCATGATTTATATCCAGCCATCAAAGATGCAGTATCTACGACAAATTGACACCTTCCAAGACGATGTTCCAGTAATATGCATCTAAGACTGTTTTATTTTAACTTAACTTTGATTCAAAACTTGTGAAATGTTTGTGTAAAATTTAAATTCTTTTTATGGACTTAGTTGTTTTAAATGTAATTGGGACAATATAAATACTTGATAGCACCAGCTGAAATGTTTCTGATTTTGAATAATTTAATACCATGAGATCGAAAAAAAAATGATTCTGAACAGGCCTTGACTAGTACAACACGATGGCTACACTGGTTCTAGAATGCTAGTCAAGGCCTGCTCAGAATCATCTTTTTTTTGATCTCATGGTATAACAAACATTAAAAAAAAAATTCATCAAAATCGGTTCTGTTTTAGTGGGTTTAGAAGTAAAAACCTTCATTGACTCGACTATAAACCCCTTAAACTCTATATCATAGAAAAAGGTAAAGCGAGCTCTATTCAATTATGCCATGCCTCCTTTGACAAATATTTGAAAAAAACCAAGTTAATATCAATATCAATTTTCAAAATTTAACAACTTACAAGGAATAAAAGGTGCCTTAATGTCAAAATTGCTTTCTGTTTTTGTTGATAATTAGAAAGTAATAAACAAAAAATTGAAACTATCAGTTTTTACGACTTTTAGGACTGAAAATTAAGTAGAAACTCCAAGGTTTGAATGTAGATCATAGTTACAATTAAGATTCTCTAATTTAACCAAATCTATCTCTTACCATTTACGAGATCCCCATGCATAGCCCGCTTATCTTGGACACACTGTATACTACATACAAACCTAAAAATACCATGAAAATGCTTAATTAGTGCATGGTTTTAGGATTTTATTAAAAAATCACTGATTTGTACAAATCCTTTTGCGTGTCTATACTAACATGTGGCTACAACACAATGTCATGGCTTTTGAAATTTGGCCTAAAATTTGGCATAATACGGCCCTGTTATTCAAAGTTTAAGATCAGCACATTCCTTTTTGGTTGCAAAATAATTCAATGAAATCCTAAATATGTTGATGTAATATTTGTTCAGTGTGTTCTTTGTTGAGAATACGGGGAATCACCGGATCGCGGGAAAACAACGCCAGCTTGGAGCCGTTTAAGGTTACCTCCCACGTACAGAAGTCGCGTTTGGGCATCTCTTTCTGACATCTTTCGCTTGCGGAAAAAATAGCAAGGCAAATCAGAGTTTAGTCAGCTGTTCAACCTAACGGTCGTGCAAATTATCGTTCCAGCTTTGATAATGAAATCCCGTATTCGTCGGCTCTCATTATCGTTAGTTTTGATAAAATATTTTACGATATATCCCAGAGAGTCTCTATTTCATATCGGGAAATATAAGTTCTGTGTTGGAAGTTCCGTTTAAGTTTGATGTTTGGTGAAGTTACCGTTCCACATAGTTTTTGCTTTTGGATTAAATAATCTACCAGTTGGGGGCATCTTGTTGTCTTCACACCTGCTTCCGGAAGAAGGGCTCCATCCCTTTTCTACGTCTACCGCTGCTATCTCTCCCTGGGGTTTAAAGCTTCCATCGCTTCCAAGAGCCCTGACAACTAAGCTCTTCCCAGGTACAAAACAAATAATATCTTAGGCTGCCCTTTTACGTGCCGTTTGCAACTTTATCAGATTCAACCTCTTTCAGTACCGTATATTGCGGTTCACTCGTGAACAGGCATCAGTTAAATTTTGTCAGTAATTTCAAGTAGGTACATCAAGCATTCTTTTCTTCGTTTATATTGTTCGGCGAAGTGTTTAAATCTTCAACTAGTGTGTATTACCTTTTTCTTTAGCGTTAATAATTCAGAAACAGAACTATCGCGATGATTGCTTATTTTATGTTGCACTTGTAAAATTATTTGTAATCGGATTTTTAGCTTAAGTTTTGTCATTGCCATACATTTTCTTGCGATTAAGGGAGCCTAGCTGCTAATTATACTTGCCGTAACTTGAGTAAATTGTTGGTCAGCCCCTTATTAAAACTGTCTACATTTGCATCTTTGTCGATTTGCTTCTACAAATCTAAGAGCTTTGCCCAAGCAATTATTTTCTTCTTTCTGTCTCTTAAACGACTTAACCTTCCACAATTCAAGCAAGTCTCTATATCCCTCGAAAAACTCCCTCCAAGCTTCGTTGTTTGGAATAGTAGCCATATTTTTGTAATCAAAATAACAACTAAAGATTCGTGGGATTTTGACAAGCACAATTATGCCGAACAATTTCACCCTATAGCACCGAACATAAACCCCCTATAGCTCCTTGAGGTGAACTAATGATTGCAACCGAGTTGCCAATACTGCCACAGACGCTACAACTTGGTTGCCAACATTAAGCTCCTCCCACAGAAAATTCAAATTTTTTGATTTTACTCCAACATGAAATTTCAACCTTCAACTTGCCCACAGATTATCAACATTTGATCAACATTGTCTTCAACATGGCAAGTTGACAACATTGTTGACAACCAAGTTGGTAGTCGGTGGGCCCCTTTATGCCAAGAGGCACGAAATCACCTTAAAACTCACTTAGTATTATCAGTGTTGTCATATCAAGTTTTTTCTTGTTTGACATGGATGGGAATATGTAGTTTAAAGTCGTTATGGTTATACAAGGAAGATGCATGCTTAATCTGTTAGCTGCCAGTTTAAAGGAACACACAATATATTTTAATGAATTCATTATTCTTACTTACCTGAACTCTTAATACATCCAACCAAAATTTAGGAAAGAAAGTAGAATGTAATGGGACAGCCTCAAATCCTACAAGGGCACTAAGTGTAACAACAATTTCAGAAAGAGATTCTGAATTAACAGCCAGTCTACATAACATATCTATGAATTCATGATACGGTGTGAAGAATTTATCCAACGCTTCATCATAATCAGGATCTATACCCTATAAAACAATTTCAATTAAAGTGTCCTTACCAATACCGTTTTCTTAAATAATACTTTACGAATAAAAATCAAAATTCAATACATACCCTGCTACATTCAAGCTGATTATGAGGCACTGTCATCTGTACCATAGGTCGAAGAGGACGGGCTACGCCTTTACCTGCAGAAGGCGGCAACGGATGACCCCTTCGTGGAAAATATGGTCCTAACGGTACAGCAGAATCGTGACTATCTTGGAATGCTGAATGACAATGTGACAACAATGGCACTAATATTTGCATTACTTCTCCTGGCATTATTAATATGAATTCTTTCAAGATTTCTATAACACAAAAAAAAATTAATCACAGTACTACTGATTATTACAATTAGCCGTTTCTTACCAATGCATAATAATCGCATTTCCGGTGGGTTATAGGTATTTAATAGTGAAGCTAATTTACGTATTACTTCTAACCAGTCTTTACATGCTAATAAAATGCCCCGTGCGTCCTTTGGATCTCGGTATATCCTTACGCAACGTACTAGATCAAAAAGAATCGATAGTATTTCGATTAAATCGCCTGATACGTGACAAGCAGTTGCTTCGTGCAGCATAACATGAAGATTCTGAAAAGACTATAAAATAAAACATTAAGAAATTTAAATGAAAATTGGGATACTGAGTACAGTACCTCGAACACGATCTGTAAGCCTCCATTGTAAACAATATATAATCTATCGTCATTACAATCCACTAATATTCTAAATGCTGATATTAGAGTTCCCCAGCTGGTACGACCATCCAAACACTAAAAAATAAATTTTCATTTATGGTTTCTAAAGGACATTTGTATAGTCTGTGAATTTGTATAAAGTGTCAATACTTTTAATTGTTTTTACCTGTAGATAAGCTGTTAATGTAGATCTTCTAAAACTACAAATTTCTCTTTGTTCTGTTTCTGTAGCATCCGGATGTTTGGTTACAAATAATTGCATTAGTTTAAATAATTCCTCAACCGCCTGAAATACAAGTGTGTTTTGTATTGTTTGTTTAATAAATATATTTTTTTATATCATTTAAAATAAGTACTACAAATTTTGTTATGCCCTTTGGAATTATGAATTAATTTATTTTTCCGCCATCACCACAAAAATATAACATTCACCAATGTTACTGAAATTAACAATACTCTAAAGACAAGGAACCTGTTAATTCACATAAAAAACTATGAATATTCTACATCAGGG
This sequence comes from Melanotus villosus, assembly GCA_963082815.1. Lineage (NCBI taxonomy): Eukaryota > Metazoa > Arthropoda > Insecta > Coleoptera > Elateridae > Melanotus > Melanotus villosus. The sequence goes on along the minus strand of OY720419.1, from coordinate 95,486,690 downwards.
GTCGCCAAAGTAGTCGATATCGACCCCCAGGGGTCGATATAACATTGTTAGGGGTCGATTCGGGCTCAGCGGTCAATTCACAGATCAGTGAACGATAAATACTTAATTCGGTAAACTTGGATTATCTCCATCCTAAATAACAAAGCAATTAAGAGTGAATCGTGGGACTAGTGACATGAATAGGACCTGTGAGATGGAGCAAGTAGGCCAAAATCACGTATTTAGATACCAATAAACGCATGTCGGTGGTTGCCGCCCGGCCGGCGCGGCAAGAGCAATATTGCAACACGTTATTTACTTATACTTACACGTATTCGATCTCATTTTTGCGTATCGACATACAAGTGAGCTAAACTTCGTTGACGTTAAGCCAATATACAAAAAACACTGGAACTATAAAATAAACAACCTAAAAACTCACATAAGCGTCTTTTTTGCTTGTCCTATTATAATTACGCAATAGTAAAATAGAGGGGGGGTTGATAAAAAGTCAAGAAACTCTTGAAGGGGTCGACGGTCGAAGAAGTTCTACATTATAGATAATCGGAGTGAATTAGGTGATTTTTTTTGACAAGTTTGATTTGATCAAAACTGGTATTAAAAAGACATGATTTAGTTACAGCATTTCTTTCGAATTTTTGATTCATTGCTAATACTACTTAGGTTTCATGATCGCGATTGGGAATTCTCTTGCCCCTTTGTATCATGAAATTGTTTGGATTGTTTGTTCTCCCACACACATACGAACATGCAAATAAAACTAAAAGGAAGAAGCAGGAAAGGTGGGAATGAAAATAAATATTCAAAAGTTTAAAGAACCACATTTAAACGTCCCTATTATGTTAGTAGGTGTTAACCTTGAAAGGAAGATTTCATACATCTTAGCAGCAATGTGGCTGAAGATGGCGGTGCAGTGACAGATGTAATAATACGAATTGAGAAAGCAAGAGCTGCGTTTTATTTAATAGTAAAGAAATAAGGAGCTTCTATCAAGGATTAGAAAACAAGAGACAAGGATATCAATGTAGAGCAACTGACAATGAAAGTAAAGAAGGAGACTTATTAGGAGTAAATGAAAAACTGGAAAGATGGATGGAATATTTTCAAGAGGTGTTAAATGAAGAAGAGAAGCAAGTAACTCCAGCCGTAGGGGAGTATTATAGAAGACGTGCTGAAGAATTAGAAACAGAAGAAGTAGACACTCCTAGTTACCAGGTAATAAAAGCAGTAATGAAGAAGATGAAAAATAATAGAAGTCCCGGGGAAAATGGGGCAACAGCGGAAATTATTAAGGAAGGAGGAGAGGTATTACAAAAAAGAGTATATGAAGTACTGATGAAAGTCTGGAGACAAGAAATAATGCCAGCTAGCTGGCACGAAGCTATTTATACATATATCCTGTACATAAAAAAGGGGAAATAACAAAATGTGGAAACTATAGTGGGATCTCATTGTTGGCTGTTGTATATAAAATGTTGGCGGCAATAATTAGAAATAAAGTTGTAGAAAAAACGGTGACAGAGTTGGGTGAATATCAGTGTGGGTTTCGGGAAGGAAGTTAGTGACCAGATTTTCACAATAAAGCAAATAATGAACAACAGCTATGCGCAGAAACTAAAATTGTGCATGTTATTTCTAGGCTTTAAAAATGTATAAGACACAGTGAGAAGAGAAAAACTTTAAAGTGCTATGAAAGACCTCTAAATACCTGATAAATTAATTCGGCTAATAAAAATGACTTGAAATAAAACAAAGTGTAAGGCAGTGATTCATGGGAAGATTTGATAGTTTCAGTGTAAATTGACAGCTCTCGTCAATTTAGTTCTGGAAAGTGTGACGAGAAAGTAATATCTATACTCTTGAAATCATATACTCGCACAGCCATCAGTTGGTAGGGTTTGCTGACAACATTGTGTTATTAACAAGATCGATAGGAAAAACTGTAAAGGGTCTTTGGCAGGTTACAACAGAAAGCAGAACAGGTTGGTTTTAATTATTTGGGTGTTATATTGACGAATGAAAATGTGAAGGATGAGATAGACAAGAGGATACTTAAAGAGAACAGAAGCGCAGGAAGTTTATCAAGAATCATAAAATAAAAAAGCATGTCTAGACAGCAAAGGTCAGATTATATAAAACAGTTATACAACCTACAGTTCTATATGGAAGTGAAATGTGGACCATGACACAAGAAACCAAGAAAAGACTGGAGATCTGGGAGAGAAAGGTTTTAAGGGGGATCTTTGGAGGGAAGAAATAAAAGGAGGTTTGGAGAAGAACGAACAACGAGGTAATGGAAATATATGGGCAGCCTATCATAGTAAAAATAGTGAATATGAAGAGAATAAGATGATATGTTATCCGCCTAATAGAGTAATAAAACAAGCATTAGAGGTAGGTACAAGTATCTGAAGAAGAGGACGTCCCAAAATAACATGGTTGGAAGCAGTGACTAGGGATCTAAAACCACTTGGAATAAGTAATTAGAAAGAGAGGGCTGCAGACAGAAGTGAATGGAAGCGAATTGTTGAAACCATGGGCTACTAACTAAGGCCTAAAGCACTGAGGTACTACCCATTAATTCCGAGAATATGTTCACAAAACAATAATTTTGTACTTTAAGTCCTAATGTCCACCGTCACCTTCAAAGTAGTGACCCTGAGCCTGTATGCAACGATTCCAGTGATTTTCCCATGATTGGAAACACTTCTCAAACTCTGCTGAAGTTAAAAGTGTTGAGCACCTGTTGCCGATTCTTCAGCGGTGCTAAAACGCCGCCCTTTCAATTGTAATTTCATTTTCAGGAAGAGAAAAAAATCACAGGGTGCAAGGTCCGGCGAGTACGGGACAGTAGTCATGTTGTTGGCGGCCAAGAACTGCCTCACAATGAGTGAGGTGTGGGCCGGTGCATTGTCATGGTGCACTAACCAGTCATTCCTCTTCCACAAATCAGGTCGTTTGCGCCTTACGCTTTCTATCAGTCGTCTGAAGAAGTCACAGTAACAGTCTGACCGGGTGGGACAAACTCAGTGTGTACGATTCCTCAAATGTCAAAAAAAACTATCAGCATGGACTTGATTTTACTGCGAACTTGATGTGCATTTTTTGGACGAGGAGATGATGGCAACTTCCATTGTGAAGATTGTAGCTTCTTTTCTGAGTCATATCCGTACACCCACGATTCATTACCCGTTATAATCTGAGATGAAGTTAGAGTCATTTCTACACATTTCTTGTATCTTGGCGCACACATAAACTCGCGCGTTTCGCTGGTCATTGCTCAACAGACGAGGAACAAACTTAACTGCAATTTGTCTCATGTTAAGTTCATCTGGCCCTATGATAATCCAGTGACGTTACAGATATCGTGAATGGTCTGCTTTCTGTCTGTGAGGATGATTTCAAGCACTTTCGCAATCATTTCTGGAGTTGTGCTTTACGACGGTCTACCACAATATGTATCATCGTTGACCGATTCCTGTCCCTCTTTGAAACACTTAAACCACTCAAATGTTCTCACTTGACTTTGTGCTTTGTTACCAAAAACAACATTGCACTGTTAAAAGGTCTATAGTGTTTTAACAATTGATCGGTTTGCTTGAACACCAGATACTTTATACATAGCGCAAATTCCGACCTTAAAATTTGATGTATGTGAAACATGTTTAATTATTTGAGTAGTGTGTTTCCTTGAAGATATTTTTTATAGTTATTAAAGTTCTTCATTTCCCTTTGTTTGACAGACTAGACATGAATTTTGTCAAGAAAAATGGTGATTGCTAGCACAAACAAATTTTCGCTAGGCTACCGCTAGTCCAACTCAACACACCCTATGTGTCAAACAGAACCTAAAAAGTCGAATGGCAGTGTCCACTACAAAGAAACTTTTTCGCCATTTTCAACTACTAAACGGATAGTGCTACATCCGCTGAACCAGGGGTCCCCAACCCTATGTCTGCGAGCAAGATGGCATTCGCCGACCCTTTTGCGTGAGTCCACCGTTGTTTGACCCTGATAGAACAGTTTTTATTTAATTAAATCACTTTAATAGGCTTCCAAAATTCTTAATTTGCCTATATTTCTTCCAACAATCTTAAACGCACCGTACTGGGTAGCCAGAGTAAACTGGCCGGGTATGCAACGTTGATGCTGATGTGCATGGTGGGGGTATCGTATAATGCTGTAACTATCTTTGTTTTTCAAGTCTGATCATACCAGATTATAACATAAATTAAAATAGAATGTTAGACATCACAGTTTTGCATAGGCCTGTGAAATAGGAAGTAAGGTGATAATGGGCGAGTTTAAATAACACAATAACCACAAACCAATAGTAAAGGACTCGGTGTTTAGTAATTGCTAATTGCTGAATTGACTGCTATCTAACAGAGGGAACGCATATTTCATTAACATTGTGTATGTCAGTAAAGTATGAGTCCTGTAACACACAGTTTTTACATAAATAAGCTAATAACTGGCGATGATAATTATTGGGTTTACAAAACGATAATAGCATAGTTTATATATATGTGAACTTTTAATTGAAAAATCTCTCCAATTATGGTCTTTGTCTATTAGAGATAAAAGATAAAAATTGGCGGTTCAAATCTCTTTGATTGTTATTAAAACTAATATTGTTACTTACTGTTGGATATTGTGTAGGATGCGGTGTAATATTTTTAAAAGCCCACTGTAAATTCTGATGTTGAGCTAAATGTCGTGTAAAAGTTCGTGATTGCTGGCACATCATCCTTAGTAAACCATAATAAGCAGGTAACATAGCACGATTAAATAAAACGATTTCTTGGTCATCATGATCGGCTCTATAAAATATTTTAAATTAACTTTTTAGCTTGATGATAATCTACATACATTCTTACAAAATGTAATTAAATGCAATGTTCTTGGTAACGTGACAATTTTGAAGCATAAGCTGAATATTTTCTGGGCAATCTGTACACACATGATTCCAAAATGCAAGTAAAGCCTGTTTATTATGATGTGCGGGTATCGAGGGTTCTGATAACTTAGGATGGAATAAATGCCATAGTTGTAGGAAATACTGTCCAAACTATAAATAAAAATAAATGATTTAATACAATAAGTAAATAATACTTAAATTACTGACCATGAGTTTCTCCGATCGTGAAATGCAACAATACATCAAAAGGGCAAAGTAAGTGGTAAGTTTTACTGTGCCATGTTGTTGGATATCTGTGTAAAGCTTTGCCGCCGGTAATAGTCTTAAAAGAGCTGTATATACTTGATGAAGTATAGTTTGTGCTTCAGTATTTAGATGCGGTTCTCTGTGCAATCTATGCGAAGCTCTAAAACCCTGCCGAAATTGGGTACTTGGTACCAACGATACTAATAAATATCCAGCGGCTAAAAGCAAAATATCGAACATTTCATTAGCTGCATTTAACATATAAAATTAACATACCATTACGAACTCTTTGGTTTCCATGTGCCATTAAGAAATGTTCTAACCACGAATCCATACAAGATAATACCCACTGATGTACAAGCCGACTTCTAGTAACTTGAAGGGCCAACCAATCCAAAGCAGAATATGGACAACATTCCGCTGCTTCCCACACTCTTTGTAAGACCAATTGTGTAAAACAAGGTAGCCCTGAGGGACCACCGCTACTTTGAGTCCCACATTCTGTTAGTAGTGTGAGTAATTTAAAGAACGGTTGGCAAGACTATAAAATTTGAAAAAAAACGACATTAACTATTTATGAAAAATGTTCTATAATGTTTACCTCGGAATGTCTACTAATAGCTTGCGAAATCATTCCAATTATTTGAGTGGCTAACCTTTCATTACCTCTACAAAGTGAATGGGTCAAGTTTCTGGTTTGTTGCAAATTGATATTATCTTTGATTTGTTGGTACAAGAAAGGAAAACCCTAGAAAAAGGAATTGTTCGAAATCTTATTAAAAACTTACATGTACCTTTCTCTGTTTCGACATTAGAATGACATTATTCTAGCCGCATTTTGTTGCTTAATGAGCTTCATTATTAAACGATTTTTGGTGATATTTTGTTTTCAGAAATTGGTGATACTGTACCAAATAATACACAAGATACCTAGGCAACCATTCAGTTGCTAGGCAACAAAAACGTCAAATGTCAAACTTCTGTCAACTGTCAAGCAAAAATCGCTATTACCAACCTACTATTTTACCAAAATTTCCCCAACTGGAAATTGTCAAGTATTTTTATAAAAATAAACATAAATAAATAATGTAAATGAAAGCCGGAACAGAGAAAGTAGTATAAAATACTCGTTACAGAAGGCATTACGGACTCGTGCGTGAAAGGGTTGCTTTCTGTAACTTGTGTTTTAATATACTATTTCCGACAAACGTTTCAAAATGTTACTTTCCCGCACTCATTTTGCGTGCAAGAAAGTAAAAAATCAGAAAATCGCATAGCAACCATCCTTACTAGATTATTACTTTAAAAGGAAATGTCAAATTTGACAACTTGAAAACTTACAAAATGATAGTTTAGGACGATTCCTAAACGTTTGTAGGAAAAACGTTGTTCATAACACGTGCCGGAATCGCTAACTTCCCACACTTGTTATGAAAATAACTATTCCATACCTTTCCACCTGCCACAGCATTGTAGTCTTTTGTACTAAGTCGTAATTTTTGATCTGTGTCTCGACTTTTTTCTACCAGAGATGCAATAAGTGTAATCATTTTATCTAAGGAAGCGGGCTTGTATTTATCTGTGGGGAGTGTAACTATTTCTTCTTCTTCCTCGCCTTCACTTACATCAATCTACAAAGAAAATAACAAAAATTGTAATTAAAACTTATTTATATAGAACAGATATTTTCCAGTCCAACTTTGGTTCTTGTTGCACAATGTTATTAGCGAAAATAAATTGTTGTCAGTATTTGAGGTTATAACGAAAAGTATATAAATGAATTAAACACATAAGGTATATTCAATGCAAGGGAAGAAGATAAAAGAAAACACAAAAATAAGGTTAGATTTAGATAACATATCTTGTCAGCGTTACCAAGAGTAGCACTATGTGGGAAAAATAAAAGCACTGTTGCCAGACTATGGAAGTCATTAAAACAATTTTAGAAGATCTGAAAAATGCAAACAATACATCAAACGGATAAAGTAAATGGTAAGTTTTACTGTGTCATGTTGTTGGATATCTGTGTAAAGCTTCCCTACTTGATGAAGTATAGTTTGTGCCTCAGTATTTAGATGCGGTTTTCTGTGCAATCTATACGAAGCCCTAAAACCCTGTCGAAATTGCATACTTGGTATCAACGATACTAAGAACTATCCAGCAGCTAAAAGCAAAAGAATATACGAAAAGGTCAAAATGAATTAAAAAAGAACTAAAGTAAGCATTCCAGAAGAATCAAGGAGACCTGAAAAAGGTTGTAGAAGAATGGGAAAATAAAGAGAAAATGGGAGGAAGAAAAGCACTAAATCTAGGGGACAGAAAAGAAGAGGAAGAAATAAAAACGAGACTGATAAGCCAAGATAAAGCAGCAGGAGCTTTAGCATCCATACTGAAATCAAAATATATATCACGGAAGGCAAATTTATAAAACAGTGCTGAGATCTCCAACACCATGTGGACGCAAAGTATGGAAGACGGGGACAGTAAAAGAGACAAAGCTGCTGATTTGAAACGAAACATTTTAAGAAGAGTTTGCGGAGGACAAAGAAAGGATGGGGAGTGGCGAGAAGGTACAAATGGGGAGTTGAGGGGAGTTATACAATGAGGCAACAACAGTGCAATTTGTTAAGCAACAGGGGGTCAGGTGGTGTTGCAGATAAACCCGATAGGGGCAAGGGCTAGAGGAAGAGAGGGAGACCAAGAAGTAGATGGAAGGAGAAAATGATACAGAACCTAAGAAGATTGGAGAAGAAAAGCCACTGATCGAGAAGTATGGAGAATCCAAGCAATGAAAGTGGGTGCTAAATATTTCGTGTTTTCAAATCAAGGATAGAAGGGTCAGAATCCTGTACGGTCGTATCTGTCAAATAGAGAATTTCACAATATAATACTTACAAAATCATGAGCCTTTTGTCCTAAGTAAAAATGCACCATAGTATTAATAGCACCAGCTGCTAACAGAAATTTTGATTCTTCCTCGCCCATTCTACTAAACTCATATAAAAATCCAAAATATTCGGTCAAATGCTTTAAATGCGCTTTTGCTCCATGTTCCATCTGCAACATTATTTTTAAAAACATTGTCACAAAAAATTGATCCATTATTTACAAGAGAAAGTAACGTTTTTACGAATTTGGTAACACACGAAGCATTTCCTACAGCATCAGGATTAATACTTGTTGAATTGCCACTGCTACTACTACTGCTACTTGTCTCAGATTTTTCATCTTTTGTCTCCTCGTCGACGACTACATATAAACTTGAATGTGATGGCCTGAAATTGCAACTCGTTAAAACACAACGAAACCAAACGTTTCAGGAACGTACTTTAATCGTTGAATGACATGAATGCACAGCCTCTGAAACATCTGTCGAACCATTTGATTGGGACACTTTAAAAGTACTTGCATGGGCCACCAAGTATCCTCTACCATATGTTCTAAAAACCACACGCACGCTTCTTGACAGGCATTGAATTGCTTTGTTACCAGTTCTACCCACTGTACCATAGTTGGCTAAAAACAAACTTTTACAGATGCATAATTTATTGGGGTCCGTTACTTACCTTTTCTTTAGCATGAATAAAAGTTTCTATAAAAAAGGAAGTAGATAATTGTGCTGCCTTTTGAGTTACATCAGGCTGGATTGGCAATATTGTTTGGGGAATGTAACCACATATTTGCCATATAAAACTGTAAGTAAACACGAAGATTATTAAAACATTTAAGCATTTTTTCTGGTTTTAATAAGGCAATACTAACACGAATGATAAATAAAAAAGTTCCAATTATACTTACTTAAAATATGTATGTTCAAAAATATTTTTATCCTGAATAAAATGCATATTATCTTGCCAAATCCAATCCTCGAGTTCTTTACTAAGTTCAAAAGTAGCAGTAGGAGCAGGAGAGCAAGGTGACATCATGTTATAATCAGCTTCCAATGTAGTTGAAGGACATTCAGCACCTTCAATGTTAGCAGCAGTAGTTAATGGACACTGTTCGTAGAATAACATGTATGCACTGTTGGTTTTCTCAAAACTGAAGTCCATAAATTTATCTGTTACACTATCATACGTTTTGCTCTAAAAATGACAAAGTAAGACAATTTATTAGTAGATTTAGCTTATAAATTTACCGTCATTTCTCCTCCAAAACATTCAGCGGCAATTTGATTCGGATCGAAAGGTTTAACTTCGGCATCATTAAACAAAAACCACTTATCTCTAGCTCCAGCCGTTCTATCTTTAATAAAACTATAATAATGACCCCCATCTGCAGTTCCTGTATGTACTGTAACACCTATGAGATCGTATTCGTATTGCTCTACTTCTTCGGGTTCATTGGATTTTTGTTTCTCTTCTAAAATGTGTTACACAAATCATTAGTAGGACTCTGCATAATACATGCTTGGAACAATCTTCAGGTTAAAAAATGGTCTATTCTTTCAAAGAAAAGTGTATATTTTATATGTTCTAAATATTTTACTTAAAGGTTTAACTTTCAACTTATTGATAGAAGCCCTTAAATAGAAAAAGCACAAAAATATCAGTGACATAACATTTGGTTTTTAAACACATACCACAAATGCCAGTGGCCCTACCACTTCTAAATTACTAACTTGGATTTACTAGACAGCAGTTCTGTTATTGTACATTAATGCCTTAATTGAAGGATATCTAATATTCTGACATTTCAAGATCTAAATAGAATTTGGTAGTATACCAAGGGCTGAACGGACTTATCAATTAATAAAATACTTTCAAAGGCAAATTAATAATTTATAAGGAATGGCAGGTTTGGGTTTGATTCCTGAGACCAGCGAAGCCGTCAGAATTTGTAAAAGGTCGTACATTCCTTCATGCATCGGAAGGCACGTTAGCTGGCAGTCTGGGTTGTTACACCAACATTCGACAACCGTTTACCTCACAAAATTGTAGGTTGATCTTTTCCTCCAACAATGGGTAAGGTGAGTTTCTGTTTAACATGTGTAAAGCTCTTACTTATGAGTTAATTAATATTAACCCAAGTTTTGGAGATAAGAGGAAGAAAAAGAAGAAATTAGCAAGAACCTTTCGTTTATTATTTGTGGGATTACAATAGTGGAAACTGATATTAAACAATTGCCATTACGAACTGTAGTTTTTTCCATGGAAAGTCATAATATCATTATAACTATGTTAATAAGAATAAAATGTCTTAAAAAACCAATCCCATTTGTTGGTTCTAGGCATTTTTATTTTTAAGAGAAGATGAAGGTATGGAATACGGCATATGAATTGCAACATGGAATTTATGCATACGCCAGCACTTCAAAATAGAATTAAAAACACCTATATAATTGCTCGGTGGACAAAACAGGCAGGTTTCTCTCCACAATAAAGTGTATAAACAAATATACCGGGTATCCACAGTAAGATGCAATATAGGGAAACACCAATGTATTTCTTTAGAAAAGATCTGGATAACCCTTGGAATGTGTTCGGATTCAGTGATCAGCCTGGGTTAGTGAGCTTGCTTAATGCTAGAAAGAGGTAGAATAAGCGCAGAAGTTTTTCCAATTTTGACAGCACTTACAACTTTCATTTACAATAAAAATACACGAAATCGATATTTTTTTATATGGCTATTTCTGCATATTTTAAATTGAATTCGCCTTATTACAATAAGACAGGTAAACAAAATGTAATTCTATTAAAATGTGAGGTTATGTTTGCAGTATGTCAGATTACTATAGTAATCCATCTTTACCTTAGAAGGAAGTACAGGCTCTTATGGGATATGTTTGTCTTCGTTCAATTTGAGAATTATCTCAATCATGCCATTCTTTTTTAATAAAACAGTGTGGTCAGTTTTATTATGTGCACAATAATGCGTTGTATTTTAGCGGTCGTAGTTCTGCATGTGGCAATGCCGTTGTCCATAAGCCCTGTACTTCTTTCTAAGGTAAGAATGGTTTATAGCAAATAATGTTGGTAATTGTCGAGTTTATATCACTTAGAACAAACAATAGTATTGAATCCTATTAAATGAGAACAAATGGTCATCAGTCAGATACCAAACGAACGAAATAATAATTTGTCCTATAAGTTGTACTATAAAATCCGTGCTGGAAATATTAATGCAATTTACAAATCTTAATAGTTTGCAGAGATAGGCGTGAAACTGCTTAGATAAAGAAAAATGTATAATTTGGAGAGGTATATTGTGCAAGAAGAACTTAACAATACAAGGGTTGAATGTAGGTAGTGATTTTAAAAGATATGTAAAATGTTATGCTTTATAAATAAACGTTTTAAATTATATTGCCTTAGTGAATTTTAATATAGGTAATAATAATAATGTATCTCCTTTAATTGCGCTTCATTGTAGGAAGTCGTCAAAGTCAGAAATTCTTTTTTTATTATTCGTAGTCCTAAAGAGTTGTTTTCGTGTTGTAAAATCAAGTGGCGAGGTTAAACAATAATATCAAGTGTTCAAAGAGTTCTGTATTGACGGCTGAACAGTGACCCATTTTATCGTAAAACTGGGGTGATGTTACAACGTACTTCAACAATTTTGTCTTTTAAAAACCCCAAGGTTTAGGGTCGGGGGTCTGAATAAATCTTAATAATTAGCACTTTCTTTAGCAGTTTTGTAGATACACCTATTTATAAATCTAGGTTGTTTAGTAACTGACAAATACAAAAATTTAAACAAATGAGATAGTTGCATGCCATGATAACAGATGTCAGGGCTACTTCTATTCTGCTGGTAACCCGGATCTTTTCTAAAAAAATAAATTGGTATTTCCCAATGTTACTGTAGACACTCGGTATGTGGGATTATTGGACAATATTATAATATTAATAACATAATAGCTACTTACGACATACCAAACTTTTTGTAAACAACAATCCCTTGTATACAAGATTTATTATAAATACAAACCCCTGTTTTATAGAGTGAGCAATTGTTGCAATGTTTTTTAGACCTCTTTTGGAGTCCTAATAATAGAATAGAATGTCTCTTGCATATTTTCTAACATTTCTTACGAAAACTGGTAGAATCTAATAGTTTTGTATGGGCTGCTCAATTTAATGTAGAGGTGCTGGTGAGATTGCTTAACCTTTTCACTGCGGCCGACTTCCGACTTCAGCTAAACCCCCTGCGCGGGAGACTTTTCCGCGTTAGGTAGGCGTGACCATGTTCGTACATAATATCGTGTACACTCGCTAAAATCTGACGTAAACTACACAAACTACGCAGATGAGTAGTTTGTGGTAGACCAAAGTCGAAGCTGCAGCAACTGCCGAGAAGCACTGAACCTTCCCACACCACTACACAACAATATAGGGCCTACGCAGTTACGTAAAATAGAAAACGAAAATAGTCGGCTTTCGCGGTAGAGACACGTAAACTCAGAGCCGCCAATATTCGTCTTTCGCAGTGATAAGGTTAATAGCAATTTTTGTAGATTATGATAGTTGTTCAAGTTATTCCAGAACATGTTTTTTTTTTATGATATTAATTTTAAAAACAGACAAAATGATATAACATTGTTTTAAATAGAGGAAAGCTTCATGTCATATGTGTAAAAACTGAAACATATCTGGATGGGTCCATTGTGGTAATCAAGGAGTGTTCCCAATTTATTTTGGTGTACAGTGTACAGTGGTTATTAAATAAAATACATATGTATATATTATTTTATAGAGGTGAAACGAATATTTCGTTAACGGTTAACTATTCGGTAGTCGTAATATTCGGCCATTTTAACGATTATTCCACTCATCGAATCAAATCACAGTATTTTGGTGAATTGAACCAATCACAATCGAATTAAATCGATTATTCCACTCATCCAATCAAATCACAGTATTTTGGTGAATTGAACCAATCACAATCGAATTAAATCGAAAATACCACTAGTGAAATTTTCTAGAAAATTTTGCGACTAGCAGCGTTGCTTAGAGACAACGTCTGTCAAAATTTTTTGAGTGACAAGTATTTCAGTAGGTAATTTCATTATAATTCGAGGAATTATCATTCCGAATACCATTCGTGACTAGAATTTTACAGGAAATTTTTGCCGTCACAAACACTCTTGCTTGTTGCTTTGGAAAATCGTAACTCGTGCTGTCGCACTCGTTACGATTTTCGTCGCAACAAGCAGTCGTGTTGGTGACGGCAAAAAAATTTCCGGTAAAATTCTAGTCACTTGTGGTATTACTTCTGAATATTCGGCCATTTTAACGAATATTCGGCATAATCGAATATTTCGCCGACTTTATTTAAATTTATCATTCATGACTACTTATTTTAAGGTAAATCTAACTTATTTCATTTTAAGTTTGCTTAAAAAATACCAAAAAAGTTTATAGCCTCAAATCTAGCCTTTTTCTAAAATTTCCCGTCTGAAACATATAAATATTAAAAATAATTAATAGGTACCCCGAATTCAAAAAGTTTGATGTCCATGACTAATTAATTACCCAGAATTTAGGGTTTGTAAACAAATTTCTGAACGAAGCATTATTGTTTTGTCTACTCTTAGCAGCAGGGCAATTTAATAATTAAACAATAAATTAGTTCGCTGGTGACGGCAAAGAAACTAAAATAATAAAAGCTACAATTTCTTAATCGGTGTAACAATAAGGCAGGGGCGGGGGAGGGGACATATTATGGTCAAGGGTTCAATGTTATTTAAACCATTATACAGAGAATCGGTTGAATATTCATTGGTTTTTAAATACGAACGCAAAACGTTCAACGATTCCCAGAAAATTCGACTTATCGAAGGTGGCGCCAAATATTCTGTGCGAGTTATCAAGATATTCGAGTTATCAAGTAAAAATTACATATAATTCTCACTCTTGGCGCTAACGCCAACCAATTTGTTTGGAGTTATCAAAAATTCGACTTATTGAAGTTCGACTGTATTTTAATTTCTAAGTTGTGATTATTTGTGTGAATTAGATAATAAGTGACAAAGCAGTTTGTTGAATATACAGTAAAGATAAAAATTTGACTGCAGGTGCAACCGACTCCGATAGGAGGCAAGCTTGGCTATAGTGGCCAGTCTCCCCAGTCGAAGTGGCAGCGAACGTGTTAATCTCATATCTCTTCTAAGTTCTAAAAAAAAATTAGGGCATTACATACCTTGATACTGTTGAGGCATTAACTGCTTTTCAACATATCCAGCCATATTCAACCTCAGTGGAAACGAAAAGTGTGTGTTAACCTTTTCCTTGAGCATTGTTAACATATTGAAGGTATACCTCATAGTGTTGAAACATAAAATATGTGGCAATTTTTTAAAACACGCCCTAAAGCACAAATATGTTAATTCAAAGACGAAATTCACAAAAGCACACAAACAATATTGTTTACCTTTTTTCTGCCCTGACTTTTTTACCACACTGTGAACAAGTATACATATTATCTCCCTCGAGTGTATCCTTAACCGTAACCTCATCCAACGATTCATATAAATTACGCATATCTGCTACTTGACAACGGACCGTATAAAATTCTTCTAAAGTTCGACTAACATGATCACAGTCCTTTAAGAATTCACAACACAAGTAGAAATTTTAACATTGATATCGTACAATCACTTACTAAAGAAACAACGTTGTTGCTAATCACACCACAAAAAAGTGTTTTGATGACTTTCTTTAAAGGAGGAGTCATCTCCTCTAACTTGCTGACTAGGTCTATAAAAAATTCTGCCATATCTTTTTGTTCTGCTGTATTTAAAGGTTGATGATCCATAGTGTATACTTTACAAAAACTACGAGGATTATAGGCCTTCCTTTCGCTTTCCTAATTAAAAGAGAACTTATTATTAAAGAGAGTTTTGATGGAGGAGGCACCAACATTTGAATTTGATTGTGTATTTCTTACCAATAAATAAGCAAACATTCTTTGTAATTCCTTCAATGTTGGTTCATGCTTGGAATGTTCAGTATTGGCAGATAATATCGAGGCCCTTGCTTGCGGCATCATATATAAATGTTGCATACACGAAGCCATGTAACAAGTAGCACCGAGGTTCGTAAGTCCTACGTAACCACACTCGGAACGCCCATCTTCATGAGGCCAGTAATCCCATGGATATGGCGAATTTGGACCTAAATGAATGTTGAGTTAATGCGTTTAAACAAGTACGAGGAAAAAAGAAAACAATACCAGGCTGATGTTGCTTTAGCAATTTTTCATGGAGAACTGTATAATTATCGGGCGCACTTTTAACCAGTTCAACTAACAAATCAAAGGCAGCAGTTCTGGATCTGGCAGATTTACATTTAGGTACATGACGTTTCTTTGGGCTCGGTAACGCAAAGAGAAAATCAAAAACCTATTAAATGCATTAATAAGTCAATTTTAAAATCAAATTTTACAACTGCTTACTTCACAGAGCAATTCCTGTCCTTGCTTACTAATCTGAACGGGTGGCCTATGTTTCAACAAATTTGTTAACAAATTTAACAACCCAATTAGACCATCATCATCGATCGTTCTGTGCCTTGTTTCTAAATGTTCCCTCGCCAGAACAGATTGTGCAATTTTAGCAGTTAAACCATTAATATCAATCACACAATTTTGGGGTTCTTCTAAACTTTCTACAAATTAAAATTCCGGTTAAAAATAGCTACATAAAAAAGATTACTATTAACCTTTAACTATTTCATCGGGTAGACTATCGACCAAACGTGAAACCAACCAAAAGTAATCCCGACATGCTGGTCCGTACGGTTCTTTACCTTCTTCTGGAGCTTGGATAACCTACAAAAATGCATGTTACATTGCGTTTAATTATGATTAATGATTATTACAATTAAATATACCTCTAATTTCTGTGGTCGCATACTTTCTGCCACACCCATATAACTTAACAACTGCGATAACATAGGTGCTACGAGACTACTATCGAGACCATCGGTTCTTGCTGATACTCCTAAACATAATCTATAAAGAGCGGAACATACTTCTCTTCTTACGGCAGGTTCCGGATCCTCTAATACCTATTAATGGAAGGTTTATTATATGTTAAAATCAAAGTTTGGTTTGTCACTCACCAATCTTTGTAACCAGACAGTAAAGTTAGGCGTTTCGAAAAGACCTTGTTTAGCTTCTTCACTGCAATGTAACCAAGAAACAAGCAATGCCATTGCGTAATGTACAACCTAAAACATTTAAAAACTTGTTAGTTTAAACACAAGTAATTCCACAGAGATACATACCTGAGCTCTTCCCCAAAACCCAGTCTTGTAATGATTAGGATCTCTTGGTAGCGATGCTTCTTGTAAAATGCTAGTTAGACGAGGCATCGTTGTTTTTACATCGATCATCGACAATAATGCCTGAATTTAAATTTGGAATTATTTCATTACATGCTTGAATAGTTGAACAACTGTTTAAAAATTACCTCGTTTAAACTCGGGATGATTATTTTTTCACTTCGTGATGGTCTCGTTTCATGTGGAACTGGATCAACACCCAACTGGCATAAAAGTTTAAGTAAAGATGCTAAACAATCTTGTTGCCACTCACTACCATCATCACCTGACCTTTGTAGCACACCTATTTAATCAATTTAATTCATTTAACACTACTTTAAATATTCCAGCTTGCTACCTGTCAAAGAATAATTAAAAATAAGGGAAACTTACCAGACATAAAAATATCAAAAAGATGTCTAAGCCCTCCTTGCTGTATAAATGTTAGACTCCAAGGTTCTTTTCCTTTCTCGTCGCCTCTATCAGCGGTTGTTTTCACGCTAAGAGATTCAACAATATACAAGGAGTACATTAATTTTTGTGGACTAGCAGGATCAAGCAATTCCGTTAAAGGTGTATCAAGCTGTTGAAATCCGCAAAGTAAGGTGGGATTTGTTGGTAGCAGACTTAAAATATCCCACACTCGCCTGCTTAACACTTGCGCTTTAGTGTGTGGAAGTTCATGCTAAGAATAATTGAAATTGTTAATTCACAAAGTGACAAAACTGGGACAAAGTACTTACCCCACCCTTAACTGGGGTTTTCATGGCGCTTAAAGTATGCATTAAACCGAATAATTGTTCAAAATAATTTGTTCGCAGCAGTAATAAAGTTGGAATTGATTCTCTAGGTGGAGGTGGTTGTAATGACGGAGAATCTATACAGTCACGTTTTTTTAGACCTCTTGCTGCGCCGACTGATATATATACCATCTACAAGTATGTTTTATGTAGATTAATTAAAACTTTAAACAAATAATGTCATTTCTAACCTGATTATCTTTAAATCCCATTTCTGCAAGGGTTTTTTCATCACAATCTGTAGTTAGTTCTTGTCCCTGAGTAATAATACGGACTAATCCTTCTTGAAGCACCACGGGATTACTTGAACTACTACTATCATTTTCCGAATTTTTCATCTAAAAAGTGTTGTTTTATTTAAAACTTATGTCATTATCAATATATACATTATATACATAGAAATAGACAGGAATAAACTCAAAATGATAACGAAATCATTTACCTGACATAGCTTTTCCCACCATGTTACAACTTCCGCTCTTAAGTCAGCAATATAATCAGAACTAAGTAAATCCAAAACACATCGTTCGGACATTCCTGCTGGTTGAATAATAAGCCTTATGAGAGTAGAAGAACGATCACCGAGAGCAGCATGGCTTCCAACGCCTTTTCCTTCCAATGCCCAACGCCTTAAGTGATATGCATACCTAATGAAATATTAGTTAAAAGTTGCCTACTTTATTTATCGAGGTTATTAAATACCTTCTTCTAAACGTTTCCATATGTGTTTTAAGTAATAAAAGGGCTCTTTGTATGCACAATAAAGGAGCCTCTTCTGAACCTGAACCTTTCGCACTAATTAGATCTTGTGTAGCTGCATCTAAATGAGTCATACATTGCCATACAAACTGACCTTCATGTTGTAAGTTCTGCCCCATATAATAACTGTTTAAGTACTGAATGGCTGCCATGCTTACTTCTAGAAATTAGAATGTAAGAGGTTTTTAAACTTTATAATGCAGATGAAAGATTCATGGCAGGTTGCATCAATCACCGAATATTCCTCATTAAGTCTCATGAAATTTTATTATAAATATGTTAGATATAACTTACTATAAACTATATTCTTTCTATTCAGCAGCTTAATCTAAATAAAAAAATTTACTTTATTTTATACTTGTATTTAAGTGAGCACAGTAAATGTATATCAACGTTGTCGTAAAAATTATTAAGGTTGTCATTGTTCTTATTATGATTTCAATAATAATCTACCACAAGAAAATAACCGGTTTTGAATATATTTTACAATATAACTACTCCTAACAACAGCTACGCTGGTTTGGGCGCCTTGCACGAATGACAGAAACAAGACTCTCCAAGAGAACGTTGAAGGCGTAGTTGCCACACAAACAAAGCAGAGGTAGACCAAGGGAATTGCACAAACCATACAAGAAAGACAGATAACATGGGAAGAAGCTGAAGAGATGATGCAAGATAGGAAGAAGTGGAGAAAGTTTATCAACATGACAACCTCAACACCTGAAAAGGTACAAGAGGACGAGATTAAGTACACGATGGAGAAAAAAAAGGTGAAGTTTTCAAGAGATAAAATAGTCCCCTATTCGGATCTCCAACTTGCAAAGACAATAGAGAGAAGCACTGAAACTTAGACGAATCGGCACATGGACATTCCTACATGTGGAAAGCTAGAAAATGTAAAACAAGAAATGGAAATAAATAACATGGACATTCTCGTACTAAGCACAAGGAGAGGTGATTATACAATCAATAATACAGCCGCAGCAAATGCAAATGACGGCATCGCGATATTGATAAGTAAAAAAATTGATTAGAAAGTTAAAGCATATACAGGGTGGTCACTTTTACAATGTTCACCATTGGGATCTCGGAAACGGTAAGAGATACAGGGTTGGTTAAATAGGGAAAAAGTTGCACCATTTTCGGCTCTTTAAAGAATTGAAGAGCAATCGGAGATAGCTTTTGTAGTTTCTGAATTATCCTGAAAAAACTGAAAAGTTGCGTTTTTTTATTTTTTTAATAAATTTTTTGATATTAAAGGCGGATTTATGCAACCATTTCCATTTACATTTAAGGTAGTTGGATCAAGGCCCGCTGAATTAATATTGCATATAAGGCCTGCCCACTTCATTTAGCCAAGACGCAATTAGAAGGACGATGGCGCCATTTGCGGTGAACTATACATTTTTTAAGGGAGAAATGTATAGTTCACCTCAAATGGCGCTATCGTCTTTTCTAATT
The DNA here is from genome assembly GCA_963082815.1 of Melanotus villosus. NCBI lineage: Eukaryota > Metazoa > Arthropoda > Insecta > Coleoptera > Elateridae > Melanotus > Melanotus villosus. The sequence goes on along the minus strand of OY720419.1, from coordinate 95,467,239 downwards.
GGCTCTTGGCTAAATGAAGTGGGCAGGCCTTTTATGCAATATTAATTCAGCGGGCCTTGGTTGGATCATGAGATCAATGCCATCTATTGATTCCGTGCGGAACAATGTAGACAAACTCTAGAGTTGCCTGCCTGCTTCAACAGCTGATGGTTTTTAAATCATGAAATGTGCGAAAACTGAAACTACCTTAACTTAATTTAATTTAAATAATAAATGTATGTAAAGCAATGTAACCATTCTCATTTACGTTTTCATTTATCTCTCATTCTCATTTAATTTATTATAAGATGAACAACTTTTATCTTTTAAATTAAAATTATAAATGACACATGCGTGTACGGTATGACAACGACAAGAAGTTGATCAGCTGGTTGTCATTGTGTATTGTTTGGGTTGTATTATCCATGTATTATCTTTAAAATGTCTGAAATCAACGATTCAGTTCTAATTGAGCTAATTAAAATTTTATTCCAACGAAAATTGGGGTTATGTCGTTATGACATTCATCATCTGTCAGCGTATTTTTATATGTGCGCATGCGTTCATTTTCATTTATTTTATTTGTTTGCATGAATTGGGACATTTCAAAATTATAAATCAGAATTAAATGAAAATTAAATTAAAAATTAAATGTAAATGAAAATGGCTGCATAAATCCGCCGTTTAAGACGAGTAAAATGAAATTTTGGGTGTTTACATAATTAAGCAAGGGCTATCTACTATACTCCTTAAAAATTTTCTGGGCAAACTAGATAGTTGGGTTTTCATGGGTAACTTTTGATTTTCTTATGGCCACCATATTGGATTTTTATACCAAAACGTGCAGAAAAAAATTACAAATTCATCCATCTATCACACATGGTCAAAAAAATTTAATTTAAGTCCTGTGCGTTGGCCAGCAAGATCCCCTTGCTAAAACCCTTTAGACCTTTTTTTATGGGGTGCTGTGAAGGATAGGGTATTCAATTTCGTTGCCCTGTAAACATTAATTTACCATGCATTCTGTGCACAATGGAATTAGAAAACAAGTGTTGCTGCAAACCAATCCAATGGATTGAAGACAGAGAGAGAACCCGAAAGTATTAGTTGAGATTTCATAATTTTTAGAGAACCTGACACAGTTATTACATTTGGTATAATACAAATGAGCATACCTAGTAAAAATTCTTAATCATAACATAACTTTACATTTTATACTCGATAAAAATGCTTGATGTTTGATGAGATTGTTTAAATCTTTAAATAATCAAGTACTGAAAGCCTCCTATGGGATCGGTCCCCACAGGTTCAAACCCTAACAGTAGTGAGGAAAATTTCAACAAGCCTTTGGGGTTTAGACTGTGTTGATCAAGGAAGTCACACAAACAAAAGCCAACAACTAAAGTAATTGGCGATTGATGTATCTGCAACCTCTTTTACCTTTCGGTGTCGAGGTGATTGATGTAACTAGCCCTAAATTCAGAAACATGTACTAACCGGTATTATTGGCACGTAAAGCAATTTTCCACATATGATCCATACCAACTACATAACCATCTTGACCATTGGCATCCATATTGGCAGTGGCAATTCGAGCTAAGTTACACAGTTGTTGAAACAAACTCAAACAAGTCATACTAAAATTTTCGGGAGTTAAACTTGGTAGATGTATCAGATACAAGCGTTTCAAAGCTTCAATGCCCAATGCATGTAATTCTGTGCTCTTTGCCTGTGACAATAACCAACTAAATAATTCATCTGAACATTCAGGATCATGAGCAAGGCATTCCCACAATGTATCTACTTGTTCCAAGTTTAATCTGTAAAAGTATTATATACATTTATATATTTGTTAATTAATAAACTAAAAAACTTACTTAAATGTCTGTGGCGAACCAAGTGGCGAGAATACAGCAGACAAAAAATGTAGGCGAACTTGTACCTGCATTTGGTGGGAATACAGAGGTAAAGCTTTAGAAGGATCGGCGGAATATGTTTTTAAATTATTAAAAAAATGGGCCATCATGTGATGTTGACGTTCTGCCCAATGAGTAATGTGATGCATGTCTAATCCTCGAAATTGTTGAAAAGAAGTAAGCAACTTTGGTAGTAAACGTAAGGAAACTATTACTGACCTATAAAAATAGAAAAATTAAATGAATTTTCAAAAATTGCCAATTCACTAATATATCCTTATTAAAACTGTTTGACACAGTGACAAATTTACCATGCAAGAACTGTTCATATTCTGCAAAGAATATACATTTGTCACTGTGCCAAACAAATTTTAGAGCTTATTAATACTTACACATTGTTAGCTAAATTATGTAAACATCCTTCAATAAATTTCATTCTAATTATTCGATCGGTATTGTAACACAATAAATTACAAAGAGTTTTTTCTGCTTCTAAAGCTAATCCTTCCCCTAACAGGCCCTGTAAGTAAAGGTGATAATAGTAAAACCACACCTTAGTGTTTATGTTAAAGTATGTCTTACAATTTTATTATCCTGCAACAAATCCCAAAGAAGAGTGTTACCAGGTTGGCATACATTATCAACTTTAAAACAAGCCGATAACCGTGGATCAAGTCTGGCTGGTGATTTTTCAGGGGACGATTGATTAGCCAAAGCATGAAGATTCAATTGAGCCTATTTGTAACATTTATTCGTGAGTCTCTGTGCACTGCATTGTAGTATTGCAATTTACTTACATGTTCTGCTAATTGAGCCAATTCATCCTCACATGCGGAATCCTCCCCATCAAAATCAGCCATGTTTTTCTCCGATTTAGTACTCATCCTTGACGAATAACTACCATCACCATCGCCTTCAGCTTCTGCTTCCTCTCCACTTAATAAATCCAAAATATGACTATGAAAGAAAAAATTTAAATTCTCGAAAATTTTTAGATGTTAGATTTTGAAAAAGACTTACTCGGCGGCACGTGGATGAATGGCAAGAAATGTACTCGCACAGGTAGGATCATGACCTTCCAAAGCAGGAGTTTCTTTACTTAATTCACTACAAGAAGAACTTTCTTCCATATAGACAGCTCGTTTAAGGCCACTTCAAATTTAAATAAAAATATGAACCCGATATTTTGATTATAAATAACAAGTTACTTACGCTTCTACCAAGCTATTAACTTGAGTTGGTAGCATAAGTGCGGATGCTTCTTTTAAAGCCACACTCTTCATTTCTTGTTCACTATCCGCTTCTCCATCACTAAGTGCTTCAATACCAGCAATTGCTACAGGCCGTTTATTCTTTTTACCTGAATAACATAAGTTTTTTAATACTGACTACAATTGAATGTTACAAAAACATTTCTTAGTTATTACAAACTTTTCAAACAATTTACTTATCAATGTTTAGTAAATAATATTTAAAACGGGAAGCCTTTTTCTACCTGAACTTACACTTTGCTACTTCTACCTGCAGCATTACTGCACTAACAAGAGGAACATTTTATTGATTGAAAAACATTTACGGAGGGAATGATTTAAAATCATTCAGGTCAACGACAATAATTTTGCAGCAATAACTGTTAAATCAATTTGAATTAAAAGTAAGCAACCTCACTTCATAAACAGGCAGTTTAAATTGTCTGTAATGCTATGATTATAATTGTCAGAAATTAGGTGCCACGACATAACCTCATCTTAATAAACAAACGACTGACCATAGCACTCTACTTTTTTTAAATTATTACATTCACAACTTTGATTATTTATTAAGTGAAAGATTACAAATAGAGTATAACCATATTCTTTATCCAATTCAGTTACGAAATGTCAACATTTCGACATTGATTTTAGTTGTGAAAAGTGGTTCATTTTGTAACTAGTTACAAAATATGCTCCCATTTTGTAACTAGTTACAAAAAGATGATTTTAGTTGCGAAAAGTGGTTCATTTTGTAACTAGTTACAAAATATGCTCCCATTTTATCACGATGACCCAACTCCTTTTTTAAGAAGATGTGGCATTTACATTTTGTTATCTGAATTGGATAAAATCTTGTATGAAACACGTTGCAAATCATGTCTTTTTATCACATGGCGTGTTGTTCGCCTCGATGAACAATTTCACGCCTGGTGATAAAAAGTCCATCATTTTGTAACTCGTTGCATAAATAGCTATTTTGAAATGGTGGTAAAATAACCAAAATTGTCACAAGAAAACCGAAAGGTTATAATTGTTGAGTACTGAAAAACCAGATAGGACACTTATAGCACCTTCTGTTATCGTAACTTTTACATGTATATTCTTACAGATTTAAAACATTAATAGGTAAATCAATTATAAAATTAAATTAATTTTCAGTTTTGGGTGTAAGTTCAATTTTTATGTGCTTGATTTCTCACAATCCAATACTACTACATTTTAACTTTTAGAATCAATACGAAACGTGGGGACACTGCTCCAATTAATTAGAGGGATACTGTTAAAATTACTGACAAAGGTAAAATGAACAGATATTACGTACGAAGATCTTTCGTGTATGCTTATTAAATGAAAACCTCCAGTAAAAATATGTATTTTATGCAATCCAAAATTAATTAGCAATGGGTTTAAATGATTTCACTAACAGATTTGTTAATATCGTAATAATCAAATGGTCACTCGGGTGATTGTAATTAGAATGTAAATTCAATTTTGAGGTACAAATGAAAAGCAGTATCAAATCTAATCTAATCCTTCTCTATTTACTGTACCAATCTAGGAGTAGTTGCTTGTGGAAAAGAATAATCAACAATGAATTGGCATTCAATTGAGTAAATAACGTCATGACAGACTGAGTCACCAGCAAATGTCTCCTCACTAATTTAATTAGGGACGTCATAGAACATGGTATGTCATTTTTTGTGAAATGTCAAATGTGACATGTTAATAAGATTGAAGTTGCAAGAGCCTTAATAATAATTGAAACATTTTTTACCTTATGATGTGCCGCTGGAAAATGACTTAATGCTATGAGAAGTTTTGAGAGAAGAACTGGTCATTGCTGAAGATGCAAAACTATTACACTGTAAAATAAATTTTTGCAGAATTGCACTTTTTAGCAATTCACAATTACATTGGAGGTCTCCAGGACGATTTTAGAAGGGCTGTTAGAATTCCAATTTGTACAGAAACAATAAGTGAAAGACTGAAGAAAGACCGCGACAAACAAATAGACATGCCACATGATTGGAGAGTTGGGATATTGATTCCCCTACACAAAAGGCAGATCCGCTAGCATGTGAGAATTATCGTGGAATAAGCCCATTGGACATAGCATACAAAAGCAGATTTTGCATGAGCGCTCAAAACATTACACAGTGTGGTTTCTGCAGTAATAAATCTACAACCAACCAAATATTAGAAAAAACATAAGTATAATGTCGAAAAATCATTTGTTCACAGACTTCAAAAGCGTATGAAATGATAAACAGATGAAAGAGTTTGGGATCCACTCTCACCTGATATCGCTAGTAAAATTAATGTTGTCTTAAGTAGAATGCAGAGTGGGAATACAAAAGGATCTATCATGTCCTTTTACAACACATACAGGGTTGCGCCAAGGAGACCCATTATCAATATATACCGGGTGTCAATGAAACCTGGGGCACCCCTATTTTTTAAATCTAGGCACTGGGTATCAAAACAATTGAAACAAACGAATGCACAAAACAAGTGACAGGTTTACTACAACTTAAGTTCTAAAACAATTGAGTGACGGAGCACCCTGACTTCCATTTTATGCAGGTCATGGCATTCTAGATTAATAAATAAACTCTTCTGCAAGTATTTACTTTGTCATCAAAATGTTTCAAACTCGATACTAACATAAGTAGAATGAAATGGAGATTCCAAAAATGTATAAATATACAGTGTTCCATTTAAAATAACAAAATTAAAGGTAATTCCGGCGAAACCGGAAGTCACAGAAACGTGTGTTCTATGTCACAAAATGTAATTTAAAGAGAGTATTACATACACCAAATTTCATGTTGATATCTTAAAATATAATTTAAATGTCCAAAATATGGTTTTTCTGAATGGAGAGTGTTATTCCGAATTAAATTTCAATAGTAATCCCGCGTTATTGGTATCAATGAAATCCTTGAAAAACGCTCGTTTTTAATATCCTAGTGTCCCACCCTAGTGCCATTTGAAAAAATAGAGTTATTCTCGATAAAACATTTTTGCCAACTTTAGGTCATTCTAATACAGCAACTAAAATAGTTACAGTTCTAAAACAATTTGTCTCGAGTGTTGGGGCATCTTGACTTTCATTTTGCGTAAGTCATGGCACTCTAGATTAATTTCTGCAAAAATTTACTTTGTCATCAAAATGTTTCCGTACAGGGTGTTCCATTTAAAATAACAAAGTTGATGTCAATTCCGGCGAAACCGGAAGTGACAGAAACTTATTTCCTATGTCAACAAATGCCATTTAAAGAGTATATTACATATACCAAATTTCATTTTGATATCTTAAAAAATAAAAAAATTGTGGGGGTGCCCCAGGTTTCGTTGACACCCGGTATAATTATATAAAACAGCATCTCAGGCCTGAAGGCCTATAGCTTGGATACGAGTTTTCCATAATTTTCGGTTTGTTGCCATGTTTTCCCATCCGTGGGGGTTGAATTGGTTGATGTTTTCTTTTATGTTGTCCCACCATGTCTTCTTTGGCCTTCCTCTTCTGTTTTTCCCTGGCATTTCTCTGTTTATTGAAGTTTTTATTATGTCGTTTTCGGATAAACATGCTATATGGCCGTTGAGGGAGCCTCCGAACCGGAGGGTAGAGGGAGCTCCTGTTCACAGGAACCTCTCTCAAGGGTCGTAAGCATTACCAAAAAAATCGAGGACGCCCTGGGCTATCCACTTTGTTATGTAGCGAGGTTTTAAAAACTGGTATCTCGGATCCTAGCTAATTTTGGCAATCGTGTGGCTATTCTAAAGGAATGGGCAAATGTGTCTTAAGAAAATGTTAAAAGGTTAATTCACAACAAGTCAGAAGGATATTAAGCTGCCATACAAGTTCATAGTTTTGTATCTCTCATAAAGTTTTGCATCTTTCAGCCCAGAGTATAAAGTTATAACTTGATTAGCATTAATTATTTGGAGCAGTGTATATTAAATAATAATTAAACATAAAAATAACTCTTTTACCGCTTTTGATTTTAAGAAAATTAAACTCTAAACATAATTACAAATGTCAAAAAGGTTACTAAGACCAACACACAAGGCGGTTTGTGACAAATCGTTTAACGATTCGTCCGCCAACTCGGCAGATGAATCCCTTATAAGCAGTTGAACTGTTCACACGATTCGTCAGCGTGCCGCTTGTACGGTTCCATTGCTTTTAAGCGTTTCATCTGCCGAGTCAGTGGATGAATCGTTGGCCGATTCAACACAAACCGCCTCGTGTGTTCTTGGCCTTCAACTCTAAGAATTGTTACTAGATTATTACCAAAACATAAGTAGATTCTGAATAAAATTCAGATAAACATAAACTAACACTTTTTTTTAGAATAAAATCAATCAATTCATAAACGAACTTGTCGTTAATGTTAATCTTAATTCAAACTCTCAACAAATTTAAGAAACGTTAGTTGGTAATTATTGTGTCATGTCTGTCAAGAGCGTCATGAAAGTTAAATTCTTATGAAAAAATCCCAAAAAAGTATTAACAAACCTCTAAATCCTTTATTTCTAGTTTTTCTTAATACTTTTCTTCTTTTTCTTGTAAAACGACAAGGGCCATCTTCTATATCTGCCTCATCATGTGAACTACTTGTACCTACAGCCTCGACACCTTCTGGTAAAGCATTTATATTTATCTTTTTTCGAACATGACACCTACAAAATGCATGATCTAGAATATAAACCATAATATTTTGATACACTTACATTTGGCGTTTTGAACCCCTCATACGAGTTGTCAAAGGTGCTGCCTGATTTTTCCGAACGGGTTCTTCCTTGAGTGGATCTCCTAATATAAATATAACGATGTGATTTTATGTGGAGTAAAACTTTATCGATACTTATATAATGTTGCACATAAAGGCCTTAATCATACTTATTAAATTTAGTAGTAATTCAATTTAAGAACATCAACTCATACTGTTACTTTACAGATAAAGTACTATAAACAACAAATGTTTATTTATTTTAGTAAATACAATGATACACGAATTTAATAGTAATATAATTAAAAGAATGTTTCTCAAAGTATAATAAAAAAATCAGATTATTTTTGTTTGTTTATGAGAGTTCTGACTTCAGTTCAAACTTCTTAAGTGAATGCATACCTTCCATATCCACATCAGTGCTACTACCATCGCAGGGAGCCTTATTTCCACTCAAAGCTAAATCCTTTCGTGGTAACTTACAAGACGTAGGGCCTTCACTATCTACTATGATCGGTTGTTCATCCAGATCTTCATCAATTTCAACACCGTCAATATCTTCGCTTTCAGATTTGTGACTTTCTGATTGTACCGAACTATCACCCTACAAATGATTTGTTTTATTAATGACTGATTGATTCAAAGGATTATATACAAGTTTACTTACATGCTCCTCTTCAGAATTGCTGGGATCCATACTAACACTGTTCTCGGATGAACTGGGGCATTTGTGTAGTGCAATGCCTGCAGCTGAGGCGGCTAAACCTATCAAACCAGTTTCTGTACCTGCCCCACCTCGAGTCCATATAAATTTGATTAGTGCAGAGGCCAAGAACAAAGTCTAAACAAAAATTATTCATTTGTTTATACCAATAAATAATAAAACATATCTATTCTAAAATAATGCTCTTAAAGTTTTTGGAAAAAAAAAACAGATTTTCCTTAGGTGTAAATCTGTAAATAGATTTCAATAGCTTGGCTAGCTTGGAAGCAAGAGTGTGCTACATCTTAGGCTTATGCCATTAATTTTACTTAATTTCTATGAATTAAAAAATAAGACAGGCTTAATGTAAGACAGGACTTTTATAGAAACTAGACACATTTTCAAAGGGATTCCTTTCTAGGAAGCAAGCGATACGGATATCTAATTACGAAGTTCCTAAAAATCCCAAAGTTTTCGTTTAAAGGAGTCCAGGATCAATATAATAAGGTACTAACTAACCCATTAGAATTTTATCAAATATTTTTCTGCTTGTGAACAAGCAAACATCAAAATGTCAAAAATAAAAGCTGGGTTAACATTGCGCGAAAAAGTCAATTCTCCCAAAAACAAAAACTAAATGTGCGTCAGTTAGCGACTAAAATGCGCTAATATGTGAAAAAACAATGACACTTACTTACGACAGTGGTACAAAAATGGTAATGAAGGAACGAATAGAAGGGTTGATGATAGACAATATCATCTATGAAGTACGATCTAAGAATATACCTTTTACAAGAAAAAACTTAGGAAGTAGGTAAGGAATTAAAAATCGACAATTTTAAAGCGTCAAACGAATGGTTAATGAAGTTTCGCAAAAGACATGGAATATCACATAAACAGATATTAGGAGAATCTGCTGATGTAAATTTTGAAGAAGCATCGACATGGAAACAGAAGATTGCATCGATTTTATAGCGTTTTCCACGTCCATGCACTTGGTGCGCACCAGCACTAACCCCGTGCTATCTATCAAACACTCAACTAGTTGTGCATGAAAACTTAAAAAGAGCAGAAACACGTGGAGGTTCCCGCCCTCTGTAAATAGTTTTTTTTTTTCTTTTTTTTTTTTTTTTAATTTATTGACTATTTGCAATCTGTATACACAATAAGCAAATCTGATACATAAGTGATTAAATATGGCATGGACTGGCGTGAGGATTAAAGCCCAATGACTTAAACCTAGAGATTACTTAAAAAGTATGGATTTGTTGATTAGTGTACTATACAATGGTAACAAAAACTATATTCTTAATTGCTAGGTAAACCTATACGGTAGGTCTAGTGGTTTAACTCGGCTCAGTCTTTGAGTGTCCGAACTATTATCAAGAAGATTCAATGCTAGGGGATTACTATGAAATTCCAGTTTGCTTAAATACTGCAAATAGTGCAGTAAAGATGTAAAATGCACAGTTGGTTAATGGTGAAATGGACAAATGGTTAATTTACAAATAGAAGCAGAACAACATGAGTTTATGTTCAAGCTAACAAATAAAAAGCAGGTTTGATATTTAAAGTAAAACATCATTGTGATATGTCTGTTGTGGTTCTTTTCACGAGGTTTTCACACTTTGGTTCAATTCAACACTTCTTACAAGTATTGGTTTTATTGAGAATACAGTTGACGAGGAATACAATTACAAGTTGAAAGAAAGTTAGAACCTACATTCATATGAACATTTCTGCATGAAATTACTTCTAGTTTTCATTGCCAAAGTTTGTAAAGAGGCTAATGAATCACCCTGTATAGTATAAATGAAGGTTACTCCGAGCATTTTAGAAACAACGCGTCCAAGCTCTTAGGGGACGATCTCATTTTTAATGTGAATTTTGCGTCAAATAGGTATGTACCTATTGTGAACACATTTATTATTAATGATTATTAAAATCAATTTAGTCAATAAACAATAATTTCTAAAATGTTTGCAGAACATGATAATTCTCATACGTCTGATTACACTGCTAAAAGGGTATGATCTAATTATTTATGCAGATGTGAAGTTGTGCGTATTAAAACAATTGTGCAATCTTACGAAATGTTAGAATATTTATACGCAATAATTAGTTAGTATACTAATGTAATTTGTATAATAAAAATAAAATAAAGCAATTATTATTAGTGGGGAGGTGCCTAACATGTCATAACAATTAAAGATATACTGAAACCTTAAGAGCTTTCCACTCAATTTCTTGTATTGCGCGCCATTTTTTAGTTGCACTGGATTTAACACCGTCAAAAAACCTGGTGCTAAATTTACGCACTGAGTGCAAAAAAACTGCACTCATTTTAGGAGGTGGAACATGCAGCAGAGCAATAAGTTGCCCGCGGTGCATAGGTGAAACATGCTGAAATTGGCCAGTGCGCACTGAGTGCAGCCAGTGCAGTAAGGTGGAAAACGCTATTAGTTAACTACAACCCAGAAAACGTATTTAATATCGATGAGACTAGGCTTTACTATAAAGCGCTTTCTACAAATATGGTATTGAAAAGTGTGCTAAAGAATGTTTGAAAATTTTGTGCTGTTGCATTCTGGTAGGCGAAAAAGAAAAGCCCCTTGTTATAGCCAAGATGTTTCAAGAAAATTGATGTAAACAAGCTACCAGTTGAATAGTATGGTAACAAGAAAGCTTGAATGACATCTGATATAATGGCAGGGTGGTTTAAAAGACTTGACAACAGAATGAAAAGGCAAAAACGAAACATTTTGCTTGTGTTGGATAATGCAACGTCTCATCCACAATGTAAGGTTTATGTTTTTGTCACCAAACGCAACTTCAATTTTACAACCACTAGATCAGGGTATAATAAAAATTAAGTGAATTACAGAAAACGTGTGATTAAGAAGTTGCTTTTTAACATGAAGCCTCAAAAAATGCTAGCAAATGGAGTAGTAAAATTACACCTTTGGAAGTAATTAATTGGACAAAGATTGCACGGGACAACAATAAGAAAATGTTTTAACAACTGTGGTTTTAATACTGAAACGGATGACCTGGAAAATTGGACAGATGAAGCCTCTCCGTTGTCACAAGGTGGTAATTGGGTATTTTCTCATTTTTCAAATTGTGTTTCGAACGTTAGATTATTGGTAGCATATCACCAAAACCTAATTTAAAAAAAAATGTAGCTTGAGTTTTTGAAGAAAAAAATTATTTAAGTTCAAACGTAAAAACTCCCCGCCTAAACGCCCGATAGCGCGATCAACGTCACGTCGACGTACATGACGTCACCGGCCATATCTTTACTTTACACAGCTGTCCCACACCCACAGTTCGTATGGTTTATTTCGTGTTTCCTGTGGTAGTATTTGTTCGTCTTTTTGTAAAGTAATTCAGTCGTTTTTATTTACATTCAACATAAATGGAGAGTAAGCAAAATAAGTGGTGTTTTGTGCCAGCTTGCACAAGTACTTCTGTGAGTACACCAGGAAAAAAATTTGAGACGGTGCCAAAGGATTACGCATGCAGAAAAATGTGGTTTAAAGCCAATATATTCTCTGGTTAAGTTTCTATTATTTAATTAAACTTATTTTCAGAGTGTGTAATTTTTCAGACAAATACTTGTTTTCTGAATCCAAAATCGCACTATCATTCATACATGAATTGCTATGCTGCATTAACATTTTTTAGTAAACTCAAGTACTTTGCTTTTTTTGAAGTAAAATCTTTAATTTTTAAGCGGAAACACAAAAACACAAATCGACAAACAGAATGATTATCATGACCATAATACTTGTTTTCTGAATCCAAAATCGCATTATCATTCATACATGAATTGTTATGTTACATTAATATTTTTTAATAAACTCAAGTACTTTGATTTTTTTGAAGTAAAATTTTTCATTTTTAAGCGGAAACCCAAAAACACAAATCGACAAACAGGATGATTAACATGGCCATAATCCAAGTGGTTTATTCATCTGTTATTTAAAATATAGCCTTGGTATTTGTGTTCCTCGCTACTTGAACTGGGATTTTGCTTTCAGTTCAAAATGAAGTTTGTTATAACTTTTTTAATTTTTGTGTATTTAGCGTTTGTGAGTATTTCAATAAATTAAGTCATATTTTCTTAAATACTACTGGTGTTGTGTAAATATTTTAGTTGGAATAGGCGGAAATATGAAAGCAATCTTTTCTTAGCTTAAAATGATCATCTTGGATTTCAATAATGCGCTCCCTAATTCTAAAACTTTTTCACTAATAATTAACTTAATAACAATTATGGCTTTCACAAAACCAACTGATGCCATTTTTTACTCAAAAAATTCGCAAACGCCGAAATAAGACACGGAGACGATCTTCTTTACGTTGAAACCACATTAAAACAAGGTAGTAGACGCCATTTATATGGCCGGTGACGTCACGACAGTCATAGCCAATGAGATTGCGTTTCTGAAGCGGGTTTGAAATAGACAATTTTAAGGAATTTTCTAAAACGAGTTTTGCCAAAAAACTCTCAATAAACATGTTTTTAATATGTTTAGGCCGTTAGTAGCGTTATGTTTCTGCGTAGAAACTTGAATAAAACGAAAATTGAAATAAATGGAAAATACCCAATTCCGCTATTGCAGCTGAAAGCTTCGCTTTCGTAGATGATAATCTGATTTTTAGAGATAAATTAAGTATTCAAGCCATCATTGAAAATGTTACTTTAGAAAAACTTTCAAGTTATGCCAACAACAGTGATTCAGAAGAAAAAACATCGGTAAAGACATATAGACAAGGTAGCGATATGTTGCGGCAATTAAAACAATTTGCTTTGGCAGAAAATGTGGAGAAGCAGCTTCAAATATATTTTGAAAATAAAGCTATTAACAGACTACAATAGTAACTTTTTTCTTTCTTTCTTTCTCATTTAACCTCCTATACCTTTAGTGTCGAGGGACTGGGCATTCCGAGCCGCAGAGTGGTCCACCCATTCTCGTTCAGGCCAAGCAGGCCACTGCTAAACTTTAAATATGTTGCACTCCCACTCTGCCGAGCAACTCTTTTAAAAATGTAAATATGTTATAGCTCAACCAAGTTCTTGTTGAAATATCGCTTTTTGTATGAATAAATCATATTTTGTCTAAGTTGATTCTTATTTTTAAAAAATACCTTAAAATCCTTTCAAATGCGGACACTGCCTTACAGTCCCTAAGGTGTCCGCATTTGGGAGGTTTTACTGTAGTTTTTTGTGTCTGCTACAAACATAGTAAAATAATAAATAGCTTGGGTGAAAATATTGTAAACTGAACTGCTTAAATAAAGAAAAACCTTTTGAAAAACACTAAAATTAGGAATAAAAAGGCAGACGTCTACATTTGTTTCGAGCTGTAAAAGCATTAGTATAAACTCAAATACTTAAATCTTGCAATATGCATTTATACCCAATTACATACAGCAATCAGCTGGTTTTGTTTTTGGAAAATTTGTATAAATGCTTTTAGTTATTTTGATATCACCTGTCATGCATTTAAAAGTACTGAGAAAATATTCCTTTGGACGAATACTACAAGATTTACAGAACTGTGTTGTGCTGCTCCTGCATACGTGTGCTTTATCAAATAAGAATCTTCGGTGTGTAATACTGCATTTTTGTCATGTCAACAAAGGTGCATTAACCTTACTTAACTACACTCAACTTGCACTCCAAATACATAAAATTGGTTTTTATACAATGTTAAGCCACATACTGACTTGAGCACGAACGCGAATGAGGCAAGTGGAGTACAGAACGAATGCCTCGGATTGTAACATTTTTAACTCTGTATGATGTATGTTCGGAGGTCAAAGTAAAGGAACAAAAATGTCTGATGAAAGTATAGATATAGCTTGTGCAAGTTTTATTATTTTGTATGATTTATTTAAATGGAGTAGAAATCTTATATCGGTGTAATAAAATGTTCAGATCCCCAGTAAAGACCAAAGAAGACAGTAAACGAGAACAAGAAGTTAGAGAAAGGAAAAAACAAAAAACCAGAAGAAGAGAAAGAGCACAGGAAGGAGTTTAAACAACTTAAGAAAATGATGGAGCTAATGATGGCCGAACTGAGATAAAACAAGCCCAGAGGGAGTACATTCAAGAGATAAAGGATCTAAGAGAGGAGCACAGAACACTTGTATCCAGTGGCGGCTCGCTATAAAGTACCAAGGTGCCATGGCACTGCCATAAAAAATATATTTTTCAATTTTTCACAATCAGAAATCTTTTAATTGAAACCACTATATTGGTTTTTTCCCACTACAGCTCTCAACCAGTCGATAAATAATTCGAATTTCATAAATACAGACTGTAATAAACGTAAAAATCTATGCTCGCTCATCATCAGAATTTATTTCAACTCCATCCGTGTCAGATTTCGGTGTGCACGTTTTTCGCAACTTGTGCGCCGTTGCAGGGTTGGTGGGTTACAGAAACGCCCGCACATTTAGATAAGTAATGGTGCCAAATGGCAACTGGTACTTTCGTTGGGTTTAGTCGAGTCAGATCCGTTTGTTTCGACGTGTTTCTTTCAGTTTCAGTTAACACGAGTGCATCTTCAATGAAATTATAAATTTATTGAAAAAATCGTTTTCCACGTATTCTTTGGAAGATAAAACAGAAATTAAAAAGTTAGGGAGGCCTATGCCAAATTTGGATGTGAAGCAGTAACAAAAAGGCCGAATTAGAAAGTTTACTCCAAGTTTGTACGAAAAAAACAATTGGCTTTGTGGATGTGACGTAATGCAAGTCTTTTTCTGTCTTTTTGGTGTTTTGTTTGGTGGAGATAATGGGAACATGTGGAAATTATTTTTAAGCAGTTACAAACAACAAATTCCGACACAATCAAAGCTAGACAGGATTTGCAAATTTTCGAAAAACAAATACAGAAGATACGTGATTGAAGAACTGGAGATGAATTTTTCAGAAGATGAAACGCTGTCTCGAATAAAACGTCGTCTACTTACTTCTTCATCTTCAAATTAGATACAATTGTGATACAATTATCCAACAAATTAGAATCAGATTCTCTTTTACTGGACATCTCATTGCCACCAATCTATTTGATGTTGAGAAATTTTCTTTTTATCGAAAACATTTTCCCGACGATCTGCTCTCTAAATAATTATCCTTTTTTGGAAAAAACAGATTACAAACTGAACTAATGATACTCTTTGAAAGGGAAGAGTTGCAAGCCGTGTCTGGGGCCATTTCTTTTTTAACATTGGTTTCCCAAGATGAAACTCGATGTAGTTTTCAAGAGACATTAAAACTGCTGGAAATTTTAGTTACTACTCCTATGACTACATCAGAAGTCGAACGATGTTTTTCAATGTTGAAACGAATTAAGACTTTGCTAAGAAACTCTATGAAAGAAGAGAGATTAAGTGCCCTGGGAATGCTATCAACCGAAAAATCGTTCTTTAATAATATTGAAAATTTTAATAAGCGAGTAATTGACATGTTTGTAAGCAAGAAAGAATGCAGAATGGATTTTATTTATCGTCCAGATTAAAATGTAGTGAATTTAAATACTTTAGTTTAGCAGCAATATTGCAGGCAGTTTCTATCGAGGTTTCTATTGTAAGTTTAATTATTTTTAGCATTCAGCTTTTTCCAGTCTCAAATAAACCATAAAACTCAGAAAAGTACCATATTTAGTCGATTTTTTGTTTCGTGTGCCTTTGACTTTTTGAATTAACGGTTAGTACAATCTTATTTTTTTGGCACCACCTGCTGCTGCTGATATGGTCACGAGCCGCCACTGCTTGTATCTAAGGTGGAGATCCTCGAAAATAGAATTAAGGCAATGGAAAAGAAAGAAAAAAAGGACAACATAGTAATTAAGGGGCTGGAGCTTAAGGAAGAAAATTTACAGACAGAAATAGAAGGATTTATCAACCAAACCCTGGTAGTGTAAATGAAGGTATGAGAGATGCCAAGAGTGACTGAAAAGAACGACAACTGTGTAATAATAGCAAAATACAGTACTTGGGAGGAGAAAATTCAAATAATGAAATTGAAAAATTCGACTTGTCATTTGAAGAGAGAAAGATGTAAGTAGAACTGAGGAATTTAGGAAGAAGGGAAGAAGTGAAAGTAGATTTGTTAAAGTGGGGTATGGAAAAATCAATATCAATGCTGAACAATGGAATTGGGACAAAGCAAGCCAAAAAGTGGTAAGAATTAAAAATGCCCAGTCTACAAAAAAGTAGAAGGAAGGAAAGCGGGGATAGAAAACAGGACGAAATACGCAAAGAAGAGAACAATGAATGATGGTAATGTAGGGCAACAACAAGTAAGGAAAAAACAGTTATGTGTGATAACTTGGGATGTAGGGGAACTTTCGAACAAGGTCTTGAAAACATTGGTAAGAGAACTGCGCCAAAAGGGAGTGGATATAGTAGCATTACAAGAGACAAAACAGAAAAGAGAGGAAGTAATGCAGATAGAGAATTATATTTTAGACCAGTTTCAGAGAGTATATCAGTATTAAGAATGCGAGGAAGATATCAAAAGTGAAGTTACATCAATTTTCATGCAACCACAGGGACCACAGATATGGAAATAAAAGAACAGTTTTATGAAGTATTAGAAGCGGAACTGGATAGCATAGATTTATTTAAAAAGAAAAAAAGAAGCAATAAGCATTGGTGGTCATCACAAGTTGTAGTAGCTCAGTCCATGCATCTTCTTTTTTTAATTGGTTATAATAATTGCATTTTCGTGGGTTCCACAATATTCCTTTATTTCTATATTCAGTTTGAGACATAGTTCTTGATCCCAATTCATTTGCGCAAAATTATTTGTTATTAATTAACATAAATACATAATAAAGAATGATTTCACGTCCACACTGAGCACGCACCGAACGTTGCCTCACTTTAATGTACCAACAGCCATTGGCTCGCTTCGAGGCTATTCAGCAAACGGTTTGCTATGCCTCAGATGCCATCTAATCAGTTGCTTCGGCTTGCCTTATTCGCGTTTGTGCTCAAGTCAGAACACAGCTTTACAAATATTTCACTATTTAAGTTCATTAAACATCAATTAATAAATACAAATGAAAGATATCTTTCACTATTCTTTGTAACAGTCTATTACACACTTTATTTTAAGGCATTCCTTGCCTTATAAGAGAGCCAATAGCCGATGTTTAAATGAAGCCCCGTCTGCTAAATAAAACTGTATTTTAAACAAAACAAACCTGTTCAGTATGATCCTTCGGCTCCATTTTGAAGAGAAGACTGTATAAATGCAAAGCAGGGGGTGCTGCAAGATGTTTAACAAGTCCTGGTAAAAGATCGTGAACAGTTTTAGAGCAGTGCTTAAGCTGTGCTGCAGCCCAAATCGTATCGATATGTTCACATGTTATTCGTCCCTCCATTGCCAAAAAGTTTAAAATAATATGACTCTGTTTTATTACCTATAAAAATTGTAATTTAAAGTTATTTCATGTTTTACTTTCGTACTTAAAAACTAAAGCAAAATGTGAACTAATCAAAACTATCGTCTTAAAACCAAGCAACACATCTACTACTTGAGTTCATTAAATACTAACCTCAACATGTAAATTCGGCCCAAATATATGAACAATAATATTATTATTAATCAACCAGTCTGCCATATGTCTGGGTGCAGCTTCAGCTTCCGGTAAAGCTTCGCCAACACACAATTCCGCTAATACACCAATTTGATTATTTATTTGAGTAATACCAGCTAATCGCATTGTTAATGTACTCGATGTAAAATATTTAAATGCTAAGTCTAGGCCATCTACATCAAAAGCCATGGGTGTATCCAGTGGATCTTTAATTACGTTCCACATAAAATCTGTAATTATAATATTTATATTAATACATAAAATGTAATAAATATTCTTAAGTATGTTAACTTACCAGCCATGCCTTTAATTGTTGGGGTTCGTAGATCTTGATCAGATAATTTACACATATACCTGAGAACACATGATCGCAGAGGAACCAGCAACGAAACCGTACTTTTGAAGTTCATCCATAGTTTTAAATTACACACTGCAAATTAAATGGCTTACTTAAAATTTTTAGGAAAATATATTCATTACTTTTGAAATTTAAAAACTATCATAGCAGTTTGTATCTATGTCATTCTCAAATTTTTAAAGAATACAACACATTAAATTGAACAGAAAAAGGGTGAATCCACATAGAGTAATACATGAACAGTATGCATTGCTCTATACTATACAGATCTGTTTTTACTATCATCATTACATTAAGCCGCATACTGACTTGAGCTTTTGATAGTTTGAAAAGAAACACCATATGGGAAAGTCTTAGGAAAAAAGGGGTAAATCAGGGAACTGTCGAAGCTGTCAAGAACTTCAGGTCAGAATACCTCAGCCCTTTATGACGAGTGAAGGACTAAGACGGGGTGGAGTCTTAAGTCCCCTTCTTTTCATCTGTGCTATTGACGAGATCACAAAAGAATCGAATAAAGAAATGAACGAATACAGAGGTGGCTAGTTCAATATGCAACAAGTGATAATTAAAATATGTATATTTGCAGATGACATCGTGCTAATTGCAGAAAGCCAAAAGAACCTCAAAGAAAATATACATATATGGAATAAAGAAGCAAAGAAATTTGGGTTAGAAATGAATATTACAAAGACACAAATAATGGTAATATGAACCGAAGAAGAAGAAGAAATCCATGTAACAGTGGAAGGGCAACGACTCAAACAACCGGAGAAATACAAATATCTTGGAACCATATTTAATAATCGTGGAACTATAGAGAAAGAATTAAATAACAAAATGAAAACAGCAGGCAGAGTGTACTACTCGTTAAATAAAAGCTTTCTCGGCAACAGACAAACCTCAACTAAAACAAAAATAACAGTATATAACACCGTATATTTTCCAATATTAACAAGCAGCTGTGAAAACTGGGTACTTACTAAAAGCAGAAAAATAGATTCCAAGCAACAGAGATGAAATATTTGAGGAGAATATTAGGAGTAAAAGGAACAAAGATAGAAGGGAGTAAACTGAGATGATTCGGACATTTATACAGGACGAACAACAGTCGACAAGTGAAGAGAGCGTGGGAAGACAGAACTACAAACAAAAACAGAAGAAGTAGACCTAGACAAAGTGGGAACAAAAGCATATTAGAAATACTACAGAAGAAAGGGATGAATTGGAGAAACAAAGGAACTGACTAAAAATAGAAAGGAATGGCGAAACATCATCCAAAGTAACAAAGAGCAGTAGGTGGGATATCCTCGACACCCTACGGTATAAAGAGGAAAGGATTGTGATAATGATGATGGCTGACTTGAGCACAAACGCAAATGAGGCAAGCCGAGTAAGCACGGAATGCCTCAGATTGTACAATTTTTAACTCCATATAAGGATGTGAGGCACGCCTTGGCAGGTCGAAATGAAAGACCGAAAATGTCTGTTGAAAATATAGCTATAGCTTGTGTGAGTTTTATTATTTTGTCAATCCTAATCAGTTGTCTCATTCTGCCTTGGCTTGTCTCAATCGTGTTCGTGTTCAAGCCAGTATGGGGCTTTATACTAGTGAAAATGCACTGTTTTAGTACTACAAATCACATAAATCATGCAGGTTAAAAATCTTGGACGAGATTTAGGGTGAGTTGCTAACACTTCCGTAATAATTGTGATAATTAATTCCAATTCTGTTTTGTTTCTTTTGACTTCACGCTAAGCATAGATTTTTCATGACTATAATTAAAGAATTAGAAGAAATTTAGTAAAATTTTCCAGGCACTTTACGCGTCACATGACATACATCCGTATTGTTTACAAATCTTCCAAGCGACACTAGGAGAAGATTTGTAAGCAACAAACACATGTAAAAATAGTTGTACCTCTTATAACCATACCACACAAAGTTACGTGTGCTCTGGAGCCCTCTAAACTTAACAAAAGAGCGTCATTTTTTTGTTTACTAAGCCATCATTTACCAAACATACTTGAATTTTGATTCGATTTGTTAATAATCGATTAATTTGGGAAAGTGGTTATGCGTGCTGCCCTTAAAATGCAATGTACTAAACTAAAGTCAAGCTTACCTATTGAAATCATTGCGTGCGCAGATGAAACAGGTAGTTGTTCAGGTGGTAGATGTGTAAAACATGCGGTCATAGCATGTAACCCACCCATTTTACAAAACAAAGTGACGTTTCGTAACAAGTACATTGGTATTTCAGAATCGTGAAGATCACAATACAAATTTAAATTTTGCATTTCCTGCTGAGTTAAATCGTCGAGTTTATTTGTTGCCGTGTGTTTGAATGCAACATACAGAGGAAAATTGAGAAGAAATATTTTAGACGCTAAAATAAATAACTTATCCCGCTCTTGTACATCAGCGGAACTTTCTTCAGATTCTTTTGGTTTTTCTAGTTTTTCATCAACTACTTCCTCTTTTTTCTCTTGTTTTTCTTCCGATTCGATATCCTTTTCGCCTAGTTCCTTTAGATGACATACTGTGAGATATATAATTCCTTGCGTTATACAACTGAAGCGCTCTAGGTTTTTTTGGTCTCGGTAACAACACATACATTGCCTGCAATATTCAGTTGATAAACGAATAGTCTTTACTTACTAATGCATTATATCGCAAAACGATTGGGCTCAACTCTAGTATACGCTACGGTTTGGCGCTGGACCACTGTACTTGACAAAGAGTTTTGGCAGCGGCGTTCGAGGTTAGAAGTAGAGGAAGAATAGCTAGTTAATTGCTATACCAAGTACGACGTAGCGTATAATACTAGAGTTTTACCAACCATTGTATAGTATTAAGGGGTTAACTTCGATCTTAACACGCCTAGTACACCTCGAAGTACTTACCTTGAAGGCCATGTTTGAACATACAATAGTACAGTGTTGATATCACGTTTGCTTAATACTGGTTGCTCATTTGGCTCTCTGCAAACATTAACTTCATCTGAAAAACAAGAAAGACAAATGGTAACATGTGTTTGATGATAGTGTTAACTGGAATACCAAAAAATTATATTAAACATACAAATTTATCATTTTAACGTTATTATGTGTTAGTAGTTATGTATTAACAATTAGTTTAAGTTAAAACTAAGGTCGAATTTGCAATGTTAATTCTCTACTACCCTTTAAACTTTAAATCCCATGTACACAAATGAAAATTGAAAACTTACACGAAATAAGCAATTGAAGAAAATCCGAACACGCATCGCACATATTTACAGCATCCACGTAAAATTTACTTTATGATCATGTCCTACAATCCTACATCAAAGTTTTATTATTATATGGTAATCAGATGGTAATGATTTTAATGATAAACGACCACCATTTTTAATCAACGACAACGTCTTGTTCTTTCAACATCTACAACGAGCATTTGTCCTACAGCATATTTTACCTACAATTGTTTAACAACAACATTTTTTTTGTTCAAATTTATTGCAACATCTAATTCGTGTTATAAATTAAATTTAATTGCAATTTAAAATTTATAAAGGTAAGAATTCGCTTAATTTACTGATTCTTTATTTATTACTCTTTTTTTGACAAGGAAAACTATTCAAATTTTGAAATAACCTAAAAATTTGTTAGATAAAAAACTATTTCAAGATTTCAACTTAAAATTTTCGAATTATGTATGTATAGAACTAATATTGTACAGCAATGATTACATTTAATAAAACCGTGTAATCCATACTCAAGGTTAATAATTTTACTTATTAGTATACACATGGTTAACTATGGACAACTTCAAAATCAGTCGGCCTTGAAGCGTCACGGTTAGCATACCTACTTGTAAACCAGACATCTCGGGTTCGATTCCTAGTCCATATTGGCGCAGATTACTTAAGTAAGTAATCTGTGATATTGGTGACATTTTTAATGCAAAAAGATAACTGTACATCCCACGCCGATACAATATTTGGCACTATAAAGAAATCCCTTGGGCTTGGCAAAATTCTAGTTAGGTAGGTAGTGCTAAATTACCATAGTAGTCAACGCACATTAAAATCCCTGACAAGCCTAGATTTCGCCAATAAATAAACAAATTCATTCCTTTTTTGATAATATTCTCTTGTCTAATGGGATTATTAGAGTATTTAGTACTGCAAAATGTAAAAAGGGGCTGCTCATCCTAGACCAAGCAGGAGAAAATGTTCAGTATTTTAATGTACTATAAATAATTTCGGTAGAGATATCCAAACTTAAAAAAATTCAACCCCTACCTTAGTAATCGACCATCAGCCTACATAATTTTTCATGTGTACCTATCACTGAATCATTATTATTGTTTTGCTGCAATTCTATTTTTACATTTCAAAACTGTATTAAAGCATATACCGGGTGTCAATTAAACCCGGGGCACCCCTATTTTTAAAATTATATTTTAAGATATCAAAATGAAATTTGGTATATGTAATACACTTTTTAAATGGTATTTTTTGACATAGAACCCAAATTTCTGTCACTTCCGGTTTCGCCGGAATTATCATCAACTTTGTTATTTTAAATGGAACACCCTGCATATTTATACATTTTTGGAATCTCCATTTAATTCTACGTACGCTAGTATCAAGTTTGAAATATTTTATTGACAAAGTAAATACTTGCAGAAGAGTTTATTTGATAATCTAGCATGCCATGACCTGCATAAAATGGAAGTCAGGGTGCTTTTATACATAAAACAAATTGTTTTAGAACTTCAGCCATTCTAATACAGCAACGAAAATAGTTGAAGTTCTAAAACAATTTGTCTCGAGTATTGGGGCACCTTGACTTTCATTTTGCGTAAGTCATGGCACTCTAGATTAATTTCTGCAAAAATTTACGTTTTCATCAAAATGTTTCGAACTTTATACTACCATACGTAAAATTAAATGGAGATTTCAAAATTGTATAAATATATAGGGTGTTCCATTTAAAATAACAAAGTTGATGTTAATTCCGGCAAAACCGGAAATGACAAAAACTTGTGTTCGATGTCAAAAAATGCCATTTGAAGAGTATATTATGCGTCGCCTGCGTTGATTAAAAACGGAGTTTATAAAGCCTGCCGAATAGCAAAAATGGCCATTATGCAAATTTTTGCCGCTGCTTGCTTGTGGCGCTAGTTATCCATCGTTGACAGTGACAGCTGTCAACTGGCTTTGATTTTTTACGATTTACAACAAATACGGGTTATTGGATGTTTAATATTTAGTCCAGAAAGTGTATTACAATATAAATTTCAATTTTAGACAGGTTTTCAAAACCTTATGAGACTGTGTAAAAAATTAACTAAATAAGAGTGTAAGAAGGGTGCAGATACTTACTACTTTTCCTCGGCACAAACCAAGAAGACTTTCCAGGGATTGGACTGGTTATTTAGCCTAAATCTAAAACTAAATCTGTAGAATTATGGCAAGGAGGGATGCAAAAAGACATTTTTAGAACGTACTTTTTGTGGTATAACTAAACGAATAACTAAAAATTAACAAATTTAAATTAGAAATACAGCTGTCAGTGAAAGGATAGGTAGCGCCACGGAGAAAATTTGAACTAGTCGATTAACTGTCAAACGGCCCTATTCGGCAGGCTTTATAAACCCCGTTTTGAATCAACGCAGGCGACGATATTATGCATAGTACCAAATTTCATTTTGATATCTTAAAAAATAAAAAAATTATATTGATGCCCCAGGGTTCGTTGACACCCGGTATACCGGGTGGTATATTGCCTCACGCACCATAGGGATTTCAATGGTAATTTTATAATATGTAAATATTTGCCGTATAAACTGATGTTTATTTGTTTCTGGCCTGCCCATAAAAGTTGATGTTTTATAAACAATCGTTTAAAATTTTTATTCCGCTAGCGCTTTAAAAATGTCAAATCGCTTTAAAAATGCCAAATAAATGTCAAAATTGAATAAACAGTTGTATTACACTTGCGGATTAAAATTAATTTATTAACTCGCGGTATCAACGCGCTTGCGGCTACCGCCGTTCGCGCGGTTAAACGTACCGCTCATTAAACATTAATTTAATCCGCATGTATAATAAATAACTATTATCCGACTAAATAATAGTATATTATAGACCAAGGTAGAGAAGACATTTTTCTCAGCCGAGCAGTATTATTTCCCGACATGCGAAGCATGGAGGGAAATAAGTTGTGAGGCTGAGAAAAGTCTTCTCTACCGTGGTTTATATACTATTTTTTTCACTACTAGCACCTTTATTCCTTTTAATTAATCATTTTTACATAAATAAAAAATAAAATGACAGATGCGTATATTTATTTCTAAATATCCACAAAAATCAAATAGCCTTGCTTGAAAACAAGGGGAGAGGTTAATTTCAATTGACATTTGGGTAAAACATATTTAAAATAGGCACATGAGCGCATAGCAATTGTTTTTATTATTAACCAGTAGGTAGTCAATAATAAAAAATTATTGACCACTAGGAGAGAAATTCATCTTCTGGGCTCGAAAATAAGGTCAATAATGACATCTTCTAATACTAGTAGTGAAAAAAACCTCTTATGTAATTATATTCGAATAATTCATG
Organism: Melanotus villosus; assembly: GCA_963082815.1. Taxonomy (NCBI): domain Eukaryota; kingdom Metazoa; phylum Arthropoda; class Insecta; order Coleoptera; family Elateridae; genus Melanotus; species Melanotus villosus. The sequence goes on along the minus strand of OY720419.1, from coordinate 95,442,060 downwards.
AATTATCCTTACAAACATTTCTAAAATACATACCTACTACATTTAAATTAAAGGAGTTTAAGTTCGCTACACTTAATTATCAAAAATTATTAATAATAAAGGCGCATAATCGTCAAAGTGTTAGCAGTAGTCAAGTAAAATCATATGAAAGACACTTTCATGAGGATATATATTTAAGGATCAACACAGTATTTAAGAATTGACAGTAATGACAGTCAGTGTAATCGGAAATTTTTTTTATTTTATTTACCCTGTGTATTATTAAGTATTATTGTTTCTTTTTAATGCAGAACACTCAAAAGTATTGGATACAAGCTGCAACTGATTGGCAGTTTTTTCGGTAAAATATAATCAAACGCCTTTCAATCGTGAAACAGTTGAAGCTAATTTTATGTAATAACTGGCATTACTTTTTTAAAAGTATATTGTGTAGTTACATAGAACAAAAATTAAAAACAAAGATGTGACTAAAATTCATAATTAAACTTCACAAAATCCAGAATAACACCCCTAATTCTTTGATTATATTTTTCCACATTTTTTGAAGAAAAACTAAATCTTGTCAAAAGGTCTTCTTCATCTGTAGCATTGTGCATATCAGGAATTTCTTCGGAATCACTTGACATCAAGTAAATAAGTATAATAGCCATATATAAACCATATACGCAGAACTTTTTTAAATGTTCTTGTAATACCGTAAATGGTAATAATTTCTCAGGATCACTACCAAGTTCTCGCAGATGTTCAGACAAACTGTTATAATATTCTTGTATTAAATGATCGTAATACTGATCGCGTAATTCCTTATCCGTGCATGTAAATATAAAATATGCTAAATCAAGGGCTGGTGAGCCGATTCTTGATAATTGCCAATCTAAATAGCATAAGTCTGTAGGTAAACCAGGATTTTTTGTATCCTAAAAAATATACGATGTTTAATACTTTTCAAAACTAAAATAGTTTATTATTATGACGAGCATAACTTACTCCATATTTAAATAGCATGTTGTTCATCCAACTATCTCCATGTCCTATAACAGCGTATTTTCCCGCAGGTTCTGATTGTACAGCTTGTTTTGCCTGCTCGAACATAGTTTCTCGAAAATTTTCAAGTTTAGTATATGCAGTCTGATCTTCAACTGGATCTAAAGCATCAAGGGCTCTATCACACCATTCATGTAACCCTTTTAAATATATATCTGTCATTTTAGTGTTGTTAAAAAATGATTCTTGAGTATTAACACATAATTCTTGAAATACTTCTGGTTTTTGATCGCGCATTGCATAAGAAAGCGCGTGCAGTTTTCCGTATTCTTTAACAACTAATAACACATGATTATAATCCATGGGTTTATGACGACCGTAGAGGTCGTATCCTAATTCCTTCATATTTTCCATTATTAACGCCTCATTGTGGTCATCCATAGTTGACTTGTAATACTTTGCAAATGACTTGAATGGTTTTGTAATGCCTTTTTCATTTTGCAATTTGGTGAATTCTGGTAATACTTTACTGTACATGTATATTTCACGATCGTATGCGAATCGAACTGGTGCAACTGATCGAAAAACATCTTGTTGCGGAGCACTTTTAACGATTAAGTTCAAAACTGTTTTTTTACCATTTTTATATTTTCCATGTATTTCCACTTTGGCCACCACTCCTAAATAATTATCACCACGTGTTGCGCCTGGTGAGATATTTATTTTATATTCTTCAACTGAGAGTTCTTCCAGTAGTTTTTCTACATATTTATGTACCTCATTAGTAATAAGAACTTCTTCATTTATTTCTGACATTGTTACTCGATTAAAAATATAATTAAAATGAGATATTTTATTAAATTAACTGATTAAACGCGCTTGATGTTATTTCTAAACAAGTTAATCTGTTACTGAAATAGCTATTATGTAGTACCTACTGTTATATATATGTATCTAACAATTTGTTTCATTTAAGTTATCAAGTTCAAATTATAATTTACATTCAATTCAAAATGTTATCATCTACAACTTATCATGAATGCCAATTGACTGTGATAAACACAGACAGCAATAAATAAAAAATTCATCTAGTATAATGCAATTTTTAACTCTTTAAGTGCTTTCATTCAGTGTCTTATCTGTTGTTGCCTCTTATATAAGTATATTTTTTATTATGCATATGCATAATATAATGTACAGGGTGTATCTAAGATGTATAACTGAAAAGTATGTAACATAATGTATGTAGAGCAGTAACTGTGCCGTTTTATGTTATAGATTTCTATCAGAAAATGTGGCTTTAGAAAGATATCAGATTTAAAATAGAATTCAGACAATGACATACTACTTATATACTTTCGGAAAATTTATACATTAATATTCATTGATAAGAATGAGAATATTGCCTATCATTGTAAAAATTTAGCAAAAGTGAGTACTTCACTTTGAGAATGTTATTAATAACTTATTTGAGAGGTACTAACATTATTATACGAGACTAATTGTTCCCACAATTTTATTGAATATTGCTTAGTCACTGAATTTCTTATAAAACAATCTTTAAGTGTCAAGACAGGTTCAGCCTATATTTAAATAATGTATTACTTCAAAAATCATCATAATTCATAATAATATAACAGGATATTTCCCAGAAACTTTGAATCAAGTTACTTTTTTTAAGATTTAAGATTAGAATATTAAGTCTCTTGTGTTTTTGTCGGTGTCAAATATTTTTAGATACAAAATTATTCTCTTCTTTAGGACATTAATAATAATAATAATAATAATAATAACGTTTATTCAGCTTCAATGTGTAGGATACATATGTTTTTGCTATTAATTAGAATGTTATACTAAATGTCAGATCTATTGTTAATATCAGATTTATTGAATTTATTGAATAAACAAGCTAACTCACAGAAAGCAGGGCTTGTGCGTGAGTAATTATTTCTTAATTATTATCTTAACGTTAACATCAGTCTTATTTGCACATGTCTAACCTAATTTAATTAATTTACCTTATTTTAATTTTAAAGAGCGCAATCCTATATTTGTATTTTGGTTATAAATTTGATATCTATTCTATATTATATTATTTATTTTAGTTTATGTAGTTCTTGTCTACTTGAAATAGTCAATAAAAGAGTTCCTTTTTGAATTTTTTCGCAGTTTTGATTTCTTTCACTGACGCTGGTAACTTGTTGTACATCCTGGGTCCCAAGTAGGCAAGAGATCTTTTCCCCGTTGTTTTGTTGCACCTGGAGACTTTGTATTCACCTCTTTGCTTGCTTTTTGTGTCGTATTTATGATCAATATTTATAAGCAGGAAGCAGGTCTCTGTGTTTATGTTGATATGTTATTACTGCTTTGTAGTATAACTTTTTTGGATCTAAGACATTTGCTTCCTTGTATAATAATTCTGAAGGGTATCTATGATTTTTGTTTAGCATTATCTTTAGGAATCTTTTTTGAATTATTTCAACTTGTTTTAACCTTGTGAGCGAGGCGATTATTCCATGATGTATGACTGCTTCTGCTAATGCTGTGTAGATAATTTTCAAGCTCTTTTTATCCAAAAACTGGCTCATGATCTTATATTGATATAGTACATATCTTAGCTGTTTTAATATTTTGTTTATTTGTTCGTTCCATTTTAGATGGCTGTCAATGATGATTCCTAGGTATCGTATACTAGAGGACATTTCAATTTCTATTATTTCTTTATGGCTTGGTAGTTTTAACGTTTTAAAGGGCGGTACGTTTCTTTTGTCGCATGAAAAGGGAACAAATTTAGTTTTTTGGTAATTTATTGTCAAAAGTTTGTAGTCGAACCAATGTTTAAATTTTATTAAATCTCTCTCAACTTTACTTTTTAACCTTTCCCATGTTGCTTCCTTATAAAAAATTGCTGTATCGTCTGCGAAAGAAATAACTTTTCCTGTTGATGATACCGAGAACATTTCGTTGACATAAATTGTAAATAGAATGGGTCCCAAAACTGTTCCTTGAGGTACTCCACATTCTACATTTTTCTTAGCGCTTAGTGTGTTTCCTATTTTTACGTATTGTGGGCGATTCCTCAAATAACTTTCAAATAGATTGTACGCTACTCCTCGAACTCCTATTCTTTCTAATGCATTTAATAGCTGTCGGTGATTTACAGTGTCAAATGCCTTAGCGAGGTCTAAAAAGACACACAGTGATGGCGAATTATCGTCAAGTGCTTCTCGTATATGTTCAGTCAGTAGAGCTATAGCATCATTTGTCGATTTACCTTCTTGGAATCCGAACTGACATTTTTGGATAATGTTATTAGCTTGTAGGTAAAATGAAAGTCTTTTTTTAATCACTTTTTCAAAAATTTTTGCTAGGTTAGAAGTAAGGGAGATCGGCCTATAATTTTGAGCCAAAGTTTTTTCCCCATTTTTATACAATGGTTTAATTACCCCTGTTTTAAAATCTTCTGGACAGTTGCCTTCATTTATAATTTTATTTATTATTTTTGATAATGGTGTGGATATTATATCAGCTATGCTTTTGAGTATTTTAGTTGTTATTTCATCTTTTCCTGGAGCAGTGTTGTCTCTCATTTCACGAATATATGCTTCTACCTCTTTTTTGCTTGTTGGGTAGATATAAAGCGAGTTAATCATGTTTATTGAATTTCTTTCTTGATAGTCTGCTAGTGGTGACAGTTTACTTGCTAATGTATTTCCAAGACTGGAGTAGTATATGTTAAATGTTTCTGCAATTTCTCTTTCATCGGTAGTTAATACATTTGAGAGGTTCTTGATTTGTTTTATGTTGGTTTTTTCTCGATTTTTACTCATTGTAGACACTACTTTCCAAAGGTTTTCTGAAGTTTTACTTTTTTCTATTTGTTTCTTAAAGTATTCCGTTTTTATTTCTTTTATAATAGTGGTCAATTTATTCTTGTATGTGCGGTATTGTTCTTTTATATAATTGTTTTCTGTGTTTTTTTGATAATTAATGTACAGCTCTTGTTTTTTACTTATAGCCTTAATTAAGCCGACGGTTATCCATTCCTTTCTTTTTCTTTTGTGTAAGGGGATTTTTATTATTTGTGTAGAGTTTTGTATTGCTTCTTGGCATTTCCTTACAAATATTTTTGTAGAGTTTTCTGCATTATTTCTATCTATTATTTCTTCATAATCGGTTTCCTGAATTTTTTCTCTCAATTTTTTATAATCAATACGTTTTGTATGCCATTGTTTCTTTTCTATGTTGTTTGTTTGATCAATATTTAAGCTACTCATAATCATATACTGGTCTGTTATGTTGCTTTTGAAAATTATTGCGGTAGCCTCTTTTTGATTATTTCGTGTCTTTAGAAAAATGTGGTCGATACATGATTTTGACCCATTTTCCACTCTTGTATAATCGTTGATTAATGATTTGTAACCAAATTCCGCAAAAATATTCAAATAATTTTGAGTGTAATCTATATCAGATTTAATATCTATGTTTATATCACCTATTATAAAATTATAGTCTGAGCTAGAGTTTTGAGATAAGTAGTCTTGTAGATTTTCATTATAGTTGTAAGGGCTTGTTGAGGGAGGTCTATAAACTCCTGTAACTTTTATAGTTTTATTCAAATACTTAAGATTCACTTGTATTACTTTTATTTCTCCTATTTCAAGTAATTTCACTTCACTGTCATGCTTTTTATTGATATACACTAGTACTCCATCATTTTGATTTATGTTGCCAAAGTTGTAAAATGTTTTATAACCACTGATATTAAAAAGGTTAGGATCTTGTAGTTCCCAGGTTTCTGTTAACACTCAGTGGCGTATTTAGACTTAACATATAGTTATTATTTCTTATTTAATATTGAAGTTAAGCAGCCAGATTCAAAAATAATATGACGAACGTCAGCAAGAAGTTCTTGAGGGTATAAAATATTCTTAATCTAACACACAATTTTATTAAGTAATTGCACCGGAAAAACAATGCAGGCTGGAGGAATAAATTCGGTAACTCCGTTAATCTTTGTGATAGACACGAAATTTAAAAGACGTGTATCAATTAAAATTAACAGCGCATCCGAAAAAGTTATTTTCAGATTTAGCTTTCATTTGTTTTAAAAGTTATGACGTCATCAATTACTTTTTTAAATGACATCCTATATTTTTTGTGTTTTATTTCGATAGAGTATTTTAATCTGTTTTCAATGGTATACAAATTATATATACCCACCCCAGGCCCCCCCCCATGCGAAATTCCTAAATACGCCACTGTTAACACTATCATATCAAACTCGCAGCCAATGCTATTCAGTGTAATTTCCATTTCGTTAATGTTTTTATTAACACTTCTAATATTTTGATGTATAATGGTAAAATTGGACTATTTATTTGTACATTGTATTGTACGTTTGCAGTCTTCTATTTTTTCTACTACAGATGTGATGATATTAGGTTCTTTTATAGTATTTATAAAAAGCAAGAACTTCATTCCAATATAATTAAGACAAATTGTTATTGTGAAAAAATTAATGATGTATCATTAAATGAATACTTAGGAATCACAATCAAGGTTGAAATAAATGATGAACGGTGGGGCGATGAGAGGGCATAATTATGACTTTCAATTTGATACACATACATGAGCTGGTCCACATTGCAATTTACTTGAGTCAAACAAAATTCAAATGTTAATTCTCCTACTACGAGATTAATATAATGGATTAATTCATCGTCGTATTACTATTGCAAATGTTGTGAAATCGACAGAATTCAGAGAATTGTTTTAACCTCCTGGTCAAGGCGAAACTATAAAGTTGTTTTTAAAGTTTAGAGATTATCAGTTTGAATATTTGTAAGCATCGCCTTGTTCTTCTGTAATGGTCGAAAGCTAGAGTAATGACTGGTTTATTAACCTATAGTGCAGGTTTTGTAAGCTTTTTCAAAAATATGTCAATCACGAGATTTTATTTATTTATTTATCATTCGGCAGCATACGTTTAGTGAAAGGATATAAATATATTGCATAAAATATAAAATATCTTCTTTCTTTCTCTTTTTACCCTCTTATACCTTTCCAGTGTCGAGGGGGCCGGACACACCGAGCCACAGAGCGGTCACCCATCCAAGTTCTGGCCAACCAGGCTCTTGCTTAACTTTCTATATTTCAGTATTACGTGCATTCCCACTCTGCCGTACTGCCGGTTAAATATAAAATATAAAGATATAAAATATACAGGGTATCTCAGACATGACTCCCCAGGCCTATAACTTTGTTATTTTTAAAAATAACAAATTTTAATCTATACATAAAGTAACAGAATTTTGCAAAAACGACTTCCTTTTCGCATTGCCAATTTTGAACTTTGAAGGCTTCGCACGAGTTGAGGTGGCATCTGGTGGCTTTTTCGCTATAAGAATTTCGCTTATTATTGTTCAAGGAATAAAGTTACGGAGAGCTTGTACGCGAGTTTTTACACACCCTGTATAGCGCAGCAACCGTGTCATTTTATATTATACATTTAAAATATGCCCTTAAATATTACAAAAGCCAATTAATATTTCAGGTAAAAATAGAGTATTTATTTAAAACATTGGTGAGTGCAAATTTTACATAATAACCGGCATAATTTTTTAAAACTTTTATATTTTGTATCTAAACTCTAAAGCATATACAGGGAATTTTTCTTTTTAGTATACATATCTCCTATGTATACTTTTATAATAAACGTAAATAGGCAACCCACTATACACTATAAACGTCACGTCACGTGGTGCGTAAAGGTTATGTTTCATGTTTGTAAATAAAAATAAATCAAAATTAGTAGAATATCAACATAATTTTAATTCAACGATTATTCTAAAACATAAAATATCAACAATACAAAACAGAAAGGAAAATAAAAACAGCAACAGTTAAAGACTAATTTTTTGACATTAACTTAATTTGATGATTTTTGCCACAGCATGCTAATTTTTTAACGTTTATAGTGTATAGTGGGTTACCTATTTGCGTTTATCATAAAAGTATACATAGGGTATATGTATACTAAAAAGAAAATTTCCCTGTATGTACATAACACAAAATAAAAAGCAGTAATAATCTCTACATGAATAAATATATAACTAAAATTCATAATCATACTTCACAAAATCTAAAATAACACCCCGAATTCTTTCATTATACTTTTCCACATTTTTTGAAGAAAAATTAAACCTTGTCATAAGGTCTTCCTCATCGGTAGCATTGTGCATATCAGGAATTTCTTCGGAATCACTTGCCATCAAGTAAATAAGCATAATTCCCATATATAAACCATATACGCAGAACTTTTTTAAATGTTGTTGTAGTACCATAAATGGCAATAGTTTCTCAGGATCGCTACCAAGTTCTCGCAAAATGTCAGACAAACTGTTATAGTATTCCTGTATAAAGTGATCATAATACTGATCCCGTAATTCCTTGTCGGTGCATGTAAATATGAAATATGCCAAGTCAAGGGCTGGTGAGCCCACTCTTACTAATTGCCAATCTAAATAGCAGAGGTCTGTAGGTAAACCAGGATTTTCTGTATCCTAAAAAATACATAGGTACTGTTCAATACCCTTCCAAGCTAAAATAGTTTGTTATTGTAATAAGCATAACTTACTCCATATTTAAATAGCATGTTGTTCATCCAGCCGTCCCCATGTCCAATAACAGCATATTTTCCGGCCGGTTCTGATTGTACAGCTTGTTTTGCTTGCTCAAACATAGTTTCTCGGAAATTTTTAAGTTTAGTATATGCAGTCTGATCTTCAACTGGATCTAAAGCATCAAGGGCTCTATCACACCATTCATGTAAAGCATTTAAGTATGAATCTGATATTTTAGTGTTGTTAAAATATGTTTCCTGTGTATTAGCACATAATTCTTGAAATAGTGCAGGTTTTTGATCACGCATTGCGTAAGTAAGCGCATGAAGTTTTCCATATTCTTTAACCACTAATAACACATGATTATAATCCATGGTTTTATGACGATCGTAGAGTTCATAGCCTAATTCCTTCATATTTTCCATTATTAAAGCCTCATTTTGGTCAGCCATAGTCGACTTGTAATATTTTGCAAATGACTTGAAAGGTTTTGTAATGCCTTTTTCATTTTGTAGTTTCATGAATTCTGGTAATACTTTACTGTACATGTATACTTCACGGTCATATGCGAGTCGAACTGGTTCGACTGATCGAAAAACCTCTTGTTGTGGAGCACTTTTCACGATTAAATTCAAAACTGCTTTTTTACCATTTTTATGCTTACCCTCTACTTCGACTTTGGCCACTACTCCTAAATAATTATCACCACGGGATGCGCCTGGTGAAACATTTATTTTATATTCTTCTAGTGAAAGTTCTTCCAGTAATTTTTCTACACATTTATGTACTTCATTACTGATAAGAACTCGATCATCATCGATTGCTGACATTTTTCTTACTTAATGGATAATAAAATTAAAATTAGATCGAAAGGTTTTACTAAAAGTGTTTGGCGTTATTTCTAAACAAGCTCTTCTGTTACTGCAACCACCTTTATATATAACAATTTCAGCTTCATTTAAGTTATCAAATTTAAAGTATAATTTACATGTAATTTAAAGTGTTACCATCTACATTGTATCATGAATACCAATGGGCTTTGATTAAATAAAAAATTCATCTCATAGAGTGCATAGTTTAACTACTTTCATTCAATGTAGCACCTGTCATTTACTCTTATATAAGTATACTATTTTATTGTGCATAATGTACAGGATGCATTTAAAAAGTATAGGTAATCAAAGATTATGCGACATATTATGTAGAATTAACTGTGTCGTTTTATAACTACTACAAATGCGTATCTGAAAATATGCCCCTAAATATGATAAAGCCAATTAAGATTTCTGGTAAAAATAGGGCGACGAACTTGTTTTACTTGACTGTAAAGTTGTCGAGTGAACTTGAACTCAATATTTATTAAAAACATCGACGAGTGCAAATTAAAAATTCAAAGGAGAATAGAAATAACCAGAAAAGTCGGGGTGAAACTCACACAAAATCAGAGTTTGAAAAATTAGTTGGCAGTCATTGCACCAGTGGAACAATCACATAGCCAGAAGGGCCATGACCACCTTTTGGGCATGTTGTCGCACTTTTGGCATTACATGGCGCTTGTCCCCCCAAGTGCTGATGTGGATCTACCCTACGGTGATTAGACCAGTCATCACTTATGGTTCACTGGTGTGGTGGCCCTCAATCGTAGGGAAACACACACAAATGATGCTAATCCAATTCCACAGGCTAGCAAGTTCTGCCATCACTAGGGCTGGTTGCACCACGCCCTTGGCGGCCCAGGAAGCCCTTCTCTGTTAACGAGCGGGCTTTGCAAGGAAGAGTAATAGGAGGCTGAAGGAACACGTTCGGATTCTGCCTTGTATGATACGAGTCCGACCCGCTGCTTAGTGCTTGCACTCCCTCCGCCACTGCTTCACCAGAAATTAGGAGATTACTATTCCTACAAGGGACGAATGCTCATCACTGCTCAGGGACTGTGTCAAATCTTCTTATCTACTGTGGTTCACAGATGGATCGAAAACAGATACAGGCTACGGTGCTGGCATTTACAGCGACCAACCTAGAATGACTCTGTCTCTTGCACTAGGCAAGTTTCCTACCATCTTCCAGATTGAGGTCTTCGCAATCATAGTCTGTGTGCAGGAAAACCTCGCCAGAGGTTACCGGAACAGGCATATCTATATATGTTCCAAATGCCCTGAAACAGCTACCCGAAGCAACTACTCTACTCTGAGCTATTATATGGAGAACGAAAAGTCGGTGGGTAAAATCTTAGATACAAAAATCTGATAAAACACCACATAAGTAGATGTAACATACTCTTGGCTACCTGGGAGCTTGATGCTGCCAACCGTAATATTTGGAGGAGATACATTAACTCCAGAGTTGAAGAATATCAAGAACTAGACAGGAAGAGACAGGGTTTAAACCAAAGACGGACCCACATCACTATATACACTTATGATGAAAATTTATACTGTTCACTGTGGGAGAATCTTTGGAAATAAATTGGGATGGCACAGTCACCAGAGAACACATCAAGACATAGACTAAATTTAGCAATAATCGCTGTGGCCGAACCAGCTAGCATGACATCATCATTATCATACGAGGCCTGTCTAAAAAGAATCCGACCTTCAATTTTCCTTTATGCGCATGCCTAAATTTTCGCTTCGCCATCGGGTGCGTCATTCGCTGCTTGGTAGCTGCTGTGTGAGGTATTGTTTCAAGTATTCGTCGGATTTCCGATTCGCTCGAAATGACTGAACGTGTTGAGCAAAGGTGCTGCATCAAGTTGTGTCAAAAGCTTGGTGACTCTCAAAGCGAAACAATTCGTAAGATTCGCCAGGTGTTTGGAGATGATGCCATGGGGGGAACACAAATAAAGAAGTGGTTCAACCGATTCCAAAATGGCCGCATATCGGTGGAGAATGACCAGCGTTCTGTACAAGTTTGGCAATCGCATAATTAGTAGTTATCGTTATCGCTTACCTCTTATACCTTTCGGTGTCGAGGCCGGTACGTTAACATTTGAGGTTTTACGCATACAATTATTATTAATTAATAATTATATTTTTAAATTAAACCGCCTGGTTATGGATTGTCTTAAAAAAAGAAATTTCCTAGTAGACTCTTCACCCAGAAAGTACTAAAGCAGTCAATTCTTCTTATAGTGGCGCATCCTTACAGAGCATTGCAGTCTTCTCTTCATATGCTTGTGGTGTGTGTGAAGTGGCCTACAGACATAGGGGACCTACAGCTTTATGTGGACCCCGAACAACGTAAGTGCTTGCAGTTCTACTCCAGAGAAGACTTACTAGGCCGAATACCTCGGTGGTTTGCCTTTGCCTTCCGAGGGAAGGATTCGGGTGTTTTCGGTGTATGTGTGGCCCTGAGCATCGAATCCGGGCCATCTCAGTGGTCAAATTCACGCTGAATCAACTGAGCCACAACCGCGACAAATGCAGTTGATATCAAACACAATTGCAAATATTCCTAGGAATACACTTGCATATGCCATAGAAGACTGATTCTTATTGAACAACATAGGGGTAAATCTTTGTTAGAAGTATTTATTTATGTTAGAATAAAATTCAATTGTTTCACAAACAAAATGAGGGTTTTATTTTTACAGAATCTAAATATTTAATGAAGCTATTTTAATATGAATACTTTTGAGTAACCTTATATATCTACTGTAACAAGATGCGTCACCACACGTGTGGGATCATATTCGTCATCCGCCGAGAAGCTTCCACAGCGGTCGACGGTTACTCATATTCGCGCGGCTAGTGGAACTTTCTGGAATGGAGTTCTGGAAGGACGGGCGACCAAACGAACTCGGGCAGTCTAATCCAGCCTACAAAAACGGTCGCGAATATATGTGCGTCGGTGAAGTTAATATAAATATACGTGAATAGTTATAAATAAACAAACTGTACAAATAAATTAATTAGTGTTACGGGTTAATATTAGTGTTTTGTATTAGAATTAATATTAGTGTTGTGTTTTAGTGTTAAGTTGTTATTTCGTGTTTCTTCGTTGTTTAATAATTTTAATATTTGTAATAACTAATTCACACACGAACCGAAGTTTTAAATAACGTTTTAAAACCGTTACACTACATTTTCCTTGAATAATGTGTACTGATGAGAATGAAAATATCATCCATCATTGTGGACATTTAGCGGAAGGAGGTATTTCATTTTGAGATTGTTCGAAAGAATATAAATCTTAGTTCCTCGTGTGCCTTTTTTAATATACCTACTCATGAGCCCATAGGTCTGTTACTTAGATTTCCACCTGGAAAATAGTTGGAGTGCTAATATGCCTATACCAACCCCTTGGTCCATTTTGAAGCCGTTGGTGTACCATACACTTGCTCCAGGATCCAACTTAATCCTTCTAATTTTATTTCTTCGTGCTTTTAATATTCATTTAATAAGAGCAGATGAAATCGTATTCGACTGGCATTATGTCTGAAAGTTTGGCCACAGACTCTAGGTGAATCATATTCACAATCCTTAAGTAGGTATCCTACAAGATCTCGTGGTTTAAAAGATTTTGTCTGTTGCAACCAGACTGCCTAGCCTCTTTCCGGGCGCCCAAGTGCAAGGGTAGAAGGTCTAGCTGCTGTGGGATACAAGCTAACAGCTCCTGTAATCTCTAAATAGGCAAGTCTTTTGAGCTTGTAGCTTGCCAATGGCTACAAATTGTTCAGTCTACGTCCACCATGCTAAGGAAGCGTATGTGACAATAGGCTTGATAACCGTTTTGTATGACCAAGAGACCATTTTTGGCTTTAGACCCCACGTCTAATCTTTTCGAAATGATAGTTCCAGGTTAGTTTTTGATTGAGAGTAACGTCCATGTATTTTACTACACTGGAAAATTCTAGTTGAATTACATTTAAAACAAGAGCTGGGTTTAGCTTCCTTTTTTTTGTAAATGGAACAACAATAATTTTGTTCCTCCTGGCTATTTGCGTGAGGCTGGAAACAGCAACATCATGTTTCCCCCTTATTATAATGACCAAGTCATCCATATATCCTTGGAAATTAAAACACCATGTTTATCTAGTGTTTGGGAGATCACCACAACCAAAGACCACAAAAGAGGCGATAGAACTAAGCCTTGCCCACAACCTCTGGTTGTTGTAACGGCAGCATTTTCACTTAGAGGAGAAGGTGCAAATAAGGAATACCATTTTGTTTATTAGACACAACTTCTAAACGAATAGGTAAAACAAACATAAATTTGGCGAGGCTCTACCTAATATAGTTAGGGATAAAAGTCTTTAATCAAATTTATGTAACCCTCATGCTTAAAAAAAAAAAACCCTTAGAAAAAATGTCAAAATCACCTCTTTAAAATATAGGGTGTAAATATGGAATACCTTTAAAAATAAATAAATAAATTTATTAACTGAATTTTTTATTAATAAAAACTAAAAATACAATACTTCAGAACAGACTACTTGCACCAGTCACAGACATATTCGTCTTTCTCCGCATCTGTGCGCTCATTATGTGCCCACATGAAGCACAGGAGGCACTGGACCTATACCTCACCTCTTTGGCTTGTTGAAAATTTTTGGCCACAAAAAATGCATTCTGCATCATTGTCGTCAGGTTTGGAGCGTCTTGGTGTATCATCAAAATTGTCGTCTGAATCATCTGCTAGGTCCAAATCTTCATTGCCTACTAGTATTCCATATTTCCAACAACGCACGTGGCCAACATTTTAGGTTATACCTCGTTACACAAATTAACACGTTGACTGCCCGCAACGCGGCTCACGCGTTCCCATGTATAACGCTGCTGTGCCCAGAACGCGCTCGTGCGTTCTGACTCATCCGTGTTTTATGTGGTTTTTAAAGCGGGCACTGCGTTTATGTTGCTGATTTTTGGTGGGCACACAGTGAAAGACTTGTAGAAATGAAATTCAGTGGCGGTTTCAGATTTTAGTTTCTTATTAGCTAGATTTGTTAGTTATTAAAGTTTTAAAAAAAGTGGGGGCACCTGGGCGTTGTACCATCATACAGTGGGCAGTGAAAGTGTTAAATTACAGAAAAGTGGTTATCGCCTCCAAACGTGTAATTCATATATAACGACATACTTGCAACGCATTCAATAAAACAACGCACAAAAAAAAATATCTATTAATAATTACTAATTACATACCTGCTAAAACTTTAGAGGCATGCGATTTATAATATCACGTGTGACAAACTAAAAACCTTGTCGAATGGGTTGTAGCACAGTATAGAAAACAATCAGTAAGGACAGCTGCTGTCGGCGCCTTTGAAGTTCATAGCGCAAGTTTTACAACCAATATGGCGGTCTTGGCAGGCCTTCACTGAATTGTGTATAGATGTCGCCAAACAAAAACGGCGCAAATTTGAAAATAGTATAAGATAAAAGTAAACAGTTTTTATGTACAAATGATGTTGATTAGGTATTTATGTCTGGAAACAAATATTGACTAGGTACTGAATCATATTTTTAATTTAGTAAATTATATAAATGTTTTAATAGATAAATTAACTAACTAAATTATGCTATTACAAACTATGTTACAGCTTCTTAATAATAGTAATAATTACAAAAATTAAAAGTAGTTACAGTTACATTTATGAAAATATGACAATTTATTTATATTTTTTTATATATTATATGCCGGTGGTAAGGTAGAGCAGGTACCACTTTTGTAGGTGGTCATCTGATTGCCATCGATTTCTGGCTTCAAATTTACTGTTAGCATTTAGCTATTATTGTTGTTATTTTTTTATTATTATTATTAGTTTTTTTTGTGTTTTTGCACGCTGTGCTGTTTATGTTTTGTAGGTAATGAAGCTGGAATAAACATTATTATTATTTATTATTATTATTATATGCAGCGAAATATCTATCGGTGGTTCCAAATAATGTTTTTCCTAAAAATTCTTTCGCCACTTGGATTTGTGACTCAAAGTCGGCATTTACAAATTTAAGCGAATAAAATAAGGTCATCCTCCCACTTTCCGCTTCTAAAAGTTTGACATTTACACACGTGTTTAACACGCACAACTGTAGCGCCACTAATGGATTATTCTGGAAGTTCCGCCAACAAACTGACATGCGCATACAAAACTGGTCGCGTCAAAAGCACTAAGCTGTCCTTACTGATTGTTTTCTATACTGTGGTTGTAGCGTTCTACCAACGTCTAGATGACGTAGGTCGGTAAGTTCAGCTACTTGTCGCTAGATATAAACACTTTGTTTTTGACAATGGTCGCTATTCCATATTGCATGCATATTCCATATTTACACCTTCTCCTCTACTCGCTTACTTATGTCATCAGACACAAAATGGTAAAAACTTTGCTAACATCAGAAATTAATCCAAAATATCTGCATGAGAGACAGAGACAATATACTTACATGTGGTTATTGTCTCTCTAAAATGTATTACGGGTAATTGAACCCTCTTAAATGCAGCTCTAAAAGTTTAAATATTAGTTTGTAGCGTTGAATATACAAAAAGTACCAGCTGGGGTATCTGAATTTCTAACTTTATTAATACATTGTCATAATTTTCTATCATTTATATTATTCTATTTAACACATAAACAACCTTTGGTATTTACATATTATAAAAAAGCTATATCAATTATGTACTAATCACAGTATTATTATGTTGCTACTATCACTAAAATTAAAATCAAAAATCATAATTATATTTAACTAAATCTAATATAACACCTCTCATCCTAGAATTATACTTTTCCATATTTTTTGTTTCAAATTTGAATTTTTCCAATGCGTCGTCTTCATCTGTCAAGCTGTGAATATCAGGAATTTCATCGGTGTCACTTGCAATAAAATAAAGAACCATTACGGCCATAAATAATCCGTAACAACTAAATTTCTTTAAATGTTGTTGCAAAATTTCAAACGGCAATAGTTTTGCAGGTTCGCTGCCAAGCTCACGAAGAAAAGACGAGAGGCTGTTATAATATTCTTGTATTAGATCATCATAATGTTGATCCCTTAGATCTTTATCGGTGCAAGTAAATAGGAAATGCGATAAGTCAAGCGCTGGCGAACCTAATCGTGATAATTGCCAATCCAAAATGCATAGTCCGGTGGGAGTGTGCGGTTTTTCAGAATTCTGTAACAAATACATATTTGGATAAATATTATTTAAAATTTGATTTGAGGCTAACTTTAAAATTAAAATGTAATTTTTCTATTTAATGCTAGTTTACTTAATTTAGCTTTCCTTCATAACAAAAGGTTGTTAAGTTTTATATTATAAGTGAGTTGATTGTTTTAAGTTAATAACAGGAAAGAAAAAAAATTACTCGGTTGTTGTAAATAACATTTAGGATATTTTGCGTTCAAATAATACAGGCACGGTAATAAGAGGAAGATTTTTAAATTGTCATGAAATATCATCAAGGCCATTAAATTACATAATAAAAATGTTATTATGATTTAGGTAAGATACCAATTAACATTTCTGAATGATTAATATCTTTTGTTCTGAATTAATATTAGTTTTTATATTCCAATAAGGTGTTGTATATGAATCAAGTTCACTGCTTATCATAAAATAATTGTCGATATGTAACCAATTAAATTTTTCAGTTTGTATGTACAAATTAATTAAAACAATGATCAGTTTTGTAAAACAAATTTTTACACCCAAGTACTAAGAAATGAATGTTACGAAGTCAAGCTTATTTGGTTTTCTTGCAATTATAAGCTTTCAGATTATCAAGAAATTTCAAGGAATTTATTGTAAATTATTTCAAGTAATATTAGAACAACATCCTTACTCTTACTTATTATTTTATGTTTGAATTGATATAAAAACAAACATCAAACAGGGTTTTCCCTTGGGCTTAAAAATTAGGCAGAGTTTCAGTTTTCATGGGAATAATTGATCATCAGCTAACAGTAATTTTAAGAAAAATCAAGTCTTACCCCATACTTAAACAGCATGTTATTCACCCAGCTATCTCCATGATTTATGACAGCGTATTTTCCTGCAGATTCGGAACTAACCAATTCTTTTGTATGTTCAAACATGTTTTCTTGAAATTTTTTAAATTTTTCATACGCAATTTTATGTTTGATGGGATCTAAAGAGTTGAGGGCTCGAACGCTTTGTTCTTGAACAGATTTAACCATGGTAACAGAATTTGCCCATCCTTCAAAGAACGCATCTTCGGTATTCTCATTGAGCTTGTTAAACATTTCAGGTTTTTGATCACGCATTGCATACGAAAGCGCATGAAGTTTCCCATATTCTCTCATGATTAGCATCGTGTGATTATAATCCAATGGTTCATGTCGATTACGAAGTATGAAGCCTAATTCTTTCATATCTTCCATTATTAGAGCTTCGTTCATATCTTCCATTGTTGATTTGTAATACTTTGCGAATGACGAGAAAGGATTTAAGATTCCTCGTTCTTTTTGAAGTTTTGTAAATTCGGGTAAAACTTTGCTGTAAATATATATTTCACGATCATAAACTTTATGAATTGGAGCAAATGATCGGAATAATTCGTTACGTGGAGCACTTTTAACAATTAGATTTAAAGTCGTATTCTTGCCATCCTTACTCTCGCCTTTTACTTGTACTTTTGCGATTATTCCTAAGTAATTATCACCTTTTATACTGCCTGGTGAAATATCCAAAGTGTAATTTTTGAATTCAATATCTTTCAAAAAACTTTTAATCCACATCTGCACTTCATTCGTAATAAGCTCCACATCACTTGTTTGATTCATCTTATTATGCTTCTGCAGTTTTTCACACAATTACTGTATTTAATTAATTTGTTTAAAAATATTTGTAATTTTTCGGTATTATTAAATAAGCGTAGCACATACGATTTATATCATTCTTTGCTTTAAGCTACTATAAAATCATGTTTAGATTCACTTGCTGCTTTTATATCATTAACATATCCCCTCTTCGCCTCTTCCACTCAACATAATTGTTAATGAACTTGTGCACACCTTGAGAGTCAATTGGGGATTTACTACACAGTAGGTAGTAATAATACGTTACATTGTTACATAATAATTTATTGCGTTGCATTTTTAATGAGGCCTACGACAACTTTTTTTTTTATTGGCAAATAAGTTAATAACATGTTTTTATAGTATAATACAATTATTTGCCGTTTATATGTTTTATTTATGAAAAAATATTAAATCTACACACAACAAATTGGTTTTATAAAATGTGCTTTTCTAGTAATACAATAATAAGTGCCATTATTGTATAACGATTATGTTTTACCTTAGTTGTTTAATAATTACTAATTTTTTAAGTAATAAGTGATGTTTTTATAATATTACATAATAACATCAAATGTTTGTTTTGGTTCTATTTTTTATCTTTTTCTTTACCTGATTAATTCATTTAGATGACATGATCATCAGGTTCGACTGAACAAACATGATTAATAACTTTGTCCGGTTGATTATTATTCATTAGCATTAACAAAATAAAATTAGAATTCAATTGTGTATTGCAACAAACACATTAGTAACAATAAATAATGCTTTCTTGTTTGAATTGGACATTCTTTAATATAGTGAATGTTAAAAACCTTGTAAAAGATACAAGACTTTTGAAATTATCTACTGACCCAGACCATAGGCTCCATTGCTTGGATTAGGCTGACTTCGGTGGTGTAGAGTGTAGAGAATATCATGGTTGCTTTATAAACTAAAGTAAAGCATAGGTCTCTATATTAATACGATATTTATTACAATGAATAGAGGCAGGGCCGGCAACTTTTGATTTTTGCGTGTGGTGCTCAAAAAAAACAACATATGTATATTTAAATGCAACGCTTTACTTACAAACATACGTAAATATACATACATAGTACATACATATAGGTACTTAACATATTATGTATGTATTGTCTGTAACCTCTTGTACCTTTCGGTGGGTGTCGAGGCTAGTGCGTTAATGTATGAGGTTCTACGGGTGCAGTGCACAATCCGCCTCGGCTCTGCGAGTTGCGTGAATGGTGCGCTGTTTAATACCTACATACTGCACCATGTGTAAAGTGCAAGTGTGTGTACGACCTTGTTACTCTATATCTTAGACCTGTATTTTCAGGAGGGCGTCGTTAATTAGGTGCCCAACGACGAATGGTCACCAGGACTCGATACCGACCTCCAAACTGCAGGAAAATCCTGCCCATCCGGAGATTCGAACCGGGGACTAGCGCAACGCTAGCCTGACGCGGTACCACTGCGCCACGGTGGCCCACCGTGGCACTTGCTTAACATATTAACATATTATACATAATATAAATAATTTTACATGGACATGGAAAAAGTGGAGACACTAACTGAAGCCCTGGAAATCCACTCATTTATGAGTGGTTTTAAATCAAGTGCTTCTGTGTAGTCTTGATGCACATGAAGAATCGCAGTGTGATTCAGCCGTTCTTGACTGAGACAGGAACGTAAATATGTCTTTAGTCGACGAAGTGCAGAACAAGATCTTTCCGCTGTACATGTCGATGCAAAGTCACAATTTGTTGCAGAACATGCATCACAAATCACAACACAATTCAGTATTCACAATAATAGACAAAAAGGCCGATTTATATAGAGCAAAATAAAACTGTGCCCTGTACCCTGTGCATAATTTATCGTCGAAGCGTGTGGTGCTGAGCACCACCATTTGATTTTGCGTGTGGTGCCAGAGCACGCGGGCACCACTGTTGTTGCCGGCCATGAATAGAGGATAGAGGTGCCTTGGGTTCGGCAATATACTAGTTGGGTTGTGCTAATAACCATAACAATCGATATGCTTTCAAATACTTGGCATCCGCAAAGCTAGGGCTTGCTCAATTAATAAATTAAGTTAGTAAAAATTACAAAGCACTTTTGGTTTTTGAAGTATAAAATTATAAAACAAAGTTAAATTCCTTAAAATGGAAGCAAGTTTAGTTTTATATCTGAAAGGTTTATTTTCTGTCGCATCCAATATTATATTGTTTGCAAGACATACAGGAGCGGATTTTAAATTTTGCCGCCTGTAGGCCCATACCATTTGACCCCCCCCCCCTGCAAGGTCACCAAAGTTACACAACTAAAAGAAACTAAACAGCTACACCTTGCAAAAAATACGGTTAATGACAAATTAACAATTGTTTAATACTAATTTTATTTTAATAAATTAGCAGCTATACAAAACATATTGCCAAAATTAAATCTTACGTCGAACCTTTGCTGCGGCAAACCTTTCGATTACATCTTCAAATGACAAGGAGCGAAGTATTTCAGATTCAATAGACAAGATGGCTAACGAATTCAATCTCTCTTCCCCCATGGTTGATCGCAAGTAATTTTTCAACCTTCTAAGGCATGAAAAAGATCTTTCTGCAGAGCAATTGATCACAGCAGTGAACAGCAGCATTCTGAATCCAATCCAACAGCCCCCAGATTTTCTGTCTTCATCCACTTACATGACTCTTTCTTCCCTTGCTTGCTTCTTTTTAGCCTGTAGTTGGTATTGCCACAGTCTAGTAATATTGTGGTATTGCCAACGACTTAACCGTTTCCTTCCGTCACTCAGTTTTCATATGAGACAGTTATTTTAGCAGTGACGCAGTGACTACTAATACACATTTAAATAAATATTTGATGATTACTGATTACAAATACGCAAGTCAACGGCAATTAAAATGATCAATCCACAATAGGTACCTACACTTCCACTTTATGTTCTTATCTTATACAAATTCCAAGCAACTATATTATTACAAACACCGAAACACAAATGAGTAATCACTCAATTGTTGTCTGCTTTGCACGTCGCACGTGTTGTGCCTTCCCTTCGCCCTACACGCGCGCGTCTCCGCCAGTGTTGAGACGTACCTAGGTAAATGTACCTAGGTACAAGTACCTAGGTACTTCTCTTGTACCTTCGTATACTAAAAGGTCCATATTTTTAGAATTACCTTTACCTATACCTAGGTATTTTTTAGAGTTACCTTGTACCTAAAAAACATAAAAACTTAAGGTACAACGTAAATTCTATTTTCTCTGTAAAACTACGTAAAAAAATTTAAACAATAATTGTGGATATAAAGAGAATATCAATATATTCATATAGTTCGAATTTTATTGGCGTCATTTGGGTATTTTGTGTAGCGTATTTAACGGTAAAGTGAAAGAGAATGATGATGCCATTAATATTATCAAAATATAGTGAAGTATTTTGAAGATAAGTCAAAAAATTTAAAATCCCTATTTAATTATGAAATCATTTTAAGAATTTTTAAATAATAAATAATACAACCATACTCTCATCAGCTCCTATTGAAAGACTGTTTAGTACAGGAGGACAAATTTAATTTTAACTTCCAAATGAAATAGGCTTTATGATGAGGCTCTTGAAACTCTATTGTTCTTCAAGAAAAATAAATAATATAAATGATGTGCATGATGTAGGTATGTTTAAGAAAAAATTTTATTTTATTTAAAAAATGGTAGTATTTTTTATATTTAAATTTTAACAATCGACCAAAAAAATTATTTGTGCGGTTGTACCTAAACCTGTACCTACAATATTTAGGTACATTTTTACGGTAACTGTATTTTTACCTAGGTATTTTTGTAAAAGTATACCTGTACCTGTAACTAGGTAATTTTTTCTCTGTGTACCTGTACCTTTACCTAGGTACCAAAAAAGAAGTACCTGTTACAACACTGGTCTCCGCACCCTTTCTTAATCTTCGGGCTGACTCTTTCGGTCATTCCTTATCGGAAGTGCGCCGTCCTTCCGAGAATCGCAGAACAGCAGAACCCAAGTTGGCAATACCACAGAGCAGATATTAATACATATCTGCTCTGGGACAATACCTATGTATTTATTACCTTTTACCATTGATTGACGCTTTTACCGTTGAGTGAAAGGTTTTTACTGCATTTTCTGTTTGTAATATTTCTAAAAACTTTTACTGGCCTCATTTTCTGCCGCCCTCGTTATTTTGCCGCTGTAGGCCTGGGCCTACATGGCCTATTTGGAAATCCAGGCTTGAATACATATGTATTTTCTTGTTCTTCTTCTGACTATTTATTTTCAATTTTTACAAAACAATTAAATAATGACAATATTAATATAAACACAATGAATAGCAGAATCGAGATTAAAGGGAACAGATAGGTGTTGCGTGTTGGTTCCCATGAGAACTAATGTCGAAACATTTTATACTAAAATTATAATTTGACACTTGCGTGCAGATGCAAACTACCATATTGTAACAAAAGATGCGTCAGCACACGTGTGGGATCATATTCGTCATCCGCCGAGAAGCTTCCACAGCGGTCGACGATTCGCGCGGCTAGTGGAACTATCTGGAAGGAAATCATTCTACCACAGTGTGGAACGTCCGAGAATGAAAGCCTGCCTATATTAAAAGGCGCTCGCCTACGAGTCGGCAGTCTTGAACAGAAAAGCGCGGCCTACGTATAAAATAAATACATAGTTAAATAAATAACTGTTACAGATAAATTACTTTAGTGTTCGGTTTTAATATTAGTGTTCCGTTTAGTTTTACGTTAGTGTTTAATCGTTGTTCTTTATAATTATTTCGTACTTTAAGTTTGTTTAATAAATTAATTTACACCACGAACCGAGTTTATGTTAAATAAACGTCGTAAAAACGTTACAATATCTTATAGTTAGTGTGCTCTTTTAATCTTAAACCTCCCAGCAACCCCAGAAATGTTAATTTGCTGGATATGAGGTTTACTGATCATTGATCAACATATTAAAATCGCAGTGCTCGTTTGACAGTGAATAAACAATTTGGAAAAATCTGAGTACAATAATCTAAATTAAAAACTTAGACAGTCAGGAAACTTTAAAAATAACAGTGGTAATAATAACTGCACTTATAATATTATTATCTAAATAACCTTAGATATTCTGATTGTTTCGCATTTATTTATCTAATACAGTCTGTTGATTATTAAAGTATGAAAAAGTTGAAGATTAATATATGATTGGAACGGCGAGAAAGTAAGTTTTTCAATGGTGATAAAATGGCTATTGTTTCTATTTAAAAATTGTATTGCTTTTATAATTTGAAAATTAACAGTGCTATGTAATTTGTACTAAATTTATTTGGTTGTACATTATATTAAGAAAACTTCTTCTTTTATTTTTCAAACTAAAACACAAATTTTTGAAATCTAAATACACTACCCGATATCTCCTTTAGTTTTGCGCAGTTATGCTAGTTTAACCGTGGACATAGCCCTTTATTTCAAAAGGTTACTTATATAACTTGCAAGAAAATTGTCACCCTGTATATTTGGCCTGAAGGTATTTGCATTTCGGGCTGACACTTGTAAAGGACTCATGCGATTTAAAACAATCATAATCCAACCGAGGTGGAGAAAGACTGCTGCTGCTTTTGAGCTTCAAATTTCAAGTTTTATCACTGCACAGAAGAGAATTAATTATACTTTTAGTGAAGACAGTCAGTATTCAACCGAGGTGAAGAAAGACTTCTGCTTCTGAGCCTCAAATTTGAATTTTCATCACTGAGCAAAGAATAATGACTCACTATAGCTTTAGTGAAGACTTCGTTGATAGTAAAAGTTGAACAAAGACTGAGAAAAATTGCTTAAAAACTGACTTAATATGCTGTTTGAAATGCAGACCATGATCACAATCCATCCATCCACTGGCGCTACAGTCCAAATCGGAGCTTGGCCTCCCCAATTTTCCGCCTCCAATTTTCTGCAGTTGGTGGTTGTTAGCATGGTCTGTGTGTCTCTTTTTATTTTATATTGCCAGCAGGTCCCTGGCCGTCTTACTTGTTGAATATTTTCCCTGGAATATCTTGTTTACTATTCTTGACTCGTCCATTCATTGAACATGTCTAACCCATTTAAGTCTCCGCAGTATGTTGGGAGGTTGCAGCACCGGTTTCCTTAAACAATAATTGATATATCTCGTGATTATGCCTACTTTTTCAATCAACCAATACATTTGCCTCAATTTTAGACCAAGCCGCTTCTGTTTTATGAAGAGGTGTTTTTCCTATATTAAACGCCTATCTATCTACATTCCAAGGTATTTTATATCATCTGCCTGACTCAGTTGCCTTCTGTCTAGTATGGCTGAGGGACAGGTATCTCTGTTTAGAGTGAATGTTACGTGTACTCAATTATTTCAGTTCGTTGGCTGTAATCTTCCAGTTGGTTAACCATGTTTGTAGTAGATTTAGATTGTGATGCAATTGCTGGATTCATATGTACCTACTGCGAGCACTGCAGTATCGTCTGCATACGTGACAACTGTAGTCAGTGGCGTGTCGTGGGGTTTGAGTTTGGAGGGGCGCACCAGAAGTCAAACACCAAATAACCTACCAAAAGTTACGGGAAAATTTGTCTCTTTATTTTCCGAACCAATTTACATAAATACAAATCTGAAAATTGGCACATTTAAGTAAATATTATAACCGCAAATAAATGTATTCGGTACTTCTAGTGATTAGTTACTATTATCATTCTAGGTAGTTTTACTCGGCCTTTCACGAGTTCTAATAATTGCTTTCAAAATAATTAGGTATCGATTACTTCATTCTCAGTCATAACAAATATTAGACTGCATGACGGTTATTGCGTAATTTATCGAAGCTGAAACCCAAACAATATTTAGATTTGAATATATCCTTTTTTACCCACTTTTTTAGATATTTTAAATCGACTGTAAATAAAATTGTAAATATTTTTAGTTATCTAAGCAATCGTACATATTTTAGTTTGTTTTTTTTTAAATACCTATATTTTCATAATATGATATTTTTCTTTAAATGTTCTTGAACACCGAATATTGTAATGATATACAAATTGAAACAAACAATTTCATGTAACTGAAAGAAAACCATCTTTTTGTTACAAATTTAAAGTTCTAAAAGGCTCACTAGTTATTTTTTATTTCTTGCAGTAAAAAATATATCTACTAATTGCATTTATTATGAAATAATTCTGTAAAACGTTTCTTAATAAAATAACAGGATTTGAATAGCTACGAGTAGACGAGTACGAATCTTTGCGATGCTCCGATTAAATGAAAGAAGATTCATTGCTCCAACAATAAGTTACAGC
This sequence comes from Melanotus villosus, assembly GCA_963082815.1. Lineage (NCBI taxonomy): Eukaryota > Metazoa > Arthropoda > Insecta > Coleoptera > Elateridae > Melanotus > Melanotus villosus. Next base: position 95,416,340 of record OY720419.1, on the reverse strand, counting down.
AGGCCGCGCTAAAATCGCGGCCTGCTGTAACTTATACAATCGGCTATTATCGGCTAGTCTCCGGAGTCGTTCGGCGGCAATGTATAATGTTTGTTAAAGGCCGCAGATTTTCCGCGGCCGTTGGTTGAGGACGCGGATAATTAGAGATCTCAACGAGGACGGACAATTAGAGATGGGAGCGGATGTTTGGATAGAGTTGAATTTTTTGTTGAAATTTGAACTTAGTCATAGAATGTATGTAAAATAAATATTAATAATTTAGAAAAAAATTGTGTGTTCCTTAGCATTTCTTAGGAGGGGCGCGCGGCCGCGCGGCCTTATGGAGCAACCGCCACTGACTGTAGTTCTATTATAGTTGTTGGAAGATCAGCCGTATATAAAATATGTAAGATGGGTCCTAATACGCTCCCCTGTGGCACTCCAGATTGAGGAATTGGTAGACAATTAGTATAATCATCCTGGCACTTTACTGGGAGGTGTCTTTTTATTAGGTCAACATAATAATGAATAGTATAATGCCAATGCGCTTTAGTTTTAGTGATTGGCATATTCCGGGTTAGATTATGTCTGGGTCAGTAAAGCTTTAGGGGTGGCCACCTTAGCTGTATGCATATAATTGTTTATTGCTGATTATAAAAAAAATGAAGATTACTCTAAAATAAAATTGAAACGTATTACACCAAAATAACAATCAAGTTTGCATGTGCGAATGTCATTGCAACGGCCAGGAAATGTGCTGTTCATTGCATTAAAACGCACTAAAAATGGGAATTACCTGCAAACAATTTCAGCCAGATAACATTTCTTATCAGATTGTAGATTATTTGAAAAAAAGATAAAAAGGTTGAATTTAAACCTGGCTCTATCTTTTAATATATTTAAGTCGCGAATTTGAGACATCCTGTATGCCTACGTGTTTACTACAGAATTCAAAATATATTCTTCTTTTTATTAGATAAGATAAAACGAAAATGTAAATTTATTTATTTAAATAGTTTAGTGACAGGTTCTCTTTGTAGTAAAATTCATACTAAATAATTCTACGCAATTTTCAATAAAGTGTAGCAATCAACATTACACAACATTATCAAATTTCGCACATTGTATCATATATTATACTTTCAGTACAAGTTCACCTTCACAGCTAATAAAAATTTTAAACAAATAAAACAACTAAAGAAAACCAGTTACTTTTACGTTGTAAATCCAGTTACTTAATGGTTAAATGAGCTTTAAAAAACTAACGAATTCTAATGAGTACACACGCTCGTGTTTTTGTCAATTAATAAAATTAATCAGTTAACAGCATCATCGAAACGAATTTGTACCGACACTCCCCAATTCTGCCTCTGTATATCATTATGTCAAGGTTATTTTATTAATGTTTATAAGCTTAAATTGATGATTGCTCTTATCAGTTACTTTGTTATAACTGAATCTGTGATAAAAACATGTAAAAAACTATTTGTCGGTATCTTAAAAGCAGTCAAACTTTATGTATTTTTCCTGTCATAAATGGTCAAATATTTTTTTAAAATCTTTTGTTAGCTTTTAATGTTATAACAATGATTCATCACAGCCTTTTTAAACCATTGGTTAAGAAGTATATTTTTATACACGCTTTTTCAAATAAAACAATTTCGCAATTTAGGTGCTCAAAATTAACTTTAAAAAATAAGTTTTTCTAAAATATAACACAGTCATGATCATGAGATAAAATGTTAATCGATTTTGTAATAACAATTCGTACTTATGTATTTTTGCTTTATGTTTTACCTTGAAAACTATTTCCTGTTCAAAGTTCTATTATTCTCAGTTATTTGCGAAGTATTTTTGTCATACTGCCAAATTTTTGTGGCAATATTAAACGTAAATGGAATATGGAATGAACAACTTACTGGGTCTATTTAAAATAAATATTAGCTGAACGAAGGTGGTGGGAGTTTCTTGGCTTTTTTATAGTTTTAATTAACATAACTATTCCAGTTTTAAAACATTCTGATTTTGTTTAAAAATGGAGATAGATATTTTCCAAAACGTTAAGCCGTTTTTAGTAGTTTAATTTGACTTGTTTAATGTATAATTTTTCGTAAAAAAAGAATTTCTTGTTTTCTAAATGTGGTATCAAATGTTGCAATAATAATATTGCTACAAATTATACAAAAAAAAGTCCAAAGCAGTTCTATCATCGTCCTTACAATTTTAGAAACGCATGATGCGAGTCATTATGATGTACTTCTTCAGCCTATGTTCCAGAAAGCAATTGTAATATATCTTAATTGTTTGAAATTGAAAACGTTGGGTTTCCCTTTGACGATGTCAGTTTTACAATTGTACAAATATTGCTTCTTAGAAGGAAATTTTAAGTGTTGAAAAGAACATTAATTAACTGAATTGGGCCATCACACTATAAAATGACTAAGTGTAAAGTTAATTGCAGTAAAACAAACCTTAAAAAATTCTCTGAAATTATTGCAACAAAAAAACCCAAGTAAATTTAATAACACCAGCTGCTGAGATAATTTGGTCAATATTCATATGATTCAGATGTTGACTGGTCTGGATTTTAAAAATCCTGCTACAGCCATTACTGAGATACAAAAAAAAACTTAGTGCCCCTGAAATCTTTAGGAATATCCAGAGTAGTTTCCTCAAAGATTATTAAATTTTTTAAGATACATTTTACCTGAACTTTATACCACTTAGTTTCTGAAATATAACAAAGTTTGGTGTTATTCTATGACTTACAAATTCATATGTATTGTAGCGAGATGCGTCAGCAGTCGCGAAGAACACGTGCGGGATCGTGCGTGGGCCGCCAATGGAAGTTTCTAGGTGTGATCGATATTACTAGACGCGCGTAGAATAATGAATAAACTAGATTTAACTCGAAATTTGAACTCGGATGTAAAAGGCGCGATTTATTGGGAGCGAGTAGGTGATACCTCAGTCTACAGCGAGTTTTTACCAAGAACCTACAAGTGGTATACGTGACGCGTAGTGTGCTCGGTTAATATAAATACGTGAATATAAATAAAGGCAGTCAAAGAAAACAGATAAGGAACATTAAAGATCAAAATGGTGAATTAAAAACATCAAATAAAGAAATACTAAAGACATGGAAAGAACACTACAGAGAAAAATTTAAAGAACAAGAAATTGCACTGTATTAGATAATATACCATTTGTCCCGATTCAAAGTGCACCATAGGAAAATTACATGTAAATTCTTAAATTTCTTTTAAAAATTTCTGATGATAGATATTTTTGATTTTATATACTGATTTTATGCTATCTAATTATTGAGAGGCAGAGGTCTATATCAATATGATAGAAAACGGCTAAGGAAGAAGAAGAAGAGAATTTAATAATTTTATTCGCAGTTAATAGTGTAACGAGCGGCAGGTGTTCGGTGAATCATTTCGCACCCATGAGTCAGCTTCTCTAGAAGGAAATCATTCTACAGCACTGTGGAACATACGAGAATGAAAGCTTGCCTATATTAAAGGCGCGCTCGCTTACGAGTCTTCAGTCTTGAACTTATAAGCGCGGCGAGTTAGTTAAATAAATAACTGTTACAAATAAATTACTTTAGTGTTCGGTTTTAATATTAGTGTTCCGTTTAGTTTTACGTTAGTGTTTAATTGTTGTTCTTTATAATTATTTCGTACTTTAAGTTTGTTTAATAAATTAATTTACACCACGAACCGAGTTTATTTTAAATAAACGTCGTAAAAACGTTACAATAGCTTTAAGTCGTTAAAAAGAACAGGAGTGCTTATAATACACGTTAAAGATACATATGTACATACATAATCGTTCCTCTTCTACCCTATGATGTAGAGGTGTCGCGAAGGAAGTTCCACCACACGCGACGATCAGCAGTTATTCTCTCGGCTTGTCCTCATTCGATCTCCTTTTCCTGAAGGATCCTGGCTATTCCATTATTCCAGCTTTTATTGGGCCTTTTTCTTTTCTTATAAATACCTGTCTTCCAAATGACTTTGGCTTGCTCTCATTTATTGGCACCATGTGCCTGAATCACCCTAACTGACGCGATTCTATCGTCGCAAGCGCTGGTTGAACATTAAACCGCTCAGGAATTATTACGTTATTGATGCGGTCTTTTCTTGATACACCAACTGCTGCTCTAAGGTAGTGCATTTCACTTGCTGGTAATCTACTCCTGCCCCTGTCACTCAGGGCCCACCTCTCACTAGTATCGTAAGTTAACACAGGTATGAATACCCCGTCAAATATTTTCGTCTTTGTGGCGATGCTAACTTCTTCCTTTCTTATAAACACTCTGTTCAAAGCATGGTATAGATTGGTGGCATTTGATACGCGACTGTTAATTTCCGCATCCATATTTCCCCTGGCATTTGACACCGAACCCAGATATTTAACATGCTTCACTTTATTATTATTTCATGTTATTTCTAGTTGCTGCTCGTCCTTATAGCTATTGCCCAATCTCGCGGTATAATTCCCTTCTGCCATACGAAATTGACAAGTCTGTGCAGGCGCGCAAACCCTTCTTCACCCAAATATTTGATCATTTCGGCTATTATATTATCATGCCCTGCAGCGGTCCCATTCTTTAATCTTTTTTAACCGTTACTAATACGCTTCTAGTAATATTTTATCATGCACTCAGTATTGAGTATTACGTATTACCATTCTCTATTGGGTTTTCTGTTTTTATTACACCCTCCAGTATTTCAGAGAAATATTCTCGCCATCTTTCAATAATTTATTTCCTATCAATGATTAAGTTACCCTCTATGAATTTAATACCACCGTTTTTGTCTTTTTAAATTCTTTAGTGTGCGGTAAAAGAGTTTTGCGTTTCCTTAACTGTTCTCCTCCATCTTATTTCCAAAATCTTCCCACGTTTTTTGCTTTGCTTCTTTAACCATGTCTTTTACTATTTTTCTTTGTTCTTTATAATCTTGATACTTGTCTGCAGTCTTATTGTTGAGATATACATTCCATAGCTTCTTTTTCTTTTTGACTTCTGCCTTAATTTTATTATTCCACCAAGCATTTCTTCATTGTTTACCTAGTTTTACCGCATGCCTCTTCCGCAGCCTTGCAGATAGCGTTTTAAATATTTCCCATAATAACTCTTATTTCTTCAATCACTTCCTAAACTGCTCTTCTAAGCTCTTTAGGTACCTACCTATAAATAACTGTACAATATTTTGTTCTTACTTCATCTTGTTGTAGCATAAATGCACCTTGGTAGTACTTAGAAAGCTGTATTTACTACCTTTGTTGTTGCAGGAGTCGTAGTTGGGCAATATTATTTCACATTAATTTCGTCATTCGCTTCTTTCCTGCGCTCATTCTCTATTAAAATTAAGTCTATGATAGACTTCTAGTTCCGGCTGTCTATGACTCGTGTAAATTTATGGATGTTTTTATGTTTAAAATGAGTGTTACTTAACCATCACAAGGGCAGTTTTATGGGGGGGGTAATGGGGGTAATTACCCCCCCCCTCCAAGAATCCATCGAGAATACACACATGAGGAGGCAAAATGTGGGCCCAATGAATATGCCCGTTCATCGTGTCCTCATATAATTATATCAATAAATCATCTTTAGTAGGTACGATAGTACCTCCCCCCCCCAAAATATGTTCTAAAACCGCCCTTGATACCATCATATTGTTATTTAAATAAAACTCAATTAATCGTTGAACATTATCGTTGAAAATTTCATACATCTGTCACTGTCACCTAAACAACCAATCACATTCTAGATATGAAATTATTTTAACCAATCAACATTCAACAAAATTTAATTACTCGATAATTTTTGTTGTCAAAAAATTATCGATAATTGCACATGTGCAGCTGCTGATAATTTTTTGACATTTAAGTTAATATAATAATAATATATCTACCTACCTTAATTTTGGCAATCACGCCAAGTATCAAATCACCTATGCTGTTCAAACAACGAATAAGTAATGTCAAAATGGTTCCATTTTAATATTTTGATTTATGAAATTTTCTTAACAAATATAATACGTGCATAAAAAAATTATTTATAATTTTAGATAAATGTTCATTCAAGCAAGTTGAGGCAGAAAAAAGCACTCATGCACTTCGTGCATTCGTGCTTTTTTCAGCCCAACTTGCTTTCATGCACATTTCCCTAAAATTATCGATAATTTTTTATGCACTTATTATATTATTACTGATAATTTCTTCGCTATACTGCCCCACTGGATATCCCTTTTCATTACTACTACTGCTACTACCCACGCTACCGTAAAATCCCCCATGATCACTATTTTATTATCCATGTAGGTAACCCTTTAGGTACCTACTTCCCAAAATGAATTTTTATTAACTTTTTCCTCATCATCTGATAGATATCTTTGATTTTATATATCGATTCTATGCCATTTAATTTAATAATTTTATTCGCAGTTAATTGCTTTTAAGCCTTTAAGGCACTAGAAAGAACAGCAGTGCTTATACCGGGTGACTGGTACATAAACGTAGGTATATTTTGGAGGGGGTGTTAGTAGAGCTGATTTAGCCCAATATACAAAACTCGACAGTTTTCGAAATATTTTAATTTTTGTTTCTTTTTAGAAGTTGAACAATTTGTAGGTACCTACATTCATACGTATTTATTTAACGTGATCAGATTTTAATTTTGGTAAGGCGGGACAAAATCGGCCGGGGGGGGGGGGGTATTTATGAATGAAAGTAAAAAAAAAATAGTTCAAAAACTAAATTTTAATTTATTATGAAAGAAAGCAAAAAAAAACATATTTCAAAAACTGAACATTTTAACATAAATTACAATTACAAATACAATATAAACTTTAGGCTCTAGGAATTTATTGGGCAATATTAAAAATGTAAACAATAGTATATTATAGACCAAGGTAGAGAAGACATTTTTCTCAGCCGAGCAGTATTATTTCCCGACATGCGAAGCATGGAGGGAAATAAGTTGTGAGGCTGAGAAAAGTCTTCTCTACCGTGGTTTATATACTATTTTTTTCACTACTAGCACCTTTATTCCTTTTAATTAATCATTTTTACATAAATAAAAAATAAAATGACAGATGCGTATATTTATTTCTAAATATCCACAAAAATCAAATAGCCTTGCTTGAAAACAAGGGGAGAGGTTAATTTCAATTGACATTTGGGTAAAACATATTTAAAATAGGTACCTGAATGCATAGCAATTGTTTTTATTATTAACCAGTAGTCAATAATAAAAAATTATTGACCACTAGGAGAGAAATTCATCTTCTGGGCTCGAAAATAGGGTCAATAATGACATCTTCTAATACTAGTAGTGAAAAAAATTCTATTTCGCATTTGAGCGAATTTTTAGATTTCTGTTGATGCGTATATTTAGTTTTTTGCTGTAAACTGGCGAAATCATATTCTTTCCAAAAAGCGGGACTTTCTTAAAACTCGGCGGGACACGGGACAAATTGTTAAAAATCGGGACTGTCACGCCAAAAGCGGGACGTTTGTCACCTTACATTTATTACTAAATTTTCATAATACACTGTAATACCTATATGGAAGTAGGTTAAAAAGAACAGGACATTACTCGTTGACAGCTGTCAACTGGCTTTGATTTTTTACGATTTACAACAAATACGGGTTATTGGATGTTTAATATTTAATCCAGAAAGTGTATTACAATATAAATTTCAATTGTATGCAGGTATTCAGAACCTTATGAGACTGTGTAAAAAATTAACTAAATAAGAGTGTATAAGAAGGGTGCAGATACTTACTAAGTACTTTTCGCTCGGCACAAACCAGGAAGACTTTCGAGAGATTGGACTGGTTATTTAGCCTAAATATAAAACTTAAATCTGTAGAATTATGGCAAGGAGGGATGCAAAAAGACATTTTTAGAACGTACTTTTTGTTGTATAACTAAACGAATAACCAAAAATTAACAAATTTAAATTAGAAATACAGCTGCCAGTGAAAGGATAACTAGCGCCACGGAGAAAATTTGAACTAGTCGATTAACTGTCAAACGCCCCTATCGGCAGGCTTTATAAACCCCGTTTTGCATCAACGCAGGCGACGGTTTTAATAAAGATATTTAGTTAACAATGTGTTTTAATGAAGTATAAAACATAACATACACTAAACATACAAGTGATTGTAAAATCAGTTGCAATTGAGCTCTACTAACACCCCCTCCAAGATATACGTTTATGTACCAGTCACCCTGTATAATATATAATTATGTATCCTACCTTCCTACCTATGCATGTTAAAAATAGTTAAAGATGGTTTTTATTATTTTATTTTGCTTAATTGTGGTATTGTGGGTTGTTTAAATCTTAAATCTTAAGCCTGTCCCTGAAAAAGTAAAAGATAAGTAGGTACCATGAGATCGAAAAGAAGATGATTCTGAGCAGGCCTTGACTAGTACAACACGATTGGCTACACTGGTTCTAGAATGCCTATGAATTATAATGTGACAGTGACATTTCAAATGTAAGTCAGTTTTGAAATCTTGTTTCCAGAATTATTTAAGTTTATCGTTGTAATGCTAGTGAAGGAGCACATTCTGAACACCTACTCTAACATGTATTCATCTTAGTTTTCAGTTTGTTCCCTAAATAAATACTGTTTTGTGTTTTAATTTATTTGACATTTATTAACCTCTAACGGTGATGTTATTAATATTATGTTCGAAAATAGAACCACGGGACCGCGGTTAGTTTTTTCAGGAAACCGGTACTATTTACGAACGCGGTTCCTGAACGCTGTGGTCAAATCTTCGAACATATACTACTGGAATGAGTGTAGTACGTCTGCAGCGGTCCTAAGAAGATAGACAAGGACAGACAATAGTTGATCCAAGTATTTTGTGCGCATGATCGCTATTTGAACACAATTGAGGGAAATTTGAAAGCATATGCAAGTAGAACCCACGCTATCGTTTTAGCACGCCAACAAACGTCAACTAACGCAACTGACGCCAAAACTGCGCAGCTGCAGCTTTGGGGGCGTCAAACAAATCGGAAATTAGCGACTGCGTAATATTGACTAGTTCGACTATTCGTCTGTCCTTCTCATACTTACCGATTATTATAATTTTGTCTTTGTCAATCATCTTTGAACCACCACTTTTACACTACGGTAATAGGAGTATGATCATTCCAGTAGTATATGTTCGAAGGGTCAAATCTACGTACCACAGTAACCGCGATTTGAGCGCGGTTTCGTGGTAAAATATTGTGACGTAACCTTAAAATTTCCTGACTGACAGTTCAGTAGCTTCGGTAAACAACAACAATTCTTGTCAACAAGTTATTTTCGGTATGGAAGTAATATAAATGTACTTGGGAACCGCATACTACAACAAACTTACAACTACTACACACTACAGACCATTCGCGCAAGAGAGTGACAGTTATTTTATAGGTTATCTGTAACCACGCCGTTCGAAAATAATAACGCGAACCGTAACCGTTCAGGAACCGCGAACCATAACCGCGATCCCCTGGTTCTATTTTCGAACATAATATAAGATGGTGTCTCCACTCCTTCAATTGTTTGTGAACTGTATTTTTTGACAAGTTGCGTACTAGTTCCAACAATTGCTGTAAGATGGCGCTAATGACAGTTGAATGTTGACACCAAGAACTGCCAAAATATTTAATTTTGAATGTTATCGCAACTCTTGGCGACACAAAGTATTTATGTTTCGCCCGTGCTTTTTACCTGATTTTCGAAAATGCCCAGAAAAACATTTGGGAGAACAATTTATAAAAATGCTTGTTTGCAGCATTGCAGCAAACCTTTTGCGAAAAAAACCTATTTAATTCAAAGAAAAAATCAATTTGTTCTTAAAGCTACAGCGTTTATATTATATTTATGTGTTTTTAATATCTTCTGCAAAAAGTGCAAATTTTATAAAAATACGTTACGTTATGATTATAAAATATCAAAGTTTATGCCGTCATCTAGCGGCCAATATCTAAACTAGTACGTACACTGTCAAACGATACAGTACAAAAGTTTTATATGGAAAATAGTGGGAGTAGGAACACCATATCTTATATTATGTTCGAAAATAGAACCACGGGATCGGGGTTAGTTTTTTCAGGAAACCGGTACTATTTACGAACGCGGTTCCTGAACGCTGTGGTCAAATCTGCGTACCACACTAACTGCGATTTGAACGCGGTTTCGTGGTAAAATATTGTGACATAACCTTAAACTCACAACTACTACACACTACAGACCATTCGCGCAAGAAAGTGACAGTTGTTTTATAGGTTATCTGTAACCACGCCGTTCGAAAATAGTAACGCGAACCGTAACCGTTCAGGAACCTCGAACCATAACCGCGGTCCTGTGGTTCTATTTTCGAACATAATATTAATAACATCACCCCTCTAACCTACTGCCACATTTTGAAATCAGTCTTGCCAATCGTGTTGTACTAGTCAAGGCCTGCTCAGAATCATCTTGTTTTCGATCTCATGGTAGTCGAATAGTAGGTAGTACCATGAGATCAAAAAAAAGATGATTCTGAGCAGGCCTTGACTAGTACAACACGATTGGCAAGACTGATTTCAAAATGTGGCAGTAGGTTAGAGGTTAATAAATGTCAAATAAATTAAAACACAAAACAGTATTTATTTAGGGAACAAACTGAAAACTAAGATGAATACATGTTAGAGTAGGTGTTCAAAATGTGGTCCTTCACTAGTATTACAACGATAAACTTAAATAATTCTGGAAACAAGATTGCAAAACTGACTTACATTTGAAATGTCACTGTCACATTATAATTCATAGGCATTCTAGAACCAGTGTAGCCAATCGTGTTGTACTAGTAAAGGCCTGCTCAGAATCATTTTTTTTCGATCTCATGGTATATGGTAGGTACCTACCTATATGCTGTATTTTTCATAAATAGGTACAGAGGGGTCGAGTTGTTCAAATATTTCAACTAAAAGTTACTTTTTTGTCACTAATTTTTTACTATTCTCAATTTAGAATTTAGTGCTATAAATTAAGCGTAAAAAATTCAAAGTACGCATATTGAGAATCAAATATATTCGACTTTTTTACTGATCGTATGTCATACTAGAACTTCTATGTATTCATGTCAGTTGTGTTTCACATATTTAATAACAGTCGGAAGGTTTTTTGCTTTTTCTTTCTTACGCGTATTGAATTGTAGTTAGAGTAAGCGAGAGCGCATCGTATCAAATGGGAACTTGCAAGTAGATTATGGGTTTGTTTTGTCTTCGACCATGTGGCTACCCATAATAAATAAAAATTGCAGACTGTGAGATAGTGCAGTGGCAGTCAGCGAAGTTCAGATTTTATTTAAAACAATTATTAGCGGCTTTGCTGAATTTTTATTGTAAAACGAACGTGTTAATTCCATTTTTTTAATGTGAATTTGCAATATACTGTTCGGTTTTGTGGATTAAGGTGAATTTTGCTATATCTTTGTTTATTTACGTTTTATAAAACCGTAAGTTTTTATTTCTTTCGTATTTGTTTGGTTCGTTTACGGGTATTAATTTTTAGATTCATTTTAATATCGCATAAAAATGGGAAAAGACACAAGAAGATAGGTTGCGGAAGGTAAAGGACAGAGGGTATCATCATGAGGCAAGCAAAATGATATTTGCTCAAAGACTAACTAAAGTTTTCCAGAGTATTTTACATGTTAATACTCGAAAACATGGTGAAAATGTTGAAATAAAATTACACTCAGGTCAGTTACTTTTAAGTATACATAGTATGATCAAAAAGTCCTTGGATCGTGGTTGCTCTGTCGATGTTACATTTTATGGATCTTAAACATCTTATATTTTAAGCCTTTTTAATTATAGTCTACTCACTTTTAAAGGATGCCAAGTAAACATCAATTTTATAAAAATAATAATAGTTATTTATTATATCAGTGGGATAAAGGCATCATTAACATACGAATGCGTTGAGTTGCCCGACGAGGGCGTTAGCCCGAGTCGAGTAAGAGCATGAGTATGTTAATGGCATTTATCACACGTATATAATACAAAATTTTATCTATGACTGCTCAAAATTGAAAAAATTTCAATTTGAAAAAATTACATAATTTTGACAGACCATCTTTTTTATTTAAAATCAGAGTAGCATGATATTTTATTTAAAATCAGAGTAGCATCGTGTCTGCATAATTTATTTTCGTCATAGCAACTAAATAATTTGTACGTCAATAATTTTGTATTTTTAATTTTTCCTTGATTTGTGGAGAAAAACCGGTAAATATTTGTGAAAGTATTCCGTTGGACATAAAAGAAGCTGCAACGAAGGTATTTTCTTCATAAAAAATAAAACTTTTGGTCATAAATATTGTCTTATCCCACTGAGTGCGATAATGAATTCATTATCGCACTCAGTGCGATAATAAACTTCATTATCGAACTCAAATGAATGATATAATAGGTTCTTATCCTAGCAGGATTTGATAAAAGTATATAATTTCAGAGACGACTTAAATTCTACAGCAACCGCTATCCTAAGACTTTTTGATCATACGATAGTATTTCAGTATTACCTTAGGGTAGGTAACTCTTAGCTAACCTGAATTAATATTAAGCTGTTGCTTAAGTCAAAAACGTATTTCAGTACTTTCACTTAGCTAACGGTAGATTTGACATTGGCATACAATTTTATATTGACTGCTCTGGATGAGTGAATTATGCATCAATTCTTATGTTATAAATTTAAAACTAAATAAATACTAGTATCCCTTTGACAAATTTTACATGGTTTTTTAAGTTAGTGTAATATCATATAATATCTACCCTGACATTTTAGGCACCCTTATCTGACCACATAACCTTTACCCTTAGCGTAGGTTAAGCCCACCCTTACGTGTGAACTTAAATACTGGCCCTTATTAGTTTAGGTAGTATTCAAACAGAAATATAGCTGTGTTTCTAAATGTAAAAGTAATCGAACATTTCCACAGATTTTTCAAAAATATTTTTAAATCTTATCGATTCTTATATACGAATAATTCTGGTTTTAGTCTAAAATAGTTAGGGAAGCAAAACTTTACATGTTAAAAATTTATCATTGTAATTCCTAGGATGCATGAAGCAATTCACTATCCCATATGTAGGTTAATAACAGCCACTGGTCTGAGATTTACCCAAAAAAGCAAACTGAATCAAATTGTAAAGGTAGGCGCATTGACCCCGTAAGACATGGTAATCTACAATGTAAAGGATCAAGGCTTTTATTCGGTGTGCGAAATTATAATACGAAGTTAAATTAATTAACGAACATTATTCAAAAAGGCAGAACTACCAGTAACATTATTTATTTGCACTTACAGTACAGCCTATTATATCCAAACCAATTCTATCTAGTTAAGTAAATTTCTTATAAATAAATTTTTTAAAAATTATTTAAATATATTTCAGTATAAAACTGCAGTGTTCCACCACTTAAGAACACTCTTAAAATAATACAGCAGTTACGTACAATAAAAATACAACAATATTATTTAATAACCAATGCAAAATTAAAATTTTAACTACATTAAAAATTATAACCTAATCTTACAAAATCCAATACAATACCCCTAAGCCTTGATTTGTATTTATCAATATTCTTTGGTTCATTCTTACATTGTTCCATAACATCCTTCCATTCTGAAAGTTTATTGAGATCTGGAATTTCCTCGACTTCAATCGTCATAGCATTGAGAACTGCCATACCCATGTATAAACCATATACAGAAAATTCCTTAAGGTGTTGTTGTAAAATATCAAAAGGAAATAGTTTGTCAGGATCACTTCCAAGTTTGCGTAGATGGATGGCAAAACTGTCATAATATTCTTTTATGAGATTATCATAATGTTCATCACGTAAATCTTTATCGGTACTTGTAAAAATAAAGTAAGACAAGTCGGTTGCTGGGGAACCTAAGCGTGATAACTGCCAGTCGAGTAAACATACTTCGGTGGGTGCATTTGGTTTAGAAGGATTCTACAATAAATAAAGATCAGTGTTGGTTATGATGTTTAAAATATATTAGTTAATAATAAAAACTTTCTGAAAGAAGATTGTAACTTGTAAGTATAACATATAATTTTATTAGAGTAATTTAATGTTCCTTAATATGTAGAAAAGATTGGCTACTGCGACATTGCCGACTATGAGTGAAATATTGTTGAAAGAAGTAGTTACAATATTAGTTTGGCTTTTTTTTTTATAAAACAATTTATAAGTAATTTTTTGTAGTAGAAAAAAAATTTTTGAGAATAATGTATACTCACATCATATTTAAACAGCATATTATTTATCCAGCAATCACCATGAGTTATAACAGCATATTTTCCTGCAGGTTCAGGAGAAATAGTTCTTTTTATAAGATCATGCATGTTTTCTTGGAAATTCTTAAATCTTGCATATGCAATTGCATCATTAATTGGATCTAAAGAATCAAGTGCTCTGTTTTATCTCGTTTTTTTAACGCATCACCCATTTGTTGCATATTATCCATCATTCCAGTAAAAAATTTATCTTGAGTGTTGTCAGATAGTTCTTTAAATAACTCGGGTTTCTGCTCACGTATTGCAAAGGATATAGCATGAAATTTTCCATAATCCCTTAGTACTAAAAGTACATGATTATAATCAAGTGGTTGATGTCGATCTTTAAGTTTAAATCCTATTTCTCTCATGTTTTCCATAATCAATGCCTCGTTCATATCGTCCATTGTCGATTTATAGTATTTTGCGTACGATTTAAAAGAATCACCTATTCCTCTCTCTTCTTGTAGTTTTGCAAATTCTGGTAAAACTTTGCTGTATATATACACTTCACGATCGTAAGCACTACGAATCGGAGATATTTTTCTAAATAGTCCCTGACGTGGTGCACTTTTCACGATGAAATTTAAAGTTGTATCCTTGCCATTTTTATCTTTACCTTTTACGACTACTTTAGCTATTATTCCTAAATAATTGTCACCTAGAACGCTACCAGCAGAAATATCAGTTGTAAAATCTTTTACCCCAAGTTCTTTAACCACTTTTTCTAAACAGTTCTGCACTTCACTTGTTACAAGTTCTATTTCAGCAGCTTCTGTTGGTTGCGTCATTTTTAATAACAATTAAAAGTGATTTGTTTTAATTGTAAAGTAAAATTAATAAGCTGATGTTTTAATTGCAGGATAAAATTACTAAACCTATGATTTTGCAGTTCTAAAATAAATAATTTTAGGCTTTTGCTCTCAAAATAGTACTAAACAATTACTCTTCTAATAAAAATTAAAAAGTTATCATGAATGTTGCACCATCAATAGCAGAATAATCTCAGGTTTTACAATCATTTGTAGTTATATATCCCCTTCCATACTAGATTGATGATGATATCGGCCTTTAACAATAATTTAGTATTAGGCCAAGGTCGCCTCTGTTTATGTATATTCTGCTGGAATGTTTGTCTATATAGTTTTTAGTTGTTCCATAAGTTAAAGATAAACTTTAGATCATTCACATATATTTTTAATAAAACTTATTTTTATTCAAGTAAAAGAAGCGCTGTAATAAATCGGTTCAAATATTAGAATGTTAATAAGTCAAAATTAAATTTATTCAAATTTGGTATTATATAAAAATTAAATAAAATAGAAACTTGAAAATGGAAAAAATACTGGCTTACTGAAAAGAAGAAGATTAAAAATGTAAACATGGCATTCAATAGAAATAAGGAAAAATAGAATAAACTTTTATAACATCAACACAGAATATATTTACAAATAAACCATAAAAAGCTTTAATACTGAAAAACAATTTGAACCACAGTGTAACACGAAATATAATCTTTGTGTATTGTTGGAAGAGTGGAATGCTTTATATTGCTCTATTCTAGCAATGATTTGTAAAAATTGAGAAAAAAGAACATGAGGTGATTAAGTGTTTGCAGAAGAAAGACTTAACACCGAAACAAATACATGAAGATATAGTTGAAGTGCTTGGGGAAGATGAGCCTTTTTACTAAATTGTTAAAAATTAGTTACGGAGTTGAAGCGCAATAGAAGAACTTGTCACCATGGAGTAGGTGTTGGTTGACCCAATTTTGCAATAACACAAAAATATATTGATCGTGTAAATCACATGGTAAGAAATTCGTCAACTGACCACAAGGCATATAGCTGAGACAACGATCCTATCTAATGGTACGATTGGAACAATATTAAATGACCACTTATGGCTGGAAGATGAGTACTACAAAATGCCTAAACAAATACGTATTTGAATCCTTTCTTTTACAGTCAATTTATCCATATTTAATTCGTCACTTTGGTCTGGACTATAAGTGTTAAAATATAGAGTGGTGCCATCCAGGATCTGTCTCCTTGCAGATTTGTAGTCTAGCCACTATGTTTTGGAATGCCAAAGTAGTTTTGATCATCAACTACTTTGCACGTGGCATCATAATGGATAATGTTCCTATTTACATCATCAAGGGTTGTGCCGAATTTTTGTTGAAACCTTTGGCTACAATTTTTAATTTATGCATTAAGTCGTTTACTTTTCCCGATAAATGGAAATATTCTAAAATAGTTTCGGTTTTTAAGAAGGGTTCACAGTTAATGAAATATCGAATTGCAGGCCAATTTCGTTATTAAGTAATTTTTCAAAGGTTTTTGAGGCTGTAGTGAGTACCAACATAAAACGACAGATTACTGGTTATCTTTCTCTACATCAACATGGATTCGTAAGTAAAAAATCAACTGTAATAAATCTAAGCATTTTTACTCAGTTCGTGGCTGATGCCCTGGAGAATGATACACAAGTGAATGTTATCTACCTACACTGATTTATCTATTATCTATAAAAACAATAAAATTGGTTTTTCTCACAGTTTAGTTCAACTTATTCATTCCTATCTCTCTAATAGAAAACAATATGTATGTTGCAATGGATTTGTTTCAAATGATTTTAGTGCCAGTTCGGGAGTTCCTCAAGGGAGCATTCTCGGACCGTTGCTTTTTATTATATTTATTAACGATATCACAAATGTAGTTCATTCAGCTTGTAAATTCATTTCCGTTATTGTTCCTGTTTTTAATCATCATTAATCCTTTGTAACCATAAAATATTTTTTACTGTTTTGTTTATATGATATTTCCTGTAATTGGGGTTTCGCTGTTGAAAATAAAACGTATTATTATTATTATTAATAACAGCCACTGGTCTGGGATTTACTCAAAAAAAGCAAACTGAAACAAAATGTAAAGGTAGGTGCATTGACCCCCATAAGACACGGTGATCTACAATGTAAAGGATCGAGGCTTTCATTCGGTGTGCAAAATAATAATTCGAAATTTAATTAACTAATATTATTCAAAAAGACGGAAGTGCTAGTAAAATTATTTATTTGTACTTATGGTAGAGCCCATTATACTTATTCAAATTAGTTTTATAAGTAAATTTCTTATAAATAAAATTTTTTAAATTATTTGAACGTGTTTCAATAAAAAACTGCAGTGTTCCTACAACTTAAAAAACACTATTAAAACAATGCAGCAGTTACGTAAAATAAAAATACATTTACAATATTATTTAGCTACTACCTATTAATATAAAATGAAAATTTTAATTACATTACAGGAAATTAACATTAAAAATTATAACCTAATCTTACAAAATCCAACACAATACCCCTAAGCCTTGATTTGTATTCATTAATATTCTTTGGTTCATTCTTAAACTTTTCTAAAACATCCTCCATCTCTGTAATTTTATTGAAATCTGGAATTTCTTCGACTTCACTCGTGATAGCATTGAGAAGCATCATACTCATGTATAAACCAAATACAGAAAATTCCTTCAAGTGTTGTTGCAAAATTTCAAAAGGAAATAGTTTGTCGGGATCACTTCCAAGTTTACGTAGATGGATGACAAAACTATCGTAATATTCCTTTATAAGATTATCGTAATGCTCATCACGTAAATCTTTTTCGGTACTTGCAAAAATAAAGTAAGACAAGTCTCTTGCTGGGGAACCTAAACATGATAACTGCCAGTCTAGTAAACATACTTCGGTGGGTGCATTTGGTTTAGAAGGATTCTACAATAGAATGGAAGGAGAGAGAAATATCAGTATTGATGATGACATAACATTAGAATATATTTTTTAATAATAAAAACTTGTAACTTGTAAATACAACCTATTTCATTAGAGTAATTTAACATTTCGTATTGTTTAAAAAAGAATAGCTATTGCAATATTGCTGATTATGAGTGAAATATTTTAATTAATAAATAATGGTTTTGTTGAAAGAAGTACATAGTTACAATGTTAGTTTGCTATGGTCGTTAAAAATCAAAATAAATTACCAATTTATATGTTAATGCTGTCTAATTAATATTCCTTGGAAAATGACATGTACTCACATATTTAAACAGCATATTGTTTATCCAGCAATCGCCATGAATTATAACCCCATATTTTCCTGCAGATTCAGGAGAAATAACCTTTCTCATAAGACTGTACATGTTTTCTTGAAAATTTTCAAATCTTGCATATGCAATTGCATCATTAATTGGATCCAAAGAATTAAGTGCTCTGTTATTTTGTTGTTTTACTGCATCAGCCATTTGTTGCATATTATCCGTCATCCTGTCTATCATTCCAATAAAAAATTTGTCTTGAGTGTTGTCAGATAGTTCTTTAAACAACTCGGGTTTTTGATCACGTATTGCAAAGGATACAGCATGAAATTTTCCATATTCCCTTAGTACTAAAAGTACATGATTATAATCGAGTGGTTGATGTCGATCTTTAAGTTTAAATCCAATTTCTCTCATGTTTTCCATAATCAATGCTTCATTCATGTCGTTCATTGTTGATTTATAATACTTTGCGTACGATTTAAAAGAATCACCTATTCCCCTCTCTTCTTGTAGTTTTGCAAATTCTGGTAAAACTTTGCTGTATATATACACTTCACGATCATATGCACTACGGATCGGACACATTTTTCTAATTAAACCTTGACGTGGTGCACTTTTTACAATGAAATGTAAAGTTGTATCCTTGCCATTTTTATCTTTACCTTTTACGACTACTTTAGCTATTATTCCTAAATAATTGTCACCTAGAATGGTACCGGCTGATATATCAGTTGTAAAATCTTTTACCCCAAGTTCTTTAACCACTTTTTCTAAACAATTCTGCACTTCACTTGTTACAAGTTCTATTTCAGCAGCTTCTGTTGGTTGCGTCATTTTTAATAACAATTAAAAGTGATTTGTTTTAATTGTAAAGTAAAATGTTTTAATTGCAGGATGAAATTAATAAACCGATACTAAACAATAAAATTAGGTACGCTTCTAATAAAATTTAAAAAGTTACCATGAACGTTGCACCATCAACAGCAGAATAATCTCAGGCTTTGCTATCACTTGTAGTTATCTATCCCCTTCCACACTAGATTGATGATGATATCGGCCTTCAACAATAATTTGGTATTAGGCCAAGGTCGCCCCTGTTTTTGTATGTATATTCTGCTGGGTTGTTTGTCTATATAGTTTTTAGTTGTTACATAAGGTAAAGATAAACTCTAGATCATTCACATATATTTTTAATAATACTTATCTTTATTCAAACAAAAGAAGCTCTGTAGTAATACGGTTCAAATATTAGAATGTTAATAAGTCAAAATTAAGTTATTTTTCAAATTTGGTTATGTGTGGTGACAAGTTTTATATTAATATAAAAATTAAATAAAATAGAGACTTGAAAATGGAAATAATACTGGCAGATTGAAAAGAAGACGATTAAAAACATAAAGATGGCATTTAATAGAAATAAGGAAAAATAGAATAAACTTTTATAACATCAACACAGAAAATATTTACAAATAAATCATAAAAAATTGTGAACCACAGTGTAACACGAAGTATATTCTTTGTGTATGGTTAGAAGAGTGGAATACTTTATCTTGCTATATTCTAGCAATGATTTGTAAAAATTGAGAACAGAAAACTTCATGAGCTGACTAAGTGTTTGCAGAAGAAAGGTTTAACACCGAAACAAATACATGAAGATATAGTTGAAGTGCTTGGGGAAGATGATCCTTTTTACTAAATTGTTAAAAATTGATTCCGAAGTTCAAGTGCAATAGAAGCACTTGTCACCATGGAGTAGGTGTTGGTTGACCCAATTCTGCAATAACACAAAAACATTGATTGCGTAAATCACATGGCAAGAAATTCATCAATTGACCACAAGGCATATAGCTGAGACAGCGAGCCTCTGTAATGGTACGATTGGAACAATATTAAGTGACTATTTATGGCTGCATAAAATATCAGCAAGATGAGTTCTCCAAGTACATATTTGAATGCTTTCTTTTACAGCCAATTTATCCATATTTAATTCATCACATAAATGGGGCAAAAATAGGAGTTAGACGATTAAGAACAGTAACAATAAAACAATTCATCTATGCTGACGACTTAATACTTTTAGCTAATACAGAAGACCAACTACAAAAAAATCTGGAGTTATGGAACAGGGCACTATTAAAAAGTGGGATGAAAATAAATGTAAATAAAACAGAAGTAATGTTAATAAGTAAGCAAAGAGAACAACTAAATATAAGTTTAGAGCACAAGGCAATAAAACAAACAGACAAGATAAAGTATTTAGGGGCGATAATGGAAGGTAAAGGAGGATACGAAGGGGAAGTAAACAACAGAATAGGTAGTGCAATTCGAGTGTATAATGCATTAAGCAAGAGCTTTATCGGGAAAAAGGAAGTGACAAAAGAAACAAAAATCAAAGTATTTAAATCAGTATTCGTGCCAATTCTTACTTACGGGTGTGAATCGTGGGTGTAGGGTGTTAAATGATGAACTTAAAAACAAAATTCAAGCGTGCGAGATGAAGTACCTAAGAAGAACACTAGGCATTACAAGAATGGACAAAATATGAAATGAAGTGATAAGAGACAGTTTAGCGGTTGAAAAAGTGGAAAGTGTAATAGAAAAGAAACAGTTAAGCTGGCTAGGACATATTATAAGGATGAAAGAAGAAAACTTGGTGCAACAGATATGGGATATGGGTTGTGACAAAAAACGATCAAAAGGGAGGCCAAGGACAACGTGGAATGGACATATTGAAAAAATACTGAAGAAAGAAGGAAGCAATCTCAATCAGGCAAAAACACTAGCAAAGGACAGGAAAAAATGGAAGGCTTTCTGTGGGTATAAGGCCCACAACCCTCGACACTGAAAGGTAGAAGAGGGAAGCAGATAAGTAAGTAAGTTAATTCATCACTTTGGTTTGGACTGTAAGTGATAAAATATCGAGTGGTGCCATCCAGGATCTCAGTCTCCTTGCAGATTTGGAGTCTATAGCCACTGTGTTTTGGAATGCCGAAGTAGTTTTGATCGTCAACTACTTTGCACATGGCGTTATAGTTACTGGCAAACATTATTGTGCATTAATCTATAAATTTACAGATTGTATCCAAGTAGAATGAAAACAATATGAAAAATTATCTCGCAGAATTCTGTTGCATTAAAACAACACTTGCTGAAAAGCCCTATTATTCCGAACACAATTTATGTGGTTGAATTTGAAGTCCACCATATTTTCCGATTTAAACTTTAGTGACTTATTTATACCCAAAGCTACAGGAGATCTTTGGGTGATGAAAGTTTGACCTAGTAATGACAGCAATGCGGGAATTCTTCGATAATCAAGAAAAGAGACGCTCGAATACAGAATAAATGTTTCCAAGTATAAAGGGTTTATGTTTTAATATAAGAATGTAGACTATAATAAGGTAAACGTATCGGTAGTAATGTTGCACGAGGAAACATGGCCGATAATGTATTCTGATTGTCTTGCATGCCATGCGCATGGGGTGATGTGATATGTACTATGTCTTTGGCAACTGTCTACGTGCTATATTCCACCACTGTTCAGTCCCAAATTATTTTCAGTAACTAGGTAGGCCATCCTCTAGGCATGCGACCACTTGGCCACTCCGGTAATACAGAATACAATGGCAATAATTTATTATAATTATAAGCCAGATGTTCATGTTCCTTATGTAATAATTTGTTGTTTTGTTTGGATAATTTAACCAGATATAATACTGCATCACACATAAATGGACCTCCAAAAGGCCTGGGCCCCCTGCCAGTGGTACACGTACCATAGATTGAGAATCGTTGCCTTAGGGTAACTCTTAGTTAACCTGAATTCAAATGTTAAGCTGTTGCTTTAACGTACAATTTTATATTGACTGTTGTGGATTGGTGAATTATAAGCATTAATTCTTATGTTGTACATTTCAAACTAATTACAATAATGCTTTTAATATATAAATAAATACTAATATCCATTTGACAAATTTTACATGGTTTTTTTAAGTTAGTGTAATATCATATCTACCCTGACATTTAAGGCACCCTTATCTGACCACATAAGCTTTAGTCTTAGCGTAGACTAAGTCCACCCTTACGTGTGAACTGAAATACTGGCCCTTATTGGTTTAGGTAGTATTTAAAACACAAGCACAGCTGTGTTTCTAAATGTAAATGTAATCAAACATTTCAACAGATTTTTCAAAAATATTTTAAAATCTTGTCGAATCTTATAGTATACGAATAATTCTGTTATTGCTTTCTCTTCAGCATGCATACTCATAAAACGTATAGAGGGTGGTGAATTACTTCACGTACCATAGGAATTTTAATGGTAAATTTTTAATATGTAAATATTTGCTTCCCTAATTATTTTACACCAAAAGTGCAAATAAATTTTTTCATAAAGAAATAGTTATTTGTATCACAAGGCTAGAAACTGTCACTTTGCAAGTGCGAGTACGTTTGTAGGCCGAGGTGCAACCGAGGCTCTACAAGTACGAGTACTTGCAAAGCAGTTTCTAGGCGTGTGATACACAATATTTTTTCGGCCGATAAAAATACGTTAATTATAAAAAATCATTTTTTATTCAAATATTTGACGTTAGAGAATTTATTTTTCTAGGGAATTTATTTTTCTGGGCGTGACAATGGGCGTAGCAATGAGAGGGCGGAGTCAGTTCGGTTCAGCGCCACCAATCAAAAATCCTAATTTTACTTTCTGGACTAGTCCGGCAAATAGCATTTTCCAGACGATTTATACGCATGAAAATTGAGTGTTTCTAGCCGGAGGGCGAAAAAATATATTGAATCCATTCACGCAATTTTGCACAACTTTCGATTTTCGTGTAACTGAAAAACCGTGAAAATTAAACCATACACTAGTAGTTCACTCGCTCACTTGTTTTAAACCAAACCAAATGATGAGATCACGATGAGATCAAGGATCAGTTCCACAGTTTGTCGGTAGAGGACGCTTTGCCAGTATCAGTTAGACAGTTACCTACTGTTTAAAATTTTTGTAACAGTTTTTTATTAATTTTCAAATATTCATATCGACTAACCTTTTTAAAGCTTTACGATGCCTAAATATTGTTACTTTGTTTGTCTTCTGCATCTATCTTTCTTTGCCATTCCAAGGATGAAATTGGGTTACTTTAAGTTCAATAAGCATAATTATGTTTTTAAATATAATTAAATTTCAGTCTGGAACGTAAGCAGTAGTAGGGTCTTCCTGGCAGTGGCTATATTTCAATCAAAAATGTTTACTGCAACAAGAAAATTCATACAATTCTGAATAAAGCATTCACTGAAATTTTGAAAGTCTCTTGTACCCGAACAATCCTTAACTTGTTAACTTTTTAAATCCTATTCAAGATAAACATATAGGTATGTTTAAGGCTCTAACACAAAATAAAATCGTACTATTATTGCCACCTAGCTGGACAATTCATAAACAAGCCAGGAATATAGTTTATTCTAAATTAAACGGCAGCAACTTACCTAAACCACAAATTGATTAAGTCCATAACCAATTAACTATCAATGATTCTTTATTCACAATTGTACAAAGTTGAAAACAAAGTGTTGAACCACAAACTCCGATTTATAAAAACAAGTTACAAGTTACAACAAATACAATTACAAATTTAGGGAAACAGACAATTAATAAAAACTTGTCTTCTGAAAATATGGAGTCTGATATACCTACTTTAAAGTGAATATACAAATACAACCTGTATGAATAAAAATTGAAGGTACATAGCTTTATGAACATCTTCGAAGAAAAACGATTCTAACCCTGCCATGTCGTACTACATTGTTATGATTATTATTGTTTCCCATTATTCCCTTCAGAGACATATGGTTTGAATATATTTATTCTAGGTCTGCCCATTTCCACGATCTTCTTCAACTGTGAGATGCACTTCCTTGTTTCTGCCTCCATCGTATATCTCCAGGATGCTCTTGGCCTTCTTTTTACCTTAAGGGTTCCATTTCGAGGTTCCTCTTTGGAGCTTCGTACAATGTGCCCTCTCCCCCTATACAAGTAACAAATTAATGGAAGTTGTGGATTTAAACCAGAGCCGTTTGAGGTCCTTTAACATAAGATTTCCTTTATAGAATCTTACGACACTCATGGCATGGCACCTTACTGATAGGTGAGTGTAAAATTTCACCATTTTTTTTAACAGACTACTGGTGTGATTTGGATTTGTGTGTTTAGGCAACTACATGTCTGAAAAGGATACCAACGAACTACAGGTATCGCAGCTTACTCAGTCAAATTCGCTGTACGGATAACCTTGACGAAGTCCGCCCATGGCGTACAGCGCGACTACGTCGTCGCAATTTTTAACATTACAGGTAATAATTAGTTTTAAAAATTTAACTTTTTATTTGAAAACCTATTAAATTTAATGTAATTAACATTTCATGCATAATAATTGAGTTATTTGACTTTACAACAAATATATTCAAACAATATCAAAATCAACTTGATGTGATATCACTGCATTAGTAAATACGGTCCCGCCTCTCAGTCTCAGTATCCCACCCTTGTACGATGTTTACTGCGCAATCTTGAATTTGACTGAATAAGCTGCGATACCTGTAGAAGATCATACCCTAATATTTATGTTTCAATCATTGACTCTCGCCTGCTATCCAGTTCTTATCTTCAATTACACCAATTTTTTGCATAAATATTGTTACTAACCTCACTTTAGTTGCTTTGGAGTATTTTAGCTCAGTTTCCAACATGCATTCTAAAGTAATTTTTTCCTTCTTTTGTGGAATGTAGAATTTCTTCCGTATTTTATGGTTTCATTAGTTTGAATGTATTGAATTATAATCAAATTGTGCTTATTTTAATTTTGTTGCTAATACATATTTGTATCAAACGTATTGCATGAAATACACAGTTTTTCACTGAAATATTTGGTATAACTAATGTAGGTATTTGTGAATTTTTACAAAGTGACAGAACCCACAGAAATGGGCTGGGTTGTGCATTGCACCCATTGATCCTCATACATTAACGCACCAGCCTTGACACCGAAAGGAATAAGAGGTTACAGACAATATAATAAAAAGATGGCAGCTACGTTCCATTGAAATTATTTTTCATTGAATATTTGACATTATTTGCCAAAGACAAACTAGGCAGTAAAACAATGTAAAACAATTTTTTCACTAAGCTTTGCAAAACATAAAATTTTGCATATTTATTTCCATATGGAAGATGCCATTTTTTGATTTGGTACGTAATTATTAAGGACCGAATTTTAGGTGATGAGTCATAAATAGAAAAATTTAGCTAAATTTAGCGGCACACTAAGAGTCGTTTCACATGAAGCGTATGATTAGCACTGATCGTCAGCGCTGACCATGCGCGCCATTTCCATAAGCGACTTTTACACCTTTTCACATGCATATCGTATGGTCAGCAACCGACAAGTTGCTGTTGCCATTTTTGCTGATCGGATGTTCATTTATCAATGTATCGACGTAATGAATAGCTGCCGTGGCTTGGCTGATAAAGCGAAGAAGAGAAAAAAAAGAGATTATGAGTGCATCCCATAGTTAGTAAACGGCTCTTAGCAGGTTGACTACAAAGGGCAAATCTGACAACTAGGCGAGATGGTACGAAACGGACCATCAGTTCTCATGTGAAGCTACTCATTATAAACAATGACTCGTGCGCGCGCTGACAATACGAAGCAGCAAGGGCTCGACGTATGCCCGTCGTACCAAATCACGCGTACTGATCATACGCGCTTCATGTGAAATTACTCATTTAAACACATGGTGCTTGGTTATATGTCCTGACGATCTGTCCGGATCATACGCTCCATGTGAAACGGCACTAAATTATTTCTAATTAAGGTTTCCCCCACCTGTACCGTTAATTTTCTTTAATAAAAAATGATTGGTTTGACGACTCAACGTAGGCTTGGCCACGCCCATTATAAATATATTGCACTATAATGATTGCTGAACTGTTTTAAAAGTGCTACTAAAGTGTGCCGCTCTACTGAAATAATTTTACTAAATTTTTACCAAATACGGTCTTTAGTAATTATTGAACAAATGTGTTTTTTATCAAAATGCAAGAATTAATTTTCATAATTTTTTAGTTACAGAAAATCGTTAACCCAGTAAAGTAGCATCAATGTAGATGATATTGTTTTCTCTACAAAAATATATTTATGGTTTTGGTTTAAAATAGTTAGCGAAGCAAAAATTTACATGTTAAAATTTATCACTGTAAGTATGGTGCGTGAAGCAATTCACCATCCTGTATGTAGGTTAATAACAGTCACTGATCTGGGATTTACCTAAAAAAATCAAACCGAAACAAATTGTAAAGGTAGGCGTATTGATCCGATAAGACACTGTGATCTACAATGTAAAGGATCAAGGCTTTCATTCGGTGTGCAAAATTATAATATGAAATTAAATTAATTAACGAACATTATTCAAAGGCAGAACTGCCAGTAAAACTATTTATTTGTACTTACAGTACAGCTTATTATATCCAAACCAATTGTATCTAGTTAAGTAAATTTCTTATAAATAATTATTTAAATATGTTTCAGTATAAAACTGCAGTGTTCCACCACTTAAGAACACTATTAAAATAATACAGCAGTTACATACAATAAAAATACAACAATATTATTTAATAATCAACGCAAAATTAAAATTTTAACTACATTAAAAATTATAACCTAATCTTACAAAATCTAATACAATACCCCTAAGCCTTGATTTGTACTTATCAATATTCTTTGGCTCATTCTTAAAGTTTTCCATAACATCCTCCCACTCTGTAAGTTTATTGAGATCTGGAATTTCTTCGACTTCAATCGTCATAGCACCGAGAACCATCATACCCATGTATAAACCATATACAGAAAATTCCTTAAGGTGTTGTTGTAAAATATCAAAAGGGAATTGTTTGTCAGGATCACTTCCAAGTTTGCGTAGATGCATGGCAAAACTGTCATAATATTCCTTTATGAGATTATCATAATGCTCATCACGTAAATCTTTATCGGTACTTGTAAAAATAAAGTAAGACAAGTCTGTTGCTGGGGAACCTAAGCGTGATAACTGCCAGTCGAGTAAACATACTTCGGTGGGTGCATTTGGTTTAGAAGGATTCTACAATGGATAAAGGTATCAGTGTTGGTGATGATGTTTAGAATATGTTGGTTAATAATAAAAATTGTAACTTGTAAGTACAACATATAATTTTATTAGAGTAATTTAACGTTCCGTAATATTTAGAAAAGATTAACTACTGCGACATTGCTGACCATGAGTGAAATATTTTATTTAATGAATGAGGATTTTGTTGAAACGAGTAGTTGCAATATTAGTTTGGCTTTTTTTTATAAAACAATTTTTTGTACTTGGTAGAAGAAAAATTTTTTGAAAATAGTGTATACTCACATCATATTTAAACAGCATATTATTTATCCAGCAATCACCATGAGTTATAACAGCATATTTTCCTGCAGGTTCAGGAGAAATAGTTCTTTTTATAAGATCATGTGCGTTTTCTTGGAAATTCTTAAATCTTGCATATGCAATTGCATCATTAATTGGATCCAAAGAATCAAGTGCTCTGCTATCTCGTTCTTTTAACGCATCAGCCATTTGTTGCATATTATCTATCATTGCAGTCAAAAATTTATCTTGAGTGTTGTCAGATAGTTCTTTAAATAACTCGGGTTTCTGATCACGTACTGCAAAGGATATAGCATGAAATTTTCCATATTCCCTTAGTACTAAAAGTACATGATTATAATCAAGCGGTTGATGTCGATCTTTAAGTTTAAATCCAATTTCTCTCATGTTTTCCATAATCAATGCCTCGTTCATATCGTCCATTGTCGATTTATAGTATTTTGCGTACGATTTAAAAGAATCATCTATTCCTCTCTCTTCTTGTAGTTTTGCAAATTCTGGTAAAACTT
This sequence comes from Melanotus villosus, assembly GCA_963082815.1. Lineage (NCBI taxonomy): Eukaryota > Metazoa > Arthropoda > Insecta > Coleoptera > Elateridae > Melanotus > Melanotus villosus. Next base: position 95,387,923 of record OY720419.1, on the reverse strand, counting down.
TGCTGTATATATACACTTCACGATCGTAAGCACTATGGATCGGAGATATTTTTCTAAATAATCCCTGACGTGGTGCACTTTTCACGATGAAATTTAAAGTTGTATCCTTGCCATTTTTATCTTTACCTTTTACAACTACCTTAGCTATTATCCCTAAATAATTATCACCTAGAACGCTACCAGCAGAAATATCAGTTGTAAAATCTTTTACCCCAAGTTCCTTAACCACTTTTTCTAAACAATTCTGCACTTCACTTGTTACAAGTTCTATTTCAGCAGCTTCTGTTGGTTGCGTCATTTTTAATAACAATTAAAAGTGATTTGTTTTAATCGCAGGATGAAATTAATGAACCGATGTTTTTACAGTTCTTAAATAAATAATTTTAAACTTTTGCTCTCAAAATAGTACTAAACAATAAAATTACTCTTTTAATAAAAATTAAAAAGTTATCATGAATGTTGCACCATCAACAGTAGAATAATCTCAGGTTTTACAATCATTTGTAGTTATATATCCCCTTCCACACTAGATTGATGATGATATCGGCCTTCAACAATAATTTGGTATTAGGCCAAGGTCGCCTTTGTTTATGTATATTCTGCTGGAATGTTTGTCTATATGGTTTTTAGGTGTTACGTAAGGTAAAGATAAACTCTAGATCATTCACATATATTTTTAATAAAACTTATTTTTATTCAAGTAAAAGAAGCGCTGTAATAATATGGCTCAAATATTAGAATGTTAATAAGTCAAAATTAAGTTATCTTTCAAATTTGGTTATGTGTAACAAGTTTTATGTTATATCGAAATTAAATATAATAGAAACTTGAAAATGGAAAAAATACTGGCTTATTGAAAAGAAGAAGATTAAAAACGTAAAGATGGCATTTAATAGAAATAAGGAAAAATAGAATAAACTTTTATAACATCAACACTGAAAATATTTACAAATAAACCATAAAAAGCTTTAACACTGAAAAAAAATTTGAACCAGAGTGTAACACGACGTATACTCTTTGTGTATAGTTGGAAGAGCGGAATACTTTATCTTGCTCTATTCTAGGAACCAATTAAGCAGACCTAGGTTACTGTAGCTACAGTACTAGATTTTTTTGTTAAGTAACGAACAAAAAGTAATAATATTAAAGGTTTTTACCTGCCGTAAAAGAACGATAGTTCTGCACTACTCAAAACCCAACGGTAAAAATATTTGTTAGTTACAAAAACAAATTTATACAAAAAATTAGCATAATATAATATATTCAAATATTCATAATGCCTGATGTATTAAATAATTAATTTAATAATAAAAATAATTCTTGCTTGTTGTGGTTGGCTAGCCTAAATCAGTGATATAGAACTGTTCAGTGTTCTGCTGAAGGTAATGTGGTTAGCATATTATTATCACAAAACTATCCACCCATGTACTGGGTTTGAAGGGCTAATTGCACCGTGATGCTGAAAAATCTGAGTTAAATTCGCAATTTGTTTCTGTGCGTTAGCTTACACCGCTTTCAACTTTAATTAATTGCGCTTTTGTTTGTTTATTTATTGCTAATTACTAATTGTGGCCAGTGATGTTTTATTAAATCTTAATTAATAATTACTATAATTAGTTGCTCTATAAGTGAACTATGATTTGAAATAAATATAAAACGGTATATTTCTCCTAGCATAAAATGATAATATAAAAATATTTATAGACTGTCACAAGTAAAAAAGTTGCAAAAAATTTGTACAATTCTAGCAAAGTAATACCTATGATCATTGTAAAAAATGTATAGTTTTACTTGTTGTTCAGTAAATACATTGCCTTGCTTTTCTTCTTCTTTTGGCACTGCAATATCTCTGGAAAAATTATTGTTGTTCAGCTTTTTAACAGGCTATTAAGACCCATAGCTTGTCAAGGAGGACAGACGGAGCCATAGTGAGCTGAGCCTGGAGCGGTTCTGACCATGGGCACCGATGCTTAACTTTGCAGAGGGATTCGCCATACCAATACACACTACCGTACCGCCTATATACTCTGGGAAAATTATAGCCACATCAAATGATGTTTAAATCCATTTGGTAAAGTGAATCACTGAATTCGAAGACTTCCATGCTCAGTGTCAGTATTAACAGAACGTCTTCTGGGTTGGAACTATGTCATTGTTCTTCTGTCTCATCAATGAGATGGTTCCAACCCGGACGACGTTCTGTTAAAAGTTATTATTTAACATTATGAATTATTGTGTTAGCTCTTTTTGCCCCTTTTTTCAACTTTTACCTGTCTTGCTTTTAATATTTTATAATTAAATCAAATTGTATTTTTGCTTTACATATTCAAGTTCTTATAGAACATGAACAGAATAAATCTCTCATGCAAGCATCCCAGTGTTCAACTAGTCATATCAATACTTTATTAACTTGCTATTAGAAATGGTGGAATCAATTACTTTTAGGAATCGAATATTCGGTGTTCAAGAACTGAGAATTTGGCCAAGAATTCTGAGTAAGTATTGTTGTTTAAATATTACAATTTTGTACAAACGGGATAGAAGTCAATATAATACTGGTTCTCAATATTTAATAAATTCATTATGCGAGGGATGTACAATATTTATTATCCCTGGCGTGAAAGGCTTTGGAATAGGTTGTCGTTAACATGCTTCTTTGTTGTTTTGTTAGCAAACAATCTGCCAAATTTGACACGCACATTTAGTAGTCCTGAGGTTGTCGCACATTTTCTTGGAACTGAACAGAATCGAACGCTTCAGATTAGAATGTGTCGAAACCGAACTGAATATTGTCCGCACATTTGAGCGGAAATGATGGGAACTAAGTAGTTGAAATTTGTCAGTTCTTCTTTTATTATTATAATTTTGAGTGATACCAGTAATAGGAAGGAAATAATGATAATGACATTGGCGCTTCTCGCTGAAGCCGAAGAAGAAGAACAGCACCAAGCAATCATTAAAAAAGGTGGGTTCACCACACAAATACGGCAAGAGAATTTGAGGAAGAGTACTGTACAATTTTCCTCTGTTAAAAAAGAATAGCAAAAAGTTCTTTCAGTACTTCCAAATGAGTCATGAAAAATTTTCTAAATTATTAGATAAGTAGGTCAGAAAGGAAGACATGTTTCAGAAATACAACACTGCAAAAGAATAATGCCGAAGCCCACACGATTTTCAAATACGCATGTGTAGTCGGTCTTTGATTCCGTTCAAATCTGATGTGATGTTTCCATTCTGATGACGCACGTCACACTTGAAACCGTGGCTATAATTTTTGCCCAATTTGACAATTATTTCCGTTCGAATTTAATGTGCGACATCCTTTAGAGTGGGTTACATAACACTTTTATTAGATTAACGAATAATCAAGTTGACAAATCTACATAATTTTTTGTTTACTGTGAATTAGATTTTGTTGTTCATTTTATTAATAAATGATTGAATGACCTTTGTTTTTTTTAAATTTAATTTATTTAATCAGATCACCAGTCTAGTGCTATACATGGTTTTGTTAACTTGTTTACATGTAAGACTATTGGCGTATTGGCGCTACGGGATTGCCTTGCTGGCTTACCCATTCACTATTTGGTTTATTTAATTATATTAGTTTGTTGTGTCACTACACTACACTTAGCATTAGCAGCGGTGCGTTTACGCATAGGCGCACTAGGCGCGCGCCTAGGGCCCCCGATTTTTAGGGGTCCCAAATTTATAAAAATATATTAATTCAACATCTTTTGAACACATTGATTTGTTTTGACAGTTAAATGTATACTGTGTAACTATGTATAGAAGAAGAAACCAAATATCCGTAGTTGTCTAACAAAAGTTCGCATGTCCGTAGCTAAATAGTAGGAGTATTTAAAATCCGTAGATCTACGGATAAATCCCATAAGTATCGCATCCGGTGAACGCTCTTTTTCAGCACTTAAGAGAACAAAAATTTACTTACGAAATTCTGTTGGGCAAGGGCGATTTGCAAATTTAGCTATTCTGCATATAGAATCAGCAGAAACGGAGAAGTGCGATTTTAATGATGTAATAGATATATTCGCAAAAATGAAATTTAGGAAAAAATATTATAAAATATTAAAAAATTAATTAATAATTATTTGATATCCACCCTACCCTGTATACGAATTCGACCGACAAACTTCTAGGGCGTATCTGCTTCCTAAAGATGTACCTAAATTGTTCATATACTTCTATCATATCTTCTTTCATTTCGAAGTTATGTCATTTTTTGACATTTCTTCCAATCTAGCATTGAAATCATTCATATAAGTATTAACAGACAGTGTTTCAATAAGGTCGATTGGTTCAAATATTTAGGATCGATGATGGCAGAAGGAAACGAAATCTTGGCGGACGTAAATGCGCGTATAATGCAAGGTAATAAGTGTTTTTACACATCACAAAATGTGCTAAAACCGAAAATGCCTTCGACAAACTCAAAGATTAAAGTGATTAAAGCATATAAAACAGTGATCATACCAGTAGTGTTATAAACAGCAGAAACATGGAGGCTCACAAGAAAAGAAGAAAAAGCGTTGGAGACATGGAAGCGAGTGCAAGAGAATGAAGGGTGGAGAGGAAGAATGAACCATGAGGTCTACGCCTTGTTTAAAAGCCTAAGTATTACTAGTGAAATCCGAAGCAGACGTATAAGTTGGGCAGTGCACCTACAGCACATGGAAGACAAGCATTGCATCAAAAAGATCACGGCGATTAAATTGGAGGGAAGAAGAGCACAGAGAAGACTGAGAAGTAGATGAGCTGATGATGTTGGAAAAGACCTGCAGAATCTCGGAGTAAAGAACTGGAAGAAGATAGCAAAGGAGTGAGCAGGGATTGTCAATGACGCGAAGAAGAGGCTAGAAGGACATGTGTGTAATAAACCACGACAGAATAGCTGGTGAAAAGAACGGGACAAATGCTATGCAAGTATACCAGTACGGTTGAGAACGCGGGTAGCCACCGCCCCCCCAAAATCCGGAAGGGAGGCCTTGGTCCTTTATGGACTGTTGAAGTCAAGAAGTAAGTAAGTAACTTATTTATACCCAAAGCCACAGCAGATTTTTGGGGGCTGAAAATTTGACCTAGTGATGACAGCAATGCAAGAATTCTTGGATAATCAGGATCAAAAATTCTTCAAGAAAAGAGCTGCTCAAACAGAATAAAAAATAATGTAGATTATAATAAGGTAAAGGTATAGGTAGTAATGCCAACAATGTTCCCTGATTGTCTTGCAAGCCATGTGCATAGGGTAATGTGGCATGCACTACACCTTGACGTATTCCACCACTGTTCAGTTCCTAATTATTTTCAGGAACTAGGTAGGCCATCTGCTAGGCATGCGATTCAAATTTGAACCCGAGAGACTGTCTCTATGTTGAAGTCAAGTACCTTCACCACTTAGCCACTCCGGTAATACAGACTACAGTAGGAATAATAAATCCAGTACGTTTCTCATATATTTCACAAAAATAGGTACAACTTTAATTTATTATAATTATAAGCCAGACATTCGTGTTCCTTATGTAACAAATTGTTATTGTATTTGGATTGATATGATGAACCGAAAAGCAAGCAACAACAGCAAGAAGGTTCATTTCAAAACATGCGATTTTTTTAACTTCAACGATTTGTAAGAACTTTTTAGAATTTACTACGTTTTCAATCTTGTATTACAACACTTCCTTGCTACTTCTTCTTCGGCATGCATATTCATAAAACTTATATTATAGGTTAGTAACAGTAATTCAGCTAAGGTTTGGCTAAAAAGAATTAAAAAAATAAGGACACTTACGTCACGAAACAGAGTGATCGGGAATCTGAAGGGTCAAGATTGTCAAGATGTTTACTCAATATATGGATTTGTAACATGAAATTAAAATAAAAATTATAATTACCTAATAAATATCATGCTGAAAATTAGAGCTTTCAATAAACATATTGTAACGAGCGGCAGCTGTCAGGCGGGACATGAATCATTTCGCGCCTATTCGTCAGCTGTTCTGGAAGGTTCCATGACTAATCGTTCCACAGTAATGTAAATGTAGAACTTACGAGATTGGAAGCTTGCCTATATAAAAGGCGAACTTTAGTCTACAGCGAGTCTAATCAAGTCTACTACCAAAATACGTGTGAATATAAATGTGCGTGAATATAAATAACTTCATAACTTGTATAATAAATTAGTTAGTTTATCAATACTAATATTAGTGTTGTGTTTTAGTGTTAAGTGTTATTTTGTGTTTCTGCGTTGTTTAATAATTTTAATATTTGTTAATAAATAATTCACACCACGAACCGAAGTTTTAAATAAACGTTTTAAAACCGTTACAATATTTATTTGTACTTCTCATACAGTATACTATATCCAAAAAAAGTCTATGCAGTTGAATAATTTTTAAAAATAACTTGCATATTTTTAAACTAAAAACTGCAGATTCTTGTTGCTTAGGAATACTATTAATCTAATACAGTAGTTGCATAAAATAAAAATACTTATGCATCATATGATCGAATCCAAAGTTAAAGAAATTAGCATTAAAAATTATAACCTAATCTTACAAAATCTAATACAATACCCCTAAGCCTTGATTTATACTGATCAATATTCTTTGGTACATAATCAAACTTTTCTATAATATCTTCCATCTCCGAAATTCGATTTAAATCCGGAAGTTCTTCGGCTTCACTCGTAACAGCATTGAGAACCATCGCAGCCAAATATAAACCATATACGGAATATTCTTTTAGGTGTTCTTGTAATACATCAAAAGGAAATAGTTTTTCTGGATCACTACCAAGCTTGTGTAAATAGATGATAAAACTGTCATAATATTCCTTTATGAGATTATCATAATGCTCATCACGTAAATCTTTATCAGTGTTTGTAAAAATAAAGTAAGACAAGTCTAATGCTGGGGAACCTAGACGTGCTAACTGCCAATCAAGTAAGCATACGTGGGTAGGTATATCAGGCTTAGAAGGATGCTGCAATGTAGAAGGGTATCTGTGTTATTATTGATATTCAAATTATACTTTTTAATATAGGGGGTTGTAACTTGGAATAATGTAACATTCCGTACTGCTAAAAATTCTTGTACAACACGGCTGACTAGGAGTGAAATATTTTTGTAAAACAAGTAATTCGAGTATTAATTTTGGGGGAAATGTTTAGGAGCTTTGCATTTTCTTATAAAACAATTTATAAGCAGCATTTCATATTGATTCGTTAAAATTATGAAAGTCTCATTGACTTTAAAAATCAGAACTGATGTTTTTTTTGAAAATATATACTCACATCATATTTAAACAGCATGTTGTTTATCCAGCAGTCCCCATGAGTTATACAAGCGTATTTTCCTGCCGATTTGGAAGAAACAATTTTTTTTACCAAACCATATCCATTTTTTTGAAAATTCTTAAATTTTTTGTATGCAACTGCATCTTTAACTGGATCCAAAGATTCAAGGGCTCTGTTATTTCGCATTTCTATTGCATCAACCATTTCTTCCATGCTATCCATCATTGCAGTAAAAAAAATTTCTTGAGTGTCATTTGATAGTTCCTTAAATAACTCAGGTTTTTGATCACGAATTGCAAAAGATAAAGCATGAAATTTTCCATATTCCTTTAGTACTAAAAGTACGTGATTGTAATCAAGTGGTTGATGTCGATCTTTAAGTTTAAATCCAATTTCCTTCATGTTTTCCATAATCAATGCCTCATTCATATCGTCCATTGTTGATTTATAATATTTTGCATAAGATTTAAAAGGGTCACTTATTCCCCTTTCTTTTTGTAATTTTGCAAATTCTGGGAAAATTCTACTGTATATATACACTTCACGATCATATGCGCTGTGCATCGGAGATATTTTTCTAAGTAATCCCTGACGTGGTGCACTTTTCACGATGAAATTTAAAATTATATCCTTGCCATTCTTATCTCTACCTTTTACAACTACCTTAGCTATTATTCCTAAAAAATTGTCACCTATAATGGTACCGGCTGATATATCAGTTGTAAAATCTTTTACCCCAAGTTCTTTAACCACTTTTTCTAAGCAGTTCTGCACTTCACTTGTTACAAGTTCTATTTCTGCTGCTTCCGCTGGTTGTGTCATCTTCAATTTATTTTTAATTTAAATGTACTAATGGTTTTTCCAGTTTTAAGTTAAGTAATTTAAAACTTTTGTTCACAAAATAATAATAAATAACTCATGCGTTGAAAATTAAAAAACACAAGTTCACAAACAACATCAGATTAAATTGAAAACTTTACAAACGTATATAGTTATATATCCCTTCCCACACTAGATTGATAATGATAACGGTGGCCTTTAACAATAATTTACTATTAGGCCAAGGACGCTTTTGTCTATTTGCTTCCTACTGGAATCTTTATATGTTTATTCCTACTGTCAGGAGCTACATAAAGTAATTTAAAGCTTAGGAAAATCACTCATTGAAATATTTTATTTAAACAAACTCTGCAATGGTCCGTTTCCTGTAGGTATTATAATGTTAAAAAGTGGAAATTGAAGTATTCTTTCAACTTTGCTTAAGTAGAGTAAACTTTATAGTAGAGAAAAATAAAATAATAAAAGATTAAAAGATTCTTTGAAAAAACGAAAAATAAAAGCAGAAAATTAAGTAAAAAATTAGGATTCTAACAATATTAGGAGAAAATATATTTATATGTGAAATTTAATTAAGTTAGAAATGTAACAAGGAGATTTTGTATTTTTTAACATTATCATACCAAACATCACATTGGCACAGGACTTACAGTTTAATCTCATACCTGAAAGCAAACAAACTTTCAAATTTTTTCCACCTGTAAACTGTAACAACCTTAGTTTATAAGACAACTAGCCTATGCCTTTACCGCACCAAAGTCAGTAATAATGCTTTATGTCAATAAACTTGAGCATTTTTTCTCATTTTAGAAAAGATACGCAACATATATCATACGTTTTGTTTGCATGTGTCGGTATCGTTAACCTCTTATACCTTTCGGTGTCGAGGCTGGTGCATTAACATATGAGGTTTTGCGAGTGCAATGCACAATCTGGCCCAACTCTGGGAGTTACGTGATTGGGGCGCCGTTTGACCCCACATACTACACCATGTGTACAGTTTAAGTGTGTGTACATGTAGAACCTTGTTACTCTACCTCTTAGGCCTGTATTCGAAGGATGAATGGTCACCAGAGCTCGATACTGATCTCCATATTACAGGAAAATTCTGCCCATCCGGAGATTAATAACTTAACATTATCCTGACGCTCTACCATTAAATTTTAATTTCTATCTATATCTATTGTAGGGATTAATTCTTGATTATCCAGGATTGGCATTATTCTACGTAAAATCAGTTTTTCCAAAACCTTTGACAGGATAGAGAGTAAGCTTACGGGCCTGATGATGATATTTCACCTGGTGGTTCACCTGGTTTCAGTAGCATGATGATTTGTGCTGTTTTCCATTGACTTGGAAAGTGCCGAGTCATGAGAATGGCATTGTACAGGTGTGTAAGAGCTTGTATAACTTTACGTGGCAGTTGCTTAACAATCGTCCCAGTAATTAGATCGTAACCTGAAGCTTTTTTGTGTTGATCTTATTTATTTCTTCTTCTACCTCTTTGGTGGTTAGGGGTTTAAGGGGTATGGAACGGTGAGTTCAAGAATGCGAGGATTTCTGTTTCTTCGTATGTGCATTGACAAGGGAAGAATGTAAAAACTTCGGTGAGATGATCGGCAAAGGCATTCGCCTTTTCTTTGTTATTTCTAGCCCAGTTACCATCTTCCTTTTTGATAGGGGGTATGTGCAGGGTTGGTCTTTATAGTTTCCATACCGCTTAGTCTGTTCGTTCGTCTGCACTGAGGTTTTCTAGGTAAGCCTGAATTCCTTGATTTGTATGTTGGCAGAGAAGTTTTTTTAATTGTTTGGTAGCTCTGTTTAGGGCTCGCTTATCTTGTTCCGATCTGGTAAGATGTCAGCATTTTCTGAGATGGCGTTTTTCAGCTATTTTATCTTTGAGGATGATAGGAATGTTTTCACAGAATCAGCCAAATACCTAGGACCACATCTTGATAGGAGACTAAATTGGAGAACCCACATATTCAACAAGCGTAAACAACTTGGACTTCAATTTCGTAAATTATACTGGCTAATCAGAAGAAAATCCAAACTATCTTTGGAAAACAAGTTATTAATCTATAAAGTAGTCCTCAAGCCAATTTGGACCTATGGGATTTCCCTGTGGGGAACTGCGTCCACATCAAACGTGGAAATCCTTGAAAGATTCCAAAACAAAGTGCTTCGAACGATTGTCAACGCACCGTGGTATGTCCCCGACAAAGTGATTCTAAGTGACCTGAGTGTAACCACAGTGAAATGCGAAATTCAGAAGTACAGACAGTACAGTACGCAGTATAAAGACAGACTTAGTGCTCACCCAAATGACATTGTGCACCACCTAATGGACGAAAAGACGAAAAAGGTTTAAACCACCCGAGTTACTCACACGGTTTCAACAGTAATTCGTTTATTTAATGTCAAATACCATAGATACATCATAAATTACATACAGTGTGTGTCTCACTCTAGACGGCACCACCCCAGTATTTTTTTTATATATTATCGATTTAAAAAATTTCTTTTTTCGGATTATACCTCTCACTAAATTGTACTTTTAGGGTATGTTACTTTTCCTTCACGGTAAAATGCTAGTCTACTACGATTTAAAATAAACAGCAAAATTGAAGAAGTCGTATTAGGGATTTTTTTATCAAAAAATCTTGTTAATAAAAGTTGTTCAGAATTCTTCAACTAAGCTAAATCCGAAATTTCATTAAAAACAAAAAATTTTGAAAATCTCTTTTTATTTTAGAAAACGAATAGAAAAATGACATGTATATGTGCTAATGGTGATTTAGTTGAAAATACTGTTATTTAAGTAACTAATCATCGTTTTTTGTTATTGTATTGAATTAAAAGATAAAATAAAAAATCATGGCAAAATTGTGAGATTATTATTCGAATTTTCTGGATTTTTTGTTTTTAACGAAATTTCGGATTTAGCTTATCTGAACGATTCTGAACAACTTTTATTAACAAGATTTTTTGATAAAAAAATCCTTAATACGACTTCTTCAATTTTGCTGTCTATTTTAAATCGTAGTAGACTAGCATTTTACCGTGAAGGGAAGTAACATATCAGAAAAAAGAAATTTTTTAAATGGATAATATCTAAAAAAAATACTGGGGTGGTGCCGTCTAAAGTGAGACACACTGTATAGTAATAACTTGGAGCTCACATGTCAATAATAAACTCAACCTAGGTTATGCAAGACTAAAAGCAGCTATATCCGCTAACGAATAGAAACACGCCACTACGTCGCGATTGCACACTACTACTCTACACAGCACTACTTCGACCTATCCTAACTTACTCTTGCCCAGTGTGGAGTACAACTTTTAAAACCAATATTAAAAAAAGTCAAGTTTTCCAAAACAAGGTTCTCCAAGCTGCTATTAACGCACAGTGATTCGTGCGCAACCAGCAAATACACGGAGAACTTGGAATTGACACAATAGAACAGTTTATTAAGAAAACAAAAAAAATCCTCTCTAATCTCCACAATATTGACAGTGACATACTCCAACAGCTGGGTCGAAAGAACATCCATATGCGCCTCAAAAGACAGCTTCCCCAAGGTCTCGCATTAAGTTCAGATGACAGCAACGAAGATAGTGAATAACAACTACAGTTCGAGGAACTAAACTCCTCGGCGTTATTGAATTTATGTGAATAAAATGTACTTTCCATGTAATCAAAACCATGTATAACATTGTCAAATGTTGATCTGGTAACTCTAATTTAAAAAAAACAACCATATACGTAGTATTCAGTTAATGTAATGAGAGGGTTCGCTGGAACTCTACTTCACACATCAAATTGGAATCAGCAGTGATTCTGCATATATGCTTTAATCCTTATGAAATACCTACTTATTGTCCCATTTCATAGGGCAGATTGTATAATAATAGGAGTTTAAAAAAAAATCTACTGTAAGTTTTAGAGAAAAAAATAAGTAGAAGTGTTCCCAACTTTTTTTGTCCATTGAGTAAGGTTTTCATACATAAATTAACTGTTACAGAACTTATGAAATGTGGCTATTAAATTACAAGACTCGTGGCAAAGCTATGGTTAACAAGGCAGAAGCAGTTAATACTGCGGCATATATTCTAAACCGCACTGGCCCCAACTCTATTGAAAATAAGACACCAGCTGAAATTCGGTTCAAGCGAGATGGTATAACATTGTACAATTTGCGAATTTTTGATACACAATGCTTTGTGCATGTTCCAAAGCAGAAAAGACAGAAATGGGATAAAAAGGGGATTTCTGGATTTTTTGTGGGATACTACGAGGACAAAAACGGATACAGAGTATGGATCCAGTCAGAAAATTTAAAGTTATGCTTAGCTGGGATGTGGTGTTTAGAGTGGAACATCCACTAGCACGGAAAATGCAGTTATCGCTTACCAACAGCTGTTTGCATTAGCTTCCAAGAAAGTTGCAGTGAAGCTGGGGAGGAAGCTATGGAAGACGATGATGCAGCAGCGGAAGCCGATAAAACCAAATATGACGATCTAAAGGAAGCAAGGCCTCGACGAGAAAACCTGTATTATGTTTTCTTCATGGAACATATTACCCCAAATTCATTTACTTGAGCCACGAGAACCGAAGAAGCAGAAAAGTGGAAACAAGCGATGAAGGAGGAACTTTCTTCTCTAAAGGAAAATCATACCTGGGACCTTGTAGATCTGCTGCCTAATAAGAAGATAATTGTAAATCGTTGGGTGTTACATATAAAATCAAAAGCAGATGGAACTGTAGAATATTACAAAGCAAGGTTAGTCGCAAAAGGGTATTCACAGGCAGCAGGTGTCGATTATACTAAAATGTTCAACTCTGTAGCTTGTTTTGACACCCTTGGAGCAGTGTTCAGTGTAGTAGCAGCATTGAAAAATTTAAAACTACCTTCTTATATGGTGCTCTTCATAAAGAAGTTTATATACAGCAGCCTGAGGAGTTCCGTCCTGGAAAAAACGGTTTGTGGATTTTATGTGCAAATTGTACTTTATTAGAAGTGAGCTGCCCTGTTTGTTTCTACGAAAAACAAGAGACTCAAAACTTGTTATTTTGTTTGTTGACGATGGACTTGTTGAGGGTACAAACATTGCAGAAATTGGATTTTTCCTTGATGAACTGAAAAAGGAATTTTAAATTACCTTTAGTTCAACAAATTGTTTTTTAGGCATTCAGATTGCTCGCTCAAATAATCAATTACATTAACGAAGTCTTGGAGGCATATGACAGAAGCCAATCCAGTAGCCACTCCCATGTGGAGGCGGAACCGATGATAATCAAAACGATCCAGCTGTGGATGAAACGGTGCCATAACATGAGGTTGTGGGGGAGCCTTCGCCAGCAGACCGGACATCACTTATGCTGCCAGTATGGTTTCCAAAAGCTTGGCTAATCGCAAAGTTTCAAATCGGCAAGCTGTGAAGAGAACTTTTCAATACCTGAAAGGAACGTCTGACTATTGATTGTTGTATTACGCAGGATACATAAGCAGAACAATCGAGGCATACACTGATGCCGATTATGCAGGGGACATTCTTACACGGTATGTAAGTACAATGGAAGTGCAATTTCTAGGATGAGCCAGAAGCAAAAGTGTGGTTTTATCAACAACAGAAGCAGAATACACAGCGGCCACTGAAGGGGATACTCTGGGTGAAACGTTTGTTAGCAGAGATCACAGAACTCCGCAGTGTCCTTACATTGTTAACAGACAATACGAGTTCTATAAAACTGATCAGGAATCGTTCGAAGCACATTGACATCAAATTTCCTTTTTGTAAGAGAAAAATATTACCAGAGCGATGTAAGTGTTGAACATGTCGAAGGCGAAAACCAGGTAGCGGATGTAATAACCAAACCATTAGGATGTGTAAGATTTAATAAATTACGTTCGAAGCTTAATTTTGTAATTATAAGTTCGAATATATGATTTAATATTTTGGGAGGAAGTGTTACGGACAAAATATTTTAATGCTTTTGCCCTTGTATTGGTAGCTGTAAGTTCATATCCGGTTTTATGTAGTTTAGGTTAGTTTCTGCAGCCTGTGAGTTCCTATCTAACGTTGTTGGTAAACAGACGTGTTAAAACTGTTTCCAAGATCTATGTAGACAATTATTATTAAACCTTTGTTTTTCTTGTGTAATCCAACGTTGGTTGTTTTATTCCACAACAATTATTATTATCAGTGCATACATCCCTATACAGGGCAGATCTCACTTTTAATGCAAACTTTAAATATTTACAGAAAGAATATTCGTTTTTGCTAGACATAAATGACCCTCGTGGTTGATTGGTCTAAATCAGTGATGTAGAACTGTTTAATACTTTAATTAATGAAGGTAATGCGAAGGTACCTAGTTTCAAAGGTTGAATTCACCCAGAGGTTAAAAATATTACTTAAATTTGCAGCCTAATTCTAGAATATTATCTACACCACCCTCAACTTTAATTGTTAATTATGTATTTGTTTATTGGATGAAATGTAGATTTATAGGTGCCAAATACCTCAACATGTTTGAATTAATTAAATATTCGAAATTGTACCTCTGCATATCATATCAAGGTTATTTTATTAATGTTTATAAGTTTAAATTAATGATTGCTGTTATCAATTGCCCTATTAAAACTGAGTGTAGTAGAAGCACATTAAAAATTGTTTGTATGCTGAAGACATAAACTCTGAATACGATTCATATTCTTTATGTACCGCTGTAACCTTTGAGATATATTACGTATTACCGTGATTATAGAACATAGCTTTGAGTTATAGGTTTTTATCTGTACCTGCATGAGTTTCGGAATTGCTCTTCCCGCACGTGTTATGAACAACGTTTTTCCTACAAACGTTTAGGAATCGTCCTAAACTATCATTTTGTAAGTTTTCAAGTTGTCAAATTTGACATTTCCTTTTAAAGTAGTAATCTAGTAAGGATGATTGCTATGCGATTTTCTGATTTTTCAGAAAATCGCTGTCACTTACCCGCACTCAGTTCGGGAAAGTGGACTCTCCCGCACGCAAAATGAGTGTGGGAAAGTAACATTCCTAAACGTTTGTCGGAAAAACACATTCGGACATGCGCAACATGCTGACGTCATCTTATAGTGGGCGGGACTTAGGGCCAAGAAGTTGACATTTACTTCGTGCATATTTTTCAGTTCGAACAACGCCAACAACTGACAAAATGGAACAGCTGATGCAGGTAAATGAGTAATAAATGCAGACGACGGAACTTCTCGGCCCCACCCACTATAAGATGACGTCAACAAGCCGCGCTTGCGTGAATGTGTTTTAAGCGGTCTAATTCTGATTTAAATTTCTTTTGCTTATAACTAAGTTAATAACAATTAATTGGCAGAAATATTTAGAACCATAATAAGACAATATTTTTTAAAGAGATTACAACCAAATCTAAAAATTATGCAAGTAGCCTATTACAGTGATGTGTTTAAATCGATAAATTTTATTTTTGAAAATAAGGCTAAAAAATTTAAGTCATGTTACTTACTATCATAAAAACAACCGATCATCGAAATTAGTAAAATTGATTCATTAATACTAGATTATAGCATCAAATACAGAAAATAATTTTGGAACATTTTAATTATGCAAAGGTTGGTATTCCCTTTGCGAATATTAATTTTATAGCATAAATGTTGTTTCTTGGGAGGATACTGACAATCAAATTTTGATTCTAAAATTGGTACATCGTCCTACAAAATGACTAATTGTAAAGTTAGTTGCACCAAAATAGCAACATAAAAAATTCTCAGAAATTATTCCAACAAAAAAACCCAAGTAAATCTGATGATTTAAATTTAAACTGTTGAGGTCATTTTATCAATCTTAACTGTGATTATAAAAATCGTAACGCGGACAGAATCTAAAGGTATAAGATCAACAACATAGTTATTAGTAACAAAAAAAAATCAGGAACTAGAACCATACATTTTAAGGATGTTCAGAATGGTTCTTTCTAATGTCAGTGTATCTTGTGAGACGTATTTTTTCACTTAATTTCTGAACAGTAATGTTTATTAGGCTTATTCTCAGACGTAAAGCAACGTCCACACTAATTCCTTTTAAAATAAGTTGTTTAAAATATAAATTCGAAGTAAATTATTAAAATTTTTCTATACTAAAGCAAAAATAAATAAATTGGAGCTCTCTTTTGAATTTGAGATAACTATAGATCTTGCACTAATGCTGTGTTATAAGTAAAAATTCAATATCAAAGTAAGAAAACGCCTTTGGTTTATAAGGTAACTAGCAAGTTAGTACTTACGGCCATAGCAAGTAATGTATGTCTAGTTCTGTAAGATTTGCAACCTTGTTTCTTGCTTAATATGGAGAATTCACGCATACGCCAGCGCTCATTAAATGAACTAATTTTTGCATACATATTTGTGGTGAAATGTCGATAATAGCGGTCACATTAAGACATATAGAAGTAAACCAGGAAATTCTGTAACCGCTATTATCGACATTTGATTGCGATTTTCAAATTAATTAAAATAAATACTTACTTGAAATTTTGCATATGGGTCTAAAATTAAATTCTAAGCAACTTTTTCAAATAATTTTCTTCGATATTTTGTCATCTAGCCCCACTTTTTTCGACTTCACGGTGATTTTTGTAAACTTGCCGCCATACCAGTGGTGACTTGACATACCAGCATTTAATGTGACCGCTGTTATCGATATTTCACCACAAATATATATGCAAAAATCTTTGAGTATACAGGGTTATTCAAATTCGAGGCTCACCATTGGAATCTCGGAAACCGTAAGAGTTACAAAGACGGTTAAATTGGGGCAAAGTTGCACTATACAATGCTGATTAATATTTAAAAAAGAAATTTGACCTATCTATCTCAGTTTTTTTATTAAGAGAAAAAAACAGAAAAATGTCAATTTGGTTTTTTGGGCATAATTTGGTTGTTATTAAAAATTTTTCAAATCTGTTAAAACATTCTTTAAGCAACTTTTTAGCCGTAACACTGTAATGGTATCAAACATTTTCTACAACGTTTCGGTTTTCCGGAATCATCATCAGGTTCATTTTTTCTTATGGACGCCATATTGGATTTTTACCTGGTTAGATAGAAAAAAGGAAAACGAGAAACAAATGGTAATTTTGGAGAGAAAGTAACTATGTGGTGAAACGGACAAGAGAACCTTAGACAAGGAAACAAAAACAGAATGTTATTTTGTAAGGATAAGAATGAACTAGTGACAGGAGGAATAAGTGAAAGTTTAAATGGGTGGGCCGAGTATTTTAGACATTTATATAAAGATGAAATTGAAGATATACAGGAACAAATAAGTATGGAACAAAAGGATGCAGAAGAGAAGAGTGAAGCACTGAGTGTCAATGAAATAAAAAATATAGTAGCCATTATAGCGAGTCGTATACTATACTTTGTCCACAAACACAAATACGAAGAATTTTTAATTAAAATTTAAATAACAACGCTACTAAAACCATGTGGTATGACTATGTTAAACGAAGTGGTAGGATTAGAAACAACCTATTTCCTTCATTATACACCATAGACAATGATGTTACCATGACACCGTGAATAATGATTATTCACTGCTGGCAGTGTATAATGGATAGCATTATGTTTGACCAAACACATGAATAATTGACAGATTATTGACTAGTCGTGGACAAAATAATTTTATTTTCCGTTGAGTTTGTTTTGAAAAGTAATTTCCCTTCCTGTTGAATTTGTTGAATAATGGTTATTTGTTTACCAAGGCCAAAAAGTTACATTTTTCGTATTGAAAAATAATTTCAAACTGTCATTATGCCAGAGGGGTGGAGCTATAACAGTGTCATAGCTCCACCCCTCTGTTTCAAAAATTTCATGGCATTAGTGATTTTTGTCAAAGTGCAAGAATTAATCCCCACAGTTCTTCTGTTACACGAAACTCGAAAATTGTGTAGAATAGCATCAATCGATGCAGTATTTTTTTCTCTACAAAAAAACTTAATTACACTTTTGGTCTAAAATAATTAGGGAAGCAAATAATTACATATTAAAAAATTACCATTGAAATCCCTATGGTGCGTGAGGCAACGCACCACCCGGTATGGGGTATGGTATTTGTAGACTTTAAAAGGACCTATTATCTATAAAACGGGAAATGGTATATCGCTAGATGAGGCAACTAGGAATAATATACTTATACACTTATGATTATAACACCATATTATGTTGTTCTGCAGCATAATTTCTGCATTTATACGAACTATGAATTCAACTACGTATGTTTCATTTATTACATGTCATGTTTTTACTATAACAGAATCAGCTTTAGTAATGTTAATGATGCTTAAATCTACCTGAACATACCTAATCATAAGTTTTCATGAATCAGTTTCTAAGAATTAGTCACATATTACATACACACACTTACAATTTTAATTTAATAAATATAAGAATATAAGTAAATCATATTAAAAAAAATCAAAAATTATAACCTAATCTTACAAAATCCAATACAACGCCTCTTATTCGTGATTTAAACTTATCAATATTCTTTGGTGCATTCTGACACAATTCACGCATTTCTTCTGCATCTGTGATTTGATTGAAATCAGGAATTTCTTCAACTTCGCTCAACATATTAAACAGCATCATATTTGCTGTAAATAAACCAAACAGAGAAAATTCTTTTAGGTGTTCTTGTAAAATATCAAAAGGAAATAGCTTTTCTGGATCACTTCCAAGTTTGCGTAAGTGGGTGGCAAGGCTGTCGTAATATTCCTTTATGAGTTTTTCGTAATGTTTGTCACGTAAATCCTTATCGGTGCTTGTAAAAAGAAAGTAAGACAAGTCTAATGCTGGGGAACCTAAGCGTGATAACTGCCAGTCAAGTAAACATGTTTCGGTTGGTACATCTGGTTTAGAAGGGTTCTGTAATGAAAAAGATATCTATTATCATGTTTATATAGACAGTAAAATCCAGAATCTCCCTCATATATGTTCCATAACTCTTAGGTGTTTACATGGTTTGGCAAAATCCATATTTAAGTAACTACCAGAGTTAAATTCGTATTAAGTGTTTACATATGCTTACAACACCAAGAGCTGTGGAATACATATTACTGAGATTCAGAATTTTTTGTGCATGTACTACTGAGTGTTTGACTTAAGGGGTGAACGTATGGAAATAACATATGGGAAATCGTATATATGCAGATTCCTGCTCCGTTTGAGTTGATAGGATTGATAGTGGTATCAATCGAAAGACAAAAAATGCACTTAATTTGATACTACTTTACTTGAATTTATTGCTTGCTTAAGAAAGAAATAGTGTAACAAAGACAAATATTAAAATATTAATCAACCCTTGAATTGCATTCAAGTTGTTAAATTAACTTATACACGAGTGTTAATGTGACGCCATTCAGTTACTAAGGTCGTTAACTGAATAGAAGTTACAGCATTTAAGAATGCTAGGAAAATCAAGTAGTAATGAAACCCGATACTCTCTACGTGCCTTATTGCAGTTTTAACAATACTCACGCGTAAGATAAGGCACTAAATATTGTAAGAGGGGGTTCGATTTACTGAATAAAAGCGGAACTCAAATGCATCAGAGCATGGTCTTTATCCTGCCATCATCCAAGCAACACCGACAGTAAATCGACACCTTTCAAGATGTGACTACACGTAAGATTGTTTTATATTGACTTAAATTACTATTCTGGACTTGTAAAATGTTTGTGTTAAATTATTTAAACTCATTCAACGGACTTAGCCATTTAAATGTAATTCTGGACTTCAAAAATATTTGTGTTAAATTATTTAAATTCATTTCATGTATTTAGTCGTTTTAAATGTGATTGAGACTTAGTCTTATTTTGTATAACTTTAAGATGTAATAAGAACTTAGAGTAATTCATATTTGTTCACGTTGAAGCTGAACTTGCAATCATTTACATCAATGTACTTTGAACTGGGACCTGGAAATATTTATAGTGTCTTGTAAAACTAAAAGCACGTATAGGAAATACATGATTGTTAGTTGAATTTGACTGTTTAATTAAAACCTCTCTCACAGCTAAGCAAACCCCCCGTAACGAATGTGAGTCAAGTCTCTACCATCAGTAATTTATTTAGCTTATTTAATTTAACTATTGTTCTAATACAGCCTCAACTCACTACGTTACAGTAGCTTCAAAACTGTAATACATAATTTGCATTTTATTCACAAATATGAAACATAGAAAGGAAACCACAGAAGAAACATATAAAACATACCTACTGCAAAATGATAGCATCAAACATCTATACCAAACACGTTTAACAAACTACCTATCCCAAGAAGAAACAAAAGGAAATATAGATGAAGAATGGAAAGTCATAAAAACAACTATAGGTACACAAAGCAGCAGCAGAAGCCCTAGGGACAAGACGGAAGAACTAGAGGAGAAAAGGACCTAAGATATTGAATAACGAACTACAACAATTAATAGACAACAAACGCAGAGCATACCAACAATACCTAACATCAAGAACAGAACAAAACAAACAGTATTACAAAGAACGAAGTGCAGAAGCGAAAAAAGCTATAAAAGAAGCCTATTGTAATAGCTGGGATAATTATATAACACGTATAGAAGAAGATGTATAGATGTATACGGACGACAATAATCGGCATATAAAATTATGAAGTACCTCAACAAAGAAGAAAAAGATACTGCAACGTTAAATATTATAGAAACTGAAATATGGGAACAATATTACAAGGAACTGTGGTACAATTCGGAAGAAGAAGAAGAAGATCACGAAGCTAATAATAGCGAAGATAAAGATTTACAAGAGACGAATCTAACAGTAGGCGATATAACAATACAAGAATTAGAAAATGCAATAAAGACGCTAAGAAATAAGAAAGCCATTGGAATTGATAAAATTAATAGGTACTGAATTACTTAAACACGGAGGTATGTTCCTAAAATTAAGATTATTACACTTCATTAATATGTGCTGGAAACAAACTAAAATTCTTCAAGAATGGGCCATAGCTTATAGGGGCATCAGTTTACTAAATTCAGGATACAAGTTATATTCAAAAATCAGAACAGCGAGAACGCAAACAATAGCAGAAGTGATCCTAGAAGAAGAGCAGAAATGACTTTCGCAAAGGACGATCCTGTATAGATGCGGTCCTCACCTTAACGCAGATCATAGAAAAACGTAGAGAACGTAATTTAGAAACACATATAGCATTTGTCGATTTCACTAAAGCATTTGACAGGGTCACAAGAACAAAAGTATGGTCAATCTTAGGAAAAAATGGATTCCCGTCTCATCTGATAAAAGCAGTAAAAAGTCTTTATCGCAACACCAAATTCACTATAGAAAATAATGACAAAGGCAAAAGCCTGACATACACAAACCAAGGTGTAAGACAAGGATGTGGCTTATCCCATATATTGATATTACGAAATGAAAGTAGATAATAGTAGATTGTTTTACAAGTTAAGAAAAGTGAGAGTTTTCTAGCGAGTGTAAATTCACGAGCAAGCTACGCTTGCTCGTGGATTAAAAATTTACACGAGCATGGAAGAATCACTTTTCTTACGAGTTGAAGATGCTATTTTTTTGTGTACTTCACGAAAATCACGTTAATTTTAAAAATAAATATTCAAAATTTATCAAGGTATGTTATTATTATAGCATTATTTTTCACTGTGGTCGTCATGGATTTGTCCATATTTACAGCTATTTGAATTAATTTTCGACTTGTCAAAAAAATTATGTAAAACGTCAGATAATTTTTAAACGTTTTTAAGATTTTGCGCGGGCTCTGTAGATAAAATATTGTACAATACACGTGTGATAGTGCATTATTAAGATACGCGTTTGAAATTTGCACAACATTTTAGTATATTGTAATACAAGTGTTGAAAGCTTATGTTTGCCACACGAATGTGAAGTTTGCAGCACGAACGATAGTGAGTGCTGCAGTCACATTAGTGTGGCAAAAACAAGCTTTCAACACATGTATTACACGCTATTTTTTCTACAACCACATTTCCATAAAAAAATTTAAATATTTCTGCAAAATCTGACATTTTGCTTTCCGCATGCAAATTTTACTTGTACGGCAAACACTTATTTTCAATACTCGTATCTATGGAGACGAAGTCTGAAAAGCTCATTTTCCATGGTGGGAGTAGAAAATAGTAATTTGTATAACAAGTGTTGAAAGAATAAACATATCACAAATATAAACAAACCATACAGTTAACCGGCGCCATTTTGAAAGTGTGTTGCAAAGTACTTTGCAACACACTTTTGTGGCACTTTGGTCGCACAGTTTCGACAAACAATTGCTTTCAGCATTAAAAATCATGTGGAAAGATCAACTTTCAATAGTAGGAGTAGAAAAAATAATTTGAACAATTGTACATTTACTAATATTTATACAAATAAATTGAATGAATGAAAAAAACTGTTGCTATGAAGAAAAGCGTTGCTAACAAGAAAACTACGCTTTTCTTTATGATTTTTCATTGAACAATATGCTTGATTTCTATCTAGTACTCGAAAAACTAATGTATTACATTAGTACACTCAAAATCGTGAAGTAATGGGCCACTTTACAATATAGCAACCTACTGCATAGCAACGTCACGTTTCATTAAAACGCAATTTGACAGCTTCTCTGGCAGCATTTAAAATATCTTCCAAGTTATTTTCGTCACTCGAGTCCATTTCGGAATTAGATTTCCAAAAAAAATGTATTTATTTGTTTGAATTGAATGCTATGTCAAAAACAGTTCCTGTCAGATTACTATGTTATCGAGAATCCGCCTACTTTTTTCAGTGTTTTTATTAATTTTATTCAGAATGTATCGCAATAAATTTAGATAACTTTTTATGCGAAAAAATAGTATACGCGCCGCGTCAGAAAAGTAATTTAACAATACTCGTATGGCATTTAAGTACTCGCTATCGCTCGTCTAGTAAAATTCCACTTTTCCGCACTTGGCACGTAATATACTATTACGTGACAATTTTAACAAGTGTAACTAACTGACAAACCAGACTGTTTCAGGAATTCCAAGGCGTCAGTGATTTTTTTATCAAAGTGCAAGAATTAATTTCCACAGTTTTTCTGTTACGGAAAAATTGAAAAACTGCAAAATAGCAAAATATGTACAATATTATTAGCTAAAACGTATCTTTATGTTATAATAAACTGAGAAACTTGCAATATAGGTGGCAGCTAATAAATATATTTATTTTGAATTTCATAAGGATAACAATTTCAAATTTCTATCTGTGAACACTTTATTTTTTTAATTTGCACATAGTTCTAGTAGCTTTGGAAACACGTGTGTTGGGTTGCATTTGAAGTTTTTAAGGGGCACGTCTTACGTGA
Source organism: Melanotus villosus (assembly GCA_963082815.1). Classification (NCBI taxonomy): domain Eukaryota; kingdom Metazoa; phylum Arthropoda; class Insecta; order Coleoptera; family Elateridae; genus Melanotus; species Melanotus villosus. Next base: position 95,364,342 of record OY720419.1, on the reverse strand, counting down.
ATCACTTAGTATAAATCAAGGATTGGGTATTTTTTTCTCTACAAAAAACATATTTGCACTTTTGGTCTAAAATAATTGGGGAAGCAAATATTTACAAATTAAAAATTTACCATTGAAAACCCTATGGTGCGTGAGACAATGCACCACCCGGTATGAAAATTTTGCCACAATAGAAACTTTGTTGATTTGTTTACAAACTATCAATATCTTAAAGCCATTAAGATAAGTATCAAAAACGGAAGTAGGTAGTTAAAAATCTTCTTATTTTTAATTTAGCCTATCGGTTAGCAGAATTTAAATATCGTTTACTTGTTTTTCAACTGAGGGATGTTTCTTTAGAAATAACATATACTTACGGCATATTTATATAACATGTTGTTTATCCAACAATCACCATGAGTTATAACAGCATATTTTCCTGCAGGTTCAGAGGTGATAGCTTTTTTTACAAGATCAATCTTGTTTTCTTGAAATTTTTTAAATCTTTCATATGCAACTTTATGTTCAATAGGATCCAGAGACTCAAGTGCTTTGAGATTTTGCAGTTTTATCATATCTTCCATTACTTTCATAATCTCCATCATTTCAAGAAAAAACATGTCTTTGGTGTTACCGCTTAATTCTTTGAATAATTCCGGTTTTTGATCACGTATTGCAAAAGATAAAGCATGAAGTTTTCCGTATTCCTTTAGTACTAAAAGTACATGATTATAATCAAGTGGTTGATGCCGATCTTTAAGTTTAAACCCAATTTCTTTCATGTTTTCCATAATCAGTGCCTCGTTCATATCGTCCATTGTTGATTTATAGTATTTTGCATATGATTTAAAGGGATCTGCCAGTCCTCTTTCTTCTTGTAGTTTTACAAATTCTGGAAAGACCCTGCTGTATATGTACACTTCACGATCGTATGCAATACGGACAGGAGTCATTTGTCTAAATAATTCATGGCGTGGTGCACTTTTCACGATGAAATTCAAGGTTGTGTCTTTACCATTTTTATCTTTACCTTTCACGTCTACTTTAGCTATTACTCCTAAATAATTATCACCTGGAGTGGTGGCGGCAGATATGTCAGTTGTAAACTCGCTTACTCCCAATTCTTGGACCACTTCTTCTAAACACTTTTGAACTTCGCTTGTTACAAGCTCCATTTGTGCTGTTTCTGCTGGTTGTGCCATTTTTAATGATGGTTGAAGTTTTATTTTTTAATTTAAATATTAAATATAAAAACGAATATTTTTATAGTTCCAAATTAAATCTTAATACTTTAATTCACATAGCAATAAACGATCAGACGTAGCAATTATCTGATAAAGATTATCTTTAAAGCACCAAAATTAATAGCAAAGTAAACGTACAAACTACACAATCATATATGTGTACATCTGTACATTCAGGCAGCTACAGATTCCCTTCCACATCACACAGTTGTTGAAGTGACGTCAAAACATCTGGTGTTGGATCAAGGACGTTTCTGTTTAATGTTGTCTTTTATGTTCTGTGATGTAATATTAGTTATCTATACATTTTTGGTTGTTACATAGTGTCATGTAGAAAATAACATAATTATTCACATTAATTAGTTTGTTAATAGCTTTTTATCACCAGGCGTGAAATTGTTCGTCGAGGCGAAGCCGAGATGAGCAACACGCCATGTGATAAAAAGGGAGCATATTTTGTAACTAGTTACAAAATGAAACACTTTTCGCAACTCAAATCATCTTTTTGTAACTAGTTACAAAATGGGAGCATATTTTGTAACTAGTTACAAAATGAAAATGAACCACTTTTCACAACTAAAATCAATGTCGCAATGTTGACATTTCGTAACTGAATTGGATAAATATTTTTTTTTTAACACACATCTTGTTTTACATAAAGGCTATGCTATGATAACAATGATTTTATGTATTATAATGTTAGAAAGTTTTCTTTTAAATGAGTGTATGTGAGATATATGTATTTTAAATTTTAAAAACTTTTAACAAAATTAATGAAAAAGCAAAAAAGTGTTGGTTATTAAAAAAAAAATTAAGTAAAAACATAAAATTTAATTGCAACTAAAGCAAATTTACAACTACAACATTAAAACTTTTAACCCTAACTGAAAGTTCAAACTACAGACAGGATATTACTAATTTACTTACTTTATTCCTACAACATCCTGTTTCAGTCTGTAATATACATGCAATTCATATTATAGTAAATATAATTTTAGTACCAGAGGAGTAGTTATGTTTTATTTTTAGTAAAAAAGGGAAAATAAAATTGAGACTAATTATTTGTCCATCTGTTTGGCGAAAGCGCTGTACGGTCTCTGTAGCTACTGCTAAAAATAAAATGTTCGTAACCATGAAGATTGAATGTATTAATAGAAAACCTCTAATAGTCCAGGCAACGAAGGCCGTTTTTTAGCAAATGAAAAAAATAAATCGGAAAGTTTTGAAATTTGGTAGGAATGTTTATTTGAGCGTATTATTGAATGTGTAAAAACGTAAAAAGTCCTGAAAAATTAGAGGTGAGCTCGGTCCGCCATGTTGAAAAAAAGGTGCGTTTTAATGGTTTTTTGTAAATAACTCGTTATTTATTAACTTTACTGAAAAAATACTTATTATAAAAATTAAAGAAGATTAAATTGTCTATAAAAAAGATAAAATTAATTTTTTCCGTAAAGTTAATATTTTACAAGTAAATAACTGGCAAACATCATACAGATCACTCAATTTCCATTATGTTTGCCAGTTATTTACTTGCAAAATATTAACTTTACGGAAAAAATTAATTCTATCTTTTTTATAGACAATTTAATCTTCTTTAATTTTTATAATAAGTATTTTTTCAGTAAAGTTAATAAATAACGAGTTATTTACAAAAAACCATTAAAACGCACCTTTTTTTCAACATGGCGGACCGAGCTCACCTCTAATTTTTCAGGACTTTTTACACAGTCAAAAATACGCTCCAATAAACATTCGTACCAAATTTCAAAACTTTCCGATTTATTTTTTTCATTTTTCCTTCGTTGCCTGGACTATAAGCAACTAAAGAAAAGCAGCACTATTTATTATTATTATGAGAGCGTTTTTTTTTAAGTTAGGTATCTACTCGCCATGAAAAAAAACGCATCACATTAACAATTTTTATTTTTCTACCTAACTCCCTTCAACACTTATTCCAACTTTTTTCCAATTGTCCCATACCCTCAGAAAAAAATTCCTTCAGCAACTTTGCAAAATATTGTTCAACAGCTTCTTTAAGTGCTTCAGATGCAAAAGCTTTTTTAAATTTTTGAATAGAAAGAAGTCTGATGAGGCTATAAGGTGGATGCTTTAACTCTATGTATCCACAGTCATTATCTACCTGACCAGGGTCGATAATTTTTTAAACCAAAAAAAATAATAGTAGGATGAAACCCATTGGAAAAGGAAGAGAATATAACAAAAATGAAAGGAAAAATAATTTACGGGCGATCTGAGGTCGGGAAGTGGAAGGGGGTGAGTTTTTAAGGGTAGAAAACTGTTTATCTCGATTTCCGGCAAAACTACAAGTCCTATGGAAAACAGTTAAATGGCAAAGTTGTAGGTAATAAAAAGATCTACAACTTTTATATTTACACTTTTTTCACATAACCTCAAAATTTATGTGAAAAATTCAAATAACCAAGTTTTCGGTTTTTTATTTTTATCTTTTACAAAAAATTTTTTTTTTCACGAAATTTGGTGAAAACTTACCTTTTTATGTCCCAAACACACTGTAATTTTTTTGATTTAAAATATTTATTTTTTCACCTTATTTTGACTTAATATCGAAAAAGCACCCTAATTTTCAATCGAAAATTCTCGCGTCAAAATATCTGCTTTTTTAAAAAACTCGGTGGGCTTTTTGTTCGTTGAAATCTCTACTTTTTGATGGTGTAAAAAATATATACATTACTATGGTAAATGTTCTCAAAAAATGCAAAGAAACGAAAAAAAACTCGAATCCGAATTAAATATTAACTTTATTAACTTATTTGGTTGTTAATTATAGTAGTATATTTCGACTTGCAATTTTTTGTTTATCAATGTAACATGGAATCTTACGTTTTTCGAGTAATTAAAGTATAAATTTTAATAAATAGCTCAAAATTGTACATGATGATTTTAAAAGAATAAATTTCGGATTCGAGTTTTTTTCGTTTCTTTGCATTTTTTGAGAACATTTACCATAGTAATGTATTTTTTTTTACACCATCAAAAAGTAGAGATTTCAACGAACAAAAAGCCCACCGAGTTTTTTAAAAAAGCAGATATTTTGACGCGAGAATTTTCGATTGAAAATTAGGGTGCTTTTTCGATATTAAGTTAAAATAAGGTGAAAAAATAAATATTTTAAATCAAAAAAATTACAGTGTGTTTGGGACATAAAAAGGTAAGTTTTCACCAAATTTCGTGAAAAAAAAATTTTTTCTGTAAAAGATAAAAATAAAAAATCAAAAACTTAGTTATTTGAATTTTTCACATAAAGGTTTAGGTTATTTGAAAAAAGTGTAAATATAAAAGTTGTAGATCTTTTTATTACCTACAACTTTGCCATTTAACTGTTTTCCATAGGACTTGTAGTTTTGCCGGAAATCGAGATAAACAGTTTTCTACCCTTAAAAACTCACCCCCTTCCACTTCCCGACCTCAGATCGCCCGTAATTTATTTTTCCTTTCATTTTTGTTATATTCTCTTCCTTTTCCAATGGGTTTCATCCTACTATTATTTTTTTTCACTTTTTACCATTTTCAAAGGTTTCAGCCCTGGTCTATAGGTACTGGATTTTGTTTACTTTATAAACCCGACAATTGTCATGCAGCAACAAGTTTTTTTCTTTTTCCTCCGGAGCTGTTTTTAAATGTTGATTGTGTTTACATAGGTCTCTGCATTTATGGTAGACCCCTTCGGCATATATTCAATAATAAGACTCCTTCAGCATTCCAGAAAACTGTTGCTATCAGTTGTTTCCAGAAAATTATTTTGGATTTTTTTGGTGGTGGAGAGCTCTTATGAACCCACTGCATGGATTCCTGTTTAGTGGGAGGGTCCCAGTGATGTACGATGTACCCAAGTGCCATCCCTAGTGATAATTCAAGAAAAAAGATTTCTATCCCTCACCAACGTGATCAAACTTTCTGACACTGCGATGTTACACCTTAATTTCACAGATTTTATCAAGAAGTAAACTTTCCCAAATCTCTATAAACCGCACAACTTAAACACAACTTAGCACATGTCCCAGCTATTTTTTAATAAATTGGTTTAACATCGTCGCTTTTTTGTTTCATGGCTAAGGGCCGGTTGCACAAAGCTTTTGTTAAATTAACGAATGATCAAAGTTGACAAAACAGCATCATTTTTTGTTTACTAATGTATTATTTGCCATATGCATTCAAATTTTGATTCGATTTTGTTCACTTTAACGAATGATTAATTTGACCAAGCTGTTAAATCATGTTTGTGCAACCCGCCCTAAGTAGGTAACATAAAAAAACACCGTAGTACTCGTATTATAACAATTGTTGCATTCTCAGCATAACTACTCTATGAAAGCAAATAAATTAAATTTAATTTGTACGTTTTATTGTAAAAAGCAATCATCCCTTTTTTTTATCTTTCCTCGAGGCGGTGTGCGGTGTGACGCACTGATGCCCATACTTATACAGTCGATACTTCGCTCAATCTCATTCTTCAACATAACTCGAGTAACAAAATGGCTTCGAGCGTACTTGACGAACTAAATACTCAAGGTTGGTCACCCTACCTTGAAACGTGCTTGAGACGTACTTCACCATTTAACGTTTATGCATTTCGTATTTTGCGGTATAGTCCAGTGGCGGCTCGTCTATAGGGGCCGGGCCCCACCTGTGTTTTGAATAACTAACCCAATAATTGTAGTTTTAAAAAATATATTTCTTGTAATTATTATTTATGATGTATTTCCAACATGTTTTATTGTTTAATAAAAAAAATATTGTAGTATTTTGTGGCAATATTGTATAATTATAATGCGACTTAGTACGGTGTACGGTCTTTGAGGCCGGCTGTGTATTTTGTATGCGCGTGCACTACCAATCGTGTTTACTTACCGGGCGCAAAGCTTATCTTGGGGCCCGTTTAGTCTGGGCCGTCATTGCGTTTGTATGAAAATAGCGCGCGATGCTTGCATTGCCTTATTATTTTTTCCTCGTTGTTGATCTGTTTTATTGTTTTTAGTGTGTTTAATTATTGTTGTCGTTTTTTGTTATAATTTATTTTAAAGTTTAAATTTTTATTACGTCCATAAACGATACATTTTAACTATGAACAAAATCGATAGTTTATCAGAAAACCGTTTCTCGTTATTAAATAAATGCATATGCGGTGCTGCGAAGCTTACAGCTTTCATTACTATATCAGTTTCAATTACAGGAGGTGATCCACCACCGAGTGGCCGACCGGTGAGGAGCATCTGATATTTTAGTTCAGTAGTGGGCGTCCGCTTCCTACAGAAATGCAGTAAATTTACGAAAATGTTTATTTTATTTAAACTACAGAAAAATTACGGCTGCTTTAAATTGTTCCAGAGCTTTTTTAGCTACATTGCTGCCCTTCGTTTGGAAATTATATCAGCTTGAGCATTGTAGGTACTGCCCAGCAATACATTCCCATTCCTGCTGTTTCTGTTGAATAGGGACAGCGTCTGTTTGTTTGTTTTCCACTAATTTGTGCTTGTCCATTAGGGAACTCAATAGCAGCTTTTCTTTAACAGTATATGCCATTATTTTATTTTCCCTTTGCATTCTATAAAATAACTGTAGAAAAAGATTTGTTCTGTTACCTACCTGGAAACTTTCACTTTAAACTTTGGTAAGCACCACTTATTAAATTACTATATTTTGAAATTTTTAGAACTTTATATTTGGCTGACAGTACGGCAGAGTGGGAGCGCACTCTGCGGCTCGGTGTGGCCGACCCCCTCGACACTGTAAAGGTATAAGAGGGTAAAAGGAAAAGTAAGAAGGAAAAAAGTATTCTTTGACTTTTATATCAGCGTGGCACAACAAAAGTAACAAAAAAACCCTAGGTTACTCGATGTTTTCCTGAACTCCGCCGAGATTTCACGAAGTTGCAATTTATAAGATATACAGCAGGGTAAGCAAAGCACACAACTTGAGATGTTCTCGGCTGAGCAGTATGAGATTGAGTTGCGTCTATAAGTAAGGGCATAAATACACCACTCCCAGCTGTAAAAATTTGCAGTTTGGTGTGTTTGTTTATTGAATGAAATTTAGCCTTGTAAGTGCCAAGTATCTCAGCATGTCTCAATTAATTGGAATTTGATAATTTAAATTATTTTTCTTTGCCAAATATACTACATATCAGTTGTTTTCATTCAAAAATTTATACATACCTACACATTGTACTTTAATGAAAGATAAGTCGCAATTCTGAAGCAACGCATTAATTTGTCTTCCAAACTTGATTAATATTCCAAATAAGGTACCTATAACTCACACTAAATGATTGTTCCTTATCGGTATTTAAACAACACTCCAAAGCATTGTGTACTTAATTGGGTTACTAACTGATTAAATTTGACAAAAATGATTTACGCAAGAATTAGTGTGTACTTGAGATAAAAATCACATTTAACGATATTACAAATATTTTTTAGAAATTAAATTTTTGTAGGATTCACTGCTTTGGGGAAATAAAAATGCCATGTTCATAGTTCATGAAGCTATGAACTAACAATTATTTTGAAGTATTTGTTTACAAAGTTTTTTTGCATTTAGAAAAGTTATTTTAAAACATATGACCCAGATATCACTAACAGAATTCACATTTTGGTAATTTGTGAGAATTTCTGTTGCTATATTGGGGTTTCAACCGTATGCGAGTCAATTACAAAAATAGACTTAATCCAGTGAAATCCCCCAATAACTCATTAATTATGAAATGCTTAGAAAATTTGTAGTTCTTTTATTACTAATTAAACATTTCAAATACAATACCTATAATAAGATATAATCTAAATAACTGGAAATACAATAACTTATTACATATATCTATTAATCAATGAAAATGTTGAGTGAGTAGACGTTTTTGACATTGTCAAGTAACAAAGGGTTTGCGGATTTTGTTAAGTACCTATTATTTATTTAAAAGGTTTATTTGTTCCTCTGATAATTGGATCAACTCAGTCTTATTTATCAGATGAGATTTTATCAATAATGTGTTTTTTTTAATAACCGTTATTTTAGAAATTAATTTTCTTAACAATTCGTTCCTTGGGGTAAATACTTTTAATATATTTCAACGAATTCTAAAAATTCTATAATTATACATATAGAAAAAATATTACCTTTTCAAGGACTTTTGGCTCGGATACACTGACCTTGAACTTTACTCACCAGTGTTTTACCAATTGAGCTGCAGAGCAGTGGCGGCTCGTGCGACAAAAAATAGGTGAAGTGCTATTGTGGTAAATTAAAAAAACGTTTTATTTGGACTTACCTAATTTTTGTACACCAAGTCAATCTTTCTGTCTTTTAGAGTAGCAAATTTGTTGGTAATATCTTCGTAAAATGGTTGGTTTTTAATTAACCCTAGTAAGAGTTCTTTTTGAATTGAAATATTCGCCAAAGAGGAGAGTCTATCGTGAGATATCGTATTCCTTAGGTATATAATTTCTATAGGACTTCTTGATAAAAATGGTGCTAAAAGTTCCTTGAAATTTCCTCGGTTTGTTGAATCTTTGCTTTCATCATGACCGCGAAACGTTAATTCTTGTTTACTTAAATATAGAACTGCGTCGATAACTGTCTGAAGAAAAAGTCTATTCAATTGAACGTTTTCATTAAACTGCACCTTAAAGAGTCTAGCATTTTCTTTTAAAGCACCACTTATGGTTTGCGGGTTTTTTTCAAAATTTTTCAATTTTAATGCACACATTAAATGTTCTTTAGAATCAGCGTGTTTATGAAACGCCCTTGTAAAATTTAATAAATCTGCAAATCCCTCTCTATTCCAAACAGACTGTTTTGTACAAAAGAGCAAGCAACGCCAACAAAATAATTTTTGTAGTATTGGGCTGCTACATAACCATTTATATTCGGTGAACCAAGCAGTTTTAAATTTAAGATTATATGATTTACCACTACCTTTTAAGTCCTTTTTTGCAAAAATTGTTAAAGCCTTTGTTTCATGTTTAAAAACACACTTATTGCCAAACAAACACACAAACTACAAACACCAAAACAAGACATGAGTTTCAATTATTTGAAATCAGTGATGACCGACTATTGGATAATTAGGAGCCTGCAGGTATTTAATAAAATCACAGATATTTGATTTGCTATTATTTTAATACGTCCTTTGTACGACACATATACTTCAAGACTATATCTAGCATTTAACTGACTAATAATACTAATAAAGAAAAATAAGTAGGTTAGCGTCCTTCTCCTTATTGCAGGGACGTGATGTTTATATAAACAAGTAAATAAAAAGGTTTACTTGTCGATTCATTTTTGACCAGTAATGAATTATAAAATAAACCAACACCGACACGCGGCACTATGTGGATGTAGTGAAATGGTTCGCCGATACAAAACTAAACACTTCACTCTAGCGATTCAACATGTGTCAACGAACCGCTCGCAGATGGTGATGACGTATTCGTTACCATGGCAACGAGCAGAGTTAAAGCCAGTCAATTCCAACTCTTCCCTTCAGGCGCGTTCGTTTCATTCGAATGCGGTGTAGACAGGGACAAAATAGGCTAGTGGCCAGTTGCGTATATTATGGTAAATAATATGCATTTATAATAACAAAATCCTCTCAATACGTAGTATTGAAGTGTCGATAAATACAAAATAATTTGAATATAAAATAATTTGGATGCACACCACCTGGCGAGCCGCCACTGCTGCGGAGGTAAATCACAACGTATGATATTCGTCAATATATTTTCTTATTAATTGCAATAAATTTCGTGGTATTCCTTTCTCAATACTGTACGTTGGTATGTTCCTTTTGTTGTCTCTTACTTTTTTTCTTGTTGAGTTTCAATCTCCTACTAGTTTATAATTAGGAATTTTTAATTTTTGTAGAAATATTGTTTATTTCTTCTTTCTCTGATGGCTATTCGTTAATGATTTCCTTTTTAATGCTTGCCTATACTTGTCACTTTGTTAAGTAAGTAGGTAGGAATCTATCGATGTAATTCTCTTAAGAGATTCGAGTGTTTCCAATTTGTGGACAGTCTGACCCTTACCGTACTTCTTACATACTAATGACATTTTAAAACGTGACTCGATTTGTAATTTTTTAAAAGTCAATGTCAAATAAATTTATTTTATAATTTTTTTCCTTTAAAATAAATGCCATAAAAATAATAGAGTATTATACACGACGATAAAATTTAATTATCTTCTCGAGCGTAATTAGCGTCTCGACGCTAAAATACGCCCTCGAAGATAAAATACAATTTTATCGTCTTGTATAATAAATAACTAAAATTTCATTACCTACTTATATACAGATACAATTGAAACCACGAAAGATGAACCCTGCCTCATCAATGCTATCCGTATGATATATTATCGGAACCACGGGAGATGAACCCTGCCTCATCAATGCTATCCGTATGAAGTAAGATTTTACTTGCTAGTCAAATTAGCATCAGTTGTATTCTCAAGCAATTATGATTGGCGCTTTAACCGGAAAACAAACAGCTGTCAAATACTTTCAATCCGAATTTAACCTTAAAATTATTTTCCTTTTGATTAAGAAATTTAAAAATCCGTTTTCTATTGTACTGTTTTAGTTATTTGCGTTTATTTACGTATATAATGACCAAGGTTAGATGCAACTTAAATTATTTACCAATTAAAAATTTCAAATGATATAATAATCTAACCAATAAATGTACAACTGTTTCTTTTGCAACGCAATAAACCAAATTAAATGTTCATTTATCCAAACTTCACAACACAAATACGTACCACATAAACGAATTCTAATGAACATAGGAATTTAGATAACTAATAAAATAAAATAATGTAAATGTATTAATAATTTGACAGTTTGGCGTTTTAGTGATGACACGCGCATTTGACTTAGGGCGGGTTGCACAAACATCATTTAACAGCTTGGTCAAATTAATCATTCGTTAAAGTGAACAAAATCGAATCAAAATTCGAATGCATATGGCAAATAACACATTAATAAACAAAACATGATGCTTTTTTGTCAACTTTGATCATTCGTTAATTTAACAAAAGCTTTGTGCAACCGGCCCTTAAACTACTCTAGTCAAATAAGCACTTTAATCATAACACAGGCTTATTGTAATGCTATCCTTGTCGTGTGCATGGGGTTTGTGAACAAATGTACACGCGTGTTTGTCGTTACTAAATTCAGCGTGTGATGAGGCAGGGGTCATCTCTTGTGGTTCGGATAATAAGATTTTACTTGCTAGTCAAATTAGCATCAGTTGTATTCTCAAGGAATTATGATTGGCGCTTTAACCGGAAAACAAACAGCTGTCAAGTACTGTCAATACGAATTTTAACCTTAAATTATTAATAATCTAACCAATAAATGTACAATTGTATTTCTTCTGCAACGCAATAAACCAAATAAAATGTTCATTTATCTAAACCTCACAACACAAATAGGTACTACAAAAACGAATTCCAATTAACATAGGAATTTAGATACCTAATAAAATAAAATAATGTAAATGTATTAATAATTTGACAGTTTGACGTTTTAGTGACAACACGCGCATCGCGCATGTGACTTAAACTACTCTAATCAAATAAGCACTTTAATCATAACACAGGCTTATTGTAATGCTATCCTTGTCGTGTGCATGGGGTTTGTGAACAAATGTACACGAGTACACGCGTGTTTGTCGTTACTAAATTCAGCGTGTGATGAGGCAGGGGTCATCTCTCCTGGTTCGGAGAATAGAATATGTTAATCTATAAAATCAAAATCAAATATGTACGTGTCAGTTTACTATAATTAAGTGGAAATTCTATTAGCACAAGCAATTGTATTGAAATAGCATTAAGTTAAATTTACTTTTTCTACAACCACCATGGAAAGTGGGGTTTTCAGACTTCGTATCCACAGATACGAGTATTGAAAATGAGTGTTTGCCGAACAAGTGAAAATTAGCGTGCGGAAAGTAAACTTTCCACACTCAAATTTTGATTTGCGTGCGGAAAGTAAACTTTCCACACGCTAATTTGTTTACTTTCCGCACGCAAATCAAAATGTCATAAATGACATTTGATGAATGTCAGATTTGATTTTGCAGAAATATTTAAATTTTTTGTGGTTGTAGAATAGTAATTTGTATAACAAGTGTTGAAAGTACAGTTTTGCAGAACGAAAATGAAGGTTGCAGCCTGAGACGAAGTCGAAGGCTGCATTCATTTGAGTTTTGCAAAACACTTTCAACAAGTGTTATTACACACTATTTTTTCTACTCCTACAGAAGAAAGACATTTAATTCACTATTTAATATTTTAAAGCAAATTTTATAATTTTTTTGTGGAATATTAAGTATGCTCAGGGAAACTATGGTCACTATGGAAATAAGTCCGTTGCTATGAAAATAAACATATCACAAATATAAACAAACCATACAGTTAACGGGCGCCATTTTGAAAGTGTGTTGCAAAGTACTTTTTCTCACTACCACCTTGGTAAATTGACATTTCATTGTCAAAAAGTCGACAATAATGGAAACTAAAACATTTAGTTGAACAAAAACAGACTGTATCTAAGGGCAAAAAAGACGATTTACCGCGCCAGGTCATTTTCCGCGCATGGTAGCCCATAACGCTACACCATAACGGATATAAAAAAAATAAATAGTTATAATGGAGAATACGTGCTTATTTATTAATATTAAAACTAATTTTACAATTGGAACAACGTTGAATGTTAAATGAAGGTGTATTTACAAAATGTTTGATTTCATTATTTTCGTTACTGAAAACAGAAATTGCGTTTATGTGTTTGTTTGTACCATAGCAACAGCGCCGTTAAACTGTCATAAATATAAACGTCACAATTTTTGTTAAATTATTAATGAATTTTATTTTGTGGTAGTGAGAAAAACGTAATGCGCAACGCGTAGGTAAGTTTCTTTTTTATCCTCGGTGGCTTTATGGACCTCAGCTGCGCTTCGGTCCACAAATTACCACCTCGGATAAAAAAGTTCACTTACCATAACTTGGAGCGCAAATAACTATTTCTACTCCCACCATGGAAAGTGGGATTTTCAGACTTCGTCTCCATAGATACGAGTATTGAAAATGAGTGTTTGCCGAACAAGTGAAATTAGCGTGCGGAAAATTTACTTTCCGCACGCACATGCATGATTTTCGGTGCGGCAAAGTATAATTTTGCCGCACCGAAATCAAAATGTCATAAATGACATTTGATGAATGTCAGATTTGATTTTGCAGAAATATTTAAATTTTTTTATGGAAATGTGGTTGTAGAAAAAATAGTGTGTAATACATGTGTTAAAAGCTTGTATTTGCCACTCTCATGTGACTGCAGCACTCACTATCGTTCGTGCCGCAAACTTCACATTCGTGTGGCAAACGCAAGCTTTCAACACTTTTATTACAAATTACTATTGCAACACACTTTTGGATTTTGTCGCACAGTTTCGACAAACAATTGCTTTCAGCATTAAAAATCATGTGGAAAGATCAACTTTCAATAGTAGGAGTAGAAAAAAAATAGTGTGTAATACATGTGTTGAAAGCTTGTATTTGCCACACTCATGTGACTGCAGCACTCACTATCGTTTTTCAACACTTGTATTACAAATAACTATTGTGTGTCGTTGATAGGTAAGATTACAAGTTATCTTTAATATTTTAAACATATTTTATGCATAATTTTATTTTAGTAATACGGTGGGTCGCGGTAAAGACTTAACTGTCATTGAAATTGAAAAAATAAAAGTTTTACGAAACGTCGGTCTGTCAGTTTCCCAAATTTCAAATGAAATAGGCAGGTCACCAAAAGTTATAAATAATTTCTTGAAATTAGGTGAGAATTATAGCAAAAATCGACAATTTAACAACAATAAAAAATTGACAGTACATCAGAAAAGGCAGGTTGCGACGTTGCGAGAGAAATACGAAAAAAATCGTCCACCACGTCCTCAAAAATTAAAGCTTCCTTGAATCTACCTGTCAGTACACGAAGGATAAGACCAATTCTACAAAGCGATCCCAATTTAAAATACGAAAAAAGACTTTAAAAAAACCCACTAACGGAACGACACAAACAGACTCGACTTGATTTTGCCAAAAAATACATAAGTTCGGTAAAAGAATGGGATCATGTCATCTTCAGTGATGAAAAGAAATTTAATTTAGATGGACCGGATGATTTTCAATATTACTGGCACGACTTAAGGCATGATAAGGAAGTTAGGATGAGTAGAAATGTTGGAGGTGGAAGGATAATGATTTGGGGGGCATTTTGTTCGCTTGGTAAAACCAAAATTGCTTGGATAACAACAAATATGAACTCTGTAAAGTATATTGAACTGCTGGAGGATGCTCTTATTGAGTTTACAGAAGATGTTTTGCCAGAAAACTTTGTCTTTCAGCAAGACAATGCTGCTATTCATACAGCAAAGTCTGTTAAAACATGGTTTTTTGAAAAAAATATTAATGTACTGCGATGGCCAGCACGAAGCCCAGATATGAACCCCATAGAAAATCTATGGGGTATCATATCTAGACGGGTTTATGCTGATGGGCATCAATTTACAAACATTTTCGAGTTAAAAAATAAAATTCGAGATGTTTGGAACTCCATCGGCAATGAGGAGCTCAGGAAGCTCTCTCAATCGATGCCAAATCGGTTGTTTGAGCTTGCGAAAAATAGAGGATCGAGCACAAAGTAGGTACTAATGTATCTAATAGGTCTTTCATTAATTTAAGAAAATTTGTTAAATTTAATATGGGCTAATCGAATTTCCCTTTGTTTTTACTGATTTTTGTTTAAAAACAAATCAAGATTGAATAAATTTATTTTTTCGATTTAAGTACTGTTAATTTGTTCTGTTGTTTTATTTGAAGTAAACTAAAATTTAGTTAACCATCGTTTTCATTGTGCTTTAATAAAGTTTGTTAGTGGGCTAATCGAATTTCCACTACTTTATTACGTGTCACGTTTTTACTGTAACAAAATCAGCTTTAGTCTTCTCTCACTAATAGATTGTTTGGCTATTGTAAATCGCTACATTATAGTGTAAGTGGTGTTACATCTACTTGACCATATCTAATCATATGCAGTTAATGGCCTACATAAATTATTTTTTTTAAGAATTAGTTTCAACCACAAGATATTCAAAAACAAAAATATACACAATTACAATTTTAATTGAATAAAATTAAGAATACAAATCATATTAAAAGAAATTAACATCAAAAATTATAACCTAATTTTATAAAATCCAATACAACACCACTAATTCTTGAGTTAAACTTATCAAGATTCTTTGGTACATTCTGATACAATTCATGCTTATACAATTCACGCGCATCTTCAATTTCTGTAATTTGATTGATGAGATCAGGAATTTCTTCAACTTCCCTGATTATAGCAGGTAGAACCACATTAACCATATATAGACCATATACAGAATATTCCTTTAGATGTTGTTGTAAAATATCAAAAGGAAATAGCTCTTCTGGATCACTTCCAAGTTTACGTAAATGGGTGGCAAGACTGTTATAATATTCCTTTATGAGATTATCATAATGTTCGTCACGTAAATCTCTATCGGTACTTAGAAAAAGAAAGTGAGACAAGTCTAATGCTGGGGAACCTAAGCGTGATAACTGCCAGTCAAGTAAGCATGCTTCAGTTGGTATGTCTGGTTTAGAAGGATTCTGTAACGGAAAAAATATCTATCATTATGTTTATATAGACGGTAAAATCCAGAATACCCCAATACATATTCCAGTGATTCCAATTTAAATATTGATCACTCGCTTTTCAATTAATAGATGTTTAAATGTTTGTTAGAAATAACATATACTTACAGCATATTTATACAATATGTTGTTTATCCAACAATCACCGTGAGTTATAACGGCATATTTTCCTGCTGATTCAGAGGCGACAGCTTTTTTTACAGGATCTTCCATGTTTTCGTGAAACTTTTTTAATCTTTCATATGCAACTTTATGTTTAATAGGATCCAGAGACTGGAGTGTTCTGAGATTTCGTTGTTTCACCATATCGCCCATTTGTTTCATATTGTACATTGTTGCAACAAAAAATATATCTTCAGTGTTACCACTTAGTTCTTTGAATAATTCAGGTTTTTGATCACGCATTGCAAAGGATATAGCATGAAATTTTCCGTATTCCTTTAATACTAAAAGTACGTGATTATAATCAAGCGTCTGATGTCGATCTTGAAGTTTAAATCCAATTTCCTTCATGTTTTCCATTATCAGTGCCTCGTTCATATCGCGCATTGTAGATTTGTAATATTTTGGGTATGATTTAAAGGGATCTATTACTCCTCTTTCCTCCTGTAGTTTTTCAAATTCTGGCAAAACTCTGCTGTATGAATACACTTCACGTTCGTATGCGGTGTGGAGCGGAGATATTGTTCTAAAGTATCCCTGACTTGGTGCACTTTTCACGATAAAATTTAAAGTCGTATCTTTACCATCTTTATCTTTACCTTTTACAACTACTTTAGCTATTATTCCCAAATAATTATCACCTAGACTGGAGCCCGCAGAAATTTCAGTTGTAAAATCCTTTACTCCAAGTTCTTTGACCACTCTTTCTAAACAGTTTTGCCCTTCACTTGTTACAAGCTCTACTTCTGTGGCTTCTGCTGGTTGCGGCATTTTTAATAATAATTTAAACGGTTTTTTTGGTTTTAAAATAAAAAATATATTAAGAGGAGTTTTTACGGTTCTAAATTAAGCAATGAAAATTTAAGTACTTTAGCTAACAAAGTAAGTGATCGCAACTAGAGATTATCTGATAAAAAAAACTATCTTCAAAGTACCACCACCATAAATTGGCAACGGAATAAACTGGTAAACTTTGCACTGCTATACATTTTATATATAGGTATATATCCCCTTCCACATTACATTGATGATAACAGTGACCCTTGATACAAATTTGGCATTCAACCAAACGGTTTCTGTTCATGAGTTCTCTTTTATTATTACCTATAAGTACAAGTTTTATTGCTGCATAAATAGTGGGTTGCACAACATTTTTGTTAAATTAACGATTGATTAAAGTTGACAAAAGATTTGTTTTTACTAGTATACTATTTATCATATGAATTCGAATTTTGATTTAATTTTGATGAGTGATTAATTTATCGAAGCTGTTAAATCATGTTTGTGCATTCTGCCCTAAGTCATTTAAAAAATAAAAGAAACTATTTGTATTAACTAGATTTATTTAACATAACAAAAATATTTACAGCTGAAACTTGAAAACAATTTAGTACACTCATACATATTTAAACTAAATACAAGTATTAATAGAAATATTTATATTTGTGTTACTATAAGGGTAAAATCACCTTAGTAATCGTAGATGTAGATGCATCAAATTTTTAGTACTTTGTGTTTTGATGTTGGCGAAGTTATTAAATACGGAAAGTGGGTAAGAATCTGAAAACGAAATATCCACACCCAAAGTAATGATTGAAAAGGCAAATGTGGCAACACAAAACTTGTTACGTGAAAACTTGAAGGAAAATTATCGAAACGAATACCTACAACCTACAACACGTTTATGGAATGGCACACTGCATTCTTATTAATCTCTTAATTTTTTTCCCAATTAAAGACAGTTGTAGTAAAAATATTCTATGAAACATAAAGTGTCTTTTTTTACCTTATGGGATTTACTTCCCATTCATAAAAAAAGTACTTTTGTATGCATTTGTTGCATAAAAATATTTATTCGTACGTATGATATGGCTTTATACAGGGTGATTCAAAAGTATTATACAGAAAAAATTGAAAGCTTATCGCGATTTTTGTTTATTTTAAATTTTGTTACACACTTTTGAGAACCGCTGGTTAATATGCATTTAAAAAGCCTGCAATAGAGATTTGACCTTGCAAAAATAAATGAAACATCACACAATTATGTAATTTACAGGTTTCACTTTCCTCTCGCATTTTTTCAGGATTGAGACTAGCAGTAAACAATTATTGGCATGTTTAAAAAGTCATATAAAAAAAATTGTCAATAAAGAGAAACAGGACTTACAGAAAATGTTCAAGTGTTCCTTCATTAACTCCTACACAAACACAAATACACACATAACACAAGCACAAATTAAGTACAATAACATCAATTAATTCAGTTGTTAAAAGGTTGACCTTCCATTAAAACGTATGATGAATGCACGTTGAAAGTGAAGATTGAACTGATATTAACCTACTTACGTACACAGCAGGTCTCTCTTATCAGTATCAACAACAAGGGCGTTTGATAAATTTAAATTCCAGTGATCACAAAACAATTTTTGTGTTGATCTTTTTAATTTTTTTCTGTTTTTAGCGTTTATTTGCGACACATAGTTTATTGTGAAAGGTTGTTCTATTTAATATGCCCTACCTACCCTTAAAACTAATGAAAATACTTTTGAATCACCCTGTATATCCAAAACAGTTCTGTATAGTTAAATAAATGTTTCTTAAACCAATTTAAAAAAATTAATTATGCTGCAATTTCTACTCGTGTCCTTGCCGAAAAGTTTAATGTTTCACATCAACACTTATCGAAGGTATCGAAAAAAAAAATATCAGGTGTTTTAAAAAGATAGATGCTCCAGAACATATTCAAGCGCTTGAACATTTTAGTTTCTAACGATTTTAGAATAGGTGGCACTAAACATATAGGTAATTTATGATGAGGAATCAGATTTTTCATTTTCAAGTGATAAGATCGGATCTCAAAAGGGGGTTTACGCTACTGAAAGGCAAAATGCAAATCCTGATACGCGTTTTAAATTCCGTAATCGCCAATTGAAGCTTAGAATAAAAATAATGTAAATAATGTTAACAGAATTTGATGGTTTGTACTTTGAGTGACTCTGCCGTAACAACCGCAAGAAAATTGTCGAAGCTACACATTTATTATAGGTCCCTTAGCCGTCATTAAATAATGAAGTATTTTACATACAGTGTGTCAATTTTAAAACTTACAATGGGCTGTATCTCGTGAACGAAAAGAGATATCAAAAAAATTTCAAAACCGTTTCTAGGGTAGAGAGGGGGAACTAAAATGACATAAGAGAGAACGCAACCCCCTATGCCCCACCTGCCCCACATACAAAAATTTAAATGGCAACCCCCTACTTGTTATACGTCGTTGGAAAGCCCGTAGAAAATGCTTTCCAACGGTATAAGTCATAATTATACAGGGTGTAACAATAAAGCAGAAAAATTTGCCATTTAAATTTTTGTATGTGGGGTAGGTGGGGCATAGGGGGGTTTAGGGGGGTGCGTTCTCTCTTATGTCATTTTAGTTCCCGCTCTCTACCCTAGAAACGGTTTTGAAATTTTTTTGATATCTCTTTTCATCACGAGATACAGCCCATTGTAAGTTTTAAAATTGACACACTGATGTATTAATTTCCTCTGTTTTACTTACTACAAATAAATACGTTTCAAATTTTGGTGCCAATTTTTAGTTGGCTAACCTTATAAGGCTAAAAAATAATTAAAGTCGCCTTAGTAATCGTAGCTGTAGAAGCATAAAATTTTTAGTACTTTGTATTTTGGTGTCCTCGAAGTTTTAAATGTGGAAAGTTGAAGTTTTTCATGGAGAAATGTATAGTTCACCTCAATTGGCGCCACCTCTGTTTCTAAATTGCGTCGTGGCTAAATGAAGTGGTAAGGCCTTAATATGTAAGGCCTTGGCCTTGCCCTCTGACCCTACACCCTACCCTGACTTATTTTAAGCAGGTCATGGCATCCTAGATTAATAAATAAACTCTTATGCAGTATTTACTTAGCTATCAAAATGTTTCAAACTTGATACTAAAACATACGTAGAATGAAATGGAGATTCCAATAATGTATAGATATACAGGGTGTTCCATTTAAAATAACAAAATTTAGGGCAATTCCGGAGAAACCGGAAGTGGCAGCAACGTCTGCTCTATATCAAAAAACGTAATTTAAAGAGTATATTACATATACCAAATTGCATTTTGATATATTAAAATATAATTTAAAAGATAGGGGTGCCCCAGGTTTCATTGACACCGGTATAACACAATTTTTAAATTAATTGTTGTGTTGTGTGTCGTTAAAAAACACTAGGATTTTCTCTAGAGTTGGCAACTTTTTCTTCCAGAGTGGGCAATGCCCACTCTGCCCCCCCCCCCTCCCTGGCTACGGGCCTGTATACGAACTGTGCGTTCAGTTATTATGTGTCATGTTTTTACTGTAACAAAATTTGTATTGTAAATCACTACCTTGTAGGTAGTGTAAGTGGTGTTACATCTACTTGAACATATCTAATCATATGCAGTTAAGACTTACATAAATCATTTTGTAAGATTTAATCACGTATTTCAAGCACAAAACAGTCAAAAATAAAAATACACACACTACAATTTTAATTTAATAAAATTAAGAATATAAATCATATTAAAAAAAATTAACATTAAAAATGATAACCTAATCTTACAAAATCCAATACAACACCGCTAATTCTTGAGTTAAACTTATCAAGATTCTTTGGTACATTCTGATACGATTTACGCACTTCTTCAATTTCTGTAATTTGATTCAAATCCGGAATTTCTTCAACTTCCCTCATTATAGCAGATAGAATCACATTAGCCATATATAAACCATATACGGAATATTCCTTTAGATGTTGTTGTAAAATATCAAACGGAAATAGCTCTTCTGGATCACTTCCAAGTTTACGTAAATGGGTGGCAAGACTGTTATAATATTCATTTATGAGATTATCATAATGCTCATCACGTAAATCTTTATCGGTACTTATAAAAAGAAAGTAAGACAAGTCTAATGCTGGGGAACCTAAACGTGATAACTGCCAGTCAAGTAAGCATACTTCAGTTGGTAAGTCTGGTTTAGAAGGATTCTGTAACAGAAAAAATATCTATTATTATCTTTATATGTAGTTATAGACGGTGGAATCCAGAATACCCCAATTCATATTCCAGTGTTTACATGTGCTTACAACACCAAGACCTGTGGAATACATATTGGTGCAAATCGGAATTGTGTTGCCCTTGTAAACACAGGAAAATTCAAAATAAATTAGGTACACATTTAAATATTGATCACTTGCTTTTCAATTAATAGATGTTTAGATTTTTCGTTAGAAGTAACATATACTTACAGCATATTTATACAATATGTTGTTTATCCAACAATCACTGTGAGTTATAACGGCATATTTTCCTGCTGATTTGGAGGCGACAGCTTTTTTTACGAGATTGTCCATGTTTTCGTGAAACTTTTTTAATCTTTCGTATGCAACTTTATGTTTAATAGGATCCAGAGACTCGAGTGTTCTTCGATTTCGTTCTTTTATCAGATCGTCCATATGTTTCACATTGGAGATCGTTGCGAGAAAAAATACGTCTTCAGTGTTACTACTTAGTTCTTTGAA
The DNA here is from genome assembly GCA_963082815.1 of Melanotus villosus. Classification (NCBI taxonomy): domain Eukaryota; kingdom Metazoa; phylum Arthropoda; class Insecta; order Coleoptera; family Elateridae; genus Melanotus; species Melanotus villosus. The sequence continues at coordinate 95,342,619 of OY720419.1, read as the reverse complement.
TAAGTCAGGTTTTTGATCTCGCATTGCAAAGGATATAGCATGAAATTTTCCATATTCCTTTAATGTTAAAAGTACATGATTATAATCAAGTGGCTGATGTCGATCTTGAAGTTTAAATCCGATCTCTTTCATGTTTTCCATTATCAGTGCCTCGTTCATATCGTCCATTGTTGATTTGTAATATTTTGGATATGATTTAAAGGTATCTATTACTCCTCTTTCCTCCTGTAAGTTTTCAAATTCTGGAAAGACTCTGCTGTATATGTACCCTTCACGTTCATAAGCAATACGAATCGGATATATTGTTCTAAATAATCCCTGACGTGGTGCACTTTTCACGATGAAATTTAAAGTCGTATCTTTACCATCTTTATCTTTACCTTTTACAACTGCTTTAGCTATTACTCCCAAATAATTATCACCAAGAATGGCGCCCGCAGAAATGTCAGTTGTAAAATCCTTTACTCCAAGTTCTTTGATCGCTCTTTCTAAACAGTTTTTCACTTCACTTGTTACAAGCTTTACTTCTGCGGCTTCTGCTGGTTGAGTCATTTTAAATAATAATTTAAAACGTTTTTTTTTTTAGATTTAAGTATATTAAAAGGTATTTTTACGATTCTAAATTAAATAATGAAAATGTAAGTACTTTAGCCAACGAAGTAAGTAACTGATCTGATAACAATTATCTTCAAAGTACCACCACGATTAGCAACAGAATAAATTGGTAAACTTTGCACTGCTATACATTTATATATAGGATATATCCCCTTCCACATTGATGATAATAGTGGCCCTTGATACAAATTTGGTATTAAACCAAACGGTTTTTGTTCATGAGTTCTCTTTTATTATTACCTATACAAGTTTTATTGCTGCATAAATAGTGGGTTGCACAACATTTTTGTTAAATTAACGATTAATTGAAATTGACAAAAGATTTCTTTTTACTAGTATACTATTTATCATATGAATTCGAATTTTGATTCAATTTTGACGAGTGATTAATTTAACGAAGCTGTTAAATCATGTTTGTGTATTCTGCCCTAAATCATTTAAAAAATAAAAGAAACTATTTGTATTAACTAGAATTTATTTAACATAACAATAGTTACTTGTACAACTAGTAATGAAAGTAATACTTTTTTTCATGAGTTTGAAGTTTGATGCACGACGGCGAAGCCGGAGTGCATCAATCCAGCCTAGGGCGGCAAATTTTGGGGGCGGCAAAATTTTGAGGGTGGCATATTTTTATTTATTGTAATTTTTATCGCCCCAAAATAAAAAAATCCAAACTAAGCTTTCGAAGAGAATAAGCAGTAAATAATAATATTGTATCATTACGTATATTTCATTAAAAAATTTGTTAATAAATAAATTAATGTACATTTAATACAATACCTCAACACTAAACCTTATTATTTTAATATTACTATAAATAATCACCTAAGTTACACATCTTGTATCTATTTTTATAGCAGTTTATTTGTACGTCATAATTAATGGTAAATACGTTTTGGGACTTGAGAATTAGGGAATAAGGATCAATAAAAAAATCGGTTACAAGTTTCAAGACATTAACATAGGTAGTTATGAAGAAAAAAGAATATTTGCCCATACGCTTGAGGTTTATTTTGTATTAGTTTTGCTTACGTAAGTACCTACTTCGGGGGAGGGTGCGTGGTTGATCGGAAGGGGGGGGGTTAGTGGTGGGGGGGGGGCAGATTTTAAGTCAGCCTAGGGGCGGCATGAAGCTAAATGCGGCCCTGGCTCAACAACAGGCTGTTACTACAAGAAAACTGTGCCAAATATCTTGGAATGCATCTTGACCGCAGGTTAACCTGGAAAACGCATATTTGGAACAAGAGGAAACATCTCGGTTATAAATTTAGTAAAATTATACTGGTTAATAGGAAGAACATCTCAACTAACCCTAAAAAACAAAGTGTTAATATATAAAGTAGGTACTGCTAAAGCTAGTGTGGTTGTATGGTATATATTGAAGTGATATTAACCTTTTGGAAAACTTATATTTATTAATTAAAATACAAATTTGGAGTATACTTTTAGGATGCAAGTTTTAAAAGATTAATTATGTAAATAAGATTAATTTAAGTATTTATTGTTATTTGTTGTAAATATTGTTATTTATTGTTATTTAGTGTTAATTATTGTAAATAGTAGTCATAGTTATATTTTATGTGCATGTATGTGAAAGAATGAATGTTATAAAACAAATTCAAGGAATGGAAGATTTTGGAGAATAACTAGGGAAGGAAATAAAAATTGAAGAAAGATAAACAAGAGTTTTTCTAAAAACTAAAAACGTGAAAGACGTGTTTTTGAGTTTTCCTCTGAAAAGTTATAATAATAAAATAATATCAAAGGAAACTTGAATACTAATTAATAAAGAATAATTACAAGCTGGGATAAACTGATAATATTGAATTGGATTTATTGGATAAAAGTTTAAATGGAAATTGGTTAAAGAAATAATAATTACAACGGATAATTGGAACAGATAATAATAAATTGGACAGGGAACTATATTTTGGTGGGACTTCTCAAAATTAAAGGATTGATTGTTTTGTGAGTGAGTGTTTTTAGTTTTAGTTTTTTTTTGTATTAATTTTAAGTTAGAAATAAGTTTTGTTGTAATAAAGCTTGCATTTCTAAAAGTTAGTAGAAATTTATTACATTACTGATTTTTCAAAATTCAAAATCGAATCCTTCAACGACCCTGAGATTTCAAAATTTTATTATTAATTCAAAATTTCAAAAATAATAATTAGAGAGTCTGAAAAATTGTATGGAGCTTCTTTTATTGATAAAAAGAAATTAATTAAAAGACTGCTACCATAACAATATATGAATATGGGGAACGCTGTCTACCAGCAACATTGAAATCCTCGAAAGGTTTCAATCTAAAGTGTTAAGAACAATAGTTGATGCTCTGTGGTTTATTACAAATAACATAATAAGAAGTAACCTAAAAATTCCAACTGTAAAAGAAGAAGTGCAAAACTGTAGTGAAAAGTACAACAATAGACTTAAAGTGCATCCAAATAGACTTGCCAAAAGATTACTTACTGAACATTCTGATACACGCATACTTAAAAGATTTAAGTCATCAGTTCTAGGAAATAGATTACGTAACTTATAACTAATTAATTAACATAATTATTATACAATTATTATGTATTCTTAAATAACACAAATCTAATTTGAGATGGTAGTGCATAAAAGCAAGGACCACTGGGTAATTGCTACAGGATACTTTAGTTTAGTTTTTTGTTAGTTTAATTTAGTTTAGTTTGCTATTTGCTATACATTTTACTTATTGTCCTTTTAGGACATTTTGTAAAAACTTCTGGGAGAATTAAAAAAAAAGAATTAATCACGTTTTTCAAGCACAAAATATTCAAAAACAAAAACACACAATTACAATTTTAATTTAATAAAATTAATAATATAAATGATTAAAAGAAATTAACATCAAAAATTATAACCTAATCTTACAAAATCCAAAACAACACCTCTAATTCTTGATTGAAACTTATCAAGATTCTTTGGTACTATCTGAGACAATTCACGCATATCTTCCACATCTGTCATTTGATTGAGATCAGGAATTTCTTCAACTTCCATCGTTATAGCCGTTAGAATCATGTTAGCCATGTATAAACCATATACGGAATATTCCTTTAGGTGTTGTTGTAAAATATCAAAAGGATATAGCTCTTCTGGATCACTGCCAAGTTTGCGTAAATGAGTGGCAAGACTGTCATAATATTCCTTTATGAGATTATCGTAATGCTCATCACGAAGATCTTTATCAGTGCTTGCAAAAAGAAAGTAAGACAAGTCTAATGCTGGGGAACCTAAACGTGCTAACTGCCAATCAAGTAAGCATGCTTCGGTTGGTACGTCTGGTTTAGAAGGGTTCTGTAACAAGAAAATATCTATTATTGTGTTTATATAGGCACTAAAATTCAGAATCTCGCAATACATATTCCACGACTTTTAGGTATTTACATGGTTCAGCAAAATCTAGGTAAAGGTATTGGCACTAAAGTCCCATGACGGAGCATGGCCAGCAACATGGAGGGTTAAGGCCTCCTAAATCGCTTCTCATACCTCGTATTTAAGTAACTACTGGAGTTAAATTCATATTAAGTATTTACATGTGCTTAGAATACCAATACTTATGGAATACATATGGATGGGAATCAGAATTTTGTTGCCCATGTAAACAGAGTAGGATATATACTATTGACGGTATTATAAGTAAACCTCTTAGTTACAAACTTTTTTAAACAATCTATTACAACCTTATATGCGAAAATTTTGCCAAAATACAAACAGTTTGCTGATTTGTTCATAAACTATCGATTTTTTAACCATTTAATAACAATTATTAAAAAAGAGAATAGTTTAATATCTTCTTATTTTTCATTTAGCTCTTATGCCTATTGAGTGATAGTTTGATATAGAATTCAAAATAAATTACCGATTTAAATATTGATCACCAGCTCTGAGATCACCAGCAACTGAGAGATGTTTCTTTAGAAATAAAATATACTTACAGCATATTTATACAATATGTTGTTTATCCAACAATCACCGTGAGTTATAACGGCATATTTTCCTGCCGATTCAGAGGCGACGGCTTTTATTACAGGTTCTTCCATGTTTTCATGAAACTTTTTGAATTTCCCATAAGCAACTTTATGTTTAATAGGATCCAGAGACTCGAGTGCTCTGAGATTTTGAACTTCCATCATATCATCCATTTGTTTCATATTCTCCATCATTGCAACAAAAAACGTATCTTCAGCGTTACTACTTAGTTCTTTGAATAATTCAGGTTTTTGATCACGCATTGCAAAAGATATAGCATGAAATTTTCCATATTCTTTCAATACTAAAAGTGCATGATTATAATCAAGTGGCTGATGTCGATCTTGAAGTTTAAATCCGATTTCTTTCATGTTTTCCATGATCAGTGCCTCGTTCATATCGTCCATTGTTGATTTGTAATATTTTGGATATGATTTAAAGGGATCTGTTATTCCTCTTTCCTCTTGTAGTTTTTCAAACTCTGGGAAAACTCTGCTGTATAAATACACTTCACGTTCATAAGCAGTATGGATTGGAGACATTTTTCTCATTAAACCCTGACGTGGTGCACTTTTGATGATGAAATTTAAAGTTGTATCCTTGCCATCTTTATCTTTACCTTTTACAACTACTTTAGCTATTATTCCCAAATAATTATCACCCAGAATGGTGCCAGCAGAAATGTCGGTTGTAAAATCTTTTACTCCAAGTTCTTTGATCACTCTTTCTAAACAGTTTTGCACTTCACTTGTTACAAGCTCTACTTCTGCAGCTTCTGCTGGTTGCGTCATTGTTAATATTAATTTACAACTTTTTTTAATTTTAAAATAAAATATATATTAAGAGGTGTTTTTACAGTATGATGAAACTCTAAGTTCTTTAGCTAACAAAGCAAGTAATTGATCACAACTAGGTAGTAATTATCTGATAAAAGTTATCTTCCAAGTATCATCAGAATCGAAAACGGAATAAACTCGTAAACTATACACTCGTATATATTTATATATAGGTATGTATCCCCTTCCACATTACATCGATGACAGTAGTGGCATTCGATAGAAATTTAGTATTAAACCAAATACCATGAGATCGAAAAAAAGATGATTCTGAGCAGGCCTTGACTAGTACAACACGGTTGGTTACACTGGTTCTAGAATGCCTATGAATTATAATGTGACAGTGACATTTCAAATGTAAGTCAGTTTTGCAATCTTGTTTCCAGAATTATTTAAGTTTATCGTTGTAATACTAGTGTAATTTTTCCAAAAAACGCAATTTACAGACATGTATTCATCTTAGTTTTCAGTTTGTTCCCTAAATAAATACTGTTTTGTGTTTTAATTTATTTGACATTTATTAACCTCTAACCTACTGCCACATTTTGAAATCAGTCTTGCCAATCGTGTTGTACTAGTCAAGGCCTGCTCAGAATCATCTTTTTTTCGATCTCATGGTAGTTTCTGTGTGTATTATATTTTATTATTACCTATGTATACAAAGTTTTATTGCTGCATGAAGAGGAGTTACAATTTTTTTTTTCTTAAATTAACGAATGGTCAAAGCTTATAAAAGAACATAAACTTTTTTTATTCAATTTTGACGTTTTAAACTGACGTTTATTTGTTTATGGCCTGCCCATAAAAGTTGATGTTTTATAAACAATCGTTAAAATTTTTATTCCGCTAGCGATTTAAAATTTTTATTCCGCTAGCGCTTTAAAAATGTCAAATCCCTTTAAAAATGTCAAATAAATGTCAAAATTGAATAAACAGTTGTATTACACTTGCGGATTAAAATTAATTTATTAACTCGCGGTATCAACGCGCTTGCGGCTACCGCCGCTCGCGCGGTTGAACGTACCGCTCGTTAAACATTAATTTAATCCGCATGTATAATAAATAACTATTATTAATGTAGGTACGTATTATTTGTCATATAAGATTCAAATTTTGATTTGATTTTGTTCACTTTGGCAAATGATTAATTTGTCGAAGCTTTTGAAGCAACCCGCTTTAAACCAATTAAAATATAAAAGAAACTATTCCTATTAATTAACAACAACACAAGAAATATTGACAACTGAAAGATAATAGTTATTTATTATACATGCGGATTAAATTAATGTTTAATGAGCGGTACGTTTATACGCGCGAGCGGCGGTAGCCGCAAGCGCGTTAATACCGCGAGTTAATACATTAATTTAATCCGCAAGTGTAATACAACTGTTTATTCAATTTTGACATTTACTTGACATTTTTAAAGCGATTTGACATTTTTAAAGCGCTAGCGGAATAAAAATTTTAAATCGCTAGCGGAATAAAAATTTTAAACGATTGTTTATAAAACATCAACTTTTATGGGCAGGCCAGAAACAAATAAACGTCAGTTTATACGGCAAAATTGAATAAAAACTATTAACACTCATAAATATTTAAACTATTAAGTGTTAAGAGAAAATTTTATGTTGTGCTACTTACAATCGTATGGGTAGGTAACTATTTTATTTAGCAAAGTTATTAAAAATAAAAGGTAATTCTTATAATGTTTTCAAATTTTGAATATCACAAAACAATTTAGGATATTTTGAAAAAACCAAAAACGCGGGGAGAGAAAACTATTGAATACTATTTTTAATAGAGAACCTTCAAAATTTTTCGGAAATGTCGAATGCTTTGAAAAAAAAATTGAAACCAGGAATATCACCATTTTAATTTAAATGCTAATCCTAAACAGACTTACCGACTGGGGCTGTTGATTAAGACGTTCCATATCCATAGGTTAGAACAGTAAGTGTCCATATCAGCGCGTAGCAACTTAATATTGCCGTAAGCTTCAGCTTGATGATGATAACAAAGGAAAACAAAGTCAAATAAGAGATTTGACGTTTCAGATTTATAAACAAATGAAATCAGCCCATTCATGACTTAGGTAACTCGGAAAAATTCTTCGTGGTTGCATTTTGCTCAATATTTCCGTTTCTTCTGATGGTAGAGACCTCCGGTTTTTTGCATTCTCTTCGTCTTTAATTTCTTCATAACGTAATAATAAAATTATTGTGCCTTTGCATTTGAAATTTTTGAGATAGTTGAAAACAAGTTTCTACTAAAATGCGCCGAGAATTTTAGAAAAAAATTTCAACTAATATTTTCAGTAGAGAATATTTATAGCTTTAGGAAAATACCGAGTGTTTTGAAAAAGAAAAATCCAAAACAAAGATATAACTATTTTTAACCTTGGAGGGTATGTCTTCCTCCCTCAGCCCATTGTCAAAGTTAATTAAAAGTTCAAAGAATCCATTTTATGTAAAATTAGACGTTCTTTTGATCTAGACATAGTCTAATAGACCTTCATTTAAAAATGTTTCGAAAAAAGTGCGATTTAATGGTGCCGACCCCTGATTGCGCCGTCCCCTGAAAGAATCGGCGGCTAAAAATATTTTTAATGGATTTCTTATTAGGCTCAAGTTTATCATACATTTTTTCCCCCGTTAACGTAGGTACGTCAACAACTTTCCGAGATAGAGTCGGCGGCCGCGCTTAAGAACTTTGAACTTATGTTGTATAGTTAAATAAATGTTTCTTAAACCAATTTAAAACAATTAACTATACTTCATAGTGTTGTACCTCAGTACCTGCTAAGGTATTACAATAACATAATTGTATACTTTAATACAGTTATGATTATAACACCATTTCTGTTGCTTTCTATAGCATTATATTTTTTGCATTTATACGAACTGTGAGTTCAACTATGTTTCATTTATTATGTGTCATGTTTTTACTGTAACAAAATCAGCTTTGGTCTTCTCTTACTAAAAGATTGTTTGGCTATTGTAAATCACTACCTACCTTCTAGTGTAAGTGGTATTACATCTACTTGAACATTTCTAATCCTATGCAGTTAAATGACTTACATAATCATTTTGTAAGAATTAATTACGTTTTTCAAGCACAAAATATTCAAAAACAAAAACACACAATTACAATTTTAATGTAATAGAATTAAGAATATAAATGATATTAAAAGAAATTAACATCAAAAATTATAACCTAATCTTACAAAATCCAAAACAACACCTCTAATTCTTGATTTAAACTTATCAAGATTCTTTGGTACTATCTCAGAAAATTCACGCATATCTTCCACCTCTGTCATTTGATTGAAATCAGGAATTTCTTCAACTTCCATCGTCATAGCCGTTAGAAGCATGTTAGCCATATATAAACCATATACGGAATATTCCTTTAAGTGTTGTTGTAAAATATCAAAAGGATATAGATCTTCTGGATCACTGCCAAGTTTGCGTAAATGGGTGGCAAGACTGTCATAATATTCCTTTATGAGATTATCGTAATGCTCATCACGAAAATCTTTATCAGTGCTTGTAAAAAGAAAGTAAGACAAGTCTAATGCTGGGGAACCTAAACGTGCTAACTGCCAATCAAGCAAGCATGCTTCGGTTGGTACGTCTGGTTTAGAAGGGTTCTGTAACAAGAAAATATCTATTATTGTGTTTATATAGGCACTAAAATCCAGAATCCCATAATACATATTCCACGACTTTTAGGTATTTACATGGTTCAGCAAAATCTATATTTAGGTAACTAGGTAAAGGTATTGGCACTAAAGTCCCATGATGGAGCATGACCAGCAACATGGAGGGTTAAGGCCTCCTAAATCGCTTCTCATTCCTCGTATTTAAGTAACTACTGGAGTTAAATTCATATTAAGTATTTACATGTGCTTAGAATACCAATACTTATGGAATACATATATGGATGGGAATCAGAATTTTGGTGCCCATGTAAACAGAGTAGGATATTATATTATTGACGGTATTATAAGTAAACCTCTTAGTTACAAACTTTTTTAAACAATCTAATTCAACCTTATAAGTATGCGAAAATTTTGCCAAAATACAAACTGATTTGTTCATATATTATCGATTTTTTAAACATTTAATAACAATTATTAAAAAAGAAAATAGTTTAATATCATTTAGCTATTATGCCGATTGAGTAATAGATTGATATAAAATTCAAAATAAATTAAATATTTATCACCTGCTTTTCAACTGAGAGACGTTTCTTTAGAAATAACATATACTTACAGCATATTTATACAATATGTTGTTTATCCAACAATCACCGTGAGTTATAACGGCATATTTTCCTGCCGATTCAGAGGCGACGGCTTTTATTACAGGTTCTTCCATGTTTTCCTGAAACTTTTTGAATTTTTCATAAGCAACTTTATGTTTAATAGGATCCAGAGACTCGAGTGCTCTGAGATTTTGCAGTTTCGTCATATCATCCATTTCTTTCATATTCTCCATCATTACAACAAAAAATGTATCTTCAGTGTTATTACTTAGTTCTTTGAATAGTATAGGTTTTTGATCACGCATTGCAAAAGATATAGCATGAAATTTTCCATATTCCTTCAATACTAAAAGTGCATGATTATAATCAAGTGGCTGATGTCGATCTTGAAGTTTAAATCCGATTTCTTTCATGTTTTCCATTATCAGTGCCTCGTTCATATCGTCCATTGTTGATTTGTAATATTTTGGATATGATTTAAAGGGGTCTATTATTCCTCTTTCCTCCTGTAGTTTTTCAAACTCTGGGAAAACTCTGCTGTATGAATACACTTCACGTTCATAAGCAGTATGGATTGGGGTCATTTTTCTAATTAAACCCTGACGTGGTGCACTTTTCACGATGAAATTTAAAGTCGTGTCTTTGCCATCTCTATCTTTACCTTTTACAACTACTTTAGCTATTATTCCCAAATAATTATCACCCAGAATGGTACCGGCAGATATATCAGTTGTAAAATCTTTTACTCCAAGTTCTTTGATCACTCTTTCTAAACAGTTTTGCACTTCACTTGTTACAAGCTCTACGTCTGCAGCTTCTGTTGGTTGCGTCATTGTTGATATTAATTTAAAACGTTTTTTAATTTTAAAATAAAATATATATTAAGAGGTGTTTTTACAGTTTGATGAAAATCTAAGTTCTTTAGCTAACAAAGTACGTAATTGATCACAACTAGTAATTATTATCTGATAAAATTTATCTTCCAAGTATCATCAGAATCGAAAACAGAATAAACTCGTAAACTTTACACTCATATATATTTATATATAGGTACCTATTACCTATACATATATCCCCTTCCACATTACATTGATGACTATAGTGGCACAAATAGTTTCTGTTTGTATTAGCTTTTATTATTACCTATACAAGTTTTATTGCTACATGAAGAGGAGTTACAATTTTTTTTTCTTAAATTAACAAAGTTTATAAAAGAACATAAACTTTTTTTAATAATGTAGTATTTGTCATATAGTTTCAAATTTTGATTTGATTTTGCTCATTTTGGAAAATGATAAATTTCTCGAAGCTTTTGAAGCAACCCGCTTTAAACCAATTAAAATATAAAAGAAACTATTCCTATTAATTTAACAACACAAGAAATGTTTACAACTGAAATATGAAAACTATTAACACTCAGAAATATTTAAACTATAAGTGTTAAGAGCACATTTTATGTTTTGTTCCTTACAATCGCATGTGTAACTATTTTATTTAGCACTAACTCTTATAATGTTTTCAAATTTGGAATATCACAAAAAATTTTAAGATATTTTGAAAAAACCAAAAACTGCCAGTTTCTCTATTTTTGTAAACTTTTAATTTGGAATACACCTGAATAAGATGCCATCTTTTAGATAATTTTAGGTAGAACTACAGAATAAAAAATATGCATTCTTTGGTAGAACTTGGTTAAACTTTAATGGCACCTTTGATTTTTCAGATATAACACAAACTTGCATTTTTACATCATTTTTTTTCTCCTCTTTATTTTCAATAGAGTAATTTAAACAATGTGACTGTAATATACAGATAAAATACTCTACTGATAATAGTGATAATAGTAACAATCATAAATAGGTAGACCTAAAATTACCTAAATAATCTTGGTTGTTTATCACAGTGGGCTTTTAACCAAAGCAGGAAAATGTGAAGATAGAAACACTTGAGGTGTTTGTTGAAAAGAAGAAAAAATAAGCTTGTTAATGATGATTTAAAGATATAAAGTTTACATCATAATTCAAAAATCAAGAGTACTATGCAATAAGTAAGCATAAAGTAACTAATTTCATTTAGTTACTTTAAGCATTTAGTTTACCTTATCCCACTAATGTGATAAAATAGATCTTTACACTCTGTTTTGGCTGCTTAAAAAATCTACTTTACACATGGTTGTAGAAAAAATTGTCTGTAGATATACAGGGTTCGTCAGTGAAGCGGGAAAATTTAAAACTCCTGTATCTACATAAGTTTTTATTTTAATATTAATGTTTTTACAGTTTTCTGTTAAGTTAGATTTGCCATTTTATTTTTTAAAAATAACGCTTGACAGGTGGGCACCATCTACGCACTCTTGTAGTCTTATTCGAAAATTTTCCATTACTCATCGTAATATTTCCGGTGTAATACGTGCAACTTCTTCTTGAATTTTTAGTTTTAGTTCCGGTAACGTTAGCGGTCGCTCGACATACACCTTGCTCTTGAACCAACCCCAATGAAAAGAGTCGCATGTGATCAAATCAGGAGATCTAGCCGGCCAAACAATGTCTGCATTCTTGGATATGATGTGGTTCCGAAAGAGTTCCCTAAAAAGCAGCAATAGGCCCACGAGCAGTTTAACTGGTAGCACCGTCTTGCTGGAACCACGTAATCTGTGGTAATCGAACCAGTTCTTGCCTCGAAAATGTTGTGACCATGTTTGTGTAACGAACTACAGTAACGGTGGTTGTAGCGTTTCCCCGATCGTCTTGAAAAAAGAATGGTCCAATAATGCCAGATGATGAAAGTGCACACAATACTGACACCTGCGGACTATGCAACGGTTTCTCATGTAAGACTACAAGAGTGCGTAGATCGTAATGGTTCCCACCTGTCAAGCGTTATTTTAAAAAAATAAAATTGCAAGTCTAACTTAACAGAAAACTGTAAAAACATTAATGTTAAAATAAAAATTTATGTAGATACAGGAGTTTTAAATTTTCCCGCTTCACTGACGAACCCTGTATTAATACGAAAAAACTAGCATTTTTTTGTTGTTTCAAACTACAGTAGACTTGTGATAACATGAACCAATTAAAACTAGTCAGTTCATATCAGACCCTGTTACCTGTTTAAGTTGAGTCTACTTGCCTAAAAAATTGTATGAGTTAAGTAAAATTAAACGTAATAGTTTATTAGAAGCACTATTTTACTTACAAAATTAACGCATGGGAAAATGGATCAACTTAAGAATATGTTATACGAGTTACCTACTTGAAATACATCTTCACATTTTATTTATAATTTTGTACAGCTCTGCTAATTTAATCTTTAGCATAACTCTCCAAATAAAGAGATTCTGAAGGTGTTCTTCAAGAACATAGACCGATAAACCACCACCAACACTGAACACGCCGAACACAAGACACAAGACTGTTACACATCAAGGATAAATGGCGAGCCGCGCCGTAGGTACTTGGAGAAAAAAAGAATTAGAATCAATAACATCTCAAATGCTAAACACATTTCGTGGATGAGGTATACATAATATTTTTTCTACGGCCACATTATATTACATAAATTTATTTCAAATCTTAATTATAAAACAACTGAGTTTCATTTGAAAAGCTAGTTGGGGATTATAATTGTTATAGCTCTCTCTCTAGTTAGCACCTGAATGCATAGCAATTGTTTTTATTATTAACCAGTAGTCAATAAATTTTTTTCACTACTAGCATTAAAAGATATCATTATTGACCTTGTTTTCGAGCCAAGAAGATGAATTTCTCTCCTAGTGCTCAATAATTTTTTATTACTGACTACTAGTTAATAATGGAAACAATTGCTACGCGCTCAGGTGCCTATTATAAATATATTTTGCACAAACGTCAATTGAAATTAGCTCCTCCCCTTGTATTCAAGCAAGGCTATTTGATTTTTGTGGATATTTAGAAATAAATATATCCATCTGTCATTTTATTTTTATAGTGATGTAAAAATGATTAATTAAAAGGAATAAAGGTGCTAGTAGTGAAAAAAATAGTATATAAACCACGGTAGAGAAGACTTTTCTCAGCCTCGCAACTTATTTTCCTCCATGCTTCGCATGTCGGGAAATAATACTGCTCGGCTGAGAAAAATGTCTTCCCTACCTTGGTATATAATATACTATTATTCAATTTTGCCGTATAAACTGACGTTTATTTGTTTCTGGCCTGCCCATAAAAGTTGATGTTTTATAAACAATCGTTTAAAATTTTTATTCCGTTAGCGATTTAAAATTTTTATTCCGCTAGCGCTTTAAAAATGTCAAATCGCTTTAAAAATGTCAAATAAATGTCAAAATTGAATAAACAGTTGTATTACACTTGCGCATTAAAATTAATTTATTAACTCGCGGTATCAACGTACCGCTCATTAAACATTAATTTAATCCGCATGTATAATAAATAACTATTAATCCGCAAGTGTGATACAACTGTTTACTCAATTTTGACATTTATTTGACATTTTTAAAGCAATTTGACATTTTTAAAGCAATTTGACATTTTTAAAGCGCTAGCGGAATAAAAATTTTAAATTGCTAGCGGAATAAAAATTTTAAACGATTGTTTACAAAACATCAACTTTTATGGACAGGCCAGAAACAAATAAACGTCAGTTTAAAACGTTAAAATTGAATAAAAGTACATTAAATGTGTGCGTTATCAATACTAAAAGAATAGCATGATAAAATCGCGTACTTATTGAATTACTATCTGATTTAATTTTACAAATACTTCATTCAAGAATTTACGAATACTTGAGATAAAAACCAGTCATAACTAGCAATAACAATAAATGTAAAAATCTTGGGTTATTTATATCTTATAAAGACATAATTAATAACTATCTACTTATCTGTAATTTTTTTAATTTTCTTTGCAACAATTTATAGTTTAACCTTGGTAGAAAACACATTTAGGGATATTTGAATCTATTTCTGAATTGGTCTTTCTGAATATTTCTCGATTTCCGTTTCCTTCTTACAAGTCATCGTCTATAAGTCGGACGTGGTTTTTGGTAGCTGGAGGGTTAAGTGATTAATTGCATTTTATATGGATCATCGCTGCCTTAAAACCACATTTATGGAGTTTCGGCAGTAGTTTGTTGAGTATTCAAGTGGCGTTGGCCGATATTTTGGTTATTTGGATACTTCCGGAATTTGAACGCATGGTGCGGTTTTCAGTCCGACGTTACTATATTCGACTTGTGGGCTTTTCAACCTTATAAGGTATGCTACTGTTTGGTTTTGTTTAAGGCCCTCTAACTTATTCCTTTCGACTTTCAGCCCGTTTTACGGCCAATTAATTTGGTTACGATTTACGGCCAGTTAGCTTGGTTACGATTATTTATGGTTATGCACTTTAAGGCATATGGGAAGATAATTTGAGGCCAACATTTTATGGCGTATGGAAAATTTTACCGCCCACTGTAGTAGATGAAAGATAGGTGGCCAGGTGTGCTGTAGATACATGGTTTGTGGTTCCGTCCTCTGTTTGTGCTGTTTAATGCGACCGAGAACACTTCAGTTTTGTCCTACATAGTGATGTTTCACGCTACTTAACCTGTAAGGTAGATTTGTTGTCTTTACTTCCGTTTAGAAGGTGTACGAATTGTTGTAATTTACCGTACAATCATTGAAATAGTTACCCCGTAAATTCAGATCACCGTATAGGCTATTATTGTATAATATTACCTAGGTAGGATTCCTTCATTTACATTTCAATTTTACTTTTATTCACTGTTAATTTGTATCAACACCATTGTGTAGTAGTTAATTTACGCTTTGTTTTCTTTGCCATTTAAAGTTTAACTACCGATTTGCTTTTTAAGTATTAAGACACTTGAGTTGTCGAATATTTAGGGAGACGCAAGGACTTTGTGGGATTGCTAATTGTGTAGTAATCAATTAGTCCATTTTTAACTTGAATTTATGATACGCGATATTAGAGTAGCGTGAGATACAGGCCTGAATCTATACGATTCCTTACGTTATTTGAGATC
The DNA here is from genome assembly GCA_963082815.1 of Melanotus villosus. Taxonomy (NCBI): domain Eukaryota; kingdom Metazoa; phylum Arthropoda; class Insecta; order Coleoptera; family Elateridae; genus Melanotus; species Melanotus villosus. Next base: position 95,326,876 of record OY720419.1, on the reverse strand, counting down.
TACGTTCTTGCGACATTAGGGTCCCTTCGACGACTCACTTGTAAACGTTATTTGCTAATTTTATTGAGTTCAAAGGTTTGTTTTTTAATTCGGTCATTAAATTTGTTTGATCCACCGATTACCGCTCATTGATTACTTTTCATATTTAATTGTTCAGTTAAGCTACAGGCATCGGTTACATTGAACAGTCCCCGTTATAGTGTATTGACGTGTTATACCTTTATTTGTTTGTGGTGGTATATAAACCACTGATTATATAATATACTTATTTATATTATGTAATTGTTCATTATATCTATATTTATCTTGTGTACCTGGCATATTTTATTATATTATATTTACTTGTTTATACGTTATACCATATCTATTTAATATTTGTTATATTAAATACTTGAACGATCTGAGAGTCCTTTATTGGGTTTATGTGTTTTGAAGAATTTTCAGTGAATTGGTTATCAGTTGCCGTTCCTATTCATCTGAACAACACGCTTGTAACTGATTGGCGCCCATTCATTTCTTTTACAGCTTATTACAAAAACCCGACCTTCCCACTGGCAGTCGGCGGAGTGTTCCCGAGAGCTACCTTGGTTTTCCCATTTTTTCGTAGCAACATGTTAAAGTGCAGCTACATATGACTAAATTAAGTGCACATGCATCAGTAAGGCTCTACATACATACATACCTACAGGAGTCTACATCGAGCGAATTCAGCCAGTTCGGTTGTCCGCTTTACAGGCGTCATGTACATAAAGTATTTATTTCAATATATATTTTACTGTTTGGTTGTTATGATAAGTGGGGATTGGGAACACTGTATAACGTTAACATGCCTATGACGCCAGCCGCTAGACACCGCTTCTACAGTGCAAGGTAGTTAGTAGACACATATTCAATGGATATATGACTGAGATGGTTAAACATGTTTTATCAATTTATCATCTTATACCAGGGGTGGGCAAATGCGGCTCTTCGTTAAGTTCAGTGCGGCTCCCATTGAAAATTAAAATTTTTTTTTTATTAGTTCAGAACTTTTTTCACGAATCTTGTTAAATTGACTAAGTAAGTGAAACGTTCAATTCGTACGTAGTCGCGTCGAGTGTGTTTAACCTCGTTTTGTATTGCGTAATAAACACCATCGTGTGCGCAAACCGTATACCCACTCCGCACGTTGGAGGGGGTAGTAGGAATGCGGCGCTGTTGTAGACAGCTGCTAGATAATAAATCCTGGCACTATGTAACTATGGTGTGGCTCTTTATAAATATGAAAAACCGGAATGCGGTTCTCATTGACTTCATGCGTGCCCACCCCTGTCTTATACCAATACTATTTCTAGTATTACCGCTAATTTCCGAGGTCTATGATATGAAACGCTTTAGCGCAGATATGCCTGCCTTGTTACATGTTACTTTATGCTAGCTCAGTATAATCATTATTATTTTCATTATTAAAAATCTTATTTTCAGTTGTACTTCACAGGTCTACGTACATACATATTCCTTGTTTCCTTATTTTTATTATGGTATGTTCCTTCGACATCCTTCTGCATTATTCTCAATATTTATATCTTCTTCCTCTACTTTCGTTGTATGGTTCCTCTCTTGAGTCATACGAGCATATGCGGTTTATTTCGTTCTTCATCGTAGTTTTGTTTCTTCCCAAGTTTGTTGTGGTATACCTGATCGGTCTATATCTTGTTCCAGTGTCGTAAATATTTTGAAAATTTTGCAGTTTCTTGTTTAATTTATAATAATTCAACATGTAAGATCACATACAAATACAAATATGTATAGTAAATATTTTAAAATAAAATACAACCACTAGTCTAAAAAAAAAAGTCCGAGTGAATTAGTTTTCTTAATTTTTAATAGTTGTAACGGTATAGAATAATTAGAAAATGCAAAAAGGATAGTTTAAATGTTCTTTAGTTAGTTATCTATCTTTTTAGTTTGCAAATGAATGTGGCATATTATTCAAATGGCTGAAAGTATCAAAATTGCACAATCAGTGCTTTAAATAAAGCTAGAGCTTATATAATAAAATAATTCTCTAATTTATTGTTATCATAATCCACGTTATCAATGAGAAACCAAAACAAAACACCTATATGTATTACATCATTAAAATTAGGTAACTATTATTAAAAATCATATCCCAGCCTCACGAAATCTAATATAACACCTCTGATTCTTTCATTGTACTTCTCAATATTCTTTGAATCATACTGAAACTTCGACATAACATCGTCTCCATTACTTGTATTGTGGATATCTGGAATCTCATCAACTTCGCTTGTCATAAGAAACAGTATTAGAACAGCCATATATAATCCAAACACGGAAAATTTCTTTAAATGTTCCTGTAAAACCTCGAAAGGAAATAGTTTATCAGGATCACTACCAAGCCTACGTAAAAAAGAACTGAGGCTGTCATAGTATTCTCGTATTAACTCATCGTAATGTTCTTCTCGAAGTTCTTTACTTGTAGATACAAATAAGAAATAGGATAGATCGAGAGCTGGTGATCCTAAACGTGATAATTGCCAGTCTATAAAACACATTTCAGTAGGACATTTCGGTTTTTCTGGATTCTATAAAAAAAGGCACATTTTTAAATTAAGTAATTTTCTACATAATCATAATGTGAAAATTTACAGTAAATTCAACTCAACTATCAAAATGTTATCTGGTTGCTAATGAATTACATAAGTAGTTTTGTAACTTTCCATGAAGCGAATTTATTTCCAGATTTTTATCGTTCTTTAAGTAGTGATCGGTTCAACGTCACCACATATCATAAACCAAATATTACAAATATTTTATCTTTTATTTTCAATATAGATATTTATCAGAGTCTCATTTAAATTTATTTTGTAACTTGTTACTGGTATGTGTTATTTGGTTGTATTACTGAATAAATTGATATTAGAAATGTGGAAGTAATAGTTCAGTAGAGAAAATTCAAATAGTATTTATTTAAATTTTACTTGAATAACCAAATGACAAATTTCAATTTGTAGAAAAATGATACCACCGCGGGGAATCGAACCACCGACTTTAGGTTAAACGCATCCACGCTCTCACCATTGAGCTACGGCAGTCGTTCTCCGGGGTAGCGTCAAATTTCTACATTAACAATTGTGGGTGCGTTTAACCTAAGGTCGGTGGTTCGATTCCCCGCGGTGGTATCATTTTTCTACAAATTGAAATTTGTCATTTGGTTATTCAAGTAAAATTTAGATAATTACTATTTGAATTTTCTCTACTGAACTATTACTTCCACATTTCTAATGTTACTGGTATATTTTTTTTAAAGATGTTACAAAAAAAGTACCGATCATTGTCATAATAACATGCTGTAATATAAATTACCTACCTGACTTTGATCTTTATAAAGGTTTCAATTTTTAATAATTATAATTCAAGGTTACCTTAAATGTACAATACTTACGTCATATTTAAATAACATATTATTAACCCAGCAGTCACCATGATCTATAACAGCATACTTTCCAGCAGGTTCAGATCGAACTGCTGTTTGCATAAGCTCAACCATTTTCCCTCGAAAGTCTTTAAATTTTTCATAAGCAACTTTATGTTGAACAGGATCTAAAGCATTAAGAGCCTTTTCGCTCTGTAGTTGAATACCCTTTCGATTCTCTTCATTTTGCATGACAGTAAAAAAATTTTCTGGAGTATTATTACAAAATTCCTTAAATAAGTCAGGCTTTTGATCCCGTAGCGCATAAGAAAGCGCATGAAATTTACCATATTCTCGTAGAACTAATAATACATGATTATAATCTAACGTTTCGTGGCGACTACGAAGCTCAAAACCTATTTCCTTCATATTTTCCATTATTAATGCCTCATTTAAATCGTTCATGGTAGATTCGTAAAATTTAGCAAACGATTTGAAAGGTTTTAAAATGCCTTTTTCTTCCTGAAATTTGGCGAATTCAGGTAATACTGTGTCGTATATGTATATTTCTCGATCGTAAGCGCTTCGTACAGGAGCAAACGTTCTGAAGTTTTCATTACGTGGAGCACTTTTTACAATTAAATTTAACACCTTATCCTTTCCATTTTTATCCTCCCCTTTCACTTGTACTTTGGCTATAACACCTAAATAATTATCACCGCGCATCGTACCAGCTGAAATATCCAGTGTATAATTTTTCAAACATAGTTTTTTGAGGAATCCTTCAAGGTAACTTTTCACTTCGTTGGTGACAAGGTCTTCGGTATCTGTTTGTGTCATTTTTGCAGCACTCCAATAATTAATCAATTGTTAATATTTAATTAAATGTAGTAACTCTTTTAATTAGGTAAATCAGCTACGCACAGTTAAATTATGTAACACATACAACTTGGGATTTAACAGACGTTAATCCTTCAAGAGATTGTTATTCAAAGCAACAAAGACTTGATTTACAACTTTATATAATGCATTCATCTTCGTGTGTATAAAAGAATTAGGTACGAATTATGAAGAGTCATGATGCCACAGGTGGATATTTGTGTCCATGACCATCAATCATTACCAGTTTTTTTAGGTAAAATTGAGGATTGTTTTGTAGTTTTCCTTGAGTATTTGCATACTAATGTACTATTATTAAAAATCCATGATTACAAGCATTATAGTTGTTCAGTAACGATAAGTGGTGTAATTTCATAATCACATTAAAGTATAACAAATTTGTTTAGGAAAATTATGTAATAACTGAATGTAAATATTTATTTACTAAACAGATGTGATTTACAATATTTTGACTGTGAATTAGAGTGCTATTTTTATTCTTACAACGATTTGATAGTAAATAACTGTTTTATTCGAACACAAAAAATAATGTTAAAAACTGAGTCATCGAAAGTACTTTTAAATTTTTTTAATTAAGCTTATCGGCGTCGATTACTACGATCATTGGCTTTCTAAACTTAACCCTCTACTTAACCTATACAGTAGGGTGGAGTGAAAACGGGCGATTTTTATCAATTTTCATAATTGATATGTGGAAAAGTTGCCTTTTGTGGCTGCAAGTAACTGTGCAAAATTTGGTTTTGATACGACATCATCTTGAGCGGCCCAAATGCCCTTGAAGATTATAAAAATTGGGGTTACCCTTATATTGTGGTTAAATAGTGAAATCGTCTATTTTAGTTTTTTTTTCATCTTGTGCAATGTGCACTTGTGCAGCTCTTCGCTTGTTTTTGTTCAAAACAACCCAGAACTCACCACGTGGAGGTGGCTGCATATCGAGTTCCACCCCTTTCCCACCCTATAATATACCAACGTCCAACACTCAACTTAGTAGATATTACATTTTATTGTTTTTAAAAACTTGAAAATAATGGGTCTTCGTTTCAAATTTGGGCAAAGCTTTCCTAGATGCTATCCTGGCCCTTATAAAAACATCTCTTGCCTCACCACCACAAACTGCAACTGACGATTCTGTCACTAATTTAACGCATCGTTCGACGGCTTGCGAGTGGCAAGGAAATTTTAAAAAGTCAATTTCATCAGGCACAGCTAATTAATTCTTGATCAGAAATGTAAGCTGTTATTGGTGGTTCGGTAATACTTGCAGACTGCCAGTTAATCAAATCAATATAATCTTCTGCATCAAAATTAAACAGTGGTATTTTGAACTCACGAATTCCCTTTCTTCTAGAATTTGATTGCCGACATTTCAACAAGCGCCTCAGTCCTAATTCACGTACCCCCTGACGACTGTCTGTCAGCATAGCCAGGAGTATGTTTTCTGGATGTCCAAAATATCCATTTCGTTGGATAACTGGATGAATTATTTTTTTTAACTCGATTGGCAAATAACGTGATTTTTGGATTATTCCAAAAAGATGCCTGATGCCATCCCCACATGATGGACGAAATTTAATTTCGAACCATGTTACCGCATATACTTTCATAACGAATTGTGTTAAAATTTTTAAATGGACTGATCGTTGAAACATATAATCTTAAAATACGGTTAGCCGTTGTTAGCCATCTGGAATGGGCCATTTTTCCGGGTTGTCTTTGGGATAAGCTTGAACTAATATTTCCTGCTGATATTCCTTGGCAAATTTCGTAGAGGTACTGTCACGTGTTTTTGTAATTCAACGTTATTTTAGGATTTTTAAGCCATTTTAAATTTTTTTGTAAATTCTTTAGTACGGTCCTGTACCCTATTTTAAATTTCGTATCGATTATTTCATATTTGCTATTTGATTTCATTATGTCTGGAGGACTATTAAGGTTAACTTATTTTGGCACGTTCTTCATTATAATTCTCAGAAGTTTTCAAAGTCACATTCGAAATTGCATTGTCGTGAAACATTTCCTTTGTTCAAATCCTAAGGTGACCTAAATTTTACGCGCATGATTGGCGACGCTGACATCGTCTTATTGCAGTTAATGCAGCTAATCTAGATATGCTTCCGGGAATTCCCCGAGACGCGGGCTGTGTCAATTAAGCGTTCCACTCCCCTCTGCCTTCTTAGTGCCTTCAGTGCGTGAAAGATTACCAACCATGTTAGACGCCTTCTTCTAAGACGCGGTGCCGTAATTATCGTAGTTAAGGGTGGGTTCTTATAATGAACCAGGAAGGCTTCCACTACCGGTGATTTCCTCGTGGAGGAATCACAATTATCGACTTTGTCGGATCCATACGGAATGCCAATATAATCCTGGAATGAAATAGAATCGTGTGTGAGAAAGTTTTGTGGCAGTGTTGCCGTGCCGCCTACACGTTTCCTCCTCGTGAGGGATTAGGAAAACCTACCACTTTAGGGATTACTCTTCATCTTGTTCCTGCACCCGTCTTCGAAGGAAAAGCACGTCCATCACACTCTCCCTGGCTTACCGTTAACTCGCCAGGTAAAGACTTTTTCTATATGCTGCTCCTGTGTTCTTCATCTTTATGTTTTTAACGTCAGTTTGACTTTCACGATTGCCTCTTGCTGGCAGGCCCGTTGATAACGTTCTTAGTTTTGATTGAAAAGTAAATGAGTACCGCCTTTTGTTATTTGGTTGATTTTTGTGTTTTGATGTGCAAGTAAAGCAACGTAACAATTTCATTTGTGTTAATAACGTAAAGATTTTCGTGTTCAAAGTATCTTCAAGTGTAGAGTATTATTGTTTTATATTATGTTGCATGTAAAATTATTGGTGTTTATTGTTAATTTGTTTATTGTGTTATTTGTGTCTTTCTATTCCTTTGTTTGGAAGTAAGGGCCGTAAGGGGGCTTAGCTTGTGAATATTTTTGCAGTAAGTAACGTAAATACAGTTCCCTCAATTCTCCTTTCCCGTAAAGTAAGTCTCGGATTTATGATTTGTTTTAATGTAACGTAATAATTTTGATTGTCTTTTGCGTAATGTTTCATTGTTCATTTTTGTGTCTTTAAATCATTAAATATTTTATTGTCAATTCAGTTTGGTGTTGTCATTTGTGTACAGTGCTTCCCGTTTATTTCAGAATATTTTGCGTTCAATGTTTTTATGATTTATGTGTAAAGTGTTAGCCTGCTTTCAAGTTCGAGCATTGCAGTAAAGTAAAGTAATTTCAGTCAAGCAAGGTAAGTCACATCTTGCACAGGATGCAGCTATAACGACGACCCCCTTTTATCCGAGCCCTTGGAAACCTCCCATGATGGGTTTCCTTCTTTTAGATCTTTGGGTGACTTTAGTCATGGTGGCGCCCTATCTACCGTTTACGACCATCCCCCTTTTGAAGGGTTAATAAGTGTTTTGAGTATTATTTCAGTGATACGAACCACCCATCTCCATTGCAGTCTAGCCGAGTGCATTCCGGATTTGACATCCCCAATTTAATGTCCTAGTGTGCGTTTGGCACGTGACAGTACTTCTGATCTGTGCTCAAACTGCTCAATTCTTCCAAAATAACTTCAGGTAGATTCGCTTCTATTTTCTCAAAATTAATTACAGGTAAGTTCTCACAAGTTTCAAGTGCTTTTTCAATATTTCCTGAATATTGCTTGGGGCCAGTAGTGTTTCCATCCAAATGCTGGAATAGGTGGCGCAAAGGCAATTCGTTGGTATGGAGCAAACATATAAGCCATTCGAACGGTCTTCCTACAGCTGTCTCAAGTTGTCGTATAATTCCATTTTTAGAACCAGTGTTTACAACTGTGCTGTCGCATCTAACAGCCCATAACTTAGACAAATCGACATTTTCCTGTAAGAAACTTAAAATGCTGACTTTAATGTTCTTAAAACTGCCAGATATTGGAGTGGCATGCCCGAGGTAAGTTGAGCCTGGTTCGGATACCAACACAATATGTTCTTCAACTACTGTTTTTCTACTAAGCTGTTCTCCTTTCTTCTCCTGAACTATTGTTTTATCTTTTCGGCCGTCAAAAAAGATTCCATAAACCATCGGCTCTATTTCCTCGTTGATTTTTCTTTTAAAATTTGTGCGGCATTTCATTCGTTCCCTTCTTATTTTACTTCGGTCGACTATTTTAGATGAGTCTTCATTTGATATAATTCCCAGGTCTTTCAGGGCTGTACTTACTAAAATTGCTGCTGATCTATCCGAGACTCCAATTCTATCACAAGCTTCTGCCACACTAGGTAATTTTGTTCTCATTTGCGGAGTGATAGCAGAACTGACAATAGTAGAACAAGATGGTTTGTCTAAATTATAACATTCAGTAGTAGAACAAGGCAGTCTATCCATATCCATATTATCCATATAGTAATTAGAAAATTCAATGTCACTATCGCTGTCGTTTGTTGAATCGAACTGATTATCTGATTTCGTTGGTGATATGTCATATACTTGTTCGCATATATTTTCCTCTAACTTCTTATTCTGTATCTTTTCATACCTCTGAGCATCCTTGAATTTTCGTTCAAACTTCTTTTGAAGTATTACGCTTGCTTTTACGTCGACTTTGCATATTGTCATCTTCCGCGTTGTTCTTTGGTCAGTCAAAAATTCTTGCTCAGCTGCAGGCACTTTTATTTTACAAACACAAGAAATAAAGTCTTTACATTTACAAGTTGCTATATCAGAAAGTTTTATTTCGCCAGTTTCCCTGAAATCAGTTACTTTTCTTGAACAATTCTTCTTACCATCGCTTTTTAAAGGTTTTTTAATTGCCCTGTACTTCTTGTGATATTCCTTTATTTTATTGAAAATCTGTTGGTCCGAAACTACAGAGATAGAACTCTTTTCCCATAACAATTTCAAATCTTCTATTAGCTTCCCACACACAGCAGCTAGACTCGGCTCCTTTTTCGTATCTTCCAATAACTCTGAACGGAGAAACAAGTAATATTTTATAACGTCCGCATCCAACACGTTGTTTTTAAATGTTTTTAGTGCACCAAACACAGAACATACGGTTTCAAAGCGCGTTTTAGGCATTTTCTTTCAGGCACTACAGAAATACAGTAATTAACACACAACACACACTTTACAGATGAAAACAAGCTCGCACTAACAATTCAATCTAACTAAGCAACTTTTCATTAGACATTACTTTACGATAACACAGTATAAAAACATGGCCGCCAGTTGCGCCAATGGGAATGCGCTATTGCGCAGTTTTTAACGAAGGTCGAAGATGGGTTGGGTACTGTGACGTCAATTAACATTACTAGCGACATCTGTTACTAACACAAAACAATTAATATTTATTAAAAGCATGGAGAAAACTGTAAGCATTTTTTTTTTAACCTGAAACCACAGACTATTAAACAAGGAAGACTAATCAAATAATAGGACAAAACCGGAATAACGTCGATAGCAGCGCTGCGCGCGCACCTGGGTGAACTACGTGGTTTAATCCACCATATTCCCTGACGTGCATGCGCGATTCGACTGCGGTAGTATTGTAATCGTGGTTTTCACGCAGCACATGTTTTGTTAACGCTAAGGTAATAACCCCAGTCCTGTATTTTCATAAAATAGCGGAGGGTTTTTGCGTACGTCATTTTGAGTGGTGAGGTTATGTTGCCGTGTTTATAAACCTTTTGAGGTTATGTTCGGAAACTTTAGCGTACGGTAAAATAAAAAATTAGCTCTAAAATGTCATTTACTGTAAAAATAAAATAGTGTATAACATCGGGTGATTTAGCGTTAACGGAAATTTAACGTAGTACTTGGGATAATTCTCTAATATTAAAATTCTCCAGCTTATAACTATTAGTTCACCCAGGTGCGCGCGCAGCGCTGCTATCGACGTTATTCCGGTTTTGTCCTATTCTTTGATTAGTCTTCCTTGTTTAATAGTCTGTGCCTGAAACTTTGATGCCATTTGGGCAGCTCAAGACCATTATAGTGGATCATATCCTTTTACATGCATAGTCTTCTGTTCAGCAAATACATTAAGCGTAAGTCGATCTTCCATTAGGTACAAAGCAGTATTTCACATTTTAATTATTTTAAAACTTAAAAATTCCATTCTTGACTAAGATATACCTTTGATAATAATCATCATCAATTGACATGAAGCAGATCCCTATGGATCAATCCTTGATTACGCCAGGCCCACCCTATGCCAGTAGGTGTGAAATGATTTCTTATGATAGGTGGGGATTAAGATATAACGTTATGGTTCGCATTCTCACCTCATATTTAAATTTGTCTCTAACTAAAGTCGCGTTTAATGTAAACGTAAAATGATATACCTTTATATAATCTTAAATGTGGAGAAAAGAGACGCACAATGTTGTCATAGCAATTTAGTATGACATTAAGTTTAAACATGACGTGAGAATATTGACCTATATGTTCTTACATCTTAATAATATACTAAACTGTTATTACATTAACCTTGACATGCGTCTTACACTGGCATAAATTGGTATGTATGTGATTATGCTGAAGTGATGCTGTGAATTAAATGATTGTTAGTACTGCGTAAAAACACCTTAAATGTTTATTTATCATTGTCCTATAATTTATGGATGCATTTAACAATTACTGAAATTGTTTTTGATGTATAAATAACTAATTTATGATTTAAATACGATATGATTCCTATGGCAATAAGGAAGGAATTATTAATGGTGCAGATAAATATAATACTATTGAATGATTATTAATAATAATAAAAGATAAGCATGGTAAATTTTTCCATTGATTAAATTTTAAATAACATGACCTTTTTAAACAATTGGATAGATAATTACTACTTCATACATAGGCTAGGAAAATTAAAAATAATGAAAGTCATGCACTTGTACCTTAAACACAATTGAATGAATATCTGTATGAATTTTAAAATTCGGGAATAATCCTAATTCTGAATGACTTTCAATTTTGATATTGTTTTTATCGCACACTTTTAGATAAAACAATTACATGAAAGTTATATCATAAAAGCATAATTGTAGATCAAGTAGATTAGATAATTAGTAGGTACTTGACAATAGAATTACGATTGTCCTTTTAATTGACAACAAAAGTTTTGATGATAATAAAATCATAAAGGTTTCGCAAAATTTAAAAATAGAAACAATTGAATAGATTGAATTTCTTAAGTTTCAGACAATTCCATATTTTCGATTGTATTAAGCAAGGGTTTTAGATAAGACAAATCTTGAGCTTTTAGTACTGTAATGGCATAAATATCTTCCAATCAAAGGTATATCCTAGTGACAGACCAACATCCCCAATGATCCCCAGAAAAATGAAATCGCAGACAAAATATCAACAAGCGCTTTTCATTAACAATATGAGAAAAATGTAGAAAGAAAATACATCCCAATGAGTACTTGGGAAAAAAACTAAAAATATCGGAAGAACACCATAGGAATTTGGAAATAAAAGAAATGGACCACTGGACCCTAAACAGACCTCCAACTCTACTCGTTGAAGAGACAGTTGAGATAATCCAGCAACTGAAAAAGAACAAAGCTCCAGAAATGGACAGAGTAGAAACAGAACTGTTATAGAATGCTCCACAGACCGCTTTAGAAAGAGTACACAAAATAATAGAAGAAACATGGGAAAACAACACAGTACCGGAAGAATGCTGCTCCTGCTCCTTAAAGTCAAGAATCCCAAAACAACATCAACATTGTGTTTCCTTAAAATAATTTTTTTTTAGTTAATTAATGTTTTCCACTCCGTTCTGTTTGGCAGTTAATACAGAGTGAAAACGTAACGAAAATGAATGTTACTATGAAAAATGTAAACCGCTACGTAAACAAAATCTTCACTAGGCTAGCACCATCCTAGCTGAAAGTGACCATTGTTTTGGTAGGATATAATCATAGAGAAATGTCGCTCCATTTCATTACGTTTAAAAGTGGTTAATGCAGCTATTAAGTTGGAAGCAGGATTATTACTATAGAAACACTAAGTTATAGCTGTGTCCTCCCTAGTACCCAGGAGGAAATATTAACGTACGTGGAGAACAATTAACTGAAAAAATTAGTCTTTTGTACATCACATTGCAAATATTCTTGTAAAATTCTATTTCATAAAAACAGTTATTATTTGGATCTAAATTTAAAAAACAAACATTTTCCAAATTCATCGTACTATAGATCATGGAGTGGTCCGTCAACATTAATAAAATATTTGGACTACAACAGTGCAAGAAGTATATACTGGGTGGGGAGTTTCAAAATGCAACTTGGCAAAATTGCATTCAAAACTACGTTAATGTACACTTGCTCCCCATTTAAACATACAAAAATGGTAATGGCATCAACGGATAGAGAAAAATAGTGCCCATAAGATGCAGCTAAAACGAAAGACTACCATGCAGTAAGAATATTCAAAACTACATCGGTATAAAAGTATTTATTAAAAACTGATTTACGCTGTTTAAATTATTGTTTACAGTATCAAATAATTACTCTCTTATTACTAAGCTATTTCCTAGAACACAGTTGTTTCATAAACCTGAGTAAAAAAATTAAATTACTATTTATCATTGAAAATTATAAAATAAATATTTAAGCATTACTTATTATGGTTTAAATTATGACGACAATTCATTCTTTATATTTTCTTCACTTGCTTGGAAATCTTCAGAATCTTGTTTAAATTGTTCCACTTCCTATTTTCAAACAATTCAATTTAGTAATTACCAAAAAAAATAGTTTTCTTGTACATTTCATTTCATAGAAAAAATAATTGATTTTCAAATTAGGTGCCTAATACTAATCAGAAATATACAGAACTTACCTCTGCTTCTTTTAAAGCCTCCAGCTCCATTCTCTTTGTTCTCTGGAAGAATCCGGCCTAAAAAAATAAACAATATTTAATATATTACCTACTCTAAACACTTAAGAGTTTTATATTATTTTTTTGTACAGTGTGATCAAGAAATACTGTTTCAGTTGAAAATAAACTATTTATAGTCCGTACACCCAACAGAGTCGGTAAAGCTCCGCCCAATATTTAAATACAACGTCTCTATTGGTCGAATTTATAAAACCCCCAACACCTGCAACAACACCAACAGGTCACACTGACAACTACTTGACCTTGGTGCTTGATTTGTCAGTTTCAGTATGTATTCAAGTATTGTATAATACCCCTGATCACATAACAATCAGATTCAGCAAGTTAATGTAAAATTTGGCAGGCAGTTTTATGATTAGTTTGCATTCGGTTGCCAGGCGGCGCCAGCACTGCACGAGCAGAAGCGACCCTGAAGTGTTTGGAATCATACAAATCAGCAGAAAATTAAAAAATGCACGCCACTAGAACCCTCTCAAAAAAACCTTAGAATTTGTACCTCCAGAATGGTCGGATAGCGCTTGCGAGCGCCATTGCGTTTTAATTAATATTTCGTAAATTAATTTGGACCGTTAATTGAGACTTACAGGAAGTGTTTATCACACTTCAATCTACTACTCCACAAAAAATTAACAAAGGCATGGTACTATACTCTTTGGTGTTAGCAAGAAATATCGTTTCAGTTGGCAATAAAAAACATATTTGAAATTGGCAGGAATGTAAACCACTCTTCTTTAGATTTGTAGCACTATTTTCAGCAATAAAGCAGTTTTTCATAAAGTATTTTTTTTTGGGATTCACTCCTTTAGAAAAATATGTATACTTTCAAATTTTCAATGTATTTAACCAAGTATCAAAAAAAATTCCATTTGCGCATAAAGCCGAAGGTCAGTGACTCAAATCCCTACGGGGATGATATTTTAATAACTAGAATAGACATAATTCGTTAATAGTTATTTATGTACCAAGTCAGTAGAAAGTGATTCTTTATCGAACGAGTCTGAGATTATGAGCCGAGCGAGCAAGCGAGCGAGGTGAGTAACAGGCGAGTTCGATAAAGACACTTTACTGACGTGGTGCATACAAAATTTTATCGCCAACCGTAAAAATGTATAATTGATAAAAATAACTTCCATTATTTTCTATAAATAACTCGCGACAAAACTTTTACTGTTGGAGCTGTGACAGGAACAAACGATTTTTGTTCAATGTCATACAGTCATCGTTATGTTGATTAACATTAGCGGCAGGTAAAATGCTTGATTTGTACAGTAAGATAAAGTGTTTGTTTACTGCCGCAAATCGCTATGGTAATGCATGGCTTTACTGACGGTTGGCGATAAAATATATTAAAAATTACCAATGGAGGTAATCATGTGAATCTGCACTTCATAACTTAGTCAGCAGGGTAAATATCATTAACAAACCAGGAAATAGCTTTGCCAGCTTTCTTGGTTATAGAAGAAGCTTTTGACAATACTTTCTATGAATTAGTAATTGCTAAGACATCTCAAACAGATAGATATTTGCAAAAAAATTAAAAAGAACGCATTTTACCCCCTTCCCACCTCACCCCCCGCTAAACCCGACGCGGAAAACTCTGGAACTTTTTACCACTGGGTAATGAACAGTTTGTGACAGGTTTCAACTCTTTTTTTTATGTTGAGGTTACGCCTATTTTTTATCTAATTTTACTGTACCAATACCGTTACATAGATAAAATCTATCTGTTATTGCCTTTGCCAAATTTCAAGGCAACCAAGAGTTTGTTCAAAATAAAGAATTTGTCTGATTAAACACAACTCCTATAGTAATACTACTAGAGCTTTAATGCCTTTCTTAAATTGATTGATAAATTCAAAGCTCTCGCAGTATTACTACAGATTCTAAACAAGCAATATACCAAACATACAAAATAACATACCTTAGTAAGTCCCATTATGACAAGCAACAATAACAATAGACCTGCGATTATAGCTACGATAATAATCCAAGTTTCTACTTGAGATTCTGGAATTTCCCCTATAAAGACACTTGATACCCTTACAGAGTCTGGCCTAAAACACAGTAAACATTACATGTATCTTAAACAGTAATTTTTAGTTTGAATATTAATAAAAATCTTACCTAAATCCACTTTGTACGAAGTCTGGTGGATTGTTTATGGCAATGACACCATCAGTCGATAAAATTACGATGTCTTTTGCACCAAGTAATTCTAAAACATAAGAGATGATCTTTCAGTATATATACAAAAAACAAGAGAAATTGTTAGTTCATTAGGTATTCTTTATAGAATACCATATAATAAAAAGACGCCTCGGAGACTTCAAATGTTAGGTTATGTTTTATATTCAAAGTAAAGTGTTAGCATGATCTATAATTTTTGACTGCAAGATTTGGCCAAATAGACCCAACGGGTGCGTTCAGCTGCACCTAGAGCTTGTCTAACGTAAATCGTAGATAATGCTTTTTTAGTCTGCTTTATAAAGTAAACAAACGTCAAATAGTAAAATTCTAACCTTAAAATTTGATATGGGTGAAATGCATTTAACTATTCAAGCATTGTGTTTGAAGAGAAACTTAAAATCCTAGAAGAGCAGTATAGAAATAAGGAGATAAGAAACTTTACCGAGAGGTGAAGAAGTCTATAAATAAAAGAGGGGTAACAACAAACTTTTGTAAAAGTAAAGAGGGCGAACTAATAGGAGATACAGTAAAAAATTGAAGAGATGGACACAATATTTCGAGGAGCTGCTAAATGGAGGTCAGAGAGAGTAAGGAGATGGGAATAACTATTTGGAGGAAGATTTGCAAGAAGTGGAGGTACTGACAGAAAGACAGAAAGTACAGGTGAAAATAGTATGACAGCGGAAATCTCTAATATGGGTTGCATATTCAGAGCCAGTAAGGGGCCACGATTTAAAATGGGCACACCGTATACTGCGACCAAAATACAGTAAAGGATGGTTTATATGTTTATATCCAGCCATCAAACAAGCAGTACCTACGGTAAATCGACGCCCTTCAAGATGTGAATACAACATGTAAGATTGTTTTATATTTATGTAAACTTAATTTTAATTCTGGACTTGTAAAATATTTGTGTAAATTATTTAAATTCATTTTATGGACTTAAGTCGTTTTAAATTTAATCAGGACTTAGAAGAATAATTTATATTAGTTTACTTTGAATTGAAACCTAGATTAATTTGTTTAATTTTTGTTTTGAATCTGGACTTAGAATAAATTGTGTTAATTTAAACACAGAATAACTTTGTATTCACTTTGATTTGGGACTTAAAACTATTTACATTATTTTGTAACACTAAAGCACAGATAGGAAATACACGAATGTTATTTGAAATTGACTTTGAATGAAAACCTCTCGTAAAGGGCCAAGCAATATTCAAGTGGCGACGTTGGTCAAAGACTCTACCTAAATTATTAAAGTAACTTATTTATATTAAATACCTAACAATAAACCAACCAGCCACTTCACCACAATATCAGGGAGGGTTTAGGAGAGGAAGATCGACCATCGACCAAGTGTTCACCGTAAAACAAATTACGAGCAGAATCTACCGTTGCATATTATATTCATCGACTTCAAACAAGCATATGATAAAATTCAAAATGGCAGCTATAAAGCACTGTTGGAACTTAACATCCCAAAAAAAATTGTCAGATTGGTAAGAATGACCCTGCAAAATACAAGAAACTAGGTAATTTTAGATAGATAGTTTTATGGTAGAAAGAGGTTTAAGACAAGGCGATCCGCTGTCCACAACTATCTTTAATTTAGTATTACAAGTAATATTGAGGAAAAGTGGAATACAACGAAGTGGAGTCATTTATCAACATAAACATCAATGCATTACATATGTTGACTATTTAACCTTGATAACAAGATCAAAACATGAACTGGTAAATTTGGTAAAACTGTTAGCATCTCAAGCAAGAAAATATGGTCTGTGTATAAATCAGGATAAAACAAAATATATAGTGCCGATGGGAAGAGAAGACTTGGAAAGAAGTAATATAAGAGTGAAGGGAACTGATGAAGAGGAGTACAGCTTTGAGGAAGAAGCAGGAATTGACAAAAGAATAAGAAAGGGTAGTAAAGCAGCTGGTGCTCTTAAAGATCTTTTACAATCAAAACATGTGTCAAAAAAGGAAAGGTATTTGGAGGTAAAATGGATGAAGAAGGAAATTGAGAAATCAGGCAAGTATATGACAAGCCACCCATTACACAAGTGATAAGGGCTCAAGGAGCAAGATGCCTGGGACATGTGGGTACAATAACTCAGGAAAGAGTACCAAAAAAGGTGTTGCGGAGGAAAGAAAACAAGAGGACGCCTGAGAAAGAAATGATTGGAGAGACTTGAGAGAAATAGGAATTCGAAATTGAAAGGAAGGTGCAAAGGACAGAGGAAATAGTTAAGAGCCATAGGCCTTTAAGGCATTTAGCACTATATTGTTATTATTATTATTACTCCGCCACTTATTAACTTTTCATTTAGTTTTGAGAGTCCTAACAGCAACTGTTTTTTGGTGGTATTGCATAACCAAAACAATAAAGCAACTTAAAAACCAACAATATTACTTACTTGATAAAGGTGCTAAATCAATTAGCATCTTGAGTCGCAGCAAAGCAATATTCTGCTTTATTTTAAATGGTCCTATCGAACAGTTCACAAAAGAGCATACCACATCGGTATTTGAACAATTAAGATAAAAAGTCCGATTGGCTGGATATTCAGATTCGGTACTTGTGTTATTGATAAAGGCCGCACCTTCTTGTTTATTAAAATTTTGCTTTATTTCCCCAACAGACCTCTTCAAACGTGGCAGTTCAGTAGTTACATCTATAATTGTTACTTCATCACTGGTAAAATCCCTTCCATCTTCTAAACTCATCTCCGATCCTCCGTTTATATTATTTTCAACAATATATTGAGCATCACTATGACAATTAATAGGCTGGTCGGCGTGTACGCCATCAGGTGCATATAACCCCACTACACTTATTTGTTTACCGTACATGTGAGTTGGTATCTGAACTGACAAATAAACTTCTTCGATTGGACTTGCACCGAATTTTTCTATCTAAAATGAAATAATGCTATTATGCTGGCCAATTGCACCAACCATCGATTACTTTCAGTCATTAGTTATTGGAATGCAATCACATTCAGTGTTATTTAAACAAATTAATTGCCGAATGCTCATTTCTTCAGAAAAATACTGACTAAAAGCCCTGATCACATTAACAATCAGATTCGCCAAGTTAATGTAAAATTTGGCAGGCAGTTTTATGATTAGTTTGCATTCGGTTGCCAGGCGGCGCCACCACTGCACGAGCAGACGCGACCCTGAAGTGTTTGGAGTCATATAAATCAGCTGATTCCAAGCACTTTAGAGTCGCGTCTGCTCGTGCAATAGTGGCGCCGCCTGGCAACCGAATGCAAACTAATCATAAAACTGCCTGCCAAATTTTACATTAACTTGGCGAATCTGATTGTTATGTGATCAGGGCTAAAAGTAAGTAAGTCTCTCAGAATATTAAGTGTAAAATGTAAGACCAACCTGATAAATCTGAGTAAAATTTGCTTTTCCGTATGTAATGTTGCCATATGAATAACTCTGTTGAGTGCTCTTTCTATAAACACACAAAAAATTATGTGATCGTCATGACTTAACAATATTTCTTACCCTGTTAGTGTAATATCGGCTTCTCTTGTTATTTTTAATGTCTTTGTCAAAACATTCGGGCTTTGATTTTCACTGCTGGTTAACACCGTCAAGGTAAAATTTAAAGTATCGCCGTATTTTCCAGTATCTACTTTCTTCATGTCCAAATTTAGTGTGAGTGTTTTCTACAACAAAAATTAATTACGATTTTTTTTTTAAATAATCCAACGTAAATTTTAGTCTCTAAAGAGCAATTACCTCTTTATTTTCATACAAAGGATTATCAATGTTACATATAATTGAAAAAGAACCGTTATGCTCCAAACAATTCGAAGGAATACTGCTGAAATATACGGATTCTGGCAATTCCACCATCAGTTGAGTTAAATAAGCTTTTTCACCTTCATTCCTTATAATTGTTTCCAGTTTTAAATTATCTGTAGAACCAAGTACATACGTATTTTCCGCACTGGAAAACACTGATGCTATATTTATTATAAATAAATAAAGTATGGGTCTTACGGTAAGTTTAAGAACGTGGACTCAAACTTTAATTCAGTCTCGCATATGTTATCATTTCCACATCCTAAAGCGAACGATAATTCGATAGTTTGTTCTTTAGACGATCGATACCCATTCGAAACTGGACAAGTCTTACAAAACTTATCCATTCGTTTGGTGTTAGTTCTACTATTTACATAAATTACTTGTAATTTATTTTCTTCGACTATCAGTTCTTGTGAAACTGATACAGTGATTGGACTGTAACGGTCACTTATGTCTCTCTAGAATTTTTTAAATATTACATCGCCATAAGTATTAACATTAAATTATGTATGATTCTTCACTTACTTTAATGAAAATGGTTATATTTTTACAGGTAGCCATATCCTTATATAAAATGATGTTTTTAAGGCTAGGAATCACACTTGGTAAGTACGCCCTATGTAAATGTTCATCCACCATTATTTTTCTAGTAACATCTAATGGAATAAAAATTTATTAATTCGTTAATTTTATCTTGGTATTGTTTACTGTACAGGTCTAATCATACAAGATGTTAAGTAAGGTAAGCTTTAGCTTTCTATTTTTGATTTGACACTACTGCTACGCTAATATCCAACATACAAGGTTAAATATCTTATCAAGATTTGAGGTTACTACTCGATGTGGGTAGAAAATTAATTTATTCCTTTTATTTCAGTTTTAAAATCTTCGATCGTGCATAAAATTATGTATGTACCACTGGCGTAACTTGCTTTTATGGCCTTCGACGTGTCTTTAGCCCTCGACTAGCGTCTCGGGCTCAAAATCACGTCTCAAGCCATAAAAGCATCTTTACGCCCTTGGTACATAAATAACTATAAAGCCAGGTTATTTTGACACATAACACACATAACCTCAATCTGAATTGTAAACATGATATCCAGCGATTCCGATATTTCAAGTGATTACTCATCCGACGAGGAATTATTTAATTATATACAACTAAATAAACCATGTATTTTTGAACCAATTTCTGGTACTGTAGCCATAATCGTAATTAATAACAAATTACAATAGCAAATAACGAGTAACAAGAACAAGATATATTTGACTTGTCGAGTTGTTTGACACCAAAAGCTAAAATATTCAAATTTTTGAGTTGTGTCACTCTTCTTCCAAGGTAACAGTATGTATTTTGTAGGTTATGTTAGAACTTTTATTCTAGGGTTTTTCTTGTCGGCGTTACCAATTCAAAGTAAAGGACCGTTTAGTTAAATGTGCATTAAATACTTTGGTAATACGGGCAAGGCCCGCTGAATTAATATTACATATAAGGCCTGCCCACTTCATTTAGCCAAGACGCAATTAGCAAGGACGCAGGCGCCATTTGAGGTGAACTATACATTTATGACAAATGTATAGTTCATGTCAAATGGCGCCTGCGTCCTTGCTAATTGCGTCTTGGCTAAATGAAGTGGGCAGGCCTTATATGCAATATTAATTCAGCGGGCCTTGATACGGGTAGCACGCATAAAGGAGGGTTTAGTTTAAAGCTTACTTAACTAAAGCTACCTTTAACTAAAGTTGATAATACCGGCCGATAAGTCACATATCTACTAAATACTATGGTCGGTATTCTCATCTCATATTTAAATTTAACGTCATGTTTAATTACCATGGCAACATCGCGTATCTCTGTTATAAAATTATATAAAGCTAAAGTATTTTTCATCTAGCATTTGGGTTGACGTCAACTTGCCCCGTCCAAAAACTGTCTGTTTAGACACGCATTCGTGCGCAGTAGGTAATGAAAACCTAGTTTAGAAAGAGATGAAGTATAGAGTATCGTTGGATTGTGAATTTATCAACGCACTTTGATAAATTCACAATCCAACTGACGACACAACCCAAATCCTAGGTGAAAAATACTGTATATCGTTTTATGTTTACGCTAAACACGACTTTAGTTAGAGACAGCTTTAAACATAAGATCAGAATACGGCCCTATATTGCTTAATAAACAGCTTAATCTAGAAGCAAAGCTTCAAGTATTAACATATATAGGGTGAGTCATAATGGGCGGAACAAATTTTACCAGTATGTAGCAGAGACGTTTTTAAGTAAACAAGTTCCTATATACCTTTGTCCTAAACTACATAGTTGTGAAGCTACAAGAAGTCAAAGTTTTGTAATAAACACAAATATTTAATAATAACAGCAACTGTGAAAACTGTTAAAAAATTGGATAAACTGTACAAAAAATATTTAATTAAATCACAGTATTACAAAAACTGTTCAAACTCCTTGAGCTCTAATACAAGCACGAGCTCTACGAATAAAGGAATCGTACACTCTAGCTACTTAACCATTGTTGCGAGTTTCATTGGCTGCGTTACAAATCCTTTGACGCTGTTCACGTGTGTCAATTTCAGTATTGTGTACTAACTGTTTCATAATTATGTCCCCAGAGGTAAAAATCTAGAGGATTTAAATCGGGACTCCTCGCAGGCCAGGCAACAGGGCCCCCATGTCCCCATCTGCCAGGGTAGTGAGTATTCAACCACCGGACGACTTGCCTTACATAATGACAAGGTGCGCCATCATGATAAATCCACATCCTTTGACGACTCTCCAACTGTTAGCAAAACAATGAACGACCGCAAACTACTTGATATTACCTTTTGAATTTAATTTTAAAAAAGAAAAACTTTGACTTCTTGTAGTTCCTCAACTGTGCGGATTAGGACATAGACACCTTAGACACCTTTGTGTGCCGAATATCTATCAGATTAAATAAGAAAGACTGATACTGTAATTTTTAATAATATTCAACTTACTAATTGATGGCGGTGCTTGATAACCCATATATCCAAAACATGCTTTAACTTCGAAGACTTTGGCGTTATGGTCTAAACGTGGTGTTAACGAAATAACAGACTGCTGTAAAGTTACAACTGGTTTGCTTCTCAGTAATACAGCATGTCCGGATGCATAAGCACCAATTGCTAAATCTGTAGATATTTATAGTAATTTATTCTGCATCAGTAGGTATTACACAAAGTCTACATACCACTGTAAGAATTCATATCCACATCCGCAGGTTTTGACATACTAATTCCAAATCCTTTTATATTCGGTACGAAATCCTTACCAACAATTCTTTGACATGGTTTAGAATCCAACCCTTGTGCATTACCCCTGAATATGTAAATAACTCCACTACCTTCATTTTCGTATGGAGCTCCAACAGCGATGTCTATCAAAATAAAATAAAATTAATATTTTTGTCTGCTGCTACACAGCGTGGCTAGAAGGTTCGCTGATTGATTTTATGGCCAACTTCATTTCTCCCTGCTAAAACATTTACATGGATGGCCATTGCAATTTGCCTAAAATTGGTTTCTAAAAACCTAGACGGTGAGTTCTTCACATTGACAATTGATGATTCTGAATTTTGATTATTAAATAAGTTGTTTTTTACTTTTTGAATTTAAATACAGGGTTCCGAGTTGCAGTAGCTAGGTACTCCATTCCTGCACGATCAGGAGTGTTAAGCATCATTGTTTCCGGTCAGTGCTGGAATGGGTAGCCCGATTGCTTGGTTAACATGGCATCTCTCTTTCACTATGGGAAAGTATGGCCAATTAAAAAACAAAAATAAGACACAGTAGGCTGTTTAATATAATAAATATAATAAAAATGGGGAAAAGTTGTTTAAATCATAGAAATATACCAGTGGTTTGGCTAGGATAATAATAACACATCCCAAATCAATTCAACATAGAGAAAGGACTAATAAGACGGAGTGGCAAATTCCAAAATAGATCTTAAGGGCCCAGCTGGACGGAAATAAAGGAATAGGAAGGCTACGGAAATGCTGGCCGGAAAATATCAAAAGAGATGCGTTAGAGATCCTCCAGATACGTAACTGGCAGGCAGCAGCAAGAGATAGAGTCCTATGAAGAGAAGGATTGAAGAGGCTCAAGCCCACTGAGGGCTGTAATGCCGCGGAAGAAGAAGAAGAAGAATAGTTACACATCTAGCCCAACAGGGCGTTGAGTAGAGGACCAGTCAAAAATGTTATAAAGTCGAATTGGGACAGCCGTAATTAGGCAAAGCGTAGATTCAAACTAGTTAGTCATGTATAAAGCTTCCTTTAAGAGTGTATCAAGCTTCATCAGTGGTTGTTTAACCCTCCACCGCTCGCGCTAAATTTTGAAACATTTGTGCTCGCGCACGGACTGCTACTCCGTGATGCTTAATTAGTCTGATTGTTTAAATTTTAGTTGAAAGTTTGACACAACTGGTCATAGTTTGTTGTATTTATTTGTAAACTTACATTCAAGACGTGTTAAATTTGTTTTTGATGGCCTTTAAGGCAGAAAAATGAAATTATGTAAGTATACATTATTTGTTACATATAAAAATAACTGCCATAAAGTACGCCATCCTTATATTATTATATATTTTTTAACTATTACAGTGGTTAATTAAAGTGCAAAAACAGTAGTATTTTCTTAAGTTCAGATTAATAATTAGTCAATTAAAACTTTTCCTATTCTGTTGTTCTCACTGATTTCAAAACAGGCCCTGCACATTATAACAGAATGTTCTAAACATAAATATCTTGCCCATGATTTCCAAAGTATTTTGTACCCCCATTTTTCTTCCAATTACATTTAGAAGAACGCCCTTTTCCATCGGAATTAGGATATACAGGAGTTGTTTACTGCACAAAAAGTAAAACGCAAGTGCTCGCACACGGAGTAGCAGTCCGTGTTCTTAAATATTCTGGTTATTGTCTACCATAGACAATATATTTTGCCACCTGATGCTAAATGACATCCCGTCGAAAGGTACATAAAGGGTCATTGTTCTTAAACCAATAGTTACAGAAATAAACAAAAATTCTGCAGCGCCCGGACTGTGAGTCCGTGCGCGAGCGGCGGAGGGTTAACAGTAACATGTTATTACAAGTTAGTTCTTTGTCTTTGTTATGGCAACTCTGGAAGAATGTTATGTGATCAAGTTTTGTGTTAAACATTGTCGGTTTCTTGTCTGTAAAAATTTCTCTTTGCTACATACATCCCACCGTATTCCCCGACTTAGCCCGCTGACTAGTTTTTATTTTGAAAATAAAAATTGAAGTTTAAGTTTTGCCAACATTCCATCCATTTAGAAATGAAGCGTGGCATAGAACGATTATAGGAATGCGTCACTAAGTGTATCTTTTAAAAGGTGTAGGTACATGTAGAAAAGAGTTTCTCTACATTTTATGAAATTAGTGCAGGAATTTTATAGCCACACGATGTATTAATACAAGCAAAACATACCTGCATACCCATCTCGATGTAAGTCACCCAAGTACATAACACAAGCTCCAAATTGTCCGCCAATTCCTTTCCCTTCTATAATCGAATTTTGCTGAGGAACCTCAAGTGTGCCCTACAAACCAAAAATATAATTAACTTTTAACAATATGGTACTCGATTAATATTTGTACCTTATGACTTCCCAAAAATACAAATATACGGCCTTCGTTGAATTTACTATTAGTATAGAATGGTGCACCAACTATTAAATCATCGAACTCATCCGTGTTAATATTACCTGCTACTAAGGAAGCACCAAAATATTCACCATACTGATACCCTTGACGAGAATCTCTAACATCCAAAGCTTGATCTGATGTCTGCGCAAATTTAAATACCAAAATCTAAAAATTAACTTCAATAAGTACAAAAGCATTTCTTTGAAATTAAAGCGTATACTTGGCCTAATAAACTTTTAGATCTTGGTGCTCCAGATACGTATAAAAGTTCGTTTTTCTTAAAAAAATATCCTGATGTCACAGAATATCCTATAACAAAGAACAACATTCTTTTGGTGATAAATAAAAACAAAAAATAATCTTAAAAATTGAAAGCATCGAGGTAGTCCAAACTTGAACAAAAACATGACACAAAGTGAAGGCACACTTCACATTGTAGAATAGGAAACCTAAACAATACCAAAACAAATATTTAACATTGCTTCTATTGTTTCAAAGAAGACCTAAAACACATGGGAATAGAAAACTGGAAAAGAAAAAATCAAACCACAAACTTTGAATACTCAGATACGGAAGATTCCAGGGACTAATCCACCCAAACAGAATCAAAGGATTGTGGGAGTTCCATTAGGAACGGCCAAAACCCAATCAGGGTTGTCGCGCCTTCAATCATCATCTACTGTTTCAAATAAAAAAAACATTTTGACCTGATTACCTTCATAGATGACAGAGGTATCTTTTGCTTTTGTATTTAAGTGCGCACACCGTCAGAGTCAAATACTCGAACGCTCTAGTGTACTTCGTTTTAGCGGGAAAAGCATAGACATAACCTATTTTGAAGTACCTACCCAAAAGTCCAGTTTGCGCAATTTTTGTAATTGATTCATGCAATTCGAAATACTACGGAAAGATCTAATAGAGTTACATTACTGACGATACCCAATGCTTTCAAACATTTTTATTATGAAGTCGACGATGTAGAAAAAAATTATGGTTTTGCAGAAGATATCGTACCCAGCATGCCAAACCATCAATTTAAACTGCATTCTCGTATGTCACCATCTACATTTGCACGGCTTCAGATTGATTGCTGAATGAATTATTACATTCACTACATATAAATAGAAAATTATTCGAGTTTGGACTTGTCATATTTGAATTTCTGCTACGTGGTTTTTAAACAACTTGTTTTCCCGCCTCAGATACGCTCTTGCACCGAGTACACCATCAAACGACCACGGTGCGCGTGGGGCTATACTATCTACACTTGACGACCCTGCCTGCACCATACAATCCCGAACGCTTACCATTTTCGCACTTTTTACACCGACAACATAACCGAACGCGAAGGTGCATGTTGGTGTGCTTGGTGTAAAAAGTGTGGAATAACCGAACGCAGCTTTAGTATGGTCCTGTCCTTCTTATTTTAATCCCGTATCAATTAGGTTATTTTCGCTACAGTTTAATTTCATTTTAGTCTGGAGGGCACGGAAGGTTGAGCGAAGTCAGCGCATTTTCATGGTAGTTCTACGAAATCTTTAAAGTCATTTCAGTATGTTTCCGTCATTGTAAAAGTTTCCCTTGTTAAAAATCCCAACGTGACCGAATTCACGTGTATTTCGTCGACACATGATGTCATATTGTTTCGGTTGACACAGTTTCTCGTGATACAGTTCGGGGAATCCCCTGCACGCCAGGCCACGTCAGCTGACTTGTTTTAGCGTCGTTCGAGTCTTCTACATCACGCCTCGTTAGTACGTGATAACTATTCAACCATATCGGACGTCTTTGGATTAAGCGGGGACGTGCAAATTTGATCGCTTGGGTATTTAAATTACACCGGGAAGGCTCCTCATTTTCGTAGTTCTCGTGGAGAACTAGTTACGGCAAAAAGCCGGATACTCCCAGAGGGTACCGTATAATCTCGGAGAAACATAGTTCTGTGTGAAAAGTTAGTGAAAGTGGAAGTGTCGTTCACGCAATTTCCTTTTTGAGGGATTAAGAAAACCCATAGCCTAGGATTATTCTTCGTTTGTTTTGCACCCGTTTCCCGGAAGAAGGGCATCATCGCTTCCATTTGAGCTACCACCAACAAGCCCTCCCTAGTCTCACGTCTGCCAGGTACTCCCTGGTCTTCTAATTCAAGTACAAATATCTCGCCAGGTAAAATCTACTTTCCTTTGCCGTTTTTGTTTCAACGTCAGATTCAAGCTTTAATTTGGTAGCCGACTCCTGGTCAATCTGTTTGTCTGGTGATAATGTTGAAGGCTTTGTGAAACACCTTGGGCGGATTGAACATTCACATTGGAAAGGTTGAGGGCCGCTGGCAAGCAGTTGACTAGATTGGTTTATTAATTTTTATGTTTACTCGTGGAAAGGCATCAGTTAAACTTTGTCAGTAAATTCAAGTACTTCAAGCATCTTTTTTATCATTTAATTCGTTCGGAAAGTGTCTAAGTATTCAACTAGTGTTTGTGTTACCTTTTGTTTTAGTGTTATCAATTTAGAAACATTGCGAATTGCCATGGTATTTTATGTATTTCATGTTGCATGTGCGTAATTATTTGTAATCGAATTTGTAGCTTAAGTTTTATATTTGCCATTATCATTTCTTTTGACTGCGATTAAGGAAACCTAGTTGTATATGGTATTTGCCTTAGAGTTAAGTAAATGTGGTCTCCCTTAATCATCTTTTCATATAAATTAAGATTGAATTTATGAACTCCCTTTTGTGTCATATGTTTTGAATAATTCTTTTCTTTCATTAAATTTCCTTGTAATTCATTCTTGCCTTTTATTTGTGTTTATTGTGTTTACTTTAAGATTATTGTGTATAGCTTGTGAGCCTTTCTACCAGTAACAGTTTAAGAATTTCAGTCAAGTAAAGTAAGTCACATTTTGCAGCGGGGTGCAGCTAAACCAAACCCCTTCGAGCCCTAGAGGAACTATCTGCGGTACGTTCTTCGTAACCATCTCTGGGTGATTTTCCATAGTGGCGCTCAACTTCATCCCGATTATGACCACCCTTATTTGAAGGGTTTTTAGGCGTTTCGAACCCCCCTTCTCCACTGTTTTGCTAGCCGCGAGGGTAAGGACTTCCAACGTCCCCTATAAATGTCGTAGTGCGAGTTTGGCACGTGACTACGTGACATCTTCCAGAATTCTATGCGGGAAGGCAGATTTAACATCTAGTTGTTGTAATATTAGATTTTTATAATTTGCAATAGCTAACAACGTCCTAATAGTTGTTAGTCTGGCAACAGGTGCATAAATTACATTATAACCAAGACTTGCCTTTTGCATAAAGCCTTTATACAATACTTGATTGCATTTCCATGTTCATCTATTTTAATTTGAAAGATCCATTTGCTGTCAATGAATTGTTTATCTTTCGGTTTTTCCACAATTAACCATGTATTATTCTTCTGGAGGGATTTAATTTCGTCTTCAATTGCTTTTTTCCACAGTTTATAATCTACTCTTTGTTTTGCTCTGAGGAAAAGGAATATGGAGATCAATCCAGAAAAATCAAAAATAATGATAATTGCAAGACAAGACGTAGAAATCACAGTAGAATTAAGAGGAAACAAATTGGAACAAGTAGAAAGCTTCAAGTGGCTGGGAACAACAATCAGTGCAGATGGAACAATGGAGGAAGAGCTGAACAACAGGATAAAGGCAGCAAATATGGGGCACTCTACAATGGTTTATCAACAAAAAAGAGATTTCGTAGAATGTCAAAGGAAGAAGTTATAAAGCAGTGTACATACCTACCATCATAGATAGCAGCAAGTCATGGAAACTAAATGAAAGTTAATACAGACATTTACAAGCGGTCAAGATGAAATTCTTAAGAAAAATCCGAGGAGTCACAGAGATAGACAGATTAAGAAATGGTAAAATAAGTCAGCACTTAGGAATCAAACCAATACGGTATTTTACAAAGGAAAACAAACTGAGATGGTTCAGACAGAATGGAGGAACATAACACCACAAAAAGAAAGAGATAAACAATGGATGAAAGCTGTGAAAATGGACAAAGACAAGAAAACCTGGCAAACACCAGTAATGGTGCAAGAGGAATCGGATTAAATAAAGTAATCTCCACCTGCTTCGTTCATGTTTGTCCTTCAATCAGTAACCACCTTTATGCTTTAAAGAATAACATTAAAAATAAATATTTACCAAACAGCACTTGCTAATCAAGAATTATAATCAACAAAACTGCACAACGAAAATGATCAAAGGTAATTACATAATAACCAAACTTGAACAATAGTAAGTTCTCACCAAATAATCCAAAAGCAACAGTTTGAGTCGTAGCAATGGCATCTGCAACATTAGGGCTGGAAAATTCCGCAAATCCTGCTTCACGTTTTGCAGGAAAACGTATATTTTGCAATTTACTGGCAACTGGTATAGAATCTGGACCATCCTTGTATATTATAGTTGTGCCATCCCAGTTATAAACACCAGGGGCACCAAGTAATAATTCAGATTCTGCCTGTAACATTAATAATGCAGTTCCATATTAAATAATAATTACAACACGATTAATGGAGGATGTATAAATGTCAAACATTTTTAATTTGGCTTATTTTGAACAAACTAACTAACTAACATAGTATCTCACCTTTGAATTAACCAAGTGTGCAGAAAATCCTGCTTGTCCTTGGGCGTAATTAAACAGATATACTCTTGAATTTCTGTCGTATACCACCTGTTTATCTGAAAACGAATAGAACTATAGCCATTAACTATTATTCAATTATTGTTATTTGCAAATACAACAAGCTACAAACGGTAAGATAATTTCAATGTAATGTAATACACATAAAACATAATAATTTACCTTTTTCTAAAAGGGGTATCAATTTATCATAAACAGTATCATTAACATAGGACCAATAGCATGTCCCTTCCATATAATAATCAGTTCTTTGATTCACCCATCGATGACCGCAAACCTTTAAAATAAGTTTTTTTTAATATTCCTTTCTAAAAACCTCAGAATAAATACTTACAACTACACGACCTGTCCATACATCGATATCCATTGTACCTCCTATCCATGCACCATCCTTTTTATCACGAAACGGGCCACGATCTGTATGTCCAGTTCCTGAATCTAATAATATTTAGTTTAATATTTCAATGTTATTCACCAATCTCATCAATGTTAGTTGAAAAAATGTTTTTTGACTCTAAATTAATTCATAGCAGAGAACGGCGATGCTAAAAGTACAATATATTACCTATACTAAGAGGGGCAGAAATCCATTTGCACCACGAAATAGTAATACCAGATTCAAAATTATATGTGTAAAAAGCTGCATCAGTTAAAAGATAGCACAGCTGAAAGAGACCTGCAGGCAGCATTTGATACAGTACCAAGAACCAACCTTTGGACATCAATAGAAACAGTGGGTATACCAGAGAAATTAAGAGAAGCCACAAGAACATTGTATGATAGAACAAAGGGATAGATATAGGAATTAAACAGGGAGACTCCGTTAACCCACTACTCTTCATAACAGTGATAAATAAAATAATAAGCAGCTTAGATAATGGTCTGAATACAAAACTGAGAAACTGGAATATAAGAGCGGTGAACATACAATTCATAGCAAATGACAAAAGGAAACTACAATAAACAGTGAAGAACTGGAAGAAAAGCAAAATAATGAAAGGAAGTAAAACCACAGAAGAAGAAAATATAAACATAATATGCAAGGGAAAGCAGTTGGCAAGAATAGAAAACTATGAGTATCCAGGGATTATCATAAGTCAAGATGGAACAATAAAAGAGGAGATAAGGATAAAGCATCTATAGTGTACTACCAAATAAATACAACACTAAATAACAAAAAAGAACAAAGTCAAGAAATCAAATTGCCCTTACACGAGTCAATCTATATGTCAACACTGATTTACCAAGCCACTCCAAGATAGATACAAAAACAAAATAACGGCAGCGAAAATGAAATAGGTACCTACGTCGAGTGGTGGGAAGACTAAAAAAAACGGAATTACAAATACAATGGAATTAAATATAGAACCACTTGTTGAGACAGCGCAAAGGGGACAGTTAAATTGGTATGGTAGTGTGACAGGCATGAGAGGAGGGAAATACTGAGAAGAGTATTTGAGGCAAGAGGAGAGGGGAAAAGAGAACAAAGTAGGCAAAGGCTTACATGGATGGGTACAATCAAGAGGGAATTGGAGAAAAGCAGAAGTTAAGTGATTGGTATAGGACAGGAAAGAGTTCCAAAAGTGGATAAACAACCCCACACCTCAGGGTATAAGGGAAAGATAAAGAATAACAAGAAGACATCATCTCCTCAAGAACTATCATATCCTTACACAAAGTGACAGGAAACAACTCAGACTTAATTTACAGCAATTGGTTGTAGAATACTCCTATAAAACTAAAAATGTCAAGACAAACGCTATAAACAACGTTTAGAAAATACTAGTGTTTATTTAGGTAATTTATTTATGAGTTGAAAAATTACATTCCATACCATATCACATTGTAGTTTATGACGTTCAATGACGAGACAGTCAATAGGCCTTTGTTGACAAATGTGTACCACTTTGGTGATTATGAAGTACTTATTTGTGAAAGGTTTGTTGTCAAATTAATAGTCTTTTCTCAATAGCCATCTGCAGTACGATTTCTATGCTCACAACATCTTTGAAACCATATATCGTCGCTTGGCGGACAAAATTTTCAAGGAGGAGTAAAAAACGCTTTGTGATGCTCATAACTTTAATGTGAAATTATTTTTAATAATTTTCATACACCATTTAGCACGTTGGGGGTTTTACCAAACACTGCAGAAAGGCCAAAATAATCGAAATAGACAAAAACCCTATGTCAGAACAAAATGACACATAAAAGATATACTTATTTGTATCCATCAGCAGTTACACTTTTTGTAGCTTGTAAAGCATAATTCCAGGTTCACATTAGCCATTAACCAAGTTGGTTGCAATTTCACTAGAGACTTTTCTCTTGTGATTTTCATCTGGCAATTTCTATAAGTACTAACTTACTGTGTTTACATGGACATCAAACTCCAGATAACTTTCGAAGTTGTTAACCAAGTCAACACTTAATCGGTATTTACACTACCATTGGAAAGTAATCACACCGCTATGCCTACCGTCGAAAAGTTTAATCGTAGCAAAGCAAATTTTTGAAAGAACAAAAAGAGCACTATGAAAAGATTAGGATTAAGATAACGTATAAGAAACCTTACGGCCTGTCAAGCTTCTAGGAAAACCAATTGATTTAAATGTAAATATAATCAGGTAGAAGGCACAAAAGGGTAGTTATTTATGTAAAATATTTTTCAAACACCCCTTGCTGAGCTGACCACCTGTGATGCGACTGACGTGTTGAAAGGATCAACGCAGGTAAACATTCTAAAATTTTTTGTTTGAGCTGGTGTAACATACCACACACAGTTGTAAGTTGGAAGCCTTGTTCAAATGCAGACTACACTAAGAAATGAGAATATCTTGAAATATTAGACAATAACGCTGTTCCTTCTGGAACTGATATTATCACTTTCCAATATCACAATGATCCCAAACAATGTAGCCAAAGAAATACTAGGATTAAAAGAAAGAATGGATATCAGAACAAACTTGGAAAAAGATTGAAGAGAGTGAAAATGAATTGAGGTGAAGAGAAACACACAAAAAGACAAAATAAGATGGACAAACCAACCTAGCTGCAGAAGCAGAAAGAACCGCAAGCAGAGGTGATATAAAAGAAGTACCTATTTATATAAGAGGGCCGGTAGAAGTGGTGTCCTCGGTGTGTAGTACTCGACACCCGAAAAATTTTCGGGTGTCGAATTACCCACCCGAAATTTTAAAGAGCTTTTTCTAATTTTGTTAGAGACAGATTAGTAAACGACAGAGATCTGTTTCTCAATTTGACGAAAAGAAGTGACGGAAAAATGGGAAAGTTGAAGGATGTACTGACTTCTTACGCGATAATAAGGAATGGTGTGTGCCACTTGTGCCCGAATATGTACGTTATATTCGATTGCTCATGAATATACAGGGGTCTTCGTGCACAAACGAACGACATACGAAAAACTATCTACGATCCTATGTTGCAGGACCGATTGAACCACGTAGCTTTATTGCACATTTATTCAGACGTAGTTGACGATTTGGACATTGAACAACTCATGGATGAATTCATTGTTAAGGAAAACAAACGCGCTTCCGTCTTTGCTCTCTCTAAAAAGTAAATCCTTACAATATATTTAAGTAAAAGTTTATAAATAAAAAGCCTATGCAAATTCATTTGCTGGTCTGCATTTATTTATAATTTTTCATGTTACTAGTATCATATTTTTTAAGTGTAAAAAGGCCCCCCCCCCCCATCCTTTTTTCGCCCGTTCACGCACCTTCTCACTCGACACCTGAGTTTTACCTGTTCTGCCGGCCCTGTTATCTAACATAATCCCTCAAAAAAATACGAGCAAACAGACTTATAGGAAACAAAGAAGGAATACAACTAACAAATAAAAATGAACAGATCGAGCGATGGAAGGAATACTTTGCGGACATACTAAACCAAACAGGCAAAGGAAATAACAAAAACAGGGAAGAACAAGAAGAAGAAAACTTAGAAAATGTAGCTACAGGAAAACTAAAAATAGATGCACCAACAAGGCTTGAAATCAGACAAGCGCTCAAAGACCAAAAAAAATGGTAAAGCAGCTGGAAGTGATCAAATACCACCAGAAATGATAAAAGAAGACATTGAGCTAACTGTAGATGTACTCCGCCCTTTATTTGAAAAAATATGGAACTCCAACACCATACCAAGAAACTAGACCAAGGGATTACTAATAAATACCCAAAAAAGGCGACATCACAAAATGAAAAACTGGAGAGG
Organism: Melanotus villosus; assembly: GCA_963082815.1. Taxonomy (NCBI): domain Eukaryota; kingdom Metazoa; phylum Arthropoda; class Insecta; order Coleoptera; family Elateridae; genus Melanotus; species Melanotus villosus. Next base: position 95,292,995 of record OY720419.1, on the reverse strand, counting down.
CATCATGTTGCTGTCAATACTGAGCAAGATATTTTCCAGAGTACTACTAAACAGAACATTGAACAACAATTACTTATAGAGCAAGCAAGTGGGCTTTGACAGTCATAAGTCAAGCACTGACCAATGCTCTGAATGCATGGTTAATCTGTACATGCTTTTTGAAGATTTTGAAAAAACTAGTTAGAAGAGATGTACTGTGGAATACAATGTGGAAATACAGAACATCTAACTTGGTAAAACGAACATATGAAGGTTACACGTGCCAGGTGATGCATAAAGGCAAACTCACAAAACCCATACCAGTGATGTTCAGAGGAAAACAGGGATGTATCATGTCACCAATACTCTTCCTGATAGTTATCGATGAAGTCATGTCCAGAGTAGTTGAAAACAAAAGAAGAGGGATAAATTGGAGCATCACAGAACAACTCCAAGATATAGTTTTTGCTGATGACATCTGACTCCTATCCCACACATACAATCAGATTCAAGAGAAACTAAACAATGATGGGATTGAAAATAAATAGTAAAAAAACAAAATCTATGAGAATTAACACAAATAACACTAGACAATTCACCTTAAATTACAACAAAATAGATGAAGTCGATAACTTTACATATCTAGGTAGTCTGCCAACAGGCACAAGCGGCTCAGAAAGCAAATGTAGCATTCATTCAGCTCTATTCTGTGGAAGGCAACAGAGAACCCTAAGAACTAAACTCAGAATATGTAAAAGCAATGCTAAAACAGTGCTTTTATATGGAAGTGAAACTTGGAAAGTCACTAAAGATATTACCACAAGTCTACAAATATTCATAAATAGATGCCTATGAAGAATTTTGAAGATATATTGGCCAGATACCATAACAAATACCGAACTCTAGGAGCAAACAAGAGAAAAGCTAATACACCTCCAGATCAAAATTAAGAAGTGGAACTGGATAAGTCACAGCATAAGAAAAGGTCCATTTGCAGTCGAAAAACATGCTGTATATTGGAACCCACAAGGCAAGCAAAAACGAGGGAGAACCAGTTAGAGAAAAACAGTGAATGAAGAAATAAAACAAATAGGTTAAACATGGAATGAGATAAGACTCTTAGCCAAAAACAAAACCAGATGGCGCTGGTTTGCAGAGCCCTATGCTCCACACAGGAGTACAGGAAATAAGTCAAGTCAAACATACAGCCAAGGTTGTTTCTGCAAGACCAGGTGTCTCGTAATGTATTAAGAAAAATGAAATGACCACCACAATCCTATCGAAAAGTTATGGGACGTTCTGGTCAAAAACAGCTTTGGGAGTTATTGCAATCAGTGTGGAATAACTTGGAGCCTGATTTATTGCAAAGTATTTTCTAAAGGTTTGTCGTGACACATCTAAGAAATAAAATTATTGCAGTCTTACAGTGCGAATGCCAAGAATAGGTAAGGCAATTCTTAAAGTTCAAGGAGGATATTTTGATGAAAAGCAAATTTGAATGTACATAACTAGAGCTTGGGTTATATGCACTAAAAATACTAAAATATGCACTAAAATATGCAGTTATGCATTAAAATATGCAAAATAAAAATACATGTCGAGTTTTTCTTTTATTTTACAGTACCAATATAGGTGGTTATGATCCTAAAAATGCATGTTGGTGTTTAAAGGTTAAATTTCCAAGTAATTTGGTAGCTAAATTAAATTATTACAGTCAGGAAATATCATTAAAGCTTACCCTTTTGTCGCAAACTGTACAAAAAACATGAGAAGAATCAATAATCTTCAAATCGGTATGATTTTCACGCCATTTTTGTAATAAAACACATCATCTATCAGTTGATTGTTTCGGCATTTGGAACTAGCTACGCACTTGTCTTTACAAAGCAACGGATACTTCAAAACTACCTCATCAAATCTAAAATTTCCCTAGAATTATTAGGACTAAGGAACAACAAATGCTATTAAACCCATTAACACAAGGGGAATCCTTCTTGAACCAAATAATCCTAAACACCCAAGAAGCTCACTGAAAAGAGATTTTAACTATCTAAAAATAAAAATTAAGATAATTTAAGGGAAATACCCTTACCTAAATATGCAGAATAACATTTTGCATATGCATTTATTAAATATTTGGTAAAATATGCATTTATGCATTATAGGATACCTACACAAAAAATGCTATAAAACAATTAAATTCATGTAGAAACAAAATTGCAAGAAGATATGTATAAAAATGATGATATGCATTTTGCATATAATCCAAGCTCTATATACAGGGTGATTCAAAAGGTATGGTCCAAACTTAAGGGTGTGATTGGTGATGTTAAAATAAGCAAAAAATGTTAATAAACCCATGTCTTATTTCCAACTGTTATCCAGTTACAAAGGTTTTCTTTGTTTCTATCTGTATTCTGTCAAATCACGTTATCTAGGAAATAAGTAAAACAAATGTTAATTTCTTATGGCAGAGGACGTTTCAAGCTTGAACTGGCGTAGTTTTCAATAAATGTGGTACGCGATTATGCAGAAATGCATTTTGTGTATGGTTATTGCAGCGAAAGTGACCGTGCAGCAGTGGTAAACTATGGGAGAAGGTATCCTCACCGGAGACAGCCTGACCGCCCAATAACCGCTTTCCACAGCGCTGGCGCTAGGTTGGAAAAGGCAGTCCAGTACTATGGCCGGCTCGTTCGCCTGACATTACTCCACTAGATTTTTACTTGTGGGGTGAATTAAAAGAAAAAGTTTATGCATCGGAAATTCAGGTCGATTTAGTTAATAGAATAAATGAAGCTGTTGAAGATATTCGAAGACATCCTCAACAGTTGAGGAATGTTCGAGATTCCCTGCGTCGGCGTTGCCAACTTTGTATACAAGTACAAGGTGGACATTTTAAACATTTGTTGTGATATTTTTTAATTTTTCTTGTAATTGTATACGTTCTTTATGAATAATAAATTATCGTAAATGTTGTTATAACTGGAAAACAATTGCGAATCGGGCATGAGTTTATTGGCATTTTTTGCTCATTTTAATATCACCAATCACACCCTTAAGTTTGGACCATACCTTTTGAATCACCCTGTATAACTATTAATGTAATTTCAAAGTAGGCAGGTAACCGCTGAAGTAATAGATGTGTACGGTTGGGTTTAACTCAGCTCATTTCTAAACAGTAAGTTTAAATACTCTTGAAAAATAGGAATTATAATGCAGCCTTGACAGTTTTCAATTTTTACATTATTTTGTTTATGTTGACAGTATAATTCCTTAGTTACTTAATACAGATTTCACCTTGGCATGGTCAACACTCCGAGAGTTATTAAATTTGAATTTCTGAAATCCAGGGTAAATGCGGTAACTGAGTGCTTCCTTGCTCTTCCAGGTGAAGTTAAGTGATTTATAAAGTACCAACATAAATACAAAAAGGCACAAATAATGTACTTGCAGCAGTATGTGCTTCGTTTTCAATGCTTTTTAAAGCAAACTACGCCAGTAGGTACCTCTCGAAGGGATTTAAGGGTTCTTGATTAAATGGGATTCATGTTGATATTTTCTCATATCAACCGACTCTGCTTATTAGAGAGTTCCCAATATGGCCAACTGTTTAGAAACATAGATGTTCTGAACTAAGAGTGCATTCACACTTCTGAGACTATTTATTATTGCTGGCATATTGGCTATACTAATAATAATGCTTATTATTCTGTTTTCCAAAACAAACAGTTTCAGTAATACCAATACAAACGTTTGATATTTCAAAACAAAATAAAGAGAAATAACGAACTCTAGGTACTATAAAGAATCATAATATAGTTTAACACATTCACTGCCGATTAATATTTTGAACTCTTCCCAGTGACCAATACCTTGTAATTATTCTGATACCTTTAATATTATTCATACGCTACTGAAAAAGTTAATTCGGAAACTGACTATAAAATATTGTAGTAAAAACCTTTCCCTAGGTGCCTACTAATACAGAAGACGTTCGTGCGATGCCTACAGCAAAATACTAGTATAAAGCTACTGCAAAGCATCACGCCACATGTGCGTGGTAGGCACCGCGCGAACATTGCCGACCACGCCACGTATGCGTGGTGGGCAGTGAATGTGTTAAGAGGCATAGCATTAAAATTTCTAGTAATATTTGTGCAAATTATTTTTCATCACCTTGTACAAACATACGCTATTTCAAGGAATGAAAAACCACCGAATCATCAAAACCTATAACTGGAATTTTCACCAAAACTTTCATCAATTAAATATATTCAAAATTGTTAAAATTCTGTTAAAATTACAACTTTTATCTACTTACAAGTATCAACATCAATATCATGACAAGGTCCAAGGATATCACATCTAAAAATTCTACCAGGTTCCCTACTAGGAATTCTGGAACTGTTTGCCCTTGGTGCTCCAATTTGAATCCTAAGAAAAACTAAATTAATTTAGACTAAAATGATAAAATAAGCTTTTCACTTACCAAGGTTTTCTGTGCTCAAATTCATCATGTAAAATTACAGAATATCCAAAATAACTTAATCTATGAGAAGTGCTTGTATAACTAGCTGGATCTGTATACACTATTGGAAAATCGGTGTCGAAATTAAAAGAATTTACTAAACTTAAACTGAAAAAATATAGAAGTATTCGAAGGAATAACATTGTAGAATTTATTAGCATAAATTTTTTTAACATTAGCATTCACTGCAGCACTGTGCAAAATGAATCACAGGTTCCTTATACAAAATGTGTTGGTAAACCAATACTTCCTGCATTCTATCAGTTCAGTTTTTAAAAGAGGAAATGAGCTAAGGTTATTATCATCATCGCAATTACCTAATGAGATAAACCGGCAAAACCTGCATTTATTTTTATTTTATACGAAAATGCCACGATTAATTTAAAATTAACATTTAAAGAATTTTAGTTTACTTTTCAATTACAGTCCCAAGGCCTAATTCTAGTCTCCTAATTTATTCAATTTAAAAACAAACAAACCGTTGGAATAAATTAAATGTCCTATTATACAACTTATAACAGTTCTTATCAAGTCCTTGAAGAGCAAAATCTATTTTTACAAAGTAATCTACTGAAATTTAATTTTAAAACTGCGGCTTAGTTTTTACCGTCAAACTATCGAAATCCAAAGATTAGAACAAGACAAGAGGGTAATTCAGATGGCGCCAGCATAAGTAACTTTTTGAATCGTGCTGGCCAAAATCCGTACGACATTTGTGTGGGAAAAACTCTAAAACTATACCCTTCTGAATGTGGAAAACAGTGAGTCTCGTGTTAATGCATTATTTGGCACGATAAGATCTATTCCAAGCGTCAAAGTCCTTTGTATTCAGCACAACTTTAGTCAAGTAGTGCGATGTGCGAAATGCCCATTGCAATCGACGTACGTTGAGAACAAAAACAAAACAAATAACGAAAAAGGCAAATAGCAGAAGGTATGAAGCTTGTTCCAAAATTCTTGATCAAGCCCTCATATCCTATTTTACTTAATTTCAAAACATTTCCAATTTCTGCTAACGAACTGGCGGATAGAATAGGTATGTCCTTGTAATAAATTCAAGTTTTCACTAATACCGCATTCATATGACTGCACTGGTGTACACTGGGTGTACACTCAAACGGTGTAACGCATTCACTTGAAGAACAGCTGATGCACTACACCAGTGTTTGGCATTCATATGACATCTCTGCTCGCACCGAGTGTACACTGAGTGCACGGGAAACTGCACCGACCCAAGGAGTCAGTGTAGCTATTTGACAGCGTCATCTGAGTTGTCAAAAGAAGTTGGGTGAAATAATGTTCGAAGAAAATAAAGCCTGGACTGTATTATTTTATTTTAAAAAGAGAATCATAGAATGTAAAAACTTGAAAATTATTATGATTCAATAAAACATTCGAATAGATAAATGTTGGTTTTTGGTGGCAATTCAAAAATTTCCATTTAAAAAATCCATTTAATAATATTTAATACAGATGGTGACCTTTATTGAATTATAAATGGTTAATTATATGAATTCTGAATATAATTGAGATTATTTATTGTTTATAATTGAAAATATGGCATAATTTACAAGTAATCAAAATAATGTTAAATTCTTAAGTGCTATTTTTATTAAACAATAATTTAATCAACTCAATTTTTTCTTTATGTCGTCTCTCTCTAGCTTCTTCTTTTTCTCTATGAAGTCTTTCGCTTTCCTCTTGCCTTTCTTTGTGTAATTGTAGTAATAATTGCGAAATGTTTTCCTTTTTGGTTTTTTTACTTGTATCACTAATATTGTCGTTCTCTTTTCGTTTACCAGGTTTTTCGTTAATCACTACTTCCCCTGGTGACATCAGCACTTCGGGCGCAATACTGTCATCGAGAGCACTTATTTTATTAATTTCGTCTTCAAACGGTACATCATCCCGGACTTCCCCAGTTCGTTTGTTGATTTTCTCTGATGCCGTTTTTCTTCTCAGCACGGTTTTGTAGCGATTTTCACACTGAGCACTGGTCTTCGTACTACTTAAATTCGCCCTCAAATCTAATGATATTTGGTCCCACATTTTTTTTTTCGACCTAAATCGCTTCATCGGTCCCACTTGTGCAATATACGTTTCGTAGGTATCTAGCAGAAACCTTGTTTCTTCAATGCTCCACTCGTTATCTTCTGAGAAAAGAGAAAACAAACGTTATATATGTTATACGATTATGAATACTTAAAGCACATGGTTTCTATTATAAATAGCATACATACTTTCTTTTTTTCTTCTTTGTTTTCAGGTGGCAAAATATTTGCGGCAATCAATGTGGCTTTATCCAAGAACACCGCATGCTCAGTTATTCCTAAAATAATTTTTTTGTTAAATTGATAATGTAAATAAAATAATCATAATTATTAATTGCCATTCCTCTCAGTTACCATACACTGAACACCATTTTCATTTTCAATCAACTGCCCTTCCTCATCAGTAATAAAACTTTTAAATTGCACTATGCCTTCCATTTTGCCTACAAACTTATGGCACAGCAAGAACAGTAATGTGGTTGCAGTAAAACAATTGGCAGCCAAATGCAAATTTAATACTTCCACCGCAAAAATGTTTTCCCGCTGGTTATTTTTAAATTTAAATTTCCCGGACTTCAAACCTTGGTGTAGTGCAGTGTCACGTGATACGCACGATATCGGTTTACACCAAACTCGTGCGGTGTAATACGAGTGTAACCAAAACCAGTGTAGTTTTGACTCCATATGAATGCGGTATAAGCTTCGATTGATACCTTGTATTTGACATATTCATTCATTTCGAAGTAATTATCTAGGAAACTGTTCTTTAAAGGGCTACACAGATCATAATTTGAAGGCAAAAAAATTGGACGGGGTAAAATTTTGTAGCTAAAAATCTCCAAAGTGCTTACTATTTACTATTTAAGACACTTTATGGGTTTCGTGAAAATGAAACTTCGGAAGAAGGCATGTTTATACTCGCTGTGACTTTAACGTTTACCACACTTGTTAGTTAGTACCGTTTGTTAAAGTTTAATAAGTTGTAGAAGTTTTATTTAAAAGGAGGGCATGTAAGTGTGATTTTGGAACCTCAGATCGCAGAACGCACCATCAAATTTACTAAGATTAGCGTAAAGGAAATCTCACAATAAACAATGACAGAGAATAGATTGGCAATAAAAAGGAACAGAAGTGCCTTGGACTAAAACTTGGTAAACTAAAAACATAGTTATATGCGAAAGTTGTGAAAAGTTAATTGTCGTTCACGCATTTTCCTCATTTGAGGGATTAAGAAAACCCACAGCCGTTGGATTATTTCTTCGTTGTTTTGCGCCCGTCCTGGAAGAAGGAACATCGTAGGTCTTCCCAGTCACACATTCGTCACGTTACTCCCTGACCAACATCTTGTCAGGTAAAATCCATTCTCTTTTATGCTGCTCCTGCTTTTGCCGTTCATCTTTCAACTTCTATGATTGCCGCTTGCCGGCAGGCCTATTGTTCAGTGTTTTTCGAGTTTAATAAGTACCGCCTTTTGTTTATCTTTGTGTTTCGTTTGCAACTTGTAAAATAAGCCGATTTCGTGGTCAATCTGTTTGATCCAGTGGCATTGTTGAAGGCTTTGTGAATCTCACCTTTTGGCGGCTTTAATATTCACATTGTAAAGTTTGAGGGCCCCTGGCAAATCAGATTTGACTAGTTTGTCTCAGCAATTTTGTGTTTAAGTCAAGTAAAGTTCATTTGTAGTTAAAATATTAAGTCAAGTTTAGATATTATTTTGTATTATGTTGCATGTGTAAATTTTAACGGTGCTTATTGATTTGTTAATTTAAGTTTTGTTTGATCCTATCTTGTTTGGGATTGAGGGGCTAAGCTTGTAAATGTTTTGTAGTTCCTAACGTAAATGTAATACCCTCAATTCTATCGTTCCCTAAAGTAAGTGTAATTTTTAGGATTTGTTTTTAACGTAACATATTTTTGATTGTCTCTTGTGTAATTTCTTTGTATTCATTTTCGTGTCTTTTGATCTATTAAATATTTCATTGTCAGTTAGCTTGATCTCGTTATTGTGTTCAGCTCTCTCCGATAATATTTTGTGTTAGTGTTTGTTTAAGATTTACGTACATATAATACAGTGTGAGCCTGCCTCCAAGTTTAAGTATTTCAGTAAGTAAGTAATTTTCAGTCAAGCAAGGTAATTCTCATCTTGCAGCAGGGAGCAGTTTAAACCCTAACCCACTTCGAGCCCTGTGGTGGGTTTCCTTCTTTTAGATCTTTGGGTGACTTTAATACCACAGTGGCGCTCAACACTTTTCATCCCTATTACGACAACCCTTAATCGAAGGGTTTTTACCGTTTCGAACCACCCTTCTCCACTGTTTTAGCTAGCCGCGCGCTTAAGGGGCAACATCATCCCCAATTAAATATCAACAAGGTCATATCACAATTATTCTGAAAAGTAGGAAAACATGAGTTAAAAAGTGTAATTTCCGTTTCATTTAAATTACATTATAGTTCTTACCACTTCCAAGGACTCTTGAATTTCGAACACACACTGGCTACACACACTATCTTACACTTTGTTTTTTGTTACTTCGACGTTTATCCTTCGAAAATCTGTTGAAATTTAGTGAAAGTTTATGCTATAAAATAAATCAGACAGGTGACGAGGACATATTTGTATATTATAATTAAAATTAAAAATAAAACATATTTTAAAATTTTTAAACATATTCCAATTAGTTAAATGTTTTTTAAATACACGAAACTACATAGTTTTAATTGCTATTACAAAGACACTTTGCATTTCTCTTGGAAACATTAATAATCATACTCACACGCAGTAGCACTGAACATGTGTTTCCCATGTACAAAATTAATAAAACCAAAAAACTGCAAAGCAAAAATTCACGCGGATAATCCCATTTGTCCCACCATGAAATATTTACCATAAATAATAAATACAAACGTAATTTTTACATTTCTGAGTAAATTACAGTTTGGTTTTATTTTATTTGCACATCAACTAACATATCTTTGACAATTTCTCTTGACAATGGCTGCTAAATATTAACCAATAAAATTACAATTTCAACATAATATAATAATTATTTTAATCAATAAAACATGACGTACAGCTGCCTAAGGGTAGCAGTGACAAAATTTCATAATTCTAGTGCGAAATACAATTTCCAGTTTGCTAGATTTCAACTGAAAAGTCTGGAATAAACACCAGATTCTGATTATAGAATAACATCTGTATCAGTCCCACGAACACATGGACGCCGGATCAAAAGAAAATGGTATCTCTTTCGTATACTATATACACTACCCATTTTAATAATTCACAATTTCCAGAAAATAGTTTATGTAAGATAAAATAAACGTTCGAAAATGGATACAGAAACAAAAAAGAAAACATTATTAGGTGTGAAGTATACCTTATTTATATATAATTTTTAAAGATCTAAAACAAATTACTAGCCTATTACACCATTTAGAATTATATTCCGTATTTTTGTTGCCTTAGATATTTAAGTCACATAATTTGCTGAATAATTCACACCGCATAGTTTTCAGTCTTCCACTCCTTAGTAATTGTTTGTTTTTTAAGCAGACCCAATTCGTTAAGCTTCAAATACGTGTCATCTTTTTAAAGGGTATCGAAGAAACTTGTAAAACATAAAATATGATAAGTTAAAATAAAATCAAACATTCCGTATATTTACTTCTCTGTTATCGGAGAAAAACTGATTATCATTTTTATCACAGTGAAAATATCACAGCAATAAATGTTTTTTTAATTACAAGCACTAATATTGCCTGTGAATATTTTTCAAATTAAGAATTACGATTAAAATTAAATATAAATGTTTAGAATGTTGGAATAGATTTCCGTAACACACCTAAATGGTGAATATTTTAAAAACCATTTTGTAGCGGAGAGTACTCGAGAAAATAAGCACATTAATGAAGCTTCAATATTTAGTTCGATTGCTTCAGAAACTGAATTAAATAACTGAAAATTATAGCAGTACAGTAGTGGGCGTTAAACAAAATTATTATTATTTATTTTAGTGATTTATGATTTTCTCTAAATTAAAAACAGTACTACACTATGTCTTTTCATATTCACGAAAGCCAAAGTGCAGTTTCTTTTTGGAATATTGTTACAATATGAGAAAATTATAAGAAAACGCCGAAATTATAATTTTACTATAGTTAATCACGAAGCTCTGTTTAATTAAAGTTCAAAGTTAATAAAATTTTTGGAGTACATAACAACCACAGCTGCTGTTTGCTATGACATTTACTAAACAATTACTTTTGAAAAAATTAATATGTTGTAATACAAACGAATGCTAAATTCAAACATTGAAACAATAAGCACAGCATACAAGGACATTTAACTTTTAAGTAGGGGAGACCAGTATATATTGCGACACGGTACATACTGGGACAATAGGTCTAGGTTATGAAGGAAGCCCTCTAGGTTTAGTTTTATATTAGTGACTGTGTAAATGTGTTGAGAGCTGTTAACAGAACGTAAATATTTAGACCTGAAGTTTTCGGTCTTTTGTATTTTGTTTATTGATATACAGTTGTAAGTATAATTTTTTAACGTGTCATTATGAAATTAGCTTTAAATCAATATTGCAAATTTATACACAGCCTCAAAACGATTCTCTTCTGGCATCAAGAGCATTTTAACTATTGAGCTAAAATTTATAGAGACCTAACTTTTCACTAGCATTAGTATATAGTGCGACAAGATACTATGGTACATACTGGCATTATACAGGGTGGTCACTTTTATAATGTACACCACTGGGATCTTGGAAACAGTAAGAGATACAGGGTTGGTTAAATAGGGAAAAAGTTGCGCCATTTTAGGCTCTTTAAATAATTGAAGAGCAATCGGAGATAGCTTTTGTAGTTTCTAAATTATCCTGAAAAAACTGAAAAGTTGCGTTTTTTATTTCTTTAATAACTTTTTTGCTATTAGGACTAGTAAAATGAAATTTTGGGTGTTTACATAAGCAAGGGTTATCTATTACAGTCCTTAAAAATTTTCTAGTTGGGTTTTCATGGGTAACTTTTGATTTTCTTATGGCCGCCATATTAGATTTTTACACCAAAAGGTGCAGAAAAAAATTACAAATTGTATCACAAAGGGTTTAAGCAAGGGGATCTTGCTGGCCAACGCACAGGACTTAAATTAAATTTTTTTGACCATGTGTGATACATGGATGAATTTGTAATTTTTCTCCGCACCTATTGGTATAAAAATCCAATATGGCGGCTATAAGAAAATCAAAAATTACCCATGAAAACCCAACTATCTAGTTTGCCTAGAAAATTTTTAAGGAGTATAATAGATAGCCCTTGCTTAATTATGTAAACACCCAAAATTTCATTTTACTCGTCCTAATAGCAGAAAAGTTATTAAAGAAATTAAAAAACGCAACTTTTCAGTTTTTTCAGGATAATTCAGAAACTACAAAAGCTATCTCCGATTGCTCTTAAATTCTTTAAAGAGCTTAAAATGGCGCAACTTCTTCCCTATTTAATCAACCCTGTATCTCTTACCGTTTCCTAGATCCCAATGGTGTACATTGTAAAAGTGACCACCCTGTATACCACTATGTTGTGATGTTGATGTCTAACATTCTTTACACTACCTACTTTGTTTTAGAAAATGCCAAAAAGTGCTAGGAAGAGATTCACGCAACATTACGTGCTATTCAACACAATGAATATAATTTAGAAATGTCACCAGCGACGACGTTACTAATAACATAATAACCATTTGCCTCTACGTGAAGCTGCTCAAAGATATGCAAGGATTTCCAAATACGCACTTCAAAGACAAGTTCAAAAATACAAAAATTTAACAGATAAAGAAAAGGTAAATTACAGCTTCACAATGAAACATGGTTCCAAGGAAATATTTGTCACTGAGGAGGAAAAACTTATTGGAAAATATCTAATAAATGTGCTATAGACTTACAGAAAAAGATGCTCGTGTGTTAGCATTTACGTTTAACTAGAGTAACGAGTTTGAATAAGTATAATGTCGACTGACAGGAAATGATGAAAAAATATAATTTTTCAGCAAATCAAATTTACAATTGCGGCGAAGCAGCCGTCACCACCGTACATAAACCCCCAAAAAGTTTAGCAGAGTGTGGGGCTAAGCAAATAGGAAAAACTACAACAGGTGACCGAGGAACTTTAGTTACTTTTTATGCAACTATATGTGCTAACGGAACATTTGTACCACCTGAATGGCTTCATGGAACTTTGAGGAATATCTAACTCATTTAATTAATAAGACTCGATGTTCTAAGGATAACAGAATATTGCTCATATTAGATAACCATGACAGTCATTACGGAACAAATGTTTTGCGAAAAGTCAAAGACAATGGAATAATTATGCTTACTATACCGCCACATTCAAGCCACAAAATGCAACCATTGGATTTAACATGTTTCGCTGCGATTACGGCATATTACAATAGGACTATGGACCAGTGGCTTTTAAATGATCCGGGAATTCCAGTCAACATTTAAAATATTGCAGTATTGGAAAATCTTTTGCCGAAGCCTTTACTCCGTTGAATATTTGTAACAGTTTTGCAACGAGCAGAATTCTTCCATTCAATCCACAAGTATTTACTGAAATGGATTTCTTAAGCAGCTATGGAACGAATCGGCAATAGAAGTCCCAACGACGAGTGATAATCAGACTAATGGGATAATTTAAGAGATTTTTAATAGTAACATAAATAATAACGACATAATCTAGCCCAAACCAGGTGTATCCTCATTTAAAAAAGTAGAACAGCGAGAAGAGAGGGCAAAGTTAACACGCTCCAAATTTAAACATAATTGAGAAAGCACATTTTAAAAAACAGACAGAAAAGCAAAGAAAATAAATCAGACAAGATACTCTCAAAAGGAAACCAAGTGCCAAAAAGAAGGTTTTGGTAAGTAGTTCGTCAAATGAAGAAGAAAATATATCTGAGGGAGAGATTTATAAGAATTCAGGAAGTTCATCTATGGAAGATAACCTTGAGGAAAACTCATGTGATGAAGACACCACGATTTCTGTAAATGATTATGTATTTGTAAAATACGCCACAAAAAAAGCTGTAAAATGTTATGTAGGCAAAGTGACTGGGCGATGTGTCCATCTCGTTTTTAAAACGGGGATACAAAAATAGCCTTGTCTTTCCAAATTCAGAGGATACTAATACTGTAGACATTAGAAACAGAGATGAAGCTTCCAAAGTCACATACAGCAGAGGGAAGTAAAAGGGCAGTGGATCCCTTGCTTACAATATTTAGTATGTACTATTTGTCGAAAACTAAATATTTTTTTATTTTCAGTTGTGTATTATTAATCACGCAAAGAAGTCAAATGTTCCTTTTACATACCATATCTAGTCCCAGTATACAGGATGTCTGATTTTTCATTGACCAGCTTATATTTAGTTTATTATTAGAAATACAAGAAAAAGTCAGAGGAAATAGTTTTTTAGTAGTAATTCTTCTATAAAATGGCATAATTAGTTATTTTTTATGGCCTATTATTTTTCAGGAAAAATTTATAACTTTGGTTTTTTAAATGGAACACCCTGTATATTTATTCGCTAATGGATCGAGGGTTAAATTCTCTTTTCAAAAATGTATCGCATGTGATATTTTAAGTGTCAATTAAACAAAAAAAAAACTCATATAAGATATAATAAAATCATTCTAGTTACCTATGCGCGGTTTTTGTTTTTAGTAAAATAATCAGCAGGCATAGCCAACTAGTACGATTCTATTATTTGAGTTTTTTCCTCCAAATGAAACCTAAAATATCACATGTGATACATTTTTGAAAAGAGAATTTAACCCTCGATTCATTAGCAAATAAATATACAGGGTGTTCCATTTAAAAAACCAAAGTTACACATTTTTTCTGAAAAACAATAGGCCATGAAAAATAATTGATTATGCCATTTTATAGAAGAATTACTACTAAACAACTGTTTCCTCTGACTTTTTCTTGTATTTCTAATAATAAACGAGATATAAGCCGGTGAATGAAAAATCAGACACCCTGTATATCATACCTGGAACTGACGGTACAGAGAGGGACATATAAAATTTTACGTAATCTACAACATGTAATAAAGTGCTTTATGGAGTAAAACGATCATACAAAACTTACTTTATTCCATGTATTGAAAGTTATATTGCCTTATTTTTTTTTTAACTCCACATATTAAACAATCTGTAGTACCGGGAGGACAATACGTTCTACATTTGACATAATTATTGGCTTGTAAAGCAATAATCAAATGTTTTATATACCAGAGGAAGAAATTGTCCTACTATATACCAGTCTCCCCTACCCAAATCTAAGGATAAATACTTCACATTATGAAGAATCCTATGCGACTCAAAATGCGAATATATTTATATTTTAGTTCACACACAAAATGTTTGGGTTCATAATTTTTCCGAATTTCTGATTCATTCTAGCAAAGCTAGGTACAATTAGTAATTCTGCATGAAAGGTAGATAACTAATGTATTCCAAACTTATTGAAAACTACACCACAATAAGCTTTTCCCTGTCTGATATTAAAGATACTAGAATAAAATATATTTATTACATTTATAAAACCAACAGACATGGTGGAACTTCTCTTAATCAAAAATACATATTAAATATCAAATTTCAGAAGATTGTATGTTTGTATTGCTTTATCAAATATTACTGCGTTATTTTCAACAATTTTATAATTTGTTATTTTTGTAGATTAAAAATAATGTGCAATGAAGTTAATTTTAGCGAACATTAACTTGTATTTGACACCTAAAAGAATAATTAAAATTCTGTTCTGGAATTAAAAGTTAAACATTGGTTAAATACACGTTGCAATTATTCATTAAGGATTGGTTTTTACATTCTCTCATAAACTTAACTTTCAGTTATTTTCCTTGATAACCTTTGTTAACACGATTGTTTCTACGGTAAATAACTGTAAGTTACATTTTTTGAAAGATGGAAAAACCAGCCCTCGGACATATTTTTGAAAGTTAATATTTGTTGCAACTTGCAACTATTCAGAATAGAAACAATTATACAACCTTTTCATCTATTTTGCAGCTACAAATCGCGCTCAAGTAAAAAACAAACAAAAGGGCTCGACATCTGTAAATACTATTAAATGTTCAACAATGCTGAATTAAATAAAACATTCGTCTTTAAACGCTCCACTTGATAAAACCGCAAATCAAAATGTATTAATACCCAATTGTTTTTGGTATATAAAAAAAATTAAAATGTATCGAATTTCTATATTTTCATTGAGTACTCTGCACATGTGAAAAATCCAAAACAGTAGCATAAAATTTATAGATATAAAAATAAATTATATAAAAAAAAATAAAATAAATCGAAAAATTAAAAACCACGTTGGATAATAATAACGTAACATAACATTTACTTCCTTTAAAAAGATGACCATTTAAATAATCGAATTAAAAATACCATTATAAAATTCATCATCCGACTACCATAAAACCAGTTACATCCAAAAGTCAGTTAGAGTCAGAGTCACCTCCGATCTGTTTCCTAATGTTGAGCCTGGCTTTTTTAGCGCGTTTTCTAAATTTGTCATACGGATAATCTGGATCATCGGAACTGTGACCATTACAACTACCATTGATTGATCTACTAGAACACGGCAGGTGGTTCTTCGAACTACGTATTGCGTAAGTGCTACTGCTGGAGCAGGGACCTGTTGCAAAGCCACTATCGGGCGTATTCATATCACTACTACGCTTTTTCTTAATTGGTGTAAAGTCATATTCGCACTCACTACTATCACTATCGTTAACAAACGAACTGCCATTCACAAACGAGTCACTATTCACATATTCGTACGCATCATTAACGTAAATATCTTCAGCACTATTAAAATCATCCAGGCATGGGCCGTCGTCACTTTGACAAGAAGTTCGGGTTACAACCGAAGTTTTTGCGACATTATTTCTTGTAGAGGTAGAAGCGTGTTCTGAATTTAAATAATCGTCGTTTCTTAATGCGACGACGTTACCGTTGCTATTATGATTCGTCATATCTAAAGCATTCAAGCACATATCGTGCGTACCATTTAAAGGTGTCGGTAAAATATTAACGAAATTTTCTTCGGAATTACTTCGACTCTCCAAACAACTATTCGGTGGTATATCTTCGTCTGAATCTTGTTCTATAACCCGAAAAACTGAATTACTAGAGCCTGTAATACCAGTACTTGTACTAGGTGCATCGATGGAGCTATTAGAAATGCTATTTTCGCAGATATCTTTGAAATTTTGTCTCGTTTTGCATTTTTTCGATCTCGTCCATCTTTCTGATTTATCGACGTACAATTTATGTTTTCGATTCTCTTTCTCTAAGTATGAATTATGAGTGGGACTTGACACACGACTACTGTGTTTACCACTCGTTTTCTTTGATGTACCATTTGTTTTACTATACTTGCTATTTGTACTGGATGCTTTAGATTTATAGGAAGGTTTACGTTTACGTCGATTTTGCTTCGAATTATATCTGCAATCACCACACTTACGGTTTTTACACAAACTTAACCAACAAAATAAAAAAGAAATTTACAACTAGGTCCTCTGAGAAAGTCACGCAATTTTTTAATTTATTAATTGTCGTTATACACCTTTCTCAACAGATCTAATATTATTTCCAATTAGCAATTATAGTAATCTACTTTTAGAACGACAACTATTGAAAAGGTACTCACCTACGTACAGAACTGGAAGACTTATAATGTGCCATTTTGGCTAAACGATTTCTTTTCTGTGCTATCAACTGTGCAATTCGATTTGGTTTCTGCTTTTTGCTGATTTCCTCTATTGATCTTTTATGACGCAGTGTTTCCCATGGCAAATATGTATGGTGCTCCTGAAAAACAAACGTTTGAAATTTTTACTTCCCCGGAATCTGTTCGCCCATTTGAGTCGGCACTCAAGACAGATTAAAGGCGTGCACGCGTCTACACAAGTTGTTGACAGTCAAGTAAGTACTTTTCAAATGGTCTGTCGTTTTCATCGATTAACATGCAAAATAGTTACAATACGAAGTCATTAGTGGTGTACCACAGGGCTCTGTGCTCGGGCCCCTATTATTCATAGTCTATGTAGCAGATATCTCGAATAACATGCGGTGTAACGTCAGCCTTTTTGCTGATGATACTAAGATATTCTGCGACCCATCAACGCAGCATGGGGACATGATAGAAGACCTGGGTGAGCTAGAGAGATGGACTAACAATTGGCTCCTAAAACTAAACACCAAAAAGTGCTCTGTACTACACATTGGCAACAAGAACCCTCAACTGACCTACTCTATAAATGGAATCATGTTGAAACCCGTAACAGAGCAAACTGACCTTAGCATGAGGTTATCCACAGATCTGAAGTGGGAAGCTCAAGTTGCCAAAGTTGTTAAAAGGGCGAACACCCTTCTTTACTGTATCAGACGCAGTTTTTCTGACATGTCAATCAATACATTCACTCTGTTGTACAAAACTTATATAAGACCTATATTGGAACACGCAGTGTTGGTATGGTCACCCTACCTTCGGAAAAACATAAATATATTGGAGCGTGTGCAAAGAAGGGCCACAAAAATTCCATCAGCTTTAAAACACTTGCCTTATGAAGAACGATTACACACACTTAAGTTGCCTTCATTAAATGAACGTCGCAGAAGGGGAGATCTCATAGAATGCTATAAAATTATGCATGGCCATTATTCATGCAACATCAACCTTTTCATAAGAAACAACAACGTACAACTGCGAGGACACTCTCTAAAGCTCCGGACAGAGCGAAGCCAAAGGTTTTCCCGCAAACACTTCTTAATTAACCAAGTAGTGGACGACTGGAATAAACTAACCGAGGACATTGTGAATGCACCTAATGTGAACTCTTTTAAAAACAGACTGGACAGAGCCTGGAATACATTGTTGTGAAAAACTGTGATATTAAACAGTGTGAAAGTGCTAGGAATGCATGTATAACTTGAACATAGAACTGTATTTTATTTTACTCTTTGTTAAATAACCTGTGCAGTACACCGGCTTTGCCGCCTATCTGCTAAAGACTATAATAATAATAGCGCTTGAAGAAAAAATAGTATATGTCACTCGGAGCAGAAAGCTCTTTCTTGTGCTTCGCCCAGATTGCTTAGCCTCAGCTGTCGCCTCGGCCGCAACCTTCTGAGCTCAGCACAAAAAATGGGCTTTCTACTCCTAGTGACGTAATATACTATTTTGTAGCAGTCAATAAAGTAGCAAGTAGCAGGCAGCGACGCACCGAGCAATAATCAACGAACCAAACTAACCCACAACATTTCAGCTGACAGCTGCTATTCTGCTATATGCTATTCGCTTCGTAATCGCAGTGGTCACAGTTCGGCACGTCTGATGTGAGCGGAGAAAGTGCTCGCAAAAGCAAAGCAAGATGGACTGATTCAAAATAACAGTTGCTATTAAATAGCTGCTATTTGTTAAAAAGTTTGCTATTTGAAAATAGCAGTTTTGCCCATCACTACCTTTTTGTTTATTGGTAATCTTTTATTTTAACTTAAATTTGTTGATTATGTTATAGTATATTGATTTCAGATGAATATGCTGCTGAAGAAAGGCTTTGTTGATTATAAACTTTTTATACATTACTTTTTATACAACCTAAAACCTTAAGTGCGTACTCTTGTGCCACTTTACTTTATCTACTGCATAACCCAGATCTTGAACCCGCAGATTCTCATATGTTTGTCCAAAACAGTTTTAAGAAACAATCACATCAACAGAAAATGTTATAAATTATGTAATATTTTCCATAATAAAATCATTGTTCTTTACAAAATAAATAAAAAAGCTTGATAAAAAGTTTTGGAACATCTGAAGGAAACATAACATCACTCAATACAAACACTAATAACAAGTTTATGATTACTTACTTGTGACTGAGTATCACTATCGCTATCTGTTGTGATGGTAACTTCAGAGGGTGAATCCCACCCTTCTATTTCTCGTTGAATTAACGAATCGAAGAAAGCCATCATTCTAGAATCTTCTTGGGTCGATTGATCACTGTAGTCGTGCGAAATCCGCTGCAAATTAAAAACCCAACACATATACAAAACGTTTCAAACATATTTGGAAATTTTAAGAATGTTACCTGTCCGCTATGTCCAACCAAAAATATATAGTCGTCGTGTGAATACACAGTTCTTGGGGCATCTTTATGTTCTTTTAGTAATGATCCTTCCCAGTTTCCAACGGGTAAAGTACTCCATAACTAGAATATATTTTGTTAATGATATTGTACAAAACCAAAATATACAGTGAGAGCATTTTATGGAAGCCCCTGATCACATAACAATCAGATTCGCCAAGTTAGTGTAAAATCTGGCAGCATTTTTATGCTTAGTTTGCATTCAGTGGCCAGGCGGCGCCACCATTGCACGGGCAGACACGCGACTCTGAAGTGCTTGGAATCACCTGATTTGTATACAAATCAAGCACTTCGGCGTCGCTCGAGTCGCGTGTCTGCCCGTGCAATGGTGGCGCCGCCTAGCCACTGAATGGAAACTAAGCATAAAAATGCTGCCAGATTTTACAATAACTTGGCGAATCTGATTGTTATGTGATCAGGGATGGAAGCTTTTGCAAAAATTATATGTCAGGATAGCCTAAACTTTTTTTTTTAAAAGCTCTCACAATTAAATTACTTTTTGATTGCTCCATTTACAAGTACATAAGAGGTAATTATTTATTAGTCCTTGAAACAATAACTTACTTTAACCATTTTTTCAACCCCTGAGGAGGCAATGAGGTTATTATGTTTATTATATCTAACTTGATTAACTATCGATCTATGTCCTCGTAAAACCACATGAGACATTCCCCATTCGGCTAAAAAATATCGGCACATTAAATTTCGAAAAATACATATAAAAACTTAAACTTACAATCGTCCTTTGGCACTCGCCACATATAAAGATTAAAATCGTCCGATCCACTGAGAACATACTCATCGTTGTCGCCAGCAAAACAGCAAGTTTTCATTGTGCATGAATTATAGTACTGCGGATGATAAAACTGGCATATGGCACTCTGGCTTTGAGTAGCATAAAGTACAGGTGGTAACCGCCGACGTAATGCTAATAAACGTGAACCGGTCGAATTGAAACTTACGCTTATACCACTAACTTCCCCGGCTGTTGCATCATAATGTATAAGTGCTCTGTAATAACATATTATTATCAAAGGTAACTAGCTATTATGACATGATTCTATTTTAATTTCACTGGTCGACAGTGATTTTATAAATTAATAACTTCGACTGATTCTTATGTATTTTTGCTACGTGTGTGGTGAATTAACTTTCAAGTCTTAAAGAAGAGAAACATATTACTCCTTTAGTGCAGAAATTGTATGAATTGTACTTTGGATGTAAAATTGGTGATCAGGACAAATCTTGGGCCCCTCATATCTGTTGTGCTTCCCATGTAACTTTGTTTACTAGCTGGCTGAATGGGAAATCTCATCACATGCCATTTGCAGTTCCCATGGTATGGAGAGAGCCAAAGGACCACTCCACAGACTGCTATTTTTGTATTACAAAAATCAGTGGAGTCACAAGCAAGACTAAAAATTTAGTTAAATATCCCAACATTCCTTCGGACATCAGACCTGTTCATCACAGTTCAGAGCTAGCCATTGTAGTGCCACCACAAACATGGAGTTTGGATTCAAAAGAACATGTTGGTGGTGAAGAGTTCAAGACTAGACCCAGATTATTTAGCCAGGACTCAATGATCTAGTTCGTGATCTAAATTTATCTAAAATGCAGGCTGAAGAATTGTTAGCTTCAAAACTGAAAGGCTGAAACCTCCTTGAAAATGGAACTAAAGTATGCTTTTACCATCAACGGCAACAGGAGTTAGAACACATTTTCTCCACGCAAGATGACTTAGTGTACTGCGACAATGTGGACTCTTTATTAAATGAACTAGGACAGCAACACAGGGGTCTCGGTAGGCGAGTGGTCGCTCCGTTTACCCGCCGAGGCCACAGTGAAATCGGTCGGCTCGGGCTGTGGATTTGACTTGCGGCCCGTGCAAGTCGGTTTCACTTAGTATAAGTTAGTATATAAGTTGCATGTATGTAGTATGTAAGGGACGCCCGTACCCCCTGAAGTAATGCGAAAAGCGGTTCCGGGGAGTACGGTAGTGTGCATAAATGGAAAAACAAAAAAGAGGACAGCAACACAATCCTGAAGAATGGAGACTTTTTATAGATTTTTCAAAACCAAGTTTGAAAGAAACAAAAAAAATGATTATCCGTCAATCCCTCTTGCTTCTGCAGCAAACATGAAAGTCTTATGAAAATATTAAATTTAATTACAGTATGAGAAGTATTCTTGGCACATTTGTGGGGATGTAAAAGTGATAGCTCTTGTGCTAGGACTTCAGCTTGGATACGCATAGTTGTTCTGTTGCTTTTTATGGGAATGGGACCGTAGAGATAGAAAAGAGTTAAGTTCGAACCTTCCAGCTGTGCAGGCGTATCGGGCCTGTTCAAGTGATAACTTTCGTATCCGTACAATCTCGTGGTCTCCAAGCCAAATATATTAATATCAATTTATACATAAACAACATTACAATTAACTGAAATTACTTGTAAAACAACATCCGAACCTGACCCCTACAAGGGTCAGGGACGATAATTAAGATGGCCAACCCAGGAAAACGTAAAATAGACGACACATCTCCCCCAATCAACGAAGTTGGGGCACTGACATTCCAACCATAAGAAATCGCTATGAAAATGACCCACCAGAAGAAAGAAAATCAGATTCAACCAGCGGTGAAACTACAAATAGCCAAGGTAAACCTAGCGATAAAATACAAAAAATACCTCCTATCTTTATTCACAACATGATGACTGTAAACCACAAAGAAGTCATCCGAGACATTAAAGCAATAGCTAAAGACGATTTCACCATAGAATTAAAAGGGGAATACCTGAAAGTAAACCTTAAAAACCAAGACCATTACCGTACCCTGACCAAATTTTACATTGAAAATCAAGTACAGTACCATACCTTCCAGAACCCAAATGATAAACCACAGTCGGTGGTCATAAGAAATGTACCAATATCACTTACTAATGACGAAATTAAACAGGAACTAACAGAATCAAAACATCCAGTAGTAAGCGTAACACATCTTTTAAATAGGGAAAAACACCCAATTCCCATCTGCACCGTCATACTAAAATCCAATGATGTGCCAAATAATATTTTAAAACTCGAATATTTAGCCAGCTGCAAAATAACAGTTGAAATGAGAAGAAAACAACTACATATCCCCCAATGTCATAACTATGGGCATACCAAACCCAAATGCGTCAAGTGTAATGAAGAACGTCATACAAAAAACTGCAAAAAAGAAGATAATTCACGTCCTATTTGTGTTAACTGTAATGGGGACCACCCCGCAAATTACAGAGGATGCCTGCACCATAAAATGCTGCAGAAACAAAGAATCCCATTTTATATAGTATACCAATCTTTTAGACGACCTAACACAACCTTTTCACAAGCAACAGCACAAAATCAAACCAATACCCGATCCTTTAACCAAACTCTCCCCATAACAAACACATCCCCGCTCACTGACAACATAAGTCAACTCATACTCCAACTTTTAACATCAATCATTGAACAAATCAAATCCTACATTATTAGCAATCTTTTTCCAAACATTCTAAATGCCAAATAATCCTAGCCACATACTCAAAAATCTCACATTACTAAATTTTAACGCAAATGGGATTAAACCCCTGCGATCACTGATCATAGCATTCTTGGCAAGGTATAAAATAGATATAGCGTGTATAACAGAAACTCATCTAGTTATGTGAAGGTGAAATTTTTAAAATAAACGGATATCAGGTAGTATGTAGAGACAGATCAGCACGTGTTGCTTCAGGGGGAGTAACAATATTGATAAAAAAGAAATACCAGTTTAATTTACTGAAAAATACAACCAGTAACAGTGTAGAAGCTGTTTCAGTATACAGTGTGTCCCCGGTCCCCGGATTGAGTTCACTATAGGTATAATCCCTGATCACATAACAATCAGATTCGCCAAGTTAATGTAAAATTTGGCAGGCAGTTTTATGATTAGTTTGCCTTCGGTTGTCAGATGGCCCCAGCACTGCACGAGCAGAAGCGACCCTGAAGTGCTTGGAATCATACAAATCAGCTGATTCTAAGCGTCTGGTCGTACTATGGTGGCGCCCCCTGGCAACCGAAGGCAAACTAATCATGAAACTGCCTGCCAAATTTTACATTAACTTGGCGTATCTGAGAATTTCATTTTCATGTTTTGGGATTCCGGCCTGCTTGGCCTGAAAAGAATTTTAAGCAGATTTGTAGTTTTTTTAAAATTAAGACGGCCATGAAATATGTGAAAAAACTATTTTCTATTCAGGTAAAGTGCCTTTCTGGTCAATAATACGGCAAAGTATTATTGAGAAAAGTTGTTCAGAATATGAAATTATGGCTCTGTGCAAAATTTCAAAAAGATCAGCTCACTTTCATTAAATCCGCTTTTTGTGCGTCGTAGTAAAGCCTCGTTTACATTGAGCGAGTTTGTTCGCTACTCGCCGGCGAGAAAACTCTTTCGCGAGCGAGCGTGTTGCAGCTAGCTCAGCGAGTATCGTTTACACACAGCTAGCAAATTCGCCTACTCGCCTTAAATTTATTCACGTGGAAAGTTGTGTTTTATAATTTGGTTTGCAAAATGAAGTGGAATAGTAACAACATTGTTGATTTTTTAAAGGTTTATGAACAATATCCTTTACTGTGAAATATCAAACACAAAGACTATTGTAATATTAAACTAAAAGATGAAGTTTTTAAAAAGATGCAAAGACAGCTTGAAAATGAAAGCTTGCTCAAGCAGTTGGTTTCAGAACTTGAGAAATTGCTGTGAACACTTCGGGCACAAATAATGAAATTGTACATTTAGGAACCCGAAATAGATACTCTAGAGACAGTAGTGCTATTTCTAGTTTTGTGGCAGTTGGGATTGCCGTTCGCATCTGGGTGTCCTGTTTCCTGATCAGACCATCAATCATCAGTAAAACATCAAACTGGGCCCCATCCATTCTCAAAATATTCCGGTGGGTTATGGGGTCTTCGTCCTTCAACTCCTTCAATAAAATATTGGATGCACCATATCTTTCTCGTTTTGCTACTTAGTTTTTACCCACATTTTTCTAGATTTCCGTTTTTTCCATTTTTCCAATTCCCGACATAATAAAAGGACTACAACACGAACTTCCGCAAGAACTAGTTCTGTTGACATTTTGCCGGCTAATCCAGGGTCTACAGCGAGTTTACTAGCTAAATATGTTTACACACAGCGAGTTCACTCGTCAGAGAGTAAAATAGCTAGCGAGTAGCGAGAAAAGTAGCCCGGTCTTCAACTTTACTCGCGGTAGTAGAGCGAGCGGCGAATTAACTAGCCAACGTGGTTACATTGAGCGAGTTTAGTAGCAGAGAGTAAATTCGCTAGCGAATAGCGAGTAAACTCGCTCAATGTAAACGAAGCTTAAAGCAAACAATTGATTGTCATGATCTTAAATTAAAATCAAAACTTGGAGGAAGTCAAATAGAGTAATTATTGTTATTTAATTTCTTTTTTCGCATTTTATACAGTAAAGTGGCATTACTACACAGCAACACTTTACTACATAGCAACGCTCGCTCGTGCATAAAAACCATCTGCGGGAGGCGATCGTACACTTTCCTCACTTGTAATACAAATAGCTATTTTTTTTTTATGCGAAAAAATAGTATACGCGCCGCGTCAGAAAAGTGATTTAACTAGATTCGTATGGCATTTAAGTACTCGCTATCGCTCGTACTCAAACCTGCCATACTCGTCTAGTAAAAATCCACTTTTCTGCACTTGGCACGTAATGTACTATTTTTAATAAAATACTACGTTAGAAACTTACGTTTTTTTGCCGATCTTTTTGAAATTTTGCCATAATTTCATATTTTGAACAACTTTTCTCAATAACATTTTGCCATATTATTGACCGAAAAGGCACTTTACCTGAATAGAAAATAATTTTTTCATGGCCGTCTTAATTTTTAAAAAACTAAAAATCTGCTTAAAATTCTTTTCAGACCAAGCAGGGCGGAATCCCAAAATATGAAAATGAAATCCTCGAATTTTTTGTCAATTATACCTATAATGAACTCAATCCGGGGACACACTGTATATACTAATGAGTGAAAATAAACCAATTAAAATCACAGCAGCCTATAAACAGCCCAACCGAAAACTAGATGCAACAGACTTCACAAACCTATTCGACGATTCCCCAAATGAGCACACCTATTTTCCTTACCGCCACGACTACCAACCCGACATATTAAATATTGTCATAACAAAGAATCTGGCTTATCCAATACAGCAAACCGTAATTAACGAGCTTAACTCGGACCACCTACCGGTTTTAGTCAAACTAACATAGTAAGAACTCCGCAACAAAGACTAATCAACCGAAAGGTGAATTGGAAAAGGTTCCATGAATATTTAAACAACTTACTAGTCAATCCATACCAAATAAACAACCCACGAGACATCAACTGTAACATTGAAAAATTTACAACCTCAGTAACCAGTGCTGTTTGCACTGCAACTAAAGATAAATTCAACAAAAATAAAACTAACACTAACATACCATCAACACATGTCATAGACCTCCTCAATGATAAGAGTAGACTACACAAAGAATGGCAGCAAAGAAGAACCCCTCAGCTAAAAATCCTTGTTAACAACATCTCCCACCGAATAAAAAGAGAATTAGACATCCACAGGATCAACACTTATCAAAGACACATAGAAAACCTTGAGCTTAATGACCCAGGCATGTGGAAAACCACGAAAGCTATAACTAGACAGAAAACCATCACTCCAACGCTGGTGGACGGATGATGAAAAAAATGCCCTCTTTGCAGATCACTTAGAAGTAACCTTTACTCCAACGGTCACCGACAACAACCGTCAATTCTTCAATATGGCTATAACATATAACGAAACCCACATGCCAACAAGTAATGATTTTGACTGTCCAGTTACCCCACAAGAGATCACATCATACATCAAACTACTACCATTAAAGTAAGCCCCAGGATATGATCTAATACCCAAGGTGGCCAAAAAAAACTGTAACGTTTCTTGCCTCCCTATTCAATGCCTGCTTAAGAACTGGCTACTTTTCGAATCCATAGAAACAAGCATGTATCTTGATGTACGCCAAACCAGGGAAAAATGCCAAGGACAAGAATAACTACCGGACTATTAGTCTACTCAGCACACTTTCAAAGCTATTAGAAAAAGTAATTTTCCATCGATTAAATCTATCATTAGAAAACATCAATATCATACCCCCAACCCAGTTCGATTTTAGAAAAGCCCATTCTGCCACCCATCAACTACAAAGAATCTCCGAAATAATAGAAAAAGGTTTCGAAAACAGACAATACACAGTCATATCATTCCTTGACATCACAAAAGCCTTTGATAAGGTATGGATTGATGGTCTAAAATACCAAATACTCCATATTAAGATTTCAAGTCTATACCATTCTCGTTCTTGGAACATCGCACATTTGCAGTAAAAATCAATGGCTCCATATCACCAACCAAAAACATACAAGCAGGAGTACCGCACGGAAGCGTCCTCGGACCTATTCTCTATAACATTTTCACACACGACATCCCACACCAAAACATCTGTGTGATAGCAACCTTTGCTGACGATACTACCATTATTGCCCAACACAAACATCTAACCGAAACTGCAGAACAACTACAAAACGCAATAAACACCATTGCCAAATGGTTTTCAAAGTGGTGCTTAACAGTAAACTCAGCTAAGTGCAAAAATAAAATCTTTACACACGAGCGTATTAGCAACATTCCTAGAATATCCATCAATGGCTTGTACATCCCTAATTGTTGATCTGGTTACATATTATTAAAAAACAAAAAAAGAGATAGAAAAAGTAACTTTGTAAAGAAGCAGTGGCCAAAGAGAAAAAAACTAATACCTGTCATTTGTCAGCCTTTTGTGAACCCCGAGAAAGTGTACTTTCCATCATTTTTCCCATGAGCAGTCTAAGCGAGTAGGTGTATTTTAAGGCGCGCTGCACTGAATACCCACATTAATAATAACTGTGTAACTGTGAAATCTGTTAAGTGTTTTCTTATCTGCTAATAATCATGGTGTTCACGAAGACTCAACAGAATGATATTACGGATCTGGCCAAAAAAACATTTAATGATAACTTGAATGACGATAAATTTATGGACGCATTTGCAACCAAACTATCCATTATGGTTATGGCGAAAATCGAAGACAAGCTGCAAAAAATGCTAGATAAATGTGAAGCTTTGGAAAAAAGCAACACTCGTTTAAAGGAAGAAAATGAAGAACTCTCAAACGCTATCGATGAGATGCAGCAATATTCAAGGAGAAATTCCCTACGTATCTTCGGCCTTAAAGAAGAAAAAAGCGAAAATCTAGACCAGGCTGTCCTTAAAGTTTTTAAGGATAAGTTGGGTATCGTGTTAACCGAGGATAATATAGACCGGTGTCATCGCGTAGGCGTATTCCAGGCAGGATCACCGAAATCTAGAGCTATAATTGTCAAATTCTCTAGCTATCGATATCGAGCTCGAATATTTAAAGATAAAAAGAATTTGAAAGGATCTGGAATTGTCATTAAGGAAGACCTCACAAAAACTAGAATGGACCTATTAAGCAGTGCCTGTGAACGTTTTGGATTTAAAAACGTGTGGTCGAGCGATGGAACGATAATTGTTAATAACAACAATAAGAAAATACGGATTAAATCAACGCAAGATTTAGAAAACGCGTATAAATAAATAAATTGTTAACGGTTTCACTGAAATTTATTATTTAATCAGTTGCAGGTGCTGTTAACTTTTTGTTTTAAGCTTTCGGGAAGCTGTTGCACCTCGCAATAAGTGAAATTAATTAGTTAAGTTTCTGTTTTGTTTCCTTTTCTATTTTTTTTCTTTATTTTTGTAAAGGATTGCAAGTTTTAGGTAAGTGGTGTATCAGTATTTTGCTACTTGTTCAAGTTTGTTATATTTATAGTTTAAATTTCCACAAACTTTTCACGTACATATGAAAGCTAAAGAATTTACTTTATACTATCAAAATGTTAGAGGACTCCGAACTAAATCAAACACATTTCTTTGTAACCTTGCGGCCGAAGATTATGACTGCATTGTACTAAATGAAACGTGGCTCGACTTAGGTGTATACAGTTCTGAAATTTTTGATGATCGATATAATATATTTAGATGTGATCGTGACAAAAAACTCACAGGTAAAAAAAGGGGAGGAGGTGTGTTAATTGCAATTAATAATAAATATCACTCTGAAATTATAAGAGTCGATAGCAAACTTGAGACAGTAACGGTAGAAGTAAAATTTTTTGGATCTACTTTCATCATAAGTACCGTTTACATTGTGCCTAAATCGCCGTTAGATAATTATTTAGAGTTTTACACGTTGTTCGAATCTATTCCAAATATCTTTGATAAGGAATTAATTATAGCGGGTGATTTTAATATACCTGAAATTAATGCCACTAGTTTTAATCTTGCAAATGGTAGTCAATATACAAAACAGTTGCTGGAGTTTTTGAATCTTTTTAACTTAACAATGTATAATAATGTCAGAAACGCAGACAACCGAACTCTAGATTTAGTGGTAGGTACTGTTAATTTAAACGTAATTATACAAGATGATGCATTAGTACCAATAGATAGTTTACACCCAGCTTTGTTAATTACAACTCAAACTAAGTCTAATTATCCGGTCAATGAACGTCCATTGTTAGAAAATAAATATGATTTTAAAAGGGCAGATTTTTTATTATTATACAATTCGCTGCAGAATTATGATTGGAATATTCTTAACTCTATAACAGACGTGAACGAAGCTGTAGATACATTTTATAATATTTTATACAATATATTGGATAATTCTGTACCTAAAATTAAATGCTGCGTGAAAAACAGACGTAAATATCCTGGGTGGTTCAATAAAGAGATTATTTCAAACTTAAAGCTTAAACGATTTCACCACAAACGCAAAAAGGAATCTGACTATCATTTGCAAGAATTTAAACGTATTAGACGTGAGGTCAAACGAAACATTTTAAAAGCTAGAATGGATTACATACAGTCAGTTGAACACAGTATTGGAAATAACATTAACGAATTTTGGAATTATGTGAAAAATAACAAAAAAGATAGCAGTGCAGTAGGAACTTACCGGTACAATAATCAAGATATCGCAAAAGAAGAAACCGCAAATGTTTTCGCTAAGTATTTTAGTAGTGTGTATGAACACGAGTCGACCTATAACGTACAATCAGTCATGTTGCAGGCTAAACAGTTTGATGTGGGTATCCTTGCTCTAACTGAGATTACAGTAGATGAAGTTTCAGTTGCGTTAAAGAACCTTAAGCCTAAGAAGTCTGCGGGGCCTGATGGTGTACCTGCATATATATACAAGGCTTGTTGGGAAATTTTAAAACTTCCACTTACGATATTGTATAATAAAAGTTTAAAATCAAATTCATTTCCGGATAAATTTAAAATGGCTAGAGTTACACCAATTCATAAAACAGGCAGCAAATCCGCAGTGGTAAATTATAGACCAATTTCAATTATATCAACACCTGCCAAAATTTTTGAAAAAGTCCTGTATAAGCATATTTTCAACCATGTTAAACATCGGATTATCAATGAGCAACACGGTTTCTATGAACAACGATCAGTTAATACTAACCTAATCACATTTACCGATTTTATTAGTAACGTTATTGATGAGGGTGGGCAGGTAGATGCAGTATATACCGATTTTGCAAAAGCCTTTGACAAGGTTAACCATGATATCTTATTACAAAAATTGTGTAATTTCGGTTTTTCTGATGATCTAATCCACTTTCTAAAATCGTATTTAGAAAATAGATATCAATCGGTAAATGTTATGGGCTATAACTCGCAATATTATTTAGCGACATCTGGAGTACCACAGGGTAGTAACCTGGGACCACTCTTATTTCTTGTGTTTATTAATGACTTGCATTCCTGTATCAATCACTCTTATGGATTACTATTTGCTGATGACCTTAAGATTTTTAGAGAAATTTCATGTAGTGAAGATGTTACCCTATTTCAAAAAGACATTGATTCCATAGTTGAGTGGAGCTTCGCAAATAAATTACATTTTAATGTAGATAAATGTAAATATATGACGTATTCATTAAAAAAAAACTGCATAAAGTCTCAGTATACTATGAACAATGCTGTTTTACGTGAGGAGATTCAAATTAGAGATCTTGGTGTGTTGTTTGTTCCTACATTAAGTTGGGAACCTCATATTGAACAAGTAGTAAGTTCGTCGTTGCGAAATTTAGGTTTCTTGATGAGGAATACCTTCAATTTTAGAACTGTATTTTCTATTAAAATATTATATAATGCATTAGTTAAAGCTAAGCTTGAATATGGATCTTTGATTTGGAACTCTGATATAAAAAAATATCAAAAAAAAATTGAATCAGTTCAAAATAAATTCTTAAAATTCCTTTACTATAAAAAATATGGCAATAATCCAGAGTATAATGAATATCAAAATATCAGGCGTGAATTTCAAGTAATTAAATTATTTCAACGGCGAGAAATTAGTGAAGTGCTTTTTATTTTTAAATTAATTAATAACCGAGTCGACTGTCCCGGCTTGCTGCCACTGGTGTCTCTGTATGTTCCGGCCTATAAAACTAGACCTCGTGATATACTGCATGTGCCACCCTATAGAACCAACGTACGACTGTATTCTCCGTTGGTGAGGATGCTCATTGGAACTAATAGGTTCATTGCGGAGTCAGATGCTAACATTTTCGATACGTCTTTTACTAAATTTAAAAATTTTGTTCAAAAGTTTTACTACCACAATTACCTACAAACTTAACAGCCATTTATTGTTCAATGTTATAATGGCCACTTATTTATATTTAAATTTGCAATTCTTCTGTAATTCTTGTATAATAATTTGTTTTATTATTGTTATTATTATTATCTATACTAAGATTATCTCATTTTCTATCATGGGAAACCTGATATTGTTATTGGGCTACAGCCCGTTATATCAGTAACCTAAATAAAATAAAAATAAAAATAAAATTACATATCAAACTTGGTTTGATGAAAAACTTCATAAAAGCAATGGATCATTATAGGGAAGGTTTCCTTTACCTGAAGAGCAAGTCCCCTAGAATAAGTGACACAAAAATCAAAGAAAGGATATTTGTTGGATCACAAACAAGGGAGGATCCACAGTTTGAACGATGACTGACTTGTCGATCATTTCAGAAAGTTGTGAGAAACTTCTTTGGGAACAAGCATGTCGAGAACTATCAAAAACTGGTTAGTGAACTTCTTGAAAACCTTAGATGCATTATGTCTCTAAAAATTCATTTTTTGGATTCGCATTTGGACCTTCTCCACAAAATCTGGGAGATGTAGGTGGTGACGAACAAGGTGAATGCTTCCATCAGGATATAACAACAATGGAAAATCGCTACCAATGTAAATGGAGCCCAAAAATGGTTGCAGATTATTGCTGAACTCTAAAAAGCGATGTTCCTCAAGCTAAGTACAGCAGAAAATCAGATAGAATTTTTTACTCAAAAACCCTGCCCTCTAGATTAATTTGATAAACATTTGAAATCGGCAAAAAAATACTACAACATTTACCATATCAGATTAATTTAACACAAAAAAGTAAAATTTTGTCGACCAGTGTTTTAAAAGAAATTTTGAAATTATGTTAAGAATTACATGCAAAACTATGCTTTATTGTTAGATAACTGTATCGGCAAAGAATATATAATAAGTTTTTAAAGTAGAAAATTATTAACCGAAATGAAACTGAATAAAGGTAGGAAATGTTATTAAAACAACCAAATTTGCATTAATAAATACTTACTCTTTAGGTTTGCGATAATCCCATAGAGATATGCCTTCTTCAGAATTAGCGGTAGCCAACAATCTAGGATTAAATGGGTTAAACATCACAGAATGAAATCCAGTCTTTTGTTTTGCCACACACATAGCATCTGAAATTACAACTATGGTTTAACTGCTTTCCATAGGTCATACACTAACACTTGGCAAGTTACGTGGCCGGTTTGAAAGACACTAAACCATATTAACTAAATACTTCTAACCATTGTAACATAGCACATTTCCTAAATTGAATTTTACAATACTAATCAGGCTCCATCAAATCGCCATTTTTACAAAGCAATCGTTTACTCACCAGTATTACTAGATTCTCTAATATCAAAGATAAGAATTCTACCATCATCACCTGCAGTTGCTATTACATTATCATTCTGGGGGTTTACACTTAAACCATATACAGGTTTTTTATGTAGTAATTTAACAACAAAGCTACCCCTAAAAATTGCGTTAATTTAAGTTAACGATTCAATGGTATTATAAGGTTTATTAAAGTGACTTACGTTTTTAAATCGTGAATAATAACTTGATCGTCATTCCCACCAGAAAATATCTTTGAATTAGTAGAATCAAAGGCCAGACAGAAAATATTGCTAATGTGATTAGATTCCATTGATACAGGGGCTCCTTTGCCATGAATGGCCTCTGGAATAGACCAAAGCAGTACTCGTCTGTCATCTCCACCTAAAAAAGAAAATATGTTTCTTTATATTCTATTACTTTGTTGCACCTTACTTTCTTATTTATAAAATATTTTTACTAATTGAAATTAGTAAAAATTTAAACAAGGTGAACAAGGTCAAGTCTAGTTAAATAACTAGGTGAGTCACTATTTTTCCATTTGAAAAAATTCATTTACAACCAAATAACTAATTACAAAAACTTTCAGTGCCATATTGTACATAAGTTACAGCAACAACTTAATTTTTTGCATTTTGACAAAAAAAGTGGACTTATTTTTGTGTACAACTCGTATGAAACCATCTTTTTTTCACTCGTTTGATTGATGCACTCCGGCTTCGCCGTCGTGCATCAAACTTCAAACTCATGAAAAAAAGTATTGCTTTCATTACTAGTTGTACAAATAACTATTTTATTACATTACGGGGATCAATAAGAAACATTTTTTATAGGTCATGGCACTCTTGACTGAAAAACAAAATTCAAACAATTTTTTTAGTTTTTAAAAAATCTGGAAATTAGGTATTTCGGCCCAGAACTTCCCCAACATTTCAAAAATGTAAAAAATAAACAGAGCATTCCACTTAAAAATCGAAGGTTGAGGTCATTTCCGACCAAACCAGAAGTATTACTAGATTGTTTTGTTGTTCAAAAAATGACATTTTTCCTGTATGTCCTATTGTAGAAATACAAGAAAAAGTCAGAGGAAATAGTTTTTTAGTATTAATTCTTCTATAAACTGTTTTTCCGGAAAAATGTATAATTTTGGTTTTTTAAATGGAACACCCTGTATGTTTATTCGCTAGTGGATCGAGGGTTTAATTCTCTTTTCAAAAATGTATCACATGATATTTTAGGTTTCATTTGGAGTAGAAAACTCAAATAATAGAATCGTACTAGTTGGCTATGCCTGCTGTTTATGTTACATACAATTGATAGTACCAAGTAACAATGCTATACAAAATTAATAATCAACAAAATAAAACAAATAGGAGTAATTACTTATTTTAATAAAGTACAAAAGACTGCTAAAACCAAAAACCGCGCATAGGTAACTAGAATGATTTTATTATTTGAGTTTTTTTTTGTTTAATTGGTTAATTGACACTTAAAATATCATATGCGATACATTTTTGAAAAGAGAATTTAACCCTAAATCCATTAGCGAATAAATATACAGGGTGTTCCATTTAAAAAACCAAAGTTATACATTTTTCCTGAAAAACAGTAGGCCATGAAAAATAATTAATTATGCCATTTTATAGAAGAATTAATGCTAAACAACTATTTCCTCTGACTTTTTCTGGTATTTCTAATAATAAACGAGATATAAGCTGGTCAATGAAAAATCAGACACCCTGTATTTGGCCCTGCAAGTTTTTATTTTTCATTTTCAAAAATAATAAGAAAAAAGGGGCTTTCCTTTACCCCCTGTATAAACAAAAAATGGAGCAGGGTGCTGGATAAAATTTAATTAAAGAATTGAATACAAATGGTACTAAAATATTTTTTAATTACTTCTGAATGTTGTCATTACAATTTTATGAAGTGTTGAGGCCTGTAAAAACATTTGTTTGTTATTACCTTAATCTGTGAAATAAATTTTTATAAGTAATAAAGTCAACTTTCAGTATTTTATTACTGTTTTTAGTGAGTAAAACTTAGATAAGTGGCTACAAAAAAAAAGCAGGAACAATAATAAATAGTTTAGGTTATCATTACACAAGACTAGGTACTGGAAATTTAGCTTTAGATACAACATTCAGGGTTCAATTGTTCTCAATTTCTTTTTTTTTCCCCTTTTATATTTAATACGTAGATAAAGTGACAATACACTTCAAATATCAAAGGAACACTCAAGACTCTAAGAACAAGGAAGTACAAATCAGTGAACAGCCAATAGCTATGGGAAAAGAAGTTAAATAATTAGGTGTCACCCTATACACCAAATTGACCTTCAATCCTCACTTGGGAAAGATTACTAACAAAGCCACAAGGGCATTACGGGCTTGTAGAAGAACAGTAGGCAAAACTTGAGGTCTGAAACCAAAGATGGTTTTGTAGGTATACATGAGGGTGATTATACCAACAATTACATATGCCTCTATCCTCTGGTGGCAGGCACAAAACTAGAAGCAGTGGTAAATAACAAATTAAATAAACCACAAAGGCTTGCCTGCGTAGGGATAACTGAGGCAATGTTATCTACGCCCACAGCTTCAATGGAAGCAATGCTGAATCCTCCCCCACTTCACTTATAGTGGTGGAATCTCGAGCATTGGCAGCTGCATATAGACTAAAATTAGGCGATCATCAGAAAGTGCACCATAGAACGGGGACCAACACCAAGATCTTCAACAGAATGGAAAAAAATTGCAATCCGATAAAATCAACACCGTTTGAGACTTCAGAAAACCTTTCAGGGTAGTATAATATAATACCTGAAAGGGGCGACGAAGAACAAAAAGGGGAACTGATCCAAAGACAAGAATCTGCATGGTATACAGATGGTTCAAAAACAGAACACAGGTCAGAAGCAGGAGTGTTTGAGGCAAGAACAAGGAATGGTATTAGTGTAAACTTGGATCAACTCACCTCAGTTTTCCAAGCTGAAATAATAACCATAACGATATGTGCACAAAGTATGGTAGAGGCGTTTTGAAAACAAGCGAATCTACATCTTAACCGACAGCCAAGCGGCGTTAAAATCTTTGGAGAGTATTGAGATACACTCCAAAATTGTGCTTAATTGTACAGAAACACTGGTGACACTGGCCGATCGCAACAAAGTTTGCTTAGAATGGATTCCAGGACACCTAGGCTACCAAGGCAATGAAAGAGTTGAGCAACTAGCGAGATCAGCAACTGAGCAAAGGTTAATAGGTCCTGACCCTACATGTGGCATTCGGAATCTAACTGCAAAAGGGACAAACACCGAGAAACAGGCACTCTTGTGCACTAATGGTTCCCCCTACCAGCACAACAAAAAAATACCTATTAAAATTAAGTAGAAAACAACTAAGGTGTCTACGAGGACTATTAACAGGACAAAAAAATATTTCAAAGTAATGCATATTGTTAATGATCCAACTTGCAGGCTGTGCGAAGAAGAAGAGACAGCACTACATGTCCTATGTGAATATATAGCGCTCGGAGCTCAAAGATTCAAACACTTCGAGGTTCATTATGCAGAACTGAATGAAATGGTGATTGCACCCATCAACAGTTTAGTGATACGGGCCTGATGGAGTAAATTACTTTTTGGGACACAATAAGCCTAGAGCTTCAGTGCAGTAGGTGAAAACCACACCCAGAATAAAATAAAAACACGTAGACTTGCTAACTATACATTTATTCGTCAGTTGCTTAAATTTACACAAATTTTAAAGCAAAGTACCAACTAAACACGCAACATCCATGTACGAAAGTTTTATTGCTGGCTATATTCTGTTAGTGGATCTTATTGGTTTTCGAATAATTTCACTATCTAATATTTATATTAATAATGTTAACATTTAGGGAAGTGGATGTGGTTGTAGGACAATTTTTATCTCACTATCTTTCACCACTGCTTGATAAGCCATTCATAACACTTATAACAGAAAAAACAAATGAAAATTCAGGCATAGTATTTCAGCCCATAGCATGGGGTAAACTACCAGCAAAATAAAGTATGATCAAAATTTCTGTTCATCAAGTATGGCCATGGAAGTGCAAACCAACGCCTTTAAAATTGGCTTACATATGTTTACTTAATGTGACAGCTGTCAACAATTTTGAAGTAAATATAATGTAAGCCAATTTTAAAGGCATTAGTTTGCACTTCCACAGCCATACTTGATGAACAGAAATTTTGATCATACTTTATTTTACATCGAAATCTGACTTTAAATGCAAATTTAATTTTAAACGAAAGGAAATATTATTACTATTTATTATTATTAACTATATTCATAATGGTGGATGAGTTTGCAATAAAATAAAATAGGCAACAATAGAGGAGTTCAACACCCCAGTAGCACTGCTGTTCTTCCATTCGCTCAGGGGGAAATTAACAACCAAAATAAAACTGTCACCAATTAAATGATTACTCATGTCAGAGACCTGATTACTCAGTCTGTAGTTTATATTAAAATAAGAGTATAATAAAATATTATTATCAATATTTTTTAACCAGAAAAAAATAACAGGTGCCTTTTGAATCTGGTCAAAGAGAGGGCTCTAAATTATAAAGGCAAAAAATTGCAAAATTTAACGATGTTATAAGATCTGGATATATTGGTCTTATGACAGAATGGTGTAGCAGACCTCTGCTTCTTACATTGGTATCCTGAACATCACATCTAATTTTTCTTTAATATTATTATAATCATTTGATTAAAGAAATTTAGACATCTGATTCTATAAAATAATTGTTGGTATTATTTGCATCGCAAAGATGTAAAGGTAAATTTATTTTTGTAGTAAATGTTTAAATCTTTAAGATTATTGATGACATGTACCACCTAATACTGAACTAAACTTTTCAAATAAGCCCGCCGCTTTGTGTCTCCTTATACCATTATTTGTTTATTAATTTTGTATATAGATACTAAAAAATTTAATATTATTCCATAATGTTGTAACATACAATTCCAAAAATTAGTTATAATTATAAATAAAAATCAAAGTTAGTATGACGTAACAGGTAACTTTGTCATTTTACCGGCAGGGTATACTTAGACACTTCCCACTTGAAATAGATTCACCTATAATATTTATTATTATAATTATTTTATTTTAGTTACAAATAACAATACAACGATATAAATAAATTCAATTACTTAACTATCAAAGTAACTACAAAAGACAATCCGATTTATTTGCTCTTCAATGAACTATTGGAATGTTAAATATTGACCACTTAGAATTAAAGAAAAAAACAACATATGAGTCAACATGGCAGGATACTTTTAAAAGAAATGAAAATATGAAATAACACAAATACATGAATACATCTTGTATTTTACGTATTTAATCCTTAAAATCTACAAAATCCAAACACTGATTAAATAAAAAAACCCATGACTACGTTCAACAGATGTTGTCACTTTGCATACAAGGAATGGTTAAGAAGTTAGGTATTTTTCGCAATTTCTGGGAGCAAAAATAAAAAATTAATTTATGTACAACAAAATAATACTGTATTTGTAAATAATGTTTTCATTGATTTTCAATTCAATGCCAACAGAAATAAATAGTTATAAACAGTGGCCGACTAAATAGCCATGTTCCGTTTGTCAACACAAATAAAAAGCTCCTATAAAACATGATTGTAAAACGTTTGTTTAAAAAGTCAAACCCAAGTTAAGATTAAAAGAAAAACCTCAATGTTAATATAGTTAGGTACTGCTTTAATTGCATCTTCAGAGACAATTCAAAGATGTCAAATAATACAAGAAACAGTCTTGCCATGATACAATATTAATAAATAATAAATTAACTATGTTAGAGATAAAAGCACTTTGTATTGTTTTGCCAGTTCGTGTAATCCGTGAAAGTTATTTCAAAAATCTGAACAACTCGTTATCATGGCTTGTAAATAAAAAACTTGCTTTATGATTTCTACATGACGGAGCTCCTCCACATTTTTCCAAATGTTTATTTGAATAACTCTGTAGAAAATGGATCTTGTTGTCTAAGGCCTTGACGTACCATAAAAGAGACTGCTGTTTCTCCACTGTGCCTCACTTTATTGTTCGAGCCTTCTAAAGTCATTTCTACTAAATTTGCTAATTTTATTGTTATACTTAACTCTTTCATTGTTCAATAAAGTGGAATCATACTCTTGTTTAAAGTCGACAAATAGGGCATGTATTGTTTGTTTATATTCGTAACAGTAAAGTTGTATTTGTTTTAGAGTTAAAATATGGCCTGTAACTGCTCAATTACTCTGGAAACCACATTGCTATTCGCCAGTTATCCTTTCAGCATACTCTGTTAATTTGTCTTTAATTAATGATGCTAGAATTTTATATGCTGAATCTAGTAATGCTATTGTTCTGATTGTTACAAACTGCTTTATCACCCTTTTTATAATGTGGTGTAATTTTTGTCATTGTCAAGATTTTTGGCATTTCCTCTTCGGCCCAAACATCCCACACCAGCTCATATATTTTGTTTTGTATTGTTTCGCCCCCATATTTAATTAATTCTGATGCTAACTCATTATCTCCTGGGCATTTATTATTTTTTAACAGTTTAAACTTGGTTCTTCTGTGCTTCTAGCGGCGGCATTCTTATTTCATCTACTCTCTACTTCTACTATCTTGTCCGTGTCTTCGAAGGTCTTGTTGGTCCGTTTCAATGTATGTAGCTTGTGATTGCACTGTCTGGTTTAATGTTTCTTCAAAATGTTCTCTTTTATTGTGAGAAGTTTAAAAATTGTATCTACATAGTTTACGAGACAAACTAATTAAAGAGATGAGAGATATCAACATACCACCATGACTATGGAAGGATCCACTGCACAAGTCATAACAGAACAGGTTATCACAGGGGAAGTCAAGATAGAAAAAGGAGTGCGGCAAGGAGATGCGCTGTCGACCACGCTGTTCAACTTAGCACTGGAGGGAACAGTAAGAGTGGTAGGAACAATGAAAACAGTCGCACAAAACTCATGCCAGCTGGTTGCTAATGCAGAAGACATTTCCTTGATAGGTAGAGATAAAAAAAAGCCTAAAACTAACACATAAGCCGAAAAAGAGAGGTTTGGAAGTCAAGAAAAATAAAAGGAAGTATTTGATAAGCAGCAGAGAAGACACAAACCATATAAAGGAAATTAAGATCAGGGAATATATGTAGGCCTTTCAACCCGAAAGGGTTATAGCCTCATCCTTAGGAATGTTATAAATCCTTTTAACGAGGTGGATTAGTGCTCACATCTTCCAATCTTCCAATATCTACAGCTTTCGGTGTGTTTTGGCTACCTCTGCTACTTTTCTCCATTCTTTTCTATTATTGCATGTCTCCCTCCAATTTCCCATTTTCATAAGTTTTAGGTCTCCGAGTACTCCTTCCCACCAGCTACATTTTGGTCTTCCTCTATATCTTTTCTGATCAGGCTTCTACTCCGTTATTTTCCTAATAATCCTTGTATGATGGCATCTCATAATATGGCCAAACCATTTCAGCCTCTGTGTTTTAATGTATCTGACTTATATCTTCTCCTTTTATTTCCTCTAGTAACTCAAAATTCATTTTCCTTCTGAGAACATTATTATCCATCTTTACTGACCCTAAGATGTTTCTTAATATTTTTCTCTCAAATTTTCAAAGCTCTTCTTCCGCTGTAAGACCAGGGAATACAGATTTGAAAAGGTGGTGAACTTTACATACCTAGGAGCAGTGATTGGAACATTACTTTTAAAAAGGAATGCATTACAATTACTAATTACTCAGTCAAAAAAGTAATGCATTACCATTACTAATTACTTTCTGTAGAAAGTAATTCATTACCATTATTGATTACCGAAAAAAGTAATGCATTACTTTAGGCATTACTTTGTCGCCATATAACGCTGTGGTATTCTAGCCACATCACCTGAAGAGTGATAAAATGCTTGTACTGAATTAAAACCTGAATTAAACTGAAGATACTGACAGTAACATTCTTAGCACTGCTTCTTTCAAAATACTGTAACGAGATATGCGAATGACGGAATGACATCACCGCTTCGTCAGCGGTTCCCGATTGTTTGAATGAATTCCATGTGTCAACAACAATGTATAAATAAATAGACTTGTAGGAAGGAACTTTTCGAAAA
The DNA here is from genome assembly GCA_963082815.1 of Melanotus villosus. NCBI lineage: Eukaryota > Metazoa > Arthropoda > Insecta > Coleoptera > Elateridae > Melanotus > Melanotus villosus. The sequence goes on along the minus strand of OY720419.1, from coordinate 95,251,768 downwards.
TTGCTTCTTTAAAAATGTTTGATCTCATGGCTATTTCTTCAGTCTTCTGTTAAATATAAAAGTATGTAATGGCAACAGTAATGCATTTTTTCATTACATTACCCAGTCAAAAAAGTAATGCATTCCCATTACTAATTACTTGGAGAAAAAAGTAATGCATTAAATTACCCATTACCGAAAAAAGTAATTTAATTACAGTAATGCATTACTTGTAATGCATTACTTCCAACCACTGCCTAGGAGTGATGGTAAATGGGAGGAATGAAAGAAGTATAGCGATAGAAGATCGAATAAAAGCAGGAAACAACCTTTTGGAGCTACCAAAAATTAATGAACAATAAAAATTTAAGCAGGAATACTAAACTGAGAATCTACAGAGCTGCAATCAGACCAGTAGTATGCTATGCATCAGAAACAATGTGCGTTACCAACAAAGAACATACTAAGAAGCATACTGGGAACAAGAACAGAAAATGAAGGAGAACAAAGAATCCAAATGAACCATGAAATGGAAAAAATAATGGAAAGAGAAGATATCGTGAGAGTCATCAAAGCCAACAGAAATAAGATGGTTTGGACATATACAAAGAAGAGATACTGGAGAGCTAATAAGAAGAATTACAAGCTGGAGACCAATGGAGGACAAACCAAGAGGAAGACCCAGGAAGAGATGGGAAGACCAAGTAATAGAAAACATAAAAGGCTAGGAATAAATGATTGGAGGAAGATAATGAAGGACAGGAAAGAGTGGAGGAAAATAATAACCAAAACCAAATCGCATGAAAACCTTTAAGCAGAACAGAGTGCCAAGGCCACTACAATACAATACAATAATTACTTTCAGTAGTTTATAACGACAGATCAATTAAAAAACCAATTAGGGTAGGCTGTGAAATTGAATTACAGTAGAGTCTCAATATAGTGAACTAATTAGTGAACGGCATGTCCACTCCACTGAGGTTGTTCGCTATTTAGAGTTTTAACTAAAAACTTTAAAAATGACCACAAAGCAGAACTTAAAATGTGTTTATTTAAGATTAATACAATAAAGTGGTTATATATGAATCTTTTTTAATTAAAAAAAAAAAAAAAACAACAAAAATAACTAAAGTAAAACTTAAATAATGTAAGATTAATACAGTAAACTGTTATACATACAAATATTTTAAGTGCAAAAATTATTTGAGTGGAATGAAAAAACTGGTCAACTTAGTTTGTTTTGTTTGTTTATTATAATACTTTTGAATCAGTTTAGCTCTTAGGTCCTGAAGAACGACTATATTAGAAAATTCGATTTCATCTGCGTTTTCTTCAGCCCATTGCAGAACATTATTCAAGGATTTCAATGCTTCACTACTAGGAATTAACCTGTCTGTCACAACTTGATCTTGAGTATCATTATCTTCATCATTCACTTCAATGATTTCCTCAGATTCTTCATTTTCAGGCTGAATATCTTCATTCCAGGTTACAACGTCGTTGCTTTCATATGTGCTCGGACTAATAAGGTTTAAAATTTTTTTTACGATAAAAAAGCTTTGTAATTCGTATAGCATTCTGGTCCATGGGCTGGATTAACGGTGTCACGTTTGGTGGCATGTACACATGACGGTAATGCATTCATCAATGCTGTTTAGTTCATCTGCTGGTGGATGACTCGGTGCATTATCTAACAGCAATAATGCTCTTATTGGTAGACCACGATTTTGTAAAAATTCTTTTACATCTGGAATGAATCTATTTTTATACCATTCCTTAAAAATTGGAGCAGTCATCCATGCTGTTTTTGAGTGTAGGTAATTAACAGGACAATTAAAGTTTTTGAAGCTTCGGGGATTTTTGGCTTTACCAATTACCAGTAACTTCACTTTATGGTTACCAGTAGCATTACTGCAAGCCATAAAAGTGATTCTCTGTTTTTCGGTTTTCCTGCCGGGGGCTGTCTTTTCTGATGAAGAAACGTAAGTCTTATCGGGGAGCAACTTCCAGTATAAACCGGACTCGTCTGCATTGTAAATTTGTTCTAAACTAAGTTGGAGTTCTGTCATTTTATTTTGCAATTTTTCTTTAAACGGAGCAACTAGTTCAGGTTGTGATGATAGTTTTTCCCCAGAAATTTTTAAAAACCGAATGCCATAGCGTTTTTAAAATTTTTGTAACCAGCCATTACTAGCATTAAAAGAAGATGTGTAAAATTTTGCGTGTAGACTCTTAGCCTTCTCTTTAATCATGTCTCCATTAATAACTGCATGTTTTAAACGTTGTTTTAAAAACCATTTATATAGAGCTTTTTCCATTTTTGGATACACTGACATTTTTAATGTTTTTTTTTCCAGGTCCGGTAAATGTACAATCAACAGTTTTTAAAATTTCTTTTCGTTTATTTTTTATTGAAGTAATAGTCGATTTAGCAACCCCATATTTTCTTGATAACACTATAGAGGTGCTATGCGTTTTTTTAAACATTTTAAGATTTCTGATTTTTCTTGTAATTTTAGGTGTTTTGTTTTAGGCGACATTTGTGATAAACTGATAAACAATATTAAAAAAAATAAAGTCACTCCAAATGTACGAAATTACGTATTCTGTATTGAGTATTTACACAAACACGCATCCAGTTCAAATATCACTGCTAAAGTAGAATTGCATAAATATAAAACGCATGCCTTGCACTGGGTAAGTCCCTGCTTAACCTGGGGAAGTCCCTATGCAAGCAGCAATGCTGACTCACTGCAATTCTGTTTGTGTTCTACTGCACTGTTCATTCTAGTGAGGCTCAATTTGTTCACTGTATGGAGTTCAATGTATTTATTTTTGCGTTCATTGCAGTGGATAGTTCACTATACAGTAAGTTCACTATATCGAGACTCTACTTTTGAATTGGTACTTTAGCCACATCCACAGAATTACATTTCTGACATGAATTTAAGGTTATAAACTTTGTTTACAATAAAAATGTCAAATTACAGACGTTATAAAATGTCATTCTGTGGATGTGGCTAAAGTACCAATTCAAAATAATTCAATTTCACAGTCTACCCTAATTGGTATTTTTATTGATCTGTTGTTATTTTTAATATTGTTTGTATTTTTTTTAATTTAAATTTTTTGGAATCAAATTTTATTATACATAATTAAAATCTTCAATAAATTTTGTATTAGCAATATTGTATTAGCTATAACCTTTGATACCTTTCCGTGGGAAGTACCCCATCCATATTTCAAGCAAAAATCCAAGCAATAGACCTATGTGCTCAAGAATGCATTAAAAAAGGACTGTGTGGAACCAAGATTTACCTTTTAACAGACAGCCAGGCTGCCCTAAAAGCTCGTAAGTCTGAAACTTGTGAGTCTAAAATAGCCTAGGACTGCAAACAATCCCTTAAGCAACTGGCCAGAAGTAACACATTAAAAGGTTCCAGGGCATGAGGGAATTGAAATTGCCGATGCCTATGCAAAAACAGGAGCAAAAAAGTCACAGTTTATAAGACCAGAAACGTTTTGTGGAATAACTAAAAGCTGCATTGTGGAAGAGGTACGAAACTGGGAAAAACATCAAAAAGAACTCTACTGTAGGAATACTCCAGGACAAAACCACGCGAAAGTTTATCAAACATTCACCACAAAATGCTAAAAAGCTTCTCAAGCTTGAAAAAACAGAAATTAGATTGATAACCAATCTCTTAACCACCCATTTGCCCTCTGAGAGACCATCTCAAAAAGATGGGCAAAGTCGGCACCGAAACTTGCAGACTTTGTGAATCTGTAGAAGAAACTGCAGAACATATACTCTGCAACTGGGATGCATTAATTCGCAGCAGGTTTAAATTCCTCGGAATGGCATATATTATGCCTGAGGACGTAGGGGTCATGACCTCCAGGACAATAAAAGCCGAAAAATCCTTGGAACTGAATAAATTGCTGGGTTACTCACGAAAGACCTTCCTAGGTCGAAGTGACGAAAGGCTCTTAAAGCCAAACGACCCCTAGACAATAGACAATGTGTAAGACCTTGTTACTCTACCTCCTAGGCCTGTATTCGGAGGAGACCGTCGTTAATTAGGTGCCCAACAACAAATGGTCACCATGGGGATTCAAACCAAGAACTAGCGCAACGCTAGCCTGACACTCTACCATTGTACCACCCTGTGTTAGCAATATTGCCAGTTTTAATTTCTGTAGTATCGCTACATGTTCCTATTCGATTGTTGGTGGTAATTCCACAAGAACTTACTAAATGATAAAATAGCCCACAAAAGCCACTTATAACCCTCACAGTTGATTTTAGTTCATTAAAATAATCAGAACAAATCTACGTTCATTCCAAAACAATAAAATGTAAGTTAATTGTGGACATAGAACAAGCCAAGCTTTTGTAGATATTTTAAGTCTACTCTTTGTCCAGAATATCAGCCAAAATTAGTTTTAATGGAACTCCGCGCCAATCAATGCTGCCAAAATATCCATCTTTTACTTAGAAAACAAATAAAAAAGTTATTAATTAATTGACACTTAGGATTCTACTGTTTTCAAACCACCATACAGATTGTCCGAAAACCAGTCTAAACATACAAAAATTAATGAGTGCAACAAGGAAGACATAAGCAATATGGGTAGCACAACAAAGATAGAATGCAAACATGGCTAGGTAAATTTTGAAACTAAAGATCTCTCTGCAATAACAAGCAAGCAAGCAAAAACATCTGTCATAAATATTTTATCTGTCATTAAAAGCATAAATTCCAATTCTTTCTGCGTATCAATTAGTGGTTCTTATGGCATCACATCCCTTCCTCCCTTCTTCACAATTGAATAGCATATCATGGTTTTAAACTGCACACTTTAAATACACGAATTAAAACGATCAGCAATTTAACCTCACTTTATGCTTTTAATGACAGATACAATATTTATGACAGATGTTTTTGCTTGCTTGCTTGTTATTGGAGAGAGAGGAGAGATCTTTAGTTTAAAAATTTACCTAGCCATGATTGCATTCTATCTTTGTTGTGCTACCCATATTCTTTATGTCTTCCTTGTTGCACTCATTAATTTTTGTATGTTCAGACTGGTTTTCGGACAATCTGTATATCAAAATACATACAAAATTTCAGAGATAAGGTTGCTTCTAAATTTGTTCATGCCTTTTGTAACATCAATCCTAAGACATACTCTATACAAAACGTCTCCGAAATGGCAGAAAATATTAGCACAGTGTGATTCTTTGATATCAAATAAATCATTAAACCCAACATCGTTTTGGCCCAAATGTTTCATGTTTAAAATGTTTATATTTAAAGTTTATTAAACTTGGCTACATTGTACACTTGCACAATTTAATAAAATTAATAATATAGCAGGTGTGTTCAAGACCAAAATAGACAAATAAAAGGTATGAACCTCGGTCATAGGTAATGCTATGAACTTGTACTTGCGTGCAGTTGTAGGATATTCAAAAAAACTTAATGGCAGCAGTTTTCTTTAATTCGAGTAGTAGATATTTGTCTCTGCCTCCTTAGCAATGTTAAACATGTAATAGCAAATAGAAATCTTCGACTTAAAATACTCAGCCGCTCGATTATGTGAATATGGAAGTATGTAAACATTTGGGTTGTAAGTATGTATAAACCAGCAAAACTTTAAGTTCACAAAATAGTGGTAACTGTAACTCGGAAAGTACCAAACACTTATCATGGAATTTTAAGGAGAATGACTCTGAGAATACCATGCAAAACAGTAGTAAACTTTGGTACACCACCATCAAAAATTTCACTTTAAAGGGGAATTTCTCGGACCACTATAATTTCTCCAAGATGTACCCCTTAATATAAACAAAATTATATTACCTTGTAATCAACAATCATTTTCAATTTCAATAATTAATCGATGGGAAAAGTTGATTGGTGTACTAGTAATACATCGAATTAAGAAGAAAAAAAGAGATCAGATCTATAATTTTATCCTACATGTGCGCCTTTACAACATTAAATAGCAACGATATTTGTTGGTTGTTTCTGTAAAGACTCGGATGGGATTTTTTTGTGTAAAAAAATCCTAAACTTTGTCCTTTTTCAGATATGAACTAAAACCGTAGGGTTCATGCCACTACGGTATTTAGCACGATGAAAGTCCCTTGGGTTAGGTTAGTGCCAATGACAATAAGTCACCCAATAAATAAACAAAAATAAGGGCATTAATTGGCTCAATAACAGAATTCATCATAAATGCTTTTAAACCATAGTAAGGAAACTTCGAAATTTAATCAAACGAATACTCTAAAATGTATTATTCTTAAAACTCTACAGATGTAGTAGGTACCTTTTCAACCATTTTATACAGATTTTATTTACTTGCAGATAAAAAGGATTACATATAAATGACGCTTTCGTATTATCTTTTTATATAAATCATTAAAAAAAAATTGTTTATAACGATAATTTTCCGTGATTGTGGTTAACATGCTTAATGGTTACACAAAATCAACAGATAAATAAATAATCAATTTAAATATTGTCCAGATTTTAGTACATACTAAAATTTATTTAAACTGATTGTGTTATATTAGAAGACCAAAACATTCTTAATAAAAAAAAAACTAAACACAAGTAATCAAACATGATAAATAATACAAAACTTAATTAGGTAATAAGATGATTATGCTATATTTTCTGTGAGACACTGATTTACTTGTTTATTTATTTATTAATAATTAAGCCTGTAATACATAAGTTCTGTAATAATATGTATCCCACTGACCTTTTTCTTATTCCACCACATAACCTTAAAATTGTTAATTCTAGTATTAAGTAAGAATTAAACACTTAGAGAAAGTTGAAAATGATAAATATATAAATAAATAAGCTTTCATACAAAAATCTAAAATAGTGCCCCCATCATTTTTAACTAAACTTCAATAATACTTAATTTCATTATCTTCAGATATTAAGCGCGATATCTGTGTTTACAAATACATAATTGTATTGTAAACATGGCATTAACCAACGTTCTAAGCAATAGCTAGTGATTATTTTTGAAATTGTTCCCAGTTTTGAATGTAATTATAACAAACACAATTGTTACGTAAAACAATATTAAAAGAAAAAAGTAAACGTTGTAGTGAAGTGCTTGAAAATGTAATTATTGGGGTTAAAAATCAATTCGTCCACACATGCCTATAATAAATAATAGGTGGAGCATGTATTCTGATAACTCACCCTGTATATAAACTCCTAGAAATCGTGACGTCTACAATTTATGTACTTAAATAAATACCAACCCACTGTTTATAGGCAAACTATTATTATCTACCCAATTCAGTCAAGGAAAACCCATACGAACCAGACACCCAGAAAAAGTTGATATTGCTCGTGTTTTGTTAGAAACAAAACAAAACAAAATCATTAAAAAGTGTCGTATTTCTACCACGATGTGTAATTTAGCTTCATTTCATTATATTACAAAAAAATAAAATATCCAACAGAAATGATTACCTACGACTGGTATTTTTAACGAGCTCCCATATAGGATTATTACATTTTTAACTACGGGCTAAAGACAAAATTTATTTCCGAATTATTATCTGCGAAAAAGCAATACTTATAAACGTGATGTTCGTTTTTGGTAGTATATGCCTAATTACGTGGAACACTTGCAACTTCTGTGTTAAAAAGTGAAATGCAAATTACAGATGCAATTTTCCCCGTTGATGTAACACGAGCGTATCGGTTCTCGTATCAACCGTACCCACACCTTCCCGTTGAAGCAGGCAAAAAGAGTTCATTATTTTCTCGTTACCCCCTGTAAATTAAACACCCCACACTTACCAGACACCAGCAATTCCCCTTCTGCAGAAAACTCGATGGCGTTCACACACCCATAATGGGCAAAGAGGTCCTTCCTGTACAAATTCTTTGCTCTACCCAAACGTTCTTTGAATAATTTATTTTTTATCACTATACTATCGTTAAATTGTCTGTTTACGACGTACCCTAACGGGTTCATCGTTGAAAACTTTGCCATCGCCATAAATCCGTAAACTGAACTTTATTAACACCTTTGTTGACGAAAATCTTTGCCCGACTAGTGGTAAAACGTCAGGACAGTTCGTATGTCATGATCAGCTGTGAGACTTAACAGCATGGGTTTACGCGTTCATCGGATTTCATCACTGCCTTACCTATCTTCGATTACATTTATGTTATTCCAAGATTGAATCCGCTCTTGTACGTTTTTAAAACACCCTTAGGAATCTGCACAATCATGACAGGCAGACGTTAAACATCATTTTGTACAGAAATATTTGAGTACACTGTATATCACGAAAAATAAACAAGTGATCTAATCTGCAACCAATCCGCGATCAGATATTATATGTTTGCTTTTTGCGGAAAATTTAAATTTATAAAACCATAAACGCATTAATTGAATATTAAGCTTTTAAGCTCAAAAAAGTCATTTATAACTTTAAATGCTTTATAAGAACAACAAAAAATAATTATTATAACAGAAAATTAATATAATATACGCAAATTAAGTGAGAGATGAACCCCATAATAAAACTTAAGACTTAATGTAATGTTTTAATATATAATAATATCCGCGAGGGAGCATGACCTGCAACATGGAGGGTTAAGGCCTCCTAAACCGCTTTTCCATTACAAAAAACTTGAAACCGCCGGACCCATAAGTACCAAAGAGCAAAGACATACAAATAAGTGCATATGCTGACGATATATCCATTATCAGTAACGGCATGCAAAAATTAAAGGCTACATTTATTCATTTACCAGAAGAAGCTGGAAAACTAGGCTTGAAAATAAACGAAAGCAAGACAAAATTATTTCAAATAGGCAACAACACGGGAAGAAAAAATAACACCAAAATGGAAAGATACATTAGAAATAGTAGAAAAATTAGTATAGGTACTTCGGAAGTTAAATAAATTCAGCGGGAAATAATAAATCAAAAGAAGAATTCAACTAAGCAATAATGCCTACTTAGCGAAAAAAAACAGAATGAAGATATATCAGACAATAATAAAACCAGTAACAACTTACCTTAAGAAACAAGGACACTAACACAAGAAAGTAGAAACATATTAAGAAGATGGGAAAGAGAAAATATATGGGCCTATGAGAGATAAGGAAGAATATAGGACACTCATGAATTCAGAAATAAGTAGATAAAATTCTTAACGGACGAGATATAGTACGAAGTATAAAATCCAGAAGAATTCAATGGTTAGGTCGCATACTTACAAGAATGGAAGACATAAGAATTGTGAAAATAACAACAAACTGAAACCCCAACACACGAAGAAGAAGAGGAAGGCTAGACAAGAAATGGATAAAAGATATTAAGGAAGAACAATGAAGATAAATAACTGGAAATAAAAAGGAAAATTTTGAAACAAATTGTGGAGGAGCAAGCTAAACACCCCACTCAGGGTTATATGTAGAGCTGAAGAAGAAGAATTATTGATTTAGGTGTATTATAAAGCATCAACAACCATAAAATTATGAATAGCTTCTTACTGGTAACGGTATGGGGCACTAACACCACGCAAGGGAGCATAGCCTGCAACATGGAGTGTTAAGGCCTTCTAAATCGCTTTTCATAGCTTGCTATGCGTACGGAGTGATATGGTAAGCACCAAACCTTCGACAACCGCTTATATTTCCTACTCAACGCCCATGTTTCGGTTTCCAATTATTCTCAGTGACTGGGTAGGCCACCCGCCGAGCATCCGATTTGAGTTTGATCCCCAGTGCAGTCGAATGCCTTAACCACTCGACCACTCCGGCGATTAAATTCTTATATATTATGTCAAAATATACATCCCAAAATATTACAGTATCCAAAAGGAGTAAATCCTTAAAAATGACGTCTTTAAAATCTGACCGTTTAAATTTTAATAACAAAGAAAGGCAGTCACATAGTAGTTCAAACCACACCTTCGAAAGCCCATTATACCGTGTGCCGGTGTGCCCATTTTAAATCGTGACCCCTTACTGACTCTGAATATGCAACCCATATTACATTACAGGTATAAACTATACATGTAATGTAATATGGGTTGCATATTCAGAATCAGTAAGGGGCCAAGACTTAAAATGGGCACACCGTATACTGGGCGATTCACATAAGACGCGCCCCTTAATAACTGGAATAGGCAACCCATTTTACAAATTCAGAAATACCGTTGATCTACAATTAAACGTATATAATCAGAGGTGGTTTGCTTCAGAATGACAATACATAATTAAATGTCATGTCCATGGGCGAAGTTAGGTCATCAGACCTGGGGGGTCTAAAGCCCTAATATGAAAAGACGTATATTTTTTGTGTTTTTAAGTGTATGTGTATGTTTGAATGTTTTTGGGGGGGCTAATATGGTTTTTGGGGGGGCTTAGCTCCCCCAAGCCCCCCCCCCCCCAACTTCGCCCATGGTCATGTCTAGGTTATATTTCAAATTGAAAACCTATAACTAGAAAGTTAAGAAAAATATAGTAACAAAAATAAATTTATATCAATTATTGGCACAAAAATATACAAAAAATAATAATTCTATATAGGGGAGAGTGGGTAGGAATGGGTCGCAGGAGGAATGAATCAAAGTGGAAATTTAAAAATTTTGCGGTTATAACAGAATTCCTACTATACCGATAAGTAGTGTATACCACCTGTCAGTTGTTGACAAAATATTGTGGCGCTCTGAACTGTTGAATGTGTTTTACGAAAACAAGTGTTATTTGGAGCATAAAAAGTAAGTAAATTGACTTAAAATCATTCCTTAACTTTGTAGCAATAACTGTTGATAACAATTTCAAATCAATGCTGCACAATAAGCCTGCAGTGCTGGTCATTCTAATATGTATAAAATTGCATTGCATTTGAAACTCGTGATTTGGCGGCAATTTTAAAAAAGATTTAACATGCAGGAGGAATGGATCACCCATACACAGGAGGAATGGGTCGCGTGATCCATTCCTCCTGCATGTCCGAGTTTTCTTTTCTATGTGAGACGTTTCTTTATTTTACAGTTTTTGTATAAAATGCCAAGATTGTGGAAACATAAAACAAACCGTATAAGGAAGAGCAATGATGAAATTAAAGCAGCTGTTCAGGAAGTTTTAAATGGATCATCTATCCGGGAAGTTTCAAAGCATTATTCGATATCATATTCTGCTCTTCAACGTCATGTACACAAGGCTAAAAATTTGCCCGATGGAGTAACTTTTGAACACCAACCAAATTTATGTATTCGTCAAATTTTTTCGCCCCAACAAGAATAGATGCTGGCGAACTATTTAAAGAAATGCTCTCGAATGCATTACGGATTAACCACGGCGCAAACAAAGCAGTTAGCATATAAATACGCCAAAGCACTTAATGTACCGGTTCCTGAAAAATGGGGCGACGAAGAGAGTGCCGGACGTGAATGGTTGTTTGGATTTTTCAGAAGAAATCCAGATTTGTCACTGAGGGCTCCGGAAGCTACAAGCATGAGCAGATCAACGAGCTTTAATAAGTACAACGTTACGAAATTTTTTGATAATATTCAGTCAGTCTACGAACGCTATAATTTCACTGCAAATGACATTTGGAATTGTGATGAAACTGGGCTAACCACAGTTCACAAACCTCCACGGATAGTGGCAGAAAAAGGACTCAAACAAGTAGGACAAGTGACGTCTGGTGAAAGGGGGCAGCTCGTAACGTTTTGTGGATTTATTAATTCTGCAGGAAATACTGTACCACCAGCGTACATTTTCCCAAGAAAAAGAAATTTGGATGTTCTGGGCCATGGAGCCCCATCTAACAGTTTAATATTGGGTTCAGCCACTGGGTGGATGACCGCTGACAGTTTTTTGGTAGTTTTTAAACATTTTGTGAAGAATGTCCGTTGCACCAAAGATACCCCAGTGGTTCTCTTCTTAGACAATCATGAGTCCCATGTAACTCTCGAAGTAATAGAAGAAGGAAGAAAATCTGGCGTCCATTTGATTACATATCCCCCACATTGTAGTCATCGACTGCAGCCCTTGGACGTCGGAGTTTACGGTCCTCTAAAAGTTCGCTATAATCAAGTGTGTGACGAGTGGATGTCCAGTAATCCTGGGAAATCTATAACAATTTACAACATTGCAGAATTGTCAAATAAGGCTTTTACTTTAGCCTTTTCAAAACAAAATATAATTAAAAGTTTCGAAAAGACTGGAATTTGGCCCATGAATCGCTTGATTTTCTCCGATGAAGACTATTTGATGTCATCTGTTACGGATCGCCCTGAAGTGGGTGCACCAGTAGGATCTTCTAGCGATATTGCGGAGCAAGAAGAAACTGAAGTTTTATTTAGCACGCCATCTACTTCAAGATTAACGGAGACAACCAATTTAAGTGAAACATCGGATGTTTCATGTTCTGTAAGTTTAACCTACGTTTTAAGTAGAACTGCAAAATTACCAAACAGCACCTTTATATATTTTTCAGATGGTTTCTCCGGAGGATGTTGTACCCTACCCAAAGGCTCTTCCTAGAAAGTCTATAAATCGGGGTAGGAAAACTGGGCGTACGCGAATCCTCACTGACACCCCAGAAAAAAAAGAGATAGAAAGAGAAAGAGAAAAGAAGAAGAAAGTACCACGATTGCAGTTCGATAGTTTACCTTGTAAGAAGAAAACAAAACCTGTCCCCAAGAAGGTACCAATTGATGAAGACAGCTCCTCCGACTTGGATGAACCTGATCTAAAGGATAGTTCTGGTGACGAAAACTATGAACCAGAAATGTCTGAAGAGGATTTCGATTATGGTATAGAAAATGTGGAGTCTGGTGATTTCGTTCTAATTAAATTCCCAATGAAATCCACGATAATCCACTATGTTGGACGTATTGAAAAAGAAATAGGTCCTTCGGAATATGAAATAATCTTTTTGCGGAAAAAGGGGAGAGGATTTGTTTTCCCAAACATACCAGATGTATCTACAATCTCCAAAGAAGATATTGTTCTCAAATTGCAAAGACTCCTCAAAACTGGGGGAAGTGACAGAATTTTTTCTGTTTATATGTTCGATGTAAATTTTGATGGTTTTTCGAATTTGCGTTAACATGTTTATTGTATTTTATATATTGTTGTAAACTATTTAGTCAAAATAAAATGTAGTATGGGATTATTTTGTTGAGTGTCCACTTTGGAGTATTATTTTATAATTTCTAAATGAGTGACCCAAACCTTCTGCTCCCATATTCATTCCTCCTGCGTGCAGGAGGAATGGGCCACTTTGACATTTAAAGACATTTTTTTCTGCCATTATTAATAACTTGTTCATTTTGATATAAAAGTAAGAAATATAGTTAGCACAGGCATATAGCAACATGCTTTATTAAAAATTTCATTTTTAAAGCTGATCGTTTGGAAATTACCAGCTCTTAAGTAAAAAATTACCCATTCCTACCCACTCTCCCCTACAAATTAATGATTTATGAACATACATATCTTCTTGATCAAATATTGTTTTTTAATTTGCAAATTTTTCTAGTAGATGTGGAAACATGCAAATTGGGTTGCATTTGAACATTTTAAGCGGCGCGTCTTACGTAAATCACCCAGTATAAATGAGCATAGCAACACTTAAGAAATTAAACTTTACTTACTCCTTGGTGCTATGGACCGTGGATGACCTTGACCTCTCCTAAGGGCTCCAAAACAATCTATTTTTCATATAAAGCTGTCGTCACCCGTTAATTAATTAATTTGTTTATAATATTTACATCAATTGATTCATAAAAAGAAGTTACTGCTGCTACAGCTTCTTTCTGGTTTTATATTTTTAAAATCGGCTACCTACAAGTTGTATAAAACAAGACCACTTCCAAAACGCATGTTGGCTGATTACTAATTATGAGAGCAGTCAGTACTAAGTTTTTAAATGAACAAGTTAACCATTTACTAAGCATTTTGCTTAAAATTTATGCCCCAAACAGTGGCATAGCTAGGAATCTATGGGCCCTTGTGCTAGATCACCGTGTACTTTTAGAAACAAAATATCTCAAATCAGATTATAAAAGTTTTTATTAACAACATAAATATTTAATAACAAATAAAAAAGTAAAGTATGTATCATTAAAAATTTTAGTTAATTAAGAACTTAAGTTGTAGAGTATGATCCAAAAAATTTCAAATTGGCCATAAAAATATTTGGTCAACTTTGAATATTTATAATTTCTTAAGCACCTATTACCTATTTGCTAAAACAGTAATTTTGTTTAATTTACCTAAATTAAAAATTTGTTTTTCTGGCTCTTACATTTATAAAATTATTAATATCTACTGATAGTATTGATGATGTAAATTTGTGCTCGATGGTCAGCACCGTCAGACTACGAAGTCTCTCTGGACTAGTAATTCCCCTTAGGAAGATTTTTTTATAAATTTTAACTTACCAACCTCTCTACATTTGCCGTCACTGGCAAAGTGAGAAGCAACAAAAATGAAGAAGAAATGTCGAAAAAGTCACTTTTCATAAACCCATATTTATTTATTATTATTTCAAAGAAAACGAAATATTGACATAAGTTTTTCAAGATTTTCTTTATTTAAATGAATTATTTGGCTTGTAAAGTTGAATGAAAGAATTTCTGAACATTTTTGATGAAATTTGCAGAAACTTTCAGATCTTTCAAGGAGATTTTCTGATTCCAGACAGTCTTCAACTTTCTTCAAATGAATAACATGCACTGAGTTGAAACCCAAGAAAAAATTGTGGGGGTCCATACTGTAGATTTTATATCGGGTACTTGGAACTTGGTATCAACCCTTTTTTATCTTCCCATCAATGGGCCCCTTGTACGACGCACACAACTGCCCCTCTATAGCGATACCTTTGACTCCAAACCATCCACACAGTAGCTTAGAAACTTAGCCATCGAGTCAGAATGGCATCTAATTTCTCATAAATACCTATTATTAAAATTAGCTTTTCATGATATTTGTTTACAGATACGCTAACGCACCAGCCTCAACACCGAAAGGTATAAGATGTTCCAGATACAAATCTTTGTTTAATACTGCCATTTAATCTGAAACACAATGAACATACATACATAATCGTTGACCCTCTGTTACCGAATTTCGGTGTCAGGGTTTGTGGGTACTGGACTGTTATGAGGCTGTACAAACTGTCCTCCATCGCTTTCTATCCATTGCCATCCGTCTAGCTTCCACACAGTCCAGTTCCCTGTCGTTCAAGATATATCCTATCGTGTTGTCCCATGTTGTCCTGGGACGACCCCTTTTCCTTCTGTCAAAGTGTTTACATTCCCACACTCTCTTGAGTAATCTGTTTTCTTCCATTCTAATGAGGTGTCCAAACCAACGGAGTTGGCTGTTCTCTATGTGTTTCCACAGTGGCTTCACTCCTATGCGTTGTCTTATATCCTCATTCCTTATTCGGTCTAGTTTGGAAACACCTTCTATTTTACGCAGATATCGCATTTCCGTTGCTTGGATTCTTGATTTTTGAGAGATTGTCGTGACCCATGATTCGCAGCCGTAAGTTAGCACTGGTACATACACTGCATTGTACACCGTTACTTTAGTTTCTTTGGACACCTCTTTTTTACACAAGAATGCTTTGTTAAGTGCGTAGGCTAAACGTTCCGCGCCACTAATTCTATTATTTAGTTCATTGTCAATTTTTCCTGACTTGTTGAGGGCCACACCCAGATATTTAAAACAATCCACCTTCTCTACCACACGATCACCAATTTTTATGGGTACTGACTTCATTAATAGCCATAACTTTAGATTTATTCACGTTAATTTTCATTCTTCTCCGATTGAGTTCTTCATCCTATACTGCAAGTGCACTCTGCAGCGCTTTTGCAGAAGGTGCCACTAATAGTAAGTCATCGGCATATGCCATTGCTTCTACGTGCACGGGCTGTAGCTTTCTATATCCTACCTGATATTTCGTTACTTTGGACTTGCATTTTTTCATAATCTCATCCATCACTAATATGAACAAAAGCGGGCTTAATATACCTCCCTGTCTGACTCCCGTGTTTGTAATGAAGCTTTCCGATATGCTGTTTCCTGTTCTGACACAGTTTCTTGTTGTTTTATACCAGCTTTTTATTCCTTCCACCAAGTTTGCAGGTACATTTCTTTTTTCTAAAGCATCCCAAATTAGTTCTCTTGGCATGTTGTCGAAGGCACTTTCCAAGTCAACAAATCCTAGGTACAATGGTTTGTTGCGTCCCTGCACTTTTTCGATCAACTGCCTAACTGTGAATATTAAATCTTGTGTGCCTCGAGCTGTCCTGAAACCTCCTTGCTCGTCTTCTAGTGAAGAAAACAAAATAAATTTTACTTTCAACCAGGCTTAAAACTTGAACAATAGGTGGTGAAAATCATCCTAGGAGATAGAAAGATTAAACCTTAGAGTGCCACCTTCCCAAAATTGACCAAACTTGGTGGGCTTATATGGCTGGCTCAAGCAACTGTGGAGGTCTTGAAACAAGAGTATTTTAACAGCATCTTTTACAGGTTACGGAAAATACCTAAAGTTGCTGAATGTTATTTGTCATTATTTTTAAAATAAGGCAAACAATCCCATAATTATAAACTTTGAAGTTATTGTATAGATCATTATGTTAAACTAGAAAATTTTTAATTCACCAAAACGCATATGAGACATCTATGCAGAACTGTTGGGTTTAAATTGTCAATTTTAGTATGAGTCTTATCTTAAAAGTCAAATGTAATAACAAACACGGAGCTCTGGGAAAGAGCAGAACAGAAACCTATTGAAAAAAAATAAAGAAATGTAAATGGAGTGGTCACACACTAAGGAGGGATGAAATCCACATAACAAGACAGGCACTGCTACTGGAACTCACAGGGAAAGCGGAAAAGAAGAGACGAAAGAGCAAGGTTGGAACTGGAATGAGCAGAGAAGGAGAACAGAAAATAGAATCAGATGACAACGCAGCGTTGAGGCCGTATGTTCCTGATGGAGTTCAAGGATGAAAGAGAGAGGATGAGAGTCAGAATGGAACTGGCAAGATGTTGATGCCAGAGCACCAAAGCATTGCAGATTGTGAAGGGGTCATTTGGCTATTAGCAGCCTCACATCACTTTGACCTAAAAAGATTTTTTTTTATGTTTCCAATATGTTTAAACTTGTAATGAAGTTTATAATTTCATTGGGGGGCCATTCCAGGAATTTAAGCCTTTGGCGAGCTGCTGCGACACATTCACATAATATATGTGCTGTAGTTTCATTTGCAGCTTCACAGAGCCTGCACTTTTCAATATCAGCTTACCCATCTTCTTCAGGTGATACCTTAGCGGTCAGTGACCAGTAAGAAGACCTGTTATTAGGCTATATTTGTGTTTTTAAGTTGCAGGAGCCGTTCAGCCCTTTTTGGCGGTAGTAAATGAATTTATTCGCTTGGTTTTGACCAAGGGTATTCCTCCAACAGGACTGTTTTAGCCTGTTTTCCCATTTCCTAACCTCCTCCGCTACGTCGCTTTTGGTTATTCCATAAAACGGTTCTGGTCCAAAACATGGTGCCTCTGTTCGTTGATTTACAAGGGCGTCAGCACCAAGGCATACATATATAGCAAGAAAAAAAATGACGTACTACTAACGGTTCAACATTATCATCTTGCAGGAAGTACTAGAAGAAACTGGAGCAACACCCTGAAGATGTGCAATAGCTCTGCTATTTTCAAATTACAGTAGAGGTAAACAACTAGGTAGGTAGCACACTGCTATTTTACAAAGAAGCAAATGTAAACAATGAAATCAACAAATAGTGCACTTTGATGAATCTGTGAGTATGATAACGAGACATCGCTTTTTCGTCTCTTTGCGACAATTGCAGCTTGTAAACTAAAACATTTCAGGAAACTGATATTGAAATCTTATAAATATGTATGTTAAAGCAAGCTTCTACCAGCACTATCATGGATTTATTTAGAGAATCAAAGTGTTGGGGTACAATAAGTCTTCTACACCACCGTACAAGGGAGTATCTACCACAGCTAAAAAAACAAATAAAAGGCTCTTAGAACTATTGAAGATGATAAATGAAGTGGTGGCTTACCCATAGAATCGAAACACAGTGGTTGAGTAGGAGACAGGAAGCTGCCAAAGATGTGATACTTACCATATCACCCAATATGCTTAATTTGAGAGACATACAGGGTCTTGTAGATATATTCCACTCAGGATCTTCCACTCCCATATTTCCAGTTTATCACAAATCTGTTTTATATACTTTTATTTTAAGCGTCCGTGATGTATTTTAATGTATGTTACTCCAAAAACATTTCTCTCTGTCTATCGTAGACTTCATTACTGAAGTGTTGTGATCCCATGTTATCATGTAACAGTATCCGTGATGTTTGTCCATCTAAAAACTTTTAAGCATGGCATGCCTAAATGATGTACTTCCTGTGGCAGCATTGTTATTACTATTATTATTTCTTAAAGGTGGTCTTCTTGCAGCCACTGTACTGCGGCCAATTAAGGCCTATTGTAGCCTCCAGATCAGTGAGACATTTAGAGGATATCTGTATCTTTAATAAAGTCCACAATTTTCATGAATATACTGGTCTTACCACTTCTTTGGTCAGCTTTCCAGCCCCAAGTGGCACAGTAGGTGGAGAACAGTTCCTTCCTCCTCCCCACACCTTCTGCATGTTGGTTCATCTATGATTCCCATTGTGATAGATAGATATTTATTTAGTTGACAATGGCCCGTAATTACACCCGTCAATAGTCTGACATTCTCCTTACTCATACTGAATAAGTTAGCCATTCATTTCTCCATTGCTTAAGCAACGTTTTAACCTCCTGCTTTATAACTTCAGATTAAATTCCACAGGCTGGTTCCGGTCCTATAAAAGGCTTATTTCTCCCGTTCTTTGCTAGAAGGTCGGCTTCGTTGTTTCCTGTTATTTTTGAGTGCCCAGGTTCCCATACTAATTTCACTGTATTGCTTGTCCCAAGTTCGTTGACACTGCAAACGCAGTTCAGAACTAAGCCTGAATTAACCTTGCAGGTTCTTAACGCTCTCAGGGCAGCCTGGCTGTCATTCTTAAAACATAATAAAACTACTTACATCAACATAAAATTTAATTAATTACAATTATTTATGTAAACACTATAACTCACCTGTGGTCGGTTACCCACTGATATTTAAATACCTATTTTTAAATGAGATAAAAAAAATTTTAAATTAATAAACAGGGATTTGCTGGTTAAAAAAAATTATAAACAATCTTTAATAAACTATATTTTCTAAAAACACGTAACAAAAACACTAGAACATAAAGGCAATAGAAAAATTAACATAAAATAAATGATATACATATTAAACTAAATAAATTGCATGACATAAACTTTGTCTTGCACATGGTCTTTAATAAAATCTTCAAGGATCATTCATATTTTGTGATTTTCAAGCAGTTTTTTCTGTCGGAAATGTATGTCTCTAACGATAATTTATTAAAAATAAATACCTAAATTAGTGAGTCCTTACGAACTTGATCTTTAAAATCCAAAATGTATGTTATGACAATTGGTGATTGCTAGTTTCATACAACATTAAAGAAAAATTCTACTTGAGTAGTTAATAATAGTAACCACAGCCACAGCAGTTAACGCACATTGATATCCTTGATATTTGCAAACCTACGGACCTCACGCAAAAAATAAATATAACGAAATATTCAAAAGTTTTTAGTTTTAGGTTATTAGACTGTCTGATGAAAAATTAACAGTTGATGAAACTGATAAAATTATAAAAGGGACAAAATATGAATGATACTATCGTCATAGTATATGCTATCGTAGCTTACCTTAAAATACTTTTTCCATATTATTTTTATTTTATTATACCTAAGTATAAGTAATAAGTTTTGGTTTTTAATTTGGTATTTCAAGTGTGTACAGAAACTATTCAAATTAAGTACCTAACTATATTAAAAAAAAACAAAATAATGATATAACTAACTTCATAAAACTTGTGGAAAAGGTTATGTATAAAAATGTAATATAAAAGTAAAACGAAGCTAAATTAAGTATTTAAGTAGACAGTGACCGGCAAAAAGTTCGCAACATATGGTAAAAATTCTTATTATTAGAGTATCGAAAAAACTTTTATTGGGGATGGGTTCTGCATGTCCGATAACCTAAAAATCGTATTTGAGGTATGTCACGTGACCGCTGGTATGGCGGCAAATTTAAACAAATCACTATGAAGTCGCAAAAAGTGGGGTTAGATGACAAAATATTGAAGAAAATTATTAGAAAAAGTTGCTTAGAATTTAATTTTAGGGTCATATGCAAAATTTCAAGTATTTATTTAAAAAAATTGAAAATCGCAATTTTTCGCAATTATTTTTTTGTTAATTCACAAATACCCAATTTTTCATTTTAAGTAGGCTGATTGAAGTGAAACCTATGTACTTGGATAACAGTGGAAGAACTCTCTCGTTTTTTCCATAATTGGCAGGAATAAATCTAAAAAACAGGTTTCCGCTAGAACGCTCACTGTTGCAATGGTTTGTATCTAACAGCTGTATAAAAATTTTAGAAATATTTTTACGCTAGAGCACTTAGAAAAGATCCATTTTCTCGCTAATAATTAAGTTTTATTACTAACCGTCAATACATCTCCCTGAAATATCATAGAAAGAAAAGGAAAAAGAAAATTACCGACAGAAGGTGGTTTTTAGTTTATTGGCTATTTTATTCTTCTTTATTTTATAAATTGATGAACTTTGACCGCAAGCAAGAAAATTTGGCTTTTCTAAGTGTTCTGTCATAAAAGTATTCGTAAAAATTTTATACAGCTGTTAGATACAAACCATTACAACAGCGAGCTTCCTAGCAAAAACCCGTTTTTTAGATTTAGGCCTATCAATTGTGGAAAAAACGAGAAAGTTCTTCCACTGGTATCCATATACATAGGTTCCACTTCAATTAATCTATTTAAAAAGGAAAAAATTGGGTATTTGTAAATTAATAAAAAAATATTAACAAAAAATTGCGATTTTTAATTTTTTTAAATAAATACTTCAAATTTTGCACATCGACATAAAATTAAATTCTAAGCAACTTTTTCTAATAATTTTCTTCGATATTTTGTCATCTAACCCCACTTTTTCCGACCTTATAATCCCCCATAAAAGTTTTTTCGATATTCTAATAATAAAAAATTTTCCCATATGTTGCGAACTTTTTGCCGGTCACTGTATAAAGTGAGCAAAAAGTAACTCTGCTAAAAAGATATTGTACCCTGAATCAGGGTTTGCAAAACAATATTTAGATAGGTACCTATGCGGCAATATAACCAAACAAAATGCTTGTTTTAGTGGATTACTTTTTGCTCACTCTGTATATATTTTGAGAACATTTACTTATCTACTTATGTAGCTAATCTGTATAAAAATATATATGTAAAAAGAAATTATATCTATGTACCTACCAATGATTAGAATACTTATTGCGGAATTCTTCATGCCTTTTTTCTGCTTCTTCCCATTGTTGATCAAATTTGTTCTTTTGTTTACCGAATGTATTTAGGAAAATAACCACAGCAATTATTATGAAAACGCTAACTACCCCCGATATAATAATGTAAACCATTTTTTTGTTTCCACGAAAACTCCGCTATAAAATAAAAACAAACTATATCAAAATTATTGCATATTAAAACACCTGTTAACAAGTTTAAATTATTTAAACATGACTAAATAAAAAAATCACTGTAATAATAAATAAGGTTGTAGTCAAATTGAACAAATAATCTTGTAGGTTGGTCTGGGTAAAAATCACACCAAATATTATTCAGTTTATATTTATCCCGGGAAACTACAAAACGAGGTTTCCTCTTGTTAGCTCAGTCTCAGCTCACAACAAGGCAAACTGTAAGAGAAATTGCTTGCGAAGAGATTCGAGCCAATTATCGAATGAAATGAATCCCGGACCACCAGTTCGGAATTAGAAAAGGACACTCAACGTTAGAACAGGTGCACAAGAAACCTTTGAAGAAAAAGAATATTGTACAGCAACATTTTTAGATGACAGTCAGATCCTCCATAGAGTGTAACACTGTTACTTCATTATCCTTAAATCATTCCTAGTAGAGGTACTTCCAAGTCAGATATGGGCAAGCTGCATCCTATTAAATTAGGCATTCCCCAAGGGTGTATATTAAGCCCAATGCCCTATTGTTCACAGCAGCAGTTTCAGATTTAGTTACAACAAGATATAACACATATCCGTGTCCCGCTCTGACTTGTGAAATTTGCCATGCGTTATATCTTGTTGTTTTGGAACCAAAATAACACTCCCACTCACTTTAAAGTGAGTGGGAGTGTTATTTAAAATTCAAGTTAAATCAAACTAACTTAAATATAAAAAAAGTGCTCTTTCAGTTTCACCAGAGAGATAAGTAACCTTACAAATAAGAAAAATAAAAAAGAGGTTTACAAGAATCTCCTCAGAATTCAAACGAAACAATCGTAAGAGCAATCAAACAAGATACCAAAAAAATGAAAGAACAAAACCAACTATCGGAATTAATACCCAAAGGAACATATCAAACATTACTCAGACATTTTTCAAATGACACTGACTCACCTTCAAAAAACGACAATTAAAACAACGAGAACCTAAAAATACAGATGTCAACCAGGCTATGACCACGGATAACGATTTAATCCAAACTCAAAACTATAATCAAACACAAAACAAACTTCTCAGAACTTTGGTCAGTAGGGGAAGCTAAAGACCAACCCCCTCCAGGTAAAAACAACTTAACTTTAAAAATCTGTACTATGAACGTTCGTACTTTAAGATCTGAAGAGAGCATACAAGAACTTGAATCAGCACTGGCAAAAATAAATTGGGATGTACTTGGAATTGCCGAAGCAAGGATAAGCGGAGAAGGTATTACCAAAAGGTAAAATGGATCTGTATTGCTATGGAAACGACAAGAGAAGCAATATGAAGGAGTCGGGTTTATAGTAAACGAAATTATAGCCAAGGCTGGAGTCAATTGGATGGAAACAGCGAAAGATAGAAATAATTGGAAAGACCTGGAGGAGGCCCTTGCCCAATAATCTGGGATGCTACACGGGCTTAAAATAAATAAATAAATATCTTGTTGTAACTAAATCTGAAACTGCAGAGGGCGAGGAAACAAAAACCCGTTCAACCGCCATTTAAAACTTACTTAGACTATAGTCATGTTTGTTATTAAACCATTAACATAATATTTACTTATTGTATATAATACAGATTGTCTTTTTCTTCTTCTCATGAACTCTTTATGCCCCCTCGGGGCGTCGGAGGTAAATACAGATTGTAAATAATAATATTCATAAATACTCATAAATAAAATAAGTTTATATTTATCAAATATTACGAGAAGAAGAATTACCTAACCATTTTTAATTTGTTTTTTGTCAGAATAAATTTTAATAAAGAAAAACAGTTACTTTTATCAGTTTTTTTATTACGTTTACAACAATGCATAAAACATTTAAAGCATAACAATAACATATATGTATTAACATTATACTATACAAAAATAAGATTCAAACAATTCGATTTTACAGTTTATCCTGCACTGCAAAAAATAATCGACTCGACATTCGGTTTTCTAACAAAACATTTTTATTTATGTAGATACTCTTTATTTTGTGCATTTTCCAAGTAAGCTGTAAATCTCAGTAGTATAAAATATTTATCGAGGTATGTAAATGCTTATAAAAAAATAATGCTTTTATACTTTTATATTAACCTACTTTAATTAATAATTCTTCTTTGGCAACATTATATTTGTAACTACACCCTAATCGGTATAAAAATCAAGTGGATTTTCAACAAGACACAGAATGGGTTGCACAAACATGATTTATAAGAATTGTTCAATAGAAACACGTTAGAATTGTGTAGGCGAGACTCGAGCATCAAGAGGATTGCATCCAGCTGTTGAAATTGTTTACTGACCTATTGACTTACTAAGTTGCTCGAAAATGACATTTACTAAAGCTGATATTGAATTTTTAGCCACCAAAGGACAGCAACCGAGAAAGAAATCTAGCTATGGCGACCGTAGTTATTCTCACGCGGGTGGTTGAAAGATGCAGAAAGAGATTGGTGGCTAAAAATTGAATATCAGCTTGCTTTTGACGGGTTTTCAATAGTAAATACAACCTCCGAGCTGCGCACACAAGGAATCAACCGCAAAGAAATTTGATAAACACCTTACGAATAAGCCAATAAACAATTTCAACAACTGGATGCAATTGTCTTGATGATCAAGTTGCCCCTAGACAATCCAAATGTATTTCTATTGAACAATTACAATTAATAAAATCAATTCAAATTTCAAACTCATATAAGACACATTAATAAACAAAAACTTGTTGTCATTTATTAACTTAATAAAAAATTTTGGGCAACCCACCCCTGAACTTATAAAGTATAAGGCCTAGTTATCATTACATAGGATGTCTGATAGCTCAAACAAGTCCCTATTGCCTATAAGTGTGACTGTAAATATTTAACTTTTGTCAGATATCAAATGAAATATAATCCTACTGTTCTGAAACCATTCTAAACTTTTCTATGAAATTGGATCAATCTGAATTACCGACTACTTTGTCTGTTTAAGACAATTCGATTCATACCTCAGCCATCAGATCTCGTACATAATGAGAACTACACTTAGCTACACTTAACAGTAATTTATTATGTAATTATCAAATGGGACAATTTTTATCTGTAAATTCTGATATCTTTTGATGTCAAAGCTATTGTATTAATTAATATACGAGGCTTTGCGGGTGTAATATTCATAAACAAAATTAAAAACTGATGGTTACCATGGTTGGTGCTGCCTCGAAAGGTTAAAACAATAATATGATTCAAAGGTGTTAAGTATTTAATATAAAAGTTATAAAAAATAAAGCTTAGGCTACTATTTGTCTGTGAGAAGGCAACATTTGGTTTTACAAAAAGGCCACTACAGTTAACATTACAATTTAATTGGCAATTACAAAATTGTGACCATAATAAAAACAGTTGAATAGCCATACATAAGCATCCAGTAAGGCAATATTAATTTTAATTCGTACAAATAAATGCACCGTTAAAAGCAGGCAGTACTCATTTACATAAATTCGAGATGGGTTATTAGAACATTAGAACTTGAGGAAGTGCTGTTTATGGTTCATCCTATATCCAACGCAATATTGATGTCTTAAGTAACCACGCCAGCCAAATGTTATCAAATGTTAAAATAGTAAAGTTAGCGAATTAAGCAATGAACGTCATGAATAACAATTAGAAGCTGTTAACAACATAGGCACTATAATAAATTCATGATGTTAGAAGAGTAGCACATGATTAATATCCTGAACATTATAGATTCTTCGATATAAACACGATTAACAATACGTACATACTTCTAAATAATAAACAACTTATTTTTATATTGAATGCACAAGGCTCACTTTATATAGAAGTTTACCAGTTGTCATTTGGAAAATTCTTTTGACGAAATTCATCTTGCCTCCGTCTAGCGTCATCGAATTCTCGTTGACCTTTGAAGAATATCACCAAGAAAACGGTTAAGAAAATTATGAAAATTATTCCGAATAGGCCAAACGCAATGAAGACTATTTTCTTGTTTCCACGATATCCATAACGCTAAAAGAAAACAAAAGGATTACTTTTTAATTATCACACAAATGCATTTACTTCCTAATACTTCACATGTCATAAACTAAATATATGTTTACCTGTATAGACATAACGCAAAAACACAAAAAGACATACAAACTCAAAATATTAAAATCACAGTAAACAAACTAAAAATTCACACAAAAACGGTTTAAATAAAAATGCAAAAATGTGTATAAAAACACAATATATTTTGTAATACAATACTATAAAATTAACAAACATAAAATATTATAATAACTAACATTTGCCAACAATATAAAGTTTGAGAAGTTGTAGTATGTTTTACATTGAATATAATGTAATCACAGCCCATCTTTAAATAAAAAACGACATAAATTCTTTGTTGGCAATCTAGATATATATTGCCACTGCTAAATTTTCTTCATTGCAGAAAAATATTACGATTGAAATAGCGATACAACTAGTAGATTGCAATAATTGTAAATAGAGGTAAAAAACAAAAATACACAGATGTACAGCATGTTACAAATCGTTGTTGCGACAACTCTTTTTACGCTTGATTTTAATTATTAAACTACAGTAAAATGTATCAAAAATAAGCATCACATCAATGCATACAGAGTCCGGCAAAAAGCACTGAGCAGTTGAATAAAAATTAAATTAATCAAGCTACAAATGCAGCACCATTTTTATATAAATACATACATGTTTAACTATCACAGCGTGAAAGCAAGCGTGGAAATTTTGCGAGAACGTTTTCTGAATACTAAATAGTAGAGATTCTTTTTGGTTAATCAATTCACTCGACTCGTTCATCTCAACTGCTTAGTTTTTCTATGATTCAGTCGTTTTGCTTAGACCAATGAGTCTAGCAAAGACGAGGTAATCCTAGATGCACCGGTACTGTATCTGACGTTCAATATTCATTGATTCGGTCTTCGGTCAGCATCTGCCTGTCTGTTCACTTGTCAGCTTAAATTTCCACTCTTTTGTTGTATAATCCTTTTGTACTTTTGTTTTTGTATTATTTATGTAATCAATATGTATATACAAGGTGATTCAGAAATAAAACGACACAGAGAAGGGGCATATAGATCAACTCCAAATATGATGATTTAATACAACTTACCTCTTACCTCTATACCAAGTTGCACCCCCAAGGAGATATAGGCCTCTTCAACTTGCTTGTTAAAGGAAAATTTACCAGTCATTTTAAAAATATTCGACAATTGAAATGAAATTATTCACTTAATTGTCACATTTGAAAGATAGATTCATAGCCTACTATATGAATTTGTATCACTCTCTAATTAAAACTATAACGTTTTATGAAAATTAATAAGAGTAAAAAAGTTTCAAAATCAAATTCAACATAAGAAAAAATATTCTTTTTTAAGATTGACAAGCCGACAAAAAAATTCTGTATACCTAATTTTAAGGGGAGTCAGCCTCAATCAACCCTCTACAGTGCTTAAATTAACTTCAACTTACCATCAATTAAGGCCCATAATGAGCATATTTCACGTACCTAGTTTGAGTCTTGCAGGTCAAACGGCTTTTGAGATATTATTATTATTTTTTTAAATTTTTGGGGCAACTTTGGAGGCCTATATCTCCTTGGGGGTGCAACTTGGTATAGAGGTAAGTTGCTTTAAATCATAATTATTTTGAGTTGAACTTCACGCCCCTGGTTTGTGTCGGTTTATTTCTGAATCACCCTGTATAATGTTGGCACAAATGTAAGCTGAACACTGTTACGCAAGAATTTAGAAGGACTAAAATATGAACTGCACTAAATTATTATTAATTTAACAAATAGTCAAAGTCAAGAAAACAGTTGCCTTTGTTTATTGATGTCTTATTTGCTATCTTGATGAACTAGAAGAACCAGGGTGGTAGGAAGTATGTACAGGGTGATCGTATAACATTGACCTTGCCGCTCTATTGTAATGACCAGAGCGCGGAAAAGTATGCACTATAAAATCGAGAAATATGCATTTTATATGCGGTTAAAATTAAGCAAAATATGCTCCTTCATATGCAATTATAGACCAATATATGCTGACACTACCTAAAAATTGACACTATATATGCACTGAAAAATCGCATTCGAAATTTAAATATTTATTTAAATTTCTATATTCATACAAAACCACGAAAATAGGTATTCAATATAAAAATACAAATTAGTGGTATACATAAATTTGCAGGTCGCAATAAATTTTTTTTATTCTGACCTGCGAACAAAGTTCCCGACACCGAAAATATGAATAAATTTTTTTAATTGTGACCTGGAGACAGAATTATGCAATTAAGATGCTCGAAATCAGTTAAATATGCATGAATATGCATTTATGCGCTATTCCCTCTACATATGCATAAATATGCAAAATAAAATTTGCATAAATGGAATCCTTACGATGTGATTCGGATAGATAACCAGAAAATTTTATTGTGCATATAAGCACAATTACATGCAAATGCATATTTTTCCGCGCTCTGGTAATGACTTGCTCAATTACGGCTTGCCGCTTCATAAATGAATATGTACTACGATATATGTATAATGGGAATGTGGTGGCCTAATACAATAACAAATGAAGAACTGTGGGAAAGCCCCCATCACTCCAAATTAAATAAAGGAAATGGAGGTGGACTGGACACATGTTACGAAGACCAAACAACCACATAGCAAACTGGAACCCACAAGGAAACAGAAAAGTAGGTAGACTCAGAAACACATGGAGGAAAACACTGGAGAAGGAGCTAAAACATCAGAGGCTTACTTGGAAACAAGCAAAAGCACCGACTCCCAATAGGAACCGCTGGCATAATCTCATCAAGACCCTATGTTCCATCACGGGAACTTAAGGAAATAAGTCAAGTAAGTCAAAGGCCATACATTGAGAAAAACACAGGAAGAACCCCGCTGAGCTATCCTGGAATGGAATTCCCAGAGAAGGAGCAAGCAAGGAAGGCCAAAGATAACATGGAAGCACAATGTACGATGGAAGAAATTCATCAACATTCTATGTCCCCAAAGGATTAATGGGAATTATCTATATAACTAGGAACATTTTTGAAAAACTATGCAGTTTCAGATTTAGTTACAACAAGATATAACGCATGGCAAATTTCATGAGTCAGAGCGGGATACGGATATGCGTTATATCTTGTTGTAACTAAATCTGAAACTGCATAGGGCGTGGAAACAAAAACCCGTTCAACCGCCATTTAAAACTTACTTAGACTATATAAGCAAATACAAGCAGGCACTTTGTGCTTATTAAAACAGGAAGCCATGAGTTAATGGAACCTGGCTAAAATTAAAACGTTGATAATTTGTTAACAGATCAATAAACTATCTGCAAATATAGACAGTGTTTAAATTCTTTTTGTAAACTATACATTAACAATTATCAACATTTTTTTTATGATGTTCAATCACTAATATGCGTATTTTAGCCCTCCTTTTCAAGCGAAAAGTAAGTCTTTTTGGCTCACTGATGTAATTTATTTATAAACACGTATTACTACAAATCATAGTTACAAAGGGAATACTTAGGTAAAATAATTATAAGAACTGCCTTGTTTTTGCTGATGATTTATATAATCGGGATCTCTCTTTTTAAATAACATAAAGAATTGTATACATCTCATGCATAACTAATATTTTTGGCCCTGGTCATGTTCTATCTCGCGCTATGATACATAAATAACTAATTTGCTTTGAGTACCTTTAATACTGTCCCATATATGAAAAAGTTATAGTAATATGAATAAATCGAATAATTATAAACATGCAAACTAATAAAGTTAACACTGAAAAATGTTCACATATATTTTACAGACAATAGTCACACCATGTATTTCACCAATACTTATAGCTTATATAATAATAATAAACTGCTACTAATTACCGAGGCACCAAAACTTACAAAATTGTTACATACATCTGACTTATCGCTTATAGTTTATTAATTCCATAATAAGCATTCTCAGGCAAACAACCAAAACCATCGAACATATTCCAAGTATGGCAAGTATAATAAATTTTTGTAGTTTGCTCCTACCACTCCACTATAAAAAAAGAAATTATTAAAATTCTGCCATTAAAATAAAAATAAATTTAATTAAATTAACACTTACACTTATGTCTAGTTTACACCTGACGAGGGCTCAGTTGGGATACTTGTTATGCTACTTGTTTACACTCATATCAGTTTCAAACGAGTCGTTTCCTTTCGCGTTGTTCGATCAATTATAACATGCGTGATCATCGTAAAATACAGAAAATTTTCAGAGAATACGCCAATTTAATTATACCTATGATGATAGAAGAACTCGATGAGTTATGTAACCAAAAGAAGCGGATTTGGGCAAAAAAATTATAGGGTTTATATTCGTGGATAAATCTAGTGGTCATTTGGCAGCCCCATTTCATTGCCATTTTTGTTTAGCTCAAATTATGAAATAGTCATCAGGAATACCAAGACCGTAAACAGATTCACATTGACTGAGTGTATAAGAGAGTACAATGTAATAGATGGAGGGGATAGCTCCTCAGCCTAGTGAATAGAATGTGGTTCTACTTACTCGCTCGCTGATTTACTTGTCGAATCACTAGGCCGAGTATTGTACGAAGCGATCACATTGGTTTAGTGCTCTGCTGAAGACACTGTCTCGAACAAGTACTCATCAGATATAAACTAGGCATTAAAAACTAAACACAACTAAATAGCATATTATTTTTACTTGCCGTTAATAATAATAATAATTCAATGAAAAAAGCAAACCGGGAATAATTTCTATCAAACCATATAATGCTTGCTGCAGCAATTACAGCAGCTGCTAAAGCCATGCAGCATGTGAACCTGAACCTGTCTCTGCTTGTTACGCTGCGACTTGTAAAATAATGAAGTGTTAGTAAACAGTTACTTTGAAGGTACATACTACTAAATTTATATCTCATTCAATAATTTAACAGCAAGATAGCCGCTTAAGAAGCTGTTGCTTGCACAGAACAAACCTAAGGCATTTACGGAAACCTAACTGGGTCAGACATCTGTTGATTAGGTTGATTTTTTGGTGAGCACTCAGTAAAACCATTGTATTTACCTCTAAATACTGATCCTTAGCACCGAGTGAAAAGAAACATAAATTGACTCAAATTTCTTTAGATATTTTACTCCCAATGTAGTAACCTATCACGTGATTTTTGGAATCGGGTAAGTAACTCAGGTTAGATTTCTGTAAATGACTCCGGTGATATTATGCGGAAGTAATTTTTTGAAACTTTGAAAATATGTAACAATTGAACTGCTCATTTGTTTCACTTATAAAAAGGCGATGAGGGAATCCCTGTAATGCATGTAACACGACAATGTTAACCACAGCTATTTCGTTGTAAAATTTTCGTAAAAAATAGAATCCATACAAACAAAATAAATTTTAGATGTTTGTGCAGATCAATATGCGTTTCATCAATTAATTTGACAAATGAACTATTATTCTATATAGTACCGGTGTCCAAGAGAAGCAAGCTACTCTTGTAAGTAAATGATATCTTCAAAATTTAGCGACTTTAAAATTTAATTCAAGATTCGAAACTTGCCTAAAAAAGTGCCAATGCCAAATGTCTTATGATCCCATTGATTATAAGAAAGTTATAAATAAAAAACAAAAATAATTATATTATAATTTTCTTATTATCAATGGGAGGTGAGATGTCTCCGCATCACAAGAAAGAACAGAAGAAATATGGAGGAGGATGGGAGTTACCCGCTCAATCACAAGAACCTTAGAAAATAGAGGAATGGAATGATACGGACATGTTAGACAGATGCCGCTCGCACGCGTGGTTGATATGACGTCATTCGATCAGGGAAATCACTGGCAAGCCACACCCACCGTGTCAAGGTTGCACCCTTTAATGTATGTATATGGAAGTGCAATGAACGGTGAAACCTGACACCTTGTACGTACTTCAATGCAGTCCTGCACTCTCCACGTACATAAGATAAGACACTGAATATTGAGAGAAGGGGGTCACGTTTCTGTATAAATGCTAAGCGGAATCACATCAAAGCTATGGTTTATACCCAGCCATCACAGTAGCAGCATGTATGACAGAAGTGACCAACGAAATAAAAAAAGAAGGAAGGAAACTAAGGTATTATGGTGCATAACTACAAGTGCAACGGAAATACGTCACACACGCCATATTGAAACTCCAACCGGCACGAGTTTTTATTGGTAGTCTAACTGTTTGTTTACGTTTTTTTCTTTGAAAGTTGACGTATTTAGTGTTCTCAGCCAATGAGCTTCTAAAATCCGCCATATTGATACACCATCTTCTTTTTTTATTTCGTTGGAAGTGACACCCTTCAAGATGATGTTCCAGTAAATACAAGTAAGATTATTTTATTTTAAATTAACTTTAATTCTGGACTTGTAAAATATTTGTGTAAATTATTTAAATTCGTTTTATGAACTTAGTAATTTTAAAAGTAATCAGAACTTAGAGTAATTTATATTTGTTCACTTTAAATCAGGACTTAGAAGAATAATTTATATCAGTTTACTTTGAATTGAGACATGTAATAATTTGTATCAAAGCACTTTGAATCAGGACTTGTAATAATTTATATTATTTTGTAACACTAAAGCACAGATATGAAATACATGAATGTTAGTTGAATTTGACTTTGAATAAAAACTTCTCGTAAAAAGCCGAGCAATATTCAAGTGGCAGCGTTGGTCAAAGACTCTACCTAAATTATTAAAGTAACTTATTTATATTAACTCCCAACATTAAAGGCAAAACAGCTTCCCCACAATATATGTATGTCGAAAACCGCCCTGGGAAAAGAGAGAAGTACAAATAGCAGGGAGAAGGCTTTCCAACCTAAGATTTGCGAACGACCTAATCTTATTTGCAGAAAGTAGATTGTCACTAAAAATCATGCTACAAGAACTTTTAGAAGAAAATAGAAAAGCAGGGTTAAAAATTAATGTTAATAAAACATAACTTTTATCAAATATAGAGGGGAAGAAATTGAGCTCAAGGAAGGAAAACTTTATTGTGCACAGGAAACTACGTATTTAGGACAAACGATTGCACTAGAGGACAAAATGGAGAAAGAGATACAAAAAAGGATTAGTTTGGCTTTGGTGTTTTCCTTATAACTGTAGAAATAAAAATAGATTTTCGTTTAATATGTACTTTCTCCGACAAAAATTCACAGTCGTTCACAAAGATGCAACCGGAGGAGACATTGAAAATGATTAAGTAGAACGCAAATCTTAGAAAGTCACAGTCTAAACAATACACAGTCTTAGGAAGGATGCGACGATAGTATGGGGACCTTTGTATTAGCGCCACGCACAGTCTATCGGGCAGAGTAGAGTGCCGAACAGCTCCGAACGCCGCTCGATTACTCTCAAAAAGCAGCATTTGCAACATGAAATTCTAAGCGAATTTAAGCCCCTATATACGCAAAACCAGAAACATTTTCAATGTTAGAAGAATCATAGTATTCAACTTCCATCAATCCAATTAATTTAGCTCTCTCTGAAATCTGACATTTCAGCGCCAAAATATTTCTGAAACATTAGCCAATAAGAAAAGGTTTAAGTTATCAGGTGTCCAATATTGTACGTAAGAAGAACTAAGCTTAAAAGGCTTATAAGTTACAACACTTCCTGAGAAGATGCAAGGTCTGTAGCAATATAGAAGATCATTTCGAATATCTATTTTAATCATTTAAAACTTAGTTATATTATTCTATCACATATATTAATCACATATATTAATGGTACGAATGTGACAAATAAGAAGCGATTTAATACTTACACAACAAAAACTTAGAAAAATAGAGAATCTGCGTACTTACCGATCTATGCCACATGGATTGATTATGACTAGGCATTGCATTAAGAGCAGCCGTATTAGGTGTCAAAAGTGGAGCGGACACATATGTTCCAGGAGGATATACTATCGTTTGAGGTTGCCCAGCATTAAGTGCATATGGTGCTTGTTGAGGCACTGTTGTGGGATATGGTGCTTGGAGAGGCATTTGTTGAGGCACTGTTGAGGGATATGGTGCTTGAAGAGGCATTTGTTGAGGGACTGTTGTAGGATACGGTGGAGGTGGAGTATTCATCGCTGCTGCATAACCATCTGATGGTGGAACTGTGGGTTGACTTTCCACCGATATACGGGAAATTGCCACATCACCTTCAATTCTTATATGGGAAGTTCGATAGTATGGAATTTTATGAGGAAATTCGCAAAGATGTGATCCATTAATGCCAATCTGAAATAAATAAGTAGAATATAAAAATACAATTAATTATAAATAAAAGTTTAGATCTCATCCAGTAAATTAAACAAATATGTAATTAAATCCAAATTAAAAAGTATACAAAACATAGAAAAACAAAATTGGTGTGGTAATGCTGTTGGTTTGCCAAAGTAGAACATAAAGCAAATTTAGGAACCTTATTTTGAAATAGCCATGGATAGAAAACCTCATTGTACGTTT
The DNA here is from genome assembly GCA_963082815.1 of Melanotus villosus. Classification (NCBI taxonomy): domain Eukaryota; kingdom Metazoa; phylum Arthropoda; class Insecta; order Coleoptera; family Elateridae; genus Melanotus; species Melanotus villosus. The sequence goes on along the minus strand of OY720419.1, from coordinate 95,217,488 downwards.
GTTTGTTTTAATCATTCATCAAATTAATCATTCATCAATCATTTTATCAACTTTGATCGTTTATGCAACCTACCCTAAGATTTACAGTACTGCCAATGTTCCAATCTATTCGCATTTAAAACACAGTCCTAGGAGCTACTTCACCTTATGAGATTTAAACCAAATTTTGCGGACAAACATATCAAATTGCAATCAATTCTGCAGCATGATAAAATGTGTTTACTTAACTTGAGTGGTGCCAGTATAACGATTTTACTGAATTGTTCTTAAGTTCTGTAAAAATTCTTTTATTTAAACAAAAAACAGTTACAGTAACACTTTACTAATTGATGAACACTAAAGTTAACAGAATTAATCTTCTGTGACTAACATGCGGTCTAGGAGACCGACACCTACGAATTTTATCGATTTTTTCTGAATCGTTCAGGATGCAATTTCACCATAATCAGTACCTTCCTGCCTCTCGAGTCTGTACGTAGTATCGAACGGGGTGTCGTTGATGTGCAATATTTTTGGAGTTATAAATTAACAGATTCGGGGTCAGAGACCGTTGTTAGTTGTAGTGTAACTACTGTTCCAAGTGAAAAAGTATGTTGCAGGTTTACTTTTTAGCATAATTAAAGCACTTTTCAATAATTTTTCAAATGATTTTTCAGAAAATAGCTAGGTGGAATTATGAAAAAGGACAGAGAAGGCTGCAGCATCTTTTCGACGAAGTTGCATCCAATTCAGAAGTAGCTGAAGATAGTGATACTGATGTAGAGGATGATCACTTAGAAGTTCAAGATGAGGGTTCGGAGTCAGAACAAGATGTGTCTGATGAGGAACTAGAGCAAGTTATAGGGTTTAATAACAGTAGAAAATTTCGTGAACATTGTTTTATTGCAAGCGATGGCATTAAGTGGAGAAAACACGTGGGAACAGGTGTAATGAATGTGGCTGGCATCAACTCTTATGTCATATACAAGCAGAACAATATAGAAGAAAAACTTCCAAGAAGATTGTTCTTAGAAAATCTTGGGCACCAGTTAGTTGTAAAAACGCCTGAACTTCACCGGTCTTCCAAAAACAACCAGATTGAGAATTCAGGAAGTTTATAATATTCCTGACGTTGAAGTTGAACCTTCAAGAAACCTCATATATGGCTGATGTTCGTATTGTTCAAGCAAGAAAAACAGGAAGATTAAATATAGCTGCTATGAGTGCAAAAAGTTCATGTGTTTGGAGCATTTAACGCCTTTTTGTAAGGAATGCATCGAAATTGTGGACAAATTTTAACAATAGAATTTCACTTACACAGTAACATTAATACAATTTCGTTGTGGTTTTATAAGCTGCTGATGTTTCAAGAACGTTATGTTGTTTTTGAATATCCAAAAGAAGAGGTGCATTTTAATTTCCCGATTTTTTTCCTAATTTAAGTTTTGTTGTGATTTCTATTCTTTAAAATAAGTTTGTATCGTTCTAAACTGCTCGATAAAAGTAAAAAATAAATTGATACCCTACATTAAACATAATAAATTTCTACTAATCATTTTTCTAATTTGATGACCATTTTTTTTGAGTCGGTGTCTGAGACCGATGTTAGTCTGCGGGTCTCGTCAAATCATGTTAGTTGTGGGAGGTTAAACACTAAATGGTCTAAGTTATTTACACTGAATGTTTACTGATATCAGCGGTATTTATTTTGAACCACATGTGTCGTGTATATTCGTTTGGACAATCTTAATATTGTAACGAAGTGCTTTTTGCATTTATTGATTAAGATGGTAGAGACTTATAGCAACTTCATTACGAGTGTTTAAGCTTTGCTTTTTGCAAGAGGTTATATTAAGGTACACGATCAACTAACATCAAATATATTGTTATAACTTTAAATACAAACATTATTTAATTGTTCCACAAACGTGATCCAAATATTTAACAAGTCTTAGAATGGCTTACAAAACATTATCATCAAGTTATAATAAACATTTACTTATATGAATAACTTGTAAGAAGGCACACATCTTTGTAATAACCAACCCTTGGCTTATGGCCAGGGTTGGTCCTGAAAGGGCCTCTCGTCTGAGTATTAATCAGGCATCGTAGTGAGACTCAATCAAAAGACTGACTTCCCTATGGTAGGGTTTCTATATTTATACTCTCAAGATGTATTCTTTCTCTCTTACATTTAACATCCGCTTATGTTAGTACAAGGGTTCCATTCATTCTTACATTGTATGAATATAGGTCAGTTAGTATAAACTAATGCAACTTTGTATTACAATGTTATGATTGCGCAATACAACCAGCTGCGTCATATGACTCATATTTATACAAGTGCATCTTTAGTTAGTAAACAGAATTAACGATCCTTACTTTGTAGTGATTTCGAAACCTTGTTATATCAGACCACACCCAAATGTTAACTTATTTAACTCATTTATTATGATAACATTTCAAGTTATCATTTAAGTATTTAGTTAAGTATTTATGTATATATATTAGCAGTGCTAAATACAAATTTATTTATTATTATCCACTATCTTACAATATATCTAGCCGTAATTTTATTCTTGCAAATGCTGGAAACTTCCAGTGTTCTCGGCATTCACTATTTGCAGTATTGATCTTGTGTCAACTCCGCCAAAGCCGGTCCCAAGCCCAGTTGAAAAAGGAGGAAGGCATCTTGCGAGCCAGACTGGCAACCTACCTTATGATGTAAACATACATCGACAAAGCTCATAGAATCGAGTAACCGAATAATGGACATGGATTGAGAGACGACGCAAACTCATTTAATACAGTAAACAAAGTGGATAACAATAAACAGAGCCTCGGATGTAGATCGGATAAAAATATGACAACAAGACAACAAAGTAGGTGTAGAGAAAATCTTCTTCTTGACCCTGGTGCCTGTTAGGCCGTCGGGTATTGGGCCTTAACCCACTCTTTCCGTCTCTTCCTATCTCAGATCCTCTGTGTTTTTTCCATTTTCTCTTGCTATTTCTTCTATTTTTTTCGCCCATGTTTTCCTTGGTCTGCCTTTTTTCTTTTTCTTGTCACTTCTTGATTCTATATATTGTTTTGTCTTTCTGTCTATATTCATACGTACTACGTGTTCAAACCAATTGAGTTGTTTTACTTTAACTTTATTTTCTATTTTTCCTTGTTTTGTCTCCTCATATATTTGTTCTGTTCTCCATCTATCGAATTTTGTGATGCCGATTATTTTCCTGAAGTACTTCACTTCAATAGCTCTTAGTTTCTTTTCATGTTTCTGTTGGGTTGGTAGTACCTCTATGTTATATGTTAGTGATGGTATCACTACTGTGTTATAAACTCGTAATTTGGTTTCCTTGTCTACTTCTCTCATTCCCCAAGGATTGTCTTGTTTATTGTGTAGTATATTTTTGTTGCTTTGTTTATTTTATTTGCTATTTCTGTCTCTAGTGTTCCATCATTTGTTATCATGCTTCCGAGGTATTCAAAAGTGGTTGTTTTCGTTAGGTCCTGTCCTTTGCACTTTAATTTTTGTATTGATTTTTCTTCCTTTTCCTGTCCTATCACCATTACTTTTGTTTTCTTTAAGTTGATTTCCATTTCCATTTCATTGATTTCCTCCTATCATATATTTATTTGTTTCTGCATTTTCTCTTTTGTGTCTGCTAATATTAAGACTATGTCGTCAGCATATAGTAGAGCTTCAATTTTCACTGGTTTCATGTTGAGGTATCCAATTTGGGTTTTTGGAGTCCGTATTTTGGCTTTTTTAAATATTCTGTCGATGTATATCATGAAGAGTAGGGGGCTTAATGCATCTCCTTGTTTGATGCCCTTCTCTAGTTGGAATTCTCCTGAGGCTTCCCCCATCAGTTGTACAAAACAGTGTATTTTAACATAAAGAAAAATAAAAATGAAATATCTTTTAATAATTTCCACAACCTATAAAAATCACTGTCAAATAATCTTTCCTGCCAGCACTACACTACGGTAGAATGTATCAACCATACAGAACATTAGGTTTTTTCCGTCAATTCTAGTAAACTGTGTATAAAAAAAAATTGATAAATTTAAAAGATAATTGTAGTACTAATAAATCACAACAAGAACTGCATATTTTTTTATGAACATTAGAGATCTGGTATTAATTCATCTAAGTCGGTGGTTAGGTTACGTTCTGTACAACTGAATTCCTAAATATTACATACTCTTTGCGAATACACAATCAAAAAATATCAGAACTTTTTAGTCAACTGCTAGAACTAAGTGATTGAAAGATGCTATAATCAATTAATACCTTGAAAATATTAATGGTTAACGTAATTTCTTTTCAAAGTCGTTTAGTAAAAAACATAAACACAAATTATACATAACATCACTCCTAATTACGCATATAAACAACCAGTCAAACCAATCTTAAATTCGCTTCACTTTGATAAAGAAATGTAAACACCTTATCAAAGGTTTGATTACATCACTAGTTATTTTTCACAGTACATCTGCCATTTTTCACTTATGATTTACATTTAAAACACTCAATATACTCAAGACAGACCTAAACATTCTATTTTTACTGAAAAAAAAATATAAACATAATACGAACGCCACTCATGCGAATTCTGATTTTGACAAAACTTTATATATAGAGTTTGAGTGGGTAGACTAGGCGCCCCCCACCAATCAACGAGAAAAACATGCTTAAATATTTTCTGTGACACACTTTTCTCTCCATTTTACTTTAATTTAAAGAAAAGAAATCATGAAAGTAAATGAAACTTTTTTAATAACGTTATTTTTAAGTGTTATTGGAACTTGCTATAGTTTTAAGGTAAATATTATTTCGATGTTACTTTTTATTCTTATTTCACCTAATACTGAATTATTTAACTTGACACAGTTTTACAATGAGCTTAAAATAACTTACTACATTCTTTTGCAATAATTAGAACATCCACATCGGTACAAAAATAGATTTACGAATGGGCATGCATGTGCCATTTACTTTAATCAATGGCTACGTATTTAGTTGTTATGATCAAAACTTGAATGACACTTTTAATTTGATAACATGAATTACATAAATAGCACATTTACATTGCCTGAATAATTTCAAATACTGAAAATTGCTGTTGGGACTAAAATAAAATTAATGATTGAATTGTAATACAAACGTAAACTATAACAAGTCCCTATTTGTCGGCCAACTGTTACTTAGGTTGTAGTAGATAAATGGCATGCTTTGTTCATTTTAACAATGATAAAACTACAATATAAATTAAGGAACAATATATCTTTGCTGTCTTTATTTGACACAATGAAGAATCAGTTCTAATTCTAACTTGTTTATCGTAAAACATGTGGCATTGTACATCATTAAAAGTACTAAAATAATTAAAAACTATTTTAATTCTGAGTATAACCCATTTTCCTAGAGCTTTTTGTTTGTTACCTCGTTTATATTCTTATTTGATTCATGGTCTTGCTTAAAAGAATTAAAATTTGACTTTTTTAAATAAAACAGATTTACATTCCGGACAGTCTGTATTTATATTAAGAGTCATAGCTATTAATATTAACAATTTTTAACTGTAAATTTGTATTTCTTTTAGGGCGTTGAGTGTTATGATCATTAATTTTTAATTTAACCACCTAATATTACCTAACAAGATTTAAAAATTCTGGCATTATAAGCAGTCGAAGCCCAGTCCACTAGCAAATACCAAAACACCCAATGACACAATTATATATCTGTATCTGTTACCTTTCGGTGTCAAGGCTGGTGCGTTAGCGTATGTGGTCTTTACGAATATAATCAATATCCTCATCTACCGTTAGGTGTAACGGTGTATGTCAGTAACTGCACGGTCTTTAGTTTGTATTGTAAACAAGCCTTTTCCATTGTCTTCTATCTCTCCTATCTTTTGCCAGCTTTGTAGCTTCTTTGAACTCCATATTTCTTCTCTTCAAAGCTTCTGCAATTGTTTCATCATAAGTTTTCCTCGGTCTACCTCTACCTTTCTTCCCCAGCGCTTTTGCTTCCCATACGCACCTCACTTGTCTTGCTTCGTTTAGTCTAATTAAATGTCCAAACCACCCTAGCTGCTGTTGTTCTATTCGGGTTGTATTTCTAATTCTTCCCTTATTTTATCGTTCTGTATTTTGTCTCTTCGTGTTATTCCCTTTACCAGACGTAAGTATTTCATTTCCATTGCTTGGACATCACTTTTCAAACTGTTGTTTAACACCCAGCTTTCACTGTCATGAGTTAGTATTGGTCTGTAGGTATATAGTCTTGTATATTGACATTTTAGTTTTATTACTTATTAAATGCCTTTTTGCAAGCATGGTATGTAATTTTTTCTTTATTCCTTGTTTCCATTACCTTGAATTATAACCGCCAAGTATTTAAAACTAGTTTGTCACCATCGATTCTTACGCCTATTTTTTGCTTTCTTCTCCAATTACCATTAACTTATGTTTTCTTTGTATTGACTTTCATGTTTCAATTCCTACACCCAAAATGTTAGGTTCTATCTAAGCTGATATTCTCCTTAAGCCTATTAATGCCTATGTTTACTGTATGCACTTAAGCTCTTTTATGACATCGTCCATGACGATTATAAACAGTATGGGGCTTAGGACTCCTTCTTCTCCTTTAATCGTTTTCATTTGGTCTTCGGTGTTTTCTGGGTAGATTTCTTCCTGTTCCTCAGATTCTCCGGGTTTAACAAATCTTCGAAGTATTCTCGCCACCTATTCATTATGTCATTTTCTTTATCTTTTATTAGCTTCCATGTATATTTTTGTTCTTTCCTTAGATTTTTTTTATAACTTTATAAAATAGTTTCTGGTTCAACCTGTTGTCCTCCATTTTCTTTTACCGAATTCCTCCCAAGATGCTTCCTTCCTCTGCCTGCTTGATCATTTCTTTGACCTTGGTTCTCTGTTCCTTATATGTTGACATATATTGTTTGCCACTTTTCTTTCTTTAATTTGACTTGTTCTCTTATTTGTTTCTTCTATTTGATTATCATGATTGTTCCACATACTTCCCTTGCTACTGTTAGCAGAATGTCTTTAAACTGTTGCCATACCTTTCCCGTCGTTTTCCAGTTTGTTATCTGAACTTAGTAGCTATTTCATCTTCTGATAACTTGTACGCTTTTATTGCTTCTTTCGATTTGGTATTGCTTTAAAGTCTTCATTTCTATTCTTTCCACCACTAGGTAAGTGATGACTATGTATGTCAATGACACAATTACTTTTTTGATTGGCATAGCATGTAAATAATTATTTTCATTTCATTAATACATCTTGTTTTCAATCATTACTTGTTTTCTTTTCATTTCAGAACTCATATACTGCCGCAGTCGTAGACTATGCTCATGAATATGCAGACTACCCAAAAGAACTTTTATCGATAAATGTGGAACAGTACTTGAAACATATGCGCAATGCATCACGGGAGGTATGTTTTCTTTAAATTATTGTTGCTAATGTAATAATCAACAGTCTTCTCTACATTTATTTGATTAAATCTGAATTATCTGTGATTTTATATGAAACAAAATACCATAAATTTTGTTTTATATAAAGTACTATGAACACATTTTATTTTCATAAAAACACAATAATGAAAATATAACAAAACTCACTCTCACTTAACACCCGAACAGAAATATAAACTCTCCGAGTTTGATAACAATAGCAACAACTAACTTTAATATTGCACAGGTCATGTTCAATTTCCAAAATTAATTTGGGAAATAATTCCACTTAATGGAATAGATCACTTGTAAGATGTGTCCATTAAGGGAAATTTCACCATACAAATTATGAAGGAACTCCATTATACTTCACTTAAAATAAGCAACTAATTAATTTTTCTCATTAGTACGCAGACATAATAGTCTTTCCTGAATTTGGTTTAGTGGACATAATAACAATATACAAGGTCGTTGATAAAAATGTATCCGGCCTCGATGAATATAGCACTTTCGTACCTGATCCTGAACTAAATATTGTTCCATGTGAAGACAAAAAAATGGAAAACTATTCCATGGTAAGTAATCACCATATAATTAATTTAAGTCATAAGAATAATTGTAGTTGTTACTGTATAACTACTTTTATAACTTTATTTTCATTAATATGTCATTAAAAACCTACATTAAAAAACTAGTTTCATAAGCCACATTTTTATAGCACATGCCTTATGAAATGAGTTATTTATATTATTTTTTCTACTTTGCATTTTTTATATCTTAAAATAAAAAAATGTGTGTTAAAAAGGAGTAATCAATTTGGGAATTTTGCATGTGTAGTGTGGTAGCATTGACATTTTGGAACAAATAGCATATGCCAAAGACCTTGCTATTATAAGTCGAACAAAAAAAGGGCTAGAAGAAGTTGTTGGCGAATTAGATAGAGCGAGCAGCAAAGAAAGCTGGACTACAGCTGACCGAAGCAAACAAGAGAGCTGAGGAGGCGTGGCGAGAGCTGCAGTGGTTTTCAGCGTACATTCAGGTTAAAAAGGATTTCGGCGGCAATTCTAACTATATAAGAAAATAAGATCGTGAAGTTAAAATAAATGATTGATAATTTGATAAAATATGGAATGATGTATTGTAAAACGAATTATTATGATTGTAAAACGAATTATGTATTATGAAATAGAAATACAGCTGTCAAGTACTACGATACAAATTTGACAACTCGTAATTTTAATTGTGGATGTACCGAACTAAGTATTCTTACGTGATTGGTTAAAATATTTTAAATAAAATTCTTGTAGTTCGCATATTTTCCGACTCTCATGTTTGCTTCGGCGAGCTGTACAAATATATCGAGAAAAAACAAAATACATGAAAAATAGAAAAAAGAAGATAAACATGCAACAAAAAAAAACAACTAGCCAACTTATAACCTAGAAGAAGTAAACAACTTTTGCTGCTTAGGCACCCAAATAAGTAACACAGACAATAATAAAGAAATAAAAGCTAGAATTCAAGCCAGATGTAGAGCATATGTAGCAAATAGAAATCTATTAAACAATGAAAATATAAGCAATCTAACAAAGTTAAAAGGTCTGTTCGTTTGCGCTGTTCGAACCCTGTTCAGGGCAGGTGCATGTGACGTCATTTACATCATTCCAACTTGCACTAGTTGCACCTCTTCGCTAGGAGGAGCAGAAAGGTTGTGTTCATTTCATGTTTTAAGCAGCAAAAGAACAGCGTACAGGTTGATCGGTTCATGCAATTTGTTGCATTAAGCAGTTTGGAGTAAGCAAACGAACAGACCTAAAAATGTGTAATACATTGATAAAACCTATTGTGATATATGCTATGGAAACAAGAAGTATGAGAAAAAAAGATGAGGAACTGAGGATTTTCGAGCAAAAGATATTAAGGATGATAATTGGACCAAAGAAAGTAAACGGTAATGAATATAAGCCTTTCATGAACTTTGAAATCCTGAAATACACAGGGGGCCAAGATATTGTGAAGAGCATAAAAACGCAAAGAATATGATGGATCGGAAATATTCTTCTTCTTGTGGCCTCTGACCCTTGGTGGGTTTTCCCCTGCTAATATAGCTTCCATAACCAGGCTTGGATAGGCAGAGTGGCTGTCTCTGCGCTCTAAAATGTTCCATGTTGCCATGTCCCCATACTGGAAGCAACAAGAGTTGGCCAAGTGAGGCCAGACTGGTTGAAACAAGGACAGTCTCAACTATGGTAACTTGTGGCTGCTATTTCCCATACTCACAAGTTGGAAGTCCCTGAGTCTACCGCTCTCGTCAGGCCTGTAAGGTTCCCGAGATCTGCCAACTTGGAGGAAAGATTTGGTACTGGGTGCAGGAGAGGCTATGTGACACATGCTTAGCAGCGTCATGTGTTTGCGCTTCATTACTCTTTTAGAAGAAAAAATAAAAACGCAACAATAAGAACAATGATAGAATGATAGAAGAGGGAGACCACGGGCAAGATGGCTAAACAAAGTAATTAATGCAAGTAGTGTCCGACCAAAAGTAAGTTTTGAAGCCGTAGCCGAAACCAAATTTTGGCTTTCATCTCAGTTTCAGCCGAAACCGAAACTTATTGATTTTATATCTAATTTTATACATAGCAGTTAGTAAACAATATCTCCTACTTGTTTTAAATACGGTGTGCCCATTTTAAATCGTGACCCCTTACTGGCTCTGAATATGCAACCCATACTACATTACATGTATAGTTTAATCCAGAGAGAAAGATCGTAAAAAAGCAAAAGCTCACAAAGCATTATAGAAAAGAAATAAAACCAGAAGAAATATGGAAACTAATCCACTCTACCTCAAGAGGATTACGAAAGTTCCAATGGAACGGCCCAAACCCACAAGGGTTGTAGAGCCAAGCGAAGAAGAAGAAGAAGAAGAAGTGTGGTAGTTGGTAGCATTGACATTTTGAAAAGTTAATTCAATTAACACTGACATATGTAGAGGTTATGTTGTTAAAGTTATTCAGGGAAAACAGCAGCGCAGCTTTATTACTGGCTTGTTGGAAATCAGATGAAGGTTTCCTGAACTGACTACCATCACTAATCACATTAATATGACATCAGAATTGTCAGGATATTTGAATGTGGATCAAAAAGAATATTTAATTATATTTATTAGTACTATCCCTGATCACATAACAATCAGATTCGGCAAGTTAGTGTAAAATCTGGCAGCATTTTTATGCTTAGTTTGGATTAAGTGGCCAGGCGGCGCCACCATTGCACGGGCAGACACGCGACTCTGAAGTGCTTGGAATCACCTGATTTGTATACAAATCAAGCACTTCAGAGTCGCTCGAGTCGCGTGTCTGCCCGTGCAATGGTGCAGCCGCCTGGCCACTGAACGCAAACTAAGCATAAAAATGCTGCCAGATTTTACACTAACTTGGCGAATCTGATTGTTATGTGATCAGGGGTACTATGTATGGAATATAAGAGCTGGTTTTGAGTGACAATTCAGTGCTGATACTTTGATAGAATGTAAAGAAAAGTCAGATTGAATTAGAACAGAATTTTTAAACCCAAGTAATGTTGGTGATGTGTACCTTGAGTCTAGCCTTAGAATATTTTACATTTTCACCAGCCTCGACACCGAAAGGTAAGTAAAAGAGTTACAGATACAGATATAACTTCAACATGGTCGAGTTGATTAATTTATTGATCCATATCATATTAGCTATTTGTAGGAGTAAATTAAACAGGGATTCCCCTAAAAATGAAATGCGATATCTCAGGCCCGTGAAAGGATGCACGTTAGCAGATAGAATCTTAAATAACAACATCAGAGAAGAACTTGGAATCTATAACATCAAAGACAAAATATATAATTACAAAGAGAGATGGAAACATATGAATAGGATGGATGACACTAGGTTTCCTAAACATGCAAAAGAATATAGATTAAGAGGACGACTGGAAGTCAGTCGCCCAAGAATGAGGTGGAACGTAGAACCGTAACAGGCCTTAAGTCCTAATCCATGAAAGATGATGATTCCTCTAATAACAGTTGGGGCAGATAAAGTTCCAACTTAATTTTGAAAATAAATTGTAATGTGCAAGAAACTTGTTTTACATTCTCCGTGTTAATGAAAATTAGCAGTTCAATATAATTCAATGGTCGTCCTTGTTGGTTTGCTATTAGCTTACAAATATTTACACACACATTTGCTGTAATAATTCAAATTCGTTCTAAACTAAATGGATAACATGAATTGCCATTTTCAGTATATTTTAATCATCTGGTTATTTAACATTATGTACTGGAAAAGTTTCCTAATTATATATTATGGTAAATTTTTTCCCTTCGCAAAAAATGCTAGCAAATCAGAGTAGGATTAATTTAAGTTCTACATTATGAAACATGATGATTTACCGTATTACATCGATTATAAGACACGTTTTTTCGTATTTTGGTGTCTCTATATTCATGGTGCGTCTTATATTCGATAGCGATACCAAGGTAAAGGATACACTCTAGCTTAGGAAAATAAGAGTGCGTCTTATAATCGGTGACGTATACTAGTTCAAATTTAAAAAAGTCCTGTTTAATTTAGCACATTAATTAAAAATTTAATTAAATCATTTTAGGCTTATTTTTGTCACTATCTGGATATAGCAAATTTTTAATGCAATTTTCACACAAATCAGTATGTTGTTTTAATTAGCACTTTTTTTAAATATTTTCAGCAATTAATAAAAATTTCCTGTGCCGCTCGCATTCACAGTTTATACACAGTATACAACCTCTTAGAAAAGGGGTACAATAATGAGACAGGAAAACTGGAATTTTATAATACAAATGTTGTACTCGATAGACTAGGAACTCTAATAGCAAGGCAAGCATGAAAAATAGTTTTTATTTATAATACAAATTTAAATTAAAACCTTACTTTCAGGTATCGCAAAATAAATTTATCAGAAGAATCCTATCTCCAAGCAGGCAATGAACTGGTTACATTCACAACAGATTTTAATGTAACATTTGGAATTTTTACATGTTTTGATATCCTATTTCAGTATCCTGCCTTGGATATATTAACTATTCCTGAGGTTACGGATATAATATTTCCTACAGCTTGGTTTTCGGAAACACCATTTTTACAGGGTACGAGATACGATAATAAAGTTCTCAGGCTGGTACAAATTAAATTCTCTTCAATATACTTCCCTTCTGAAACTACACGGTGCTCCATCTAAATTCTCTACAACTGAAAACAATACTAAAAGAAAGATGCATTCTGTTATGATCTTAATTAATTCTTCAAACATGTTTCCTTTAAGAACGGCTTCGTAATTTTTAAGTACCTACTTTTGAAGATTCACAGTGTTGGATTTTCTTACATTTTTTCTTTAATATTAGTTGTTCTGCTTTGCAAAGAATTAACTGAATTGTGTTTAGAAAAGCCTCATTCTGGGATATTTATTATAGCATGAAAGTAACACTTTATATTAATATAAAAGCTTCAATTAGTAGAAAAATGATACCACCGCGGGGAATCGAACCACCGACCTAAGGTTAAACGCACTAACGCTCTCACCATTGAGCTACGGCGGCTGATCCCCGGGAAAGCGTCAAACTTCTACACTAGCAATTGAAACAAATTTTGAAATCTATTCCACGGCCGCATTTTTAAGTTAAAGAGCCGCTTAGCGGATTCACAGTAACTAATCACGACAACATAGACTTCTACTCGATGGAATTCACACATCATGAAAATACTCTTAAATATTAGAACTAATATTTAAGAATATTGAAGTCTATGTTGTCGTGAATAGTTACTGTGAATCCGCTAAGCGGCTCTTTAACTTAAAAATGCAGCCGTGGAATAGATTTCAAAATTTGTTTCAATTGCTAATGTAGAAGTTTGACGTTTTCCCGGGGATCAGCCGCCGTAGCTCAATGGTGAGAGCGTTGGTGCGTTTAACCTTAGGTCGGTGGTTCGATTCCCCGTGGTGGTATCATTTTTCTACTAATTGAAGCTTTTATATTAATTTAAATTACGGGGCAATTGCCGAGATTGTGAGTGTTCTAATATTTAATAACACTTTATGTTCTATCTATTAAAAAAATAAATAAAATAAGTCTAACTAAATTTATTGAAGCTGTAAGTATCCAACACGGATATGCCAAAGCGAATGGAGTTAACTTTCTTGCATCCGGTCTTCAAGAACCGTTTAATAAAGATGGAGGTAGCGGGATATTCCTTGCCGATGGAACAATTGCAGAAGTGTTTATAACGAATAACAAACAAACAAAAATAATTATTCAAGATGTTCCTATCATAAAGCATAGAATTAATTCAACAGCATGTGAGGTAACAATCAATTTACGGCCCTAATTATTTAAGTTTTAATAACTTATATAAATTATACAGGAATCTAACAATGTAGCCATGCTTAAAAAACCAAAGAAAGACCAACAAGAAGAACCAGTGCCTTTTACAGATATAGAGAACTTTCCTTTAACGCCAGATGATTTAACTGGGTACTCGTTTCATCCACTAAGCAAGAGTTGGAAAACGTTAAGGAGAATCTGCAGCGAAAATGAAGAGTTTTGTTGCACTTTTAATATTACAATTGATAATTCTTCAAATTCCGTACCCGATTATACATACAAGTGAGTCTTCATAAGCTGGTCATCCATATACTTTTAATACTGCTTTTTTTATTTTACAGACTGGCGGTATACAACGGTTTAAAACCATTTGGCAGTCAATTACTTGGTGGAATGCACGCATGTGCTTTACTTGCGTGTTTAAATGACAGTGACAGTACCTGTGGTTATATGATGAGCAACACATCTACCCCGCTAATATTTAAAAGGATTCAAATAGATGCAATAGTGTTAGCAAAAAATGAAACATACGAACAACCGGCAACATTACGTTACAATTTAACGCCGGTACCTGAATACACTTACTGTAAAACTGATCTTAATAATGATAAAATCAAGATTGTTATGACTACAACTGCACCTCAAGATTCAATATTAACTTTTGGTATATACGGAAGAGACTATGGTATGGACACAATTCCTACTCCACCACCACCTAAGCCAAGAGTGCCTTTAAACGTTACTTTAATATTGCTTATTGTTAGTTTTAGTACTATAATTTTCATTGCAGCTGCTGGAATATTGTGGAGATTTTGTACAAATAAAGATTAATATAATTTGAATAAATATCCGTTTTAAACTTTTGTAGTTTGTGTGATGCCCAATTCCCTCATTCTTATTATACATACCAACTATGTAAATTTAAACCAACATCATTTTGTTTCCTATTGGAAACGTGTCATCGAAAAACTATTAACTCTAACATTTTTTTAAATTTAAAAATTGGTCATAATACTCATAATAAATACAACTCCACCCGATTTTTTTCAGTAAATTTTAACTGAATATCACTTAATGTTACCTTTAAATGACAAATATAAATGCGCACAAAGATGTTCACGCATCAAAAACTTTTATAATTTTGAGTATTTCACCACTAGATGCTAAAAAGGTCTTATTTCATTTGAGAATGGAAATAGATTTTTCTCCAAAACATTACACAGTTTTAGTTTATTTTGTTTAAACTTTAATTAATAATTAAGGAGGCAAATTCCAAGGTTGAAATTGATGGATCCTGCCGGTCACCATTTTGTTAGCCAACAATTTAGAGTGGAGGAGCAGACAGATATAAGGGCACTCTTTTGTCCTAGGGTTAAGAAATTGGCTCTAAAGATGGATGAACCACTACAATGGTCAACGAAATAAAATGCAGAAGGCAAGGAGAAACCACCGCATTAAAGATCCACACAGTTATCTGTTTCTAGTCATCCGATCGGATGAATCGGTACATGGAAGGTAAAGAGTATGTATGCACAACGTAATATAAAAAATGCAGACTTCAAATAAACATACGCTGGCCCAATATTGGACTCAAATCTTCTGGTCACACACTATACTCTAGTGACAAAAATGACAAAAAACCATTTTATTGATGTTGCCATTATAACGCAGGAAAATTTAAATAAACATGTAGAATCATTTATTCCATTTTCTGATCGAATAATTATGTAAGACTAAAAGCAAATCTAGTAAATGTTAACATAATCCACGTGTATGCCCCAAGGGC
The DNA here is from genome assembly GCA_963082815.1 of Melanotus villosus. NCBI lineage: Eukaryota > Metazoa > Arthropoda > Insecta > Coleoptera > Elateridae > Melanotus > Melanotus villosus. Next base: position 95,201,845 of record OY720419.1, on the reverse strand, counting down.
GCAAAAAAACGATGATATTTTGGAAACCTTCTACAATGACTTAGAAGCAGCATTAAAACAAACCAAGAAAAATGGGGTTAATATAATAATGGGTGATCTGAATGCGAGAGAATTGGAATTGTTGACGGCATAGTTAGTAACTATGGACTTGGAAGAAGAAATGACATAGGAAGCTTGTTGATAGAATTTTGTTCTGAGCAAAATATGACTATTTTAAACATGCAGTTTATGCTCCTAGCTGGGAGTCTTCAAGAGACAATGAAGAAAATAAATCAAATAGACTTCATTATGATCAACAAAAGATTTAGAAGTGGCTTCAAATGTGTTAAAACTTACCCTGAAGCAGAAGTTGCATCTGGGCTCTACGACGGTCAGACTTAAGAAGATAGAGAACAGTAAAAATCCTTCAAAATTAGATACTACGAGAAAGCTGAAGCATCCCGAAATTAAAAATAAAACCAAAACGAAGATTAACATAAACATAAACATGAATACTATAAATAAAGTTAATGACATAGAGTCGCCACTAGAGTTGTGCTTAGCGATACGATATATCGATATCATATCGATTCAATAAATAGGCAGACAATATTGATACACAATTTAAATATCGATACAGGATCGATATGTATCGTTATAATTATTATTTTTTGCGTTTCGCATTTTTACAAAATAATTTCTAAGTTTTTTACATACAGTTGTTTTAATATTTATAAGCAGACTTTTCCCGATCGACGTTGTACAAGTTTACTCTTGTAATTGTTTCTTTTACAAAACTGCTTGCTGATTGGTTGACGTTCACACAGCTGATGTCTACTGTCTACTATAGGTGCGTTCGTTTATCTGTTCGGAACGCTCTTTTTACTCCAAAAACTCTGTTCCGCGTTCGTTTATTACAGAACTCCGCATTCGTTTATAACGGATCGGAACATTTGGAGTTTGCTCGGAACATTTTTTGGAGTAAAAAGAGCGTTCCGAACAGATAAACGAACGCACCTTATGTCTAGCATGCTAGCTAGGTTCTGGCTCTGCCATTATTTTCCTTTAATTTATAATATTTGTTATGCAGTTTCAATCTTTGCCTTAATATTAATTTGTGCTTTATTTATGAAAAATATCGTATGGGTATCGATAATTACCAAGGAATACAATATCGATACAATAACTAAATATCGATATCGCATCGGTAACGTATCGAATATCAAAAATATCGATAAGCACAACTCTAGTCGCGACTTCTCCTATTCCAGAAAATTCTAGAGCTGAAACCAATGCCCTAGAATTCATATGGGTAAAAGGACACTCTGGAATTCACGGGAATGAACATCTTTGCTAAGCAAGGTTCAGAACAACCTTTTTGGGGACCTGAACCGGCTGTTGCTATTTCATTGACCTCTCTTAGTACCATGATAAAACAAGAAATCCATAACCGCCACTGTGTTAGATGGACAAATATGGATAAATATCGTGCAAGGGCAATTATTCCAATCTCTTCTTTTCCTGACTTTTTGTCAGCATATATTCCTGACATTGTAAATTAAACAAACACATTACATTTCCTGTGCAAATGTCCAGCCCTGGCTCCGATAAGAGGAACCATGTTGGGGGACTTGTGGTTTGACATGGTCAGAATTCACAGCATACCTCCTGCAGACATCCTCAGCTATACCGAAAGGGTAGATTGGCTTGAGTGATGCAGGCAGGCAGGGTGTTGTGGCCGGCCGCTGTAAGTTGGCGAGCCCCTGTTACTTCGTGCCATTTCAAGAGTACGCCTTAGTATTAAAGGTAGTGTAGTGGGGTAGGCGATTTATAAGTCTTATTTTATGTTAACGGCGTTCGTAAACTTATTGGTATTTGTACCCCATTGCGCTGCAAATAGCTGATGTCACAGTTCGACAGCTACAGTGCATCTTAAGTTCTCGCCAACTAACAGCAGCCTGACAGTAGCACAATGGGCCCGCTTTGTGACTTAAGTGCATGTAAACTTAGGTTTACCCTCCACATCGAATCCAGAATCCAATCCAGACATGAGTCGCTTTGGAAAGATATAAAAGGCAAGACAGTAGAAACCTCAAATAAATATCTAAAAACACATGGAAGACAAAAACATAATGAATGAATAACCGAAGAAATTTTAGAACTTTTTGACGAGGAGAAAATGGAAAAATAGGGACCAAGTGCAATACAAAAAAATTATTAAAAAGATACAAAAGTAAGTAAAACAGGCCAAGTAAAACTGGCTGGGAGAACAATGTGAGGAAATAGAAAGATTTGAAGCCAGTGACAATTTCAATGTACACAAAAATATCAAGGAAATTACAGAATTGCATAGAATGAAGAACTGTACGAATATACTTAAAGATAATAATAAGATTTTGTATGAACAAAAAAATACATCAAAGAACTGTTTGATGATGAAAGGTTTGATTTAAAAAAACTGGAATTAAAAAGTAATGCAGGGTCGATTATTCTTAAAGATGAAGTTAAGAAAGTGATAGAACAAGCCAAGTTAGGAAAAATATCCGGTTCAGAGGTTTTCAAATTAATAGAAGAAGAAAATCTGGCAATAATAACTGTATTATTCAACAAGATTTACAACTCAGACTATATGCCAAAAGACTGGCTCAAATCAACTTTTGGAACCCTACCAAAAACAGGTAATGCTAATCAATACAAGAATTATAAGTCTAATGAGAGAAACTTGTTGGTGCAGTAGTATCGAATCTCACACAGTGGCAAGGATTTTTACAAAGAATTCCCCACTGTGCGAGGTCAGTACTTGCATGAGTGAAGGCATTTAATTGCTTTATTACAATTAACGATTCTGTCTGTGGAATGGTCGACTTCAGGTAGTAATAAGACGCATATACTATACACTAAATACAGGGTCACAAACTCTGCAGAAGGCAACGGAAAACCACTGTAGAGAACACATTTCCCTAGTATAAAACAAACCAGTCACATCGCAAGACAGACAGAGAAAGAAGTCTAATGAGAAACTTGTTAAAACATTTCCTAAAAGTAATTCATAATCGCATTTATAAAAGCTTGGGGGAGTCTTAGTTTGGTTTCAGAAATGGTTTAGGCAAAAGACATGCTCTGTTCGATATGCATGTTTTAGGTTTTAGTACAGAGATGCATGGATATAAATAAAGACATGTACATAGGGTTTATCGACTATGAGAAAGCCTTTGACCGAGTGAGACATGACAAGTTAATTCTGTTAAAATTAAATAACAGAGGTTGTAGAATATAAACAGATTACAGAGCAAGTAATAGAGGTCTGTACTGACAGACGACCGGACACGAAGTGGTGTTTTAGCAAAGCTACTGACAGGAGCAACAAATCAAAATTCACTAAATAAACAAGCGCGCGATTCAAAACGAATGACATATTTTAATAAATTCCATTACTACAATAGGTTGGGTTACATGATAAAGATATACTAATGATAATAGCAAATCTATACTGGAACCAAATAGCTAACGTCAAGGTAGAAGGTGAAACAACTGACGATATATTGATTAAAAAGGGATGCGTTCTCTCTCCGATACTTTTTAACTTATATGTCGAAGGTATTCTTATGGAAGTCTTGGATGAATATGATGAAGGAATCACAGTAAATGGAAAAATAATAAACAACATTTGTTATACAGATGATAATAGCAGATACCCCTGAAAGCCCGCAAGCTTTCCTAGAAAACCTTTACAATGCGAGCAAGGTAAAAGGGCTTAATATGAACTTATCTAAGACTAAAATTATGATCATTTCTAAACAAAACCACCACAATGAACAATGACATTAGAATTTGCATTGATAACACGGAACTTGAAAAAGTCAGCCATTACAAATATTTAGGATGTTGGCTAAACGAGTCGTGGGATATTAAATTATGGTCAGAATACAGCTGTCATGAAACGCATTCATGAAGATGAGGCCAGTACTGAGCAATCGTAACTTAAATCTTAATCTTAGGATTCATACGGCAAAATGCTACATTTTCAATATTTTATTATATGGCCTAGGGAAGGAGTACTCCAACAGCTGATCGCGAAAAGTTTTCAAGTCGATTACATAAATAATTTAATGCGTACTTATTCTACGAAATGCCTAGAACATCTGGCAACTTTCAACTTAAAACTTATAGCTATTATAATATCTATGTATATGTGATTCGTCTGTGCAATTAATAAATACCTACCATTTATAAACTTTGCCTTTTTTCCGTACCTAGTCGATCGCTTGCCGCCTAATACTTTTACGGTAGATCGCCGATAGTATAAGTCTGAGCACCCCTGGCTTGGAGGGTTGGAGGAACACAAAGAAATTGTGTAATAAATTGGAAACCTTTGAGATGTGGGTGTATAGGAGGATCTTACGAGTATTGTGGACCGACAAAATTAGAAACACCGAGGTTTTAAATAAACTAGAGAAGCAAACTTGAATACTTCGCCTATGTTATGAGAAACTCAAAATATCGATTACTACAGCTAATAATGCCAGGCAAAATAGAAGGTAAAAGGCAACCTGGCCACAGACAGTCCTCATGGCTAAGAAAACCTTCGGGAGTGGTATGACACGAACACAAGAAATTTAATTAGAGCAACCACATTAAAAATTCAATAGCATTGATGATTGCTAATCTTCGACAGAAGAAACATTAATTTTTAGCGAGTGGTAGCAAAATACTTACAAAAAAAAAGTCGAGAAACTCACTGATAAAAATTTTAGTTGCTAAATCTAGGCTTACAGGTAGCATGTATCTCAACGTCAATAGAATTTTGTCGAATTCAACGAATTTTCGCTTAGCTCTAGCACTTCTTACATGTAGAAAAAATAAAATAAAAAACTTACCTTAAAAACAGTAAGTTCACAGATTACAAGAATTTCAAACTGTTGTCCCCGAAGTAATTGTTTATTTTCGAAAGTCTGTGGGTCATTCCAAATACCATGTTCTTGAGAATTTAAAACAATCTTGTTTCCATCCGCTGGCACTGACACTTGCAAGGTTATATCATCAAAACTGCCTGGACCACATAGTAAGCTGCATGCAAATCTAAAAAAAAAATAATATATTTAGCGAACTGTAATATATCTATTCATTAACAATTTCTTTAAATGCACAATAAAACCAATGGTTATTTGTATACCTAGGCTGCAAAATATCTGTTTAGCAACCGAGGAATTCCGCTAGTGCTTCGGCTAGCAAGAAGTTTAATTGGGCATCAGCAGTAGTAATACATAGTAGCAAAAGGAGGAAGTCTGCTGGCAGATTTACATACATAAACATCGACTTTTGTAGAAAATACGGTATTTTATCTCTTACAAAATGTCTTCAAGGGTAATATACTAATATACTAAGTGCATTGTGATTTGCTGGTACATAATGCTGGTTAATCATTTCTACCGGGGTAATAATAAAAGCGTGCAATTTGCACATGATCCTCCATGCGGATAATTTCTATTGATACAGTTGAAGTCAGTATTAATACCTTCTACTCAACGGGAGCAATATGAATCAGCATGAATAACACATGATTATTCCAGTAATGCCATGACCGAAATACAGGCATTTCAAAAGCTGCTTTTTGTTAATATTTATATTTTCTGAATAAATTACTTTCTTTAATTCAATAGTACTACTTACATCAGAAACGTGAAAAGTTAATTTGAATCAACGGAAATCTAATCGAGAGACCGTGCCTTTACTATTTGCAACTTAACCCGTGCAACACGTAAAAGTAAAGCATAGTTCAATTGAACATATGAAATGAACATCCAATACAGTGAAAATGTAGTCTTATATGCAAAATATTTGCAGCAAGTAATACATTAAAAGCTTTAGTAAAGTCTACTACTGCCTGGGGCGGCTCGTACCTAATATTTTTGGGTGTTCTACATCAAAATAATAATAATAGTCTACAATGAAAATTACAATTACAAAAACAGCTGGTTGCTTGTGATAGATATCGTCGCAATCAGTTTGACCGGATAAAAAAATAATAATTCAGAAAACAAAACAAAGCATTTTTTCGATTACAATTATAAACCTAATCGTTCCTTAAATATGCAGGGTGTGTATAAATTGGTGAAAGAACTACACGTGGCGATGTTGGTTATAAAATTCTGAGTCGAAAATCTTGATGCGTCTTTGTGCGTTTACTGCATGCGAATTTATTGATCCATGAGTGCATATGTAAAGCTGAAGTTAAAACTGTAATATTGCAGAAAATGAATAAAGCTACAACACAATTTTTTCCAAGGTCACTCACGATGTGTTACTCATATTTGTTCTGTTTGTAGATTATTAAAACAAAATTCTTAAACTAGTGAAATTATAAATCATACAGCATACAGCTGTGTAAATATACCCGATACTTAAATGAAACACATGAGGGTTATATTACAAAGGTCTTCTGCTACGTTTTCAAATATTTACCCTTTTCCTATTGATGAAACAGTTCCTAATATTCGAAGAAATTTTCCTGGTCCAATAGAATTTTGTAAAGGCCCCACATACGGTATAGACTAGAATTAAACAATTATTGCAATTGTACGTGCATGCATGCTCGACATTCCTCTATCTTACCGGATTAATAATCGGTTTATCCATCACAATCACTTGTAAAATATATCGAAACAACAGAATAACCACTAAAACTACCTTATATTAAAAGTACTTTTCAACTGCATTCGGTTATGTATCGTTGTTTATTAAAAATCAAGGACGATTTACTTCTGGGAACAGCATTTATTATACGTTTTTATCACATTAACCTTGACAACACGAATATTATTGGTTATATCGGAATCGGTGATGTTATATCTAATAAAAGAGCATGCTCGGTGAATGCATATAACGGAACGTTATGTAACACAAGCACATGTGACCTAGTATTGTTTACATTTTGACGAAAAAATAGGTTGAAAATATGCTAAATTTTTTGTAGTAAGGAAGTGAGGTTAGGTAGAATCACGACTCACGAGCCGTGTTTTAAGTTGTATTGAAAATAAGAAGTGCCTATGTTGTTTGGTATGTTTTATTAAAAAATTTAGTCCCATTGTAATTCCTAGTTGACAGAAAATAATAATTTTAATTATTAAACATTTAAATCAAGAATGTACGAAAATACCCCGAAATGACGTTTAAAAATATCTGAGAATTTTTATTGGAAATTCCATGCCTGCACTTTTAATAAAAAAAAACGTCATCAAAAATGTAGGAATTAATGATTCACTTCCGCATGTAGTGGGATATTTTTTTCGCGTTTTTACTTTTATCTTGTGTCCCCCGTCTAGACTTGCGAGCTTGCGACTACAAAGTCTGTTGATTGTCTGCTGTTTATAAAAGATGATTTTCTTTGTTTTTTTATTTGGATGTTTTAATTATAAAAATAGGGGGGAAGCCAGGTAGCTCAATTATAAGAGGGCTAGGCTTGCATGTTGCAAGTCCCGGGTTCGAATCCCTACGTTGGTGGAGATTTTTTCTCAGGCCTCTGGGATCGGTACTAGGCCTGGTGAGACCATTCACACTATGCTCTACTTGGAAGTCTGATCTATGAGATAGAGTAATAAGACCACTGCACACGTAGTAACACACACATGACACAGCTGTCTGACTTGAAGTAATGCCTAAAGGCGATTCCGAGCAGATTGGCTCTACACGCATACAAGACACACACAAAAAAAGAGAAGAGAGAGAGAATTATAAAAATAGAAATAAATTTGCAAATATTATGTTATACATAAAGACAGCAATATTAATATCAGAGTACAGAACGGCACCTTTAGTCAAAATTTTCTTTCATTTGTAATAGGTGTGAATTAAAAGAAAATGAACATTATTTTTATGCCTATATTGCAGTGTAATGGTAATAATAATAATGGTTCCCATTATTCCCTTTTGGGACTTAGGGCGTTTGTAAAGTCTCTCCACTTTTTTTTGTCATCCACTATTACTCTCAGTTGTGAAAAGGACATTCCTGTTTCTTCTCCATGTTAGTCGGGGTCTTCCTGTGGCTCTTTTTTCCCTGGGGGGGACATGTGTATTCTTTTGTTTTCCTTGACGTGTGTCCTAGCCAACCGTATTTTCTTCTTTGGATTTTGATGTTTATTTCTTGTTGGTTAATTCTTTTCCAAAGTTCGATGTTTGTGATTGTTTCTGGCCATCATATATTTAAGATATGTCTGAGATTCACAGCCGTAGAGTACACTGCTTTAATAGTAACCTACTGTTAAGTATGTTTATTTTAGTATAAACACCTATATTTTTATTATGCCACATTGAGTTCATCCTCGAGAAGACTCCCCTTGCTGTATTAAATCGTTGCTCTATGTCTTTTATTGAGTTGCCTTCATTTGATAACACACTACCTAAATACAGAAATTCTTTGACTTCTACTTTTTCTTCGTCTATGTATATAGTACCAGGTGATCAACAGAATTCATAATTAGAGGAGGCTGTGATTGGTGCTATTTTATGCTGCAAGCCTGTGTTGCCAACTTTATGGTAAATATCACAGCCTGCTCTAATTATAAATTCCGTTGATCACTTGGTATATTGTTTGCATTTGTTATGTTAACTTTCATAAGCTCCGTTTTGGATTTGTTTATTTTAAGTCCTATTTTCTTTGATTCAGCCTTTAATCTGTCTAGTTTTGCCTGCATATTTGGTGAGAGCAGGCCTACATCGTCTGCGTATTCCAGGTCTTCTAAGGTTTGTTACCAGGCCCCAGCTTATCCCATTTGGATTTCCTCTTGTTGCTTCTTCTATTACATTGTCTAGTACAATTAGGAATAGTAGCGGTGATAAAATACACCCCAGCTTGACTCCGGTTCCTGTTGCAAAAGCTTGTGACGTTTTACCATTTAAGAATACTTGACATTTAGAGTCCGTGTACCCTTCTTTGATTAGACGAATTAATTTTTCTGATATTCCATTCTCTATTGATGGAGTCTAAAGCACATTTGTAAGTTCTAATGTAGACTGATATTCAAGTGACTGTTCAATTTATAATTCTCAGTGTATTTATGTTGTCTGTGCAAGAACAACCAGCCAACCCAAACCCGGCTTTGTCTAATGTTTCCGTAATTCTGTTTAGAATTATTCTATAAAATATTTTATTTATTACACAGATCCCTGATTCCTCTCCAATTGTTACAGTTTTGTAAATTACCTTTTTTTGCTAAGGTTTCCTCTTTCCAAATTTTCTTTAACAATGGGTAAATCACTTCTACGGTAGTATCTTCATTAATTTTCAACATGTCTATTGTTATTCCATCAATTCCTGGTGCTTTACCGCGTTTCATTTGTTAGATTGCTTTTCGTAGTTCTGATTCTGTTGGAATACCTGCATTGATATTTAGTTCCAGGATCTGTCTTGGTTCTGGTAATTGTATTTATTCTTGTTTCGTATTCATTACCTTTTCGAAATGTTCTTTCCAGTGCTGTAGATCGTGGTAAGTATTTGTCCCTTTTTATTTTTTATTTGTAAGTTTTTTGTCTTTCTTCCTTTCTCTGTTAATTCTTTTATTGTTTTATGTAATCCTTTACTGTTACCTTTTTTTGATGATTTGTCTGCTAAATTTTCCAGATATTTGGTTGGTTGTTTTTAAAGCTTTCTTAATTTCTCTCCTAGCTATTACATATTTTTTTTGATTTTCTTCTTTCACACTTTCATTTTGGGCCTGCAATACGTGCTGTTTCCATTCTTTTCTCACTTTGTAACCTTTTCCATGTGTCTTGGCCTTGGCTAATCCATTCGGCACATTGTCTCTTTTTAGGTTTAAGTAGAAAGTGGCATAAAATGAAATAAGTATGCTTTGAATTTCCCATGTAAAATAAAATGTGCCGCCTTCACGCAATGCTGTTATGCTAGTAGACGGAAGAATTAACTGATCGAAAATATGCCTTAATAATAAAAATGTTTTCTTGCACATTGTACATTTTGTGTTGTATTAACAAATTTAATTAAAACTGTTTAAAGTGAATTAGTTTACCTACTTTTTAATTTTACAATTAGCTAATGACAGCTCTGGATAATGCAATACCAATAACAATATATAGTGGCACACAGAAGTTTACAAGCAAACAAATTTCAAAGGTAACTAGATGTAATTCCTTTTAAGACACCTGGTATTTCTGGGCAATGATCCTGGAACGTTTGTTGCACTGTTGCCACACATATTCTACAACCTGGTTATACAGTAGAGTCTCGATTTAGTGAACTGTTTTTTGCGAGGCCTGTTCGTTATTCCGAGGGTTTCACTATTGTGAGGTTTATGAAAAAAGAATAACCCGTGTATATGCACCTTGAAATTCTCATTTATTTGAAATAAAACTAGATTCACACAAAAACATAACATAAAAATATCCAAAATTATGAAAAAAAAGGACTAAGGACTTCAATTTATGAGTTCCAAGCGAATTTGTACATGCCATAAACGTAATCCTTTGCTTTGCATTCTTTCTTCCTGGAGCATTTTTTTCCATGTTGGAAACGTAGGTTTTTCCAGATAAAAGCTTCCAGTAGAGAGCTGATTCGTCAGCATTGTATATCAAGTCTGGTGTTACGTTTAATTCTTCAATTCTATTTTTCAATTTTTGTTTAAAGGGGTCTACTAATTCTGGTTGTGATGATAATTTCTCACCTGATATTTTTAAAAGCCGTATGCCATAACGTACTTTAAATCTGTTCAACCACCCATTACTGGCAACGAAAGAAGATTTTTCATCTATCTTTTTCTGTAGATTTCTAGCCTTTTCCTGCATCATAATTCCACTTACAGGAATATTTTGCTCCCTTAGTTTGATAAACCATTTGTAAAGCATTTTTTCCATTTTTGCAAAAGCTGAACTCTTAAGTGTTTTCATTTTACCTGGACCTGCAAATGTTTTAGCAGCTCTCTTTGTGATTAGCTGTCTTTTTTTCTTTATTCCACATATACTAGATTTAGATACTCCATATTTTTTAGCTAACTCTGTGACTGTTACTCCTTTGTTTAAGAACTCAGGTATTTTCCCCTTTTCTTTCAAAGTCAAGTGCTTCCTAGTTTTCGACATTTCAATTTCAAAAAACAAATATGTAATAATAGTGGAATTTGCAATGTATGTACTTATAACCATGCACTTTTTAAATTTGCAATTAAAATCACTTTAACTACAGATATGCTTTAACACAATAGGTCACTATCACTATGCATGAACAGTGAACACTGGTAAGCTAAAATTCACTAAGCATGATGTAATACCGTTATAAATTGACATATAAAAAGGTGAATCCCCCGAATAGTAACTTGTTCGCTGCATCGGGGTTTTCACTGTTCCCTATATCGAGACGTAATGTAAAATTTTGGTAGTTCACTCGAGTGGGTAGTTCACTGGAGCCGGAGTTCACTAAATCGGGACTCTACTGTAATTTATTTCTATTGCTTTTTGTTGTATTCCTTTAATTACTTCAAGTCTTATTTGCGGATCTTTTAATTCCTCCATATCATAACACATTCTTGTATGTTGGTTTCTTGATTTTTTAGCATTTATAAGGTTACAGTGGATTTTTGCTGTTATAAGAGAGTAATCGCTGTCGATGTAAGCTCCCCTTTTGATATTGCAGTGCAGAGACCACAAGCTTCCTTCGGTTATTCAGGAAGTTTGTGGACAAAGGTTATTCCACTCTTCTAAATAATTTACTATTTACCTAACATAGTTGAAACCAATATATCTTCACATTAAATTGTAGTAATTGCTGAAGTTGAACTCATTATCGATTGACTTATGAAAACACACATACCAAAGTGAATTCATTATATTATTTTTTAAATTATAATTCAGAAGTAAAACCAAAGTTTGATTCGATTTTTTTATTTTATGTAAATTTTATTTTACTCTTTTTCTTGTCTGAGAATCAGTAAATATTAGTTCATGTATGAATAACGTTTTGAATTTTATAAGCCCATTTTGTACAGCATCGACTTTGTGTGCATCTATCCACTGTTAGATGTTCTTACCGTTATTGTTATTAATTTTCCTTCTCAATAAAAATTGCTTCCTCTATGCTCATTAATTTTGTTTGTTTCATTTCATGAATTACTAAAAACTATTGTAGCATATTATTGTTACAAAAACCAACATTTATTTCAGAACAATTGTAAATATTATTATACAAGAAAGATTATAGTAGCATTAACATTAGTAACTATAAGTAGAATCTGTATATAATATTTATTAAAATTGTTATGGCATATAAGGCATCGAATAATTAGTACTTAATAGCTTTTTATAGTTAGGTATTGCCTAGTTATAATTGGCAGTCTATTTGAAATATATTTTTGTGTTATATTAATATATAAGGCTATTCTTTAACAATATTTTGGCACTGTATAATAGACATAATACACTTGAACAAGTATTTCTATTATCTAACTTGGAGGTTGCGACCTCAACGATGCACCAACTGCCGATTATCTTCAACCACTGATTATGTTGAACAAAACCACAGCAAACTGTAGTTACACATGTGTGAATTACTGTCATAACAAGTTGCTTGAATGGTTGAAAATTATTGATAGTTGGTAAAACCAATCTTAGATATACATACATAAAATATTTCGACTATAAACGTAGGTATCTACTCAAAAATAAATCTCAAAAATATTCTTGAATAGGTATGCTAGATTTTAAAGTTAATAAATTGTATTATCATTTTAAAAAATAATAAGAGTGGATTTGCAATTACAACCGTAATTATGACAAATCACCAACAAAAACATATTAAGCCTAGCTGAACAAGGTACCTACATAGGTTCAAACTATAGTTTTACTAATTCAAACAATTCAAAAATAGGTATTTAAGTTTCACAACTCAATGACTAAATGATTTCAACATTTGGGACAAAACCAATAGATGTACAGTACGTTGTGCAAGCACTGATTAAAATATCTATTCATTTAACTATAAACAAGAAAAATTACAAGGAAATAGTATCAGTTTTGTTAAAGTGTATTAAAATTCCTAGTCTTTTAAATAGTTTTCAATATCAAATAGGGTTCTTAATAGTCATATCTCATATACTACAAATAAACTAAAATTTAAACTTGTTAACAAAGGATATGAACTATGAACATTGACAAAACCTTAAGTGCTATTTAACCATATTAAGAGCATATAAGCTGTATGTAGATCTGCTCTTATTCACAGCTATAATTATGTCATACCACCTATAGGAAAAGATTATTGAATTATAAACTTTAGAGGTTCAAAACTTTGGGCTGCTAATATAGGCACATATTTTGTCAAGTGCACTTAATTTCGTAGGTATTTGAAACCTAAATGCTGTAACACATTGAAATCAACATTGCCGGTTTACAGCCTTGCACAGACTGGGCTTTGCCTTGGCTTAGCATGTCAACTAGGCTGTTATCAGCAAATTTTTTTTACAAAAGCTGCAGACCGTTTTTAATGCTGGGTGTCCACTAAGCACACAAACAAAAACAAAACATGCACTTGGTTTGTTAGTAACAGTCCGTGAACAAAAATCGAACAGTCCTAGGACTCTTTGTTATATCTTCGAGACAATTTAGGCCGAATTCAGAGTTTTTACAAACTCGGACAATATCCCAATAAGTATCGGTAACTTCAAAGAGTCCCAACAGTTTTCATGTTTTTGTTTGTTTGGGGTAAACAGTGTTTGAAATTTGTTTTAACACTGCTTTAATAAAATTGTTGCCAGGTATCGTAGGGTAAGAACAAACCACTGTTGTGTTGCAATGCAATCCCTGTTGAGGTTTTTTCTTATTAATGATTGGACCGATTAAACACAACAAATTTTCACAATCGGTACTAGACATCCTTAAAGTTTTTAAAACTCAAGCTGACATCATTCTTTAAGATCTTGTAATAATTTCTCAACATTATTGATTTTCCTCAGTTGTAAAGAAGGTTTTACCCAATATCAACCTTTAACAAAAGATACGATATACCCATTAAAAGTAAATTTTCGTCTTCTGCAATTTTTGTGCGGAATATTTTTACTTTCATTTATATTGTAGATATAACTGTATGTAACGTTTACTCTGTCCGCTGAACTAAAATCTAGACAAAACAAATAGATTGTTGTTCGTTTGGTTAAACACAACTGTTTAAGAACAGTTTGCAGGAAACAAAACTGTCCAAGTTTTGTATTAAACCAACAGTTCGTGTTTTGTTTTTGTTTGTCTGCTTGGTGAAAACGCGGCATTACAATATGAAAGTCCACATTTATTACTTTACAACTGTACAATGCACTTTTGAAAATAAACAAAATTACAGAAACAGATCTTACTAATGTGTTTGGCTATTTGTCGATGTTCGATATTTGAACATGAGAACTACAATTTTTGGAAATTTCAGAAAGAAATTTGTATGAAAAACTCAGCTTAAGAAATGCTATTCAAGTTGCGACAATATTAAAAATCAATGGCTATTTCCAAAAAGGACTGCATAAGTATTTAAAAATTAAACATTTTCTGAAACTTATTATGGCGAGTTTAACACTTTTTGTGAGTATTTTTTAACAAGTTAAAATTAAAAGTTATCAAGTTAAATAGTGAGATTCTCCAAGGGCAAACCCGGACCCCAAAAACTCGACCCCTGCAAAGCTCTAGGCATGTTCAGATCTCAGTATTGGTATGAAAATTTTCCATGAACCATTGAAATTTGTTTGATGTTTGATCCTGTATTAGTTAGAGTAGTGGTATGACCTTAGAAGTCGCTATCTTAATAAATTGATTAAAAAAACGTACATTTTGGTCTTTAAAGCTGGGTATAAACTAGCTTAATAAACCTTGTGCCACAACACTGACGTGCTACACGAAGCCTATTTAGATGGGGGTTTTACTACATCATATAACATTTGGGTTCAACGCCCATAATGGTCAAAATACCTCAAAATATGGTATGGCCAAAAATCAGTTTGTATAAAATACATTTACTTATTTTTAAGAATACTAAGTATTATTAAAAATTTACAAAGAGCCATTTCTTTAATACTTTCGTTGAATGCATCACAAAAAAGAAACATACAGTGTCCGCCAAAAAGTTTGCACCATATGGAAAACTTTTATTCAATTGTTTTTTTTTAAACGGGTTTTAGCATTAGTTTCAGCATGATTAATAACCACAAAATTACCAAAAATATTTGTCATGTCACAATTATGACACCTCCAAAATGTCATTAGAGATTTTAAAACGGCCTGAAATGCCCTTATTTATCAAAATATGGAAAAGTAACATAAGGAAAAGTTGTTTGTAATTACATTAAGAATCTAAATGTGAAGTTTGGTTTGAAAATTTAAATGTTTAGTTTTTTCATTTTTTTCCAAAAATTTAATGTTTTTTGTGTATTTTTGGTTTACAGTTGAGTTAATTTGGAATATTTCAGTGCAAAAAATACATAAATGTTGCATTTCTGTTTTAAATGTAATTAATAATGGCAAAAAAACATTTTTACAAAAAACAGCAGGACAATCATGGACTATTTTCAGTAATTCTGAACCCTTACTGTGGAATTTTGCACTATAATGGGCTTAAATATTAAAGAAACGATTGTTCATTTAAATCAAATTTAGATCACTAAATAAAACATACACAAACAAATTAAATGTTACATATTTTTGGAAAAAAATGAAAAAAAAAAATAAAACATTTAAATTTTCAAAACCAAATTTCACATTTAAATTCTTAATGTAATTACAAACAACTTTTTCTTATGGTACTTTTCCATATTTTGAAAAATAAGGGCATTTCAGGGCATTTTAAAATTTCTAATGACATTTTGGAGGTGTCATAGTTGTGACATGACAAATATTTTTGGCAACTTTGTGGTTATTAATCATGCTGAAACCCGTTTAAAAAAAACAATTGAATAAAAAAGTTTTCCATATGGTGCAAACTTTTTGGCAGACACTGTATACCTACAGATACAGAATGTCCTATTTCTTGAGCATTATATGAGTAACTTTTTCATTTGTAAAGATAGAAAAATGGTTAAATAGGCAACATAGTGCAGTTTTTTAAAAGGAATTCAATTGTGTAAACAAATTTGATATACAAGGTGCGGTTAAAAGTTATTACTACAAAAATATAGAAAGTAAAGGAATACTCGTTCTATGTAAATGTTCTCGCTTATGTATTTTGTGTAATATTTTATGTTAATATTGTTTGTTCCTGTTTACCATGTAAAATTCCTGTCTTATTTATGATGTATGGTATGCAATAAAATACCTAAAAATCCTTATTTTTCAATTTCTGAAATTAAAATAACTTGTGTTGCATGGTTGAAAGCAGAAAAAAAATTGTGTTTCAACTAGGTCACAACCAATTATGGTTTCTATTTAAAAAAATACAACTTTCTCTTACTCGACAATTATAACAATTATCTTCTTCTTCTTTTTCCATCCCATCTGCCCTATAAGAGCGTTGGGTAGTGTGTTATTTCAATTTAATCATTCTCGATCCATTCCCTGAAGGTTTTCCTATGTCGTGCTAGCTCTCTGGTCTCTCGCATATTCCCGCCTCTTGGCCTCTTTATATTATTACTTCTTCCATGTAATCCTCCCACTTTTTCCTTGGCCTACCTCTGCTCCTTTTCCCCTCTACTCTCATCTCCATCGTAAATCTTGGTATTCTGTCTTTCCCCATAGGCGTTACATGTCTGTACCACTTCAATTGCTCGTTCTCAATGTACTCGACAAACCATTTAGCCTAAATTATTCTACATAAAAAGTTGTTCAAAAAGTATTTGAAACATCTTCTTCTTTGGCATTTCCCTTATACCTTAAGGTGTCGGGCCCTCGATCCACTTCAGATATTTCCTTCTGTTTAGCGCCAGCCTCTTTACTTCTTTTATATTCTTTCCTCTCTGTCGTACCATATTCTCGATGGTGTTGGTGTCCATCCGCTCATTACCGGTTCTACGTCTAGTTCTTCCCTTGTCGTCACATTTCTGATTCTATCTCTTCTTGTTCTGCCAACAATTCTTCTTAAATATCTCATCTCTGCAGCTGTTATTTTACTCTTGTGTTTGTCTTGTGTTCTTTTTTATTTATTAATGTTGTATTCATTTGACAGTACATTTCTTTTGATGTTCGATTTCTTATTTCTTGTTTGATAGTTTCGTCATTACCTATTTATGACTTCCAAATACTCATAGAAGTTTACTACCTGTAATCTATTCAGTCCACACCTAATATTTATGTCTTCCTCGTCTTTGGTCTCGTTGTTTGTGGTCTTTCAGTCATCGTTATTTTTGTTATTTTGTTGTCTTTCATCCTATTTACATGGTCCCTCCATGCTGTTCTTCTATTTCGTATCCATCTATTACAATATCTTGGTATCCTATCCCTTAATGTTAAGCCGCTTATGGATCTCCACATAATGTCATGTAATACCCCTGATACAGCTGCCGCCTTCGTTGTTTGACTCCTAACTTCTTTACATAGATTTCGATTACTGGAAGTAAATGCTCCTAGGTAGTTAAATTCCATAACCTGTTATATTGGTTGGTCGTCCACTACTAGTTTGTATCTAAGCGGTTCTTTTGATACCATAAGGGATTTCGTTTTGTTCATTGATATTTTCATATTGAATGTTTCTGATATATTTTTGAATTTAAACAGCATTCTCTGCAGGTCATCCTCTGTTTGTGCCAGTAGAACAGCGTCATCTGCATAACATACATACATACATAATCCAGTTCCTCTTGTACCCGTAGGGGTGTCGAGGATTAGCTTCCTCTACTCGTTTCTCTGCTGTTTCTTGACAAAGTTACGCCATTCTTTTCTATCTCTTGCCTTGTCTTTAGCTTTATTCCATTCCATACCACGCTTACGTAGTATTTCTTCCACACTCTCACTCCACGTTTTCCTGGGTCTTCTTCTTCTATTCTTTCCTACTGCTCTCGTCTCCCATAGCTTCTTCACTTGTCATTCTTATGAGATGTCCTACCCATTCCAGCTTCTTTTCTTCTAGTGATTCTCTTCGAATGTTTTCATTTCTTCTTTCGTCTATTCTCTTCAGTCTGAGCACTTTCCGTAAATATTTCATTTCATAACATATTATTTTTTAATTTCAAGCCCTTTCCGGTGGTCCTTATTTCTTTAATAATTTGATCCATTACCAAACTAAACAGTGTTGAACTTAGGCTGTCACCCTGCCGTATTCCTATAGACACTGGTACTTCTTCCATGAGCTCCTGATTTGGTTTGATTTTTGATTCTTATCTTTGTGTTTGTATTTAGTTCTTTGACGAGCGTTATTATTATAGGATCGACTTCTTGTTGTTGTAGGATCTTCATTACGTCACAGTCATACGGTATCGAAGGCTTGCATTAGATCCACAAAGCACATGTATGCAGGTTTGTCAAATTCAATTGCTTTCTCCATCACTTGTCTAACTATAAACATAGCATCAATCATTAATCTGTTGGATCAGAAAGCCTTGTTGTTCATCCATTGGTTTTATTTGTTCGATTATCTTGTTTGATAGAATTTTTGTTAGTAATTTAGATACACGGTTGAGCAGGCATATCATCCGTAGTTTTAAGGTTTTTGTTCCTTTTTTGAATACACATATTGTAATGCTAGTCCTCCATTGTTCTGGGATAGTTTTTGTTTTGCAGATCATTTGAAAGAGAGCTGTAATTTCTCCTATCAATTCGCTTCCCCATTTTTCAGTAATTTATTTATCTAAACCAGAAGACTTTCTATTCTTTAACTTCCATACTGTACTTTCAATATCTTCTTTCGCGATTAAAGTTTCTCGGTTTATTTGGTAGCTATATGTTGTCATTAGGGCTGGGCGATATTAAAAAAGTTATCGAAAATATCGATATCAAAAAAATATCGATAAAACCGATATATCGATAAATATCGACAAGTATCGATATATATCGATATGTATAGATATATCGATAAGTATCGATATATCGATATTTTATCATTCTGATATCGTTATTCGATATATCGATATTTTTTCCCGGCACTAGTTGTCATTAATAAATTCTTCCTCCTGCAGATTTATGTTATGATTTATTGTGTATAAATTCTTAAAATGACTCACCCATGTTTCTGGTTTAATAGCTGTGGTTTGTACCAGTTCATTTACTGGTTTCTCTTTGCTTTTGTATCAGGTTCCAGATTTTTCTTTGTCCACCATATAAATCATGCTCCATTTCTGATGCGAATTTTTCCCAAAATTGGTGTTTTATTTCTTTTAAGTATTACAGTATTTACTCGATTTCGCACTTCGATATATTGTTCTCGGGTGTTTGTATTAGTTTTGTATAGTAAATATGTTCTTTTCTTTTCTTCTAGTTGTTTAACTTCTGGTGTGAATCATGATTTGTGTTTTCGCCGTTTTTGTTAATGCTTTTATCGTCACTATTCCTACTGTTATATTGGATAGTTTCTTTTTGACTTCTATCAGTTTATACGGTATTCCAGCTGCTTCCATGGCTTTCCACAAGGTTGTTTTAGATACAGTATCGAAGACTGCATACAAATCTATAAATGCCAGATAAAGAGGTTTGCCTTCATCTAATTTCTTTTCTGCTGCTGATCTGATTATTCCTGTATGCTGCTTGTTCCTCTTGTAGTTCTTTCTCGACATAGTGCCTGATCCTACTCTCTATTAGGTATTCTTGAGTGTATTTTCTGTATACACAATGATAGATATATGTTTCTGTAGTTATCGTGCTTCCTTTCTTGTGTAATGGTACTATAATATTTTCCTCCCAGTCTCTAGGTATATCCTCTCCATCCCAAGCCTGTTGGCATATTCTTTGTATTCATTCCACCATTCTTCTCCCTTCATACTTAACCATCCTATTTTCTTCTTTGGTTATTGCTTGTTCACCCTCCATTTCCATTAGTTCTACTTCTCTATTAATTCCCCTTTCCGGCCTACTTCTTTGTACTTTAAACTTTAAACTTTTCCTCGTAGTATTTGCTCCATGTATCTAGAATTCTATTTTCTTCTGTTACTATGTTTCCATTTTCATCTTTTCCAAGTCCAAAATTCCTTTCTATTGTTGGTGCTATTTTGGAATTTTTCTTTATTTGAAACATATTTTTCTAATTCTAAAAACGTGGGATAATAGGAAAAGCGGTTTTTTCGTTTTCAACGATAACTTTTTAAACACACCTCGTATATAAAATTTGTTGATTTAATTCCTCATACAGAGTGGACTACTTTGCCTATTTAACAAGAAATAAGGCACCCTGTATACAGAAAACTGGAAGCAACTGTTTCCCTTTAAACAGGGTGAATAAACTTTACACAAAAATAAAAAACATTTCTAATTTTTTACGTAAAGAATCCATCACAAGGTAGGATTTACTAGGACTATAAAAAGATGTCCTCTAATTATTTGAAAATAGGAAATTTAAAATGTATTCAATTCTTTAAAGTTATTGTCATTGACTTTGGAGGTATAGTAATAGTAAAGATTTTGCATATTGGCATATTTAAACATCTTGCTTTTAAAAGCTATATGTAAGCATAGATTGTAGCAAAAATATCCAATTATTATATTATAATTTTTTGCTAACTATACGGATGGCACTCTTTGAACATTATCATCTTAAAAATATCACTGCTTTTATTTAAAGCTAATGGAAAGTTACTTTTTTCTTACTTTTTGAACTCATTAAATGAATATAGTTTCATCATAAAATACTTTAAACTTATACCATGTAAGTCTTAGTCAGACTGTTTGTAGCGCTTAACCCAAAAAATGTAATGACTGCGTATCAAAACTGTTAAATAAATATCACTAGCCACTTATAGATAAAATTAACAACAAATATCAATAATTAATAAAAACAGTACGAATTCTTTCAATAAGCTTGATCATCTCCATGATCGACTCGATAATGATGGTGGTGATGATTTTTGCTGCTTTTTGTTAATATGCCAGCCAAAACAATAACAACTGCAAAGAAAATACAGCAACCATATGCAAAATATTTTTTACGATTGGAAGGCCGTACCTGAAAATAATTAATTGTGGTGTATTTGCATTGATTCAAAATAGGTATTCATATTTACCGGTCGAAAATTAGACGAAGCAGTATTCAAAGGTGTCATTGTATCTCCGTTTGTTGGATAAGAATATTCCTGCATCGGATATGGCTTTTGGCCAGGTATAGCAGGTGTAAAAGTTGCAGTTGGGGGATAGGGAGACATACCTGATGATGCAGGTAAAGGACAAGCGCCATAATTCAAAGAATTTGGAGGACAACCTTTTGGTTGCACTTCACTATAAGGAGGTGGTGCTTCGGTAAATGGTGCTGCTGAAGTTTTTAATGCTTCTGTTTGTAATGCCGGGGCCGTTGGTTCCATTTCGTATGATATTCGCTCAAGAGTTATATCACCATCTACAGACAGATGAGTTACACGATCGTATGAAATCCTTTGCGGATATTCACATACAAATTGTTTATTAAAAACTATCTGTAAAATTTAAAAAAATCAATTTAAAACTATTGATTTAATGTAATAAAATCTACCTTGTAGTGTGTAAAATCACAAACGATGCCAAGTACAAATATTTCAGTGGAATTAACAGGAACTCCTAATATGGTTTCCGAATCATCCCAGATACCTCTTCTTAAAGAACTTATAACAAAACTGGCTTCTTGTATGTTTACAGTAATTTGTAATGCTATATCATTTAATGCATCGACTTCTGCACTGCACTGTAATTTTATGTTAAATCTAAAAAAGTATTTTTAAATTAATCAGAAGAATACAAACATATAACTTGTTGCTTTATAACTTTTGATTAAGAATAATCAATTTAAAATGAATGTATGTTTGACCCCTATGGATACCGATATAAAACTACAGGTTTACATAAGCTAGTTGATAATAGTTTAGCTGAGGAATACAGATAAACATTATTGATTAAGAAATTGTAATTCTGCTTATCAATATTTTTAGTGTCAGAGTAAATGTTAAACAAGCTATGTTCCAGAGTGGACTTACAAAAGTGGTCAAAAGAAGTAGTTCTGTCTTAACAATTACACTGCTGAATCATGAAAAATCTTCCTTTAACGATAAGTTAACTGTTGTTAATTGCATGGCATCAGTTTCTGTGCTTATTCAATCAATTAAAAGCAGCTGTAGGTACATAGAACAGCGAAACCTTTACTAATATTAGATTTCACCCAAAACGATTTAATAAAATAATGATTACCTACTTTATGTAGTAGAATATCATGTCATTTTTACCTGATGGCACCTGCTGGAACGATGCCATAAATTTGCACCCCATTTCCAGGGGTGAAGCTCCGGGATACAATTTCAATATATGGCGTTTGCTAAAAATCACATAAAATAAATAAAGAATTTTACAAATTTAAAATGTGTTTAATGTCGGAGCATATTATGTAAATATGCAATCATATGTAACTATAGCCTATCTCAATCTTAACAAAACGTCTACCGGATTGGAACCGTGTCATTTTGAGACAAAAGACTCTTGAGGGACACGGTCCCAATCCGGAAGACGTTTTGTTAATACTGACACTGACCGTGGAAGTCTTCGAATTCATTATCTCAATCTTATAGAAGTTTGAAAACAGTAGGGCAATTAGATCAAATAGAATCGGGAGACTGCTGAAACATGATGCATAATTGTGCGCATAATAAAAGTGTCAAAAAAGGATTAAAATAACTTTAAAATTTAACAAAGATAGGCATATTCCATAATTGTTGTACTTTTTTCTTTCTAAGGTTGAGACAGATTATAATTCGTAAGGTTCCTGTAACATATACCTAATCTAAATTGACCTAGTCACTTTCAAAACGTACAATATATCAAAACTTATCAATTCATTGAGTTTTTCAGTTGTTATCTAAAAATAAGCAACACTTATCTTTTCCTAATGTTATGTATGTGACCCCTGCGGACTTGTTAGTAATTAACGACATGAATCATTGAACAAAGTAAACTTACATAGTAGGTATATTCTCTAAAAGGTTTGTTGTGGTGAATTTATTGTTATTTTTATTTGTTAATGGGCATTTGTCCGCCAGTTGCTCAAAATTAAAAATTAAACAGGTCACACTACTAGTCCAGGCGTCAGAGGTTTTATTGATAAAAAAAATTCCTAGAGAAGCTTTCTTTGTTTCTATCGCTTGTTTTAAGTGTAAACAATGAAATGTTGAAAATGTTTAAAAAAATTCGGTCCGCAACATATTGTTTAAACAAATTAAAGTGAGATTTTAGCGTTTTTTTCAAATATCTCAGAAAATATCGATCTTAGGACAAAAAACATATAGTGTGAAAAGATTCCCCACTAGTTTCTATACAAAAAATGTCTGTATACTCTTTTCGATTGCAATTATAGTTTCGAAGATATTACCGTTTGAAACTGCCCGCCCGGCGCTAGAACTAGTGCGTCACGGCAGCATAGGTGTACGCTTTGATCGGTTGAAACTGAGAGGTATGCAAATAATTTCTAGGAAAAACAAATATTTAACCCGAGAAATATTTTGTTTCTACCCCAACAATAAATAAATCAACAATTACTCTTTCTGCAGTTGTTAAAATTATTGAATATTTTTTAGAAAAGAATTTCAAGGCAATAAATCAAGTGCGTTGTTCCTGAAGATCAAGCTGCATCGGTGTTTCGGGTTCTCCAGTTTCTTCAGTGTCTCCAGTGTCTTCAGTTTCTCCCGGTTCTTCATTCTCTTCATCTGACATCTCAATATGCAGGAACTTCTCCAAATCGATGTCAATGGGTTCATCGACGTCTCCCTCGATCGCAATTTCGACTGCCTCGACATTCGAGCAAGTTCGGCCTTCGCAATTGGAACAGATGTTCGAACATCTCAGCCCGTGTTTACGACAGCCGCAGTTCCCCTTGCAACCAAATCGGCAACTGCAACTGATAATCTTCAGTAATGATGGTGGTGCAGCTTCTTTCTCAGTGGTCACTGGGAGTAAACCGTTTAGCGTGGGTTTCCAACCCCATTCTGTTGGTTCCAAATGAACATCCTGCCAGTTTTGTATTTGGTGGTAGACTCTGAATGCATGCTGTCGGGCTGCTGCACGAGTAGGTGGTAAGGAAGCAAGGTTGAATGAAGTTTTGGACACTGCTCTTTTGAAGCAGAGAAATCTCCATTCATCCAAGTAATATTTGTCTTTCGTCTTAGCTCCGTATAATGCAATAATCAATTTCTCTGTAGCAATTTGTAGAAAGTCGGGGTGTGGATCCTGGGTAAGAAATGGTCCAAGTATTTTCTGCAGATCTGAATCATTTTCGAGTAATTTGATAACTTTCATTTTTCCCATCCCAAAGAATGCAGAGGTGGTACCACAGCCACTGAATGCATGAATAAATAGGATGAACTGTCGGATCGATGGGTACTTGAAACTGTCTGCGCTGTACAGCCTTTGTTCAGTGGTTCCTCTACCTGGCTTTAATAAATAAATATTTGAATCTGCAGAATTTCGAGCTGTCAGTATAACCAAATTGTCAATGTCTTCTCCTACAATTAAAACTTTATCATAGGAGGAAGAGGTTTCCATTGCAGTGGTGACTATTAACGTGTCAGCATCTTCATACGCTTGTTTACATGTGAAACCAGCATCCTCAAGTTTGTCGATCAGTAGTTTTATAAGTCTGCTCTTATTGTTGTCGTTGGAGAGAAATTTGTCTTGAGAAATCGTAGCTGCCATACCAAACCGAACATCTGCCACTTTTTCTATGGATTTGTAGAATAGGGTCGAAACTAGTATATTTTCAATCGTATAACCGTATAACGTATTCAGAAGTTCCACTGCGAGTGCGGCGCAAGAGTTACCGTCTGGCGCGCCCCTTCGCACGGTTATTTCTTCAAAACTATCACTCCAATCGAAAAGAGTGTAAGGATATTTTTTGTGAAGAAACTAGTGGGGAATCTTTTTGTACTCTATGTTTTTTGTCCTAAGATCGATATTTTCTGAGATATTTGAAAAAAACGCTAAAATCTCCCTTTAATTTGTTTAAACAATATGTTCCGGACCGAATTTTTTTAAACATTTTCAACATTTCATTGTGTACACTTAAAACAAGCGATAGAAACAAAGAAAGCTTCTCTAGGAATTTTTTTATCCATCTACTGATTTTACGCCTCTGACGCCTGGACTATACGCTATTAATCGTTTAAAAGATAAGTTACTTAGGTAAGTATTTAATTCTTAATTTTTAGCCAAAAACTTATATAGGTACTCATAACAATTTTGTATTTAAATTTCAACATTTCTCAGTCATATTTAAACAATAGAATTTAAGCTAAATTATTAAAATAACTAATTTGTCATAATTTAAATATTAGATTAATGTTTATTATTTATTTATATACTTACTCTTTCTGAAATCGTATCCATGCTCTTTAAAAAAAATTCTTAACCTAACCCAAGGTACTTTGAATTGGTAGCCATCTGTAACTCTTGTTTCACATTATTGATTAAATTGTGCTGGTAGTGAGTTTTCCTCCACAGTTTCAAATTTCTCTAATAAACTGAATTGTTTGTGTTGGTTTGTTGTCCATAAGGGCATTCACAGATCTGATCGTTTTCTTATAGGTATATTTATCTAATAATTGTTGCCTTTGAAAATTGTAACCCTATGTAATACAGAAAGAAAAAAGGTTAATATACATTTTAAGCAAACTACAGTAAAATCTTCCCTTATGGACATATGGACAATATGCGGATACTTCCTCTAAGTAGACAGATTTTTTACTGAGCTATGCTTAATGGTCTCTTTTAACCGGACTCTCTAATACATGAACATGGACAGTTCGTGAGGCTCATTTTTATAAAAAAGACCTCTCTTAACCCGAGATCGAACCTTTTCCTGGGAAAATGTAACACTAACAATTTTTGTCAGTATTGGCAACACTAAATCAGGACAGAGAAAAATATAAGTAATATAAAAAGTCTAAAAGAAAATGAAATACTAACAACATATCAAAGGGAAATAGGAAAAAACCTGAACTGAAGGCGAGAAATAGAAACAGAAAGTAACGACGCGACAATGGAAGAAGAATGGGAGTACATCAAGAGAACAATCGTAGAAGCAGCATGTATTACGTATAGCATGCCATAGAGACTGGTTTGATGAAGAGTGCGAAATAACATTTAAACAGAAAAACAGAAACTACAACATATACCTATCTAATAAGACCCACAAGAGCCTTGAAGACTAAATATGAAGAAATAAGAAGAACAACAAATAAGTTGTTTAGAGGAAAGAAGAGACCCACCATCGATGAAACTCTGCTAAGCTTACAAAAAGATTTCGAGAGTAACAATATCAGGAAGGCATACAAGCAAATCAACATCTTCAAAAGCGGATACAAATCAAACACCAATCTATGTCGAGACAAGACAGGCCAAATCATCGGAAGCAAAAAGGAAATTGAAGGGAATACTTCCAGGAGCTGCTAAACTCAAAACAACAACAGAACCCACTAACAAGGATTGAAGAATAACAGAACCCACAAAAAAAATTAATTCTCTGAAAAAATTGCAGCCAATATCGGTAAGCATAATAGGTGAATACCAGGCAGGTTTTAGGCCAGGACGATCAACTATAAACCAGCTGGTTGCAGTAAAACAAATATTAGAGAAGTACTGGGAGTTCAACATAGACATGTACATATGTGGATTTTAAACAAGCATACGATAATATCGACAGAAAGAAACTATACAGCATTATAATAGATTTCAACATCCCAGTTAAGCTTGACAAAGGATAACTCTCTGAAAGCATAGTGAAGATAAGCGGAAACCTAACAGCACCATTCCAAGTAAAACACGAGACTGGCACCCCCGCTTTTATTCAAACTAACACTGGAACATGGGGTAAGGAATGTTACAGTGGACTGTGATGTCGACTTAATTTGGGAACGCACAAAGCAAAACCACAAAATAAAAATAAATAAATAAGGGGGGGGGGAACAAAGGTATACTTTATTCCGGTTACGTTGGCTACAACGACACGTTGACCAAAAGCCTGCCGACTAACCAGTGGTGAGGGGCGAAGTCCTGTATATCGAAAACCAAGCATTTTAGGACATATGTTTATATGTATATATTCATCCTTGAAATATTTCTGGTATGTTTTGGGACACCCTGTATAGGTAAGGTAAAAGGCATATCATTGTTATAATATCACAACAGTTTTAATAATATGCACTGTAGAAATAAGCTAGTTCTAAATGTAAACAATAATGACACATCAACACATAAACAGAGGGGTGTGATTGCTAAAATAAAGTTAAAAAAGTTCGAAGAATATTTAAATTTTGACTTCACAATGTCTGAATAAACGATGAAGAATAAACTTTGTGTGTTATTTTGGAAACATGCCATAAGGAATAATACGTTAACAGATAATAGATCTTTCGATAGATAAAAACATCTTTACCATGATTAAACTCCTTAGAAACATCACTGAAATGAATGAAGGCGTTTATCTGCTTCTGCATGACAAAGATTAATAAAGTACTGGCTATTATGAGACTATTAAGTGTATTTTCAAAAAAAATCTAAAACAGATTGTAGGTATTCAAAAAACTAATCAAAAGCTGAAGCTTTTTCCTGATACACAGCCGTCTGACTTGAAGTAATGCCTAAAGGCGATTCCGAGCAGATTGGGTATACATGCATAAAAGACACATACAAAAAAGAGAGAAAGTATTGCATCAAAGTAAATAAATAATTGGAATTTGATTTGTAATTTTATGTTTCTAAATTTGTGTAAAACATTTATAACAGCGCCGATATAATAACCACTTCCTAAAGTTAACCTATTCACAGCTCACATTCTCACAGACCTTACTCACTTTACTGTTGTGTTTACCACTCATTACTTGCTCATTACCAGAGTGTTCACCAGCATTAATTTATTATCCGCTTGTTGCTTTTCTGTGTGTGCAGGGATACATTCTTATATGTATTTTTAAATAATTAAGGTTAGTCACTAGTTACCAACCGCTGTTTGTAATACTCTTTGTGTTTTGTTTATTACAGGAAATGTCTGAAATAAGTTCAACGGCTAACCTCGATTTGGATATCGTCAAAGAAGAAATCAAACTTGAACCCTACTTGGACGATATAAAAAGTGAATTCGGTGATGACATCCTTTGCGATACAGAACAAAAACATAACTTCAATGAAACTAACAGTAATATTAACCAAAACTTTGGACGGAATAAGAGGGAGGAGACTACAATTATAGAGAGTAGTGCACATGAAACAGACAAAATAAAAGTTGAACCAACTGATACAGTTGTGGATGATGAGAATAAAAATAAAGGGAATAGTTGTACATGTGACATTTGTGAATTTAGAACGACTTGTAGATCCAGTCTTCCAGCTCATAAGAATATGCATTTAATAAAACAGCGTTTGTGTATCCTTACTGAAGAAAAACCGTTTGCTTGTAATTTATGTGAATACAGGAGTGCATATAAAAGCCATCTGCAATTACATATGAAAATTCATACTGGAGAAAAACAGTTTACCTGTAATTTGTGTGAATACAGGAGTGTAAGTAAAAGCAAGCTGAAATTACATATCAAAATTCATACTGGAGAAAAACCGTTCGGCTGTAATTTATGCGATTACAGGGGTGTAACTAAAAGTTATCTGAATAAACATAGGCGTGTTCATACTAGAGAAAAACCATTTGGCTGTAATTTATGTGAACACAGGAGTGTAACTAAAAGCAATCTGAAATTGCATATGAGTAGTCATACTGGAGAAAAACCATTTGGCTGTGATTTATGTGAATACAGGAGTGTAACTAAAAGCAAGCTGAAATTACATATTAAAATTCATACTGGAGAAAAACAGTTTGGCTGTAACTTATGCGATTACAGAGGTGTAACTAAAAGTTGTCTGAATAAACATATGAGTATTCATACTGGAGAAAAACCGTTTGGCTGTGATTTATGTGAACACAGGAGTGTAACTAAAAGTAAGCTGAAATTGCATATGAGTATTCATACAAGAGAAAAACCGTTTACTTGTAATTTATGTGATTATAGGACTGTAACTAAAAGTTATCTGAAATTGCATATGACTAATCACACTGGAGAAAAACCGTTCGCCTGTAATTTATGTGAATACAGGAGTGTAACCAAAAGAAATCTGAATAGACATATGAGTATTCATACTGGAGAAAAACCATTTGCTTGTAACTTATGTGAATACAGGAGTGTAACTAAAAGTGGTGTGAATAGACATATGAGCATTCATACTGGAGAAAAGCGCACAGGAATGAAAAATAATTCGCTTTTAAATGATTTGGACTAAGTTTTTCTTTTTAAATATTTGTTTAAGTAAAGAGAGTCTGTAGAAAATACGTCATTTATTTTTTAACTTTAAAATTCCTTTTTACCTAATAGGTAGGTATAATTACAATTAAGAATATGTGATTTTATAGCTTTTTTTTTTCTTTATTAACTACATAACTACTATTACAAAAACAATTATTTGAGAACAGTCTTCAATACCATTGTACAAGAAAGCTTATAAATAAGATTAATATAGTCTATATTTAATATTTGTAACATTTCTTACATAACTAATGTAATCGTAAAAGTCAGTATTAAACGCTGTTTATTTTATCTTTGATTTATACAGGGCATTTTAAAAGGAATGTATAGTGTACGTGTTATGTTTAATCAGCATATTTTTACGCGGAAGTTATAATTTATAAATTATCATTCCTATGTCCCTGTCATTATTTCTATGGCCTATGGGCATTATAAACTAGAACATATGTTTTATTTGATACATTATAATAAACAAATAACAGGTAACCGAAATAAAATATGTTATTTTATAGTAAATTTATGGGGGAAAAAGCGATTTGCGAGAAAGCAGTCGCTGCACTTTACATCGAACAAGTTTTTTTATATAGGTACAAAAAAGTAAAAAATATATGTTACAATCATAGGCGGTCAAAGCCAAGGGGCACCCTTGGCAGTGTTGCACCGGCGCGGCCCTGGCCATAGGCAAAGGCTAAGAGGTTATGAATTCCATAATGACACTTTACATAAGCATTAGGTACATATATTATTTTTTCTACAACTGTAAGAAAAAGGAATGTGGGAAGCGAAATTGTTCATTTTATTTAAATATAAATTTCATTAGTAAAGTCAGGTTTATCTTTTCTATATTTTTTGTTTACCATAGGAATGGAGTCAACAGTGTATAATGTGACTTACGTCATTTACTTTATTAATGAAACAAATTGGCATTTAATACGCTATTTTAATTGTGTAAAAGACTACTTTATATAAAAAAAATGTTTCTTTCAATCGCTGTTATTTTGTTTCATATTGGCAGTGTATTCGAAATGTATTTTTACGTAATACTGATGTACAGACTTATTTACTTATATTCTAACATTTTGACACCATATTATATGCATAACATCTGAATAATTATTTTTATTATCTAACTTCTAACATCTTTTTATACCAACAATTGATAATGTATAATAATAATTAAATGACATCACATCAAATTTTATTATAAGTACATATATTAGTCGCTAATAGTAGCTGCTTACAGTTCGTTTTTAAAATTCAATTTAACAGAATCGATAGCTTCAGACAAGACTTGTAGTTGTCGGTACTAAAAAACAAATCGACGTTAAAAACAAATTTAGGCGTATTTAGTACTTGAATGGAGTGAAAGCTTTGTCTTGTAATTTAAGAGATTCACATTAAAATTTTTAATTGAATTTTTTTAAATTACTAAACAGCTAATTTACAAACTAATTAGCTAAATGATCTTACATAAGTGTGAGTGCTAGGCACAAATAAATATTAATAAAAAAAATTGACACATTTTCACGTTGTATGAACAGGCCTCCCAGTTGTCATAAATTTATAAAAAATAATAAATTGGCCAAAACAGTCATAAATTGTCATAAAATTTTGCATTTGTCATAAAATTCATAATAATATGCAAATTTTCGGCATTAGCGCCTACTCTGGATTAATGCAGGTAGTCAGTTTGTAAAAGGACAAAAGATTATGAAGCAATGTACAAAACATTCAACAATAGTTCAATTCATGTTTACTTGGGACATCACATAGCAAGTACCACCAGTCTTTCTGCAGAAATCGTAGAAAAAGGTTTAAATTTTGTGGTCTATAAACCGTCGTTAGTACCTACCTATTCTTAATTTTTAAAAAGTGAACGTTCAATTTATTGTTAAACTGTTTATGGTGTTGATAAAAAAAAAATGGCGAAAAGGCAAACAAAGCATAATCCAGCCTGGGAGGACCAATTTACAGGGTGTCTACCGACCTGGAATACCTTGAATACCTGGAAATATCCTAGAA
The DNA here is from genome assembly GCA_963082815.1 of Melanotus villosus. NCBI lineage: Eukaryota > Metazoa > Arthropoda > Insecta > Coleoptera > Elateridae > Melanotus > Melanotus villosus. Next base: position 95,170,445 of record OY720419.1, on the reverse strand, counting down.
TGAAAAAATGGTCCTTGATTTCCTTGAAAATCCTTGAATTTTAATAGAATACCTGGAATTATTTTAATCTATTTACATTTTTGATATTTTTATAATATTTTTTGTGTTTAATTTTGAATTGAGCAATTCTAACTTTCTAACATTGTATAAAATTATTTATTTTATTTGATCATTTTTGACGAACAAAATCGGTTTGTTAGGTTTCGGCCAGTTTCTGCTATGTTCGGTCAACTTGTTTTGTGTAACGACACGATGTTCCATGTTTCATATTTTTATATACACATAGTAAATATTTATTTACACTTTACTAATTCTTTTTTGTTAATATGTGAAATAACCTGGAATTTTTGAAAATTTTACCTGGAATACCTGGAAACATCCTACTATCCACTATCGTTCGTGCTGCAAACTTCACATTCGTGTGGCAAACGCAAGCTTTCAACACTTGTATTACAATATACTATTCCCGTTCTCGCATGACTTGCCGAGAATTGTCACGCTCGCACGGGAAAAACCTTGTTTCTCGCCTCCTAATGAAATATACTATTACCAGACAGTATGAAATAAAGAAGTTGAATTAAAAGTTGCAGAAGAGTTGGTAAATTCCGGCAATGCCAAACTTCAAAAAGAAATTGGAAACAAACATATGAAAAAAGAAATTATTCAACAAGCGCGGGCGATGATTTCTATGGGGTTAGAAAAATCTCATCTATTAAAAGCAGCTAGTTATTAATGAATTAAACTCAAAGCAACAAGATTTAAAAAAAAATTAAATTTAGAAAATTAAAGTTGTATTTCTATAGTTCATGAATTTATTTAAAATAGTTTATGTAGTTCATAAGGTTGCCTTTTATTTGTTTTTTTTTTTTTTAATGTAAAACCTAAAGCGTATTGGTATTTACGAATTTATATAGAATAATAGTTTATGCAGTATTTTACTCCTACTCTATTAATGATATGTAATGTAGCTTTTTGTTTTTGATTAAAAATGTCATAAAATTGGTATAAATTTCTTAAATTTTTGTCATAAAATCATAAATAAATTTACTAATTTGTTACTGGGAGGCCTGTATGAACAATGATTGATGATTTTTTAAATTTGTTTTTGTAAATAATTTTAAAAATTGGAGAAATGAGAATTTTTCATGAGCTGTTGAATGTTACTTCAATCTAAGTTAGGCAGGTGATATGACCAAGTAGTCGATGCCATAATTTGATAAAAGAGATGTATACGAAAAATTATAAGAAACTAGTGAATTTTAACAAGTTTTCAGGAATACTGTTGTTCTTAAAAGCCTGTATTCTAATTAACGAAATGATATTAGATAAGTTTATAGTTCTCTTTAAAGCTAACTCTAAATCAAATATTCTACAATATACATACTACAGTCTTATCTAACTTCAATGTTATTGGAAGACAAATGGGTGGCAAACATAATGAGTTGCATTAAGGCCACTGTATACTTGGACTTTGTACAGGGAGGTTTAACAAAGGGCACAGCCGATCTCCAAACGTGCAGTTAGGCGACATTTTAATGTATTTGATATGTACCGACCATGATAATAATTAAATAATAGACAGCTTGGACGAAAATACTGTGAATTGTACATTGTACAGAGGCCGAAAAGTTCACATAAAAATTCATTGCAACCTGGTTACATACATTTAACCATTTTTAGAAAATTTACATAATTGATTTTGGTTGCAAATTGTTGCATACCGAAAATTGTTTTTTTATTTTTTCGTAAGGACTTCGTTAACAAGGGGTTCGGTAACACAACAGATTGAGAGTTTGTTTTGCGACCAATTCATGCAAGGTTCAAATCTTGTCAGTGACAAGAAAAATTTTCATAAGCCACCGAGATCTGAATCCTGTTAATTAAGCTTAGATTAAGTAATATGAACATGAACGTTGAGCCACAATTTAAAAACAAGATACTGTCGGGATTGCATGCTTGTGCCATGCTTCTCTGACGATATAGGTACTGAAAATAAAAATTGCTTTTTGCTGTGCCTCTTGGTGCCTTTCCACAAGTTGCCTAAGTTTGCAATGACCCTTAATGTATATTCCATAAAGCAAATTTGGTTTTAAGAATGAATATCCACAGTTATTATTAATTATTCAACCAGTATTTGTGACACTTAACTTAACTTAACAATATCACTAACCACTTGTAAGTGAAATTAACTATAAATACCCTTAACAAATAAAAATAGGAGTTCTATTAATATTAATGTGCATCTTGATTTTTTTTTGTTATTTTTTGCTGAGAAGCCCCAACAGGATAACAATAAGTATCAAAAATATATAACAACCATATTTGATACACTTTTTACGATTTGAAGGTGGTACCTGAAAATAATTAATTCTGTTATACCTATATCAAATTTTAACACAAGATGGAGCAAGGAAAGGAGGGAGACCAACCGTAGGATGGTCCCAGGAATTACAAGAGCAAGCAGGATCAAGATGATGGTTAGAGACAGCAAACAAGACTGAATGGAAGTCAATGGGGGAGGCATTTGCCCAACAATGGGATTAACGGGCTGACTATTATTATTATATATCAAATTTATTAAAAAAATTAAGCAACTTCAATGGTGATTCAATCAAATATAGGGTGTATCTAACTGATTGTAAAATCTACAGTTTATGCAAATGTAGGTACTTGGTGCATTCAATGGAGGTAATGCTAGCTTAATTGATTTTTACTATATTTGCTTTGCAAACAGCATCTTTTACTGCAAAATTTATTTCTGCTGTTTCACTACCTGTCAAATAAAAAAAGTGCCCCATTCCCGCTACAAAAATACCATTTAGCTTTTTTAAGGTAACCCTGTCATTTACTAGTCTAGCAATAGGTCAAACTAAACCATTTTTACAATAAAAGCCATTTAATGATAAAAACCAATACTTAGGTATATACAGGGTGTTTCATTAATAATTGTACATATGGTACATACATACATATTACATTACTCCCGTTCCAGTTACAGATACACCCTGCATAAGTTATGTATACTAATAATATAAAAAATATATATTATTTAATTAAAGTACTATTTACCGGTCGAAAATTAGATGAAGCAGCATTTAAGGGTGTTACTGATGTGTTCTCATTTGTTGGCTGTGAAGTTTGGCCAGGTAATGCAGACATAAATGCTGAAGTCGAAGGATATGAAGATATTCCTGATGATTCGGGCATAAGACAGCCCCCATATTTCATATAAGGTGGTGGAGGGTAACCCTGTGACTGCACTTCGCTATAAGAAGGAGGTGGTTCCTCCATAAACGGTGTTAAAGTTCTTGACATCTCTGTTTGTAATACTGGGGCTGTTGGTTCTATTTCAAATAATATTCGTTCAAGAGTTATATCACCATCTATAGCAAGATGAGTTACACGATCGTATGAAACTCGTTGTGGAAATTCACATACCACTTGATTATTAAGCGATATCTGTAAAATTTGAAAATAAATTTCATATATAAAATATGTAAAAAAAAATACCTTGTAGTGTGTAAAATCGCAAACAATGCCTAATACAAATATTTCTGCGCAGTTAACTGGAACTCCTGGTATGGTTTCTGACTCGTCCCATACGCCTCTTCTTAAGCAACTTACAGCAATACTAGCTTCTTGTACGTTTACAGTAATGTGTAAGGCTATATCGTTTGATCCTTTGGCTTCTGAATCGCATTCTAAGTTTATGCAAAATCTAAAAAAATGTTTTTAAATTAGTTACAGAAATCTCTTAAATTACCATCAATATAATTAAATATCTTTGGAGGCTTCGGTAGCCTGCTCCTACAGATACGAACTCCGCCAGTGGGTGAAAATATCTACAAACCACTGTGTTAGTTAAGAAGGTTGCAAATCACTAACACTTTTTATAAAGATTTTTACTGTTCCAATAAAAGAGAAGACTAACAATAAGTTCTTCCGTTTTGACAACTAAAGAACGGTTTAATAATAACAACATAATACCATTTATTGTGCTTGTCTGAATAATCTTAACTAACAACATTTCAGCTTCTTTGGTGATTTTTTTAGTTACAGAGATTGGAACCCATATGGCTCGTTTGCGAAGCTGAATATTTCTTCCACTGGCCTATTCAAACCTTTAATTGGTATTGAATTTCTCATACACACATTTAAAACATTTTATGTAACAGGATCTGAAATAGCATTTTTACCTGATTGCACGAGCTGGAACGATGCCACAAATTTTCACCCCCTTTCCAGGAGTAAAGCCTTGGGGTACGATTTCATAATATGGTATATGCTACAAAATCATGAAATAAATAAAAACTTACAATAATTTTTTAATTTTTGTTTACCCATATACTGCGTCAAGTATATTGTGTATATGTGTAAGACTTTTAACACTCTATCTTTTAGCTCCACATTTAGAACAGAGCTTCGTTAGTTTGATACCAAATAACGAATGGTTGCCAGGGCTTGATACAGATCTCCAGACTACACAAAAATCAGGAGATTTGAACCAAGGGCTTGCGGATCGCAAGCGTGACGCTCTATAACTGCGCCACCCTGGTCTCATAATGTTTATAGAGTCAATTTTGAATATTGTCCGAACTTTACTTGTGGCAATCATCTTGAATTAAAAAAGTCAATTTTAAGACGAATTTGTGTGGGAGTTAAATGCCTTAATTTAATGTTTATAATAAACCTACTATCTCAGGAATATTCCTCATACTGCCTTAACCTAACCAAAACCACTTTAAATTGGTAGCCATATGCAATTCTTGTATTACATTATTGATTAGAATTTAAGGGTGGTGTATTTTCCTCCACAGTTCCAAATTGCTTGGTGAATATAGTTACAAGACTTTTTTTCTTGTAAATACATTCAGTGGCGGCTGGTGCTAAAGGGCACAAGGGCACGTGCCCTCCCTACAATCGAGACAAAGAAAACTTTTTTTAATATCTTAATAACACTTCTCACTTCTTTTATCTTTTTTACACAACAATCTATTATTATACCTATAATATCAATATTATAGTCCATTGTCGCGTTGCTGCTGAAACGAAGTTATCAAAACTTTCATTCGGGGACTAGATGAAAATGATACGTATTTGCGCAAGCGCAGCGGAAAATTGCAGCAAAATTTCGCCGCTGCTTGACCGGCGTATAGGGCGTGGTAAGGGCACATTAAATCGCGGCCGTTGGCACGTGACAGATTCAAGTTATTTGGTTCACAATTGGAGTACGTGTACGTGTGAATTGTGTTAAGCGCGCATGTTCCGTTTAACTGTAGTTTTTATTTTGACTTCGTGGTTTGTTCGTTACTGGTTATAGTGGTTATAATTGTTGTTTACAGTGAAACTTGTTAAAAGGGAAACTCGTATTTGCGTATTTAAAGGTTTGTAATTTTTAGACACAATCAAACATAACTATATTAGCTATTTGTATACGTACCTATCGGTATATTGACTTAATTTTATTATAAAATGCGATCTCGTAGGTACAACGTACTACAAAATTTCGGTAGCTAATTGTCTGCAATCAGATTTATTGATTTATAATTAAATATGTATAAACCAAATATAATCTGTACAAAACAGTGCGGCATAATAATTATTCCGCGAATTTGCTCCACGACCTTCGCCCGTATCTAATTTCGACGCAATTAACATGTATAGAGTTACGTCTGGAGGTCTGGAGAACTGAAACGTTCATTTCTTCGTTTTAAAAGGTTTTTCCTTAAATTTTAATTCAATTAGCCACAATTTCCGTTGTGAATTCTTATCCTATGTTAGATAGTGTAAAATTAAAAACTGAACTTAAAGCAATTTATGAACGAGACGATATGTGTAGTGGTGGTATTTTGTCACTTTTGGTGTTTATTGCTGACAAGAGTGTTTTCAGAAACTAATAAATTAGTTAACATTATTTGTACAACACCGATGTCTACGACTGAATGTGAAAGATGTTTTTCCACTTTAAAGCGCATAAAAACATTTTTGAGAAGCACCAGTGTTGTCGATTGAAAAAAGTTTATACAATCGATCGCCGATTTCGACAATAAAGTTATTGATGTATTCAGCAGTAAGAAGAACAAAAGGATGGACTTTCTATTCAAATAGGGAGGTAAGTGTTTTTAGATATTGTTTACAACTCGATTTTGATGTGCCCTCCCACTAAAAAAACTCACGAGCCGCCACTGAATACATTTAACCATAATCATAATTCATAGAATGATAAGTTATCTGCTTCAGTAGTATTATTATTTAATGATCAAATATGATTAGCATAGTTTAATTTTTATACAGTATGACCTTTTTAATCCGAACAGCGGGAATTCGAAGCCATACTCCGAACAGCGACGTGATTCCCGCTACATAAATTGGGGAATCCCTTGTTTTCATGTTTTCTAAGATTTGCTCTGTTTACTGTTCATTAGGCCAGCAGGCCGTTGAACGTTACTGAGTTCAGTGTGCATTGCAATTTAGAGCAGAGATGGCTTTTTGTTTATTAAAATTTCTATGACTGCCTTTAATTGTAATTGTAATGTTTTTGCCGCCAAATGTAACCTCCTTAGTGCAACCGATGGACCAAAATGTGATTCAAACGGTCAAGTTGCATTACCGAAAAGGTCTCTTAAAACGGATTGTTGCTTCTGAAGATGCAGATATTTCTGCAGAATTGAAGAAAGTTAATCTAAAAGATGTTGTAATCGGAGTAGCAAAAGCATGGGAAAATGTGAGGCCAGAACTTATTCAAAAGTCTTGGGGTAAACTTCTAACACAAGTTGATGATGGTTGGAGTGAAGATGATAATCTTCCATTGTTACAGTGGAGGGATAAAATGGAGTTAGGGGGTCTAAACAAATAAAGGAAGTTACTGCACTGGTACACCACATTTCTGGAGATGTACCAAGACAACATTTCTGGAGATGTAACAAGACAAGAAGTTATTGAATGGGCCGACGGACAAGAAGAATCATGGGAATCCATAAACGATATGGATATTTTGGAACATGTTTAAAATGAATCAAGCTCCGACGAAGAAGTAGAAGTGATACCATGACGTGTAGTAAAGCACACAGAGGCAGTCAGAAGTTTCGAAACGTGTTTGAAATGGACTGAGGAAAATGTTGGATCGGAACACCACATTCTAATTCTATCCGAAATGAAAAAACGAGCTCACAAGGCAGCAGAAGCAAACATTAAACAGAGCATAATCACTCAATTTTTTACAGCTTCTTAGATTTACTTTTTACCTTTTTGCAATTTACTTTATTTTATTAGTCATGTTGTATCTAACAAAATACGATATGTAGTACATTTGTTAATTTTTGATTTGAAAATAAAGCATTTTTTATTGTGAGAATGTTGAAATTCGTAGATGTAATTAGGAAAATGGATATTTTCTGTCTTTTTTCGATAATCCGAACATTTCGATAATCCAGATCAACCAGTGCAATTATTAGTTCGGATTAAAGAGGTCATACTGTATATGATTTTTGGTTGTTATGTAGTCTCTCTTTACTTTCAGTAATGCCACAATTTGTCATAGTTCTGTTGACCTAACAACTTGTTATAGTTCTTAAATTCTAAGCTTACTACGGAACCACTCGGTTTTCAATGAAACCATGCGAGCAGGCAAAACCAATAGTGATAAAGTGATAAACTACCATTAGCATAATGCAAAAGAACAGAATAGAAGACATTCCGGTGGAACTATTGGTTTTGCTTGATCGCAGGGTTTCGTTGAAAACGAGTGATTCCGTAGTAAGCTTAGAATTTAAGAATTATAGCTAATAGTTTGGTAATTCCGTGTAGTTCTCTTAAATTCTTATTTTCATCAGCTTCTTGTACCAGTGCGGCAAGATTATTAATCAATTTTCTTTCATCACTTCCAGCACTTCTTTTAACATTTTTATTGGCTTCTGTATATTGCAACGCTAATGCTTGTCTTTTTTGTAATGTCTTCGCTGTATTAATTTTACCTTTTATGTAGGTACATATCTTCTTTAGGCAATTAAATTCTAAGTGTCATCAGATATCCATTCTTTAACTTTCTTTTTAATTCTTAACTAATAATTTTTCTGTATTTTTATGTATATTTATATATTATTCTTAACATTGCCAATCCACTGTATAAATCAAGATCAAACTATTTTTCTGTCTTTGCTGTTGACTCTATCTCCATATTCTCCATTGTAAACAGTCCAGATTTTGTAGGTAAAATTTGTATTTAAATAATATGAATAATTTTTCTCCTCATATTTCTTTTTCTTAAAGTCCTACAAAAAACAATATATGCAACAGCAAGAGGTAGACACATCCCGATATCTCATGGCCCTCAGTACAGAAAGAGAAAACGCATCTACTACTCAACCTAAAAACATAGGTTAGGTTCGTTCTGTCAAAGTCAAAATATGAAAAAATATTATCAGTGAAAACCTATCATTATGTTATAATAAGCTGAGAAACTTGCAATATAGGTGGCAGCTAATAAATGTATTTATTTTCAATTTCATAAGGACAACAATTTCAAATTTCACGCGCTTTTTCCTGAGTGCCGCATGTTTTTCGGTTTCACTATTAGACTTCCATCTCACTCTTTCACAAATTTGACGTGCATGTCGTGGACCATGAAATATCGGGATACGTCTACAAGTGTTATTATAAAACTCGCTTACTTCTTTCATAAAAACTTTATATAGGTACCTGTTACATATTACACTATTAAATTAGAGTAACTGTACAGCAAGAATGTATATTTTAATGGTCAAGTGCATTAATTATAAATTATTTTAATTCTTAATTAGTTACAACAAATTAGCATTACACTTCAAGGTTGTTGACATTAATCAATTATCATAGGTAACCATTCTCGTTGTCGGCATGGCCAGCATCGTCGTCCAAGGTTATTTAATATAGGTAAATAACCTTGATCATCTTCGTCGTCATCCTGGATCAAGTCTAAAGTTAAGCATCCATAATAATTGATAGTTAATGCTGTGAACCATTAATTACAAAAACAGTCTTTTTTTATTACACATCTTTAAAAAATTAATCTAATATTTTAAATTTCATTTGACATAATTTTATCCTTCATGATCTCCTTCTTCATAGTACTGTGTAGTAAGGTAATGTTCATTAAGGCTTCTGCTATTTAGAAACATCTTAGGTTCGTCCAATTTTAATTACCACCATAGCGCAAATAAAAGCAAGTCCAAAAATAATCGAACACAAATAATAACAGCATTTGTTGCTAGTAGACCGATTCACCTGAAAATAAGATCAAATAAGTACCAGAAATTAGGGATACAAAGAAACAAAGTAGAAAGAAAACTACTAAATATAAATGGAAAATTAAATAGTATTCAACAGTGGTGGTGAAAAGAGTGTATTCAGAATTGGTAGAACTAGGAGGAGCGTTTCAAATTTGCCGCGCCAAAATGTACGCACGCTATTGGCTGTGCGCGCGTCAGTTTTACACGATGCGAATTTCTGTGTTTTGTTTGGAGTTTTGGCACATCAGTTGTTCGAGGTGTTGCATTTATAGGTCAGTTATCGGTTGTTAGTGTTTTCAGTCTCTTTCTGTGTAATTCCGCAAGTAACAAAACAGTTCTTTTCCGAACTAAATCATTGTTTACTGTAATGACGTCAGACACGGGCAAATATTAAGCAAAACCAAAATGAATTTACAGTGTTTTTCTTTTGCTTTTCCTCTTTTGTCAATTGCGTTTCCCTGTTTAGCAAATGACTTTCCAGATTATGAAACGTCAAAGTTATGTTGCAAATGACATTCCCTATTTGTCAAATCTCTTTCCGTTTTTAGATAATGCTTTTCCCACTTTTTTTAAAAAGTAGGTATGTAATAAAAAAAAAACTGGGAAAAGCATTATCTAAAAACGGAAAGAGATTTGACAAATAGGGAATGTCATTTGCAACATAGCTTTGACGTTTCATAATCTGGAAAGTCATTTGCTAAACAGGGAAACGCAATTGACAAAAGAGGAAAAGCAAAAGAAAAACACTGTAATTTCATGCTAATGTACTAAAGTCAAATATTAAGTAGGTACTACTCTAAATCAAAAAATGAATTTAATCTCATAAAGTCAAGTAAAGCTAAAACGAATCTAATCTCATATTAAATTCATTTGCGTACAACTAATATGATGTCAGCCACGTCTGGGGCGTTGACTGGAAGAAGCGACACGTGTGCGCCAAGGTTGTATTCTTTTATGCTCGTAATTGAAATAACAAAGAATGCAACCGACACCCACACGTAGTTTACCTAAATTTTGAAAGCGTGCGACTTGCTGATGGTGCAATTTCAAACAAGTTGACGCATCTGATTCTCACGGATAGTTCGATAAGTGGGAGTCAATTTAATGAATAAAAGGGGCTCGAATGTCATCTAAAGCATGGTTAAACTCGATCCGTCAGAGTCGCAACATGAGCCGTATCTTCAGAGAATTGGCGTACCCAGAGATGCAAACATTATTGTAAGATAAATTTGTTTATTAAATTTAGACTAAGTAATTTTGTGTGAACTATTTAAGTCCCGTGTGGACTTAGCTGTGTCAAAGATTAATAGAAATTTGTTAATCAATCGTTCCGATGTAACCGGAGCTATGCTCGAAATTGTTAAAGGATTAAATTGTAAATGTAATATTTGGTAATGCTCAAGTACTTAAGTTAAATATACGGATGTTAGTTGAAAGGGATTTTGATTTAACTACCTCTCGCACAAAGTCAAGCAAAATCAAAAGTAGCGTAAGGGTCAAGACTCTACCAATAAATAGTGAAGCTACATAAATTATTACAGTTAAATATAGTTCATCACTCCTAATAAATATTAAACAAAACACCAAAGGCCTTACGTTACAATATAAAAGCAGTTTAGGAGGCCTTAAGGTGGTTTCACAGCTCCGCGTTTTGAGTTTTGCGGCACCGCAATTTTTTGAATAACCACTCGTCATTGGTTGGTGCATTTCCCGCTCTTTGGGTTTCACTACTACTGCTTTAAACCAACCAATGACGAACGGTTATTCGGTGCCGCAAAACGCAAAACTCGGAGCTGTGCATCCACCTTTAAAGGTGCATTCAGACTCAGAAATTTTGTCCGGAAAGTTGACGGAGAAATTTAAATGAACCAATCAAGAGGTGTGTAGAATTTAACGCTTCTTACGATTCAAATTCTACACCCCTCCTGATTGGTTCGTTTAAATTTCTCCGTCTACTTTCCGGACAAAATTTCTGAGTCTGAATGCACCTTAACCCTTAATGTTGATACCTAATTAAATTCAGACATATTGTGTTATGGGCGCATTCAGCGAGTTACAGCGCTGCAGCGCCACAGTTTAGAATCTTCCTGGATTGGCTCGTCAGATGTCAATTCTTGAAGCGCTTTGCTGAAGCAATCCGCCATTGTTCAAGCGTATTTATTTTCCGCTGCACGTCAGCGCTTTATGACAGCCGTAAACAAACAGCAACAGTTTTTTGAATTTGTAGTTAGATCATATGGTACAGTTCAGCGAACATAAAGCGCTGTAGCAAAGAGCGTGAAAGTAGCGCTTTATAGCTTTTTTTATCTTAATGCGCCCATTATCGATGCTGTTACATCTTTGATTTTATAAAAATCAATCAAATTGTTGATTAATTCGAAAAAGTCAGCACAGATGAAAACTCCAAATTCTAGTGCTTAATGGCTGCAATTTTATTATTTTATTTTCGTCAACACAGTAAAGTGCATTGCATATTACAGTGTTTTTCTTTTGCTTTTCCTCTTTTGTCAATTGCGTTTCCCTGTTTAGCAAATGACTTTCCAGATTATGAAACGTCAAAGTTATGTTGCAAATGACATTCCCTATTTGTCAAATCTCTTTCCGTTTTTAGATAATGCTTTTCCCACCAAGTAGGTATGTAATAAAAAAAAACTGGTTAGGTACAAAAATCAAAAAATCATACATGAATATGCAAATAGTTGACGATTATTATTGAGACATTTGACACTTGCAAACCTCTACAGCTTGTCAAATAAAAAAAAAGCCCAGAATAAAAAGTAGTTTTGATAACAAAATGATCAGTATGATGCCACCTTTGAGTATACATATACATGGAGAGGGAAAGCCGTATTCAAGTCCACAGTCGAAGTTGTGTCCAACATCTGTGCAACAAGGATGGATAGAGTCGTACCCAAGTGCGATATGCGCGTGTGCCAGGACAAACTTTTAGGCGGGAATTTGAAATATTCTTTGTTTTCTAAATCAAGAACCTACTTTGGCGAAGTACGGTTTCACATGCCCCACCTAGTTTTACAACATCTTCAGAAGGGCTAACGCTAACGCATGCGCACAATTTATTTCAGTGCGAGTGCAGGTATAGATTCTTTCTCTCTTTGATGGACACACTTTTACCGGGTTTGTTCCCTCTCCATATCTATATACTCAAAGGATGCCACATAAGCTTCAGTCATTTACGATCACTCCATGTTTTAGTAAGTAAGCCCTTAACCTTATAGTATTTATTGTCTCATTAGTACAAAAAATGCATGATTTCGGGACAAGTAAGACAGATCGCCGGACGACGCGCAGCGGAGTTCGGCGAGTCTTACGCGTGCCACTTTTACTCCTAGGAGTAAAAGTGAATGTTTAACTGTGTGTGTATCCAAGGACACAAAGTCGTGTTTTTATGACGTTTGAAGAAAATAGTATATTGTGTTATTAGGAGTAAAAGTGTCACTTTGTGTGCCGAGCATGACGTTTGAACGACGAGCGCTAGCGAGTCGGACTATTCATGCGAGGCACACAAAATCACTTTTACTCCGAATAACACATGTTACTTTTTCTTCAAACGTATAAATTAAAAGCAATTCAGCAAGAAAATTTAAAAAAAGTCAAAAATGAACGTCATACCAGCTGTCATTACTACGGGTTGCTTTGTTATTAAAAATAAAAATTACGAGTTGCCATTGGTTCATTTTATGTCACTTTTAGTCCTAGGAGTAAAAGTGGGCACTTTTACTCCTAGGAGTAAAAGTGAATGTTTAACTGTGTGTATCCAAGGACACAAAGTCGTGTTTCTATGACGTTTGAAGAAAAACAATATTTTTTAATTTAAAAAAATATTCTGCAGAATTAAAAATTAATTGAGCGTGGATTCACGAGCATGCAAACACAAGCTGACCAAATATAAATACAAAACATAAATTAAAACTTACAGGATGGCTATTAGACATGGACAAATTAAACGCAGCAAGTCTACTAGCAGATTGTTGTGAAGAAACCGGAATACATGGTACTCCAGGTATATTACATGAAGGATACTGTGCGTTTAGGCCAGTTCTTAAAAAACTGAAAGGCGGTGAAAATACTTGATTATCAAGAGGCACTATGGTCTCATAAGGTGGTGGTGGCGATTCCGACAAAGGATTTAGAGGATACCTTTTATAAGAACAAGAGGAAAAATTTGTACTTTCACTATCTAATACTGACGTTCCACCCTCTGCGTCTTCAGGTTCCGCTTCGTAAGATATTTGAACAATCGAAACATCACCATCTATTGCCAAATGTGTAACACGGCCGTAATGTATTCTTTGAGAAAATTCACAACAGTGGTGGCCATTTATTGTCACCTACGTAACAAAAAATAGAACATCAATTTAATAGTATATTAAAATACAAGTTGCAGAAGGCATCTATTCAAGCACGAATTTGAAATTCCGAAACGAGCCGCATAGCGGCGAGTTGAGGAACAATTGAGTGCTTGAAGGACCTTCTGCAACGAATGTTTTATACTATTTTTTTCTATTTTGCCGCTTTATACCATTTTATAAATTAAAAAATAAAATGTTTTTCTATTTTGCGTTTAGAATAACTCCACACTTATTCTAACACTCAAATGACGTCATTTGGGTGCTAGAATGGAGTTATTCTAAACGCAAAATAGAAAAATAAAGTTAGAGTTATAATATTTACCTACCTTGTACTGATCAGGAGTGCATAGTAAAATAATTTCAAAGTTTTTGGCACGCTGAATTGGCGATGGAATTTCACATTGTTCGTCACCCCATATTCCATTTACCATAGAATTTAATGATATTTGATCATCTTCTAATTGTACTAATATTCGTACAGCAGTGTTACTGTGAGAATTGGATTCAGAACCACACTGTAAATTAACGTTAAACCTAAAATAACAGTTATTACTGTAAAAACATAGAAATTAGGCAAGTCTTTCATTTAAAAGAATTAAAACAAATCAAAGTTTAATAATGTAACATCAAAAACAGAAATAACTAAAAAATTTACCTACAAGCAGTATTAGGAACAGTCCCAAGAATTCTGATTATTTTGTAAGGGACAAACATCCCTTCAGAAATTGGACCGGTATAAGGAATTGACTAAAAATAAATTATATATTGTAAACTTCACAAAACAATTAAATAAAATCTTACCGGATCAAAAATACGTTTATCCATTCTGTTTAACAAACTTTACACTGGGCACACCTAGTAAAATTATCTGAGAGAATTTTATTAGAGACAAAGAAATCCTGTTATATTTAACACATTATTTTTATTTCTTCCTGTTGAGTTTACCTTGGTAGCATTGCCTTTACTCTCATTAGCATTGTTAATATACGTAAATTAACATACCTGAATAATTTTTTTGTTATGTGTTAGGAGTATATAATGGCATTCCAAAAATATAACCAGACAGACATGTCTTTCATAATTTAACACGTTTATGTTAAATACGTCAATACTTTGCTACAAATAAAAAAATTTACAACTTATTTAAATTCTCTAAAACATTTTTTGTATAAAATCTGTAGCTATAATATTAATGACGCGAATTAATATTTATTTTCATATGTTATTTTATTTTCCAACATTTTCATTTGGTTTTACCTTAAATATTACAGAGCATTTCTAGATTCAAAATTAGAAACCAAAATGGAACACATACTTAAACATAAATGTTTATTTTATTCACGGTCAGTTGAATTATCAATCTATTTTTAACACTTGTCGAGTTTAGAAATTTATAAATATACTTTAAATTTCAATAAAAATCTATTTTAGCTTCGAGTACTGTTAACAACTAATTAAAGATTAATTTAAACAGTCTACCATTTAACCTCAAATAAAGATTATTAACTAAATGAGGCTAAATCTTAAGGTATTTTAATTATTGGCAACATAAAGTGAATATATGATGTACCTAAGTATAAATAATACAGTGACGCAATTACAGGCCACTGGTATTTATTTTGCTGTATTCATCCCATATTCATCAAACAATTTAAAAGGTTTAGTTCTAATTATTAGTTACACAGTTCAATCGATTCACCTTTTCTTGCTTTAAATTCAATCGGAGAATCTATGATTTTTTTTTCACTACTAGTATTAGAAGATGTCATTATTGACCTTATTTTCGAGCCCAGAAGATGAATTTCTCTCCTAGTGGTCAATAATTTTTTATTATTGACTACTGGTTAATAATAGAAACAATTGCTATGCGCTCAGGTGCCTATTTTAAATATGTTTAACCCAAATGTCAATTGAAATTAACTCTTCCCCTTGTTTTCAAGCAAGGCTATTTGATTTTTGTGGATATTTAGAAATAAATATACGCATCTGTCATTTTATTTTTTATTTATGTAAAAATGATTAATTAAAAGGAATAAAGGTGCTAGTAGTGAAAAAAATAGTATATAAACCACGGTAGAGAAGACTTTTCTCAGCCTCACAACTTATTTCCCTCCATGCTTCGCATGTCGGGAAATAATACTGCTCGGCTGAGAAAAATGTCTTCTCTACCTTGGTCTATAATATACTATTTTACTTCCACAACACACGTTTTATTTTCAAATTATTCATAAACATTTTTCACTTTTATTTTTTAATGGTCGATGGATCTCTAATAGTTTTCTTAAAATCCCTTCAATATCTATTTTTTTTAAATTAATTCTTTTGAGTTACGATTTAAACTCTTTAAACTTTTCTTACAATTCATTATTTCATTCGTCCTGTTACATGCCTCTAATAAATTCTTCTCAGAAACTATTAAACATCATTTGTTTCTTGGCAGAAGTCCAGTTTTCATCTAAATATATTGCAATTCGTTAGGTTTTTGTTCTCTCTTGTAAATACACTGAAGTGGGGCTAATACAAATCTGCTGGGTATCATGTTTCAAATCCGGGAATCCTGTTTTAATATCCTAAGCATATTGTAAAATTTTTCTTTTATTACGAAACCGCTTCTGACATACTTCCTTTCATTACAAATTTGTTTTAGATTATTAGATTTAAAAAAAATTAAAATGAACTTGTTAACTTAAATAGGTTCTTACGGTCACATACCTATTTACAATTGTTAGTGTTTGAGTACCCATTCTAACGCCAGGTTATCATTAATACCTACTACATGAGAAATATGAAATTATCCATAACTTAGTAAAAACCAAATTACCGTAAAAGCATTTTGCAGACCTTTTAGGCCCAGAACTTCGTTTATTCTCTTCCAATTTTTTCTATCTTTAACCTGACTCCTGCTCCAATTATGTACACCTTTTTCTTTTCAATCTCCCTGTGCAGCTTCTCTCCATCTTATTTTTGGTCTTCCTTTATTCTTCTTGTAATCAGGTTCCCTCCATGCTATTTGTTTTACCATACGTTCAACTGACATCCTTTCTAGATGTCCCAACCACTGCAATCTTGATTTTAAAACAGCGTGTAATATTGGTAAACCTCTTCATTTGTTCTTCTCATATACAGGTCCCCTCCGGAATGTTTTCCTTTCCCAAGCCATTAACATTTCCGGTGCAGATTTGTTCACCACCCAAGTCTCGAAGCTAAATAGCGTTGTGGGCCTCAATTTTGCTTGCCTGGATATATGGTTTTGATTGTATCAAGTGATTTATACTGCCTATGCATTTGTTTCCTTTAATAAGCCTTGCTTCGATCTCGTTACCTTCTTGGCATTTCTTCGATATAAATGTCCCAAGATATACAAATTTGTTCACTGTTCTTGTGATGTCTTCAAGATAAATTCTGTGTTATTCGCTATTGGATCTATTCACATAAACTTTGACTTTTGGTTGTTGATCTTGATCCCCATCTCCGCTGGCGCTTCACAGATTTTACTCAACACTACCTGCAGTTCTTTGACACTCTTTGCTATTACATCATCTGCATAACCTAGGACTTGATGGCTTTTGTGCAGTAATTTTTTCCAGGGACATATTACACAATAATGTCGATAGGGGGTTGCCTTGCCTTAAACTTGTTCTGATTTCAAGGTTGCTTTTTGTATTCCTCAAGGTCATTTGTTGACTTCCCTGGTATGTTGAATTCTTCCATAACTTAATTTAATTTTTTTGAAATCATTGCAAGGTATAGCTGCTGAGATCTTGAATTCATAGCAGGTCTTTATCACTTTCTTTAGCGTGAATATTTACTTCGTAGGCCCTCTCCTTTCCTGAAACCCGCTTGATAGTCCCCTATTTGCGGTTCCAGTATTGCCTCCAAAACCTTATACACTACCTATAACTTAGAACCTGGTATGTATTTTAGATCAAATGTGTAAATTAATAATTTCATTCTTAATCTTCTAAGCCTGTTATTTTTAATTTCACGTACCTACCTACCTAAGTTCTTTTTCATTAGAGATACTAATGGCTTATGATCATTAAAAATCTGTATTTGATGACCGTAAATGTAATTATGAAATTTCTGACATGCAAAACATACAGAAAGTAGTTCTTTTTCTATCTGTGCATATTCACTTTCCCTTTGAGTTAGTGATCTGGAAGCAAATGCTATCGGTTTATTTTCCTGAAACAAACAACAGCCTACAGCATCTTTAGACGCATCGCATTGTATGGTAATATCTTTTCTTGGATCAAATGGAACTAATATTGTAGCATTACTAATGATTTCTTTGATTTTGTCTAAAAGATCTGCATGCTTTGTTGTCCATATCCAAATTGTATCATTTTTTAGCAAATCTCTAAAAGGTGAAATTAATTCAGATAAATTTGGTATGAAGCTTTATAAGGTGAATTCAGACTCAGAAATTTTGTCCGGAAAGTTGACGGAGAAATTTAAACGAACCAATCAGGAGGTGTGTAGAATTTAAATCGTAAGAGGCGCTAAATTCTACACACCTCCTGATTGGTTCGTTTCCAGACAAAATTTCTAAGTCTGAATGCACCTTTAAATAATTAATTGCCTCTAGAATTTCTTGCAACTCTAGTTGGTTTTTTGAATGTTTTAATTGCTGGATTGCCTGAATCCTACCTTGTCAGGTCTCATACCATTGCTATCAAAAACAAAGTCAAAATATTTCACCTCAGTAACATAATATTGCAATTTATTCAAATTGAATTTAATATTAGGTATACTCTCTAGCTTTTGCCAAAACCTGTTTTATTATCTCGTCTAATTCTTCTTTATTACTTGCTGCACATAAAATGTCATCAAAATAGACGGTAGGTAACCCCTTTTATGCTTCCAAAACATTTCTGAGTAATTTTCTGCAATACTTCGGGAACTGAACTAAGACCAAATGGAGCTCTCAGAAATCGAAAACAGCCAATGGTGTGCTGAATGTACACAGCTTGCTTGAAGGTTCTTCGAATTTAATTTGACAAAACCCATCTTTAAGATCAAAATATGTTTTTACCTGCCAAATTAGGACATATCTCTTCAAATGACGGTATTGTATAAACTTCACGTATTATATGTTTATTGAGCTCTGTTGGGTCAATACATACTCTCAACGATTTATCTGGTTTTTCAACTACAACTACATTATTGGCCCATTCATCTGGACTATTAACAGGAGTCATTATTTCTTTCTTTACCATTACTTCTAATTTTTGTTTAAGCTTATTTTTAATTTGGAAAGGGACCCTTCTTGGTGATGCAGCTACAGGATTTATGTTTTGTTTAATTGGGTCTAATTCACCCATTTAAACTTTTCGACTATTACGAATGGTAATGTATTTATGGTAAAGGAAGCAAAACTTTGGTCTTACGTCACCGTTCGTGGTAATAGTAATACCACTATAAAAACAAAAATATTCCCTCTTTCCCTGACGCTCCGCCGCTGTCATATTCAGTTACTTTCTCGCGTAAGGTTGGCAGTGATACGTGATCGAGCACAGTGTTGTCTTTACAATCCGCGCGTGTTGTTTACGTTATTAGCATCACCATTCCCGGTTTTTTGTATTGTTTTTTAAAATTCAGTTCAGTACAGTAGTAAATTCCAAATAAAAGGTCGTTTTATTTCAGTGAAATTTTTGTTAGTTTTTTTTAAATTGAATTGTTTAAATTTCATAAAATAAATGTAAAGAAGAGTTGGAAACAAAGTGAGGTTAGATTATTTATATACATTTGGCAACGCTGCGTATTAACAAACGTCAAAATATTTATTACGTAAGATCAAAGTTTTGCTTCCTTTACCTATACTTGTGCACAATGTGCACCGCTATCAAGCTTAAATCTAATGCATTTATCGTTTACTATTATAGCTATTAATATAACAAGAATATTATGCGATTTATAATAGACGAGGACGTTGCTAGGTGACGAGGCGCTAGCCGAGTCAACCACGCAACGTCCGAGTCGGTTTAAATCGCATAATATTCGAGTTATATTTCAAACTTTATCGTATCATTGGCAACAGTACACAAATAGTATGTAACTAACGAATTATGAAGTTGGAGTTGCTATGCTATTATGTTATGTATAATTACTAATAAAAGTGTAATATAAAGTTGACTTAATAATCAATGATACGATAAAATTCTTAAACCAACCTATATTATTCTTATTAGTATTTACAGTAGACATGCTATAAATACGATTAGAAGCGTTCAAAGTACTGCGGGAGAATCTTACCTCAAGTGCCAAAATAGGCTCAATAGCTCTGAAAAGAACTGATTTTTCACAGATTAATCCAAAAAAACACGAAAAAGCGACCAGAAGCGAAAATCAAAAAAATAACACGATTTGACAGCAGCAACTAGTGTCAACTGTTAGGGATATTTTTTTATTACCAACCTAAATTTTGAATTTTTGGCTGTTCGTTTGACCTTGATCTCAAACATATTTGTACACATTGTACACGTTTTACCTTTTGCAGGATATCGACCTACATTATGTTTATAGTTGCATTTACTACACAGTTATCTGTTTACATAATTATCCTTGATTACTGTTACCTCGCATGTTACTAGTATTAGATTTTTCACTTCTTTTCAAGTTTCTTGTAGAAACCCTATGGAATGGATTTCCTCATTTATAACCTTCATATTTCTGTCTGCGACTTCCACAGATTTAGAAAAATCGACAGTTCGGTCCAACGTTAGATCTTCCCTCAACAATCTTTCTTGTAAGTTTTGTGAATTTATACCTAAGACAATTTGTGCCTTTAATAATTTATCTTCTTGGTCTTTAAACTCTCCCGCTTTAACTAATTGTTTTAAGTCAGCATAGAATTTTTCAAAAGGGTCCTTCGGTGATTGTTTTCGACTAAAAAATTATTGCCATGATTTCGTTTTTCTTTGGAGTGCAATGATTTCCTAACTGCTCGAAGATTGTTTCCACTGTTTCATTCTCTGGTCTTAACTGTGTAATTGTCTGATACAATCGTACAATAAATTTCCGCCTCTTCCCGGAATATTTTGAAATTCTATGCAATATTGCCATTTAAATGAAATATACCTGGTTTATTAAATTCCATTTTCTTTGACGTTTAGCGGTTTGGCACGTGTTTACTGTTTCTTATTTTCAGGTTATGTGTGCTTATTTTTACTTTTTTACTTTTACTGCTCTTCTCTTTTCCGTTTATTTATTCGTTATCCTACCGACTGCGCCATGTTTTATTACTACGTTTTTATTATTAATAAAAACTCTTCAATATTTAAATATTTATTAACACAACCTAAACATTACAAGATCACATAAACATTATCAACTGTTATACAGGGTGTCTCAAAATTGACGCCCGTGCTTCTGGGATTTGATTCAGGTGGCCAAAAGAAATCGAAAATGAAGAGTGGAAAATTTTCCGTTTGTCTTTTGTTATAGAGTTATCAATAAAAAACAAAAATTTACGAATAAACTTTATTAAAAACGAATAATATTTGAAAACAAGTTATTGTTGTCACAAAAAGGGTTCAAATAGGTTGCCTCCTACTTCAAGGCAAACATTCACACGATTTATCATTGAAGTACGAACTCTCTGTAGCATACTTTCGTCTATTGATGCCACACCGGCGTGAATACGAGCTACGACATTTTCATTATTCACAACAGGTTCGCGGTAAACTTTTTCTTTCAAATAGTCCCGGAAAAACTAATCCATGAGATTCAGATCGGGTGATCTAGGAGGCCATTATTTACATTTTCATCAATAACTCGATAACAAATGACAATCGGAAAATTTTTCACTCTACATTTTCGATTTCTTTTAGCCCCCTGAATCCTAGCAGCGTTGCCGCCTACTGCTTAATTTACTTTACAACACATATAAAATTATCCATATAAAGCTATATTGTTTTATGTTTACATTGACCACGACTTGAGTTAGAGACAACTTTAAACATGATGTGAAGATATGGCCCACTGTCATTAATACCTTGTTTGGTGTTTGAGAATTATTATTATAATTAGAATAAATATTGAAATTATCGCTGAAAAACACATCTTAGCATTTTTGTTTACAGAATCATCTTCCTGGAAAAAAATATTATTTTCATCATAGGTACTAAATAAATATTTAATTATATTAGTTACTATTTAACTGGTTCATGTAATTAAGTGTAAAATAACATTACTTAAATAGTACACAAGTAGTTATTTAAAGAATAATAATTTTAGAAATTAAATTTTTGAGGATTCATTCCTTTAGGGAAATACTTTCAATATATTTTAACAAACTAGAAAATTCTATAGGAAAAATATTATCTTCACCTTAAGGAATAATAAAATACGAATTTTATGATTCAGACAAATATGTTCATTCGACAATTGGATTGGTTATGCTTGAGCTTTGAGCGAGATCGAGCCTAAACACTATTGAACCAAACGCAGCCAAGTTGTTTTTGAAACTGTTTATAAAGCTCAAGGCTCATTTAAGGCTGGGCAAATACTCCAAAGTTTGATGAAAACTCGAAGTTCAGTAAGATTTCAAGCTTGGTAAAAGCTGGTACATCCAAAAGCTTGAAGTTCAATAAAATTCATTTATTGAGCTGAAAACAACTTGGAGCTTGGCAAAGCTTCAACACTTAACTGCTTAGTGTTTGATAATTGGTAAAACATAATAAAATTCTGTAGTTTGGGAAAGACTCGGAGCTAAGTAGAAATAAA
Organism: Melanotus villosus; assembly: GCA_963082815.1. Classification (NCBI taxonomy): domain Eukaryota; kingdom Metazoa; phylum Arthropoda; class Insecta; order Coleoptera; family Elateridae; genus Melanotus; species Melanotus villosus. The sequence goes on along the minus strand of OY720419.1, from coordinate 95,148,082 downwards.
AGCTTGGTGGAATTAGGCTCGATACTTGAAGAAGACTTACAGCTTGATCAAAACTCAAAAACTAAGTCGCTTTGTAATGTATGACTTGGCAAAAAAATTTAACTTCAGCTCAAAGCTTGAAAATACTTGAAGCTAAAAGAGTCATAATCATCGACAGCCTTGGAATGGAACGTGTTACAACATTTTAATAGTTATTTATGCAACAAGTGAGTTAAGAGCTACTTTTTTCAATGAACGGGTAACGCTTGCGATGTAAATCCGCAAGTTGAAAAAAGGCACTTCACTTCTGTATTGCATGTAAGATTTTAGGTATATACAACAGTAAGAATTTGTATGCTTTTTAAAGAAATGGGAAACTGGCATTTTAAAAATGAATATGATAATTCTCACCCTGTTGAGTTAAATTGCACTGAAAACAAACAACACTCGCCCAATGTAATCGAGGCTTAAGTTAGAAAGGAGCAACTGACCCTCTCTAGCCTCTCCGGTCTACCTTCCTGTTTTTTTATCATATGGCATTTGTAACCAGGAGATCACGTAGTGACAGTCTGGCTGCCAGTTGAGGGGACCAAAGCCACATTTTTAAACGACTTGGTGTCGTGAACTTGGTCATATCCTTTATGCTAGGCAGCTAGGCAAATGTGTTCACTGTAATGAACCAAATATGTAAACGAAATCAAACAGAAACACTGGCAACATTGTTAAAAAGTTCAGTGTAGGAAATTAATGCTTTGTTTAGTTCTTGGATAATCCTAAGCGGCTTGATTCTGAGACTCCTTTACCAGAGGAATGAAACCCCGAACTCTAGCGGATGGGTTTCTTTAACATACGATACTAATTATCTGCTCTGTTGCTCAAATTAGGTGAGTGAAACTATTGCTCAAAAAGATATACTGTGGTTGTGAGTATATAATAAATTGTCACGGCCTTTAAAATTTTACGTAAATTAGTATAATACGGCCCTGTTTTTCTAAGTTTGAGCCGGTCCTGTAGCTTGCAGAGTCTGCGTGTATAATGCCAAATTAGCACATTCCGTTTTGATTGTGAAATAATTCATTGAAAGGCCAAATAGGATGACGCAATAGTTTTGTTCAGTGTTTCCTTGTTGAGCATCCGGGGAACCACCCGTTGATCACGGGGTGACGCTAGAGTAACGTCATTTAAGGTTCACCCCGCGCCCGATGTCGCGTTTGTGCATCTCTTTTTAACATCCTTCGTTTTACGGAAAATTAGCAAAACACTTTAGAGAGTATGGCAAAAATTATCGTTCCGGTTTGGTGGAAATTCCCGTTTTACGTATTGGCCTCTCATGACCGGTAGTTTTCGTGGAAAACTACGTTACGACATTTTGTCGGATAATCCCTATCTCGTACCGGGAAATATAAGTTCTTTGCTGGAAGTTCCGTTTAAGTTCGACGTTGGTGAAGTTTTCCGTGCCACGCAGTTTTCGTTCTTTGGATTAAATCATCTACCAGTGAGGGCATCTTGTTGTCTTCACCCCTGCTTCCAGAAGAAGGATTCCATTTCCCTTCTTTTACGCCTAGCGTTGCTATTATCTCTCCCTGAGGTTGAAGCTTCCATCGCTTCCATTCGGGCTACCACCAACAAAGCTCTTTCCAGGTAAAAGAAAATATTTTAGGCTACCTTTACTGCCGGCTGTGAGTGTACCGATCTAACCCAAATTCAGTATCGTATCTTTGGTGATGTACACGTGGGAAGGCATTAGTTAAATTTATTGCCAATAATTTCAAGCACTTCGAGCATCCTTTCTTTTGTTTAATTCGTTCAGCAAGTGTTTAAGTCTTCAACTAGTTTTGTAATTGCCATCATCATTCTTTTGATTGCGATTAAGGGAGCCTAGCGGTTAATTTTATTTTTGCGTAACTTGAGTAAATGCGGCATCCCTTAATCACTCCTTTTCACGTAAATTAAGATAGAACTTATAAATTCATTTTGTGTCATATTTTGAATATTACTTGCATTCATTAAATTTCTTTGTTCATACATTTTCGCCTTTTATTTGTGTCTTTGTGTTTTATGTCTATTGTGTAGTATTTGTGTATAGTTTTGTGAGCCTATCAGTAGTTTTATTTCAGTAAGTAACGGTAAGTACCTCCAGCAGTAGGGTGCAGCAACCCCAACCCCTTCGAGCCCAGTAGGAACTATCTGCGGTACGTTCCTCGTAACCATCTTTCCGTAGTGGCGCCCAATTTCATCCCGATTATGACCACCCCCACTTTAGCGTTTCGAACCCCCCTTCTTCACTGTTTGCTAGCCGAGAGCTATATAGGACTTCGACGTCCCCATAAATGTCGTTGTGCGAGATTAGCACGTGACAAAATTCTCATGACCACATCTACTGACATCATATACACTTCTGTTGTCTATAACCTTCTCAGCACTCAAATAATATAGTGAATACATTGGAAATATAGCTTTTATGTGCTTTTTAACGTTGACTGACAGTCGTGAGCCCCAATAATAACAGAACCCTCGTTTTATTACCTATCTGAAGTGGCTATCTGCTTGTACTTTCCCTTGTTTTATTGTAAAAATAATTGAGACCAGCATAGAAAGTATTTTTAATGTGAAGTTTAAAACTTTTTGTAAAAAGACGTAAGAATAGCCAATTTTGTTAGAAATCAAAAATCTCCCAAATATACACATTACAAGCTGTCACTACCATATAGTAATTTTAAATAGAAATTCAGCTTAACTTAAAATACCAAGAGAAGCTTGAGTTAACCCAGGTTACAGCAAAATGTGATTTATAATATTTACATCCATAAATTATACCATACTTACAGGCTCGAGTCTAGATAATGGTGAATTATGTGGAACAGTATTAAGTGGTGGTTGACAATTCCCTGGTTCTGGTGGTAGTGGATAAATCCCTGATAACGCATATAACGATGTAGAACGATAAGGCAAAGCAAATGTTCCACCTTCATGTAACGGGGCTACACCGGGAGCTCCTGGTGCAGTGTTCGTTGGATAAGTAGGTTGAACTGTTTTAAACATTATTAAAACATTTTTGAAACAATTTAAACGCATGTATATACAATGTATATATAATTACCAGATATTGCTACATCATACGATGGAGGTGAAGCATTATCTGATTGTGTAATTAATGGTTGATTTTTCAGAAGAGGCGCATTGGAAGAATTTATCTTTTCAAAATCATTATCTTCATTTTGTGACAAAGGAAGTGGAGGTGCAAATGCTGCTTCTACTGGGGATGTTTCATAAGATATGCACGAAACAGATACATCGCCGTCCACTATTAAATGTGTTATATCACTGTAATGGATTCTTTGAGGAAAGTCGCAGTAGTGTTCACCATTTATAGCCACCTACATAGGTAATATTTAATAAACAATTTTAAACTGTTTATTCATTTATAAACATATTCTTCTTATACTGCAATGCAGTGTTGAGGGTTCATTCATACTTGGTGTGCAATGTGTCTCTCTTGGACTTGCATCACGCCAACTTCCATTCATACCCTTAATTAACAAATTTGATATGAATCAGTTCTACAAACAATCTTGGTGTAGCTAGCCAAAGAGTTACCTGACTGAACTTCCCTGGTAACCAATAATTCTAAAAACAAACCAAATACTATTAAACTAACACATACTTTGTACTGATTGTAATCACACGATAAAACAATCTCAAAATTTTGGCCGCACTGAATCAAAAGTATTCCTTGTTGCTCTTCTCCCCATCTACCAGTTTGGAGAGAATTTAATGCAATGCAACCATCTATAAAGCTAACTGATACTTGAACGGCTATATCAGTTAGTGGGCTAATTCTTGAACCACACTGTAGATTGATTCGAAACCTGCAATAAATAACTATTAAAAATGAATTAAAAAATACTTAAAAATAAGTTGTTAAAAGCACATATAAATTTATAACACTGATTGCTTAAATGACGAATAAATTGAGTAAAATAAAAAGTGATGAAGTGGCAAGTACAGTATGATTAATAATAAACTAATAAAACAACAAGTATGTGATGATGATAATAACGAAACATTTTAGTGGGTAAAAGGAACAATGAAATTTGTATCAAACTTTAATTGTTATTAATGTTTGTGTGTCTATGTTCGACTTAAAGAATAATTAATCGTTGTAAAAAAGAATACAATATCAAATCAAACTAAGATATACTTATATATTTAACTGGTTGGGGGATGGTTTATATAATTGTGAACTTGCCCAAGTTACTTAAAATTTTCCGCACGGTCAATTAATATGAATGTTATCGAAAATTTTGTCATAAATTAGAAAAGAAAATTGGGGAACATGATATTTTCCATAGAAAACAGTTAGAGAAAAGCTTTGGAAGATGAGGAACTACAAATTTTGCCAGGTTATACATAGAAAATTGTAAAATCTCCTTATCCCTAGACCCTAGACGATTAAAAGCTGTTAAAACTAAGGAGATATTGTACAAAATATCGAATTAATTATTTTGTTAACTTTTAAAGTTTAATTACTGGAGTTCATCTTCAGTCGGAGGCGTTATTCTTATTAACAATAAGACGTCATTTAGCCATTTTAATGCAGGTTTCTAATTTGCTTAGTTAATTTTGAAATGTACCTAGCTATAGATTCCGCAAGAAGTAAATCCATAATTTAACTTTTAAAATATTTATGTTTTATACAGTCTGTTCTACAAAAAGGGCCCAAGACTATAGCGACTTCAATTGTGATTTAACCTTCAACAAACCACATATATAATATTTTTTTTCACTACTAGCAGTAGAATATATCATTATTGACCTTGTTTTCGAGCCAAGAAGATGAATTTCTCTCCTAGTGGTCAATATTTTTTTATTATTGACCACTGGTTAATAATGGAAACAAATGCTATGCACTCAGGTGCCTATTTTAATTATATTTTACACAAACGTCTATTGAAATTAGCTCCTCCCCTTGTTTTCAAGCAAGGCTATTTGATTTTTGTGGATATTTAGAAATAAACATATCCATCTGTCATTTTATTTTTTATCGATATAAAATAGTTATTTTCATAACAAGTGCGGGAAGTTAGCGATTCCGAAACGAATGCAGGACGTTACAGAAACGAGCGCAGCGAGTTTCTGTACCTGCACGAGTTTCGGAATCGCTCTTCCCGCACGTGTTATGAACAACGTTTTTCCTACAAACGTTTAGGAATCGTCCTAAACTATCATTTTGTAAGTTTTCAAGTTGTCAAATTTGACATTTTCTTTTAAAGTAATAATCTAGTAAGGATGGTTGCTATGCGATTTTCTGATTTTTCATAAATCGCTGTCACTTTCCGGCACTCCGTGCGGGAAAGTGGACGTTCCCGCACGCTAAATGAGTATGGGAAAGTAACATTCCTAAACGTTTGTCGGAAAATGATTAATTAAAAGGAATAAAGGTGCTAGTAGTGAAAAAAAAGTATATAAACCACGGTAGAGAAGACTTTTCTCAGCCTCACAACTTATTTCCATCCATGCTTCGCATGTCGGGAAATAATACTGCTCGGCTGAGAAAAATGTCTTCTCTACCTTAGTATATATATATATAACGGGACACTACAACTTGGCGAAAAAAATTCTTTTTTAAACACCTTCATGTGTTTGTTGTGACGTCACCGACAATTTTTTTAAATTGCTCGGTATAATTTTTTTATGTATTCTTGTAAGTAGAGAATTTTAAGTACTTTTCACCGGTCTAGACTTTTAGTAGGGTTACACTATGAAACTTTGGCAAAAAATGCAAAAAACTGGTTTGAGCTAGTAGGCTGTTAATGGTTTGCAATAAATTAAACGTAAGAACTATGACAATCTTGAATTAATGTATTTAATGTTTAATAAATAGTCGAAATCAGTTATTATTATTATTATAATAATTGCTAGAACAGTCCCCCTTCTTGAGCTAAACAATAACTCAGTCGATCGTAAAAGCTCTGCCTCGCATTTGCTAAATAACATTTGTGGAGTAATCGTGGCAAAGGCGTCTATAATTTAATTTCTTAGCTCGTCTAAAGTGTGAGGCATCCCAGGATTAACAAGTTAGAATAAGAAAGTTACTCATTGACTGCTGCAAGGCTATAATACAATAACAAATCTTAGGCGTGTCATTACTTTTGCACGAGATAGTATGTGAATATAAATAAACACACTGTATAAATAAATTAATTAGTGTTACGGGTTAATATTAGTGTCGTGTTTTAGCGTTTAAGTTGTTGCTTCGTGTTAACTGTTACATTGTTTAAATTTGTTAATAAATAATTCACACCACGAACCGAAGTTTTAAATAAACGTTTAAAACCGTTACAATACATTAATCACAAGGGTGTGTTGCTTAACAACCACTTAAAATTTTAAACCGTATCTGTATCTAATTACCGTGTGTATTATCTGTTCACTGACCTCGCGGACACTAGATTTATGTTGGCATGCACTGAACAATTGGTACAGATAATTTGCTCTGTAATGTTGTTATTTCTGGTTACTATATGACTGGAGGGAAATTTGAAATCTGACATTTAAACAAATTAATTAATTATAAAATAAAAATGTTCATGCAATGTAAACTAAATGTTGAACCATGAATTTTACCCAAAGAGGACACAAGGCAATCTATCTATGTTACGAAGAATTAAGAACTGCATATGGAAGTATTTATGAAAATTTTGATTTTGATATCTGTCAACATGACAGCATAACCCAACATTTCAGGGAACTAAATATCTCACTAAATTTTAAAAACACGCAGTGCTGTCAATTCAATAACAAAAAAATGCACCAGATATTTCAATTTAGTGCTTTTCCTGGTTGTGAATAGATAATACCTAATACCGTCAGAAAATCTGTATAACAAAATATTAATAATAAAACACCCAGTTCTGGGAGCGAATATAAATCTGTAAACAATAAGTTTATTTTAGTAACAATCAAGCAATTCAGAAACTGCCTGTAGGGTAACAAATGCAAAATTTGTACAAAATTACATTTCCCTTGGTTATTCTGAAAATCACAAAATGCTAAACAATTTATAAATGCTTCTTAAACTTTTTTATTTTTTTTTATGACCAATTATTCAGTACAGAAGCTGCCGGTAAAATTCTTTATTTATCCTGCAAGCATAGTTTAAACACGTGACGCACATGCTCTATAAACATTTGCTCATATTGAAGAATAAATATGTCGGTACAGAAAATTATATTTCCAATACTCTAAACAATAACTTGTACTTTATACTTTATACCTATGTGCAGTATTCGGTGCCCTTCCTTGGATTCTAATAATTTTATTAGGAATAAATGCTTGTTGAGGAATTGAACCAACATAAGGAATAGCCTAAAAATAAAACTTGTGTACCTATTTGTAAATTGCACATATGATTAAATCTTACTGGATTACGCACACAATCTGCCATTGTTGAAATTTACCTAATACAATTAAGTATAAAAATTGTATTCTCATAAAATAAGTTACTGCCACAGCACATATAGCTACACTATTTTGTTCTTATTATCCAACGTCAATTATGAAATTATATTCTCAGATATTTTTCTATCTTCAAATAAATTATCTTAAAAACCAAATCACATTTTAATTTACAGGATTGATGTAATTATAAACTAATTGCAACCACGAAATTAAAATATAATTTATTCAAAATGTTTATTTAAGTAACTTAATCTAGTATTAATTTTCAAAAAATACCTATAAGGCACGTTCTGTAATCTGTAATTAATTACATGAAACCGATTCCATCTTAATTACAATTACAAATTTATGGCACTTAATCCTTAAAAATATAAACTATTTAACTACACTTTAACAGTATTAAACAGAATATTAGAGATATCAAACGATCTTTACAGGAGAAGGTTATATTATAACACTATTTCTAGTTCAAGGAATTTGATGCACCGAATGGCTATGGAATACATAAATATGACGTAGCTACAAGACTACAAGGTTAGTGATCTGTATATGTTTCAGAATTTCGTTTCTTTCAAATTAAACGAGGAAGATAATTTACTGCAGTAATTACCTTCTAACCAATTAATTATTAAAAAACTATTGTTTATATTTTTATTATAAATTTTCAGCACCTAATACTAGTCTCAAATGTATTACATGGGATGTTCTCTTTCCGCTGAGCCTAGTAAAGTAATACGCAATTTATTGATAAAAAACATTTATTTATTATTTTTTTAAATATCCCCCTCCACAGTTAATGCATTTTTGTATCCGCGAAAAACAAAAAAAAAAAACACAATCGTTCGAGCAGCCGTGTGTGGCCGAGCATTATCCCACGGGAACAAAGCTTACGTGTTCAAATGTTTGTGTAAAATGTTGTTAATTGCTTTCACACCAATCTTTGGAGTTGCTTGAATACTCCTTACAGTGACATGCCGATCCTCTTCAATCATGTTTCGAACAAGACCAATATTCTTTTCGGTAACGGCTGTTTTTGGCTTATAGGAGCTCGAAAACTGTCATTTAGGGAAAGTCGACCACGTTGAAATTCATTGTACCGCCGCTTTTAGGTAGCTAAAGAACACGACTTGTCACCAAATACTCCACTGATTTCCTCAAAACATTGTTTTATGGCTTAAGCCACGTTTGAAATTGTAAAAAATCACAGCTCGATAATGTTCTCTTCCATGATTTCTTGCGAAAAGGATTACTTTAAGCTTAAGTATTTTAAAATATTCAAGTATATTTGTCAACCGTCACTGTCATCTGTCATTAAACTTGTAAACAACTAGCTTCCACTGTCAAACAAAATTTGTTGCAAATTTTAATGGCCCTAATCGATAGGCTCACCGGAAAGAGAACAGCCCTCGTATTTAAGTTAATTTCTACTTCGATATATTTCATAATAGTTAATGTACGAGTTATGTATTTAAAAGTGCTTGTGTTATTAGAATAGATAACATTGACCATTATCTCTTATACCGCTTATTATGCTGAAGCGTTATTTTACTTGTTCTATTGTTTAGCTGTAATCGTAATTAAGTTTTCAAATAGATTCTGTACCGTAAAGACGTATTCTAGGGTACACTGTTGCTCCCCATTTAAAGATACAAAGATGGTGATGGTATCAATGGACAGAGAAAAATAGTCCGCATAAGATACAGCTAAAATTAACTTGTAAATATTATTTTTAACTACGAAATAAAAAGGCGAGGTCAAACCAATTATTAAAAAAATAGCTGTGACATTGAGAAGTACCTACATGTTCTAAGTTGGGTTTAATTTGTGCGGTTTATAGAGATTTGGGAAGGTTTGCTTCTTGACAAAATGAGTGAAATTAAGGTGGAACATCGCATCATAAAGTTCATAAGCTCATATAATCAATGACTGTGGGTTCATAGAGTTAACCGCCTTATAGCCTGACCTAGTTCCGTCAGACTTCCTTCTATTCAAAAACTTAAAGAAGCATCTCACGGAAAAGCGTTTGGCATCTGACAAATAAAGGGTTATTAATGTGCAACAGCTGTTAGATACAAACCATTGTAACAGCGAGCGTCCTAGCGAAAACCTGTTTTATAGATTTAGGCCTGTCAATTATGGAAAAAACGAGAAAGTTCTTCCACTGTTATTACATAGGTTCCACTTCAGTCAAGCTATTTAAAACGAAAAAATTGGGTATTTGTAAATTAATAAAAAAATATTCACAAAAAATTACGATTTTCAATTTTTTTAAATAAATACTTGAAATTTTGCATATGGGCCTGAAATTAAATTCTATATAAATAATTTTCTTCGATATTTTGTCATCCAGTCCCACTTTTTGCGACTTCGCCTTTTAAATTTGCCGCCATATCAGTGGTCATGTGACATACCTCAAATTCGATTTTTAGGTTATCCCACATGCAGAACCCATCCCCCATAATAGTTATTTGTATCACAAGGCTAGAAACTGTCACTTTGCAAGTGCGAGTACGTTTGTAGGCCGAGATGCAGCCGAGGCCCTACAAGTACGAGTACTTGCAAAGCAGTTTCTAGGCGTGTGGTACACAATATTTTTTCGGCCGATAAAAATACGTTAATTATAAAAAATCATTTTTTATTCAAATATTTGACGTTAGAGAATTTATTTTTCTAGGGAATTTATTTTTCTGGGCGTGACAATGGGCGTGGCAATGAGAGGGCGGAGTCAGTTCGGTTCAGCGCCACCAATCAAAAATCCTTGTTTAATCCACCATATTCCCTGATGTTCACGCGCGATACGACTGCGGTAGTATTGTAATCGTGGTTTTCACGCAGCACATGTTTTGTTAACGCCAAGGAGTATAATGGTTAACGCTAAGGAAATAACCCCAGTCCTGTATTTTCATAAAATAGCGGAGGGTTTTTGCGTACGTCATTTTGAGTGGTGAGGTTATGTTGCCTTGTTTATAAACATTTTGAGGTTATGTTCGGAAATTTTAGCGTACGGTAAAATAAAAATAGCTCTAAAATGTCATTTACTGTAAAAATAAAATAGTGTATAACATCAGGTGATTTAGCGTTAACGGAAATTTAACGTAGTACTTGCGATAACTCTCTAATATTAAAATTCTCCAGCTTATAACTATTAGTTTGCCCAGGTGCGCGCGCGGCGCTGCTATCGACGTTATTCCGGTTTTGTCCTATTCTTTGATTAGTCTTCCTTGTTTAATAGTCTGTGCCCAGAACCACCCCAGAACTCTGGCGGACAGGTTCCTTTAATATCACGGTAATTCTTTAGAAACTGGACCTCTTCCTTTATTACCTGCTCTGTGGTCATCTCAAAGAGATTCTACACATTAAAAACTGTATCAAACTTTAGCGTTTTATGTTACATACATGATGTGAGACAGGGGCGGACTGGGCCGCCGGGAGTCCGGGAACTTTCCCGGTGGGCCGGTAGCACTGAGGCCGGTCAATATTATCAGAAATTGTTCCTATGGTTTTGACTGCAGGTAAATCTCTTTATTATGTTTCATGCCGATGCCGCTGATATTACTTGTTTGGTATCTACTTTAATACAATTGCTACATTGAAGGTGCATCGTGCATTTATTTATTAATTTTCTTTATAAGGTTAAGGTTTAGTCATTGATGTAGTATTACGAAGTAGACCCAGCGCGCTCTATCCTGTTCCACAGTTTGTTAGTCATATTTCGACGGCCTAATTATTAGGGTGGCCCATAAAAAATGTGGTTTGTTATAGAGCTCTTTTACTGGCGTTTGAAAAACATTAAATGCGCTATTGTTATACACCATCAGAAACTAGTCAAGTAGGCGAATATCTCTGCCCGATTTACTTTTGTTATTCTTTTTTTTCTAAGCTACAACGAACGTTATAATGGCAAACGAAAAGTTTAATAATTTTGTGTCATTATTGGAAACAAAACGTTTCCGCAACCACCGCAGTTAAAAAAATATGTGAAGTGGAAGGGGAGGGAGCAGTGAACATTCGCTCGGCACAACGTTGGACAAAAAATGTAATGAAGGAGATACAAGCCTCAAGAGGAAACAAGGTTCTGGTCGGCTTAATTTGTTGAGTAGCAACGAACTGCGAGACACTGTTGAAGTTAATTCATCTTCAAATACTCGTGAGTTGGCAGCAGAACTTGGTTATTTCAACGAAACCATACATCAAATTGAAAAGGCCAATAGACGTTGCAGAGAAGTTCCACATGAATTGACACCAGCAATGGCAGAAAGACGAGTAGTTGAGGTCTGCAATCGGCTGCTTTCAAATCCTTGGGCCGAAACGGATCGTTACTTGCGATGAGAAATGGATATATTTTAATAATCCTAACAAAGAAAATCAATGGATTACCATAGGATAACTTGCGTTACCTGTCCCAAAACGAGAAAGGTTTCAGACAAAGGTCATGTTGTGTGTATGGTGGAATTTTCAAGGTGTTATTCACTTTGAGTTGGTTTCCAATGGAAGAACCTTTGACACAAACCTTTATAGTCAGCAGTTGGACAGGGTGCATGATGCTCTACTCGGAGTTACACTGGATTGGTAAATAGGAAGCGCGCAATTCTGCAGCAAGATAACGCCAGACCCCATAGAAAATTAGGGTGTTGGATTTAGAGCTGCTACCTCATCCAGCTTATAGTCAGACCTTGCACCTTCAGATTACCACTTATTCCGATCGATGGCACACTTCCTGCGTGGAAGAAATTTCACAAGAGTTGAAGAAGTTGAAGCTGCATGCCGAGAATTCTTTACCTCGAAAGATCCAGCTCGGTACCGTCGCGGCATTGAGTTTCTTGCAGAAAGATGGCGAAAGACATTGCTACATAATGGTCTATACTTTAGTGAATAGGAGTTGATGTTTGTTGTTTTATTATTAAATATAGTTTTCCACAAAAAAACGACATTTTTTATGGGCCACCCTAATAATAGTGAGAGGAGGCCGGTCACTATCAAATTTCCCGGGCCGGTTAAATTTGCCAGTCCGCCACTGATGTGAGAATACGCGTCAGTAAAGTTAGATGACGCTACACTAATTAAAATACATGGAAAAATAACATAACACTCTACATAAGGTGCAGTATGTAGATCTAAATAGCACACTAACTTATACCTTTTTACAGTGTCGAGGTGGCCGAAGCACAGTTTTTATCTGAATTTATTACTTTTAATTAGATTAACGTTTTCATTCTCTCTTGTAAATACTTTGATATGTATGTATGCATGCATTATCTGTAACCACTTATAGCTTTCAGTGTCGAGGCTGATGCGTTAACGTATGAGGCTCTACGCGTGCAATGCACAACCCGGACCAAGGCCCGCTGAATTAATATTGCATATAAGGCCTTACCACTTCATTTAGCCAAGACGCAATTAGCAAGGACGCAGGCGCCATTTGAAGTGAACTATACATTTGACAAATGTCACAAATGTATAGTTCACCTCAAATGGCGCCTGCGTCCTTGCTAATTGCGTCTTGGCTAAATGAAGTGGTAAGGCCTTATATGCAATATTAATTCAGCGGGCCTTGCCCGGACCATCTCTGTGGGTTACGAAGTTGGTGTGCCGTTTTACCTACATGTGTAGAGTGTAATGTATATGTATGTATAAGACCTTGTTACTATACCTCCTAGGCCTGTATTCGTAGGAAAGCCTTGTTAATTAGGTGCCCAATACCACCCTGGCTTTCTTTGATATGTATTAATATAAATAAAAATGAAACTTCAGTCATTTAAAAAGAAAATGTATTATTACATATATTACAAAAATATACAATCATAAATAGATCAAAATATTTAAAACCGTTCGACTCCTTTTTTACAAATATACTTTTATCTTTATGAATATACTAAGTACAACACTTTGACTTTTTACAATTGAGGCACATTAATTATTATAATTACAACATAGCTATACTAATTAACAAAACGAGTTCTTTTGTCTCAACAATGACACGGTCCCATTACGGAAGCCGTTTTGTTAATACTGACACTGACCGTAGAAGTCTTCGAATTCAGCTATACTAATATCACATTATTCTTTGCCATTTTAAAAATTTCTTATGAAATACTATAAAATTTGCAACAGACATATTATGAAAAAAAATTCATAGAAACTCTTTTACTAGGATCATTCTGGCAATTAATATTCAACGCATAAATAATGAATTAATTTGTGAATATCTGTGATTCAAATTACATGTAAGATTTGAAATTATTGTATAGTAGTTCACAACACAAATGAGCCACCCCTCGAGAAAAAAGAAATTAAAGCTAGCATAATTTTATAATAGATTCTATAAAAATATTAGCCACTGTAAAATGAATAATTTAAATAAATACAGGGTGTAAGCAATCGACCGTAAAAAAAGTGTACAGTGTTATTTTCCAACCTACTGTGAATGCTAAATACGGGTTCTTTTTGTCTTGATGTTAATACTTTTCTTGTTATGGTCATCTGAAGTTTGAAATTAACACTTTATTACCTTTATTATTATGAAAGATTGCTGGAAAATAAAGCCATTGAGAGTTTCATAAATAAATTGACACTCATTGCATTTGTTTGTTTTTGGTTTTGTCTTATCAGTTGTAATTCTTCAAGGGTTGAAAATTTGCTAATTTTACGTACATAGTAAGTTGCAATGGCGCATTGTATATCCTAGGCAACCGTCCAGTTGTTGACAAAATTATCCTTTATTCAAAAAATGCATGAAGGCATTATGATGCGAATTTACCTTTCCTGCGGCTTCGCAGGGTTGCCAATGTTACACTTCTTCAGATGGCAATTTCTCAGCACGGAGAAGCGACCAAATTTTTAAAACATTTTTCTATTACTTTTGAAACAACTCCGAATGTGGTATACTTTTTTTACGGTCGATTGCTTACATCCTGTATATTAATCGCACCTACAACTTTAACATTTTCTTATGGTGACATACCAAATTAATGCAATTGAATAATTTATTACTATTAACCATTATAGTAACTGTCACTATTAGCTACTAACCTTTGACAATTATTAGCAAAATTATAAAAAATATAACAACCATCGCCGAAATACCTTTCCGACCACATTCGCATACAGTATCATCTACCTGGAAAAAATGTTATTTTTATTATACTAAATAAATATTTAATTATATTACTTACTATTGAACTGGTTCATGCAATTAAGTGTATAATAACATTACTTAAATACACAAGTAGTTATTTAAAGCATAATAATTTTAGACCTTTGGGGGAAATACTTTTAATGTATTCTATACAGAAAAAAATATTATCTTTACGTTAAAGAATAATAAAATACTAATTTTATGATTTAAACGAAAATTTTCATTCAACAACTGGATTGGTTATGCTTGAGCTTTGAACGACAATACTCTTCGTATATTGCATTAAATTGCATTTAAAACAAACAATGCTCAGTAAGCGAGAAATTCAACTTTACTCACTCTACAGAGGAATTGAACTGTTCTGCACAAGAGCTCAAGCTTGAAGTAAAATTAAGCCTGAGTTTTGTTGACATCTGCACTGAGCCTATCCGAGTTTAGAAAAAAAAAATGGAAATTCCTACCTCTAAACTTTACTACCCTCAGTCAGGCCTCTTTAGTTAAAAAAATTTTATTGTTGAATTTTACGAAATCAATAACAAAACTTTTAACAAATAGAGTAAAATACCACTCAGACTAAATAGAACCGAACTATGCAGATGAAGCTATAAACTTAGGTATGTAATGTTGTTGGCTTCAAAAAATCATCGCACCAAAAAATTAAAAAGTAGTATTAATATTTAAATGGAGCTCCGATTGTGACAGCTACCTACTAAAAATGAATGCAATTAAAAGTAAGTCAAAATAAAATAATTAGAAAATTTTAAGAGTAAGAAAAAGTACCTATCTGTCAATTAATACATTCACTGTGAATGTCACCCATAGGCGATGTACCATGCAACTCTACCCTAATGCGTGTGTCGCCTACGGGAAACATCTGTTTACTGTATGTTGTATGGCTAGTGTGAATCCTAGAATTGTTGCTGCGGATATCCGCATTAGGTACGTGTTTAATTGTTTTTAATATTACACATTTGCAATTTATTTCACAATATTTTTGTAATACATATTCTGAATTATAGGTATATATTTTTTGCGGTCTAAGTTGTCCCCTGAAATTTTGAATATGAGTAATGTAATGTGTTTGTAGGCACTGTGATTTTGTTCTTCTCGATTATTATAATAGATTGCCATGGTTGTTACTGCAAAATGCATGTCAATTTGACTTATAGCGTTTTCTACGTCCCCGCACTAACTGCACTCAGTGCGCACTGACGGATTTCGGTTTGTTCCACCTATGCACTGCTGGCAACTTGTTGCACTGCTGCATGTTCCACCTTATAAATTGAGTGCAGTTTTTTTGCACTCAGTGCCCAAAAATTAGCACCGAGTTTTTTGACGGTGTTAAATCTAGTGCAATTAAAAAATGGCGCGTGGAGCAATTATTGCCGACGTTTTCTTATCATCAGCATCAAGTAGTGATGAAGAATTCATTCCTGTGCTGGCAAATTTAGATAAATATAAAATTCCAAGTGTAAAGAACCTCATTGAAGAAGTAGTTTATAAATATAATATTATTAATATATTAATTTAATAAAGTACCATGTTCCACGTCAGCACTTTTTTAGTTTGTATGTACAACCGGTTGAGTGCTAGCTAGCCATGTCAGAAATTATCGATAATATCGATATTTAATGCAATATCGGAAGACGATATATAAAACATGAATATCGATATATCGATGTATCGATAATATCGATAAATATCGATAATATCGATTAATATCGATATTATCGATATTTATCGATATTATCGATAACTTTCAATAATATCGATAATTTTCAATAATATCGATAAACGATTATTTTAATACTGGCAGAAATTATCGATATATCGATAATATGGATATTTAATGAAATATCAGAAGACAATATTTAAAACATGAATATCGATGTATCGATAAATATCGATGTATCGATAAATATCGATAATATCGATTAATACTATCGATATTTATCGATAATTTTCAATAATATCGATAATCGATTATTTTAATAATATTGATGACTTCGTTAGTTTCGGTTAAATCGGCAATATCGATATAGATAATATCATAATTAAATTCTTCTAAAAATATCTGACAGTTTTAATTAATTACAATATAAATAGATTTCTTTGAGAAATCAGGTTTGTTGTATTCTCAAGTTTTACGAAATATTCCCTTCTTCAGGTGTGTAACGTGAATTGATCATTCGTTAGCTTAACAAAAGCTTTGTGCAACCCGCACTTAATTGTATCGATAATATTGATATCGCTAATATCGATAATACAAGTACAAATTAGTTAGTAGATATCGTGATATCTACTAACTAATGTATACATATATAGATACAAAAGTTATTAGTATTAATTAAGTATATTACCGGTATGATAGACCAGTAATTAATTAGCAATTGATATTATTGGTATTAATTACCGATAATATCGATGTTTATCGATATTATCCATATTATCGATATTATCGATATATCGATAATATCGGTAGGTATTATCGATATTATCGGTATTATCGATAATATCGGTATTATCGATATTATCGGTAATATCGATGTTATCGATATTATCGATATCGGTATATCGATAATATCGGCATTATCGATATTATCGGTATTGTCAATATTATCGATATTATCGGTATTATCGGTATTATCGATAAATCGATATTATCGATAACATTTTGGCAAATATTATCGATATTGAAATTTCAATATCGACAGGGCTAGTGCTAGCTATCACTCTATTGGTGCTGGTGCGCACTGAAAAATGTTAACAACGAAACAGAAAACTCAAATTGTTAAATGGTTTTATGAAGGTCATTCCATGAATGAAATCGCAAATAATTTGTTTGTTTTGGCATACGATGTGACAGTAAACACCAGTTAAAATATCGTGTAAATATTTTTCACTTTGTTTCCCTATTTTATTACAAATTCGAAATTACTTAATTATTTCCCGTTGCTTAGTGAATTAAAATATTTGACTCAGCTATGCAGAAAACGAGAGTCGTAACTAAGCACCAAGTAATGCATTCAAATGCCAGTATTCAAAATTACAGGGGACAACTTGTATACAACTTAACACTTAGAACAATGGCCCATTCTTAACTTGTAGGTACAGTCCGCAAACTTTCTTATCACTTATCATGATTATTGAACAAAGTTATATACTACACAAATCGCTTCAATGAAGTAACAATTACTAAAAATATTACTATGGTAAGTGGAATTAACAGGTGCTCCTACAAATGAATAAGCTAATAACGCTTTAATATAATATCGTGACTCATTTGGTTACCCATGAAAAAAGAGATCTACTTTTTTGTACTAATTATAAACAAAACAAAATAAATATATAGTTCAAGTATTAATTCCATCAAAAAGTTTGATATTTTCTTATGGTGCTGTAGTACTGGAATAAATTCATTAATTATTAGCTTCATTGTTCTCCAGCCATTGGGTAAAGACTTCCTCCAGTATTTTCCATGCTTCTCTATCTGCAGCCTTAGATATCCATTGTCTTCTGTCTATCGTGTTGGTGGCCGTCCCCTTTTTCTTTTTTGTAATCTTGAAATCCAACGCGTAACTCTGTCCGTCCATCTGTTTAGCATTCTTGCTCGCTACGTGGCCTGCCCACCTCCATTTAAGTCTTTTGCACTTGTGCACTGTATGTTAGAGTCGGAATTACACATTGGTTGAACACTTTACTTTTAATTTTTAATGACAAATTTCCTCTTGGGTTAGGTATACGGTGTTTGATTTATTTGCTGTCACTGTGATTAAAGGATATTAGCAAGCCTAGATCTTATTGCCTCGTCTGCATATTCAATGTTTTATCCTTCTAATAATATTGGGTTTCCTCTGCTGTTTGTAATAATATATTAGTTTTGTTTGTATTCACTTTTAGTCTGAACCTTTTACATTGCTCGTTTAGTGACTGTATCATTACTACTCTTGTAAAAATTTTAAATCAAGTTTGATGTGATATCACAAGTAGAAGAAGGGGCGGAACTAGAAAAGGATGGTTAGAACAAATAGCGGAGATTGGAAGATAAAAGGGAAAAACACTCCAGCAATTGAAACAGATGACAAGGGACCGGAAGGAGTGGAAGAATTGGATGAATGGGGAATGAACAAATACCTCCGACGCCTAAAGGTACAGAAGGAGTTGAGCGAAGAAGAAGAAGAATGTGACACCTGAGCTTGTGGGCTTTTGCAGATTTTAGCAATGTCAAGCCTAATAACTGTCATAAAAGCTATCCTCATTTCTTCTTCAATATTCCGAAGTCTTTCATGTTTTTTAGTTTTTATGTTCGTAAATGTTGAAAAGCCCAGGTCACAAATGTGTTGTTGAAAACTGTAGTAAAATTTTCAGTGTTTTTGTGGAAATAATTGGGCACTCGGCTTGCAAAAGAAACCAGAATTCCTCAAGAGTCAGTTCAGAAAATTTCAATTTTAGAGTACGATCCGTCGACAAGCTAACCAACTGTTCTTCTTCTTGTAAAGAAAATTTATATTTTGACATATTAACTGTAGCAAATGAATCGTACGTAAGTGGTAGCGATTAAAATCGCGTTCAGTAGGACTGCTTCTGAATTGTTTTATTAGTTCACGGAACACTTGTAACATGTTCACGGAACACCTGTGTCCCGAGGAACACCGGTTAAGAATCACTGCTTTAAGGTAACATTGAACAAATCTGGAGATAAATGGTCTCCCAGTCTTACCCCTCTTTCAGTTTTAAATTGGGGTCCATCTCTCTCTTGTAGAAGTTTTTATATAATTCTTATATATTTGTTTTCAAGTTTGCAAAAGTTTAGGGCTTCGATGATATATTTCCGTTCTCTGGAGTCAAAAGCTTTCTAAACGCCTATTAAACCTATGTACAGCGGCTTTTTATATTCGTTATTGATTTGACTTATTGCATGTAGGTGGTCAATAGTGGTAAAACTTTTTCTAAATCCAGCTTATTTTGCTCCTGGTTTTTTTTTCTAATTGTGTGTAAATTCGTTTTTGCAGCATATTCGCAGAGACTTTCTACGTAGTTAGATTATATTTTTACTTCCTTTTTTGTGTGTTAGTATTATTATGGACTTTGATCATTGTTCAGGTATTGTTTCTTCTTCGAGTATTTTGTTAAGTAGCATTTGTAATTGATCTAATATATCTTCCATTCCTATTTTAACATCTGGTTTGTTATCGTCCTTGACAGCGGTCTTACCATTTTTCAACTTCTAAATTGCCCTTCTGATTTCCATTTTTTGTATCTGCTAATGGAATTAGAGTATCTGTTTTTTCTATTATTTGTTCTTCTTTTGTGTTTGAAACATATAAATATTTGTAATAGGTAGTGAGTGTTTTTATTACGTCTTCTCTGTTTTGTGCTTTTTTCTAATCGGTAATCTAATAGAATACAATAATTCCGATTAACCATTATAGTTGTTATTCCTGTTTTACGTTAAAGTTTTGAAAATAACTATCATAATTACAATAATAATTATAATAATACCTGCAGTGTAGTATCTTTCCATACCGGTACTACGTACCTAAAAAAGAAATGTTACATTCATTATACTTAATTTATATTTAATTACACTAAATTGAATGGGCGTGATTGCAAAACGGATTTCATGCACACATCAGCACTCAAACGAACTTAAAGCTTCTACAGAATTGCTCCGTTGATAAAATAGATGAGGGTATTAACTACTAGTTTTCGAACGTTAAACAGAGCGCAGTGCAGTGAAGTGAAGTGTGCTCCGCTGTTTTTGCTCATTTACTGGCGAGGGTTGAATGTTAAAATCATCAGGGTGGGATGGGAAAGCTAATAATGGATCAGCATCGATATAGTAGCGGAGTGGCACAGCAAAACAGTGTTGTAAAGTGGGAATTTACACGTATACCCGTAAACAACAACAAGAGTCGGACGTGGCCGAGCGATCTTCAATCGCCAAGGCAATCCACGCAGCTGTGATAAATACGACTGGACAGATACCGTTTAACACTATATTCTTTTTAAAATAATCCTTTTTAAATAACTGCAAGACAAATCTAATATCTTAAGTATACCAAAATAAAACACATACACGTCTTATATAAGAATAAAAATCCAACCTAAATACACCGATAAGAGTCAAGGTTCGACGGGTCGACCGGCCTCTGACTCTTTCCGCGGTGAGATAAAACAATCACATACAGACAGAAGTTTAGTTAGTACACATATACATCGCCACATTAATAAGCTAAAACAAGATGGCAGAGCTTGTGAAGGATATCAGGGACAAACTAAACAAACTGGAGGATAACGGGCGGAAAACGGAGGAACGGGAAATGAGAATAGAACAAAAGTTGGATTCAATACAGTCGGAGATAATGAATCTTAAAAGAGAAAACGAACAGAGAGAACTGGAAAACGACCAACTAAAAGGTAAGATCAGCATGCAAGAAAAGAAAATTGAATGGCTAGAAAGGGAAATAAGAAAGAAAAATCTACTGATTTTTGGCATAAAGGAATCTGAAAACGATAGTCTGGAAACCCAACAACAGAAGATAAAAGAAGTAATAAATAAAATTGGAGTTGAAATTATGCCGAAGGAAGATATAACGGATATCAAGAGAATAGGAAAAAGGGGGGACAACAAAGACAGACCAATAATGATTGAAATAATAAAGTCAACAAAAAATCTGAAAAACACAAACTGGTGAATAAGCGAGGATTACCCTAAAGACATATTGCTGCAAAGAAAACAATTAGTGAAACACATGAAACAAGCAAGAGACCAAGGCAATAAAGTGATAATTATATATAATAAACTCGTTGTAAACGGCTCAGTATACACGCTAGAAGATCTAGAAAATTACAGAACCCACGAACATACGGGAAACGACACAAAACCAAAAGAGACCCCTAAAGGGACAACGGGGAAGGCAAGTGAAAGAACTCCAACAGATGAAGACCTGAGAAGGGAAGAACTACTGAAAATAACACCCCAAAAAACATAAGACAACATGGAGACATCCGGCAGGCCCAGTAGAAAATCAAATTGACCACATATTAGCCACGAAAGGGATATGCAATAAGACAGTAGACACAAGAACGTACAGAGGCGCACAAGTGGAATCAGACCACTACTTAGTAATAGCAAAGCTAAGGAACATAGATATGAGGAAGCACTACGGTACCAAAACGGTAGCAACAAAAGTAAATCTAGAAGCCCTCGAGTGCGTAAACGAGGAAAAAATATCAAGACACATATTCCAAAAATACACAAAACAAACCAACAAACATTACAGACATAGAAATAATATGGAGAGAAATGAAACAAAACATACAAGGAACGGCGGAAGAAGTGCTAGGAAGGAAGACAACAAAAAAGAAAACGAAAGACTGGTATGACGAAGATTGCGAAAAAGCAAGAAAACTAAAGAATGAGGCAAGAATTAAATGGATCGACACGAGAATAGAACAAGACAGAAGAGAATACGAAATAAACATAATGTACAGAAGGAAAAAGAAACGACTGGATAAATAACAAACTTGAGGAAATAGAACAAGACAGTAACAGTCATAACATAAAACAATTCTACAGGAAAATAAAGAACCAAACAAATACACCCAGAACCAGAACAAGGGGACTAAAAAACAACGAAGGCCAAACAGAACACGAGCCCCAAAAAATTGGAAATATCTGGAAAGATTACTACAAAAACATATTCAATACAGAATCAGCTGATACAGAACAATCAGAAGAGAGTAATACAACAACGCAAGAACAAGAAGACGATTACCCATCAGAAAAGGAAGTCATAGAACAAATAAAAGAACTAAAAATGGCAAATCCCTGGTAGAGGAGGGAATCGAGTCAGAACTTCTGAAATATGGGGGTCAGCAACTACATAAACAAATACACACCCTAATAGAGCAGATATGGAAACAAAATAAAATGCCGCCAGAAGAGTGGAACACCGGGATAATAACACCGATACACAAAAAGGAAACAAGGAACAGTGTGAGAATTATAGAGCAATAACTCTACTGAACACCACTTACAAAATCTTGGCAAATCTGATAAATAAGAGGCTAAAAATGCAAGCTGAGGAAATCCTCGGGGACTATCAAAACGGCTTCAGGCCAGGTAGGTCAACGATCAACGGAATACATATCCTAGAACAAATATTCCAAAAGACAATAGAATATAACAAAGAAGTACACACACTTTTTGTGGGCTTCAAGAGTGCATTTGACTCAATTAACAGAGAAAAAATGATGATGGAACTAAGAACACTAAAAATACCTCAAACACTGGGAAAACTTCCAAAATGACAATACACGAAACTAAAGCAAAAGTGCGATTTCAAGAAGCAACAATGGAGGAATTCCAAGTAAAAAAAAGGTGTAAAACAAGGAGACTCAATCTCCCCTACACTGTTTAATTTAGTGTTAGAAAGTATCTTAAGGAACGTAAAACTAAACAAAAAAAATATTATCTCAGACGACATCCAAATAATAGCGTACGCGGACGACTTGACAATAGTGGCAAACTCGAGACAGAAACTAATAAAAGCAGTAGAAAAAATAGAGGACGAAGCACGACAATATGGAATGGAAATAAACCAGAGTAAAACAAAATATATGAAAGTAGGAAGAGAAGAAAGAAACACACACAAATACCTTAAAACGCAGAGGCACAACTTCGAAACCGTCTCCTCCTTCAATTATCTAGGAACGACAATACAACAATCCGGTAAAGAGCGGATAAAAGAAAGAATCCTCAAAGGAAGCCAAGCCTATGGCAGAAACAAGGACCTTCTGAAAAGCAAAGCAATCACTAAAAAAACTAAGATATATAAGACATTAATAAGACCAATACTGACGTACGCCCTAGAAACAACAATAATAAACAGAAAAGAAGAAGAAAATCTGAAAATAGCGGAAAGGACTAAATATAACAGCAAACGGAGAAAAACAAATAAAGAAATAGAAAATGAACTCGGAGGAGAAACAATCACAAGATTCATAAAGGCACAACGTCTGAAATGGGCGGGGCACATCATGAGGAGAACCCCGACGGAGATGCTCAGAAGAATAACACAATGGATCCCACTAGGCCCAAGGAAAAGGGGAAGACCCAAAAAAGGATGGCTAAAGTTAGTAGAGGAAGACATAAGAACATTGGGAATAAGAGATTGGAAACTGAGATGCAAGGAAAGGACGGAGTGGAAAAAAATAACGTTCGAAGCCAGGACACACCAGGATTTGTAAACAATCAGAGAAAAGAGGAGTAATCCCCCTCACAAACAGGATTTAAAGACGCTCGGCGTTAGCCTTAATCTTAAGACTGTACGGCTTGATGATGATGATTAACTACAACAAATCTTGTACATGAAGGATTTCTATTTTCAAAAAGTGCTAGTACATACATACATAAACAGTTATCATGTTGTTGGATATCTGATATTTCTGTACATACCTACTTGTTTATGCAATTTAATGTAAATAAAACCCGCCCCCATTTAATTAACTGAGCAATTCTGTAGCAGCTTTTTAGTTCATACGCATACCTTAACTCCTTACTGTTTCTAGCAAATTGCATTTCCCAAATTTAAAAGTTATGGTATTATGGAAAAGCTTATTTCATTCATTTATACTGATTGAGCATATTATATTTTCTAAAATACAAATTTTCCCTACCGTAACATTTGTATTTAGTTAGTAGTTATGTCACAGTATACCTCTAAGCAGCAGCTGCAATGTTTTTGATATAAAATAAACTTGGCGTGGATTACTACTCATGCTTTGAAAGATATGGGCGAAGAAGCCCACTTTATGTGGAGATGATGGCATAACATAATATACTTGCACAAGAGAAACAGTTAAATTTGTAGGGAGATCAAGTGGTTTGGTGGTAATCGAACTAGGCGAGTGAGACTATTGCTCAGAAAGGTATAATAATTTCTCATAACCACATTTAGCTACTTCCATCATATTAGCAATAATCTTCACAGTGAATGGGTTGAAAAATGAATTGGAATAATCGTTGCTGATAGTCCGTCATATGTAGTTTTTACATTGACTGATAGCTGCCAAATCGTGAGCCCCAATAATAACAGAATTAGTTACCCTCCTTTTATCACTTATTTGACATGATTTTGGTTGTACTTTTCCTTGTTTTATTGTAAAAATAATTGAGACCAGCATTAAAAGTACTTTTAATGTCAAGTTTAAAACTTTTTGTTAGAAATCAAAAATCTCCCAAATATAAACATTACAAGCTGTCACTACCTTATAATAATTTTAAATAGAAATTCAGCTTAACTTAAAACATCAAGATAAGCTCGAGTTAGCTCAGGTTACAGCAAAGTGTGATCAATAAAATAGTTACATTTGACTATAGCTGTTAATATAAATCCATAAATTACATTTAATGTTATTATATCTCATACTTACAGGTTCAAGAGTAGATAAAGAAGTAAGTGGATCAATAGCATTAAGTGATGGTTCATAATTGCTTGGTTCCGGTGGTGGTAGATGAATACCAGGTGGCGGAGGTGACAAATAACTTCGTGAAGTTGAGGGATACGGCAAATCAAATGTTCCACCTTCAAGTAAGGGGGCTACACCAGGAGCTCCTGGTGCGATGTTTGTTGGATAAGGAGGTTGACCTGTTTTAAACATTATTAAAACACGTTTGAAATAATTTAAAAGCATATATATTATTACCAGATACTGCTACTGCTACATCGTATGAAGGAGGTGGAGAATTATTTGATTGCATAATTAATGATTGATTTCTAAGAGGCGCATTGGAAGAATTAATCATTACAAAATCATTATCTTCATTTTGTAACAAAGGAAGCTGCTTCTACTGGGGATGTTTCGTAAGACATGCACAAAATAGATACATCACCGTCCACTATTAAATGTGTTATACGACTGTAATCGATTCTTTGAGGAAAGTCACAGTAGTGTTCACCATTTATAACCACCTACAATATTTAATAATCAATTTTAAATCGTTCATTTATTTATAAACATATTCGCAATAAGTAAAAAGGCAGCAAGATCACCAAGAAAAAATAGCAGTACATCAACTCAACAGTTAATAAGAGTAAATTATACAAAAGAAAAGGAAGCTGAAGAAAGTAAAAAAGAAGAAATGGATGAACTAAAAGTGTTAATTACTAACATGGGTATGGATATGAAGCAAGAGTTCCAAATATTAATAAGTGAAATGAAAGAAAGAGACGATCAATGGAATGAAGAGAAAAAGAAGATGGAAGAGAAAATTGGGGCTCTAGAAAATAAAATAGAGAACCTAGAAAATAAATTTGAGAACTTAGAAAAGAAAAGCCGAAGAAATAATATTGTCATAACAGGGCTGGAAGTATACGAAGATACCAGAGCCGGGGTAGAAAACTTCATGCAACAAAAACTAAACCAAGCACCGATAATAAGCGATGTATACAAAGTCAATGATAATAAGGGAAAACATATAATAGTAGTGGAGTTAGCAAACTGGAAAGAAAAGCAAAAAGTAATGACGAATAAGAATAAACTAAAAGGCGAGAGAATTTACATAGAAAATGATTTCACGCTAGAAGAAAGGAAGGTGCAATTTAGAATCAGAGAAATAGCAAGGCATGAAAAATCTGAAGGGAAAAGAACAAAAATAGGCTATAGAAAACTAGCTATAAACGGAAAGCTATATGAATGGAAGGATAAGACCCAAGGACTGGTAGAAAAAGGGAAAGAAGATACAGGGTCAAAAAACCAATAGTAAAGTATAAAAAAAGGAAGGATAATAAGATGACGACAAATGCAAAAAAACGGCTAATGAAAGGAAAACACGAAGGAAAAGCAAAGAAAAATATTTATATGGGAACTTGGAATGTTAGAGGATTGTACAGAGAAGGGCTACTCAAACAGCTAATAAAAGAAGCAGAAAGATATAACTTGGACTTATTGGCAATACAAGAAACAAATTTAAAAGGAGAACAAATTGCAGACATAGAGGGGTTCACACTGTTGAATGGAGGGGGAAATAATAATAGATTGGGAACAGGGTTTTTAGTTAGAAAAGAAACAAAAGAAGCAGTTGAAGAATTTAAAAAAATTAACGAAAGATTAAGCTACTTAAGATATAGGGGTAAATACAGGAAAATAAGTATAGTTAATATACATGCGCCTACAGAAACGGCTGAAGACGAAGAAAAACAGCAATTTTACGAAGAACTAGAAACAGTGTACGATAGAATACCAAGATATGATGTAAAGATTGTGCTAGGGGATGCCGATGCCAATGCCAAATTAGGAAAAGAGGAACGTTACAGAGATGTAATAGGAGTTAATAGCAAACATACAGAAACAAACGAAAATGGGAAGAAACTTATAAATTTTGCAGTGCAAAGAAGACTAAAAGTAAAAGCGACATATTTAAATCACAAAGAGATAAACAAAGGTACATGGATCTCCCCAGACGGGAAAACTATAAACCAAATCGATCATTTATTAATAGAAGAAAAACATATGTCACTAGTTAAAGACGTGAAATCCCAAAGAGGGGCGGAAGTGGGAAGTGATCACTTCTTGGTAAGAGTTAAGTTTGAACAGCAATTCCCAAAAACAAAAAAAGCAGAACAAGTACACATTTTCAAGTATGACACAGAACAACTGAAGAAAGAAGAAGTGCAAAAAAACTATGAAAAAGACATACAAGAAAAATTGGAAAGATCTCCACCAAGAACTGAGATTAATACAGAATGGGAAATAATAAAAAATGTAATAAAACAAGAAATGAATAACAAAGTAAAGAAAAAGCCGTAACAGAAGAAAAAAGAATGGTTTGACAAAGAATGTGAGGAGGTGTTAGAAGTGAGAAGAAAAGCAAAAATTAAAATGTTAAAAGATATGACGGACGACAACTATAAAGAATATAGAGATGCAAAAAAGGAAGCAAGTAAGACCTGCAGACAGAAGAAAAGACAATTTCAGATGAAACAAATAGAGTCATTAGAAGAGAACTATAGCAAGCAAGAAGTTAGAAAATTCTATAAAGCAGCAGCAGGAATCAAGAGAGGGTACCAAGCAAGAATTTCAATATACAAGAATAAAGAAGGCAAGTTAATAAGTGAAGAAAATAAAATACTAGAAAGATGGGCGGAATATTACAAACAAAATTTAAGCACAGAGCACACGGTACATAATCAATGGACAGATAATGGAAGTACAGAACAAGAAATAAGACCGCCTACATTGGAGGAAGTTGAAGAGATAATACATAACATGAAAAATAACAAAAGCCCCGGAATAGATGCAATTCCTATAGAAGGACTAAAATATGGGGGGAGGAAGCTAAAAGAGAGAATTCATTTGATGATAGAAAAAATTTGGGAGGAAGAAAGAATGCCAAGTGAATGGGAAGAAACTGTAATATGCCCTATACATAAAAAAGGTGACCAAACCAACTGCGACAATTATAGGCCAATATCTTTACTAAACGTGGCATACAAAGTTTTAACCCAACTGATAAACAGAAGGCTACGAGATTGGTCAGAAGACGAGCTGGGGGAATACCAGAGCGGCTTTAGAAGGAACCGATCTACAGTAGATCAAATATTCACCCTGAGAACGATACAAGAAAAATGTTTAAGAAAAGAAATTGATGTCCATGGCCTCTTCGTAGATTTCCGGCAGGCATACGACAAAATCATCAGAAGTGAAGTTATTAAAACGATGCATGAACTGCAAGCCCCGTCTAAGTTATTGAAACTGACCATAATGACGCTTAAGAGAACAATAAACCAAGTTAAAATAAACGGGAGAGTAAGTAATAAATTTACAACTAACAACGGACTAAAACAAGGAGATCCACTCTCCACCACATTATTTAATATAGTACTAGAAAAAATTATAAGAAAAAGTGATATTAACAGGGAAGGAACGATATTACAAAATCCTCATCAATGTATGGCATTTGCTGATGACATTGTGCTATTGACAAGAACACAAGAAGAGCTGAAAAATATTACAAAAAGACTGGAAGAAGAGGCAAGAAAAATAGGTTTAATGTTCAATGAAACAAAAACAAAATACATGATTACGGGAAGGGCACATCGGTTTCCAGAACTTTTAAGTATAAGAACGCAAGAGGGGAAAGAATATAGTTTCAGAAAAGAAGATACCATCACATATTTGGGGTGTGAATTCAATAGTCAAGGAGATCAATCAAGTGAGATAGACAGAAGAATAGTATCAGCAAACAGAAGTGCTAGTGCATTCAGAAAGATATTTAATGTAAAGACAGTATCGCGGGCGGTGAAAGTGCGTCTTTATAAAACGGTAGTGAGGCCAGTATTGTGTTACGGAAGTGAAACATGGGTGTTAAAAGAAGCCGATATCAAGAAGTTGGAAATATGGGAGCGAAAAATATTGCGCGGAATCTATGGTGGGGTAACGGAGAACGACAGATGGAGAAGAAGAACGAACTTAGAATTGCAAGAACTATATAAGGAGCCGGGAATCATAAACATAGTAAAGGGAAATAGATTAAGATGGTTGGGACATCTGGAACGAATGGGAAGAAGGAGA
Source organism: Melanotus villosus (assembly GCA_963082815.1). Classification (NCBI taxonomy): domain Eukaryota; kingdom Metazoa; phylum Arthropoda; class Insecta; order Coleoptera; family Elateridae; genus Melanotus; species Melanotus villosus. The sequence goes on along the minus strand of OY720419.1, from coordinate 95,118,927 downwards.
GTGCCAAGAAGGATTTTTAAAGGTGAAGCGGAAGGGCGAAATTACAGAGGGCGACCAAAGAGAAGCTGGTGGGAATGTGTTAAGAAGGATCTGGAGGAGCTCAATTTGACGAACTGGAAAAATATTGTTGGGAATAGAAAACGATGGAAAGAAGTTACCAACAAAGCCATGGGCCTTTAAGGCCTGCAGTGCTGAACTATATATATATTTATAAACATACTCCTCTTATACTACAACACAGTGCGGAGGGTTCATTCACACTTGGTGTGCAATATATCTCTCTTGGACTTACATCACGCTCCACCAACTTCCATTCATACCCTTAACTAACAAATTTGACATGAATCAGTTCTACAAACAATCTTGGTGTACATAGCTAGCCAAAGAGTTACCTGACTGAACTTCCCAGGCAACCAATAATTCTAAAAACACACCAAATACTAATAAACTAACACATACTTTGTACTGATTGTAATCACACGATAAAACAATCTCAAAATTTTGGCTGCACTGAATCAAAAGTATTCCTCGTTGCTCTTCTCCCCATCTACCAGTTTAGAGAGAATTTAATGCAATGTAACCATCTATAAAGCTAGCTGATACTTGAACGGCTATATCAGTTAGTGGGCTAATTCTTGAACTACACTGTGGATTGATTCGAAACCTGCAATAAATAACTATTAAAAATGAATTAAAAAATACTTAAAAATGGCAAGTGTAGTAGGATTAATAATAACCTAATAAAACAACAAGTACCTATGTGATGATGATAATAACGAAACATTTTAGTGGGTAAAAGGAACAATGAGATTTGTATCAAACTTTAATTATTGTTATTAATGTTTGTGTGTCTATGTTCGACTTAAAAGAATAATTACCTAATCGTTGCAAAAAAGAAAGCAATACAATATCAAATCAAATTAATATTCAACTGATTGGGGGATGGTTTATGTAACTGTGAAATTGCTCAAATTACCTACTTAAAATTTCCCGTACAGTCAATTAATATGAATGTAGGTAATCAAAAATGTAGTCATAAATTAATTTTAGGAACACTTATTGGCTTTCCACGGAACACAGTTTGGGAAACGCTGCCTGCTGTAAAGTAACAAATACGAAACTTGTACAAAATTACATTTCCCTTGGTTATTCTGAAAAGCACATAATTCTAAACACAGTTTATAAATGCTCTTAAATATGCTGTAATTAAGACCAAATATGAAATATTTAAATTTATTTAGCAAGAAATCAATACAGAAGATACTGGTAAAATTGTTTATTTAACCTACATGTAATTGACCAGCAGTAGTTTGATTACGTGATGCACACACTCTATAAAAATTTATTCGTATTAAAGCGTAAATTATGTTGATATGTACAGAAAATTACATTTGCAATATTCTGAGTCTCACTTAACAATAGCTTATACTTTATACCTATGTGTAGTATTCGGTACCTACCTTTCCTTTGGATTCTAACAATTAGTTATTGCCACAGCACATGTTCACTAATAACTCAAATACATTTTGGTCTTATTGACCACGGTCAGTTATGAAACTATATATTTTTCGATCTTCAGAATCTTAAAAACCAAAACACATATTTATCACATAATCACATTAATTTATAGAATTGATGTAATAAATTAATTACAACCATTACATTAAAATACATAGTTATGGAAGAAAGTAACTTAATCTTTATTTCAATTTTAAAATACCTACAAAGCACATTCGGTAATTAATTACCTAATTGATTGATTTAACCTTAATCACAATTACAAATTTATGGCACTTTTAATCCTTAAAAATAAGAACTATTTAACTACACTTTAACGGTATTAAATACAATATTAAAGAGACTTCAAGTCAAATGTATTTTATACGAGTAGGTTATGTTATTGCACCATTTCTAGTTCCACGAATTTGATTCACGAGTAGAATACGTAAACATGACGTAAATACAAGGTTGTTGTCTGATATCTACGTCAGCGTGTTTCAGCATTCGCTTTCTTTCAAATTAAATAAAAAAAGAAAATTAATTAGTAATTAGTTAATTACCTTTTAACGAATTAACGATTAACAAAATTATTGTTTATAACTTTATAATAAATTTTCAGCACATCAGCACCTAATACTATTCACAAATGTGTTATTTAAGTTAATTTCTATTTGAATATATTTCATAATAATGTACCTACTTATAATGCAAAAATTTGGTTTGATAAAATACGAGGGGCGTTCAAAGTGTGTTGCAATTTGGGGGTATCTATCAAAGTTTAGATTTTCTTGCTAATTTTGTTTTATACATTAGATCTAGTTATCCTTGCTTGCAAAAATTGGTTGTGATATCTGCTTTTGTTTTCCTTCTGTCAGTTGTGAAATATGGCTGAGTGTAGTTTAAAGAAGTTCGAGTATCGAAGCATCATCAAGTTTTTGTGTAAAGAGGGTGTAAATGCAAAGGAATTTTTTGATCACTAGGTGGTTTAAAGAATTCCAACGTTATAAAATAGCAGACTGCTAAATAGCAACCCATCTCTAATCGGTACTTGTAATTCAGCTGGCCTTGGTCTTGTCTAGGTCTCTACTCAACTATTATACGTTTTGTCCACCTATCATATTTTAATTACCTATCATATTTTAATTACAGTCTACTTTTTTTTTAGGGGAGAAATTCATAGTCAACTAGATCTATGAACCTTGTAATTACTTTGTATAATCGTCTACGGCGCTCATATAATAACCACTCCCAAAAGTTAACCTATTTTACTGTCATAGTTTACTGCTGTGTTTCTAGCGGTTTCTAGCTTCTAGCATTGAATAACTTCTAGTAAGACTATTAGAATACTCAATAATTATCGTTATCCGTTTGTTGCTTCATGTTTTGTGCGTGCAGGGATACATTTTTATAGGTATTTTTAAATAATCACAGGTTAGTTACTAGTTACCAAACGCTGTTTATAATAATATTCTTTTTGATTTGTATTATTACAGGAAATTGTACAAAGAATGTCGAAAATAAATTCAAAAGCTAATCTCGAATATGATTTCGATTTGGATATCGTCAAAGAAGAAATCAAACTTGAACCGTACTTGGACGACATTAAAAGTGAATTCTGTGATGATGTCATTTACAATACCGAACAAAAACATAACTTCCATGAAACTAACACTGATATTAGCCAAAACTTTGAACAGAACACGAGGGAGGAAATTGCAATTGTAGAGAATTGGGCAGATGAAGTGGACCAAATAAAAGTCGAAACAACTGCTAGTGCTAATCTTTTTGAAGAGGATAATCTAAATAAAAATAAAGGAAAAAGTTTTGCCCGTGAGGTTTGTGAATTTAAAACGACTCGTCAAACTCATAAAAATATGCATTTAATAAAACAGCCATTTATTTGCAATGTATGTGAATACAGGAGTGTAACTAAACAAAAGTTGAAAGTGCATATGAATATTCATACTGGAGATAAACCATTTGCTTGTAATTTATGTGAATACAGGAGTGTAACTAAAGGCAATCTGAATAAACATAATATGCGTATTCATACTGGAGAAAAACCGTTTAGCTGTAACTTATGTGAATACAGGAGTGTAACTAAATACCATCTAAAATTGCATCTGAAAATTCATACTGGAGAAAAGCCGTTTGGCTGTAATTTATGTGAATACAGGAGTGTATCTAAGAGTTGTCTGAATAAACATATGAGTATTCATACTGGAGAAAAACCGTTTGGCTGTAATTTATGTGAATACAGGAGTGTAACTAAACAACAACTGACATTGCATATGAATATTCATACTGGAGATAAACCATTTGCTTGTAATTTATGTGAATACAGGAGTGTAACTAAAAGTTGTCTGAATAAACATATGAGTATTCATACTGGAGAAAAACCATTTGGCTGTAATTTATGTGAATACAAGAGTGTAAATAAGGACCATCTGAAAAGACATATGAATATTCACCGTGGAGATAAGCCGTTTGCCTGTAACTTATGTGAATACAGGAGTGTAACTAAACAACAACTGACATTGCATATGAATATTCATACTGGAGATAAACCATTTGCTTGTAATTTATGTGAATACAGGAGTGTAACTAAATACCATCTAAAATTGCATCTGAAAATTCATACTGGAGAAAAGCCGTTTGGCTGTAATTTATGTGAATACAGGAGTGTAACTAAACAACAACTGACATTGCATATGAATATTCATACTGGAGATAAACCATTTGCTTGTAATTTGTGTGAATACAGGAGTGTAACTAAAAGTTATCTGAAAACACATATGAGTATTCATACTGGAGAAAAACCGTTTGGCTGTAATTTATGTGAATACAAGAGTGTAAACAAAAGCCACCTAAAAAGACATATGAGTATTCATAGGGGAAAGAAACCGTTTACTGATACAAATTTAAAGGAATAGTTGGGGTTAAAAGTAACAGCTTTAAAAAATGGCATTTAAAATTAAGATACATAACTGTTTTTTTTTTGTGGTACACTGCAGCACAGACAATACTAAAGTAGACGTGCAACCCTGTACTAGCGCCTAACTCCTGGTCCGAGTAGTTTAAAAACAGCACCTAGATGTCGTGTAATAAGCTAATTCAAAAAGAAAATAAATGTTAAGTACAAAGCAATTTTGCAGCAACTTCTAACATATTCAAAAACACATTCTATTCAGGAAAGGCTAGTTTGTGTTGAGATTCATTTGTCTGTGAGCCTAATCCGGATTATTTACAATAACTGGAACCGTATTTAAACGGTTTCCTAAGTTTTTTGTAAAATTATTATGTTTGTTTAGTTATTTTCTTAAATATTAGATAATATAATGTAATATTTTATTAATTTAAAGCATTTCGCCGATTTTCTTATACCAGTTGATTTTTTTAACCTGGAATTTTTAAATATCTGGAGAAAGAAGCATCCTACGAAAAAAACTGTCCGAAATAAAAAGTTAATATTTTCGCTATTGAAGAAATCGGACAAATTAAATTTCGGCGATTACAGCGCCATCTATCACGAATCGAAAAAAATGTTGTGAATAAAAGTTTCATATTTGTTGACGTGCTATCCGAATCTGCAATAAAAAATGGGGGTTCCTATTTAAAATTGCAAAGTTACCCCCAGCCACACCCACAAGGGGGGAGAAGAGGGGGCTAATTTTAGGACTAGTGAATTTCCCCCACGAAAATATTAACTTTTTATTTCGGGCAGTTTTTTTGTAGGATGCTTCTTTCTCCAGATATTTAAAAATTCCAGGTTAAAAAAATCACATGGTATAATAAACGTTTTCTGTTATGTTTTTAAAATTTTAGTTTAGCACTTTTGTTTCATTAATTCATATTTTTTGCATTTTTACTGTGTATATTTGGACACTAACTTCTTGCACATCAATCCGCCCTTTAGTTATAATTTTTTGCAGATAACATAAGTTATAAATATTTGATGAAAGTTAATCAGAAATTTTCTATAAAATGTAATTTCTTACAGGTCATATAAGCCTTGAATTGTATTTTAAATAACGGGGGCCGTATTTTAACATCGTGCTTATAATTATGCAGGAGAGATGTAAGGTGTTGCCATGGTAATTAAACATGACTTTAAATTTAATCATGAGGTCAGAATACGATCCATTGTTGTTTGTATGCTAAACCACAGATCTGTCCCTAAACCTGACTCTGTGCCCAGGCCAGGTAAAAATGTGGACCAGAAAAATAAAGTACATTAAGACTACTTAGCAGGTCTACTGTCTTTGCAAGTGATCGTAGCGCCGCGTAGTTCACTTGCAGAGAACTATTTACTTGCAGGGTGGCAAGAGCTCCATAAGGGTTGCACGTCTGCTTTAGTATTGTCTGTGACTGCAGCAAACACAAGTTACAGCCGTTACTAAGTTTTTGACAACGTCCTGCAAGAAATGTTCCAACGGCTCTTTAACAGTAGATAAAGAATTTGCATGCATGTGGACTAGTTTTCTTAAATATTTGTTAAAATAAGTAAAGGAAGTCACTTTAAAAAATACTTAGGTATGTAAAAGTATTGATCAAATTTTCGAATCACCAATCTTTTAAGATATTAACAACACTATCACTATCCATTTTACATAATGCAAAACAATAACTAAAGTATATGCAATTTCAATAGGTACGTAAATCACAACGCGACTCGCACTTTGCAGCATAGACCAACTAATACACAATGAAATCGGAATAAAGCATGGGTGATTCGAAGAAATAAAGATTTTTTTTGTCAGTAGCGTTAAAACTAAAACAATGTTTTTTATAGTGTAATTAGTACGTTTTGTATAATGTAATGTATTTAACTCCAAGTTAGTTTAAAAAGAGCCTTGTATTAAACTATTAAACTAAATCAATCCAATTTTTTGACCAAAATGATGTATGTATTTTAACCTTTGTGTTTAATATGCTGTTATCAGATTTAAATAAATTAATATTTCGTCTGAAATAATATACCAAACAAATAAAAATTTGTATTGAAATAAACACAACTATTTGAATCAAAAAGCTTCACTTATGTTGAAATATACTATACTAGATTCAATCAGTGGCGGCTCGTGACTTTAGGAATGGGTGAAGCAGATTATTAGGTCCCCCCTCACCCCGTTGGGGATCGAGCTGCAGGGGCAACCCCCCGATTATGCACCGCAGGCGAAATTTTTTTCACAGTTCAAGGTCATTCACTTTTTTACAACTTGAAATTTTGACGGATCCCGGGTTCGCTTAATGTAAAGCTAAAAATACATAGGTATTTTGGAATTATTCTTCAAAAGTGTATTAAGAGCAATTTTAAAGAAATTAGGGTTAATAATAAACATTAAAATTAAATCTACTTACCAAAAAATGTGAAAAAATAATCCACTACTTCAAGGAAGAGTTTTATGAAATTATAATTATAAGTTTGCTATTCCTTGAGTAGCGAATTTGCTTTTCAATTCAACGTTTGCGGTCTCCCGGTCGCTACGGGTTTGCCGGAGCTTGCTTGTATGATGTACTACGCGTCAGCCAAATACATAAATTAGAATTCTTTTCTAACTATATCAACTAAAAAAAGAAAATGAAAAAAAATAAAATGAGTTCGGATTTTGAATAAAAAAAAAACATTTTAACCGAAAAATATAGGTGAAGCAACGCTTCACCTGCTTCATTAGACGAGCCGCCACTGGATTCAATAAAATATTTGGCAAATAAATGTATTTGATAATTCTAAATAAACCTTTTTCTCTGTTGTGATTATAAATTATAACAAATGTTTTAAGAAAAAATGTGGTTGATTGAGCTGTTAATTTTATGTACCATTATGAAAGTAAGTCTTGCAAGTAATCAGCTGCGGGTTGTAAACTGTAAAGTTATTAATTTTTTGAGGCGCCTATAAAAGTTCAAATTTTCATAAATCCATCCTATACATTCAACCATATCTCGGGGAGTCATAATATGATGTTGTCAATATCTTCTAAATTGTTATTATTATTAAGGTAGTTGGATCAAGGCCCGCTGAATGAATATTGCATATAAGGCCTGCCCACTTCATTTACCCAAGACGCAATTAAAAAGGACGATAGCGCCATTTGAGCCGAACTATACATTTCCCCCTTAAAAAATTTATAGTTTACCGCAAATGGCCCCATCGTCCTTTCTAAATGGCTAAATGTGGGCAGGCCTTATATGCAATATTAATTCAGCGGGCCTGGGTTGGATCATGAGATCAATGCCATCTATTGTTCCGTGCCGAACAATGTAGACAAACTCTAGAGTTGCCTGCTTGCTTCAACAGCGGATGGTTTTTAAATCATGAACTGTGCGAAAACCGATGCCAGTATAAAATGTTTAACAATAAATACCCTCTCCTCATTAAAATGTTCATCATTACTATTCATCGTAATTAAGTAGATACGTGAATTGATAACTGACAGAAAATAAAATTTATTTTGACATAAAGAAACTTCAAATTTGATCATGGCTGGTCTGCTTTTTGCGAATAAAATGCAAATTATTTATTGCAGTTTTTAAGCTATTTCTTTCTTAAACAAGCAACAAATTCAAGTAAAGTACTATCAAATTAAGCGTAATTTTTTTGTCTTTCGATTGATACCACTATCAATCCTCTCAACTCAAACGGGGAGCAGGAATCTGGGCCTTATATGCAATATTAATTCAGCGGGCCTTGTTCTCCCTTTAAAAAATGTATAGTTCACCGCAAATTGCGCCATCTTCCCTTCTAATTGCGTTTGATTGATGCACTCCGGCTTCGCTGTCGTGCATCAAACTTCAAACTCGCTCATGAAAAAAAGTATTGCTTTCATTACTAGTTGTACAATAGCTATTTATGCAACGTGTTTCATACAAGATTTTATCCAATTCAGATAACAAAATGTAAATGCCACATCTTCTTAAAAAAGGAGTTGGGTCATCGTGATAAAATGGGAGCATATTTTGTAACTAGTTACAAAATGAACCACTTTTCACAACTAAAATCATCTTTTTGTAACTAGTTACAAAATGGGAGCATATTTTGTAACTAGTTACAAAATGAACCACTTTTCACAACTAAAATCAATGTCGAAATGTTGACATTTCGTAACTGAATTGGATAAATAACTATTATAGCAGAAATTCATAGTCAACTAGATAAAAATATGACATTTTAATTACCTTGTATAATCGTCTACGGCGCCGATATAATAACCACTCCCAAAGTTAACCTATTTCTTTGTCATAGGTGATAGTTTACTGCTTATTATTATTATACGTTTGTTGCTTCGTATTTTGTGTGTGTGTGTGTGTGTGCAGATAAACAATTTCTAAATAATTACAGGTTAGTTAGTCACTAGTTACCAAATTCTGTTTGTAATATTCTTTGTGACTTGTATTACAGGAAATTGTAAAAAAAATGTCTGAAATAAATTCAAAGGCCAATCTCGAATATGATTTCGATTTGGATATTGTCAAAGAAGAAATCAAACTTGAACCCTACTTGGACGAAATAAAAAGTGAATTCGGTGATGATATCCATTACAATACTGAACAAAAATATAATTTCAATGAAACTAACCCTAATATTATTAGCCAAAATTTTGAACGGAACACGAGGGAGGAAACTGCAATAATTATAGAGGATAGTGCGGATGAAGTGGACAAAATAAAAGTCGAAACAACTGATACAGTTGATCCTTTTGAGGAGAACGACCAAAATAAAAATAAAGGGAAGAGTTTTGCTTGTGAGGTTTGTGAATTTAAAACGACTTGTAGATCCAGTCTTCTAACTCATAAAAATTTGCATTTAATAAAAAATCCATTTATTTGCAATGTATGTGAATATAGGACTACTTCTAAATACGATTTTGGACGGCATTTGTGTATTCATACCGGAGAAAAATCGTTTGCCTGTAATTTATGTGAATTCAGGAGTGTAACTAAACACCAGCAGAAATTGCATATGAGTGTTCATACTGGAGATAAACCATTTGCTTGTAAATTATGTGAATACAGGAGTCCAACTAAAAGCACTCTGAAAAGACATATGAGTGTTCATACTGGAAATAAACCATTTGCTTGTAAATTATGTAAATACAGGAGTGCAACTAAAAACACTCTGAAAAGACATATGAGTATTCATACTGGAGATAAACCGTTCGCCTGTAATTTTTGTGAATACAGGAGTGCAACTAAACACCAGCAGAAAGTGCATATGGGTGTGCATACTGGAGATAAACCATTTGCTTGTAAATTATGTGAATACAGGAGTGCAACTAAAAGCACTCTGAAAAGACATATGAGTATTCATACTGGAGATATACCGTTCGCCTGTAATTTTTGTGAATACAGGAGTGCAACTAAACGCCAGCAGAAAGTGCATATGAACACTCATACTGAATATAAACCGTTCGCCTGTAATTTATGTGAATACAGGAGTGCAACTAAACGCCAGCAGAAATTGCATATGGGTATGCATACTGGAGATAAACCATTTGCTTGTAATTTATGTGAATTCAAGAGTGTAACTGAAAACAATCTGAAAAGACATATGCTTATTCATACTGGAGATAAACTGTTTACCTGTAATTTATGTGAATACAGGAGTGTAACTAAACACCAGCAGAAATTGCATATGAAAATTCATACTGGAGATAAACCATCTGCTTGTAATTTATGTGAATATAGGAGTGCAACCGAAAGCAATCTGAAAAGACATATGAGTATTCATACTGGAGATAAACCGTTTGCCTGTAATTTATGTGAATTCAGGAGTGTAACTAAACAACAGCTGAAATTGCATATAAGTAATCATACTGGAGAAAAACAATTTGCTTGTAGTTTATGTGAATATAGGAGTGCAACTGAAAGCAATCTGAAAAGACATAATATGAGTATTCATACTGGAGATAAACCGTTTGCTTGTAATTTGTGTGAATACAGGAGTGTAACCAAAAGCCATCTGAAGGGACATATGAAAAATCATGCTGGAAAAAAACTGTTTGCTTGTAATTTATGTGAATACAGGAGTGTAACTGAAGACAATCTGAAATTGCATAGGAGTACTCATACCAATACAAATTTAAAGGAGTAGTTGGGGTTAAAAGTGACTTAGTCTTTAAAAAAGAGCATTAGAATTATTAAGATAACTGTTTTTTTTTGTGGTACACTGCAGCAAACGCACGTTACAACCGTTGCTAAGTTGTTGACAACGTCCTGCAAAAAATGTTCCAAGGGCTCTTTCCTACGATAAATATGGGCAGCAGATAAAGAATTTGCATGCATGTGGACTAGTTTTTCTTAAATATTTGTTTAAATAAGTAATGGAAGTCTCTTGAGAAAATACTTACTGTAAAAGTATCGATCAAATTTTTGAATCTTTTTATATGCTAACACTATCAAACCCGACACCCGATTGATTAGGGTACCAGGGTCCTTGATGAAGAAGAAGAAGAACAACACTATCACTATCCACTTTACATAATCCAAAACAATAACTTAAGTATATGCAACTTCAATAGGAACGTAAATCGCAACGCGACTCGCACTTTGCAGCATAGACCAACTAATACACAATGAAATCTGAATAAAGCATGGGTGATTCGAAAAAATAAAGATTTATTTGTCAGTAGCGTTACAACTAAAACAGTGTTTTTTATAGTATAATTAGTATGTTTTGTATAATGTGATTTATTTAACTCCAGTTTAAAGTTAGTTTAAAAAGAGGCTTGTATTAAACTAAATAAATCCAATTTTCTGACCAAAATGATGTACTTATTATGTATTTTAACCTTTGTGTTTAATATGCTTATCAGATTTACATAAATTAATATTTCTTCTAAATGTTAAAAAAAAAAGAAACTTTATTCAAACTACAAATTAAGCGGAGCTTCCTATACAATCCGAACTCCAGCAGACTTGATTAAAAACTAAACTTAAAGCATTATTCTAATAATATCAAATAAACCAATGCTTCAGCATAAAGAGAATAATAAGCGCTACTAAAGATAACGTACAATCTTATCTATAAATCTATTCTAAGACAAGCGGTTTTAAACACAACTCGCAGCTATGGTCAACTAGATGTATGATCATTTTAATTACCTTGTATAATCGTCTACGGCGCCGATATAATAACCACTTCCAAAGTTAACCTATTTCTCTGTCATCTGTCATAGTTTACTAGTAAAAATACTCAATTATTAATATTATTATTATCTGTTTGTTGCTTCGTATTTTGTGTGTGTGGAGAGATACAATTTTTAAATAATTACAGGTTAGTTACTAGTTACCAAATGGTGTTTGTAATATTCTTGATTCTGATTTGTATTATTACAGGACATTGTATAAAAAATGTCTGAATATGATTTCGATTTGGATGTCGTCAAAGAAGAAATCAAACTTGAACCCTACTTGGACGAAATAAAAAGTGAATTCGGTGATGATATCCATTACAATACTGAACAAAAACATAATATCAATGAAACTAATCCTAATATTATTAGCCAAAATTTTGAACGGAACACAAGGGAGGAAACTGCAATAATTATAGAGCATACTGCAGATGAAATGGACAAAATAAAAGTCGAAACAACTGATAGAGTTGATCCTTTTGAAGAGAGTGACCGAAATAAAAATATAGGGGAAAGTTTTGCTTGTGAGGTTTGTGAATTTAAAACGACTCGTAGATCCAGTCATCAAACTCATAAAAATATGCATTTAATAAAAAATCCATTTATTTGCGATGTATGTGAATATAGGACTACTTCTAAAAACGATTTTGGACGTCATTTGCGTACTCATACCAGAGAAAAACCGTTTGCCTGTAATTTATGTGACTACAAGAGTGTAACTAAACATCAGCTGAAATTGCATATGAGTGTTCATACTGGAGATAAACCATTTGCTTGTAATTTATGTGAATTCAAGAGTGTAACTGAAAGCAATCTGAAAAGACATAATATGCGTAGTCATACTGGAGAAAAACCGTTTAGCTGTAATTTATGTGAATACAGGAGTATAACTAAAAATTGTCTAACTAAACATATGTGTACTCATACTGGAGAAAAACCGTTCGGCTGTAATTTATGTGAATATAGGAGTGTAGCTAAAAGCAAACTGAGGAGACATATGAATATTCATACTGCAGCTAAACCAGTTGCTTGTAATTTATGTGAGTTCAAGAGTGTAACTGAAAGCAATCTGACTAAACATAATATACGTATTCATGGTGGAGAAAAACCGTTTAGCTGTAATTTATGTGAATACAGGAGTATAACTAAAAGTGGTCTAAATAAACATATGCGTACTCATACTGGAGAAAAACCGTTTGGCTGTAGTTTATGTGAATATAGGAGTGTAGCTAAAAACAAGCTGAAAAGACATATGAGTATTCATACTGGAGATAAACCGTTTGCCTGTAATTTATGTGAATACAAGAGTGTAACTAAATACCAGCAGAAATTGCATATGAGTGTTCATACTGGAGATAAACCATTTGCTTGTAATTTGTGTGAATACAGGACTATAACTAAAAGTTGTCTAAATAAACATATGCGTACTCATACTGAAGAAAAACCGTTTGGTTATAATTTATGTGAATATAGGAGTGTAACTGAAGACAATTTGAAATTGCATATGAGTACTCATACTGATACAAATTTAAAGAAGTAGTTGGGGTTTAGAGGTGAAACGAATATTCGGTTAACTATTCGGCAGTCGGAATATTCAGTATAACCGAATATTTCGCCGACTTTATTTAAATTTATCATTCATGACTAGGTACTTATTTTAAGCTAAATCTAACTTATTTGATTTTAAATTTGCTTAAAAAATACCAAAAAAGTTTGCAGCCTGAAATCTAGCCTTTTTCTCAAATTTCCTGCGTAAAACATATGCTACCGAATTATTAAAAATATTTTACATTGAAAATAATTAATACCCCGGATTCAAAAAGTTTGATGTCCATGACTAATTAATTACCGAGAATTTAGGGTGTGTAAACAAATTTCTGAACGAATGCATTATTGTTTTGTCTACTCTTAGCAGGGCAATTTAATAATTAAACAATAAATTAGTTTGCTGGTGACGGCAATGAAACTCAAATAAAAGCTACTACGATTTCTTAATCGGTGTAACAATAAGGCTGTAAGAAATGTTCCAATGGGTTTTTCCTACGATAAATATGGGCAGTAGATAAAGAATTTGCATGCATGGGGACTAGTTTTTCTTAAATATTTGTTTAAACAAGTAATGGAAGTGTCTTTAGCAAATACTTACTGTAAAAGTATCGATCAAATACAAAACAATAACTAAAGTATATGCAACTTCAATAGGTACGTAAATCACAACGCGACTCGCACTTTGCAGAAATAAGGATTTCTTTGTCAGTAGCGTTAAAATTAAAACAATGTTTTTTTATAGTATAATTAGTATGTTTTGTATAATGTGATTTATTTCCCTCCAATTTAAAGTTAGTTTAAAGAGCCTTGTATTAAACTAAATAAATCCAATTTTCTGACCAAAATGATGTATGTATTTTAACCTTTGTGTTTAATATGCTTATTAGATTTACATAAATTAATATTTCTTCTAAAACAATTACCAAACAAATAAAAAATTTAATGAAATAAACACAACTGTTTGAATCAAAAAGTTTCGCTTATGTTGAAATATACTATGTACAATTTGGGACTTAATAATATCGCATATATAGAGCGCAATAGGGTCTGAGTATAGGCAACACACAATGCGGCTGTAGTAAGCTAAGACATACCTACTTTAAAGTATCAATTCAATAATTAGTAAGAACTTGCAGATAACAATCTGCGGTAAATTCTTGTAAACACACAAAAATCTTCTAAAACCCTTGTTATTTGTGATCAGCTAGTTTTATGATTTGTTAGATTTTAGAATGTCTTCCACACAACGAAGAATACTGTGATTTAAAAAAATGGGAATTTTGTTAGAAGAAAAACACTTATTTTTAAATATGTCCTAACGTCAGAAACGCGTTCTTTAATGCAATTTAAAGAATATTTACATTGCCCAGTATTTATATTTTTGTCTGTGGGCAATGTTTTGGAAAAAATATTTAAAGGAGAAATACGTATAAGAACAAGGTTTTGATCCAAATGAAAGGTTATTTTTCCAATCATCGTTTTATGCATCGACCTTAAAGGTCGATGGTTTTATGCAATCTAAATGCAGGGGTCGGATTGTTCAACTATTTCAACTAAAAGTTACTTACTTTTTTTTTAATTTCAACTTTCGGAAACAATTACTTTTTCCACTATTTTCGGAAATCTGGTTACTTTAACAACTTTTTTGATGTAAAATAATAGTAAGTATGCTTTAATTTAAAGCGGAAAAATTCCAAATTACGCGTATTGAAAATCTAATATATTTGGCTTATTTACTTCTCGTGTGTCATATTAATAACGGTCAATATAAGACTTTCTTTTTTGCTTATAGGTACTGAGTTGTAGTTACAAACCTAGAAATATTTATATATATATTAAATAGCTCTACAGGCCTAGAAGGCCCTGGGCTTGTTTGGTTATCTCCCTCCACCTCCTCCTGTCCATGGCTACTTCTTCCCAATTGCGAACTCCAATTTCTTTTAGATCTGCTACTACTGCCTCCATCCACTTCCTTTTTGGCCTTCCTCTTCTCCTCTTTCTCTTCACTCCGTGCTGCATGACTTGTCTTGTTGCTCTTTCCTCTCCTAACCTTCTTATGTGACCCAACCAACGTATCCTTAGGCCTTTAATTACCCCTACTATGGATGGTTGACCATACAAACCCATCACCTCTTCATTTGTTCTCCTTTCCCATCTATCTCCTACTTTCTTGCCCTTAAATATCCTTCTCAGCACTTTTCTTTCCCATATTTTCAACTTTTTTTGCTCCATTTTGGAAAGAGACCACATCTCACTCCCGTATGTAACTGTCGGCCGCACTACTGTTTTATAGAGTCTAATCTTGGCATTTTGCGATACACTATTAGATTTAAAAATTCGTAGCAAAGATCCCGCACTTTTATTACCTTTCACTATCCTTCCATTTATTTCCTTTTCATCCCCGCCCCTGTTTGATAGCATCAGTCCTAAATAGGTAAAATCTCCAACTCCTTCGATTTCATTCACATTTTCATCTTCCGACCTGAATATTAAATTTCTACTCTCTTCTGTTCCCTTTCCCTCTTGCACTTCCATATACTTTGTCTTCTCCATGTTAATTCTTAGACCATACTCCTTTGCGACTTTATCCAATTTCTGTAGCATTTCTATTATTTCGTACTTACTTCTGGCCACTAAAGCTACGTCGTCGGCAAAAGCGACTATTTGGTGCCTATGGTGGTATAAAGTTCCGTTTGTGTGAAACTCACACTTCCTTACAATCTGTTCCAACAGCAAATTAAATAAATCTGTGGACAAAGGGTCTCCTTGTCTCAGTACCTGGCTAACTCTAAAATTCCGTGAGGTGGCCCCGTTAATCCTTACTTTATTGTTCATTTCTTGTAATGTCATCTTTATTAGCCTTATTATCTTTGCCGGTATTCCTAAGTTTACCAGCGCGTTATACAGATTGTTCCTATATACTGTATCATACGCTCTCCTAAAATCTATAAACACCAAATGTAACGGTAGGTTGTACTCATAGCTATTTGATCACAAAAACTTGGTCACTTACCGACCTAATTGGCCGAAACCCACACTGGTAATCCCCTACCAAGTTTTCTGCTATTTTCGATAACTTTCTACGTATACAATTTCCGAACGTTTTGTAAACTACATCTAACAATGCAATTCCTTGATAATTCTCGCACCGGGTTACGTCTCCCTTCTTATGTATTGGGCCCAGTATTGCATGGGACCAATCTTTTGGCATTTGTTCTGCATTCCATATCCTTTCTATCAATTTGTACAGCTTTTTGTGTAAAATCTCGCCACCCAGCTTCAGCAATTCTGCAGCCACTCCGTTCTCTCCCGGACTCTTATTGTTTTTCAGGTGATTTATCTCTTTCTTGACTTCCTCTTCTGTGGGTACTTGTGTTACTCTCTCCTCCTGTTCTTCTCGTCCTTCTCCTTCGTTTTCCACCATGTTAGTTTCTCCATCCTTGTCCCCTAAAATTTCTCTGAAATATTCCACCCATCTGCTCAGACTTCCTTCGCAAAAAAGAAAGCCTTATATTGACCGTTATTAATATGACACACGAGAAGTAAATAAGCCAAATATATTTGATTTTCAATATGCGTATTTTGGAATTTTTCCGCTTTAAATTAAAACATACTTACTATTATTTTACATCAAAAAAGTTGTTAAAGTAACCAGATTTCCGAAAATAGTGGAAAAAGTAATTGTTTCCGAAAGTAGTGACAATAAAGTTGAAATCTAAAAAAAAAGTAACTTTCAGTTGAAATAGTTGAACAATCCGACCCCTGTATTTCGATTGCATAAAACGATGATTGGAAAAATAACCTTTCATTTGGATCAAAACCTAATTCTTATACGTATTACTCCTTTAAATATTTTTTTCAAAACATTGTCCACGAACAAAAATATAAATACTGGGCAATGTAAATATTTACTTTATTCTTTAAAAATTGCATTAAAGAACGCGTTTCTGACGTTAGGACATATTTAAAAATAAGTGTTTTTCTTCTAACAAAATTCCCATTTTTTTAACTCACAATATTCTTCGTTGTGTGGTAGACATTCTAAAATCTAACCAAAGAGTATACATTTATTATTATGTATTCTTTAATCTAAGAAATCATAAACTAGTCGCATTGTTGCCTATACTCAGACCCTATTGCGCTCTATATCTGCGACATTATTAAAGTCCCAAATTGTACCTTATATTAGATTCAAAAAAATATTTCGCAAATAAATGGAATTATTAATTCTAAATAAACATGTTTCTCTGTGTAAGTACCTACCTTCACATACTATAACAAATGCTTGAAGAAAAAATGTGGTTAATTGAGCTATTAATGTTATGCATCAATATTAATGTAGGTACGTCTTGCAAGTAATCAACGAACATATACATAAATAGGATCGCGAAAATAGTAAAAGACCGACAGGCAAAAAATCGCCAGGAAGACCAAGAAAGTGATGGAAAGAATCATTGGAATGAACAGGCTCTAAGCATAAATTAACTAGAGAGTAGTTAATTTATGCTTTGAGCGATTAACTTCTAAGGACTTCCACTATACTGTCAGCTGTCGAAACCGCATTGCGACCGGTAGGATTGACAAAATTCCAAAACTTTTCTACTGGTTTTCCGGAGGCAATGTAACGCAAAACAATCACAAGCTGTAATTGATTTGACACATCAGTTGTCTCATCGGCGATAACAGCGATGTAATCACTTTTTTTTAATTTCACTAACCACTTCTTCATGGTAAACATTAAGCTTACATTCAATAAGTTCGTTTTGGATCGTTTTATCGGTCCCTTTAAAAACGGATGCTTTTAAAATGTTCTTTCACATCCCTGTCTAATTCTGCGCTAAAATCTATTAATCCACGGAAAACTCCTTTGTTCAACGATTCTTCTGTTTCATCATGGCCCATGGCACCTTAAAGATAACTCAAACGCCCACAGAATCGCAGATTATATGTATTCAAAATATATCTATTTTTATCCACTTGTTATGTTATGAGCCGCTACCGTTTGTCAATAAGCTGTGTTTAATTGGGATAATATATTTGATTTTCCCAGCAAAGAATAACTAAAGACATTGTTCATACGAAGCTTTGATTTTTCATGCACTTTCATTTTTTCGTGAATATGTCCCAAATCTGTAACGCCATTTTTTGTCCAGGCATTATCCCCACCAAACAAAACACAAAAAAAGCTTGCATTACGTCATATCCACAAAGCCAATTGTTTTTTTCGTACAAACTTGGATTAAACTTCGGCCTTTTTATTGCTGCTTCACATCTAAATTTGGCATAGGCCTCCCTAACCTTTTTATTTTTTCTTCCAAAGAATACGTGGAAAACGGTTTAAAAATCGGATGACCTCTGAGGTAAACAACCCGTCCGGCAAAATAAAATTAAACTCTAAAATATTTATGTACCCTTCTAGGTAAACATTCTAATATTAATGCCTAATAATTCGTTAATTTTCTAAAAAATATGCATTTCAAATGCAATATATTAAATGGAACGAAATGTTACAAATGTACCACCATTGTGACCCATTGAGAGGTTTTGATATCAACTAACGCAAAAAGTATATGAAAATCGAATGAAACAATTTATTAGTTCATTGTTTACTTGTTTTGGATTAACATCAAGGAGACATCAAACTCCATGAAAATTCCTTAAAAATCAATTATAATAATAATTAATATAATTTAATTTAACATAAACATTAAAATAAGTGTTTTCCTTTTTATGCTGAGTATTGTAGAAAAGCAATACTTGGTACTGTATCGCGATGGGCAGAATATCCAACACCATCGCCTTTGAGGGTTTTACGCTACCATCCAGGAGCCGTCAAGAAGTTTTATACACACTACCGACTAATAATTAAATATTTAAAACAAAGATACAAATATAATCTCACGACTATTGCTACATTTTCAAAGCCACTAAAAATTCTAATTATAAAATAAACAACTACGTCATCCTGTTTGCCAACGAATTCAGATCATTAAAGCACCAGATTATTAATGCTACCATGGGGAAAACTACTCAATCTATCTGAAGATGTAACAATTAACAAAAACATTATTATAACAACTGGAATTAATGGTTTAATGTGAAGTAGAGAAAACCAGCCTCATCTTTTTTTTTTAAACTAACTGTAAAAATATTAAGCGCTTAATAAAATGTATATTTTTAATAACTACAGTACATAAAGCTTGAATACTTAAATTCTGCCCACAGACTATTGCATGTAAGTTTCTTTAGGATCAAAGGAGCCTGATGTCAGTAATAGCCTATGAAAGCACTTGTTTTGCCATTTGTTTAAACTGTCAAATATCGAAGTGAAAACATACATTTGGTGAGATGAATTTGAATGAAATTTTGAAGCGTTTTTCTAACACTCCAGAGAGATGAACAAGGTCCGTTGTGTATTAATGAACCTACTGTTAGATGGGCCGATGGCTCAGTCAAAGTTAAACAGCGAAGTAGCCGCTCTAAAGGCAGTGGAAATAAAGAATCCAAGAAAAAAGTATCAAAAGAAATCAGAAAGAACCAATCAGCTTCAACACAAGACATAGCAAAAACTATAGGGGTGTCACAGTCTGGTGTTCAAAAAATTAAGAAAAGAACAGGTATAGTAACTTTTAAAATACAAAAAGCGTCTAACGAACTCTGGAACAACTGGAAAAGGAGTATTACGTACTAAGTAAGAGACTCTTAAAATCAAAAGTATGTGAAAAAGATGTCTGCGTTGTTTTAGACAATGAGATATTTAAAGCTTGATTTTAATACTTGTCACATCATTAGTTTTACAATATATTACCAGGCGAGAAGGTTCTTATAGAGGGATCTAAATTGTTTTGAAAAATTTGAAAAAAGGGCTCTTGTTTGGTAAGCTATTTGCGAATGTGGTAAAAAGAACACTCCACTTTCACAACTGGCACAGTAAACATTGAAACCTACATCAAAGAGTGTCTTAAATTTCTTAAGGAGTAAGACAAAAATATATTTTTTTTGGTCAGATTTTGGCACCAGCCCATTATACCAAAAAAAAAACGTAGAACGGCATCTAAGGAATCAGGTTAGTTACGTGGAGATGGAACTCAATCTACCAAATGTTCCAGAACTGTGACCGATAGAACGTTATTGGGCTATTATGAAGGCAAAGTAAAGCTGTTAAATACATAGAAGAGCTGAAAATTCATTGGAATAGACTAAACCAAAAAATTGAGGAGAACGAGATAAAATGTTTAATGGCGGGTCTTAGAGAAAATATGAGAAATTATGTTAATAATAAAATAACTCGGAAAGTGTCCATGTTTAAATTTTAAGTTTAACCTAGTTTTTTTTTTTTTTTTTTTTTATTTATTTATGACTTCAAAACAGCTTGTTAGCTGGTACCAAAGCCTACTAATACATTAAATTTTGTAAAACAAATTCAAGTAGGTAAATATTTAAATAATCATAACCCCAAATTAAATATCTAATTAAATAATAACATTAACATTTAAATAAATAAATAAACAATTGAAAGTCTAATTATCTGTAAATTAAATTTTAGATGTATTTTACATGTAATATGTTTTAATTTTGCTAATAAATTTATGATATGGTCGCAAATCAGTTATATCGTCTGGCAAATCATTGAATGTTTTTATGGCACTGTAGAAGCTTTCACTTATTCCCAGATTAGTTCGTGGGCGAGTTAGTTGGTATTTTTTTCTTACTCGCGTACTATATTCATGTCTTTCTTCCACCCGCTTGAGCTTAAATGCAGTTTTTATTAGACCACACTGTACTTTATAAATTAATTTGCACTGCTCAACTTCTATAAATAAATTTGTCATATCTACTTCTTTCATTCCTTAAAATAGTTTTACTTTTGGACAGATGTAAGTGTTCAAGCCTTATGTTAAACGTTAAAGCTAATATAGTTTTAATATTTTCTTACGATATACCATATTAAAACAAAGCAATACAACACAATAATTCCTATTTTTGAAAACTCATAATTATGACAATCATTACTATACCTGCAAGAACTCCAATCATACTTAAAATCGTACACCGAATTTTTCTTTTTGTAACACCATTTACCTACAAAAGAAATGTTATTCTCAATCTCATTATACTAATAAGTAAATATTTAATTAGACTAAATTGAATTGCCATAGCAACAAATGTTTCTAATTCTAATATATTGTATTTTCAAGAGTTAAAAGGTAATACTTAATAATAGCATATTTATTATATACAAGGTGGCCCACTGAAAACAGTAAACGCAAGTTTTGGCCACTTAACATCAATTTTGCGAAAAATGCTCGAACACGTCAATTTTAGTTTTAAGGGGGACATCTGAATTGATTAGTATTATTTACACAACTTCAACCCTAAGATGAGGGTGAATTGCACCCTAAAAATTTTAAATGGAAAGGGGTGCCAAACGTTATACAATTCTAAAGGCCTTTCGATTCTCTTTTCAACAGTCTTTTTAATTTTCAAATCCGATCATTAATTCCAGAAAAAATTACATTTAAATTTTGATCTAATAGGCTTAAAAAGTGGAACGTTGCAAACAAAAGCACTTCATCCGACAAGTTTTTTGTAATAAACAAGTACTTTGTGAGTTTGTCAGCATTTAAATTGATAATGTTACATGGCCAAAACTTGCGTAGACTGTTTTCAGTGGGCCACCCCGTATATTAACTTTGCATTGATCACGCGCCGATCATTGTTTACATCCACTTTATCATTGCTTTACTATTTACTATCTTTGTTGTTTAACTCTCCTCTCTGTCTATCTTTGCGCATTTCAGCTGCACAGATATTTGTGTTTCACTGTTATAAGTGACCTACAAAAATTAAATATGTCTGACAGCGTAGGGAACAGCTGTACCAACTTAATAGACAAACGTCATCAACATAATAATATTGTATTTTATAAGACACGCGAATATTCAAACATAATTATATTTATGTTTTGCGGGAAATTTAGTCTCGTATGTATAAGTTGTTTTAAAATAATATTTATTTAATGAAACATTAAT
This sequence comes from Melanotus villosus, assembly GCA_963082815.1. Taxonomy (NCBI): domain Eukaryota; kingdom Metazoa; phylum Arthropoda; class Insecta; order Coleoptera; family Elateridae; genus Melanotus; species Melanotus villosus. The sequence continues at coordinate 95,096,717 of OY720419.1, read as the reverse complement.
AAATTCAGCGGAATTTTAAATTTGTATAGGAGTGGCTGTCATGGATGAAGTGTGACGTCACATTGATGACGTCTACCCAAAGTTTCACTGGATACCCTTTACTTAAATTATGTCCACAGACTATTGCATGTAAGTTTCTTTAGGATCAAAGGACCCTGCTGTCAATAATAACCTGTAATAACACCCTAATAGAAATCAACAAAGTCCGTTGCTAGAGAATTGTGTATTAATGAACGTACTGTTAGATAGGTTATACAGAAATTTATTAATGATGGCTCAGTCAAAGATAAACAGCTCTAAAGGCAGTGCAAAAAAAGAATCCAAGAAAAAACTGTTAAAAGAAATCAGAAAGAACCAATCAGCTTCAACACAAGACATAGCAAAAACTATGGGGCTGTCACAGTCTGGTGTACAAAAAATTAAGAAAAGAACTTTTAAAATACAAAAAGCGCCTAACGAACTCTGGAACAACTGGAAAAGGAGTATTACGTACCAAGAGACTCTTAAAATCAAAAGTATGTGAAAAAGATATCTGCATTGTTTTAGACAATGAGATATTTAAAGCTTGATTTTAATACCTTGCCGGGTCATCAGTTTTACAATATATTGCCAGGCGAGAAGGTTCTTATAGAGGGATCTAAATTGTTTTGAAAAATTTGGAAAAAAGACTTGTTTGGTAAGCTATTTGTGAACGTCGTAAAAAGAGCACTCCACTTTCACAACTGGCACAGTAAACATTGAAACCTACATCAAAGAGTGTCTATAAAAACGGTTACTTAAATTTCTTAAGGAGTAAGACAAAAATACATTGTTTTGGTCAGATTTGGCCCATTATGCAAAAAAAAAACCGTAGAATGGCATCTGAGGAATCAGGTTAGTTACGTGGAGATGGAACTCAATCTACCAAATGTCTCAGAACTGTGATCGATAAAACGTTATTGGGCTATTATGAAGGCAAAGTAAAGCTGTTAAATACATAGAAGAGCCGAAACTTTATTGGAATAGACTAAACCACAAAATTGGAGAAAACGAGATAAAATGTTTAATGGCGAATGTTAGAGAAAAGATGAGAAATTGTGTTAATAATAATAGTTTCAACTTCTATAAATAAATTTGTCATATCTACTTCTTTCATTCCTTAAAATAGTTTTACTTTTGGACAGAATGTAAGTGTTCAAGCCTTATGTTAAAGCTAATATAGTTTTAATATTTTCTTACGATATACCATATTAAAACAAAGCAATACAACACAATAATTCCTATTTTAGAAATTACCCATCATACTTGTTTGAATGCTTCTTTTGAAAACTCACAACTATGACAATCATTACTATACCTGCAACAAGAACTCCAATCATACCTAAAATCATACGCCCAATTTTTCTTTCTGTAACACCATTTACCTATAAAAGAAATGTTATTCTCATTATACTAATAAATATTTAATTAGACTAAATTGAATTGCCGTAGCAACAAATGTTTCTAATTCTAATATGTATATTGTATTTTCAAGAGTTAAAAGGTAATACTTAATAATAATATATTTATTATATACAAGGGGGCCCACTGAAAACAGTAAACGCAAATTTTGGCCACTTAACATAAATTTTGCGAAAAATGCTCGAACACGTCAATTTAAGTTTTAAGGGGGACATCTGAATTGATTAGTATTATTTACACAACTTCAACCCTAAGATGAGGGTGAATTGCACCCTAAAAATTTTAAATGGAAAGGGCCGAAAGGAGTGTCAAACGTTATACAATTCTAAAGGCCTTTTGGACTAAGGTAATTTTAGGTAAATCGTAATATTTTGGCCTCAGGAATCTACTGTTGGTCTGTGAACCATTACTTATGGACCACCCTGTATACATATTATGCTGCAATTTCACCTAACGAATATGCATGTATCAAGTTTTTGAAAAATGTAGTTGCCGCTTTTGGGCTTAGCAGGGTAGTATATTTTTATGAATTTGAAAATCTTTAGTACGATCAGCTAACAAGGCAAGTTTGATTATGCTTTAGACGCTCTAAAAGAAAAAGATTTTTCAATGGTAATTTGATATAGCTATTGCAATAGTTTTCATATTCTGTAAGATAATCCGATAAAATTAAACATGAAGTTCAGTACAATAACTTTTCAGGGGTAAAAAGATAGAAGTTCCACATGTTTATAGTGCAACACAAATATTTATTGGTACTTATTGTTAATTTCTTTAATGCATTATTTGTGTTTCCTTTATTCTTTGTTTGTAATTAAGGGACTAAGTTTGTGATTGATTTGCAGTATGTAACGTAAATGTAGTGCCCTCAATTCTCCTTCCCGTAAAGTAAGTATCGTATTTATGATTTGTTTTTAACGTAACATCTTTTTGATTGCCTTTTGTATAATGTTTTTGTATTCATTTTTGTGTCTTTGGTTCATTAAATATTTCATTGTCAATTTAGTTGGCCTTGTTATTTGCGTTTAGTGCTTCCCAGTCACCTTTTGTGTATTAGTGTTTTGTTTAAGATTTTTGTATAAAGTGTTAGCCTGCCTACAAGATTTAGAGTTTTGCAGTAAAGTACAGTTTATTTCAGTTAAGCAAGGTAAGTTACATCCTGCAGCAGTGTGTAGCTATACGACAACCCGTCTCTCCGAGCCCTGGAAATCTTCCAGGATGGGTTTCCTTCTTTTAGATCTTAGGGTGGTTTCAATCATGGTGGCGCCCTAATAACCGTTTACGATCACCCCTTTGAAGGGTTAATAAATGTTATTTAGTAGCATTTTAAGTGTTACGAACTCCCCTTCTTCACTGCAGTTTAACCGAGTGCATCCCGGATTTGACATCCCCATTTTAATGTCGTAGTGCAGAATAGGAAACTAATTTTAAGATGAAAATTTTCACTAGCATAATCCTACTCTTACTCAATGTAAAACAGAATATGTATGTATTACCTGTAACCTCTTATACCATTCGGTGTCGAGGCTGGTGCGTTAACGTATGCAAGGTTAGGTAAATTTAGATACTGCTATATTCTACAACAGACGCGGAGAATTATCTGAGTGAGTGGATAATGGTTGATTTTTTAAAAAGATGCTCATTGTAAGAACTAATTTCTATTAAAAAAAAACAATTTATTATTCCAACAAATAAGGTCGTACGCTTCTCCGTGCTTCGGAGGGCACGTTAAGCCGGCGGTCCCGGTTATCATACTAACACCTTTGATAACCGTTAACCTCGCAACACTGTGGGTCGATCTTCTTCACCTCTCTTGATAGGTTAGGTTAGCCTCCTGCCCAGCACCTACGTGGTAAAAGGGCTCACAGAACTCGTTCTTATGAGTTTCTAATAGGCCATCGGCCTATGCTTCGGCCATAAGAGGAAGAAGAGCAAATATTACAAAAATATAAAAATAGCGAAGCATTCATCAAAATATGTAAATCTACAGGGTGACATTGAAAAAACTGCCATGCATAGTACCACGCGATAGAGGACCATAAAATAATAAAAAAAGTTCTTATACGCTAATGTCCGATCGCCTTTTGTTTTCAAGATACAGGATGTTAAAAGTTTGTTAGAAAATTTAATTTTTTTTTTAAAACCACAATGCATAGTACCATGCGATAGAGGACCATAAAATAATAAAAAAAGTTCTTATACGCTAATGTCCGATCGCCTTTTGTTTTCAAGATACAGGATGTTAAAAGTTTGTTAGAAAATTTAAACTTTTAACATCTTGTATCTTGAAAACAAAAGGCGATCGGACATTAGCGTATAAGAACTTTTTTTATTATTTTATGGTCCTCTATCGCGTGGTACTATGCATTGTAGTTATTAAAAAAAAATTAAATTTTCTAACAAACTTTTAACATCCTGTATCTTGAAAACAAGAGGCGATCGGACATTAGCGTATAAGAACTTTTTTTATTATTTTATGGTCCTCTATCGCGTGGTACTATGCATTGTAGTTATTAAAAAAAAATTAAATTTTCTAACAAACTTTTAACATCCTGTATCTTGAAAACAAGAGGCGATCGGACATTAGCGTATAAGAACTTTTTTTATTATTTTATGGTCCTCTATCGCGTGGTACTATGCATTGTAGTTATTAAAAAAAAATTAAATTTTCTAACAAACTTTTAACATCCTGTATCTTGAAAACAAGAGGCGATCGGACATTAGCGTATAAGAACTTTTTTTATTATTTTATGGTCCTCTATCGCGTGGTACTATGCATTGTAGTTATTAAAAAAAAATTAAATTTTCTAACAAACTTTTAACATCCTGTATCTTGAAAACAAAAGGCGATCGGACATTAGCGTATAAGAACTTTTTTTATTATTTTATGGTCCTCTATCGCGTGGTACTATGCATGGCAGTTTTTTAAATGTCACCCTGTATAGTATAAAAAATATATACTGTTTGATTTTGTAGGTACATATATTGATGAACACTATTTAATTAATCTAGAATGCCTGCCATGACTTACGCAAAATGAAAGTCAGGGTGCCCCAACATTCAAGACAAATTGACTTAAAACTTCAACTGCTTTCATTGGTGTGTTAGAAGGACCTAAAGTTGGCAAAAATAATTTTTCGAGAATAATTGTTTTTCAAATGGTACTATGATGGGAAACTGAAATATTAATAGCGAGTATTTTTCAAGCATTTTATTGATACCAATAACGTAGCATTAATATGAAAATTTGGAAATGTAAGTTTAACAATTATGAGAAAAAAGTTAATGCTCTAAGTTTCAAAAAAACTAACAATAATGCAGCATTAAGAGAAGCGAGAAAGGTGAAATATTTAGGAGAAAACAAAAATTACTTGAAAAAGATATGAAAAGAGAAGATGCAGTTGTGGAAAGATCTTTAGAATCTAACAACTTTATATCCATGGATATACACATACACAACATAGCATCAGGGAAACTACATCAAAGTTCTACATTATCAACAATAAAAAACTGACAATGCTAAGCACAAAAAAATTAAAGAAAGACTAAAAAGCGAGGTGACAACAGTGGACGATAAATTATTTACGCAAATAGAACTGTAAGATACCATCAAAAACGCCTGAAGAGGATAGCCTAAACAGCGACATATTTTTACAGTTATTTTACAAGTTTTACGGTTTAACTTGACCTACAAAAAATAGTGAAGGCTGTTATACTTTAAATCATGTGAGATCAAATTGGAGTTAGCCATTCTTCATTATGTGAATAAAATTAAGAGAGATTGCACTGTTTTAGATGATTTAATATTTAATTAGAAAATACATAAATACATCTGTTCCTTAAATGGTAAAGGTTTTAGCGGCTTAACTTAAGTAAGGGTAAGCCACATTCCACCCTTGTCTCAGGGTGGGGGTTGCCCAGTTGTTAAATTTCTACACATTATGAAACCTTCTGATTACAAAAAGTAAAACCAGCATCATCTTATGACACGTCCTTTTAAACTAAATGTAAACATATTAGGCGCTTAATAAAACGTATATTTTGATAACCTTACAGTACACATATTAATGCTAATAATAGCTTCAATATTTTCTTATGGTGTATCATATTAAAACAAAGAAATACAATACAATAATTCTTATTTTAGAAATTATACATTCTGAAATCACGCTTATTTTGGACTTATAATTATGCAAAAAATTACTATAACTGCAAGAACAACTCCAACCCCACCTAAAATGGCAAAGGTAATTTTTGAATCTGTATCGGTACCATTTATCTACAAAAGAAATGTTATTCTCATTATACTAATAAATATTTAATTAGATTAAATTGAATTGACATACGGACAATTGTTTCTAATATATTGTATTTTTAACAGTTAAAAGGTAAAACACTATGGAATAACATATTTGCGAAACTAATTTTAAGATGAGGGAAAATTTTCACTAACATAAGCCTACTCTTACTCAACGTAAAGCAGAATATGCCTAATAAAAAATGATGATAATAATACAAATAATTTATTGAACTATTTTACCCGGTAATTAATGATTTTACCACGTGAAAATAATAATACAATGTAGTCAGAAACACACAAGTTATTTTCTTTCTTTCTCCCCTTCCATTTACCCTTCCGGGCGTCGGATTTGGCCGATGGCTGACGTTTCTTTATCAGAAGCTTTCATTACTCAACAAAACTCAACTGTACCAAATTTGTCAACCCTGAAACTTTTGACCCTATCACAAATATAAATCCTAAGAAATTCATTCAGGCATACGAAAGAGCAGCAACTGTAAATGCATGGAGAAACAAAGAAAACAAAGGTTTTTCCGGAGCCTTCTTACAAGGTCCTGCTACGATTTGGTATTGAAAATATAAAGATAATCGAAACAATCAGAAAAATAATTGGCCTAAAATTTCTGATGATTTTCTAAAAGACTCAGGCGAATCTGCTTTTAGATATGTGCTACAATTTAAATGAAAATATGAAACTCAGAAGTTATTGACTTTTTTGAATCAGGTCTGCATAATAAATATCAATATCAATACAGTCCCTTGTGCGAAGATAACATGGACTTGGCAAAGTTAAAAAAGATAACTTTGAAAATCAGCGACGCAGAAAAGCGTGAAGATATATCTAAATTACAAAACGCATAACCATCCCTTTTACTTCATGATCAGCCTTTAATGAACACAACTAACCACCGTTCTTCACATCACAAAAAAAGGGGTAGAAAAAAATTTCAGAATAATAGTTCTCATACTCGTGATGGTCGACCAATATGCTTTAGGTGTTCAAGAGTAGGCGGCCCCTGACCTTCCATAAACAACGTACAACGAGTAATTAATTTCGCGGCAGAACATGATCTCAGGATAAAAGGTACCTTCTTAGAGCACAAGAAAATTCATAAGGGCACCTGGAAAAGTCCCGATGGAAATACAATCAATCAGATTGATCATACTTTAATAGAAACTAAACACTACAATTGTACTAGTATTACAGTCATCCGAAGCTGTAGAAGTTATGATATTTGTTCCGATCATTTTTTAAGGTAAAACAACAGTTACCCTGCCCAGTAAATATGACAAAAACTCAGATTAAAAGGAAATGGGATTGTAGAAAGCTTGTGAATGAAGAAAATAGAGATAAGTATAGGCAAGACTTAAACAATAGGTACATTGTGCAGAATGGTAAAAGAAATGGATATAGAAACTAAATTGAAATTAATACAAAATTCCATTCAACATGCAGCACAAACACATTTACAACCACAAGCAAGTAATAACATCAATAATAATTGGTTTGACGCAGAGTGCAAAGAGATGTTACAAAGACGTAAAGAGGCTAGACTAAAAATGTTATTAGAAGACACCCGACAGCAACAGATTGAAAGCTTGGAGACGAGATTTAACAAGAAGGAGGTACAATTGTTTTATAAAGAAGTTTCATCAGTTCGGAGAGGTTTCCAGACAAAGACATGGACGTGTAAAAGCGAGGAGGGAAATATAATAAACGGAGAAGTAAGAGTGTTACAAAGATGGCTGGAGTACTTTCAAAAAATAATGAATGACGAAGAGACAGATCAGGAAGAACACAGTCTGCTAGCACACTCAGAAAAAAGGGGAGTAAGTAATAAACCAACAAGTGAAGTATTTCAATCAGTATTGAAACGAATGAGAAGTAATAAGAGTCCAGGGAGTGATAATATTCAATCGGAGCTCGTTAGAAATGGAAGTGAACAGCTGAAAACGGAGCTATATGAACTGCTAAAGCAAATATGGGAGGAGTAACAAATGCCCCGTGAATGGAACCAAGCAATAATATCGCCTATTCATAAAAAGGGCGACCAACTAATATGCGCCAATTATCAACCTATCTCTGTTCTAAGTGTAGTTTATAAAATTGTAGCAACAATCATTAATGATAAACTGAAAGTGTTATAAGTGAATGTCTTTCGACCAAATAGATCAGTAACAGATCAGATATTTGTGCTGAGACAAGTGCAAGAAAAGTACTGGGAAAAAAATATAAATATCCACACCTTAATGATCGATTTTAAACAAGCCTATGACAGGGTGAGAAGAAGTGCTATCTTTAAGGTTTTACAAGAACTGAACTTTTCTGAGAAGCTCATTCTGGTTAAGATGACATTAACTGAAACTAGCAGCCAAGTCAAGATCCAGGGTAAGCTGTCAAATAGCTTTAATATCTCTACCGGACTTAGATAAGGGGATCCCCTGTCTCCCACTTGGAATAGATGTATAGTATAGTATAGTAATGACTTTATTATACATGTGTATATATATACAGGAAACATAATATGCTAAGAATAATTAGAGGCGAAGTTCAGCTGGACAAAATTTGTCCACTGCTCTTCCACTTAACCTCTGTAAAGTCCTCATGACAATTGCAAAACATAATAATATAATAATTCCTCATAAAGGTATTTGTAAAACTAAGAATAATAACAATAACAAAGAGAGTACATCAGAAGGGCAGAGTTTTCAAAAATATATAAAATATAGAATATAGACTCACCCAAACTGCGCAAATGAATTATATTTAGTTAGCTAGATTTCTCTATTTCGAATCAGTTTTATGCAGTTCTTTTTAAATGTAATTACATTTAATGATTTAAGTTCAGGCGGCAACGAATTATATTGATGACTGATTTGATAGCTAAAGGAATGCTTATAAAATTCATAGTGGTGGATAGGAGGTGTTAAAAGTCCTTTAAACCTCAAGTTCAGAGTATGCACGTCTGTTCGAAATTGAAGTATCTGTTTCTTCTATTATTTGTTTTTTTTTTGTGTTTGAGGCATATAAATATTAATAATAGTTAGTGGCTGTTTTTTATTATGTCTTCTCTGTTTTGGGCGTATATTTTCTGATCAACAAAAAAATTCCGGAAAGAGTTATCAACAGGTAAACATTGGATTACCAAACTACAAGGCACCGATGTAACAATAATTACCGAAAATATATTTAGCAACTGGATATATGGTTTAACTTGACCTACAAAAATAGTGGAGGCTGTTATACTTATGTGAGATCAAATTGGAGTTAGCCACTCTTCATTATGTGAATAAAATTAAGAGAGATTGCACTGTTTTAGACGATTTAATATTTAATTCGAAAAATACATAAATACATACGTTCCTTAAATGGTAAAGGTTTTAGCGGCTTAACTTTAGTAAGGGCAAGCCACATTTCACCCTTGTCTCAGGGTGGGGATTGCGCAGTTGCTAAATTTCTACACATTATGAAGCCTTCCGATTACAAAAATTAAAACCAGTATCATCTTATTATTATGATTTTTAAACTAACAGTAAACATATTAGGGACTTAACAAAACGTATATTTTTAATAGCTTACAGTACACATATTAATGCTAATAATTCCTTCGATATTTTCTTATGGTGTATCATATTAAAACGAAGAAATACAACACAATAATTCCTATTTTAGAAATTATATATGTATCATACTTTCTGAAGTCACGCTTACACTGGACTCATAATTACAAAGAAAAAAATTATTACAACTGCAATAACAATTCCAACCCCACCTATAATGCCATACTCAGTTGTTGTTATTGTAAAGGTACCATTTATCTACAAAAGAAATGTTAGTCTCATTATAGTAATAAATATTTAATTAGATTAAATTGAATTGCCATACGGACAATTGTTTCTAATATATATTGTATTTTTAAGAGTTAACGGGTAAAACACTATGGAATAACATATTTCATTAGTTGCTACGGATTAGGCATTTGCAAAACTAATTATAAGATAAGAGAAATTTTTCACAAACATAAGAGTACTCTTACTCAACGTACAGCAGAATATGCCTAATAAAAAATGATGATAATAATACAAATAATTTATTGAACTACTTTACACAGTGATTAATGATTTTACGTCAAAATAAATACAATAATTACAATGTAAAGGCTAATAATTCTCATGCATCCGATATCCGACGTCCGTCGATCCGAAACCTATTCTCATTGGTCAATTTTTAAACATGTTTTAGCGGTAAAATCTCTCCGATAAATTGTCAACTTTTATCCGACGTCGGATCGAGTTAAATTTATTTTAACTTTTTCCATCGTCGGAAGAATTCTAACCTCACTTTAGTACTTGCATTCTGTGTTTACACTGTGACACATGCCGAACAACGTAAATATAGCTCGTCACAATTATATTAATAATACTAAGAGTATACTTTTGTTATTTGTAATGTCAAAAGTTACCATAAATCACACCAATAATATCGGATAAAAGCATGCGAAATTCGGATACTTGTGAATAGGAAGTTTTTATCCGAAATAAAATTCTTCCGATTCGTATATCGGACGTCCGATATCGGATGCATGAGAATTAGCCTTAAGTCAGTAACACACAAATACAATCATAAAATCGTGAAAATTACAAAGTAAAGCATCGCAAACACCCGACACCAAACTTCCCTCGGAAGGCAGTGGCAAATCACTGAGGTATTCTGCCTAGTAAGTCTTCTATGAAGTAGAAGTGCAAGCATTTCTGTGGTTCAGAGCCCACATTAAGCTATAGTGTATCTAATATCTGTTGTGTGTGAAAAAGCTATCAGCCATATGGGTGTCGCATTACCGGAATAAAAACGGGTTCGTTCGAAGATGTCAATGGAGTGTTTGGAAAAGTGTAAGCCCAATGAGAAGAAATGTAGATGAAACATGGATCCACTACTACACACCGGAAAGCAAAGTTCAGTCAAAACAATGGGTAGAAGCTGGAGGAAGTGCACCAAAGAAGGCAGAGAAGGTTATGGCTACTGTTTTCAGGGATGCGCATAAATGCCATAAATTATCAATACGAATTAAATAATAAACCCCTACAAGAAGTTAGTTGTATAAATGACCTAGGAATAATGTTGGACAGTAAATTAAACTTTATACATCATATTGATAACATAAAAAATAAAGCATTGAAGATGTTAGGTTTCTTAATAAGAAATACACATGATTTTACTAATATAAAATCAATAACAAATTTATACTGTTCTTTGGTCAGGAGTTGTTTAGAATATGGATCAGTAATATGGTGTCCTTATTATTCTAACCATATACAAAAAATAGAAAAAGTTCAACACAAATTTTTGAGATTCGTAGCGTTTAAACTGCATATGAAACATGATCTTATTGGGTATGATGATTTATTAAAAATAACGAATCTTAATACATTAGAATTAAGACGAACAAACTCTCTATTATGTATTTTATACAAAATAGTAAATGGCATAATAGATAGTTCTGAGCTTTTGGATTTAATTGATTTTTTGGTTCCTGACCGCCAAACAAGATCTGAGCAAATGTTCAAATTAACACTATCAAAACTATGCTTATAATGCTCCCATTATAAAAATGTTGCGCGAAGGTAATAAATTAAAAATTGATTTATTCAATTCATCTTATTGGCAATTTAAAAGGTCATTAATATAATGTCAAGCTGTTAATGTATCTTAGCATAGGTTAAAGTTAAGTTCTTATTACATAGATGATTAATAATTATATTTTTAATTTCTAATTAATTATATTTTTAATTTCTAAATAATTATTTTTTAATTTCTAAATTGTACATAAATGGGAATAATTATTTCCGTAAATAAACCATTATTATTATTATTATTATTATAATTTTTATCGACTATCTTGAAAACGGAAAAACCATCACACAGCGTTATTGGACCGGCTAGACAATGAAATGTCCACATTTGAGTAAGAAAAAGGTCTGCTTCATCATGACAATGCACCTTGCAACAGCTAAACTGGTCGAGTTACGTTACAAATTGCTACCCTACCCACCAAATTACGCTGATCTGGCCCCCTGCGACTTTTTCTTGTTTCCAAATCTAAAGAAATGGCTTGCTGGGAAGAAATTTCAGTCGAATTCTGAGGTGATAGCCGAAACAAAAGCCTATTTTGCAGAGTTTGAGCATAAAAGAACTTGGAATTTTGTTGGAATGTCCAAAAAATTAATTCCTCGTTTCATTTATCACTGACCTTTCACCCTACTCCCGTAGTAATAATTTAATTGACAAAAGGTGAAATGTACAGACTGATCGTAAATCATTGACCTTGCCGCTTTATAGCGTGGAGGTGCTGAATTCAGAAAAAATGGTGTTTTGCCGCTCTACACTTGTTCTGGTTTAGTAGTAAAATTTTGTGGTTGGTTGGTTGTCATTTCGAGTTGCTTGTGTTAGTTTATTTTCGCCGTTTTTGCATTTTGAAGCCTCTTACTCTTTACAAAACAGTCGTTTTCACGACTACCAGTTCCAGGAATATCCTTGACTCGTAAGTTTTGCATGTAATTCCAATTTACAGCGGTAAATATATTCCAATTTTTGTTAGGTTAACTTTCTACAAAATGCCAATTTCTAACAGCAGGAAAGATTTATGGTTGAATCTTATTTCCGAACAGGCGAAGAAACCAACGGGGAGTGGAAATATTCGATTATTTCTTGCATAGCACAGTTTCGTATAAAATTTCCAAAATTTGAGTTCGACGAAGATGTTTTCGCAAGACATGTAAATAGAATTGTTAATCGTTTTCGAGAGACTGGCACTGTAACTAAGAAGCACCCTACTGGCAGGCCAACTGTTTTAACAGAAGAAGTTTTGGCGAATGTGCGGGAACGATTAGATGTTAGTCCGCATAAATCTTTGCGGAAACTGTGCGCAAACAGGTAATTTAGTTATAAGTCACTGTAACGAGTTTTTATTACCTATGTATTGCTTTTTTAGGTTTGTCGTACGGTACCTGTCACTCCCGATTTTCAACGACGTGTAGAATTTTGCGAATGGTTTAATGCTAACCTCAACCGTGATGATAGACTGGACCTTACTTTCTTTCCGAAATAGGATACATACGCTAGAAGAACTGCAAGAAGCGATTGTTCAAGAAGTCAACAATATTAGCGAACAAATGTTACACAATATTTTTGATAATTTAAAGCGTAGAATTAATTTATGTTTAGAGGTAAGCGGTGAACATTTTGAACAACTTCTGTAACAAAAATTAATAAAGCATTAAATTAATGTTTTAATTATTTCAAATGGGTGTGAAATAAATTTCCTTTATTGTTAATTTTGAGGTTATGCTAATTTGTTTATGTTTGACTGCATTTTCAAGGCAGCGGCGCTGCCAACTTAAAAACTGAACTATGAAGCGGCAAACCGTAATTGAGCAAGTCATTACAATAGAGCGGCAAGGTCAATGTAATACGATCACCCTGTATAAAACTTACATTAATTTTTGTTTACTTGCAGAGTCACTTCATGTTTTCAATTTGAGGAAGGAGGCGGCTAAACCATTCAACTGGAGTTTAACAAATTTAGCTTCTTAAGATGTGAGTAGGGATGCCAGGCTAGCGCAGTGGTAAACCGTCAGACTAGCGTTACACTAGTCCTCGATTCGAATTTGCCGATGAGCAGCATTTTCCTACAGTTTGGAGGTCTTTATCGAGTCCTGGTGACCATTTCAAATTAACAACGTTCTCCTCCGAATACAGGGCTACGAGGTAGAGTAACAAGGTCCTACACGTACACACACTAACACTATACACATGGTGCCGTATGTAGATATTAAATGGCGTACCAATCACGTAACCCGCAGAATCGTGCTGGATTGTGCATTACACCCATTAAAACTACATATGCTAACGCACCAGTATCAACACCGAATACTAATGCCTACTGTAGTATAGAAAACAATTTTGAATTTATCTTTCCAAATCCTAATTTTTTTTTTAAATAATGTCATTTAAACAATCTTCAATAACCAAGTGATTAATGCTTTAATTTATTTTATCAATTATTTAAACATGGAAAGCCTGAAAATTTTACCATAACGAAAAATTAATTTGTCAATAAAACAAATTAAAAACAGGCCACATAAAGTTACTAAATAATTTCCTTAAATCATTTGGTTTGGTCAAACTTAATTACCTAGTTCAAGGTGTTTTCAAACAAAAGTTATCTATACTTACAGGTTCAACTCTAGATAATGGTGAATTAAGTGGAACAGGAGCATTAAGTGGAACAGTAGCATTATGTGGTGGTTGTCGTGGTTGATAATTCCTTCGTACTGGTGGTGGTGGATGAATACCTGGTGGTGCAGGTAACAAATCTGATCTTGATGTAGAAAGATAAGGGAAAGCAGATGTTCCACTTGGGGTACCTGCATGCATAGGAGCTACACCAGGAGCTCCTGGTACAGTACTGGTCGGATATGGAGGTTGTCCTGTTTTAAGCATTATTAAAACACGTTTGAAATAATTTAAAAGCTTATATATACTCACCAGATACTGCTATATCGTATGACGGAGGCTGAGAACTATCTGAATAGGTGTTTATTGGATGTTTTTTAAGAAGAGGCGCATTGGAAGTATTTATCAGTTCAAAATCGTTATCTTCATTTTGTGCCAATGGAGGTGGAGGTGCAGATGCCGCTTCTGGGGTGGATGTTTCGTAAGATATACATGAAATAGATACATCGCCATCCACTACTAAATGTGTTATACGACTGTAATGGATTCTTTGAGGAAACTGACAATAGTGTTCACCGTTTATGGTTACCTACACATGAACTATTTTAAAAACACACTAAATACTTCTAAGCTAACATATACCTTGTACTGGTTGACATCACATGATAAAATAATCTCAAAATTTTGACTGCATTGTATCAGAAGTATTCCACGTTGTTCTTCTCCCCAGGTACCAGCCCGAAGTGAATTTAATGTAATAAAGCCATCTACAAAACAAACTGATACTTGAACTGCTACATCACTTGGTGGGTAAATTCTGGAACCACACTGGAGATTGATATTAAACCTAGAATAAATTAAGTATTAGAACGTATTATTGTGTTGTAAATGAATAACAATGCTTTGAGTAGGTATTTAAAAAAGTTTTTGATGTTTAATAAAGGTATTTTTCAAATTCAATATAATATAGAAAAATATCTTATGCAAATAATGGGCTGTGACAAGTTTGTACCGGAAAATTCTACTTCTAATCAGGTCACTAGACAAAATAATAATATTGTATCAGTGTCAGTCAATGCATCAGGTTGCTTCAGAATGAGTAAAGTTTTTAAAATCTGTACAGTTGTGAAGTACGGTTGGTGAATGTAAGAAACGTTCCATCAGCTGCGATTCATATAAGGGCTGATCTCTTAGTCTTAAGCCTAACTCACTAAAACACATTTTTAATTCATAAAACTTTTAACTTCTCAAGATATCCTCCGAACACGAACACGAGCAGGAGCATTATCGTGATATAAAATAACTCTTGCTTTCGGACAATTTTTATGTATCTTTTGAATAACTTCTGGCAAGCAAACTGTAGTGTACCATTCAGAGTTAACCGTTCTGTGATCATCAAGTGCTGCAGTTGCAATGTGTCCAGTATTACCAAAACATTTTTCTGTTGCGGCTTTCTTCAGCGCTGCTTTTGAACGATTCAGACCTATGAATTGGGATACTTAGAGTTTGGTCTGTATGTTTTAGTTGGCGTTGGTGGGCCTCACTGTGGAGGTGGATTTTATTATACAAATAATCTGGTTGTTTTATATTAAGCACTTTTAAGATAGCAACACATAGGTGCAACCACCCCCTTTCACGCATATTTAACCAGCCAATGTTTTTAACACTTTCGCTGCGCAACCCATTTACTTCGCTCAACCCACAGGCGATGCCATTTTTAGAATTAATATCATGTTTTTCATGGCCTAGAGCAGGGGTGCTCAAACTTGTACTATCGGCGATCTACCATAAAAGTATTAGGCGGCAAGCGATCAACTAGGTATGGAAAAAATACAAAGTTTAGATATTCGAGTCGAAACTTGACGCGTGTTCTAGGCACTTTGTAACGTAAGTGTGCATTAAATTATTTACGCGATCGACTTGAAAACTTTTCGTGATCTACTGTTTTAGCACCCCTGGCCTAGAGTGTTGTTATGGTATACTTTGGCAATATTGGGCATGTTGTTTATAAAGCGCCTATCGGCGTCCGCCGCATATGGGAAGACTTTCCCAGCTTATGTGCGGATGACGCCTATAGGCGTCTTTACATTTTTGTGTTTTTAAAAATTTTAACTCAAATTTAGTTTTAATATTTATTTGTTTTGAACAATTAACAAATCTCTAAAAAATAATAATAGAATATAAAAATCAAAATTTATTGAATACCTACAATCCACATCTTTAGTTGTATTTAGCCTTTTTTTTATCTAATTCTACAAAACACTTATTTAAACAAATTTTCTAACATTTGTAAAAACTCGTTTAGGCTTTCCAACACCAGAAGGGCCGGCTACAGCATCGTTAGTTTTATTCATGATCCAAAGTCGGTGTAACACGAAAAAATCACGAACGAAACAAACCACGTGACAACTAAAAGCCCTAACTGTGTGCGTAACAAAAACAATGACACTCAAACGTTCTGCGGCAGAGCTGCTGACAATTTAAAGCAAACGCTTGTAGGACGCCGTAAGGCGGCATGCGCATACACAATGGGGCATACCCGGACGGCAATAGGCGTCTTCCGCAGCCAAAGTGTTAAGTACTGGGCTTACATGTTGTTGAACTGCAAACCGTAGACAAGCATTTTGAACTTTTTAAGTCTTTTTACATCTGCTACACGTAAACATGAACTATATACAATGTCAAAGTAGTTAAGTTTACTTAATACAAGTGAATCGCACAATTTCATTTTTGCATCTTGCGATAAATAGTTCCTTAAGGTAGTTATCGCGAGGTTCCGATTTTCTTACGACACAGTTAATTTTTTTTATATGTATAGTTAAATAGTTTTTGAGTACACGGTTAAAATTCCGGAGAGATTGACCACCTAGAACCAGAGAAAATAATTAATGAAAAAAATGCCCTTATACGCGGTATTCCTTATGAAACTTGGAAAATAACTAACATATTCGATCACATTAAGCATGTATTTCTTACCACTTTGATCAAATTTTTTTGGCGGCAAGAAACATTTTTGATAGTTAACTCGGCGAAATTTCGAAGCATTTGACCACCTACTTTTGTAGATAAAAAATAATTAATACCATTGTGTTGAACTTTTACGAAAGAAGACTCTATTGATAGGCAACACTGCAAACGAGAGAAGAGGAGGTTTGAACGCGCGATATTCAAACTGTCGCACGATCCTTGTTGGTTACCGGGGTAATTTTACGTTTCAATAAAAAAAACCAATAATGGTGCAGCGTCATGGAAAAAACATTCCATTAAATAAATGTTGCATGTATTCATTTTTTAATTATCAACAGTAAAAATTATCTATACATGTACCTTTTAAAACGCGTAACTCTGTGAAAGTCTTGAAAAAAAAGCTACTGGCTATTTTATGATCCCTTAAAAAACATATTTATTTATTTTTCCTTCCCTTATATCGTATGCGGTTCATTTTGCCGCAACAACCGTTCTTCACCTAACCTCACACCTTACTTTCGTATGTCAGTGTGACAAAGTCGATAGAAAATGCAGCGTTGCCACGATCGATCAAGTAGTCGATAATACGTCTGGGATGCGTAAAATAGTACAGGGCACGGATTCGGTAAGTTGGCAACAGTTACAGTCCAAACCAAAAGTTTTCAAGACGCGGATACAGTTTTTCAGAGATTTCAACACACGCGGTCAGAATAAGTTTTGGTTCAGACTATCGCACGTGAACTGCCTTAAAGAATACAAACTTTTTAGTGTGAGATAAGCCATCTTACTTGCATTGGTCACTTGTTTTGAGTAATTAAGTTTTTCATCCACCACAAGACCAAGATTTTTGACAGATTCGCTTAGAATTAATGCTTCACCATTTAATAATAGTCCACCTCAACATTGTTGTGTCAAATCTTGTGCGTTTTTTCCGAATATAGTGGCAATTGTTTTGTTGGCATTAATTTTAAGGCCATTGTTTACACACCATGTAAAGATAGTACTGAGGTTGTCATTAATTTTTTCTACGGCAATTGGAAATTCTTTTGGTTTAAAACTTAACATAATTTGAACGTCATCAGCATAATAGTGTGAACTGGTATGTTTAATATGTTTTTCTAAATCAGCAATAAATACATCGAATAACATGGGACCCAGGATGGAACCTTGTGGAACTCCTCTTTCAACATTTTGCGGTGCTGATACAACGGAACCTTGTTGGACTCGATCAGACAAATATTCCAAAAATCATTCCCAAGATTTGCCTCTGACGCCATAGTAGTATAGCTTTGAGAGAAGCAATTCGTGACATATACTATCAAATGCTTTAGACATATCTAGTAAAACCATTATTGTTGCTAATCCCTGATCTTGGGCGCTTATTTTCAAAAGAGCTGTGCTTGTACCATATAATTTTCGCAAACCAGATTGAGTTGATAGGAAAATCTTATTATCTTCAATGTACTCCATTGTTTGTTTGTGAACTACTTTTCTAAGACCTTTGACATTGTAGGTAGTATACTTATTGGCCTGAGGTCATTTACATCTATTGAATTTACTTTCTTTTGTATTGGTAGAATTTTTGAAGTCTTCCATAATTTTGGCACTTTTCCTGTAGTGATAGATTTATTTATAATATGACATATTTGATTTAACAATATGGTAAGCACATTTTAAGCATTGGCAGATTAACTCCATCTAAACCTATGGCGTTTGTTTATATAGATACTACCTAAGAGTGTAAGAGTAACTATATTTCGCATGGTTCTACTGGTTTAATCTCCAAGTAATAAGAAGCCTCTCTATCTATTCATTATAAAATTGAGTAGACAGAAGACCGTTAGTACTACTAATATTTCTTGCACACGTTACAAAGTGTGTATTGACATCATCTGGATTGAAGTCGTGCGTGCTGAGTAAATCACTAGAATTTTTTGTTGCAAAACCCCATTGCTTCATTTTATGCCAAAAGCACTTTGGGTCTTTTAGCTTATCTTTGACTGCATGACTGTAGTAGGCTTTTTTCTCATTTTTAATAGCAGTATTAATGCAATTTCTAAGCTTACAATAACAGTGTCGGTCCTATATTCATCTAGTTCTCTGATATTTTTTGTATACCTGGTTTCTTGTTCTTACTAGTATGCATTTTATATTATAGGTAACCCATTGTGTACGTTGCTTTTTATGATTAATAGGTCGTATGGGAGCATAAGCATCAAACAGGGCTAAAATACAAGCATTTAGGTAAGCAACTTTATCATCTATCTAGATCATCTATCTATATATTAAATTTGTGACCAGTTCCTAACTTCCGCATCGTGAGAAAAATTTACAATATCTATATTCTTGAAATTCCTCATAAATTTAAGGGAAATAGTGATATTATTATCAATTTGAACGTCAGCATACAACGCATCATGCTCGGCTAAATCATTTTCTAATGTCCCATATCTAAGGGCCTGCAAGTCAGCTTGCACACATATGTAATCTATTACTGTTTCGGTGGCCACTGTTATTCTTGTTGGATGTACTATGATTTGGCATAAATTATAGGTGTCAAGAATTAACTTCATTTCCATAGTGTATCTATTATTTTCCAATAAGTTTTCGTTTAAGTCACCTAAAAAACTAACATAGTCATACTGCACGGTGAGCTGTCTTAAACTTTCTTCTAGGCCCTCAAGGGGTATCTCTCTATAAGGTCGATAAATTGCTCCTACTATGTACATATGATTTTTTGTTGAGGACGAAGCTAATCCATACGCCATAAAGCTAATCGATAAATGCGAATGAATTCCTTCCGCATAGAGTTATTTTTGTACTGCATTATAATCACGCCTGGCACTTACTGGTTGCTGCTGTTGGAAGACAAGCGTTAAACAAAGATAAAGTTATAAAGTGCAGTGTATAAGACTGTGCATGCAACGATTGGACTCGAGTGATCATTCGCATTGCGATTCGAATGATCATTCGCATTCCGAATAAACAATTTCTAACTGATTACGAAGTTAAAATGGAGGTATAAGATTGTTTTCAATTCATTCAGATAAAACTTTTATGAGAGCAGCATAGGAAAACTTGTGCCACATTAAGATACATAGATGTTTGAATTTACAAAGAGATTGAGTTGAAAAGTAAGCCAAAACGTATGTTATTCAATAAAAATAAAAATTCTGAAAACAAATGCTTCATACATTAAAAGTATTTTTTCAAACATTGAGAAATCAACGACTTATCTAATACTTCGTCTTCTTCTTTTTTCAGCATTTAACTGTCCACTCCTGAACGTATGCCTCCTCTTTTCTTTTCCACCCTGTTTTGTTTTGTGCTGCTTGTTGCCAGTTTTTCCCAGCTTTCTCCTTAATATCGTCCACCCATCTTCTACGCTAAGTTTGTACAGTCTTAGTCTCCATTTAAGAATATGATTTGTCCATTTTGTTTCTTCCTGTCTGGCTAGATGTCCTGCCCATCTCCACTTTGCCTTCGCAATTTTTTCTATGACATCTTCTACTTTGGTTCGTCTTCTAATTTCTTAGTTTGTAATTTTATCTCTTAGACTTATTCTTAACATGACGCGTTTTCAGTTCTCAGTTTTGTCACTGATTTTATAGTTAGCGACCTGGTCTGAACACCATATGTCAAAACCGGAAGCATACACATGTTAAATACTTCTCTTTTTAAGTTGATTGGTATTTTAGAGTCTTGACGTATGCTCGTCATCCGAATTCTTCTGCTTACATTGGCAGTTTGGTTTTCTTTGCCAAGTTTTAATGTGTGGCCTAAATAGATATATGCTTCTACATTTTCTAAAATGTCATTACCAACTCCGAGTACCTATTGTGTTTTCTGGAGACAAAACTTTTGTCTTTCTTATGTTCGAACAATATCGTCTGCGAAACGAATGTAATTTAGGAATCCGCCGTCGATGTTCACACCTTTTCTTTTCCAATTCAATTTTTTAAAAGCGTCTTCGAGGGCAAGGGTAAACAATTTTCGGGGGATTGTATCTCCCTGTCGTACTCCACGTTTAACGCTAATTTTGTTTGTTATGAGGTCTTCCGTAATTTCAATGTGTTTCTATATCTGGAGTCTATTCTTGCTTTGTCCATAGCCGTTAAAATTCCCCAAAGTAAAAAACCGAAATGCATGTCTGTAAGAAATGTAGCAACCGACAACAGTTACGTGTGCTTACTAAGCATACATTCTTGAAACAATCTGATGGGTAGCCGTAACTTCCCTTTGAATATTGAACTTTTAATTTGCATAGACTTCTTGCAGTGCACTCAGTAATATGTTATATTTATTTTAAAATGTTTGTGGATTCACAGACCTATAAAACTAAATAATAATAATTGTAAACTATACCTATTTGCAGAATCTGGTACTGTCCCTTGAATTCTAAGAATTTTATAAGGAAGAAATGCTCCTTGAGGAATCAAACCAATATAAGGAATAGCCTAAAAACAAAACCTGTTCATTTGTAAATTACACGTTAGATTAAATCTTACCGGATTACGCACACAATCGGCCATCGTTAAAATTTACACATACACTTTTTTAAAAAATTATATATTTTTTTATATTACGTTAGCAGTCAGTCATGTTTATATTACTCACTAATTTACACACTTTTATTTTACTCCAGTCTTTTATTATAATTTTTTTAATTTAATGTTAGAAATATTAGCAACTTTTTTCGATACAAAAAAACTATTCTTAAATTTCCGATTTTCACTGGAAGGAATTTGTGCAATAACAGTTTCATCACTACTGGTTAAAATTCGTTTTAAAATGTTTATTTTTAATAACTCAACCACTATAATCATTACTGAATTTGAATTAATTTCAAATTAATTTAATTTTATAAAGATCTTTTAGTTGCATAAAATTATGTTCTTTATTTAACCACAACTTTATGGTAATTAATTCCTGAAAATAAAAATTATTTCATTACTTTTTTATACACTTTAAAAGCGTTTAACAAAATACTAGGCAGACTTCAAGTGCATCATAATACTGATTTTGACACTGTACCGCCATTTTTTGGTTCAAGGATTTTAGTGTAAGCATATGTATGGAATGTAGATAGACAATAAATAAAGATGACATAACTATCAAGGTTACTGGTATCTGTATAGTCTACAAAGTGTCTTAAAATGAAATACATCTAGTGTGCTTTGAATTTCTCCTGTAAATAGTATATTGAAAGACAAGTGTTACAATGACCCTTATTGTAATATGAGTACAGTTTGCGTAAACGAACCGTAGGCGAGTTTCGCAATGTACGAATATTACAACTCGTTATTGTAACACATGTTTTTCATACTATTTTTCCTATTTCGCATAATTTATTTTAATTTAAAAAATTAATATTAAGTAGAAATATTAAATGTCAAGGTTGGTAAGACTGACGGTTCCAATAAACATTTGAAATTCAATTAACAATTTATTTTGACGTTTATTAAAAATATATCCGAAAATCTCAATCTCAAAATGGACGGAGAATTACAATGCACTCCTCCTGAGGTAAGAAACATTGCCTCTAATGCAGTTGAATAAATTTAATTGCAGTATTTTTACATATACAATAATGACAGATGTGTTTGACATAGACTCAGTTACAAACGTTACAGATAAAATATTCCCTAAAAACAGCTGTAAACAAATTTTCATGATAAAAACAGTTGTACAAAATTCACTTTGTAAACGCGATATAGGAAAAATAAAATGTGCCGCTTTCGCGCAATGCTGTTATGCTAGTAGACGGAAGTATTAACTGTCATGATCGAAAATATGACTCAATAAAACTTGCACAGTGTACATTTTGTGTTGTATTAACAAATTTAATTAAAACTATTTGAAATGCATTAGTTTAGCTGTTTACTTTATTACTTTTTAATTTTACTAATTGACTAATGACAGCTCTGAATAATGCAATACCAATAACAATGTAGTGGCACATAAAAGTTTACATGCAAACAAATTTCAAAGGTAACTAGATGTAATTTTTTTTAAGACACCCAGCATCACTTGGTTTTCTTTGGATTAATAATAAGGTAAGAAAATTATGTTGTAATTACATATAGCAAATTCGTGGGCGTAGGTTAATTGTTATTAATTAATAAATTAGCTTAGTCTAGTCTGTGGTCCAGTCAAGTGTCCATTCGAATTTGTTCTAAATTTCAATAATTAATATTTGCTCAGATGTATCATTAAAGTTATTTTTTACTTAATTGTAGTTAATAATAATATAGTTCTGATATTTATTTTAATAAAATAACTAAAGATGTCCAGACATCACAAACTAATAGTAGTAAAATTCAGTCAATTGACTTCCATCCTTCAAATTTTAAAGAGTAGGTAATTAAAAGGTTAGGTACTAAATTATTTAAAGAATGAAGAATTCAGTTTAAGATCCTGAAGCTGTGATGTTTTACCTATAAATCAAACACTCTTATTTGATTTAGAACAAATTAAAATTGGTTGCATTTAACGTCGAAGTTTTGTTGATAGAAACTTTCTGTTCATATGTACAGAGTGGAACTTAGAAAAAACATTGATAATCCCCACTGAACACCTATATAAAATGCGGCGTTTCACCACAGACCAACTCAAGTCAGGACCTGCTCCCGCTCCCAAACTCTCCTAGCAAAAGTGGTCGGTGCGACAGTGTTGATAACTTTAGTTTCGTTGAAATCTAGCCAGCGCTGATAAGTTCCAACCATTCGTAACAAACACCTAACATACCGGTTAGATAGGAAGACCTCGAATTAGGAACCGAAATCCAATATCACTCTAAACATTTTATGTTCCCGCCAACCATCTATGACCTTGGCAGTAGGCATGTGCTGTATGTTAATGGCACTCTGTGTGAACTAATGCTTCCACTGTATTATTGTGTCACACAGTTTACTTCAGCTTTATAAACAAGACTAAACAGCTAACGAGGACAGGCTATCCCCCTCCAACTGATTCTATATCTGTACCAGTCCCTCCCACCATTTTCCCACTACATTGTGATTTTATTTTTATGATATAAACTTTAATCTGTACATATTTTGTTTAATATAAATATGTTAAATTCTGTGCAATCATTATTCAGTCTAGTATAGTAAATCCAAGGCTCGGATTGAAATTTCTATTTAAAAAAGTTGAGAGCATATTATGTTACTGTGAATAAAAAAAGTAAAAGCATCATATAAATGTCAAAAATCCAAGTGTATTCAAATCAAAAAGTTACATGAGTTGAGTAATTTTCATATATTGAAGATTCTGGTCTAATTAATAACCACTAATACAGGCTGTTTGATAAAAAACGGAGCAAGCCATAGCACTCTTATTTATTAACTGATTTTAATAAAAAAATGTTTGGTCTTATAACTCATAAAAATCTACATTTTGCCGTAAAAAAATTTTTTATTCGGCCTCATTGGTTAAGCGTGGTGACGTCATGATGATTTTTTTAAATTACACTCTATATATTTTTTTAGATATTCTCATAGAGAATTTTTTTCTCTTTTCAACCGTGTAAATATTTCATATGGTTGCATAATAAAACTTTCGAGTTAAAGACAAAAAACCAATACAAGACTGAAACATTACGAACGTTTATTCTAGCAACTTTGAACAAATCGAGTGTGCCATGTTAAAATACATTAAACAGATGAAAACTATTAAAACAAAAAAAAAACACAAGAAATGGAAACTACAGGTATTGTTCAAATTGGGCACCATCGCGAGTTACGCGACTGTTTTTTGTTTCAAGTTATTTTAATTTAATGGCCTACTGGCTTGTATTGGTTTTTTGTCTTTAACTCGAAAGTTTTATTATGCAACCATATGAAATATTTAGATGGTTGAAAAAAGAAAAAAATTCTCTATGAGAATATCTAAAAAAATATATAGAGTGTAATTTAAAAAATTCATCATGACGTCACCACGCTTAACCAATGAGGCCGAAAAAAAAAATTTTTTACGGCAAAATGTAGATTTTTATGAGTTATAAGACCAAACATTTTATTTGTTACAATCAGTTAATAAATAAGAGTGCTACGGCTTGCTCCGTTTTTTATCAAACAGCCTGTATATAAACACAATACATTAAATTAAAACAGAACTAATTCTTAGTTTTTATAAATCTATTTACTTAATCAGGCAATAACATTAATAAGTGCAAATATTATTTAAATGTATTTCTGTATGTCAATTTCTTTCTATTTTTCTTTTTTAACTTCGCTCATATTGGGGCATAAAGGATTTGAGAAGAAGAAGAAGAACTTTTTCCTGTAAAAGATTCTGATAGGATTTGCAAGCTCCCATGGTCAAGTAATATAAGTTCTTTGGAATAATATGAGTTGTGGCCTAGTTTCAAATTTTTTCATAGCATCTATTATTCATAAATCGTTTTGAATTACTTCTCAGGGTCTGGTAATGTTTTTCAGTCGATAAAATTGTTGCGTTTCCTTCCTGATATTTAGCCTAGCATTTAACATTCTCAGTGACACAGATGCTCTATTTTTATGCAAGTTGTGTCCAGTGATTGAAAAGGTACATTCTACATCTACACTAGGTACTCATGAGGTAAACTTAAACAGCATTTAATTAGTTTATTCAATTATAAAAAATTTTGGCCACCTAAACAATCTTTGAAAGAAAATACCTTGTTTTAAAATAAACTAATAAATTATGAAAGAGCATTAAAAGTTATAATAATATCACAAAAGTAACGATTTTGCATAAACAGTAAGCAATATAAGTTAAAATTTTTAATTCATGTAAACTTTATAACTACTGTATAACTTACAGCTCTGTAAAATATTAATAAAATCTAAATACCTGATTATGATTGAGTTAACTTTTACCACCAACAGTTAACTTGCAATCTTTTATACTAGGTAGCTTTGTTTATTATCAGGCAAGACCTAGGATTAAGAGCACCAAGGAACTCCATGCAAGTCGATTAGTATGGTTACTCAGTGCAATTTGGACAATTTTATAGTGCTCAACATTACAATTGCACAGAATCTAGGATTTTACCTCATATCTGGAAAATAACACTCTTGTCAGAGGATACCCGATAATTACTAAAATCTCACCTATGCTCGACCACGATCGAATCCAAGGCAACTTTGCTCTCCTCTACAACACTGAAGATGCAATTGCAGTGTTGTTTATGAAAATGCATATCCGTTTGCTTTGATATAGAAATTTTTACTGTTAATTTACGATTTAATACTTAACAATAATAAAGCTTAGGTTGCACACAGTTTTTCCGTTACATACCTAGAATTCGGGGCAAAGGTAGGGCTCTGAGTAACAATAAAAAAAAGCAAAGGAGCACTTTACCACTTTACTATCCTAATAAGAAATCGAAACTTTACACGTGCACAGCATGTTGTACCTGTTGATACAACTAACATTGGACGATGTCACTAAATCACTTAACAAACATTTATAATTGGCATTCCATTGTTCAGAAAATTACGTAATTCTTGTAGCAAAAATGTGCAAACTGCACATTATTAAAGAAATCAAACGTTTAAATAAACATCAAACTGACAGCCGGTTATCATAATTCAAGATCGGTTCGGTACATCCAGATTCGACTATCTTCGACCCCAGAATTGGCATTGTTTTTTTGACGAGCAGTCAACAGGATCTTCATGGAAGTATGTTTCGTAGGGAGACTATAGAGGCATGAATATTTGGAGTAAATGTGCAAAAAACAATAAACCTTTTTAAAACATTTAATTTTTTTTACAAAATATTTCAAAAAAAATAATTACAACGTAATGAAAATCTAAAATAATAGTAAATATGTTTGTTAAAGTTTGATATTGATTGCATAACATGTGTTAAGTGAATCAACATTCAACTTTTTATAATTAACATTAAAAAATGCCTTGTATTTAATAAAACCCGGCATTAAAGGTTCGTTTTCACTTGACATCAAAGTAATGACACTAATGTCACGACATTTTCCTTCGTGAAAACTTTAAAAGTCATATTGTCATGACATTGCATTACTGTCGCGACATCAGTGTCACGAAATCAAACCCGCTTTGATTTTGGGTGACATTTTAACGTGACATTCACGTGCTTTACCTGGTGAAAACGATAGTTCCGCATTGCCACGACAGTGTGTACCACGTGTATTGATGTAAACAGTGTTGTTTGAGATTATTATCATTATTATAGAGTGTTCTGTGATTATTATTAAACAAACATGGAAGACGTAGCCAATGTCGCTTTTGATATTATGCTAGAAATGCCGCGACACCAGTTTACATGAAAACAGTCATGACATAAAGTGTCACACCGCCACCTGAGTAAAACTGATTCATTCAAGAACCTTACTTCTCTTCTTAGAGTAGCATACCCTTTACAGGGCGTTGCCGATCCTCTCTCCATATGCCTGTCGTGTGCGTGTCAAGTAGCCTACAGACATAGGGGACCTACAGCTTAACGTGGGCTCCTAACCACGGAAGTGCTTGCACTTCTATTCCAGAGAGGACTTTACTAGGCAGAATAGGGGAGAGTGGGTAGGATTGGGTCACCACCATCTAAAGCGTTCATATCAGTACTGTAGATGGCACTATATCCCACCTTGCTGTTTTAACATTTTATTCGTGTCTGCAATGTGTTGTTCCTGTGAAAATCAAAATAAAGTGTTTTTCCACGGTCCAGATCAGTTTTTTATAAATTTTCAATTGAGTTTAATAGCATTATTGTCAGGTTATATTAATTCATAATTTTCATAAAGGTAATCAAGGAGGTGTAGCTTGTTTAGTGTTGACATAAATATACCTCCAATGAGCTCAGTGAACTTACCAAATGTTTTTAATGTATCGGTGACGGTAGGAGGAATTGGTCGTGATTTTCTTCGAAGAAAAGGAAGAGGTTTTGTTTTTTCCAATGTCTTTAAGAACGATGTTATTCTAAAATTACCACCACCTTCAAAATCTGGTGGTAGTGAAAAACTTTTTTCAATAATTTTCTTTGATATTGATTTAAGTAATTTTACTAATCTTCGTTAGTAGGTACTTTTTTAAAATTTATACTTTGTATATGAAAAAATGTTTTGTAATAAAGAGATCTTTCGTTTCCAGTAATTTTTCGTTTCATGCTATTTTGTTTAGCTATCAAAATGTAATGGAAAAATGTGACCCATAACTCCTGCACGTTATTTGAAGTATGACCCATTCCTCCTGAGTGCAGGAGCTATGGATCAAGATTTCCTTCTACTACATAAAAACCAAAGAAAATTGTCAGTATTGCTAAAAACGACCTTTTTAAATTAAGGGTTTCATGTATTAAGTATTTTGTTTAGCTATCAAAATGTACCTAATGGAAAAATGTGACCCATAACTCCTGCACGTTATTTGAAGTATGACCCATTCCTTCTGAGTGCAGGAGCTATGGATCAAAATTTCCTTCTACATAAAAACCAAAGAAAATTGTCAGTATTGCTAAAAACGACCTTTTTAAATTAAGGGTTCCATGTATTAAGTATTGATGGATGACTAAGCATTTGAGAAAAGACTCTACTACTGTTAGTTTTCAAAATAAAAAATTAAAAGTGAAAAATGACCCATTCCTACCCACTCTCCCCTATACACCTCGGTGGTTTGCCATTGCCTTCCGAGGGAAGCGGCCGGGTATTATCGGCGTATATGTGACCCTGGGAATCGAATCCGGATTCATCTCAGTGGTCAGACGCACGCTGAACCAACTGAGCCACGACCGCTTAAGAACCTTACTAACAACTGAAAATATCCTCAATTTTATTGGAAGGGCAAAATCCAAACATTTTGCAACTTACTATGTTTGAATATGTAAATTGAAATTAATGTTTAATTAGGTAGACAAAAAACAGGAAATTTTTTCGGGATCATCTTACTTCTTAGATTTATCAACATTTACAACAGTGATCAGTGTCCCAGAGTAAGAAAACAAATAAATAATGTCATCATACAAATGTTATTATTATTCGTTTCAATGTATAACAAAGTTAAGCACCAAATAAAATAGAGCACAATATTAAGTAGATATCTATTATTCTAAATAATGTTAAACCTTTCGATTACATTATAAACATTATTTAAAGTTTCATACAATGTTCATATAATAGTTATTTATGTACCAAGTCAGTAAAGTGATTCTTTATCGAACGAGTCTGAGATTATGAGCCGAGCGAGCGAGGCGAGTTCGATAAAGACACTTTACTGACGTGGTGCATACAAAATTTTATCGCCAACCGTAAAAATGTATAATTGATAAAAATAACTTGCATTATTTTCTATAAATAACTCGCGACAAAACTTTTACTGTTGGAGCTGTGACAGCAACAAACGATTTTTGTTTAATGTCATACCGTCATGGTTATGTTGATAAACATTAGCGGCAGGTAAAATGCTTGATTTGTACAGTAAGATAAAGTGTTTGTTTACTTCCGAAAAATCGCTATGGTAATGCATGGCTTTACTGACGGTTGGCGATAATAATATATTATATTAATACTAACTACAAAAACAGATCAAATCTACGCTGAAACACAATATGATCCATAAAATCTATAAACATCGGCAAGCCGGCAATGTCTTCGCTTGCAGATTTGCAAATCTTGATTTAAATAATGCAAATTTAAAGTTGCAAACTTAAGAATCGTTTGCATCAATTTATATAATTTTTGACGTTGATTATTTTTAATGCGAAAGCATTAAACTAAAACTTTATTTGGAGTAACCAACAGTCGATAATAATCATAAATTTTGATAATTAACGTTCTTAAAGGATAAATGTTATCAATAATGATTAACAAAGAAAAAGGGACCCATCACCTCCATTGCATGGTAGTAAATATGAGTGAGCCCATGACATTGCAGAACGATATAAAACAAGAAAAATAATGACTATGAATGAACAAAAAAGATTTCATTAAGTATTTAAAAGGAGGTAACAATTAACATAAGTATATTACATTTATAAATAATACATTTATACTACAACAAATACACATACAAGATTACAAACATTTATAGCAAAAATGTACAGGTGCTAGTGTTCTCATTACATTACAATAAATTTAATTAATAAAGAAACTGAATGTGATTTTTATAAAGCATAATCGAAAAGTGAACTGGTGAACTTTGATTTACAAGAGAAGCATGGTAACCTTATGTACCATGATTATACTTTAAAATGAAAAACAAATAAGATAATATCACAGCCTCTAAAAGAAGCAAATTCTTTAATCTTATTTTCAGATTTGTACGTTGTGGGTTGTGCTTATTATTTCGATTCTTTCAATATGAACTTAACTGTATCAGTCAGTAGCCTTCCAATTGTTCCACTGACTGAGGGATTTGAACCTAATGCCTTCTATTTTAAATCATTTACAGAAATATTACAATGTATGTACAAAACTAAGTAAATGCAGGAAGATTTAATATAAATACATGTGTTTGTAATTTGTTGTAAATATAAGGCACTGTTAAAGCCAGAAGGTAATTAGTACAATATCGAGATATTTAATAACTTACAGATTGAGTGTGGTTGGTGTTAACCAGCTTCATAGTACTATGACATGTTGTCGGCTATAATCGGCAGACCAATGAAACTTAAATGTGACATTACACGATCAACTTCCCTTTCACTGTTGCAATGTATAATTTTCTCAGTTTAACATTCCCATTCTGTCGTAAAATCGTTTGACTTTAACATTCAAATAACATATCCCTATTACACATATACCTACGCATGAGTAGAGGATATATATCATTATCAACATGTCACAGTTCCGCAAAAGCTAGCTTTAGTAATGTAATTGTAGTATTTAACCAACAGTTGCTTTACATAAGTATAGAAATTATCAAAAATATGACCAACCTCAACCACACTAAACCCTAATCATAACTACTTTAAACGCACAATATGGTATCTTTAAAATTTTCATATAAAATGGCACTTTTTCTAGTAAACATGATCTTTGGTATTTTTTTTTTTATTATGAAGTTAGCACTTTTAAAACTTGGTATGGATGATAGACGAATTGAATTTCAAAAGGTTTAGGATTAAATTCTCATGGAAGTAGTACTATTGGAGATCAGATTCTCCTTTTTCCTACATAAAATTAAGTCACAATTGTAGCATATTAAATGGCAATGAAACTACTTGGACTTGTATAAAAATATGAATAAAATCTTATATTAACTAAATATAAAAGAAATTGAAACTTAACGATTTTAATAAATCAATAAAATAAATGTTTCTCTCAAACTATTAATATGTTGTAATATTAAGTATATTCTATGTAAGCAGTAGGTTTGTCTTACAGTGGAAACAACTGTTGTTGAATTGTTCGACGAGATATAAACTGATAAAATAGGTTATACGTACTTATTAAAATTTTACTAATATACGAACTGCGGCGCAATAGCAACAATCACTGCGGTAAGTAGCACATCATTCAATAGAAATTATTTTAGTTTGCTGTTAGCTGTTATATATTTAATAACAATTTCGTAACCATAATCTTCAATATATTTCTTTTAAGGGTAGCAAATAATTAATTCAAAGAATTTTAACACCACAAAAACCATAACTTGATAACTTCTAAAGGAATAGAATAGAAATTAAGAAGATAAAAAAAGTCAACTTATATTAATTATCGTTATAATTATACGAATGTGGTCTGCTACGGTTCCCTTTCTGATATAGAACAACTGCAATTATAATTATTGCAAGTATGATTAATCCAAAACTCATAAGAAACTTTTTCACGGGAGAACGTTTTGGTACCTGAAAAGCAAAATTAAATGTTTTGGTGAGTTATTTCTTACAGTTGCTTGAAAAACTGTTTTGAAAAACAACAAGGAAAATGTATGGTTTCTATCAGGTTTAAAAAAAACAACTAATACTTACAGCTCGAAAGTTAGACGATGCCGCATTAAGCGGAATGGGAGCATTAAGTGGTGGTGGCGGAACTATTGGAACTCCTGATGCTGGATACGGAGAAATACCAATTGGGCGTGCACCTGTAGGATAAGGGGCCATGTTTGTTACACCTGCAGCATTACCTGCAGGATAATTAATAATTCCCGAATTTATGGGATTATAATATGGGCTGGCTCCGTGATTTCCAGAAATAACAGCACTGTAAGGTGGAGGTTGGGAGTAATCGGTAGATGGAGCTGAAGCATTCAATCTAGACCTACTTCCATTAGAATCTATCATGTCAAATTCGTCATTTCCATCTTGTACTGTCGGAATTGGCATTGGCATTCGTGATGATGTGCTGCCTACATTTGTGCCAGTATTTGACTCATACGATATTTGAATAATAGACACATCTCCATCGATACTTAAATGAGTAATTCGATCGTAATGAATTCTTTGAGGAAACTCGCAATAATATTGACTGTTTATGGCTACCTAAATATAAAAACCTATAAGCTGCAGCTTCACAGATATACACAATATATTGTACGTACCTTATATTGATTAAAATCACATATTATCATAATTTCAAAACGTTCAGCACGTCTAATTGGTAATGCTCCACGTTGTTCTGTATCCCATATTCCATCTTGAAGTGAATTTAGTGATATAAAACCATCTAACATACGAACGGATACTTGCAGAGCAACATTGCTTTGAGGGGCCGTTTCGGGACCACATTGTAAATTTATATCAAATCTATAAAGTAATATTTAATAATATACAAATTTTAATGAAATTTTTTACTTTTAGTTTTATAGTATGCACTGTTTAAGAGAACTGTTAGGGTAGTAATCAATTAAGAATGAAATAGATTAGGTTCTGACAACTAACAAGTAAGTAAATGTTATGATTGTTGCAAATATGTTTACAACGTGTCTGTCAAAAAAGTTGACTTTTATGTACAAGATTCGATATGCAAAATTCCTAACTTTACTGTATGTTACCATTGTCAACATCTATTATAGTATTTTGCAGCTGTTGCTGTGGACAATTTTGAAAAATCGGGATCTTGAAACCTTCGGTCACTAAATAGACATTTCTCGGCCTAGCCACGTAAATTATTATTGGCTAGCAGTTAATAAATAAACCAATCTATTCGCTCTTTAGTGAATAAAGCTGAATTTTATTAACTCATCGAGCATTTTTTTTTTTTTAATGTCTTTTACCAGATCAGCAATGGTTGCTATACATGGTAATGTTAACTTATAAATTTGTCACTGGATATAGCATTAACGAGTTCCTAATTACACCTCTCACTAATTATATTTATGGTTATGTTATATTGAGGCACTAGATGCGCTCTATTGTTGATTTAATCTGTAGACTTTATTAAGTAGTTGTTTTATTCACTGTCACTTGTAAGTAAGTCTATTGGTAGCTTTCATTTTCTCCATTACTGCAATTGAGTCCCTGGAGCTCTTTAAGTCCAAAATCAAATTACACTCTAAGTCCTTCATCTAGCTGGCGATTTGATATTTTATAGTCTAATGCTCGTTTAAAATATTTACATTGTATAACTTAATTATAGTTAACCATTGTTATGCATAATTTTCTCTTTATATTCATTGCTTGTATTGTATTGTGTGCGTACTAGGCACGCGGCGTTTTCAACGCTTAGCGTTGCATTTCTGTTAAGTTAGAGGCTTCCGGCCGTTGATCCATAAATAAATAAATATTGTTGGTGTTGATTTCTTCGCAATCCATTTGTTTGGCTTTAGATCCTTGATAGATTAAGGTAGGTGGCTTTAACTGTGGAGATTGTGTTTCTGACATATTAGTTATTACCTTAACAAAAGTTTGTTGGTGACACAAGATTAATTTGTTTTATTATAGTTAAAATTTTTACACACATTGGATGCGTCGCTATCGTTTACGGTAATTGAACGAAAAATGTTTATAATATTAGCAATTTTAATTTATAAAATTCAAATCACAACCGAATCACGTTTACGACCGATCCGCGTAGTTGCTCACATTCGAATCTCATCGAGCATTGTTTCCAGTGCAATTTTATGCAATGCAGGAACAATCAAGTGATAAGTTTGTTGTGGTGAGTTGGACATTTTATACTTTTTTATGGGTATTTCGCCACCAGTTTGAAATAGACTTGTTTTAAAAATGTTACATTATGCTGTGTTCATATTTTACTTATTTAAATTTTAATTTAAAAATCTACATGAGAGTAATAGAAGGCAAAGTCAGAGAAGAAATAGGTAGAACAACATCTTCAAGAGGAACAAGTCCCCTACAGAAGGAGGCAAATTCAGGATCTGATTTTTACAATAAGACTGGCAATAGAAAAACCGCTAGACAGTGGCAGGAAACTGTATCTAGGTTTTCTAGATTTAAAATCAGCTTTTGACAAAGTACCAAAACAGAAATTATGGAAGGCCAGGTATATCAAAACCATTGCGGATAAGAATAGAAAGCAGTTACAAGAGCACCAAAGAGGTTGTCACGATGAATAGAATAGAGTCAGAAGAACTTCAAATGGAAAAAGGTATTAAGCAGGGAGATAGCCTCAACTCGCTTCTGTTTGTCATATACATGGAGCAAATATTAAAGAAAGTAAAGCAGAGAACACCTAAGGCGTACATAGGAAACTGGAACATCCAAAGAAAGTTTTCGGCAGGAAAACTCATGACAACAATTTTCTGGGACATTGAAGGCGTTCTTTTAATCGAGTACATGCCGAAAGGCACTACAATTGAATCGCTAATTGCAGAAAGATAAATTCCGACAATTTTAGCAATTTCGAGTTCTCTACGTAATCGTGTATTTTCGGGGTTGTTACATCGTTTGGTGCAGAAAGGAAAGTTCTGTTGCTGTCCTAATACTGTGATTTATCAATGGGTTTATAACGATTTGCGCATAAAGGGAAGTAATGCAGCAGAACTGTCTTTTTTTCCGTTTCTCTCAAAAAAATTGCTTACGTATTACTTACCTTTCTGCAATCAGCAATTCAATTAATACACGGAGCTACAGTAATACTCCCAAGAGTTTGCGAGAGAGATTGTGAAGATAAGAGTTTTTTATTTTTCTATATCGTCCTTGTAGGCATTCACGAAAACTATCATCGTAACTTTGTAAGTTCGTATTTATAATTCTAAATTTGCTCCTTAAATACAAATCAACAAATATTGTACAATTTCAATTGTTTCATTGATTTTCTTTAAAGTTTCTACTTTAGTTACTGTTAATTAAACATTGTTACACGTTAATTCCAGAAGCGTAAACGATTGCACACAACTACATAACTTAATTTACCTATATGCAACACCAGGCACTGTCCCTTGAATCCGAACCACTTTCCCAGGACAGAATGTTCCTCCATGAATAAGACCAACATAGGGTATCGGCTAAAAAAACAACCGTAATGTTTACACGTAGGTACGATAAATAAACGCATTAAAAAACTTACCGGATCAATAATTGGCTTTTCCATATCGATACACTAAAGATGTAAAGGCAGATATTAAAAAATACTAGTTTTGCTATTAAAGGCCACTTTATTATTTTAAAAGTAAACCAATTGTTGGGAGTAACTCAAACTTAACCTATAAATTGATAGGTTAAAAGTAAAAAGAGAAAGAGGTTATTTTAGTTCACTGGTACTTGCACTTGCACTATTTGCAGACATGCAACAGCGTCAAAACTAAGCCAGTTATGCAACTTAACTGCTTTTTTTAATAAAAACCTTATTATAAATTTTAAAATAGATGGGCCGTATTCTGATCTTATGTTTAAAGTTGTCTCTAACTAAAGTCGTGTTTAGCGTAAACATAAAACGATATAGCTTTATATAATTTTATATGTGTATAAGAGAGATACACGATGTTGCCATGGTAGTTAAACATGACGTTAAATTTAAATATGAGATCAGAATACGGGCTATAATCAATAACCGACCAAAGTACCTAATGCATTGTTGTCCCTGATCAGTATTGTGTATGTATTTTGCTACAATTTTGTAAAGCAGATCGTAGTTCGTACAATAAATAAATTACCTACCTATTTGAAATAAAAATTATCGTTTGCATTTGTAGTTTAAATTTTTAAATATAAACACCGATAACTGAGAAGATAAATTAAATGCTAGGAGACTCTTTTATGTTATGGGGTGTCCCAAAAGTAACTATACGTGTTATATAAAGGCTGGTTTCACAAAGCTTTTGGAAAATTAACAAATGATCAAAGCTGACAAAAAAAGCATCATTTTTTTGTTTGCAAATGTGTTAGTCGTCATATTAATTCGAATTTTGATTAGATTTTGTTCACTTCAAGTGATTAATTTATTTTTTCTACACCTATTTAATTATATTGCAATTATTAGCATTTTCTTCGTGAAAAATACTACCTATAATTCACTGCAGTGAATTATGGATTCATAATTCACTGTTTGGCGGCCAATCACAAATACAAATCCAAAAATCAATATTTCGCTGATCCAATGATATTTGAAATCGCCCGCGATCAACTCTTCCTGCGGCTGACAACTAGTAGATAGTCCTAAATAGAATGGACACTTCTGTACAACCTATTGAAAACACGTTTTGTGCCCTCTGGTGGAATGGTGGTAAGTTAACAGTGGGATTGGCGGGAATTATAAATTATTCTACTTATGTATTTATATTTTA
Organism: Melanotus villosus; assembly: GCA_963082815.1. Lineage (NCBI taxonomy): Eukaryota > Metazoa > Arthropoda > Insecta > Coleoptera > Elateridae > Melanotus > Melanotus villosus. Next base: position 95,060,140 of record OY720419.1, on the reverse strand, counting down.
TAAGTACCTAAAGTTCGTCTACGAGAAAAACTCAGATAGGCGATTAAGACAACTACTTCGAAATTCTGGTAAAACCCTTGTCCCTAGCTCGTATTGCAAGAAACACTTTCAATGGGACAAGAATTTTACCAAAATGTTCAGGTAGTTGTTTTAATCGGCTATCCGAGTTTTTCGCGTAGACGAACGTTACCTATAATTTTTACAAACAATTTTACAACTGAAATCAAATATTTCAAGATTTAAATTCAATTGTTGTTATTGTTGTAGAAATTATTTGTGTCATTAAATGAAACTGTTATTTAGACACTAATTTTTTTAATGATTTTCATAAAAAACACAATAAATATTTTTAGACATAATTACGTACTAAATAGTTTAAAAATAATATTAGAATATACAAAGAAATTTAAAAAATTAAGATTGGTTGTAAGTAGAAGTTATATATTGATCAATCACTTGTACAGAATATACATTAATGTTACATTTTTTAAAATTTAGTTGAAGTGATTTTATTCATAATACAAGGATGCCAGCTACCACTTCAATTACAAATCTTTTGAATGACTTTTTATTGTTATCTAAATGTGGATACTCCTAAAGGTACGTTTTCGTAAGGACGCAACATGTTGGCCGGCATGTCCGCCGACTTGTCTGTTCTAATGTAAACGAAAGGCATTTCATGTCGGGACAGTCGGACGACATGTTAATGTCGGATGCAAAAATTAGCCGCACATGTCGAGTCGGCGTTCATTTATCACTGCGTAAACACTCAATTTTTAATAATAAGAGACACAACTAGGTGCAAGCGAAGACCATTCATTAACGAGCTACGTATATGCACCTTCCAAACGCCTCTTCGCTAAAAATCTTCTAACGTACCATCTTTTGCTTTTCCGTTTTGACTTTTTTTGACTTTCTAGTATCGCATGGTTTCCTGCCAACACGATGAAAGTTGATATAACCTGTACTACTTCATCGTCTGCCATCTTGAAAACTGCAGATTTCGATTCGAAGATCGTTCTCTCGACATGTCCGTTGCAGACAAGTGACAACGTAAACACCTGTCAATTTTACCAACTTGTCGGTCGGCAAACATGTCCGGCCAACAAGTCGCCCCGATTTGTCCTTACAAAAACGTACCTTAATACATACAGACATTTTACAATAGGCACATAGTTGATGAAGAAAAAAAGCTAAAGCAGGAAAACCATATAATGTAGCTTCACATAACATACACACATATTATAGGCGATTCATCCACTTCCGTAAATTTGTCGGAAGCATTTTACAACTTAGTGGTGGATTATGAGATTTAAATACAAACATCATAAATCATTCATACTACTTGCTTTTAAAATGTTAAAAACACTTAAACTCAGAAAACTGTAATTTCTTTATTATTTTGTTTAAAATTAATTCAAAATGCTTACCTTATTCGCCCTATAAAATAGTTAGCTGTTAAGTAACACTCTAAATTTATTCGGAATCACTGTCACTGTATTTTATTTACAGTACTGATTGTCTTTTGTTATCGGCTAAACATATAAAAAATTCAAAGGCAGATTATCACGAACAAAACTTATTTGAACATTGGTTTGAAGAATCTCTCATTACTAGATTGCGCCCTAATACCGTGATGGTTATGGACAATGCGAGTTATAATTCTCGACAGTTCATTAAAATCCCCAACAAATCTTCAAAAAAGTGTGAAACAATTGACTTTCCTCAACAACATACCCGAAAAGTTTACCAAAGACAAATTATTAGACATTGTAAACGTGACAAATTTTGAAAAAACTTACGTTGTGAACGAAATAGATAAAACACAAGATTGCCACCGTACTACTGCATTTTAAATCCCATAGAATTAGTACGATCAGTTTTAAAATCCAAAATTAGACGAAATAATGCATTTCCTAAGTGTAGTGCGGAGGTGGCAGAATTAGTTAAGCACTGTGTAAATCTTATAGGTGTGGATGTATGAAAAAGCGATTCCGAATAAATTTGGAGTGTTATTTAACAGTGACTTGTTTGTTAGGGCGAATAAGGTAAGCGTTTTGAATTAATTTTAAACGAAATAATAAAGAAATTAAGGTTTACGGAGTTTAAATGCTTTTAAAAGCAAATTCTTGTGTGTCGAGATATATCTGTAAAAATTTTTGAGTCCGACCTAGTACGAATGATTTTTGATGGTTGTATTTAAATCTCATAATTTACCACTAAGTTGTAAAATGTCTCCAGCAAATTTGCAGAAGTGAAAGAATCGACTATACACAAATACTACACTATATTTTGAAGTTATGATATTTCCTTTAGTAATCTTAGGTTCGAATAATTTTAACCTTATGGAGATTCATTGCAACTGAGAAATGTGTGCATCAATTGTTTATCAGTTGCATCTTCAGAGTAATTACTTTTATTAGCTAAAAAAGAATTTCTAAGTTAAAAAATAAATGAAGTATTTTCTAAAGAGATTCCCTTCACTTACTTGAATAAACATTTTAAAAAACCTAGTCCACATCGTTTAAAAGTAAATTATTTTTCATTTCTGTGAATTTTCATATGTTTATTCAGAATACTTTTAGTTACAGTCCTGTATTCACATAAATTACAGGCAAATGGTTTATCTCCGGTATGAGTATTCATAGTATGCAATTTTAGCTGATTTTTAGTTACAGTCCTGTATTCACATAAATTACAAGCTAACGGTTTTTCTCCAGTATGATTACTCATATGCAGTTTCAGCTTACTTTTACTTATAGTCCTGTATTCACATAAATTACAAGGAAACGGTTTTTCTCCAGTATGAGTACTCATATGCTGTTTCAGATTACTTTTAGTTACAGTTCTGTATTCACATAAATTACAAACAAATGGTTTATCTCCAGTATGAGTATTCATATGCACTTTCAGGATGCATTTAGCTACAGTCCTGTATTCACATAAAGTACAAGCAAACGGTTTTTCTCCTGTATGACTACTCATATGCAATTTCTGACTGTATTTAGTTGCACTCCTGTGTTCACATAAATTACAAGCAAACGGTTTATCTTCAGTATGAGTACTCATATGCTGTTTCAGATTACTTTTAGTTACAGCCCTGTATTCACATAAATTACAAGCAAATGGTTTATCTCCAGTATGAGTATTCATATGCACTTTCAGCTTACTTTTACTTAAAGTCCTGTATTCACATAAATTACAAGCAAACGGTTTTTCTCCAGTATGAGTACTTATATGGTGTTTCAGATTACTTTTAGTTACAGTTCTGTATTCACATAAATTACAAGCAAATGGTTTATCTCCAGTATGAGTATTCATATGCACTTTCAGGATGCATTTAGCTACAGTCCTGTATTCACATAAAGTACAAGCAAACGGTTTTTCTCCAGTATGATTACTCATATGCAATTTCAGCTTACTTTTAGTTATGGTCCTGTATTCACATAAATTACAAGCAAATGGTTTATCTCCAGTATGAGTACTCATATGCACTTTCAGGATGCTTTTAGCTACAGTCTTGTATTCACATAAAGTACAAGCAAACGGCTTTTTTATTAAATGCGTATTTTTATGAGTTTGAAGATTGGATCTACAAGTCGTTCTATATTCAAAATTGTCACATATAATTGCAGTTTTTTCGTTCATATTCCGTCTTAAGTTTCGGCTGATATTAGTGTTAGTTTCATTGCAGTTATGTTTTTGTTCGGTACTGCAAAGTTTGTCATCACCGAATTCACTTTTTATATTGTTCAAGTAAGGTTCAAGTTTGATTTCTTCTTCAACGATATTAAAATCCTCATCAAAAGGATTAACTATGTCAGTTGTTTCAATTTTTATTTTGTCCCCTTCATGTGCACTACTCTCAATAATTGCAGTTGGCTCCCTCATATTCAGTCCAGAGTTTTGACTAATATTAGTGTTAGTTTCATTGAAATTATGTTTTTGTTCGGTACTGCAAAGGTTATCATCACCGAATTCACTTTTTATATTGTTCAAGTAAGGTTCAAGTTTGATTTCTTCTTCAACGATATGAAAATCCTCATCAAAAGGATTAACTATGTCAGTTGTTTCAATTTTTATTTTGTCCCCTTCATGTGCACTACTCTCAATAATTGCAGTTGGATCCCTCGTATTCAGTCCAGAGTTTTGACTAATATTAGTGTTAGTTTCATTGAAATTATGTTTTTGTTCGGTATTGCAAAGGATATCATTACCGAATTCACTTTTTATATTGTCTAAGTAAGATTCAAGTTTGATTTCTTCTTTGATGATATCCAAATCGAAATCATATTCGAGCTTAGCCTTTGAATTTATTTCAGACATTTTTTAGTCAATTTCCTGTAATAATACAAATCACAAAAAATATTACAAACAGCGTTTGGTAACTAGTGACTAACCTGTAATTATTTAAAAATACAGATAATAATGTATCACTGTACACACACAAAGCAGTAAGCAACAAGCGGATAATAATAATTGAGTATTTTTATTGATCAATACGGCAGAAGCATAGACAAGAACGCAGAAGCTTGAGCATCTGCGACTGACGTCACAAACTCAAGGTTAGAGTGGTTGGTGTACCAACAAACCGATCGCACCATTGACGTTGTATTAGAACGCTGCAATATTTGAATTATATTACAACTTTAAAACGCGTATTTGGTAGCAATATAAAATGTCGTTTTGTATGGTACTTACTTGGTTTAAAAAGTTAAAATTTCATAAGAAATACAATGTCAGCGACATAATACTTTTTCACTGAATGGTGTTGGAATAGTTATTTTCATAACAAGTGGGGGAAGTTAGCGATTCCGAAACGAATGCAGGACGTTACAGAAACGAGCGCAGCGAGTTTCTGTAACTGCATGAGTAGGTAGAATAAAGGGAGTGGTTATTATACCGGCGCCGTAAACGATTATACAGAGTGATTAAAAGGTCATAGATTTAGTGCAAACAAATTTCTAAATCAACTACATGTATAGCAAACGCAATTTAACCTGATAAAAACTTGCACTTCGCGCATTCCCAATCCATCGCAAATTAATAATTATCAAAGAGGGGTTAAGGCGGTCGAACCCGGTTATGCGAGCCTACAGAAATCAAAGTTTTTCTGGTTACTGCTAATTTTTAATAAAATTCCCGATATCCTGAAATAATAATAATCATGTGTATTTACATATAATCCCAATAAAACCTAAGCATTATTACTAATTACCAAAATAGGTTTATACCACAGTTTTACGTTAATTTAGAAAATATTCTAAAACCGTTTTCACATCTCATTTCTTCGGTAGTTTCCGCGGGGGCTAGCGTAATTAAAAAATATGTAGTTATGTTTAAACGGATGGAAATAATTGTTTTTATGCCCTACCAGTATATTAATTGACAATAATTACTCTATTTTTAGGTATGTGATATACAAAATAACGCCCCAGGGCAATTATTTTTTTATAATGTCCCTAGGGCATTATGAAAAATAATGGTTATTATAGTTATTTATGTATCAAGGGCGGCAAGAAGGCGATTTTGGCCTGCGGCTAAAGCCTCGGGTTATAACGCCAAAGGGTTGTGCTGAGGGTATGTAAACCCACCAGTAAAAAATGCCTCCACGTCAGATCTCTTGTACAGTAAAAGCAATGTGAAATAAGATGTAAAATGGGTTGCATAAAATTTCGTTAAGAAGTATTAAACGGGTCCTACCGCCTTAATTTTACTCTTCATTTATTCAACAAGCGACTTTAACGTAGGAACCTTATGATCAACAGTGTAAGTTTCATGTACTACGGCTCTTCTTAAAACATCTTTATCGAAGTTGTCTAATTTTATTTTATTTGCAGCTTCAGAACAGAGCTTCTTTGTTGGAGATTTTAATAGTCATTCCTGCTGTTTCAGATTCCCTGCGAATCTTCTTTATAAAAGTAAAGGTGCATTCAGACTGAGAAATTTTGTCCGGAAAGTTGACGGAGAAATTTAAACGAACCAATCGGGAGGTGTGTAGAATTTACCGCTTCTTACGATTCAAATTCTACACACCTCCTGATTGGTTCGTTTAAATTTCTCCGTCAATTTTCCGGACAAAATTTCTAAGTCTGAATACACCTTAACAGATTTTTTTAGGTTATAAAATTTGTAAATAGTTTGGAACTTCATGTAGACGTACCAAGTTATGATGTCATAAAATTTATTGATGACGTGCATTACCTGGTTCGAAAATTGGACCATACATTACTTGATTCGCCATTATTGTAATGTTGTGATTATGAAAATTACAAGCACAAATTAAACTAAAATAAACATTGTTTTTTGATCTTTATAATTTCCATAAATTATTCTCTTGCTGACCTTGAAGTTTTTCTGAACTTCCGTTTCGAAAATGCATACGAAACAAGAGCAATAACTATTGCTGTATAATAAATTGTTACACTAGCCATATTAATTTCTTTGTTTGGGTAGGTTTTGCCTGAAAAAATTAAGTTATTGATATTTGATTACATATTTTAATACATATAGAAGTATAAACAAAACCAAAGATATTAACTATTAAATTTGTTTAGCACATTTTTCAGGGTTTGACTCAAAAAGAATTTTGTATTTCAACCAGTAACAAAATAATGAGGAGCAATGTTCATAATTTGGGTTTGGATATTTTAAACAATACCTAGGTACCTACTTAAACAAGTAAAACTTGAGATATTGAACATTAGGAAATCCAAGATAGACTCGACTCTCTAAGGGTAATGGCAGCAACAATTTAAGGAATGTGATTTTTCAAACAAAATCAATGAAAATTGTAATCAACTGATCAATGTCCCAGAGCAAGAAAACAAATAATGTCATAGTTCAAATATTATTATTATTATCTATTCAATTCAATGTATAACAACATTAAGCACCAAATAGAGCACAACATTAAGTAGGTATCTATCTATTCTAAATAATGTTAAACATTCGATTACATTACAAAAATTATTTAAAAACTTTCATAAAATGTTTATATAAAATATATCACATAAGTAATTAAAAAAAAAAGATAAAATCTATAAACATCACAAACGCAATTTTTTTTAAAACTTTACTATGTTTATTTGTTACATGTGATAGGTCTGTATTTTCTGTGTATATTTTCACAAATAAAAAGGCCGACAATCTTCACTTGCAAATCTTAATGTAAATAATATGAATCAAAGTTACAAACTGAAGTATCGATTGCATCAATTTATGTATTTTTTGACGTTGATTATTTAAACTAGAACTTCAGTTGATACAAATTATGTTGATAATTAACATTCTTAAAGTATAAACCTGAAAAATATTGATTAATTAAGAAAAAAGGACCCATCACTTCCATTGCAATTGCATGGTAATAAATATGAATGACCCATGATATTGCAGAAAGATATAAAAGAAGAAAAATAATGACTATGAATGAATAAAAAAGATATCATTAAGTACTTAAAAGGAGGTAACAATTCACATAAGTACTATATTAAATTTATCAATAATACATACATTTATACTACAGTAAATACACATACAAACAAAATTGCACAGGTACAAAAATTCTCATTACATTACAATAAATTTAGTTACATAAAGAAACTGAATGAGATTTCTATAAGGCCTAATCGAAAACTGAGCTGGTGAACTTTGATTTACAAGAGAAGCACAGTAACGTTATATACCATGATGATTATTAAACTTATGAATTTTAAATGGTAAAAAACAAATGAGATAATATCACAGCCTCTAAAAGAAGCAAATTCTTTAATCTTGTTTTCAGATTTGTACGTTGCCTATTATTTCGATTCTTTTAATATAAACTTAACTGCAACAGTCAGCAGCTTTCTAATGCAACATATTCAACTCCCCATTGCTCCACTAACTAAGAGATTTGAACCCAAGCCATCTTGACTGTGCAGTTGCTGTTCACCCGCTATTTCACTAAGAAGTCCTATTTTAAATAATTTTCAGAAATACATATTACAATATAGGTATATAGGTACAAAACTAATTAAATTTGATATTGTAAATATAAGACTCTGCTAATTAGTAAAACATCGAGATATTTAATAACTTACAGATTGGGCGTGGTTGGTGTTAAGTCAGCTTCACAGTACTGTAACATGTCGTCTGTTACAGTCGACAAACGAATAAAACTTAAATGTGAAATTACACGATCAACTTCCCCTTCACCACATAATCTATTGCTGCAATGCTCAGTTTAACATTCCCCATCCGTCGTAAAATCGTTTGACTTTAACATTCAAAAAACGTATCGCTACTGCACATATATGCATAAGTAGAGGATGTATGTCATTAACGACATGTCACAGTTTCGTAAAGCCAACTTTAGTAATGTAATTTTATATCATCCTATAAGGTTATCATGCTAATAACTCCTTAGCAACGAGTTGTGTTAAGATACCTTTAACAGCACTAGTGCTGTAAAGCTTAATTCGCTTAGATAACAGGACAATGTGTCAGATTTACGTTACACTTTATGAACTGTCATTGAAAATAATTTTTTATTTTTTGAAAAAAATTACTATAGGATGATATAAACCGTGTTACGGCACACGTAACGTTATTTACTGGTTACATTACTCGAGAACTCGCTCCTTCGTCGCTCGTTCTTTCAAACTTTTCTCTCGTAATGTAAAAGGCTTCATAACGTTACTTGTATCGTAAATTACTATTAGAATTTGACATTTGTATTTAACTGATAGTTGCTTTACATATGTACATAACTATAAAAATTGTCAAAGATGTGACCAACCTCAAGCACACTAAACGCTAACTATAAGTACACTTACACCCACAATATGGTATTTTCGTATAAAATGGCACCTTGTCTAATAAACATGATCTTTGGTATTTTGTTTTTAAATTATAGTCACTTTTAAAACTTTGGTACTGGCCGGCCGCTGTTAGTTGGCGAGCCCCGGCGCATACCGAATGTTTACTTCGTGCGATTTCAAGAGCGAGCTTCAGTATTGAAAGTAATGCAGTGGTATAGGCGATTTATGAGTGCCGCAATTGCAACAAATTCTAAGTTAATGACTGTTTGTGCTAACTTTCTAAATTTATCAAAAATTCCAGCCACAAAATTATTCATTATGTTTTGTTAGTACTAATCACATATTGGTATTTGTACCCCATCGCACTGCGAATAGTTATGCCAATGATGAAGAGAGCTGACGTCACAGATCGACACCTTAAGTTCTCGCCAACTTACAGCGGCCCGACTGAGTATATGTGCTGAATTTCAAAAGGTTTAGGATTAAATTCCCGATGGAAGTATTACTATTGGAGATCAGATTCTTTTTCCTATGTAAAATTAAGTTACAAATGTAACATGCGATCGAAAAAATTTCACCTCAAGTTGGCTATGAAACATGAAAACACAAAATTAGGCATGTCGACTTTTAAGTCATACAAATGTCAGCTGTTGTTTTATAGGTTATGTCAGGTATGTGAGGTTATGACTGTTTTGCTGTCAGGCATATAAAATGTCACTAATTCTATTAAACACAGAATTCAAATCTGCCTCCAAGAAAATGGAGGTCACATAACTCATCCACTTTAAAATAATTTTCCGTTAATAACATTTTTCTGTTCAATTCGTATTTAATTTTAGTTTTTAGAATAATTTAATCTGCTCTAATTTTTATCAGTTAGGCGTGGTTTTAGATTTAGTAGTTCTAATGGCTTAAGTTGTATGATCTTAGCAAAGACACGATTTAAATTTTTCATGGCAAACTTTGAGGTGAACTTTTTTCGATCTCACGTTATATACTTATATAAAAATATGAATAAAATCTTATATTAACTAAATATAGAAGAATTGTAATATTTTACCACATCAAAAGTAAGTTAGAGTTGCTTACAAAAGGAAAATGGTTGGCTTACCAATTGACTGACAGTACACATACTGAAACCCAATGCTTTTAACGAATCAATACAATACTTTTAATATGTTATAATATTAGGTGCATTCCATGTAAGCAGCGGCTTTCTAAACAGTTATTTTACAGTTACAACAACTATCGTTGAATTGTTTAACGAGATATAAACTGACAAAATAGGTTATACCATTTATACTTATTAAAATTTCACCGATTTAAAAACCGCAGCGTAACTGCTGTAATCACTGCGGTAAGTAGCACATCATTCAATAGAAATGATTTTAGCTTGCTGTTCACTACTGCTTTCACTTGAATACATCTAATCACTATTATTTTGCATTTCCTTATCCTCAGAGCCTGACAAATCGAGGCGAATCGTACTCATTAAACAAAAATGGTAGGTAGTTTGCCTGCCTCAAAAGCATAATTTTTTTATAATAATATAAATGCATTACCTTGAAACTTCACAGCGGTTTTTAATCGCGAGACCACCAGATTTGTCAAGCCCTATTCATCCCTGATACAGAGCAAGCAAGAAGTAATCAGTTCATGGGGGGGGGGCTTGGACAAAATTATGCGTAACAGATTGATTTCTTTCTGCAACTTGACAGATTGAACTTAAAGCAACACTCACAGAACTTCATGGCGTTGCCTGGTATAGATTAAAAACCAACGATAAATCCTAAAACCTCCACTGAGTTATAAATGCTTTCCTTTGACAAGTTCAATTCAATGACAGCTCAATAATTATGATTTTGTTGTAACTGTTCTTTCAAAGTCCTTACCATTTATGTACAATTATTTGTCTTCTAAATTAACCTAATACTGTTCTTTCAGCACAAACCGATAATAGGATCAATTGGATTACATAAAATTGCGATTACAACACCCAGATTTTATAAATTACTACAAGCCTATGCCGTCCATATGGGCCATATGTTCTAAAACGTTTTTTATTTTTAGGGATTTCATTTCGAATCATTAGTAGGTACCTATTATGTTTGTTTTAAGAATTTTTAACAATTTATTTTAAAACTCCTATGTTGGCACTTCCAACAAAAACTTGATTGTACTTTCAATTATTATTAATGCTGCATTTATACAGGGTGTTTACGGTCTTGTGATTTTATATTCAAGGGGTGATTAAACATCTTAAAAGAAGGTCATTAACGTAAAAATGTCTTAACAAAAGTTGCATAATAAAAGACAACGTATTCACTGTTGGTGCGATGGGCCATTTTTACTTTCCTTGTTAGGATTTATTCGGAAGAATTTATGTCAAACCACAGTGCACTGACAACTGATGAAACAGCTTGACAGATGGGAAAAGTTACTGTCATCAGCCTACTTAGTAAAGAATTCACTGATAACATCGTTTGAATTTAAAAATAACCAAAACTTTTAACAGTAATATCTCTCTTATTATGCAACTTTTGTTAAGACATTTTTACGTTAATGACCTTCTTTTAAGATGTTTAATCACCCCTTGAAAATAAAATCACAAGACCGTAAACACCCTGTATACCCATATTATATACTTCTTTTTTTAATCCGTTTCCTCTTCTACCGCAATGCATTGTCGAGTATCATTCACACTTGCTGGTGTGTAGTGCAAGTGATATTTTGGACTTGCATCACTCTCCAACCAGCTTTCATCCACAACACATTCATACACCTTAAACCTAAGCCTTAACTAACGAATTTGACCCAAATTGGCTCCATAATACTATGACCACCGCTGGAATCGAACCCGGTCAGTTATAATAAATCTAAAAGATGGCACAAAGTCTCAACCCCGAAGCGCTGCATTTTTTGATTTCTCGGGGCAATGTTTATTGCAAAAATGTCAATATACAAGGCTGTATTAGTAGTGAAGTGGAAGTAGAGATCGCTTTTAGTGCAAAATTTTAGGGGGTGGCAAATTTTGAGTAAAACCTTTATTTTATTCCATAAGAAACAAACCTTCTTTCTATACATGAGGTGGCAAAATATAGTCACGTTAGTTTGTTTATTTTAATAATGTTATACATTGTGTAAAAGGGCGCAACACTTTAATCTGCTTGACAGTGTTAATAAGATTTACCCTGAGAACAGTACCAATATCTAATCTGAAAAATTGTTTGTTTGAAAGTTTTGTTAATTCTGAAGTTTATACTGCCTTATTACTTTTAAAATTTATTAGAAACTTTGAAAAGCAGGAGGTTGACTTTTTCCTTAAATCAAGTGTTGCTGCTACAGTTAAAAGCATAACATGCAATATTACAGTGTTCTGTGAATACCGCTTCACATTTAAATATGTAGTATGAACAAAGAACAGATACAAAGTTTTCCCATGAATGGATTACTTTTGTGTGGAAGTAACTCGAACTTACTGCTTTTGGGTTTTTATTAGTTTATAATTTCAAAATTATTTTTATTACAATTATGTTATTTTATTTTATTTTTGTAACTTTAACACTACAAAAACCACAACTTAATAACTTCTAAAAGAAAATATAAATTTGGTCTTTCTGCGCCTTTTCCTTTCTAAGGACGTTGGGAAAGGGGTGTCAAAGCCACAAATATAAATTAAAAAGATAAAAAAACGTCAAGTTGTATTAATTATCGTTATAAATATAGGAAGGGGGTCTGCTACCCTGCCGTTGCAGATACATAATAATTGCAATAGTAATTAATGCAAATACGATTAATACAGAACCTATGCCTGCAACAATTTTTTTCGGAAAACGTCTTTCTACCTGAAAAGCAAAATTAAACGTTTTTGGTGATTTATTTCTTACAGTTGCTTAAAAAATTGTTTTAAAAACAATAGGCAAAAATGTATGGTTACAATCACTTATATACTTACAGATCGAAAGTTAGATGATGCCGCATTAAGCGGAATGGGAGCATTAAGTGGTGGTGGTGGAACTATTGGAACTCTTGATGCTGGATAAGGAGAAATACCAATTGGTGGTGCACCTGTAGGATAAGGGGCCATGTTTGTTACACCTGCAGGATAATTCATAATTCCTGAATTTGTGGGATTATAATATGGTTTGGCTCCATAATTTCCAGAAATAACAGCACTGTAAGGTGGTGGTTGGGAGTAATTGGCAGATGGAGCTGAAGCATTCAATCTAGACCTACTTCCATTAGCATCTATCATGTCGAATTCGTCATTTTCATCTTGTACTGTCGGAAGTGGCATTGGCATTAGTGATGATGTGCTTCCAGCATTTGACTCATAGGATATTTGAATAATAGATACATCTCCATCAATACTTAAATGAGTAATTCGATCATAATGAATTCTTTGAGGAAACTCGCCATAATATTGACCGTTTATAGCTATCTAAATATAAAAAACATAAGCTGCAGGTTCACAGATATACACACTATATTGTATGTACCTTATATCGATTAAAATCACATATTATTATAATTTCAAAACGATCGGCACGTCTAATTGGTAATGTTCCACGTTGTTCTGTATCCCATATTCCATCTTGAAGCGAATTTAGTGATATAAAATCATCTAACGTACGAACGGATACTTGCATAGCAACATCGCTTCGAGGGGCCGTTTGCGGGCCACATTGTAAATTTATATCAAATCTATAAAGTAATTTCAAATAAATTTTTATGAATTTCTTACAGCAAACGCAAATTACAGACAAATTCACTGCGCAGCTTACCTCGTGCAATAAGCGAGTCCGTCCGAGATTCGGCCACGACGAAGTACAGCGCTACTACGGTTAGAATTATGGCTGCTCTATTTTTATATTTTAATATGTTAATTATTTACCGCGATGAGTTTCAGTTATAATTTTAAAACTTATATCAAAACTGCGTTTCTGTTTTATATCACCTAAGACATTTCATTGTTCAAATATAAGAAATATAGCAAATGGAAGAATCAACGCGATATAGCTTCGCTGTACTGTATAAAACGGTAACGCCTTCTCATGAACGATGTTTAATGCGCAGCCAAGAATTTGACTCTGTAATTTGCATTTGCAGTAGGTACTTTTAGTTTTATCAAAAAACCACAGGTTTTTTTTTTCTGGATTAAGAACTATTTTTTTTAGTACTCCTCGTATACCTAATATTACACAAATTAAATTAATAAAACTAGCTAACACATCGGTTCCAAGCGAGGTTTTCAAATATTTACCGGCAGTAAATGTGTTCACATATAATTCATTTGTACCATACTTACAGAAATAATTAGCAAGCATACACATTATTAAAAGTATCATTACATGATCGTAACTTTGTGTTTATAAATTTGTTCCTTATATACAATTCATCAAATATTATAGAATTTCAATTGCTTCATTGGTTTTCTTTAAAGTTTCTACTTTAGTTACTGTTAATTAAACATTATTAGTTTATTACACATTAGTTCGCAAACTATAAACGATTGCACACAACTAACTTAATTTACCTATATGCAACACCAGGCACTGTCCCTTGAATCCGAACCACTTTCTCAGGACCGAATGTTCCTCCACGAATAAGACCAACATAGGGAATCGGCTAAAAAGACAGCCGTAATGTTTACATATATGTACTATAAAAACATTAAAAAGCTTACCGGATCAATTATTATTGGCTTTTCCATAGTGATACACTAAAGGTATAAAGACAGATATTAAAAAATACTTGTTTTGCTATTAAAGGCCACTTTATTATTTTAAAACGTGGGAGTAACACAAACTTAACCTATAAGTTATTTTGGTTAAGCTTCTTTCTTTTATACTGTGGTTAAGCTGCAGACATCTGTGCCATCTGTGGCAGACATGCAACAGCGCCAAAACTAACCCAGTTATATTCAACTTTAACTGCTTTTTTAACAACAAAAAACTTATTATAAATTTCAAAATCCTAGTTATCAATAACTGACCAGGTAATACATACAGTGCGGACGTAAATTGTCTCCCCCCCTGCTAAGTTTTGAAGGGATTATTGATTTTTTAAGAACATTCAAAAGTTCCTAACCTTAAATAAGACAACAAAAAACTACCTTTTGACCATAGATAAGATAGGTTAGTACATCTTGAACTTTTATGGGAAAAAAAGACAGTCAAAAGGTAGTTTTTGTTGTCTTATTTAAGGTTAGGTACTTTTGAATGTTCTTAAAAAATCAATAATCCCTTCAAAAGTTAGCAGTGGGGGGGGACAATTTACGTCCGCACTGTATATGTATTTTGCTACTATTACCAAACTCCAAAGCAGTTCGAGCAATAAATAAGTTATTTAAAATACAAATTATCGTTTGCATTTGTAGTTTAATTTTTAAATATAAACATTGATAAAATAATTAAATGGTACCAGACTCTTTCACATATAGGTACTGGGTGTCCCAAAAGTAGCTATAGGTACCTACGTTACATAGGGGTGATTGCATAAAGCTTTTGTTAAATTTTGATTAGATTTTGTTCAGTTTGGCAAATTATTAATTTGACGAAGCCGTTAAATCATGTTTGTGCAACCTGCCCGTAGTATTTTAATTTCTTCAGTACACTCTTCAATGCAGTTTTAACTACTTTTTTTTTTTTTTATTATGTTTATATCTTTATAATTATCAATATTGTAGCACTGATTTCTGTAGTATTTGATTGATTTTAGCTAATAGAATTTTTGTTCACCTTCCCTGATAAACTTACTAACCACAAAACCGAAATTAAATACATACTTACATGTAATCTGATTACAAATGCAACAACTCAATGTTATTAAAAAAGTTTTAATAAATACGCAAAAACGAAGACATAAGACGTGAATGACGGAGGAAATTTCAAAACTCATGGATAAAAGAAAAATGTTTAAAAATAAAGATAAAAGATATACAACGAATTAAAGAAACAAATAAGACAGAAGATCCGCCAAGAGAAAGAATGATGGCTCAGTGAAAGACGTAAGAAAATGGAACAAATGCAAGATAAGCATTTATCTATTTAATATTCATAAAAGTGTAAAACAAATGACAGATAGAAACAAATGCAAGTTGGCATCTTGTTTGTATGAGGAACAAGGAGTAGGTACCTACTTAAACAGGAATAGAAAAGAAACTGGTAAGATGGAAATCATACGTAGAAGAACTATATGATGACAATCAACCTAACAATTTTGAAAATGACAAAGGACGAGTGGTCCACAAATAACGAAATCAGAAGTACCTACTATACGTAATGAAACAAATGAAGAATAACAAAGTGAGTGGCCCAGATGAGGTAATGGTTGACTTGTTAAAGCTGATAGAGGATCAAATAATGTTATTAGTAGAACCATGTAACATCATATAATAATACAAGTTATTATACCAGAAGATTAGCTTCTCTCTGCGTTTGTCCTTATATCTAAAAAAGTAAAAGCAAAGCAACGCTGTGAATATCGTTCCTTAAAATGATTCATAATAGATTGTATCACAAATTAGAGGAAAACATTAGTGTAATGCAATTCAGCTTTAGAAAGAGCCCCGGCACAAGAGAAGCAGTGTTTCCGTCCAACATATTAATACAACGATCACTAGATGTAAATCAAGACATCTATGCTTTGCCAACTACAACAAAGCATTCGAAAAAGTGATGCAACTGCTATCTGAGAAAAATATAGATCATAAAGCCACGAGAGTAATTGCAAATCTCTATTATAAGCAACGAGGTGCGCTGAGAGTGGAAGACAAAACAACAGCAGAATTTATATTCGGACCAAATAATGAGAAAAGCGTTGTATAATGTAACAGACGGTATCAAAGTTAATGGTAGACCAATAAATAACATTAGATTCGCAGATGATACAGTTCTTCTTGCAGAAAATGTTGAGGATCTCCAAAAATTACTTGATAGGGTAGTAAAAGCTAGTACAGAATTTGGGTTACCAACAAAAAATAACATCAACACTCAATTATATACCTATACACAATTAGTAGATTGAAAGAGTACGAAAATTCAGTTACCTAAGAAGGACAACAAACGACAAGAACAACCATACAAAAGAGATACGAATGAGGATAGAGAAAGTAGGAGGTATGAAGAAACTTTTTTGCAGTAGAGATATAAGCTTGCAATTCGAACTCAAAATGCTAAAGTGCTATGTATTTTCAGTACTCTTTTATGGCATGGAGGTGTGGACACTGATCAAAGCCCATCTGATTATGCTGAACGCATTTGAGATGTGGTTATACAGAAGAATTAGAAATGAGGAAGTGTTGAGAAGGAGACAAAAGAGAAAGAAGTAGTGCTAATAATCAAAAAAAGAAAACTACAATACTTGGGTCATATATATGACATGAGAAATATCAATTTCTACAATTAGTCAATGCAGGGAAAAAGAAATGTTGGAAGATGCCGCACCTCATGGCTACGAAACCTACATGAATGGTTCCACAGTTCTACAAATGAACTCTTCAAAGCGCCCATATCTTAAGTCAGAATAGCCATTATGATCTCCAATCTCGGATAACAGGAAGAAGAAGAACACAAAGTAAGTAGATATGTTTAATAATTTTATTTCATGTTATAGATTAAATATGTTGATAATATCTATATAATAACTAACCTACCTAAGTAAATACATAACGAGAAACAAATGTACATAACTACATATTAAAAAAATATTTGATAAAAATGTTAATACAAATATTACACATAAATTTACATCTTAAAACAATACATTCGATGTGTTCCTAAAGTACCCGCTACAACTTTCAAACACTTAGGTAGTTATTAAGAATTGTACATGCCTATTTCCATTTTTAAATTCTACATTCAACATAAAAGTTGATTTACCTATATAATACGTTGGCAGTTTATTTTACGGTTACCGTAAAACAGGTACATCACTTTACAGCCTTTATAATAGTTTTATTTTTTCTTTTAATCTTGGTTACGTAAATAACATAGAAACAAAAATTTATATAAAATAACAAATAATTAATATCAAACTTATTGCAAAGTTGTGACTATGAAAATTACAAGCACAAATTAAACTAAAATACACGTTATTTTTTGATCTTTATAATTTCCATTAATTAATCTCTCGCTGATCCTGAAGTTTTTCTGAACTTCGTTTCAAAAATGCAAACAAAACAAGAGCAATAACAGCAATAGCAAGTATAACGGTTACACTAGCCATAATAATTTTTTTTGTTTGGGTAGGCTTGCCCTGGAAAATTGAAGTTATTAGTATTCGATTACGTATTTTAATACATATAGAAGTATAAACAAAATCAAAGATATAATCTATTAAATTTATTAAACACATTTTTCAGGGTTTGTGGCTCAAAAGGAATTTTGTATTTTAACAGTGATGATCTATTTATGTAGCAATGTTAATAATTTGGGTTTGGATATTTTAAGAAATATTTAAACAAGTAAAACTTGAGATATCGAGCACTGGGAAATTCAAGTAAAATAGACCTGACTCTGTAAGGATAACAGCAGTAACCATTTAAGCAATGTAATTTTTCAAATAAGGTAAATGAAATTGTAATGAATTATGATTTGTATTCCCGTTAAAAGTATTTATAGTAGAAAAATACTTCCGAATAATTAATTATGCATCACTTTGTATTTATAATGGCAGTATGGTATGAAGCAAATTATAGTAAAACTTGTACGCACAAACTGTAT
Source organism: Melanotus villosus (assembly GCA_963082815.1). Lineage (NCBI taxonomy): Eukaryota > Metazoa > Arthropoda > Insecta > Coleoptera > Elateridae > Melanotus > Melanotus villosus. The sequence continues at coordinate 95,041,614 of OY720419.1, read as the reverse complement.
ATTAATTCTCATGTAAAATAACGTATCCTTGAATTCCCAGATCTTACTTTAGATAGCAACCTCATTATCTTGTAAACATCTTTCGTACTCTTCAAAAACCAAACACAAAATTCTTTTTGGAACATCCATGTAATTTAAAGGAGTTATTTTACATAAAAGAAATTGATGAATTAATAGAAATAATAAAAAAATATAATTACTATGTTGCCATTGGCTAATGTAGTTAATGGAGCATATGGGTTTGGACGTATTCCTGAACCAAAGGTAACATTTGTAGGAAAAGGTTCGATGTTTGAAAAGTGTCTTGTAGATTCAGGAGTAATTGCTGGTACTATTTGTTTGTCGCCTATAATATGTGGTTGGCAAGTTCTTATGGGCAGAGTCGCAGCATTAACATAGTAATCTCCAGTATCCAACACTTTATTTTTACTCATTGAATCAAATATTACTATAGACGATGATGCATCCATTGACGTATCTGATTCGTAAGATATTTGATTAATAGATACTTCCCCAAAAATACCTAAGTATATTGCGCGAGTATAATTTATTCTTTGTGGAAATTCGTAATTACATTTACCGTTTATTGATATCTAAAATATGAAAATTATAAAATGTATTTTTAATAAGCATAGTTAATACGTATTTACCATATATTTGTTAAAATAATCGCATGTTATTACAAGTTCAAAATCTTGGCTACCTTCGAATGGTAAAATATCTTCACGTTGTTCTTCACCCCATTTTCTGTTTTGTAATGAATTTAACGAAACATAACCATCTGCTCTATAAACTGTGAGTTGTAAAGCAACATCACTCCGTGGTTCAATTGAGGGACCACATTGTAAACTAATATCAAATCTGAAAATTAATAATAAATTAAACTTGTCAGAAAACATAACATTTAAATATTAATTAGGTAATTTCGAAATGGAATAAATGCTAAGTTCCTGGAATTAATTAAAATTTTCTCTTTAAATATTTTTTTGCATATTTTATTAAATATAAATAAACGTTTCTTTTTATAAAGCAGTAAACAATGCTGCACAGAGCCAGCACCATACATGTAGTCGATAAACGGTTTGATTTTGGTTCATAAACGATAAATATCCGGCACTTAAAAAACAGTTCTGCTGTCTTTAAAACACAGAAAACTGTTAAAAAACATAACTTCAAATTTCCTTTACCTGTATGAATTTTCAGGAATTGTGCCTTGAATTCGAATAATTTTTTCAGGTAAAATGCTTCCATCATAAATGAAATCGAGATATGGTATGAACTATAAAAACAAAATGCTTTTGTAAAATAATTAGTTTAAAACTAAAAACGTCTTATTATACTTACTGGATTTCGAATGATTGACTCCATTTTAATTTATGCACTTTTTAATATTTAAAATCACTTAATTTTATTTTGTTATTTACTGCCCAAAAATAAAGTCACAGTATTACTGTAGCTTACCTGATTTATATGTAGGTTAAGTTTAACTACAGACAGATAAACCAATGCTTTTTTTGAAAATATGGGCAACTGTTATACTGAGATAGGTAGATTAAAACTGAACCATTTGCAAATGCCAGTGTTTTATCTATGAACTAGGTTTTCAATCTGCAAAACTGCTAGTTAATTGTAGTTATCACATAAGCATATTTAAAAAATAATTCGGCTAAAATATTAGAATAAAATCAATGCTAAGGAGTTACAACAAATTTCAAGTAAAAATTGATAGAATTAAAAAGTTCAGTACATGTACGGTGACCATATTTCATGCAAAGAGCACAAAAATTAATTGTTGAACTTTGCTTGAAAAGAACATTTCATTTTGCAATCAATAAAAAGGAACACAAATAACGAATTCATTTTAAACAAAAAGAATTTCAAAAACGTTTCCGATATTTTTCAATCGGTTTAACTTTCCTCGGAATTTTTGAAACTATTGATATTCAGATTGTAAATATTTAACGTTTGTAGAGTAGCTTTCAACTACGGTATTTCCATCTTATTCCTTTGAACATTTATCAAAAAAAGTATCCTTTATTGCCCATTATGCAACAGAATCATGAACAAATACTGATAAAGTTTGGGGAATTGGGAATTTTGAATATTGTTCGAAAAATAAATACCCACTTTTCTTAGCACTGTCAATTGTAGTTAATTAAGAAGTTCTTATTGTAATTTTAAAACTGGAACATATAAATGTCCCCAGTGGCGGCTGGTGACAATAGAAACCGGTGGGGCCAGAGGACAAAAACAACTTAATTTTTTTTATTCTTCTAGACTTAATAACGAGAAACGTTTTTCCGATAAACTATCGATTTTGTTCATAGTTAAAATGTATCATTTATGGACGTAATAAAAATTTAAACTTTAAAATATATTTCTTAAAACTACAATTATTGGGTTAGTTATACAAATACAGACAAGCCGCCATTGAATGTCCCGAAGAACGTTTTTCTACTCCCACCATGGAAAGTGGGATTTTCAAACTTCGTCTCCATAGATACGAGTATTGAAAATGAGTGTTTGCCGAACAAGTGAAATTAGCGTGCCGAAAATTTAATTTCCGCAGGCACATGCATGATTTTCGGTGCGGCAAAGTATAATTTTGCCGCACCGAAATCAAAATGTCAAATCTGACATTTGATGAATGTCAGATTTGATTTTGCAGAAATATTTAAATTTTTTTATGGAAATGTGGTTGTAGAAAAAATAGTGTGTAATACATGTGTTAAAAGCTTGTATTTGCCACTCTCATGTGACTGCAGCACTCACTATCGTTCGTGCTGCAAACTTCACATTCGTGTGGCAAACGCAAGCTTTCAACACTTGTATTACAAATTACTATTTCGGGACACCGGGATTGTTTGTTTATTAAAAAACCCCGTAAAACCAGGACGTCTGGTCACCCTAGAGACATGGTATTTCAAATAAGCTATCACTTTAATAACTCTTAATGCATGTATATCGAAGTGCAATGAACGGTGAAACCTCACACCTCGTACGTGCTTCAATGCTGTTATGCACCCTCTACGCGCATAAGATAAGACACTGAATGTTGAGAGAAGGGGGTCAATTTTCTGTATAAATGCTAAGCGAAGTCACATGAAAGATATGGTTTATATCCAGCCATCGAAGAAGCAGTAGCTACGAGAAAATAGACACCCTTCAAGATGATGTTCCAGTAAATACATGTAAGATTGATTTATGTTAACTTAAATTGTAATTCAGGACTTGTAAAATATTTGTGTGAATTATTGAAATTCATTTTATGGACTTAGTCGTTTTAAATATAATCAGGACTTAGAACAGTAATTTATATTAGTTTACTTTAGATTGAAACATAGAATACTTTATATCACTTTACTTTGAATTGAAACTTTTAGATTAATTTGTATAACTTTACTTTGAAGCCGGACTTGTAATAATTTATATAACTTGACTTTAATTCAGGACTTAGAACAATTTATATTATTTTGTAAAACTAAAGCACAGATATGAAATACATTATGTTAGTTGAATTTGACTTTGAATAGAAACCTCTTGTAAAAGCCAAGCAATATTCAAGTGGCAACGTTGGTCAAAGACTCTACCAAACAAATTACAGTAACTTATTTATATTAATTCCTAACAATAAACCAACCAGCCACTTCGCCACAATATATTGCGCCATGGAAGCCTTCTTATAATAACTATTACCAGAGGTATTGATAATTAATATCGTTTCAAGTTTCACTGTGCTCAAAAGCAATTTTTTTTTAAGTTGTTTAAATTTAAACTTTCTTTTTGCGGGCAATAATACCTACAATCTGAATGTTGGGGACATGCCGACCTGGACAATCTATACATATTATCAAAAACCTTAGTCTACCAATTGGTGTTAAGGTAATACAAATAAATTACAATTCAAATACGAATATAATCATATTAAATTAAAATTAATTATAAATTTTTTGGGCCTATTCTTTCTTATTCCTTGCCAAATCTTTTTCCTTCATTCCATATCAGTCCTTTTGGTCTTAAATTCTCTATTACTACCTTGCCCCATGTTTTCCTTGGTCTGCCCTTTACTCTTTTTTGTTGCAATCTTGCCTCCCACATTCTTTTTGTTGTTCTTTCCTCCCCCCATTCGTACTATGTGTCCAAATCATCTTAGTTGTTGAGGCTTGATGCTTTTCAGGATCGGCTCTACTTCCAATTCTTCTCTCACTGTATCATTTCTGACTATATCTCTTCTCGTAATCCCCTTTATGGTGTGTAGGTATCTCATTTCGATAGGCTGTATTTTGCTTTCTATTTGTTTCGACAATACCTAGTTCGGACTTCCGTATGTTAGTAGAGGCTTAAAAATGAATTTAAACACTGTAATCTTAGTTTTCTTAAATATTTCCTGCTTCCTTACGAACGAATTACTTACGGAATGGTATACCTTGGCTGCACTTTCCAGTCTGTCGTTTATTTTGGCATCAATTTTTCTGTAACTTCACTCCTAAATACTTAAAACACTTGTACTTGTTCAATCTCTTTCTCGTTTAGTTTTATTGATAGGCTTAGGTCTTCTTGTCCTATCACTATCACCTTAGTCCTCTCAACATTTATTTTTAAATTTCCGGCAATTAGAGCGTTCTTCCATGTTTCTAGGTTATGTTGTAGGTAGGTCTTGTTTGTTCTTTGCGTAGATGCCTAAATCATCAGCAAATACACTCTCAGCTAACTCTACTATTTTCATGTTCTTATACCCTACCTTTAGTTTCTATACTTTTCCCTTGATTTCCTTTATTATGTCATCATCATTACTAAGTTGAATAAGGTAGGAGTCTTGTTGGTCTTAGTCCCTCTTCGGATTGTAGATTTCCTATTCTCACAAAATTCCTGTGTTTTCGTAAAGACTCTATACATTTCGTCAATTTTCCATTTACCCTTCTCCTTTTTAAGCTACTCCATACTGTTTTCCTTGGGACGCTGTCGAACGCTTTTTCAAGGTCAATGAGGGCTACAAATATTTTTTCCGAGGTGAATTTTTCCATTAGTTGTTTTATTACAAATATATAGTCTTGCACTCTTCTATTTTTCCTGAATCCACACTGTGAGTTCTCTAATTGGATTTCTGTTTCCTTCGTTAATATTTTTACTAGTATTCTCTCATGTAACTTTGCTACTATTGCTGGACAATCATTATCGTTTGTTTTTTTTCAATTTGAGAGTTTTTTCAATCAAAATAATCTTGTTAAAAGAATATTTTGTGGATTGGAACCATGTCATTGTTGAGAAAGAAAAACTCAACTTTCGCCACGTTCTTAAGGGATCAGGAGGAAAAAGGGGCCCTAAAAGAGCATGGTAATTCAACTTGTAAACCAAGCCAGAGGCGAAACCCTTCTGCAAGAAACAGAAGATAGCAACGACTTTATACCGGCTGTAACTGGACAAGCGTATCACACAAAGATGATGATTGGTCAAGCCTGGAGGAGGTGGAGTCATAAGTAATGACAGACTTCCATATGTCCAATAGATGAACTTTTTTTAATATCAGTAGTACCTATATCATAAATTTTTTATACAATTTTATTTTCGCTTATAAACAATGTTGGAACGTAATTCATTATGGTTAGTTTCATAATAAACTTTCAAATGCTATCCAATTATCCATTAACCTTCACCGGCCCAAAATAAATATGAAACCTTGGTTCCCAAAACCGGGTCTACCGTGACCCTTTTCTGATATTTTATTTTTAAGCCAATTTTTAATGAAATTTTTTTATAAACTACCAATACTGCCACTTAATCTTTATTTAACTTTATTACATGGCACGAACTATAAAAATTTAATTATAAAAACCTAATACTAATTTCAAATTATTGTTTCCTATATCCTATATTCTATTATATTGCAGGCATTATAGAAATTTGTCTTAATGTTTTTACAGGGGTAATCGAAAATCTGAAAAAATATAAATTTAGTGTAATACTACATAAGCATCTATTTCTTTTTTTCATTTTACCTAAGAAGGTTCCTCATCCTCATCCTAAAACCGGATCAACCCACGTTCACAAAGTGCTTGTAAATCTTGATCGATAATTTTTTTTTTATTTTCCGCGTTTATATATTATTTATGTTTATATTTTAGGAGAATTCCTGAAAGGAAATTACATTAGAAAAATTAATACGCAAGTTATTTAAAAAAAAAATGATCTCGGGTCAGTAACGACCCGGTTTTGGGCCGGCGAAGGTTAAGTAACAAAGACCTAGGCCTTGGAGATTACATACGGATTTTGGGAAAAATTTATTAAAATTAAAGTCTTAAGAAGTCGCTCATGACGTAAACATTTCTATTTCAAATAATTTGTATATTATTTCTATCGACTCAGTCACATTTAAAAAACAATAAAATAAATGTGGATTGGAAAAATGTGGAGTGGCCAATGAAAAACTTGGAAAACGCAATCGTTGCTTCAAATAACAAACAAATATTTTAAAGGTTTAATTTTTTAATAGAATAGTTTCATAAAGTTAATGAAAATTAATTAATAGTTTGTACATACAGATTAACAGTCAACAGTTATACAGTCTTTATAACAAAATTTATGTTTTAAATACGGTGAGTTCAAAAAGTCTTTACATAAGGGTTGGCCATTATTTTACTACATATACAAACATATTGAGCACTCTCTAACCCAGGAGTGCCCAACCTGTAGCTCGCGAGCCACATGTGGCTCGCGCCACCTTTTGATGTGGCTCGTTTTATCAACGATGCGCTAAATGCAGTGTCAGGTTTTACATTAAAAATTTGTTTTTCCTGTATTTAATTTGTGAATTCTTAATAAATAGGAGTATAAGAGTACATAATTACAAATATTCTTTAACATATTACAAATTTTTATTGTTTGTGCATTATATAGGTTTAAAATTGAAATATTAAAAGTGCAAAATATATCTGAGGCTCGCCTAAAATTTTTAAATTCTAAATTGGCTCGAGTCAAGTTAAAGGTTGGGCACCACTGCTCTAACCCTTGGCAGTAACTTAAAAGTATAAAACTCGCCTGTAAAATAATTTTCAAAAAAATATGCTACTGTTAAATTCGTTGCATGCTTATCCTCTATCAGCCTTTTCCATCACCCAAACTATATTTTAACTTCTCTAATTACTTTCATTAGATTAATGATATTTTTGTGTTATTCTATAAACGCATAGGAATATTTTACCTGTGCAAATCTAATCAGAATCACTGCTGCTGGAACTACTAGAGGAACTAGAATGCAAGGCTTGTGATATTGCATACGCTCCTACACCAGCTCCTATTCCAACTCCTGCAATTGGTAACCCATATTTCATTGCCTTTTTCAATTTCGATTTCTTCATTTTCTTATGGGGATATACAACTTGCGAACCATAGGGTAAAGGTTGTCCAGGTATCGGCTGAACTGGATAACCCGGCATTGGTGACGGAATATATGTTGGAGGAGGTCCATATGTTGGAGGAGGTCCATATGGTGGCGGTGGACCATACGGTGGCGGTTCTCGTGGTAAAGGTGGCATACCGGGTGCTCCAAGAAGTGGCATGCTTCGTAGTGGCAAAGGTACAGCCGTAGGCATAGGCATATTCATTGGAGGGGGGTGACCTGACAATGGTACCGTTGTTGGTGCAGGTATTGGGGCACGTGACTGAAACATTTTATAATTTACAAAATTATTTTTTATCAATGGTAACAAAATATCTTAACAAAAATAATATACGTTTCAAGTTATCTGAACTACAGCTGTTGTTTCACTTGCTTTACGTACAGTATGTATTCTGTTTACTCATAAATTGTACCAATATATAGTTGATGCCTAGTAGAATGCATGCTCAACTTTTAGGTAACATAAAGAGAAAGTACTACTTCTTCTTTTTAAATCGTATGCATATTACCTCACTAGCATTTATAGTGAACATGAAGCGTAATTAAACTAAATGAAATGAAGTTTTGTAAAAATTAGCTTTTATGTAATCTTATGCCTAGATGATAACCACAGAGTAAAAAGACAGGAGGGTGCACTTCCATTTAAACTGCTGAATCCGTGCCTAAGTTTGTCGCCTGAATGCGAGACAAGGACAGATAATGCGGTGCTTCGGAAGTACAGGGAGTATATTAGAAACGTACGTAAAATCAGCACTAATAATATTGCATTTTCGAATAATGTATTTAGGTTTCTTTTGTAGAGTGGTGTTTATTATCTCTTAAGTAACGATTTTTCATAGTTTCGATATGACAGGCAAAGAGATAGGCCTGTTTTGATGAAACTTCATGGGGAGGCTTTCCTGGTTTGGGGATCATCATGACCTCTGCTGCTTTCCACATATTACGAACGTACCTCAATCTAAATGAAACGTTAATAAGATTGGTCAGTTTTACGATAGTTTTCCTTGGGAAGTGCTGCAAGACTTCTCTGGCAGTCTGATCAAAACCAGGAGCTTTATTCGGATTTATGTTAATTTTAATTTCATCAGAAACTTCTTTTGGGGGATCATCTCCATCGTTTGGTTGTAAAGTCATCTCCAAGCGCTTTTTGCAAGTTCTTGCGAGCCCAACTTCCATCAGCATTTCTGATTGGTGGATTCTGAATTATGGGCCTTTTTAATTTCTTGGTGGTTTTCCATAGGAAGTAGTTAGCTGTCAGTAGGTAGTAAGTTCATTCAGGTATTCACCAATCAACTCATTTTTAATACGTTGTATTTCACGTTTTAACTGCTGAGTAGCATTATTTAAAGCTGTCTTATCTACGGGTGCTCTGGTCTGATCCCATTTTCTTCTAAGTTTTTTTAATAATACGTGCCTTCTCTTTTATCAAAAGTAACGTAAATTTACGAATATGAATTGGGAATCTCTGCCACATGTAACATAAAATTACCAAGACGGCGCCTCCACCAAATGTAACGTAGTGAGTTTTGTCGTTCAGTTAAGCCACGTGGGGGTTGGCTTGCGAGAGGTTTTTTAAATAAATACCAAATATTCCACTAACAACATTATATTCACAAATTAGTTATTAAGTTTTAGAAGGGTTTTGAATAATATCAACATTGATCTTCAAACAAGTCGCAAACAACAGTAATTGTCACAATGAACCAAACACTTACTTGTTAACCAAATAAACAAAAATTCATCTTACATTAAGACCTTAGAGAACATTGTTGCACGTATGACCTGACTTGTTACACAAACTGGAGCTTGGATTTCAACGGCGGCACTAACCATAATCACCTCTTCCAAACTAAAGTATTTTATAACGTCAGCTCTTACGTACTCCGTTTTCGTCTATGATGTTGATATGTTGAACAATGCCACTTAGATGTTTAGTAAGCATAAATGATGCATAATTATAATTTGGATATTAATTTACATTGCCTTGTTCTGCAGGTGCATCGCAGAAACCTTTTTGGGTCATTATTTCATAAATATCTAACCTAATTTTACCTTAAATTGCATCATGTTAACGTGCGATCTTTACACAAATCACTTGCACAATATTGATTTTTGATTTTATACGCCTCTTCTATTTTATCAAATTTTTTCTCTCATGCCTTTCTCTGCACAGATCATGTGCTTTATTATTTACTACTCTATATTTTTCTTTTAATTTTAAGGGTCCTGTTTTTAACATTTCCATATCTTTTTCCTTTCCACTACTAGTTTCTTGTTTTGTTTCTCTTCTCGTTCCTATCTGCCCTGCACATTTTGTTATTATGATTTGTAACTGCTCTCGTTCTTCTTCTATATCGTTTACTTGCTTTTATTGGTTCACCATGTTTCTTGTGTTTCTCTTTTATTTCATCCACTTTTAGTGCATTCATATCCCATCGGTCTCTCTTTACTTTTGCTTTTTTGATGTTTGTGATTGTCTGTCTAATTTTTGCTATTACAAGAAGGTGGTCAAAGATACTTGTCGAAATTTTAGTTAATGTACAACCTCCCACTTTCTTTGTTAAAATCTCAGTACATGTACTATGTACTACATTATTATATTTTAATCAGAATGCAGCAGTATTTTACAGCTAAAGAATCAAGGAAAAAAGTTTTCACCTTTACCTATTACTTCATCAAACATCTATTTAATTTCATTTAAAGAATATGTTTTTTCTTACAAGAAGGTAAAGTAATTAATTGATTTTCGATCTTTTCATTATTTATGGGCCTTAGCTTGCTCCACGACTGTTTTCCAGATTTTATCTCTACATTTTTCTTTCCTTATTTTTGTTTCTGCTTCATTTTCTTTATGATATTATTTTTGGGAGATTTCCGGGTTCTGTGATTTGACATGGATTTACCACTTCCATGCTCGACCGTGCCTGCAGTGGTTGCTATTGCATTCCTTTGTTGGGTGTTGTATTTGTCGGGTATGAGGTTGTGTTTTTAAGTGGTGCTAAAAGTAGCTGTACCATATGTCCTGTTGGTTAGTTTTAATTGCTGTGAATGTTTTTTCTTGTGTTTGATTTCCCTCTCTTTTATTTTATCTTGGGTAATCTTCGACGTGTTGGGTTTTTTTTTATATTATTTATCTGTTCGTTCTGGAGATCACTCATTCTCAGTCTCTTTCCTTTTATATGTTTATGTTTTTATTTCTTCGGTTTTTTGTGGTGGTTCTTCATTAGTTATGATGTTTACGGTAAAAACGTCATTATTAATTCCGAGTCTTACTTTAAAACTAAATATAATTTGCTAGAGCACTAGACATGTCTTTTCAAGTGTAGCCCTGTAAGTCAAATTTCCCGAATGGATTCTTGTATTTTTATAAGTAGTATAAATCTATAAACACTAATCTACAAAAGAAACCTAAATACATTATTCGAAAACGCAATATAATTGGTGTATAATTAATTTTATGTGTGTTTCTAATATGCTCCCTACAAACTCGGGTACGAGTTCGGTTGGGAAGTGCACTCCATGATGACAACTAAAGCAAACAAAGCGAAGATATTTTGCATTGCTTAAATTTGTTTGGTTTAGTTCATGCCAAATTCCAACGAAGTTTACCCGGTGATAATTTGTACTTCTATTTCACAACTCAAACTAACGCCGTCACTGTAGAGCTTTTGCTGCTGAACATTAACATCGTTTAATTTACTTCTATTCGTTTACCTTTGTGTTTGGTGACCGTTAACCTTTAAACAACTTCTTTTTAGAGTAAGATCGAAGTTCTCCGTTGCTTTAATTATATTCTTTATTAATAGTTTCTACAGTCCAACACAACATACATGGTAAAAGTACTATAAAAATATTATCTACGTTAATTATGATAATAAATAATTTTTAACAGAATAATATAAAAAGGCACCGTTGTTAGTTCAATGCGTAAGCAGATTAATATAATATATAAAATTCATTAGTTATTATAGTAGAGATGGGGATACAACTGGCCATATTATTATGTTTAAAATTAGCTACTGGTATTAGCTTGAGAATTACTGTTCTAATTAGGTTAAAATATTCATTATTAGAGAGATTGCCGTAACTTGAGACTCTTGAAAGACTACTACATAATATAAATTAAACAAAATATAAAATGCTTAAACGATTAATAAAACATTTAAATGTTTAACAATTGAATAAAATTTACATTAAAAAAATATCTCAGCATTTAAATACAATTTGAACAATATGATTAAAGCTTTAAAGGTTTTAATGAAGACCTTTTTTTATATTTACGCCGCTTATAATTATTTGGAATATATCAGCTTACCTTTTTTTTCCCCATTGTGTGTTAAACATTCAGAAACTAAAAAGCATTAGCTCTAACATGAACATTTCTGACTAATTCCTTATCATTACTGATAAGATAAATTGTTTTGAGATACAAATACATAAATGCTTGTGACACTAAATATTGTTTGCAACCAAAATATTGTTAATATGTCCCAACCAAGCATTAGAAAAATAAAGCTTTTGTACTTGACATTTCGTTAATGAAATTTGCAATTGCAAATTCATTCTTTAGATCTTTAACCATTACTAATATATTATGGGTTAAAATCTTAAAATTAAAGCTAATTCGTTTACAGAAAGAATCATAAATTGAGTATTATTGTATTACGCATTATTAATTAATCGTTTTTAACTTTAATCGAATATTTGTAAATGAGAGTATGAACACGATTATAGAGATAATTCAAATAGGGAAAAAGCTGTGCGAGTGAACTTATTATGTGGGAGATTACTGACCATTCCCTCATTTACATCATAATTTAGTTTTTCTGTATAAGATATTAAGCAGTCTTCTCTATTTGTACCTCTCCAAGCTCTTTCTCATATGTATTTATTTCAGTAAGAACAAAAATATAAAAAGAACAAATACTTCAAATCTTTGCAACGACTAAAGGGTTTTTCGCAGTTGCTTTAGTATTTTAAACAATTCCATGTCGCTAATTAAAATTTCAAATATATGCTCTTCCCTCTTCTACCTTACAGTATACAGGGGTAAATAACACATTTGTACTTTGTAATAATATTTTTGTTTTACCTCCACTGATCTTCGAACTTACCAAACGTACTTAAATAGCTAAATACCTAAATATGAGTTTGGTGATTTTTTACAATAATAGTGCAATAAATAAATAAAATAAACCACAACCGTTGACCGACTGTACTACACATAAAGCTATTTTAATGCTTAATGCCAGGTTGGTTCACTATAAGTAGCAGCGGCTTGTAATAAGTAACAGACTTGCTCAATTCTAAAACAAAACCAAGTGTTAAAATCCTATATGTATAAAACAAGATATACATACAGACCTTTCTGGGAGGAGCAAACACTTGACCAGCAAAATTTTCTAATAAGGACCCTATACTACCAAGACCCCCAATTGAACCTTGTCCCCCTACGGGGAATAAAGGTTGCTGTGGTTGTGGAGGTGGCGGTGGTGGTTGATAACGTTGCTGTTGCTATAAGAATTTTTTTTACTTTATCAGACTTTCTAAATTAATTTAGTTAGTTAATTTTTGAACATTAGTCAACAATTTTTCCCATTAAATAATGGAATTAATATCATTTAATTTCTATCGATTATAAAATTTGATAATAAATATAAACAGTGCCATTAAATACAAACTTTATCAATGTAATTTTTAAATATGTAAGTCAAAAAGTAACAAAATGAAATTTCTACTTCTAGTTTGTTTACTTAATTTATTTTGAAAAATCTTCAATTTAAGACAATGTGTTTTTGGAATGGAATTAGTTTCTGCTGCAACATGTCAGGCATGTTTCAAAATGCTACTCATGTTCTTGGCTGTTTCGACAAATCAACTAAACCATTCAAAACCTCACATTTCCTTTTGTATTTGGTCACAAAATCGTGTGCAAATTCCTCTTAAAAATTTATTGACGATATGGTGAAGTGTAAATAAATCAAAGGATAATTTGGCTTTTCAACAGTGGAGCGGAGAATAAAAGACTAGGGACAGGCTTTATAGCCAGCAGTAATGGAATTTGAACCAGTGTCATATTAGATTGAGAGGAGTATATAAGAAAAATATTGTAAATGTACATGCCGCAACTGAAAAGAAAGAGGAGGAGAAAAACAAATTCTATGAAGAAGTGCGAAGGTTACTACACAAAATACCCGCTTACAATATAAAAGTGATTTCAATGCTAAGATAGGACGACAAAAAATGTATATGCCAACAATTGGAAATTTCAGTAAACATCAGGATGAAGTTCATAGAATTTGCCACAGCAGAAGGTATGAAAATAATGAGCACACATTTCCAGCACAAAGAAATTCATAAAGGCACATGAATCTCCCCTCATTGTAAAAACAATCAGTCATATTGATTACATACTAATAGAGATCAAGCATGCAAAGTGTAAAAAAGAAGTGAGGACTTTTAGAGGAGCAGATGCGGACATGAACCATTTCATGATAAGAATGAATTTTAAACAGACAATTTCTATTGACAAACAGCAAGAGTACAAAGGACAAAAGTACGACAACAGAATATTACATGATAAAAGCATGAAGCAATGATATAAGGATAAAGTAGAAGAGGGGTTGGTTGGACTAACTGAAGCAGTTGAAGTGGACAAATTATGGGAAGGAAAGCAAAGGAGTTGTGTAGAAGGAGAAGGACAAAAACGCCAGTTTATGGAACAACAGCTGGAAAAAATGGAGCATACCTTCAGCAAGAAACTTATACAAGGAGATCAAGATGGAAAAGATTGGATATAAGAAGAGGGATTTATTTTGCAAGGATAAAGATGGAAATTTACTGGAAGGAGAAACAGAAATTTTACAGAGGTGGGCAGAATATTTCAAAGAACTGTTAAATATAGGTCATGAAGAGGATATGGCAAACCAAGGAACGGTGAATCGACCAGGAATAAGGGAAGAAGCACCAAGCTTAGGGGGTATTAAGGGAATAATACAGAAGCTCTACCTACCCTCTCACAAAACTACGCAGCTCACGAAACACCTACGGATGCCCTTTGCTCCTTATGGAGCTACAGGATGAAGAAGAAGAAGAACACAGAAGCTCAGAGATCATAAAAGCCCAAAGAAAGACGAGATAACAGCTGAAACGACTAAAGGAAGGGAGACGTTTTACACAAGAGATTATACCAGTTAATCCGAGAAATATGGATAACCAAAAAGTTGACAACTGTAGTAATATGCCCGATATATAAAAAAGAAGAAAGGGCAGTATGTGAAAATTATAGAGGCATTACTCTCTTGGATGTGGCTTGTAAAATAATGGCAGTTAACATTAGGTAAAGATTAAATGAGTGGTCAGAAAGAGCAATAGACTATCAGTATGGGTTCTGCAGCAACCGATCGGTTAATGACCAAATTTTTGTATTGCGACAAAAAAAAGCAGACAGCTATGAACACAACTTGGCTTTCATGGATTTCAAAAGGGCTTATGGCACAGTCAGTAGAGAAAAGCTTTACAAAGCAATGAAGAATTTGGGAATACCAGACAAGTTAATACAAGAATCACTCCTGCAAACACGAGAAGCAAGCTCATGGCGAAGGGAAGAACTTCCAAAAGTTTTAAAGTGAGTAAAGGGCTAAGGTAAGAAGACCTATTATTTAACATCATTCTAGAGAGAATATTACAGGAACGTAAGATACATACACAGGAACGATATTCCATCATAGCATCATAGCAGTGTATTGCATACGCGGATGATATCACGCTGGTAACAAGAACAGAAAACGAACTTATAAACATTTTTAAGAGAATGGAAAAAATGGTAAAATCCAAGGGCCTAGAAATCAATAAAGCTAAGATAAAGTACTGAAATCTGGGAAAGTAAAGGAAGGGGATAGTGAAGGATTAAACGTGAAGACAGTGGACAGTTTTACATACTTAGGTGTGGTGATGACAAGTAAGAACAACACAAGTGCAGAAATGAATACTAGGTTATAGAGGTGTGCCAGTCGTGAACCATTCGTTCAAAAAGAACGAATCAGTACACTGAATCGAGTCTTTACTTTGAAGTGAATCGATTCACTGATTCACTCGACTCGGTGTCGAAGCGTGCAAAGCTGTCGAGTATTTTTGTGAATCAATTCAGAAGTGAATCATTCAATTCGTACAAGTTTCGAGTCTTTAACGTTCCTATGTAAAATTGACCAGTAAATAGGATTCGATTGTGTAAAATTTGACAATGCGGTCCTTAGACTGTCTTCAAAGAGTTCAAAGTAGATTCGAAATTTAATGTAAAATGGCAAAAAATAAGTAAATCAGTAAATATAATACTCTTTTCTTCGCATTGATTATTTAAATTAATTTATTTTTGGTAAATCATGCGTGAAACGGTCCAGCATACATCAATTTATGCCAAGATTATATGTATATGTAGGCTTTAATTACTAAAATGATACATAATAGAAAACAAATGTTCGGTCTTTGAATTTTAAGCCTATTTCTGATTAAAAAGTACAGCTCTAAAATTCTTTTGTTACTTTATTAATATGTTTTTTCTTTATAAAATCACAAAACACTACTTCTGAACATTTTTTTATAATAGTTACTAAACAGAAAAACAGATGTCTTTAAAGTATTATTTAAGCAAAGGAATTATCCTACAAAAGAGTGGAAATATAAGCTGACAAGTGAATGCTGACCGATTATCGCTTCGGTTCCGACCTTGTTAAGACTCGTTAATCTAAGCCAGTGGTTCCCAAAGTGTATTCCGTGGAACCCTGGGGTTCCACGAAATAGTTTTGGGGTTCCGCGAGTCAAATTTTCAGAAAATATTGAAGTCTAAACATCTACATTCTTTTCATTAATTTCATTTCATATTTATTTTGTGTTTTGTTTTGTACAGTTTATTGCATCTCTTGTGCATCATACGTATATGGTTGAATAAATTATTTGTAGGTAATTTTTTTTTAATATCCAGTTAAGATTAGGATGTTTGTAGATATGCCGAGGGTTCCACGGTATGTGAAATATTGTATAAGGGTTCCGCGGAAAAATAAGTTTGGGAACCACTGGCTAAGCAAAACAAGTGAATAAGTAAATTGTTCAAGAACGAATCACTTGAGATGAATTAATCGAATGAATCGATTCATCAAAAGGAGTAGACTTCCCACCTCTACTAGAAGGCAAAAGTGACCAATGTATATATCAGAGATAAGGCCGGTAGCGTTATATGGATACTAAACAATAGCGATTGTGTAAAAATAGAGGTGTGGGAAGGAAAAATATTGAGGAAAATCTACGGAGGTGTAAAGGTTGGAGCTAAATGGGGGGTCATCAATCATAAGTATAGTCAAGGCACAGAGACTGAGATGGTTGGGTCATGTAACATGGCTGCAGGATGGAAGAGCAACAAAAATGGTACTATATGGTGGGATCGTCCCAAAGTAGCAAAGAAGACGCCCAAAGAACAAATAGTTAAACACAGTCAAGGAGAATATGAAACAACTAGGAACAGAAAAATGGAAGGAAAAAGTGAAGGATTGAACAAGGTGGAAGGGATAGTTACGAAAGCCATGGGCCAACTGAGCCTGTAGTGCTATTTTATTTTTACTATGTTCATTTTTCAAGGAGGCCGCACGGTCAGCTATTATTGCTCGCTTTGTACATAGCCCAACAGATTTATACAAACATATTACATAGTCCCATATTTCAAACTAACATTTTTAATGGCATTGTTTATATCAACTATAGTACGTTTAGCGAATATACAGCTCCGGGTCGTTAGCGCTGCTAGTTAAGCGAAGCGATGTCAAACTAGTGGCATCCTCTTCTGTATTACTTGTTTACTCGCCGTAAAATGAACACGTATATATTTAAGAGTGTTTGCGATGCTATCTCTGTTTGGCTGCTTTCTTCAATGCAGACAGAGCATCACCGAGTTGTTGTATTTGAAACTTGTTTTACCGATTCATATTATATCCACCACGGTCTTAATCTGGCGCAGATACCAAAAGTTATTTGTTATATCTACCGAACGCTTAAACAGTTTTTAATATGGTTAATTTTTCATATTTTAAAAATTCAAATGTACTTACTCTTATCAAATTAAGAAAAAAATAAAGGACATAGTTAAGAATAGTACGTATTATTTAATAGCGTTATTGTACCGTCAAACTATGTATATAATTAAAATAATTACAACACATTCCCTTTATTTACAATAAATAATTACAATATAAAATTCACACACAATGCAGTGGTGGAAACGAAAAGCGGCGCAGTACATATTTCAGATTAATGACTCAGTCACGTCGCATTTGCATCCACTGCATAGGAATTTTAATCGCTTAGCGTTGTATATTCGCTAGACGAAGTATACCTACC
The DNA here is from genome assembly GCA_963082815.1 of Melanotus villosus. Taxonomy (NCBI): domain Eukaryota; kingdom Metazoa; phylum Arthropoda; class Insecta; order Coleoptera; family Elateridae; genus Melanotus; species Melanotus villosus. The sequence goes on along the minus strand of OY720419.1, from coordinate 95,023,832 downwards.
TTATAATAGCTTTTTAAATGATTGAAAAGTTGTTGAATCGTTTTGAAATGTTAATAAAATGCATGCGTATTATTTCAAAAATGGTAACAAAACCAACACCAAAACTATAATTTGTGATAAATTTAAAATATCAATAGTAACATAAAAAAAATGTTAACAGCAATGTGTACATGCAAAATGTTTAATGACGAATTAGCAACAGCGAATAACACTCACTCCCTGTCCGCCACTTCCGGTAAGACTACCTAGTAGATTTTGAGCCATTCCGCTACTTATAGCACCTGCAATTACAGTACCAGCTGTTCCTAAGATGGAATCTAATCCTGATTCTTCTTGATAACCAGGCTGTGGTACATAAATTCAAATGAAACTTATGCATCGAACCATAAGATACCTCATTTTCATCATTTTACTTGCTATGATTATAATAACAACTAAATCAATATCATTATTGTACTAATATTATCATATAAAACCATAAATTAATTTTATATAACATAATAAACTTGAATAAATCTTTGTTAATATGATAAGAGTAGAAAGTTGAAGCTTCAGCTATTACAAATCAGTCGTTTTAAATAAGTTATTTTCATATGCTGCGAGGAGCAAAATAATTTTCTAATTATATCATAATCTCCTGATTGTTGAAAAGATGAGTAGGTGTAAATTAACTTCATACGTGACATTTATACCAAACATATTGTATTACATCAGTTGTAGGTAATTACTACTCAATTAAGTTTGCTTTAAAATGCATCTTCTCACTTCAAATTCGTATTCAATGTAGATAATTTTGAATATTGAATGTTAAGGTTTTTAAAAGTCTAAAGCTACAAGAAGTCAATAAACAAATAAGGATATTCGAACAATCAATTACCAAACTAATTGTAACTTTAGTAAATCAGTTTTGTTATAAAAATATTAAACTTACCGGCTTAGGTGGACCATATCCAGGTCCACCACCATATGGCGATGGACCATATTGTCCCGGAGGTGGTGGTCCATATTGACCGGAAGGTGGTGGTCCATAATGACTAGGTGGTGGTCCATATTGACCAGGTGGTGGACCATAAGCTGAAGCAATATCAGGTCCCCCACCCATAGGCGGAGCTGATGCTCCACCTTCAAATGCTATTAAACCTATAGAAACATCTCCATTTATTTCCAAATGGGTTACTTGTTGGAATGGTATTCTGTGACGGAATTCACAGAAATGATTTCCATTTATTGCAACCTGTAATGTATTAAAGTATAAATATTTAGCATGATATTACATACTTCATTATACTAATTATTATTGAACCTATTTTGCATTATATATGAATTGCATTAATAAGAGGCTTAAAACCAAATGATAACAATAAGGATTATACAAAAGAGACTTACTCCTAATTACTAAGGTACAATTTGAAGCCCAACATGCAAAACGAGAAATATCTCAATGCAAATGCTACCAGAGGTTTGGGCATAAAAAATACTTTTGTAGAAATAACCCAAGAAGCGTTAACTGACGGATGCTCTAGAAAAATAAAGTACTCCATCATTCGGCCAATTATATAACAAACATTCTACCAGACACTAAGAGAACAAAAAATTCCAATACGACCTCTTCAAGCAGGAACAACATATCGACTGGTTGCCGGCAAAACAACGTAAGGCACAATGTAATACCATGCGCCTTACGTTGTTTTGCCGGCAACCAGTCGATATGCTCATTCAGTAAGAAGACAACCTCCTAGCATACCCACAACCCAGGATAGCCAAACTAAACCTATTGCCATAGCGCAACCCTCCAACGGCATATCTGAACTCCGTCATATTGTAATAAAGTGGGTTATATTCAAGAATAATCGCCATAAGAAATGCATTCAATAAGTTAGCGTTTGGTTGTATTTGATATAATAAGTTTCGCAATCCTTACATTGTAGGGATCATTAAATGTGTTTACTAATGCACCTGCATAAATATGTGTCATTCGAACATCTGGTCATTTGGTGAATCATATCAATATACGACAATGCTGCAGTAAGTTCGTATTTACTAATGTGACACCTGCAACAAATAACGTGATCCATTCGTGGAAAACCATGACTCATGTTTATAGAAAGTTAAGAATTAATGTGAAATGATGTAACACGAAACAGTTAGGCAGCTGTTGAAAATGTGAGAAAGAAAGGGCAAATCTTGGGAGTATAAGTATAGCTGGTTTTCATAGAGAGTCCAGTTCCCTGGGAGAGTCTTACAGCGAGATCTAGGAGTAGGCTTGATTGAGGCCTAGATGACAGACTCTAACAGGACCAACCCGGGCAGTAAGCCAGGGGTTGGATTAAATGTCGTTTCCAACGTTGTTGCCAAGATGTGTGCCTTTCTAAAGATGTTCATGTAAGATTAGCGTTTATTATTATTAGAATAAATTGATACTATTGTTTTGTACACCGTATTAGATCGTTCAGACTTAAATCATGTTATGTATTTGGATCCCGTTCGTCGAACAGTTAAATTGTGTTTGTAAATAATGTTTTACCAATATATCTGATGTTAGTCGATTCAGTATTTTAATATAACCTCCCGCAACAGCTAAACTAAACACTTGTAATGAAGTTAGGCTCTAAGTCTCTACCATCGTAATCAATATAATAACATAGGTGGCCTTAACCCACTATGTTGCCAAAAGCCACTTCGTTACAATATGATGAAAAATTTAATGGATCAAATGGGTATGCTCATAAACCTCATATCAATGCTTATTATCAAAATCAAATAATGGCTCCTTTATTAGAAATCGCAGTATGGAATGACAATGGCTTGTGTCAACACACACAAGAAATAAAAGTATTTATACAAAATCCAAAAAAACTCACTTTACTAAAAGAAGTCATATAAAAATAACGAATTATTATGTATACAGTACAAATCATCCTGACGATAGGGGTCACAGGGGTACTGCAATAATTATTAGTCAAACAAATAAACATCATGAGCGAGCTGATTATAAACTTGCCAACAAAAATAACAAGTTAATTTATCTAATAACAAGACAACCTACATATTGGTCATCTGATTCCAATAGAATACGTTGGACTTCCATGTTGCAAAAGGGTTTGACTTAAAAAAATTCTTAGTTGAATCCTGTCTTGAACTTATCTCTGATCACACATCAATAATAGTTTCCACATTAACTTTCGTACTTGGAAAAAGACCATCCGCATCGCTATATAGCAACAAGACAGATTAGAATCTCTTTAGAGAAAACCTAGATCAAAATGTTCAATTTAGAAATACCATTAAAAACCACAACACTTGATATATCGTATGATCAAAAAGTCCTTGGATCGAGGTTGCTATGGATGTTACATTTTATGCATCCTAAACATTTTATATATTTTTTGAGGCCCTTTTAATTACAAATTAGTCACTTTTAAAGGATGCCAAGTAAACGTCAATGACATAAAATTAATAACAGTATATAATTTCAGTGATTACTTAATTCCACAACAACCGCGATCCAAGGACTTTTTGTTCATATTATAGAATAAGCAATCAAAGCCCTAACTAAAGGCATACAATTGGTGGCATGGCAAGCAATGCTGAACACAGGTGATACACATACTATGGAGGAATGCCCTATAATTTTGAAAGAAAAACTGGCCGAGAAGAGGAAAGCAAGGAAAAGATGGCAACTAACTAGGGCTGCATCTGTTAACAAAAGTATAATAAACTTGCAAAAGGACTTAAAATGTTACTCCATATGTTTAAAAATGATCAAATACAAGAATATCTTAAAAGACTAATCCCAACCGAAGCCACTGATTACTCACTTTGGAAGGTTACCTGTAAAGTAAAGCATCCTGGGCAAGGACCGACCAACAAAGAACTACAACTTTTGTCGAACACTTGACTATATACAGTATTTCAACCTAATTCATCTCAGTTACCAACAGCATAAGAAAAAATCAATAAACTATTGGATATCCCATATCAGACGACTATGCCACTCCAGAAAACGAATCAGAAGGAGGTTGAAACAATTGGCATTATGGCAACATGGCATTAACTCAAAAAAGGCACCGGGATATGATCTTATTACAGGTAAAGTGTTAAGAGAACTATCTGAAAAAGGCTACAAATTATTAACATATATCTTCAATGTAGTATTACATCTTGAATACTTTCCCTGTCAATAGAAAGTAGCAGAAATTGTCATGATCTTAAACCCAGGTAAAAACACAAACCATGCCACGTCTTATCAGCCAATCAACCTACTACCAGTCATCTCTAAACTTCTAGAAAAAATAATCTTAAAAAGAATAACACCAATAAGCGACGAACATCAACCCATATGTACTCATCAGGTCGGTTTTAGGAAAGGACATGGAACCGTGGAACAAATATGCTGATTAGTAAATCAAATCAACCAATATTTTGAAAATAAACGATATTGTTCAACAGTTTGTATAGATCTAAGTCAAGATTTTCACAAAACTTGGTACACTGCCTTATTCTACAAACTGAAATGTACCTTCCCACACACATCCTATGTATTTATTATTAAAATCCTACATCACTAACAGAATTTTTCGAGTTTAATATTAGGAAGCTCACACTGAACAATTCTCAGTTCTATCAGGAGTGCCACAGGGAAGTATTCTTGGTCCAACGCTGTATTCTATATATACCATAGATTTACCAGAAATCATTCAAACAATGATTGCTACATTCACAATTCGAAAAATGGCTATAGTGCTGGAGAATCAAAAAACCAACGAAACTAACTCAACACATACTACCTTTGCACTGAAGCGTGGAAACTGTCCCGGTGTTAACATTAAATGGAACTCTTTGTCTGGATAGACGATTGACATGGCACATCTTCATCAAAAGAAAACAACCTATGTACGAAATATAGCCAAATGAATTGGCTACTGAGTAGAAACTCTGAATTATCGATTGACAACAAACTTCTATCATACAAATCCATCTTAAAACCTATCTGGACTTATGGTATACCACTATGGCAGGGGTGCCCAGACTTATACTATCGGCGATCTACCGTAAAAGTATTAGGCGGCAAGCGATCGACTAGGTAGGGGAAAAAATACAAAGTTTAGATATTCGATTAGAAAGTTGCCGCGTGTTCTAGGCACTTTGTAACGTAGGTGTGCATTAAATTATTTACGCGATCGACTGTTTGAGCACCCCTGCACTATGGGGTACTGCTAGTACATCAAACATAGAAATAATAAGTACAGAGATATCAGAATAAAGTACTTAGAGCACTAGTCAACGCACCATAGTATGTACCCAACACAATATTACATACTGATTAAGGCATACCCACAGTACGACAAGAAATCTCAAAATTCAGCACTAAACACAAAGACAAATTCTCAACACACCCTAATCAACTTGCAACCATGCTGTTTGATGATGAGACATTAGCATTTATTCATATTTCATATTCTATACAGGGTGAGTCGGGAGGAATGCACCAAACTTCAGGAGTGTATTTACACGTGAAACTAATTAAAACAAACTCATATGTTCTTATCCGATTTTCATTTGTTATCAAGTTATGGCGTAATTACCAAAACGTAATGTTTTCCAATTTTCGTTCTATTTCCAGCGCCTACAAATGGTAGGCTATTTGAATTTTGTAATTCTGATATCTGTCAGTGTGTACTGTGTATTGTGAGAGTGATTTGACATGTATTTGCGAGTTTATACGATTAAAGTGTTACAAATTGCCATACACCTATTCAAACTTAGAATATGAATCAATCAGGAGTGCAACGGGCACCCTTTCGTAAACGACACAGAAAATGTTTCGAGGTCAACGGCGATATTTTTGAACATTTGTTACAAGATCGCTATGATTAAAACAACGTTAATGTAGATAATTTTGTTTGCTTGTAATTACACAATAACTTGTTAACAAATGAAAATCGGATAAGAACATATGAGTTTTTTTTAATTATTTTCACGTGTACAATACACTCCTGAAGTTTGGTCCATTCCTCCTGACTCACCCTGTATATACACATTCATATTCTACATATTTCTAGAAAATGCTCATAGGAGCATTACTCTTCATTACATGTAATGTAGTTATTTAAGAATTAGGTTGACCCGGTCTGTAAGACCCAACTCATTCAACTTTGCAGTGTTCTATGGTTTCGGTAATGACAACAGGTCTCAACTCTGAGTAGCTTCATGACTAATTACTCGTGCCTCTTGTATACTTAGTCGGTGCCTGGAATAAGAAGATGGTACTGTAATTTGTACACTGAGACCCGGCGCAACCGGAAACTTTACAAACCTTTTCAGCGGAAAGTTTTCCCAATATTAACAATTTTGGCAACGTTTTGAAGTATTAGTATTAGTTTTCGATAGTGTTTGTGTTATATTAAATCTGATTATTCAAATGAAAAGGAACAAGTTACACCTCCTTAATGAAGTTGAGAGCCATGAAGGATTACCTTATGATGAAGATGCGGATGAAACTGATCATATTGAGGAAAGGCTGGAAGATTCGGAATCAGAGCAAGATGGAGAAAGTGAAACAGAAGAATAAGTAAATCCTCACCCTCAATTTATAGGTAAAGACGGCACGACACAATGGAACAAGCATCCGTTTTCACAAAGAGTTCGAACATGAAACATGATAGTGGTATACTTACCGGGGGTAAAAGGGTTAACAAAAAATGCTACGACTCCATTAGAATTAGAATGCTGGAAGCTGTTTTTTACCGACGAGATGTCAGCAACAATAGTTGATAACACTAATAAATATATTTGATAAATACACACGTGCTAGAGATGCTAAGCTTACTAATACGATAGAAATACAGGCTCTAATGGGACTGTTGTATCTAGCGGGTTGTCTAAAAGGTAGTCATTTGAATGTTGAGGAAATATGGGACAGACAAGTTACTGGTACTTCCAGTGAAGAAGGGAATGTCCTGAAGAAGGAAAAAGGAAGAGATGTGAAGAATGAAATACTGTTGCCAAAAATGCATAAAGTTCTTATGCTTTATCTCATGCCAATATTTTGTGTCTGGATTGTCTAGAAAAATTAGCAGAAGATAAATAGAAGTTTATTTGTTCATAATTTTGAATGTATCACGCTCAAACATCTTGATGTCTCATATTTAAATCAAACAGCTTCAAATAAAGGATAATTTATATGTTTTACTTTATCGTTAAAATTAGATCATAAACAAAGTCTTACAAATTAATTACCAAAACAAGAAGTAGATAAGATATACAAATATTCTACGTTTTTATCAAAACTACCAGTACAATAAACAGCTGCATAACTATAAGTTGAAAATTTCCTCTTAAAACATTTTTATATACCACAACTTTTAGGGCTTACCACATATTTCGAAGGTTTCATTTCAAATGCAAAAAAGCCCAATTTCAGCTATTTTCATAACAACAGGAACACTTCGGCAAAAAACATTTCATGACCAAGTTTAGTCAAAAATTACTAATAAATGTTTAGTTAATATTCACCTTGTAACTATCAGGATCGCACAAAATTAGAATTTCAAATTTTTCCCCAGGAGCAATCGGTAAAGTTCCACTGTCTTCTTCGCTTCCCCAATTACCAGCTTGTAATGAATTTCTTGCTATGTAATTTTGCAGTAAACGCACAGATAAATGTAAAGCTACATCTGATGGTGGTGGACCACAGTGCAGATTAATATTAAACCTACGAATATCAATAAATAAAATAATCAATTACAAATACGATGTAAATACCTATCGGCAGTTGGAGATACCTGGCCCTGAATTCTAGCCATTAAACCTTGGCCTAAGCCCCCTTGGATTGCTCCTACATAAGGCACAGGCTAAAAAGTGAGGTTAGTTTTGAATATCTTATTTTATTTTATATTAGGAGCTTTAAATGTTTATAATAATCTCTTACCGGATTCGTAATTGGTTGCTGCATTTTTAAATCTTTATTCAACACTTATTTAATTAACACAAATTTAGTCTATTTAGACAGGTCACCTTACTATATCGCATATAAATTCAACATAAAAAAAACTACAGTTGTGTTAAAGGGTGGGGCTAGAACATGAAAAAGTTGCATAAATTACTGTGCCCCACCACTTTTAATTTTACTTTGATTTTAGCAAACTATTTATAGTAATGAAATTGTGTGGGAAGAACTGGAATCTATAAAAAACCGAAATTTGCAATCACTCCGACAACATAAAATTTCTTAGATTCTAATTCTTACATCTTACATCCTATTTTTTTAACTGCAGGCTTTTCTAGATTGCATCGTGACATCATTATCATAATTGTAAACTGATGTCATAGATAATTATAAGGTATACGAACTTTTATTAGTGATGAGTCAGAAATTTATCACATACCGAATAAACAGAATGAAATTTGCCTACTAAATATTATCGGTAGGTACATATAAGTGATAATTATACCTACTTGATTAAAAATAACTAAGCTTTACATCGTAAAACAAAAATATAGATTTCGAAAATTCAATTGTTTCTGAATAGTGTTACTATTAAATTAAATTTTTTAGATTTTTTGGGTTGCCAACTTTTGAAAATGGGGAGTAAGGGCAGACAGAAATTTTCAGAAACGTAATTTATTACAATAATTTAGTCCTTGGTCCGAATCCGCCTGGTAACCATTCGTTGTTGGGCACCTAATTAACTATGCTCTCCTCCGAATACAGGCCTAAGAGATAGAGTAACAAGGTCCTACACTACACTTACACTTTACACATGGTGCAGTATGTAGGTAAAACCCGGGTTGTGCATTGCATGTGTAGAGCCTCATACGTTAACGCACCAACCTCGACACCGAAAGGTATAGGTATAAGAGGTTACAGATAATACATATGTAGGTATATACATTAAAATTCTATAATGCATACTTGGTACAATTAGGTATGCATGGCAGTCGGCATGAAAAACGTTTTTGTTCAGTAGTTCAGTGTTTGAATGTTTGTAAACATGGAATGATGTTTCCCATGGTTGGAATTTGGGTAGTCCGCACTAAATGAACTCACCATTTGCCAATCTAATTCTAGATTTTGATGCATTGAACATACCATCATTTCATCATAGTTTTCAAAGTAATCAATTCGATAATTAATGTAGGTACCTTGTCCTTTAGTAAAAATTTGTACGGATATAAGAAATAATTTTATATTCTTGCGATTCGAGGCATCTAATCTGCACAGAAAAATAACAAGGAATGGTAGAATTATCCGATTTGAATTGTTTTAAAACTTCTCCAAGTATGAAGCTCCCTAAAACTGATACCATTGCTTTCAACTTCCTTCTGCTACATATCTTCTTTGACAGCGCCGAATCCAAATATATTTTGGAATTAAGTTTCAAAGAACAGTCTAAAATCTAAAGAATTGTAGGATTGATGATGCCCCTATGCAATGACCCAATGACAAATATATGAAACTTCTGCAGCTATAACATTATCTTCTTCATCAGTATTTTTCTTTTCAAAAATGTTTCTATGTAGGTACTGCCACGGTGGCAAATTTGACTCGTTCTATTCTAAACTCTAATTGGCGGTTTATAGTTCTTGATTCTCGAAAATTAATTTCAATAGCTTTTTAGGTAAATTATTGAATTATTTTTATAAATTACTTTAAATAAGGGCAAAGCCTGTCCTTTCCTGTTACAAGAAAGGACAAAGGATATGCTCTTAGAAAAAAGGACTGTCCTTCCCAAAAAAGGTCAGTTGGCAACCGAATTCATTTATTACAAGGCCCAAAGCTTCTTTAACAGTAGCTTAAAATTAATCATGTGAAACAACAGCTCCTTTGTAACTCCTCTCTTGTAAGATAAGTACCTACATAACAAAATTACTTGCGAGTAAAATAATACAACTTTATTATTTTGAAATCCAAATTAGTTTATGCAAGTGTTACAAACATGTTAACAATTTTCTCTATATTCTATATCTGAAGTTATTGATGTCAATTACATTGATAACAGCCTCCTAAACCTAGTGTAACATGTTCAAACCCCAACGTTCTAAACTAGCTGCGGCTGTTACATTCTGAGTACTTTATTTGCTTTCCATTTGGAATCATGTTGCACCGCAATATCATTCTGAGTCGCAACATTGTGTTTTCTTTATAAGTATTTTATTAGTGAAAGGCGTTAGTTAATATTTTGTATATTATTTAGACCAGTGGTTTCCAAACTTATTTTTCCATGGAAACTTTATACAATATTTCACATACCGTAGAACCCTCACCGTATCTACAAACATCATAATCTTATGTGAGCATTAAAAAAATAAAAATTACCTACAAATAATTCGTATGATGCAGAAGATATGCAATAAATAATTATACAAAATAAAAGATTAATGAGAAGAATATAGCTGTTTTTTAAACTTCATTATTCTCTTAACTTAAAGTTTGGTTGAATTGGCGCATGTGGCTGCATCCAATTTATTGCGATTTTGCATTTTTCTACTTACATTTTCGAAAATCCAAATTAACATAAATAAGGTATGTGGTAGCAAAGGGCAACATAACTTTTATAGCTTTTTTTTGGTAAATCAATATATTCGTTAAAAATACTGTACCAAAATGTTGTTGTTGGCTTATTTAAGTTGCAGTTGCGCATTAGAAGTCAATCAATTAATCTTTCATAATTTGTTGCTGTAAAAGCAGCTGGCTTCTTCTTAACTTTAAAAGAATTTTGAACTCAGTAACTATCCTCTTTCTTATTCATATTCATGTTAGGAAAGTATTAATTTGAAATTTCTAAGAGGCTACAAATATTATTCTTAATGTCATCGCAGATTGCCATAACCATGTCCAAACCAGATTCTTGTTGTAAAAAATCGTTTAGGTTTGTTAAACAATCAGGATCGTTTTACTCTACTGCTGAGTTCCAATATTGTAATTTACGTTGGTTCAAAAAATATTGACTTCCTTACCTTGTAAAGATAAACATGTTTCATTCAATTTTGAAAATACATCGGTTAAATATGCAAGTCTTAATAACCATGTTGTGTTTGTCAGTCGATCAGATAATCGAAATTTATGATCCATAAAATAAAGCTAACAATTCTTTCCGCAGTTCAAACATTCTTACAAGACCATTACCCTTTCAAAGCCACCTGACTTCTGTATGTAAAAGTAATGTAGTAAGAAGACTACCCATATCTTCACAACATTAACAATATGTGATTGTAATGGTCGAGTTTTAATAAAATCAACAATCAACACTGCTTCGTCTAGAACTAATTGTAATGTAACAGATATCCTTTGGGTTACTAAAGCATATTTGTGTTTTAATTCATGTTCTTACGCTAGATACTTTTCCTCTCATTGCTTTGGTTCCATCGTTGCATACTGCAATACATTTTTCCCATTGTAAGCTGTGCATTTTCATAAAATTACTAACACAATTAAGTAAATAGGTATATTTTCTCCAGTGGAATTTATTTCCAAACTTTCACATAAAAGTAAGTCTTATTCAATCTTGCTCTCAGAGTTAAAACAAGTAAAATTGCTAGACCAGCAATATCAGTTGACTCATTGAGTTGCATGTAATCTTGTAATCTTGAAATAAGTTTATCTTTAATATCATTGATGCACCTTGAAACAGTACTGTTGGAAAGGGGCACAGCTCGACAGTTTTAATAAATTCTTCACTAAACATGCACGAAACAGTATCTTTCAGACAGGGTTTAATAAGTGGTTCATTAATTACATGAGATTCTCCAACAAAGGCAATGCAATAGCGAGTTTTATACGACACTAATGTTGTATTTTCATGATCCGATATAAAAATGTTCGACATCAAACTTATAGAATTGATGTGGCATTCAAGTTTTCTGTATTTTTCGGACGATAAGACGCACCCCAAATTTATGAGATGAATTTTAGAAAAAAATATTTTATTATTGTACAGGGTGTTTTAAAACAACGTTTAAAGATCTTGGGGGCATGTGGTACGGTCGAAAATAAGGCAAAAAGCCCCAATACACATAGGTCTGCAAATCAACCATTTACGAGATAACAGCAATTGTTTCCAGTAGATACATTAAATACTCAACGATAACACATGCCAGTAAACATGTGCTTATCGGTTTTGTTTGCTGAGCAGAGTTGGCTTTGTTTTATGACAGCTTAATTTGAATTTTTGTGCAATTTGTGCCGTTTACAATGGTTGCGTATTCAAATACTGAAATGAGCGATATGGTTTTTTGAAAGAGTGCGAGCTTCCTTTGAACGAAGTTGTAGATCCTGTGTCGATATGGAAGGACAGCATTTTGAACATCTTATGTAGTTGTAATCTTGTTTATTGTAAAATACAATAACACCTTAAAAATCACGAAGCTAATTTATTCTGCTATTGCAATAAAATCGCTATTATCTCGTAAACGGTTGATTTGCGGACCTATGTGTATTGGGGCTTTTTGCCTTATTTTGGACCATACTGCATGCCCTTGGGATCTTTAAACGTTGTTTTAAAACACCCCGTATAAAGATATTTACAACAGTACAAAAGCGCATATGCTTACACAGTAAACCCTATTGACGCCTTAAATAGGTGATTCACCCACATGCAGCGAAATAACTTAGGTACCTACCTTCAGTGGCGTAGTTTTATTAACATATTGCGGCAGTAATTGAACTTCGCTAACAGCTTCGGTACAGTGTAAAGATTCGTATTTTAATGTTACCTTCGAACCATAAGACACACCCCAATTTTAAGTCGATTTTTTTCTGTAAAAAGGTGCGTCTTATGGCCCGAAAAATACGGTATCTTATTCTTGATTGAGTAGGATGATATATTTCCGTGTGCCTTTGTTATTTTGCTGGCACTGCTAATGTTTTATTGCAAATCAAACAAAGACCCTCTGAAGCTTCTTCATGAACAATACCAATAAACCCAAAAGATAAATAACTTTCATCATATTTATGCTTTTTTGTCAATACTTTTATAGAATCAGAAAATGCGGATTATGATGTGACACTACTCGAAGTTGATGGTTGATAAAATTCTGAAATCTCTAAATCGTCTTTACATTTGTTCTTTGTGTATGACTAATATCGTCAGTTTTTTAAACGAAACACATTTTAACCAGCGATCCATTGTGGGTTACAGAATTTTCTTTATTAAAATAAATTTTAAAAGGAAAAGCATTGATAAAAACAATTGTGTTTAGATCATATACTCCACAAAATTATTGTAAATTATTTTGGCAATATTATGGCAAGTGACTTGGTGAACCCCAAGGTTCCATGGAACACACTTTGAAAACCACTGATTTAGACTAATATCTGTGGAGTAGCAAAATTTTCAACATTCTTTGTGGGGATGTGAAGTGCTCCATTGATTTAATGTACTCTTAAAAATCATACAACCGGCAGTACGGCAGAGTGGAGTGCATGTAAACTGAAATATTGAGAGTTAAGCAAAGGTCTGCTTGGCTGTAACTTGAATGGGTGACAGCTCTGCAGCTCGGTGTGTCCGGCCACCTCAATACACCGTAAAGGTACAAGAGGGTAAAAGAGAAAGAAAATTGCAAACCAACTTAACCTCTCTTTGAATGTAAGGGAAGTGGAGTACTTTGAAAAATTTAAGATGTATTCAATGGATTCTTAAAACTGGAATGTTTAATAATAATCCTTGTACTGCATGTAAAATTTATTTTGGCATTGGATTGCTAACTTAAACAGCGAAATAAATAATTTTTATTAACAGACTAGATCAAAGATTAAGAAACTAACGAGCATTTGAAAAGATTCATTTATTTTTCATATTAGCATATAATGCATAAAATAAATACAAAACTTTTGACAAACTACTATATAAAATTGACAAAATCTATTTATAAATAATGTAAATCTAATATTGCTCGTCGTATCTAAACCAATATATTAACTATGATACTTAAGAATAATAACACAAATCGCTTATGTTGACTTAATAATAGGAGTCCTCCTATTATAAAAATATATTTAAACTTATTCTATGGAGGGAATATTTTGTATAAGTGAAAAATGGTAAATATTTTACAAAAGGCATTTTCCTGGTAGCAAAAAATAAATCCGCAAGTAGCATAGCAAAAATAGCAATTCCTTTTGAGCACTTCATTTTTGGTCCATGTTTAGCAACAATCGTAACTTTATAACTGACACTATACCTAATAAAATTAAATATCAGTAAATATGACACTATAACGTTTATTCAATAATTAAACGTACTTAAAACATATTTGGTTGATTGTTTAGTTTACTAAACATGGTGATTGGTATATCGCAGCAACTGTGCAGGGTTGGATATTATTTAAAAATCTATAATCAAATATTTACACATATAAAAAAACCTGACTGGCCAGTCAGAAAAAAATTTATCAAAAATTTTGACACCGAATTGTGAGCATCTTCCCTATTATCCGACCCTGACCATATCGTTGGTGTCTTTAATTTTATTCTGCAACTTGTTTAATGCGAAATCATAAAGGCAATCAAAGAAGATAAAATTTTGAAAAAAGCGATGCGAATTGGTAATTTTTAAACAATATTCCCTACAAATAATACTACCTTAAGGTGAGTAATTGGCCTCCATTTGAGTGCCTTTATAAAAGACATCTCTCTGGCATTATTTTCTACATTAAACAAGCTGCAGTTACGTTGTTTTATAAACTAACTAATTTAGGAGGGCCGCAAGTATCCGGCGAGCTAATATCTGCAAGACTGGTGGGTATATTACGTAGTTGGGTACTACAGGAAGGGATAAGCGGAGCAGAGACGGGCGTCAAACCGGTTCCGCCAACCATAAGCGAATCAAAGTTAAACTGTATTCCCGTGGATGGTGTACTGATAGAAATACCGGCAAGTTCTGACACATTATTTTTAGCACCCAAATGTGGTACTGCAGAAACGTTTAATGAACTCGGTCTACTAGGTTTGGAGATCGGTATCGTCGAGCTAAGCATCACTTTTTTGGCTGGCGATGGTATGGGGAACATATCGTTGTCTACGTCCGTGATAGGCTCTTCTATTAGTTCTGTTTTTACACGTTCCGTGTTTTTGCCGTTAAACTGAGGTAGGATGTAAGGTTTCACATCTGGAGGACTCGGAGGCCTATTATTTTGTAGTCGGCAACATTGACCACGATGGGATTCTAGAAGAAATTCGAGCTCTTCTTTCATATTTTGAAGCTCTTGTAATTCGCTTTGTAGAGCTTGTTTCTTTTGTTCTAAACCATCAGTTTCCTGCAATAAAATTAATATTTAATCATCGCAACATTTAACATCAATATTTTATTTTAAAACAATTGCTGAAATCGTTTGCCTGACTGATCCTAACTAATGCACTAAAGAATTCAAGACACCTTGAAGAAATATTCAAGATTTGACTGTCAAGCAATACTGTTTTGATTGAAATTTTTTTGGAAAGATGGTCGAACTTGAACGAAGTTTCAGCCAAGAGATATTGACAAGATCTGAACGACGTTCCGCTCAAGAGTGTTGCCGCTCACTACAAGCGTGTCACACAAAAAACATGCACTTTACTTTCATAATCTACTGTGTTGTCAATGGTTTTTATAATGCTATTAGAATACAAGCGATACATCTAGTTGGCCTTGAATTTTCCATGTCAAATATTAAATTTCAAAGCCAACTAAAGTGTATTCAGGGAAAGGCTGCACTCGATGTAAACAAACAGGTTTGACAGCGGCTGATTCGCACGGCAAATGCTTTGCGTAAAATTGTTGGCTGCGTTAGCGTAAGCGCTTGTAACGCGTACACAGGTAAGTACCGTAAATACGTATTTATGTAAAAATGCGTCACCGGCTTATGGGATTAGGGAACTTTCACCTGTATACAACCAATCACAGCCCCTATTTCGACCTCGTGGTTGCCACCCATCACGTGGCTTTGTTTACATCGAGTGCAGCCTTTCCCTGAATACACTTTAGATGTAACTCTTTTTTAACCGCCTTGGGCGCCTTGTATAACTAATTTATTTTAATGTGTAATATCGGAAACAATTCGGACTGTAGGTAATTGTGACAATGTTGTAGCTGCATATTAAGTATTTGCATGATTTCCTTAGTTATGTTAAATCTAAAATTTAATTACATAACCTATAACAAATTATCAAAGACTCAAGTAGCCTAAGTTACCAGGACATGAAACAAAAAGCCCAAAATCAAACAGAATGGATTGCTGCAACAAACTAGTGATTACCCAGGAGGAGGAACTAGATGTTAATAGCTAGTAACAGCATTTAAAGTGGGTCGAATATTTACTCTAAAGTTAGACCATCTTCTTAAATATTTCAATCAAAGATTTTAATTATTGAATTATTACTATAAACATAGGAAATATATAAAACTTACTATGAGTAATGAATTTGTATGATCAACTCGACGTTTACGACATCGTGCCGCAGCCATTTTATTGCGTTCTCGTCGTACCCTACGACGTTCTTCTTCTTCAGGACTCAGACTAAGATCCCTAACAGGTTTTCGGCCACCCATATTGCGACGAGTGTGCTCGGTATGAATTCCGTTCTTAGGTGTTACAGGTGGTGTAGGACGTGAGTCTAAATCTATATTAGGCTGAGGCAACGTTGTGTTCCACAATGAAGAGTTTTTTGAATAAACATCTACTTCTGAAGCGGGAATATATTGGTTGTTGCCTAGAAAAAAATTATTATTAGTAAATTATAGTCTTACGATCTTCGGCACGCATGTTTAACTGATCGTTTTGATTGGAAATTAGTAATTAAGGTAAACAAAATCAATTTACGTAAAAGTGTTATTGTAAACTAATTAACATACGTCACTGATTTATAATAAATATGGTAACTCACCTATTGAATGCACTAATGGTGGTACGAAACCAGCCTCGTTTTCATGACTTTCAGGTTTACTCTGAAGTTCGATGAATGTCTGTTCAATATTTCGTAGTGTCGTAGGTGTGAGTGTTGGTGTTGTTCTCGTTGGTACCCCTGAATTCAGCCCTTCTAGAGTTATGAACTGTAACAAAATGATAATCTTTAGTATTCACAAAATTACAAAAAATTAAAATAATTTTCAAGTGAAATTTATACTAACAATAGAAGAAGGTTAATGTTGGGCGGTGCATAAAAAATATGATAACTTATCTTATACAATTACCGATAACTGATATCTTTTGGGAAGCTAGATATAAAAACTTCACTAAGAAAATGTATATATCTAGAAAATATAGATTATAGAAATAAATGGGAAGTTAAAATCTTGTATTTAATACAAGATCTTTTCGTAATCAATCAATAAAGTCCTAACAAAGATAGAATTGTCTTAGCAGTTATTATACAGAACTAATAACAGGATTAGGTTCGAAATAAAATTTGTGTAGGATTATAACAAATTACTTTTGTTCAGGTAGGTCAAGTTGAAGTTTTATAAATCTTTTGATGTTATGTTTCTCTTACTACATACAGATTATTAACACTACTACCGAAATAACTTCCATGTGTTAGAAATAAAACATCTGCTAAAGTGTATAAAATTAACCAAACATTACAGCAAACAAATTAAGTTTTTACTTTATTCGGCTATACCAAATAAAGTATAAAAAAAAAAACTTTGTAAAAACACTGCGCAGCGCTTTGCCATAATAAGTTAACGGTATGAGATAGGATCTCGAAGCTTATTATTTATTGTGAATACATTAGAAGTTGATGCCAAGCAGTCACACCTAAAAATAACCCTGAAAATGTTTAAAACTAGGAAATGACGGAGAAGAAAATAATTTATATAAATAAATATGGAAGAATCGGTAAATATGCTTTGGACTTTTTATCTTTGAACTTGAAAGTTAAATTGTTACCATAAATGGTTTTAACACAATTTTAAAATAAAACATTGCTACCAAAAAAAGTTTTTGTCAAATACAAGTATTAACAGTATACATCAACCATGAACTATTGGAAGATTTATAGTGGAAATAGGAATAATTTTTTTAATGAAAACATTCGAATTACTACCAAATAAAAGAAATGGTGTTTGCATAATAAAAAAGCAATAAATAATTTTGGCACCAGGAACTAAATCATCATCCAAAAAAAAAAGTCACATACTAAAATAACATTATACCTCTGTTGTTTTCAATTGAAGGAGGAGTTACGATTCGAAAGACTATAGAACAATATATTATTAGCTACCTACTAATTTTCTTAGTCGTTTATTTTAAATTAGTATGAATAAACATGCAATAAAAATTTTATAACTTTCTAAAACGAAAAGATAATTTGATGACCATAACAGTACAGAATTTGTGTTAAGCGTAAAAGCAAATTAAAAAGTAAAACTTTAACGAATTTGTTTGGTTTGCTGTTAGCAAAATGTTATTGACTCCATCAATCATTAGCCTTCTAAACTTAATCTAACAAGTGCACAGCCCAACCATTTCAGACTTAAATCCGGCTATGATTGCTGGGTTTAAACCAGGAACCTTTCCGAGACATCCGTTTACCCTAATGTAAACTTAATAGGTGCTTTAAGCCCTATCAATGACCACAATTTCTAATTTATGAAATTAATTCATTCTAAAAAATATGCAGAATAGTTATTTATTTATTGCTAAACATTCTTGGGGGCAGGCCGTGTAGGCTAGTCGATTTGGGATCGATTCAAATGGTGCAAATGATTAGGTCGAAGTTGTTACTTAAAGATTAGATTTAGAGTATGAACAGAAGCCGGTGGGGCACCATACAAGTCCAAAAGGGGTTCATCAGGTCTATTACACCCCACAGTTGTTAAGAAGCGCTCGACACCTTCCTGTATGTTAATTTTTTTTTTCTAACACTAATAAATATCTTATACTGTTTCTATGGTGCATAAGAACTCACTTGTTATGTTGCCTTTAAAATACGCTTTTCTCTATAAAATACGTCGTTGCCTAGCAATTTTGTGTATTGTGACGCGTCTCAAATAATAATTTATTAAAATTTCTAATAATAATATACAGTGTGTCCCCGGATGAAGTTGACAATAGGTATGATGGACCAAAAATTTTCGAATTGGATTTTCATATTTTGGGATTAATCCCTGCTCGGTCTGAAACTTATTTTTAGTTTACTTTCGATTTTTTTAAATCAAGTAGGCCTTTACAGTTGAACAAAAACTCTTTTCGTTTCAGGTAAACTACCTTTTCCGTTCACAGTACGCCAATGTGTTACTAAGAAAAGTTGTTCAGCACAAAAAGTTATGGCGTTATACAAATTTTCAAAGCGATCGGCCTACTTTGATAAAATTCATTATTTGTCAATTTAGTTTCAGGTAAAGTACTGTTTCTGTTCACAGTACGCCAATGTGTTACTAAGAAAAGTTGTTCAGAATGAAAAGTTATGGCGTTATGCTAATTTTCAGAACGGTCGGCCTACTTTGATAATAGAACTTGACAATAGGAGAAAAATCTTTATTATTAATTTTACGACGAAAAGTAATTCTTTATTAAAAATTCTGATAATTTGCATAACGCCATAACTTTTCATTCTGAACAACTTTTCTTAGTAACACATTGGCGTACTGTGAACGGAAAAGGTACTTTACCTGAAACGAAAACAGTTTTTGCTCAACTGTAAAGGCTACTTGATTAAAAAAAATCGAAAGTAAACTAAAAATAAGTTTCAGACCGAGTAGGGATTAATCCCAAAATATGAAAATCCAATTCGAAAATTTTTGGTCCATCATACCTATTGTCAACTCCATCCGGGGACACACTGTATATTAGTCTTAGAAAAAATCTTGAAGACAACTCGTGTTTTATAGTTTAAAAATCTCGGTCTATCACATCCTCGGCTCACTTCGTTCGCTCGGATTTGAACTACGACCTTGATTTTTAAACCTTCTATAAAACACTTGTTGTCTTAACAGCTATAGGATTACGCTGAGATGTTTGATTGATTTAATATAATGCTCAAGAACTTTAATGTATTGTGAGTGGCAGAGTGGCTTGCACAGGGTCAAATCCCGTTGGTGGTGTGGAAAATTTCAAAGTACCATCGAGGTTTGACTGCAAGACTTTTATAGAAGGTGTCTTAAATCTAATTTAAAACAATACCTAGTGAATAAACCTATTAGAATTTACAGACAAGCTTGTTGAGGTTCAACACTTAAGAGGGTCGCTGTTACCTTTATTTTGTTAGTTAGTTAGTTCACAGTTGGCTAAGAATGCCTGAATAAAAACAACCACTGCAGCAAAACCATGCTGCTAATTGATACTGTTCAGTAGACTTGCAAAGGTTAGGGGGTTTTCCTTTTTTATTTTTTGGCTAAACCTATTAGAAATTGCTGTTTAAATGTAGAAGTCACAAAATAGTTTTCACCAATTTTTGTAAAAAGCCCTTAGTTTGTAGAAATATTTCAATCTTTGACAATTAACTTTAAAAATATCCCAAGGCTGAAGTGAGTTCTAGAAAGTACATTAGTTAGGAAACTACACTTCCTACACTAATATTAAAGCTGGCTCTTGTAGACTGCATGGCGTCGTCATCTCGACGCACCTTTTTTTTTTAATAAGGAACATGCCAAGAAAGTGACTAAAGGCAAGGAAACAAGTCATGGGCAATTACAAAATCCCAACAATAATAGTCTGAAAATGAACGAAAAGGTGCTGTTATTTGGTACTGCTGAATATTACGGATTTCCATTTTCAAACCGTCAGCGCCACCACGAGGTAAGTTGTCTAGTATTTCACTTGAACTTTCAGGACTTAGCACATTAATGGTATGGTGGTTTCTAGTTTCATCCATGCGGCACCGGAAAAGCCGGTACTTTTTGAGACTTATTTGGATTAGTAAAATATTCACAAGATTTTGAAAGAAATGTTAAAATGTGAGTAAAATTTAAGTGTTAGAAAAAAAAAGAGACGTTTCGCCGGTTATTTGTACCTGCTGATAAAACAACTCCTGAGCTAGGAAACTTGCAATTTCCTTTTGATCCATGAGCGCCATTTCGTATTGCGTCACACCAACAATAAGTCGCACAACAACAATCGGTGTTTAAAAAAAGAAAAAATAAATGAATCGAAAAAATCAGTACGATTTAACAATGATATTCGAATATCGTTATTATCGAGTCGTTCGTTCGTTACGACGTCGCCGTGCAACTTTTCACCGAGGCACAGCACAGCGCGTCTAAGAATGATTTTGCTAAGAGGGAATTTTCGTATGTCGCCCACAGGAGTGCTGTTTTTAGCTCGAGGTAACCTACAGTTCGCACAATCTGCTGTATATTTATTTATATCACTCGTATTTTGTTTTTAATGCGCGTTTATTTTCTATTGTGTTGCGTACTATGACAAAAGATGCACTTTACATGGACAGGTGTGGATCCGTTCGTGATACGAGTCAAAAATCACTCGAAACACTCCACTGACCTTTGTCATCCCAATTTAGGAAAACCCATACAGAATTTAATCAAAACTTTGGGCACTCATCGTCTATCATTTACGAATTAGAAATGCTAAATGGCAAAACACCGGGTAAATAATAGAGTTGGGCAAAAATTGCAATTTTTCCCAAATAGGAAAACCAGAAACCACCATCTCATAGAATAGCAATAGAAGAACACAAATTTAGCTAGTACGTTCCTGCATACAAAAAGATACGTCCACATGGCAACAGTAAAATGTACGGACATGTGTGTTTACAGCAATTACCAAACAAGTGTTGGCAAAGCTTTTTGAAAATTTCAAACCACCTGAACCTGTGTATTTTAAGAAATGTTGGCTATATCTGATAACACCTTTCGAAAAAACGAAAAGACGAACATGGACTTTTTTTTTATTTAACAGAACTCATCTGTGAGGTATTTTCTGATAATGTTAACGTATCCCGACTACGTACGAAAAGTCGCTGGCCAGCAATTTATTAAATACAAATAGGTGATGATGCGATGACGTACATTGTTCAATCTGATAAAATTAATTGAAGAACTGATTAGGAAAAGTTCTGGATAAAATCCGAACACTCAGAATTATTTTCAAAAATGTAGACCATAAATACCAAAAGCCGCCAAATAAATTCTCACAAACACGAAAATTCCGCTATTATTTCAGATTGCTTACAAAGTATGTTTTTGATAATTTCGGTATTTGGCTAAACGGAACGCCAGTTTAGTTAAATTTATTTGACAATGATTTTGATACAAAAAAGTCTTTAACCGGCCTGCTCAAATGACAGCTTCAAATGTGCTCCGCGTGGCGCCAGTTATCCACGGAAATAAACAGCTGCTAATCGTTGCTATAAAGCTGCAAGCTATAGTTTGTAACTATCGCCATGCGGAGCGGAGCACATCAGTATAGTGATATTTTTCTTTCTCTTTTACCCTCTTCTACCTTTTTACAGTGTCGAGGGGGCAGGACACACCGAGCCTCAGAGTGGCCACCCATTCTTGTTCAGACCCAGCAGGCCTCTGCTAAACTATCTATGTCGTATTACGTCTACTTCCACTCTGCCGGTTCACAGCGCCGTTTTTAAAAAGTCAAAAACTATGTATAATTAATTTTTATTTCCAGGTAATTACAGCAATACAGTAATTTGAAATTTAGGTACCAACAAATGCTTGCCTGAACATCGTAACCCTTTTCAAAGCTTTTCCGAAATATCCTGTTGGGAACTCTACAGCTTCCAAGTTTTAACTACAAATATCTAGAAAATCCTGTTCTAATTCGTTAAGTGATGGCTCTGACTGTGTTTATAATATTCTAAAATTTAAAGACGAGTCATATTTTACATAAATTCAATGTTTCCGGAACACTTTAAAATAAATACTTTCACAATCGATCGTATTTTAGCGGTGAATATTTCTTAGAAACAGATTGGAAGGAGTCTATTTTTAATATATTTCGCAAACTTATTTTTAGTTCACGAATTTATGGATATCCACTTTAAACAATTGGTTTTAAAGATATATGAGTTCACAAGGTTTGATTATGCATTGCCTATATTATGTTTATGTGCAAGCAAGTTAATTATCCACAGAAGTTGAATTCTTTTCTAATTTAAATTGGTTTTTCCCTGCTTAATTTATGGCACCAACTACAATTTAAATAACAGGATTCGTTTAAAATAACTTTAAACTTCAAAAAATCTTATAGTTTATTTAAAAAATGAAGTGAATTTCAATTCATCTGCTGCTCTAATTTGATAATATAAAGTCTTCTCAGAATAAGATTGCATACGTCTGAATATAGCTGCAAATTTCCGTTTTCCAAACTGATTGTTTAAAAATATATTTTCTCTGTTTCGAGTGTTTCGGCATTAGAATTACATTATTCTAGCACGCTTTTTGATGCTAGAATGAGCGCCATTCTTAAAACGATATTTGGTGACCTTTTGTTTTCAGAAATTGGTGAAACTGTATTAAATAATAATACACAAAATTCCTAGGCAACTATTCAATTGCTAGGCAACAAACACGTCAAATCAAACTTCTGTCAAGTGTCAAGCAAAAATCGCTCTTACCAACTAACTATTTAATCAAAATTTCCGCAACTGGAATTTTTAAAGTATTTTTATAAAAAGAAATATAAATAAATAGATAATGTAAATTTGAATTGTGCCAAACATATGATAAATAGACAGCGGAAATAATGTAAGTTTGGTGTGTGTAAATATGGCTTTACTCCATGTCATTTATTGTAAATCGGAATTATTAACTTCGGAACATTTTTTAAGTTACGACTTGAAGAGCTGTGTGATTCGGTCTTATGTATAAAACTTGATTATAACAATGTTATTTGTTTTTGGCGGCTGTGAAAATACCACTTTTTGATTTGTGTAAATACGATTTTTTACTCCTTCATTTGTTATAACTTGTAAACTGGGCTTATTAGATTGAATGTATAGGCATTGCCAAATGTTATGAGCCGCGAGATGCGCAAATAAACAAGAGAGAAAGCTATAGAAAAGGCTAAGCGATAGAGGAAAGTGAATCCTAAAAACGTAAGAATGTATAGTAAAACAGCTTTGTTAAATACTACAATTCAGTTGTGAGAAAGACTGATTTTTTTAAACAATCGGCGGGAACTCGAAAGCAAAAACTTCAAACAAAACACGTGCAAACGACTACAAATTAATACAACAAAACATTGAGGTCAGATCGAAGCAGCTGATGACAAAAATGTTTTTAGAATATTAGAATGATCCATAACATCGTGAACCGACGAATTTTGGTTTCTGCGTCAGAGCTCATGAGATTTGGCAAGGACTATAGCTTAGGTTTTGATTTTAAAAGATGTTTGGTTCTTTTTTGTGTGCGTGTCTTGTATGCTTGTATATCTATTTATGCTACAAGTGTAATAATAATAATAATAATAAAAAAGAAGATTTTGAACTATCACATAAAACTAATATGTAATATGAATACCAACATTAATTTATACCATAATTTTTTAATACCATTAGTTTGTAGTTTCTGATTTGACAATAATAATTAACTGTTTTGAAATTTCGTACTCACAACAGAATTGACACTTCCGGTACATGCTAAAATAATACCAGGTTATTCAACTGTTTGTTTAGTTATTGGGCGAAATCAAGGCTTGCGGATACCATAACTCTGACCCAACACAACGAAATCATGGCCACTCGTGAACCAAAATAAAGACTAAATAACACTAATTTTAATGCTTCTATCTTCAGATATGTACGTTCTTATTTTGAATGGAGTATATATTTTTAATTTTCCAGTTCGTTTTTCAAGCAATATCTGCGTTTAATATTCAGCACATCGAACACAATTTATATTTTTACATATTATCATCGAACTTAGTCAGCTAAAAATTTTCAATTTTCGTTAAGTGTAAGTTATTAGAACCATTTGTTGACGCCCGCCAATGCGGAAAACCACAAAACAACAGCTTTTCCTGCTACTGTACTGCAATGACGAAATTTGAGGTTATGTCATCATGTCATGATACATTTTGATAGGAAGGAATTTTATAAACAAGAAAACAAGGCTACTAGATTTACTATGTTGAGACTTACATACAATTACAGAAAAACGTACAAGTTCATGTCTAGTTTACGTATCGTGTTTACACGTGTTTTAAGGTTTAATTTATACGGTTCAACATACATAAAAGTGAGGTTATGTTTACAAGGTTATTCGTTCTCCAGTGCCCCTGATTCCAAGACCTTCACCTACAATTTATAAAACTAAGACGAACTCCAATTCTTGTCAGTCGACTAATAATTTCTTTAGTACTCCTACAAGCTCTTCTGAAAGCATCTATAGGCGATGGAGAACAAATAGGCTATAAAGCCTATTTTATTTATATTTACTTAGATTATTATAAGTTATACGCTCAAACCTAACCAGTGGGCATTCATATTTGGGCGATTTTATAAAACTTTTCGCCACCTTCAAGCTATGAACCCCCCCATGTGGTTCAGTTGAACAATAGAATAGCGAACTATCAAGAGTATCAAGCCAACGAGGCCCTTTGTAATTGCCGTATGCAACCGAATAATAATAATCTTCAGCGTTCATGATTTTATTAATACCTAAAGTTTCAGCTAAACATACGATCCATTTGCCAAGAGAAACTGTTTGCAAAGTGTGTATCAAAAGGGGTCGTTATTTTTGGCGTTAGCTGTCTCATTATTTTTAATTTAAAGAGACTTAAAGCTCGCGCTTTTTTTCAACAATTTACAATCGCTTTGTGGTAATTCACTTGATTAAGTGCGTGCCTTAATGTCTAAAGCGGAAGTTGCTGCAATTAAAACGGCGCCGTCGTTGAATATATAAAGAGGTAACGACGATTTGTTCTTTATTGACCAGGGGGAATTTTATTGTTCTTCACCGTGATTCGCAGCTTTTATTATTAGACGTATACTAAAGGCTCACTAGATTACGAAGACTTTTTTTTTGTTATAAATTCGACACAAGAACTTTTCCTGGAAAACATAAGGATAAACTAAACCCCACTTTACGAAACATCAAATCCATTTTCCGATTCTTGGTAAAAGCTCATTATTGATAGCGGTGAATGTGGGTAGTCAATTCTTGTAGAATTTCACGAAGCTGGCATTGAATTTTGGTTGTGACGACGCGATTTTAGGAAACTTGGCTCCAGACTTAGTAGGCGTCGGATTTGTCGTACTTTTTTGTTTTTCGAGCTTTCCGTTCCGTTGAGACTTTTAGATATTTATGAGGTGTAATTACTGCTTCTCATCTGGGCAACAAATGTAAATTATATAATTCTAAACGCTTGGAACAATGGAGGATAAAAAAAAGCGACGTGTTTGTTTCTAGACGTGCTTGGATATAACAATAATTACCACGTTACTATACCTTCGTGATGTTTTTAGAGGTAACGAGACTCGAAACGCCAAGGTTATGGGTGTTTTTGGCCCGCGTCCAGAAAAAGAGCCAACGTCGCCGACGTTGATAAATATATTAACTGAAATGGTTCATCTTAGTTTTTAGTTACTCAACTGTTTTTCCGGATGAAAATAAATGTTTATCTTAATTAAAACTCCCACAAACTCTGATTTGTATTTTGTGTCGATTTAATTCCGAAACGATCGTAAATTTAATAAACGCAATCAGGAAAGACAACCCAAGGAAAACTTGAGAAACGTAAACAACGGACAACCTCGAAAGAAATTAGGTTTGTAAAAATATTTCCAACGGAAATTTTTACAGAGTTAACGGCCAATTTTTGTACGTCAAATGTAACAATTTTTTCCAAAAATAGCCTTAAATATTCAAAAGCTTTCTCTTGGGGGAGCATTTAAAATTTAAAAGGAAAGACATTAACACCGAAACAATAAAACGTGGCTTAAATTATTGATAAAGGTTTTTCAACATAAAACCTTGGCTCGAGTGGAACGGCTGTGCGATAAGATATTCAAAAACACAAAGGCCACAGGGGAACATTAAACCTGTGGTTAGAGTCCAATGTAATTTTTTAAACAGTTCAGGATTTACATTCGACTATCTCTGATAAGAAGTAAGGAAGGCTAGGGTCGCTATTAGGAAGACTAACGATAATTTTTATAATGATAAAGAACTTGAGGTGGTATTTTTAAAAAAGACAATAAACGTCTAAACTTTGCTCAGAATTAGAATGCACGCGCGAATATAGCTACAAATCCTTTAACCTGATTGGTTAAAAAGACATCTTCGGCACGTGGAGTGTGTAACTATTTTGAACTGAAAGAAAATCGAGGTTTTATAAGCATCATAAATAACAATAACTGTTCGTTATTTTGACAATTTGTTAATCTGAGTCTTCTTGCCTGATGCGTTATGTTTATAGGTCATTCACTACCACTTGGCGAAATACCTGGGAGGTTTGAAAATCACTAAAATTGTTATAACATTAATTTATTTAGTGATAAAACGGGTCACGCCAGAAGAATAAACGGTTTACGACAGCCTTTAAATTTCTCACATTGTATTTTGTGTAATGATAGTAGACACATCCCGATTTCCCGATATCTCATGGCCCTCAGTACAGAAAGAGAAAACGCATCTACTACTCAACCTAAAAGAAATTCGTTCTATCAGTCAAAATATGAAAAAAATATTATTAGTTGAAACCTATCTTTATGTTATAATAAGCTGAGAAACTTGCAATATAGGTGGCAGCTAATAAATGTATTTATTTTCAATTTCATAAGGATAACAATTTCAAATTTCACGCCCTTTTTCCTGAGTGCCGCATGTTTTTAGGTTTCACTATTAGACTTCCATCTCACTCTTTCACAAATGCAACGTGCATGTCGTGGGCCATGAGATATCGGGATACGTCTACACGACCTCTACATTTGTTAACGTTGCTAACTTCAAACACCTGTCATTTGTTTATTTAGTGACAAACTGGACCAATGTTTTTAAGCAGTTTACGATTGACTGAAGAGTCCTTTGAATAGTATCTCGCCTAGTGCATTCCGTTGCCAACTTCAAACCCTTGGTATATTTATTTAGTAACAAACCAGGCTACCTCTCAGTTACGGGTATGTTAAAAATAAAGCACATTTTTTAAACTTAGAGTCCATCAAATGGTAGTGCACGACCTCTGCATTCCTTTAACGTTACAAACTTCAGACCCTTCGTAATTTTACTTTGAAGAAATATTAGAAAACAGACGAAAGCTGTATAAAAATGTCCAAATTATAACGTGAGTGTTTGCTAAGTCACGCTGTAAAACTCTGTATTTATAATAAACAAATACTCCTAATACATAAAGCTATAAAAATCTAATTAATTTTAATTATACAAGAAACAAACAGACAAACCTTAAATTCGCCAAATCTATCAATCTATTTCAGTATAAAATGTAAAAACATAATTAGATTGGAAAAATCCAGACGTACGAAAAAACCTCAGCCGAAAATCACTACAAACTTAATAAAGTTTAGCGATTATGTTGCAAAAAAAACAACAAACCTTAATTAACAAAATAACATACTTCAAGGAAAGAGTAGCTGAACTCTCAAGGATCAACAAGTCATGCTGAAAGTACAAAAAAAGGTCACAGGAAATAATAATAGAAGTACGCTAAAGGATTACTTGTTAAATGAAAATCAATGGTGCGCAGATAATCAAAGTACCATGAGGAAGTCGATTGGCACGTTCAAAAAGCACTTGCTCGTAAAATATTAATGCATTCGTATTTTTTTGAACAAAGCTCGATTATGGTCATTTGAGTGGATGGTAACCTTGATTTATCAAAACGCACGAACTGACCAGCGCAAAATTCATCTTCCATGTCTTAACATGTTGTAGACTAATACAATGTTGAACCACAACGTGAAACAATTAAAAATTAAAGCGTAATTAATTAGTAATTTAACTCCCACCATACATGCAAAAACCTCCCACTATACCTTCACTTACTTCCACCACAGTAGTTTTCAGCGTTCATAAATCGTTTTCAAAAGCACAGTTAGAAGTTATTACGTTTGTGGCGCAGAATACACAAAACCCTTGTTCCTTTTATTTTACACACCTTATGAATGAACCTGCGGCTTTTCGCAGCCAGAAAGAACCAGTTCCAGCGCATGGCAAAAAAATCGGAACAAATAAGGAAACAACACCTCATGCTTAAACTATCTGCGTGTAAACGGTGACGTAATGCATGACGAAGATTTTTCAATAGATCTACTACCTCACTCATTAGCATAGTTCTTGAACAGCCTTGAGGATGACCTTCCCATCAAAAGGCTTGGAGGGGTTCAGCGTAATTTACTGTGAAGACGAGATCGCACGAGATGTTTATGCTAAGTAAGTTTTAGTGATGCTGATAGGTTTAGAAAAACATGTCCTGAACATAAACAATAGCACTTCGAAAAAACTTGTTGTCGATTGTTTGGTGAATGCATATTAAATATGGGCATAAAAACGCTTTTCTGACCTTTTAAAATAAATTCGATTTATATTTAAATATTATGGAAATCTGATGTTTCAGTTCAGTTCTTCATATTGCTATGGCGGGGATGCTAACTGAAAATGTATGAACTACGAAGAGTCGGTTTATCAATCAGTGGTTAAAATCTTTGTTAATGTTACCCACAACTTAAATGTTAAATCAATCGCTACCTTCTAGTTAAAGCACATAACTAGAAGTTATTTAAACAAGAGGTTCAAGCAATAATTAACGCGAAAACGACAGATTAACCGTGTTATTTGTTATTGCCCCGTTTTATAGCTATTAATATAACAAGAATATTATGCGATTTATAATAGACGAGGACGTTGCTAGGTGACGAGGCGCTAGCCGAGTCAACCACGCAACGTCCGAGTCGGTTTAAATCGCATAATATTCGAGTTATATTTCAAGCTTTATCGTATCATTGGCAACAGTACACAAATAGTATGTAACTAACGAATTATGTAGTTGGAGTTGCTATGGTATTATGTTATGTATAATTACTAATAAAAGTGTAATATAAAGTTGACTTAATAATCAATGATACGATAAAATATTTTAATTTGAATAATGGTAGATCATAAAGTGAATATATTTTTTGGCAGTAGTGACAGTGATGAAGATTTACGAGACGTTGAAAATATTTTACACAGACGTCCGTACATCGTTCCCAGTTCACTTACAATTCTGGGACGATGAAGATTTCAAAAATCGCTTTAGATTAAGCAGGTATCCTAGAAAACATTGAGCATCTTTTACGCTTCCCTTCGTTTGCTGTAGAATCCACTGCCCTGTCCTAACTCATTCTGTCGCTCGCTTTTACTACCTTTTTATAAATGACTTGCAAATCTGTATTAGACACCGCACTTCAAATCTCAAGATTTTGTAGGTTAAAAACCATCAAAACATCAATATGAAGATAGGAGTTTTTAGTTGAAAACAATACCAACACTCTCGTAACTAGTAGTTTGTTACCCAACAGATAAAAATATGATGATCAACTCATTTCTGCTAACATGAACTTTGCCAACAACATAAATAATAACCTCTGGGTCACTAACAAACGGTCTTAACCACTGATTGATAAACCGGACCTAAATCCTTGCAAAGCAAGACCAGTGTAATGGACACAGTGAACCATCTTTTGAGCTATGGTTTACTGTAAATTGGTAAACTGTGGAACAATAATAGCTCAGACATTTAAGTATGTACTAAATAAAATCTTCTTTTTTCAAGAAATAATTTTTCCTGAGTCAGAACGCAGAGTAAGAATGTAGGGATCTGAAGTTATCAACGTTAGAGGAGTAGCAGATGGCAGGTTGTACCAACCGCTGCTTATGGCTTTAAACAAAACTGCATTCAATTTTATTTGAAAGTGCCTAAAGCCGTCAAACGTGAGGTCATTTTATCAATACTCTCTTAAAGTTTGTGGTAAAATACCCAGAACGGGAAATATAAAAGATTTTGTCGAAATACCCGACTGTTGAAGATAATAAGGTGTTGATCCAATCGGCCTAAGTGTGACAAATTGCCAAAATAATCAAACACTTCGACGTTTTCTGGGAATAAAATTCCTGAAAAACGCCCTGAAATTCTGATAACTCAAAACATTTACTGTGTGGTCTGTGTGTGAATACTCCAGGTGTCCAAATTATCATTTTAGTCAATCAGCCTACAGGCCATAGATTTGCAGCTAAATTCACGCCCTCTTTGGTCTAAAAGATTAGGTATTTCAAAACAGGCTTAAGCAGACGCTCAACTTCAGCTGAGCTTTAATTAGGGCTTAAATCAGATCAGGGCTTAAGTCGTAGTTTAAGCCAACTTAAGCTAAGTGTTTGTTTAAGTCTGTACTGAAATACCCATCCTAAATCTAATAGTTTCACTAACTTATATCTTGTAATACGCATTTTTTATGTCTAGGTTCAACCGTAAGTTCATAGGTTATGTTGTAAAATAAATGAGAAAGTGATGACACATTTCAAATTTATATTGGCAAATTTTAAATTTCATAACAATAATGACTAACATTCATCTATAAATGTAATTCAGCCTATTAGCTGATTAGGCTGAATATGAATAGACACATTTAATTTTAATAAATTACCCTGCTACGATTGCTTCTATAGTTCTTATTTCTATTTGGATCACAAGCGGTCATTGAAAAACAGCTAATTTTACTTAGGAAATATATTATCAATGAATATCGTTTCAGATTAAACCAACCAACCAATTTAAACACAATCATGTCCTCTTCTACAGAGGTTTCAATTGAAAGTGATGTTTAATTGCCATGGAAACATCGTCTATCTTTTTTCCGCACATTTAAATCATATAAAGCTACATCGTTTTATGTTTTCTTTAACCATAACTTCAGTAAGAAACAATTTGAAAGAAACATGAGAATACGGGCCAGTGCTGCCCAAACTCCTTTAAAAATGATAACAATTGCAATACATAAGAAGTGCACTGAAAGTTGATTCAGCATTGTTGTTCTATTTTGCCAAATGAAACTAATTCATAAGCTAAAATATTTTAAACGTTAAATCCTATGAACCAACCATATTAGAATTATTAGAAATGCCATCAACTTGGTGGGAAATAAAGACTAAACAGGCTGAAGCCCATCCACGAAATTAATCGTTATCATATTAGTACGGTTGGTAAGTTATTCCAGGGTGGTCCTGGTTATTCTCATTATTTCGCCGTGTTTTATAAATTAACAAAAGTTCAAAATCTGACAAAATGATCTCTTCTGCCGTATTTCTTGAATGTTAAATTAGTTTCAATTGAACAGAACATTCATATTTGGACACAGAGATAGAAACATTTCTGAATCAAAAATCAAAAATCACTGATATTAAATCAAATCATGTTTTTTTTTATTTTGTTGCAGTTTTGATCTATCAATAATTAAATAATTAAAATGATTTTTTTTCAATAAATAATTAAATTTTAGATATTATGTTCCAAATATGTTATTTAAAACTGCTCAAAGTCCGTAGACTGCTAAATTATTGATGTTTTTATTTAGGCTATTGTTATTATTCTTAAATTTGAATAAAGAACTGTTTTTATATTGTATTTATTTTTATATTTAAATTTTTTTTCATTCTTAAAAGATTTTCTAGGATTTCAAAAACAAACTCTAAAAAGCCTGCAAATTGCTGGAAACCTTTTTTTAAAAATACATACATACAATTCTTAGAAGTTTAAAAACATGATTGGCCGTAGTTTGAATATTCTGTTTACTACATAATCGAAATTTCAGCTATGTTAAATCGAAAACTTGGCATAAGGGGATAAGGCCAATCGTCAAAATTCGATGAATAAAGTTCAAATCAGAAGTGCAGAACATCATCCAAGTATCATTTAAAAATATGCAACGTCCTTCGAGAGGGGAAGGAGGTAAAATTACCAGGAAAAAAGCACGTTAAAATTTGGCAGCAGAACAAGCGTGTAAAATGGACTAAGAAGTCAAGAGGGCCACGAAGCGCGGCCGCCCGCGGTGCGGGTGAGTCAGAAGCGAATCGGAAATGCTCTGCATTCCATTACTAAACACCTAGCCGGCAAAGGTTAACTTACTAAGAAAAGAGGCGTTACAACATGATTTATACAGGAACGGCCGTTTATTAACCATCCATTTGAATTTCTTATTAATTTTGTTGTTTCTCACACTTGAAGATGGATCAAATATCGAAGGTTACGAAAGGTGTTGTCTTCCCCGCCTACTTTAATTGAAGTTGTGCTGTTCATAGATTATTATTATTTTATTAGTAAGAAACAATAAGTTTCAGGATGTTGTCCAAAAACAACATATCCATGAAAACGCTCAACCAAACCTAAAAACAGAAACATTGCACATTGCCCTGAAAAGTGATCCACAGAACATGAAAAACGTCACGCACGCAATTACGTAATTTAAGGAATGCTACTGGTTTAAAAAATGTATGCCAAAACCTAAAATTCCAACGATTTCGTTAAAACATTCAACGGTGCATGCAAAAATCCTACGTCATCACATGCTAGAGTGAGAAAATTAAGATGCACACGGTTGCAACGGCTCTTTTAAAAACCATTAACAACTAACAACCCAACTAGTTTAAAAGGTTAATTTTAAGCATATAGAGACGGTTCAAAACTACTTGTTTGTTTACCGAGAATTAAGATAAAAAAATATGGTATTTCCGGCAATTTTACAAACAACTTGGATGTTCTTGAAACTTATGTTCTGCTGACGATTTATTTAATAGGTTATTTTGGCAGAGCTTCCCGGCGTATTCGAGTAGGACATAAAATTACCGCTTAATATGAAAAGAGACATGTACCAAAATGTTTCAACATTAACCTTTAATATTTTAAATAATCTAGTGAAAGACGGGACTAAAATAGCCCCATTGTAAAGTACGTGGTGGGTTTGCATCTATTACATGCTCAATTTAGAATTTCCTTTGTATTTTGAATATAAAGATGGTAATTTTTCACATTTCTATCGGAAAATTGTGTATGCATGCATTCAGGAAACATTACTTGGCAACATGCGCGCACTTATGGGGGGAAGTTGAAAGGGGCTAAACCCCGAAGACCACAATTTGCTTTAGTCTCTAGGTAAGCCCCTCTTCAGACTATTTGTTATTATAAACATGCCTGTTTTTATCATAGACTTTCTTTAAAATTTTACCTTTGCACCCCCCCCCCCGCCCGGCAATGGCACCGAAGGCAGAAAAAACTCCCTCCAGGAAAATGGTCTAAATACGCTTATCTTAGTCAAAACGCTTAAAGAGTTGCTTCCTGATCAAATTCAAGCATTTTCAACGTTGTTGCTCCTGCCTCTTTTTGATAAAAACTGGCTACTTCGTTTCTCACCACTTGACTCCTTTGTATCGGGGAACTCTGAAGACTCTTAAGAAATCCTCGAGTGTGAAACGAAAAGAAAAGCCAAGAGAATTCTGCATACATTGCGTTCAGTGTGTTTTTCAACTAAGCAATGATATTAAAGAGATGCACAGCTAAAATTTATAAGGAAAACATGAGGCTACGTTATATTCGTATTGGTGAATTTTTTAATAAACGAAAAATCCTAATACCGGTAACACAAACACCTTCCTACTTTTCCGAGAAAACGAAAAGCCAATTTTCTCGTTGCTATGTTATGGTCACAAACTCTGCAGAAGGTAACGGGAAATCACTGCAACGAACACATTTCCCTTGTATAAGGGGATATAACAAAATTTACAACGCCAAGTCTTTTAAAAATGTGGCTTTGATCCCCCTCGCCAACGTCCTGAAAAGGATATGGTACTAAGAAGAAGAAAAAGAATGTCTAACATAAATGTGGCGAAGCCACGAAAAACTATTAATATAGGAAACGACAAAATAAACTTTAAGAAAATAAATTCTGAAACTCATGTCAATGAGTACGATCATATACAATTTGTGTTATTATTATAAAATGGCATTCATTCATTTGATAAATAATTAATCTTTGTCGTGAGTAAGCAGAGTAAACGAAAACCCATGGACAACCCAGGACCAGCAGACGTAAGAGGTAAGACAAATCTCATGGTTTAAAGCAAAGTTCATAAAGTACGAAACTACCAGAAAGTGACGTTTAACCTATTCACTATTGTTAAAAAATTCATCCATGGTTCAAAATGAAGTTCATAAACTATGAGGCAATAGTAAAATCCATGGATAAAAATCAAACAATAGTTTGCGAAAAATTCGAGCTAAAATATAAGATACGTGGGTTAAAAGAAAAGCATGCGACCTTTATACTCGTAGAATAAAATGGGCTAACAAACCCAAGCAACAAAAATGCAATATGAAACTAAGCTTGTCTTACAAAGTAAAGGGAAATGTCCAGCTTCAAGAATCATGAATTAAAACAAACCTCACAACATTGAGGAGACCCTACATGGTCTGTAAAACCCTTGTGTTACTTGTAGATTCAAAATTGAGATTATACAAGTTCATGCACTAATTGTTATAACTAAATCTAGGAAAGTTAGGGAAAATAAAGTACCAAAAATGGCAGGCAAAAAGCCAGCAAAATATTTAAAAAGGGGCATTTTGAACACTAAAATTAGCTGAAAAAGCCAAAAAAAAAAACAAATGAAACTTAAAAAAGCTTTATTTAAAATATCCCTTTCCCGATACTATTATATGTTAAATATTACTTAAATCTATTTATATAGGTACTTATTTAAACAAATCATTATTTTTAATGTTTTGCCAACTAGTTAGAAGTTAGAAGTAATTTTTCTAAATTTTCTGAACTCAAACAAGTTCTTTTGTCAGTAAGAATTTGTTTGTAATTTTTTATCGTAGCCAAGTTTTTAAAATTTTTGGGATTTCTTAATTAAATTTTTATAAAGGAATAATGCAACCAAGGAAAAATTCAAGTGGTATAATTATATTCGCTGAAAACCCACCAAAAAGGCAAATAAAAATTAGATTTTTAGGTTGCGTAAACCTTAAAACGAACTTTAATATAGACCAGCCTTAAATTTATGCACTTATTGAAAAAGGCGTTTTGCCTAACTTTCCTAGCTTTAGTTATAACTTATTATGTATTCTTTGGTTATAACTAATAAGACATTATTTTCGGGAAGTTCAATGGCTTTTCTATTTTTTGTTTACTTCATAACATCATAACAACCAAAGTTTCTAGAAATATTATCGAACCAATTGAGTGACCACGTGCTATTCAGGTTTACCCAACTGCGCGTATGCGAAGCGAATGCATAAAATCTCAATTACATAATACTCCTAACATTTTTACCAATGAATGCAAACCAACCACTTTATCATGTAAACTTTGTGCATGCGAGCAGTGTGGGTAAGCGCGAACAACACGTGATCACGCCATTACTTTGATAATCGAAGTAATCAAAAAGGCTTTGATCCTATGTAGCCCAAAATTGCTATATTAAAGTCAAACAAGGCACGAATAGATGATACCATAATTCTGCATTAAAAAGAAGCAATAAAAATAGTAATAACACAGGGAAAACAAAATAATAATAATCTGATTACAATGACAGTCAATCCTTAAATACATATGTTGTACCTTAAATACACAGGGTGTTAGGTAATGCTTCTGCCAAACTTTGGGAATAGCTTTATAATGACAAATGAAGCAAAAAAAGTATTACACAATTTTTTTTCTAATAGTTATGCATAGTTTCTGGCAAAAAGTATACTTTAATTTTACTTTTTATTCTCGGGAAAAACAAAAACAACGGGTTAAAGATACAGGAACAAAATTTTTACGGATAAATAAGAGTCTAATACATCAAGCAACAATAAAACTTTATTAACAACTACAAAATAATGAAAGGGAAAAAAATGCAGCTGAGAAAAAATGGTATAAGAATTTTTTATTCCTTTTATCGTTATAAACCCACCCCTAAAGTTTGGCAGAAGCATTACCCAACACCCTGTGTATATCCTTATGAAAGGGTCTTTTATAAGCTTTTACTTGACTACAACACTTTCAATATTTAATTCCGGTTGTACAGCGTGTTTTTGCGCCTTTATTATTAATAATTATCTTTGATGATAATTACGTTTAGGAAACTTATTTTCCTTTAATTTAAATGTAGCATCCATTTTAGGAATGTTTGTAAGCATAGTCGTGTAAAAAAAATAGTCAACACAACACCCCGTTTAAAACGCAGCCTATTAACAAATTGCTTTAATTTTGACTTCGGGCCCCATCGTAACGCAGCGATGTCTACCGAACAAGCAGATTCTCGAGCACAGCACGATAAGACAGCTGTTTCGGCCGTATAGTAAAATATTCATTTTTGGTTGACTGGCTCGACAATTTCCATAGGTTTAATAGTTAAAAAGCTGTGAATTATTCTATTTTATTAATAGATAATTTATTGTTTTAATTAATGTTGGTGGTTCTGCAGCTCTTAAAAGCCCCTGAATTGTATACTAAATGGAATGCCAATTTTTAAAAATTGAAAGTAACAAACTAATTTCAGCTAAATGGTTCAAAACTTTCGGCTTAATCAACCTCCACAGCATTTATGTAAATACTTATGAAACACACCACAATCTCAAACTGTGTTAAAAATACAAAGGTCTTAAGCGTAAGGTAACAAAGCAAATGAATGAACTACATAGTTATCACGTTTCTACGAAATCAATTTCATGCACTTTTGTTTCTTTATCTATATTATCCCATCGGAATGCCCATTTCGTAATACACAAAACTGATACGGGAAATATTGCAAAATAAACAACTGCACAATTGGAAAGCAGTCTGAAACTGTTTTGGAGAATATTACAAACATTTTTGGTCGGCAATTTGCCTTCAAGAAACGTAATATTTAGTGAATAAAAACCTTATTTTATCAATCGATAAACAAACTAAATCAACTTTTAATGATCTTTAAATGGCTTTAGTTTTACAAATTACTGTCGAAATTATCTTCTTATTTCTTAAGCAGGTTTATTTAAACATTTTTGGATAATTTTACGCAAATACTAAAATCAATCTATAAAGGTGTTTCTTGGTTTGTCTTTTACAAAGTCATACGTCAAAGTTGATTGGTGAAAGAATTGACTGGCAAATGAAAAATGCCACAGAAAGATTAGAACTGGATTCTTTTAACCTACTAAACACCTGTAGTTTGGACTTTGAAGCCAATTCTCTGGCAATAGAAAAAACAACGGATTTTAAAAACACTTCGAAAGAACAAACACAAAGTGTAAACTTACTAATAACTCCAGTAAAATCATTTTGTTTGCAAGATTACTAATTTGTAACGACAAGCCAAGGGGGTTCCCTTGGTTTTAAACATTCCATTATAGTACAGAGAGATCAATAAAAAAACCAATTAGGGTAGGCTGTGAAATTGAATTATTTTGAAGTGGTACTTTAGCCACATCCACAGAATGCCATTTCTGACATGAATTTAAGGTTATAAACTTTGTTTACAATAAAAATGTCAAATTACAAACGTTATAAAATGTCATTCTGTGGATGTGGCTAAAGTACCAATTCAAAATAATTCAATTTCACAGCCTACTCTAATTGGTTTTTTTATTGATCTGTCTGTATAACAGGATAATGTTCGAATTCAGGTCAGTTTTTAAATGATTGTCTGTGGAAACTGTTCTAAACTTTACCTTTTTATGGCATAATCGCCTGAATTTGCGTCACTCTAAAATGGAAAATACGCATCTAGATAAGGGCACTGATAATAAAGCAAAGTTACACAGGATGTGCCACACCACAATAAAGAATAGGAGATATTCCTGAAAGCCAAAGTTAAACCAATACGGTTTTAAAACTGTTCAATGTTGAGTAAATTTACCTATGGATAAAAATAAATCTTTTGTTTAACAATACGTACAGATACAACTAAAGAGGTAAGAATACAAAGAAGAATGGAAAACCGATAAACAACAATTGAGCAACAGAAGGATACAAAGGAAACTAACCTTGAATTTTAATAAACCTGGGAACGCAAACCTAATTAAAGAAAAGCAAGTATTCTTTTCTATAAAAGACACATACACGGTCATTTAGCAATTAACCACAATTTACTAACACAACAAAGCCCATTATTCTAATTTGTCGTCGGAATTTGCTTTGTTATTGCATTTTACGTTAAAAGAACGTACTTTGTTGTTAAAACCATTACGGGATGACCAAGGCTGACAGTAAAGTACATAAATTTTCCTCAATAAGGGAAAAACTGTTTCATAAAACTCATTAATAACGTAATCAAGGATATATCTTTAACTGGCAATAACATCTGCGAAAAGAAAAACTCGTTGTTTTTTCTCCTTTATTTAAAACTTGGGCTTGACATCATAACCTTAATATGGGCCTCTTTAACCTCACATTGACCTGTCGCTCACTGTAAGTTATAAAAAAAACTTAATGCTCTGCTCCACTGCATAAATTAATTTTATAATGGCGTTAATTAAATTGCAAAACCAGTAAACATAAGGCTGCTACTATTTATAATTTTGTGGTATATTATTATGAGTGGCGTATTTTAAAATTCTTGTTCTGTAAGAGAATTATGTTGAGTATTGGATACACCTGCAAATTACTCGGGTTCAAGTTGGCAACAATTAAAAGAAACCATAACAATGGTAAAATTATGTCAAATTTTAAAAACAAAAATAATTGGCCACACTGTACCTTTAAACAAAACAGGGGGTTTCCAACTATCCTCAGAGCAATGCATTTTTTCGCCAGACAGGAAACACTGTTTTCTTTTTAATACTAAATTTAAAAAAATTCCAAATAACAATCGTTCTTGTATTTCATAAAACGTTTACAACGAGCGTTTTCTTATAACGTGTTTTTATTCTTCTGCAACCTTTTAGTTTGTGGTTTGACTATTTTAACCAAGCTGTAATTTCCAACGCTTTGCTAATAAAACAACAAATATTTTCCAGC
Source organism: Melanotus villosus (assembly GCA_963082815.1). Taxonomy (NCBI): domain Eukaryota; kingdom Metazoa; phylum Arthropoda; class Insecta; order Coleoptera; family Elateridae; genus Melanotus; species Melanotus villosus. The sequence goes on along the minus strand of OY720419.1, from coordinate 94,983,976 downwards.
AAGGCGTTTTGCAGTAGCACGTTGGCATTTCCCGCTTCTTTTATTAAACAACCGTCTATGTATCTTTGAACTTTTATAAAGCCAACTTCGATTTGCATCTTCTGGATTTTCCTAAACTTTCATTCAGGTAATTTTGTATGAAGACACAAGGCAGTACCGTTACTAATTCGAAGAATTTGCTTACTAGGAAATTGGATGATCTCAAGCAATCCTACATTAATTTTGTAACGGTTCTTTCAATTTTTAGATTTGGTTGCAGGTAGAATTTAATGAAGCATGGAAGACACAACCCTCGACCTTGAAGCCTTCCAAGAGACTACCTTACACGATATTCGTTTAGTAATAAAACCGGAAATTGCGGTTGAATTGTTTGAATTCCCGTGTTTCCGGAATGTAAATGTCGTGTAATAAAGTGTTTAACTTGAAGTTACATGTAGCCTTCATTTTTTGAAGCGATTCAAATTTACCCATGTCTTATATGAATCCCATTGCTTTACAATGAAGGATTTTTATTTTCACTGTGAGAATTCTAACCTTAAATTTAGAATTACATTTCGTACTGTAATAAATAAATGCACAGAAGTCTAACGTAATGTTATGTAAAATTATTAAACATTTTGAAAATTCACTTAATGTTGTGAAATTCGAGTTCCTCAACTGTCATTAACTAGCAATTACCGGTTAATCGGAATTCTTGCCTTTTTAATTACTCTGCTTTGACTCTGGCAGTTTGAAGCACTTTATAAATACAGGAATAAATAAATTAAAGAAAAACTGAAGAAAACAGACCAAAAGGGGCGTACCCGAAATATTTGCAGCTATAGTGTGTTTCAAATAACCTGACGACCTATAGTCCGAAGTTGGCAACGTCAAAAACCTAAACAAAACACGCTTGAAATGCGCACGTGTTGACTAAATGTTAGCGTTCTAGACGGCGATGAAATATACAAACATAACTTAAACTTATACCTTGCCCACTTAAAACACTAATTAAGAACATCCTACGCGACACGCAAAACGTAAGCACGCTAATAGCAACAATACATAATATCCCGATAAAAACTCTGTGTTCATGTTCGGACTTACCTATTGCTGTACGCTAGAATTACAATCAAGAGGATAAGAGAAATATAAATCCACAAAACACAAGTATGTCAATAAAACAAATCACCTTTAATAAAACAAAGACGAATCAAAGTACGCGTGAGAAAGAGGAAAAGCGACGTCGTGACGCACACTCGTCTGAAGTTGTCCGTATACTAACTTATCGGCGGGAATAGTTGGAATTGTTTCTCGTGTCAGTTAGTGATAATTCACATGACCATGACGTCACCGGCCTTCCAAAGTATTTCACTGACAATCGCGACGTTGCATCGAAATGGCCCTAACTTGTCACGTCTGTATGGATATACTTGATTGCTTGTCGAACGACAGACACCGATTGCACAACGTTGCAACATTCGCCGTAAGCCGAATCCAATTTAAAACAAACCGCAAGCTTGTCAAGACTTGTTTTCAAATTTCTGCAACGACCTTGAAAAAACGACCCAAATGTGCACTTCTCGATGCCTTCTGTTCGTTAAAAACAACCGAATCGCACAGACAGGAATGAACTGGCACAATACTTGTTGATACTTTGACACCGGAAATTTCGACGGAAACAGAATCAAGATTGGAATTCGAATGGTGTCTTTTAAAAACAATTGCGCCAAAATTGTGATACTGCATTTTCTTTCATTGTTTCCCGCTTGCAAGTCGGCTAACTTCACGTGCTTTGCTTTTGTTTTTGCTTATCAGATCAACGCCTAATAATTTTTTTATTATTATTATTTTCAGTTGAATTATATTGCTATCGTTTTTATAATGTTTATATGAGCTAAGTAACTAGAAGATTACATGAAACTAGGAATTTCATTATCTGTTATGTTAGTAGAAAATCAATTCAATTCAATTATCAAAGCTTGCTATTTCGTAATCATATAAATTCGTTAATTTATTCGGGCATGTTATCAGAACAAAAATAGATATTGAATTCAGCGAATTTCACTTTCATACCGGTTAAAAAAACTCGTTTCTTTCGCTAGAGAATCTAGTGACGTCATACTTGTATCTGCATATGCAGATGTTCGTATCTTAAGTAAAAGTTTAGACTGCACTCAACAATCTAATTTTTTGTTATCCTTTACTGCGTCAAAAGCAACATTTTTTAAAAAATCATTGGCCACCTCAAAGGAAAAAATGTCAGTTACGACCTTGGAGCAAATGTCTTGTTTAGTAGAGAATATGGATAACCACTATAAATATCTGTTTACTTAAAACTACATCCCTATTTTTTAGAGCATTTCTTTGTCGAAGACCAACAAATGCTGCAAGAGCGAAGATCAAACATTATCGAAGAATAAATGCTTTTTAATGTTTTTGGTTATCAAAGTAAAGCAAGGTAGGGTTTTCGTGTTTGGTTAACTAATGATAAGGTTTGTCTAAAGAGGGCGTACGAACTTCACTTCTAAAACTTCATAATAATCACAGCCACAAACAAATGAAAGTTCTTATTGGAAAAAATTGTTCCCCGAAAAACTTCTTTAAGAAGTTATTTAATCCACGTAAATAGATTAATAAAAAAAAAAACTGTAAAGTGTGCTTCTTGAAAAGAAAAAAATTCAAAGCAGATGTCGTCATGACCTATAGTTTTCCGAGGTTAATCTGTTTCGGTGGACAATTACGCTCATTTAATTATTTATTCTAAATATAAAATGATGACTCATAAGGAAGAAGAGATGTTAATTACTAAACAAGCTGCGTACAACCAGTTGTGGTTACATATTTTTTAAATGAAACGTTTGGAAAAAAATGAAGGCAAAAACAAATACGAAAAATAAAAACAAATGAACTAATAAATACTGGTGGACTAAGTGCAAGGGGCGTCCAAGATCTCGAGTCTCTTTTGTTATATTCAAAAAACAAGTTTAATTCCAATACTCAGGTGGTATTCAAATATTTTCGTTCCTCCCGAAACAAAGTTACCAACAAACCCACCGTCAAAAAACCATCGCTTCCGTTAAAAGGATATCCGTCAACGAAATTTAACTAATTTTAAATCGCCCCAAAATTATTAACTGGAATAACAACACGTTGAGATTTGCGGTTACACGCACAAACGCACAATACAAATCCAAGTAGGCCCGATGACTCATCGTTGGATGACGTCATGGGCATTCCAAAGACTCCCACAACAACAGGTGAGGCGAGGTGAAAGACGCCGCAGAGACGGAACTGGACTTGGAGAAACGGCTCTCGCTTGTTCGTTGTTTATTTCATCCGGTTTCTGCTTTCGATTGTAAATATCACCGAGTTTTAGTTTTGGAATGCTCAGAGAGTAATAGATATGAATCGTCTGAAGTTAATGTTTTGAAAACTGGTACGAATAACAATAACACGTGGTTGTCGCCGATTGATAATAATATTTGAATGTTTAAGGAGGTACAATATTTAGGTTAATGTTCTAATTATCGCCAACAATTGAAAATTTAATTAAACAATGCGGTGTTAAAAATAGTTCTTTTGTATTACAGACTTTGAACTTCATTTAGAGGAGTCGCCCTCGCAAATAATGTTCCTAGTTAGGCACGGTTTTTGATCTAATTTAATGGCAGTTTAATTATTCTTTCAATTTTTGGGCTATATTTTTAACATTGTTAGAGTATTTATTGTTTCGCAATTCTTACTTTAGTTGATATATCTCGGCTTTGAATTTAGAAATTACGATTTGAACCTATGGCCTCTTGGTTAAAAAGAAAATCCACTAGGCCACCATGACTAATTTCTGGTACACATATTTCCTAACTTTTCATTTTTATAAACATACTACTTCATCTTGTTTTAGTATCATTACTATTATTGTTAATAACAGTAATGTTAAAGTGAAACTGAATAGATTTAGAATTAAACTATGTAGATCAACGATTTGTGTTGTGTGGTTGGTAGCATTGACGAGCGTAAAAAGCCATATGAATTACGAACTGTCACGTTTAGAGTTAATTCACGAAATTAGAACTGGATTAATTATAGCCCTCATTCTACCTAGTTGGGTAGTGCTAATAACTGGCAGCCCCAAGCCCAGATTTCGCCCATCCAGAACTAAAAATTTTTGATTTACTAACAAAAATTGACCAATACAGACACCACTGGAAGGAACATATTTATATTAAGAATGAACGATTGTTATCACAAAACTTCTACACTATCGACCACGAGGGAAAAAAGACTGGGACGGCCAAGAAAGATGGAGTGTTATTACTATAGTGTTGGCACCACGTTTTATGAACTTTCCAATTATTATTTTTTTACTAAATTGAAGCTGGGTTGTGCATTGCACCCGTAAAAGACCACATACGCTAACGCTAGCCTGGCCAACGTAAGGTAAAAGTGGTTACGGATACAAAAGCTCTGTATAACTATTAAGGTCTCGCAACACTTGGATATGTACATTAAGTTATTATAACCAGTATTCCTTAAATATTAAGTTGACCTAAATATAACCAAACATTCATATTAAAAATGTTATTACATCTGTGCATTTTAAGATTTGTGACCTTGAAATTAATCAATGCGTAAACCTAACCTCAAACTTGACAGTTGAGATGTCTAAATATTGACACTCCTGTGATTTGTCCTACACCGATGCCAACTAAGTAACAAAAATCAGGGCCTACTCTTAACACTCTAACCATAAACTAATTGAACTTCCAATATTAAATTTAAAAATTCGCCGAATAAATTCTAGGTACACAAAAGGCAATTTTAAATAAAAAATTTAAAACAATTACAAGCAAATCTTATCATAATTAAGTAGGTCAAGAATAAAATCGAATGAAATTATTGATATTCATCGTTTACGTATTACGATTACATTTACCTTGGATCGAATTAAACTTTACACCATAACCTACATTTGTTATTGCAATATACAAAAACACAAAAAGACATCGATAAAAAAAATCGGTAGGTATAATATTTATTTTTAGTTTATAAATATGATGTTATAAATGCCGTCGTACTCAATTACCAGCTGGCTTTTATCAGCGTCTAAATTATATAAAAATATAAAACAATTTTTTATTAATAACCAGTAAGTTGTAAAAACAACTCGTTATCACCCTTTATTTTGTGCATTGACGCAAAACGCCTTCCAAACTTGATAAGAATATAATTAATAATTTATCAAGAGTTGTCACGGCTTTTAAGCGTATGTCTTAGCTCACCCTACAACTTATCCTAACCTAAATTTCACCTGTCAACGTGATGAATTAAATCAAAGATGTAAAATAACCTACGTTACTGATTTTGTTTTTCAAAGCAAAAGCTCAAAAAGTTGATCACAAACTATAAAAATCACCCGGATTGAATGAAATTAATTTCGCCCTAAAGAAACAGGGCCGTATTCTGATCTTATGTTTAAAGGTGCCTCTAACTAAAGTCGTGTTTACGGTAAACATAAAACGATATAGCTTTATATAATTTTATATGTGTATAACAGAGATACGCGATGTTGCCATGGTAATTAAACATGACGTTAAATTTAAATATGAGTTCAGAATAACCAACCACAGTCTTTTACTCCAAGGTTAATTTCCTCTTGAATTAGGTAAATAAAAAAAACCCATGCAAACGAATGAGCATATTTAATTATAAACATAATTTAAGAAGTAGGCCACTTATCCAAAAATGGTGAAATGACTTTGTGATAACATCGGGTAAAATGAGCAGTGACACACCTTTACTATAAATAATTAATTAACAGTTGCGTATGAATTTAATTTCCCCGGCTTAGTTTTTTGTCGTTTTATGCAAAACTTCTAGAATTTACTAGATTTTATGTAACACTTCACACTGTGATTTGTTTTGCATGAGTAACTTGATAAAATATCTACTTAATTTATAATTTAAACGTTTAACTATTTTCTCATCTTGAAATGTTTAAGTAACCGTTATTTTACATACTAAGACCGAGAAAAAAACAAAGAAAAAAGACAAAGAATTTATGTCAACTATTTGTCAAATTATACGATCATTTTTATGAATACTCGAGCGCGTTTCGAACAGTTAAAATTCCTCCAACATAATGGTGTAACCCGATTGTGTCCGGTAATACGTTTCTTTATGGCAGGTACTTTGTTCGTCAAGATTACAAGCCATTCCAACATACCATTATACAGTTTAAATTTAGATTTACTGGTAAAAATATTTTAAGATGCCACTGATGCTGCCTGCCACTTGATTGCGTGGTTGTAAATATAAAATAAAACGGGAAACATCAGCTGGAGGAACATATTTTATGTTGTTGCATACATTCTTGCATTTTACAATGTATAAGTATCGATTTTGTTATACTTTGTTGCAAACTATTTGGGTGTTGTTTAAAAAACAATTGGGGGGGTCTTTGTTTATGTTTGATAAAAATCAATTGGAACTGTTGTGGTGGAAAAGTTAAAATCCAGAACCGTCCGACAAGGCGCATTACATTACCTCCACGGTGGACACAGGTTTATTCTTTTGTTTCCCGATTTATGCCTGGATTACTTACGATAACATTTTTTTGGATTATTTATCAGTTCCTGATTGGTTCAAAACTATTATGTTAACACCACGCAAACGTTTGTGTATCAGTATCAATATTTTATTTATCAATATTGAACAGACAAACCTAAAGAAAATTTGAGGTTAGATACAAGGTTCATTTGCATTCAATTTCAAAAATGTATTAGGTACATTTTTGAATTTTTTAAGAGTTTTTAAGTTAAAATTGGTTGTGTTTTAAAGAATGTACAACGAGATAAAAAAAAGAATAAATTAGGCCTTAATGACTGACAGGTGTCAGAATCATTTGTTAATTCTTGACAAATATAAAGTTAGGTTAAACTGAAGAAACTCAAAGCTTACTCAAACTGCTTTTTTGCTAAATATCACGGTATATTTTATGCACTAACTATCATTTGGCAGGAATGCATAAAAAAGCAGATGAGTCGTTAGAACTACAGTAGTTGTTATCTGATAAAAACAGTGAAGAAAATCGTCAATAATTTAATTTCGAAAAGACATTAAGTTAAGTTTGAGAGGCAACTTTATATTGGAAAGGAAGGAATTTGACTATATCCTTTTCGGATTCTGCCAAATTAGTACATGAGTTGTATTATTAGAACGGGTCAAACATAAATCCGTGGTGGAATTTACTAATTCTGGTGGGATACTGTTAAATTCCCCCACGGTTGTTTTTTAATCTGTCTAATATTGTCAATATGTTGTGCTGAAATTTTCCAATTATTTGTTCAAAATTATACCAGTTTTTCGTTAATCCACTGTCTTCTTGTTTCTAAAACTTCTATCAGACTATTTCCTTACCTACTTATTATTAATTAAACTTTCATCTAATTATTATTCCACTTTTATTTTCGTTGTTTGTTCAAAACAAAGCAATTGCCCGTTATAATTCGCATAAACAATTAAAACTCAAGATTTTACTAACAATAATAATGGCGCCAAAGTTAATTAGTGTTTTCAAGTTGTAAGTAAGTAACTAATTAAGAAGGTTCAGTGGCAAACTAAAAATAAGCATTACTAATTTCAGGTGCAGCTTGGACTCTCTTGTTTACTGGCAGATAAGTCCAATTTAACAACACCCACGCACAATTTTCAATTCTTGTGCCATTAGCGTTTATCTGGGCATAAAATAAAATTATAACAGCCACAATAATATTCCGAGAAGCCACTAAGCGAGCAAAAAGCGCATGTATATTACTACAATAACCTTACATTTATTAGTTATTTCCTGTGCAGAAAGCTCGGAATTAATTAATTTAAAACCTTTAAACAGAGAATTATGTTATGTTAGTAGCTATAATCGAAGGACGTTTATGGAAATTATATGTATGTTTATGTATATTAAAAGTCCCTGATTGAAATTTAAATTAATTCAGTTATGACCGACTATTGCAGTTTAATTGAATTTAAAAAAAATCTTGTATTCATTACGTTTTCACTGTCATTTTATTATTTATAAAGCTAGTCATTCGTACCGTGTCTTTTACGAGTTCTGTCTGTTCAATTTACATGCAAAAACCTTAATGCGGCGATGATAAAAAAAAGTTCGCCAATGTTTTCGATCAAAACGTGAGCAGAATAAGAAAAAGTACAAACAGTGTATGTAGGGTACGTAGGTGATAACGTTCGGTATTGACGGTATTCAAATAAAGATGATTACTCCATTGTTCTAGCAAAATTTAAACAGTCATTCCGAAGCGATAATAGCCACCTGGTTTAAATAATACAACAATCTAGCACGTGCTCTTTGCTAAACATGGGCTGAGTCATGCAATCAGGCTTGCCTTCATAAAAATGATCTCGCCTGTTTCTTTTCCAGTCTTTGTTTCAACTTTCTACGGGTCGCTAATTGTTCAAGTAAACTTTGCCCCGATTGTTAAGATAAACTTGGACAGTTATAATTACTGTTCGTGATATTACAAAATTTTCCATTTATTCCGAGGAACAGCTGGTTTTTCGTTTTACCCTTTAATTTAACGAAATGTTGGGGTACATATTTTAACATTGCCATGCATTCTGATTAATTTGCTGATAATGAAATACTAAAACAAACGAAGTTTTGTTTGTTACTTCTATTTGTAAGCTTTTATATTATTTAACAAACGAAACCGAAGCTTTTGTTTTATAAAACAGACGCAGTCTTTAGTTGCGTTTATTTTAAACAAATGAGGTTTTTCGGTACCTTTGTTTTAAACAAATGAACCCGCGGCGTTGCCACAAAAACGGGACAGTCCCTAGAACTCTAGAAAACCACAAAGTCAACAACGTTATTCGTCATTAAGCTGGGCAATTTCTCTAATTGTAGAGGAGTTTGCTCTATATTTTCAATGTGCAATTTCAACGTTTAATTTTAATTTGTGCGATAATAACGTACCTACACGTGGGTTTTTACAGATTTCCATAAATAAAGCTTTTTTATCACTATGTAAACATTTCCTAACTTAAAATACCGGTGATAAGCACTTAAAAATATTGTTTTTAATAATGATTCACCTTAAAAATGTTCCGAGATTAATTTCGGTGAGAGAATGATAGTAAGTAGTTAAAGCTAGCTGCACAGCTGCATTGAAACGTTTCCATTTCGTTTGGTAATCTTTGCGAATACTTTCTAATAGTTACTTTCAGGGATTAGGTTTAGCTTTTGGACTCATAATCTATCGTATGTTCATTCTCTTTCTAAAACCTTGATTCCACGAAAAAGGATTAAGTGGTAAACAAGGCGAAATCTAGGGTGCGGGTGCCAGGTTTCTCTACTACTATGGTTATTTCTTATTTCGCTTTACCATGCTAGAAGTTGCCGAACTCAGATGGGACGTCCACCTTTGGAAGGGAATAGGACTCAAATTAAAAATCTCGCCTGGCTCCAGCCGGCTTCGAACCCTAGATATTTGCCTTACAAGGCACCCTGAATTACAAGAAGCTGGCAATAGACAGTAAACCTTTTGGTTCCTTCTACTAATTCCATTAGCTTAACTTGTTATCTTGGTTGTAAACCTTTGTAGCTGAGAGAGTGCCAGTTTTTCTGAACAGTTAAGACAGTACAAAATACAAGTAATTCCGTTGACAATCAGCATGTTAAAACTATACATGCTTAGAAGCGAAACTAAGACTCATTACTTAATTTTTTTAATAAATACTTGTATATCACATATTATTAAACAAACGCCAAAGGTTAGGAAAGAAGCTCTTCGAATTAACTTTTACCAGTCCGAGTTTATTAAAAGCATCTTCTGGACGTAGCAGTTCCAAATATTCTGTTATTGGTTTTGTCTAATACCAGCCTTAGCCCTAACGAACGTCTTTGTAATGCTGCTTGAAACTAATAAAACGTTTCATTGGGAACTCGTTCACTTGCAAATAAGAATGAAAGCTTGGAAATTTCAATTTTCCTAAACCTCTAGAATTCCTTATGGACTACAGGATGCAAACAAATTAAGCCACGTGGGAATATTTCCTTCCAGTCTGGTTAGTGATTATTTTAAGCTGGTACTTTCCAGGATTAAAATTTATCTTTTGGGCATGGAATTCGCAGAACTTTCCCCTTGATCGACAACCCTAATGACTTACAATGGTTATGATTTATTCAAAACAAATCATTTTGTTAAAGTGGGTGTAATTCAGTGGCGGCTCGTGGCTGGAAATCATGGGGGTGCTGTAGCTTTCGAAATATACATACCAGTAACGATCCTTGATATTTTTAATGTGCTTTTTAAGCAAAACAAAACAAATCGAAATTGTACTCAATTCATAAAAAAATTAGCTTACAGGAAAATGAAATAAAAAGAATTTTTATTTCAATATAAAATCCATTCTCAGCCACACCCATTCCAATACAGTATCTTAGTCAAAAAGTAAGCAAGGAAAACAAAATAGAGCATTTCTAATTTCGCAACCAGGCAACCATTTTATTTTTTCATGCCAGTCCTTGTTAAAAGATCTAGTAAAATATTTTTTGCACTCCCCGGCGGAAAGTTATTTCTTTACGCCCGCGAAGAAGGGCGTAAAGTTAATTATTGTAGACCGCGGGCGCACTTTACGCCCGCAACCCGCAACAAATTAATAAAAAAGTAGATTACCTTAGTTACAAAACAATTTTTATATACCTAACTTGTAAAATCACTCTTGCCGTGAATGCGTCAATTTGACATTTTTAAAAATGCCATTAGAAAATTTTTATTAGAAATTAGAAATCAAAAAATTTAAATAAAATCTTCGTCCGTCCAAAAATATTGTATGTTATGTACCGTGGGCTAAAATCGATATCCTTACGCCCTTGATACATAAATAACTATTTTGTTTTTACTAACTGCTTCAATTTTTTCACGTACTGACAATTGGTAAAATGTAATTTTTTAAATATATTCAACAGTAACATATCCATCATAACATATTTAAAATAATATTTATTATTTAATTGTATTTTTCTGTAACAAATATTTAAATGTTAGAAAAAAAAACAGAATATTATCCTACGTACCTATATGAAAGATTAATTCGCTCTGAATAAAAACATACAAATTAAATCACAAATAAGCTGACGCTGCTTAGACAGCAGATTTCGGGCCGGTTATTTTGCTTACAAATTCCTGGCGAACAATGATGACGCTGTACCGGCTGTACAGAAAGCAGCGTTCGCGCTGCTATTACCGTGTGTTATTAAGAACTAACAAGCCTGCGCGGACCTTGCAGAGAAATGTACGTTTTTGGCACTACCACAATTTTGCAGCGTCTCGGAACTCCGCGGAACTTTCACCGACGCGACGTACGTTTTCGACAATATTACATTTCGCAGCGTCTCTGAATGGAATCTACAGCTTCGGTTAAAATAATTCCTTTTAAAAGCGGTTTAATTAATTAAATTTATGTAATAATTATGCAAAATATTGAATGATTGTTATATTATTGATATTTTCAAGTACAAATTTAATAGGTAATTAATTTTCGTATTTTGTTCTGGGGGTGCTGCAGTGTCGCAGCGCTTATGGACCAGCCGCCACTGGTGTAATTACGGAACAGATACCTGGAAGAGATTTGTACGTGCAACGTGCATGCTATATTAAGTATAAACAATGCATGAATTCGGCAGCGAAGGGCGTAGAAATTGGGCAAACTGTGCAACTCTCAGCCTGAGACAGGGGCAAAATGTAACTTGCCCATACTTAAGGAACGGTTGTATTATAATAAATTGTCTAAAACCACTGCAATCTCTTATTTTTATATATTTTGAATCAACATCTTAAGGACAAACAAAATGAAAATCAAAAACTATAAGGGACAGAGTAAGAAACCAAGCAATAAGAGTCAAATGCGAAGTTGTAGATACAGCCAAGTGGAGCTGTAGGGGCTGAAGGGAGTGGAAGGAGAATGTCCAAAGAAGATATGATGAATAAATAATCAACCATCTGATTATACGAGGGTGTTTTGCAAGCTCTTGCCCTCTAGCCGATAGGTCTGGTAATATTGCTTCGAGGCACATGAAACAGATGACATAATATTCTCTAACTTGACTAACAAGACACCCAGTAGCATTTCCCTACATTATCAGGTGGCCGTACTGTAGTGACCAAAATGACAAGTGAAGCAACACGCTGTTATTGAGTTCCTAACATGTTAAACATTTTCATATATTGATAGATTAGTATTTAATATCCAAAGAACTTATGACGGCATTCTCACCTCATATTTAAATTTAACTATGTTGAATTCGAGACTTCCACGGCCAGTGTCAGTCTTCCGGGTTAGAACCAAGTCATTGTTGAGATCGAGGAGCGCAACGTTTCGCCCACTTCTTTAAGGGGCTTCATCAGGAGCAAAAGAGCACGGTAATTTAACTTGTCAGCCACGCCAGAGGCGAAACTCTTTTAGCAAGGGGAAGAAGGAAGTCGTTTTATGTTTACCTTAAACATGACTCTCCTTACAGGCAACTTTAAACATGAGGTGAGCATACGGCCCTTAGTGTTTAATTGCTCTGTCTGCTACCAACTTTAGCTTCGAGCAAGGTTGATTTCTACATGTTTTTGAACAATTTCTATGCGGATTTTGAATACTATACTACTAATAATTGATAAATAATGAAGATTATATGTGTCTAAGAAAAACCAGACTAATAAACAGTGTTCTAAAAATATAAGACTGTCTTCAAATTGCTTTATAAATTAAAACTAGCAGCGCGTTAAGACCACGTGGGAACCTTTCTACTCGATTATATCACAGACAATTTCATGTATTAGAGCTGTTGAACGTGAAACTTTCAGGTTTTCTTTGAGCGAGGGTTTTTATCTGATATTAAAATAAAGAGTTTACATTGTTGCATTTGATGTACTTTACTATACTAACACTGTCTACAAACAGCTTTAGCTGATTTCTGCTTGATTTATTTTGATTTAAAAATTTTATAAAATCGCTTTTAGTCATTATAACCAAACTTCACACTTAAAAAATTAAGATTTTCTGAATACTTAATACAGAAATTTTGAATCATTCAACTGTTTTGTGAATTGTTAAAGCCACACCAAAGTTTTTGGTTTCTGTCCGATTATATTCGTAAAATTTTCAGGAATTTAGCGTTTTGCCTTGAAACCTAAATTTTCGCAATTCTTTTTTTTTATTTTCAAGCAATCCAACATTTGCTACGAAGGCATTGTTATCGTTTCTTAATTTATCAATCAGTTTTGGTATATTAAAAAACAGTTTACTTTCGACATGTCTTTAATAACCTTAATTTAATTTCTGTTTACTGTCAACTATACTTCTAAAAACAGTCCGTTTTCGACGTTTTCTTCTTTCTACCATCAGCTTTAGGTTTAAACACGGAGTAAGTAAGCATAAACCAGATTTTTAAAAATCATCCTAAAATTATTAAAATGCTTTTCAGTGAAGCACTAAAGTTCGTTTCGAAGAATACTCCTTTTCTAAAAATATTAAACCTTTATAATGGTTTAAGATTACTCTATGCCTATGCCATAGAGTCCCCTATGGACTTGAAAATGCTGATCGCATAAGTTACAGGATTTCTTCTTCTTCTTCTTCTTCTTCTCAGCCCATATTAGTCCACTCCTGGACGTAGGCCTCTCCCATAAAAAACATTCAATACCGACATGGTTTTTAATTGGGAGGTGTATTTAAACGCCACGTTTGCCAGGGAGTTGGCGAGAGGGTGCAAGGTTTGGAAAGGATAAAATAGGTTATAGGTAGGATTTAGGTTAGGATCCGACTCTTCTCCGGTATCAGGAGGTGGAGAAAAATCCGAGGCTAGCTTCCCTGAAGTATATCTATCCTTCACTGGGGTCGTAGAGGAGTATCTACCGGGATTTTATACTTGCATGTAATTCTTTCTAACCTAATCTAACTCTTAGTAAGTTTCCTTTGCCCTTGCAAAATCTTTTGTTAAAAATTTCAGTATGTTTTAGTACTTTTACAATTTAAATTGTATGCATTGTATCGGTTCAGTTTCAAAACGATTTATTTTAATAATAAAAGGCATTAGACTTTAAAAACTGCCCCCAGAAACTTAATTAAATTACTTCAGCAATAACTAAATTTAATTGACGCATCAAAACCAACGCTGGGATTTTTTTAAATTAATGAATTGATACTTCTGCTTGTTCATTCCTGGAATGTCCCATTAAATTAAGGATGGTCACAATTTCAGCATCTGATAATAACCAAAGGAAAACACAGACCAAACAATTTATCTAATAGTTAAATGCAGTTTATCTTGACATTCATTCGAGTCAATTATTCAATTATGCGATTTGGGAATTCTATACTTATGTTCTTATCACTTCAATTCGCATTACACGATTTTTCTTAACGCTGTTATGATATAAATTCTCCACATACAAAATTAATCAAACAAGTACTAAACAAACACAAATACCTCAGCGAAATTTAGAAATGAAACATTTCGGTACGTTTTCTTATCTTAACTGCGCAAAATTAATTCTTATCTGAGAGTTGATATAATAACTCTGTTATTTTGTTACATTTTCGTTGTAGGGAGTAACAAAGCAAGAATCTAATACTTTTTTTTTTTTTTAGTTGCAATTACAACGATAGCCAGAGATCAAATAGGCTCTGATTTTTGTTAGACCGTTGATATTAGTGGAACTACGTTTTAGGTTTACCCTTTTGAACAAACTGGAATTAATAAGAAGCTAATTTGCAATTTTTTTAACAGTTGTGATCTCGCCCAATTAATAAATGTATGGAGTTACCACGGAAATTGGGCGAAGAGACAGGCCTGTAATCAGTTGATTTTGAGGTGTCAAATGCGCCCAACTATACAAGAAAAATTACCGTCTACTTTAAGCACAAATTTATTTGATCATGGTGTGCAGGTGTTTTTATTATCTAAAATATGAAAATAAAAATCAATTTTAAAACTGTGCTTTTTTCGAGAAGAAACCAAATTAATAAATGCCCCAAAGCAGAAGCTTGAATTCAGCTAAACGTCATGTCAGAAATATTCCTAAGGATTTCAATAAACACGTTTATTTTTGTTAACATAATCATTTTACGCTTACTATACAACCGGAAATTAACGAAAACAGAGAACAAATTTGCATTTCTGAGAAATATTATTACTCATCAACTGGTACGACTCATATACGAAAACTAAGGTAGTACCACTTCAAGGTTAATGGCTTTCAATCAATTTTATATATTAATTTTTTTACTTTTCACGGAATTTCAACTGATTCTTAGCTGGGCGTTTTTTGAGATTCCTTCAACCATCTCATTCCATGAATAAATTGGCGTACTTTCTGGAGCCTTTTCGAAATTTCTAATCTAACATTTCTGAATAAAAATTCTAACCCTTCAAGGTTAAGTACTTTCGAACAATTTTAAAAATTAATTTTTAGATGAAGATGAACGTTTTTTCATTTTCAAATTAATGCAAACCATCTCATTCCGCGGATTTTAGTAGCCTTTTCACAATCACATTTCCCAAAATGTTTGAATAACCTGTAACTCTAGTTTAAAATTCTGTGTTTAGCTTATTCTTGCATTTCAATTTTAAATTCAAATTAGCCTTTTTTCAGTTGTTTATTAAGTCAAACTATCTCATCATGCAAACCTAAAATAAATTACTGTCTAAACACGACTTTAGCTCGGACTTTAGAGTAGTTAAGACCATTAATTCTGATATAAAAAAGAATGTCAAGTTAACGAACCATCTACTAAATTCATTACCACAATCAGACGTAGGAGTTTGTAACACTGGGAATAATTAATTCTAGAATTTTCCGGAAAAATTTTAACTATGAACGTATAAAAAGGTTCCCAATAAATAATTACTACGGTTCTGCGTCAAGTTAAACTTCGCCAAATATTGCACAGTCATTTTCAACCGGGAATAATTAACTTATAACAAGTTACAGACGTAAAACGCGAATAAACCCATCTAATTTTATCGAATTCCTTGCTATTTTCGATTGGTATGCACCGCATTTGGAAAAGAACCACCTTGCGTTGGTTGAATACCAAAAACCAAAAACAATTAGAGTTGGCGATGGTTTTGAAAACCTAAAGCATTTGTTACTGGAAAACTTTTTGACTTTCAAAACTTTAGAACAACCGTGAATACGGAAGAAAATTCAAGGGGAGGGTGAAACTTATGTAATTTGCGTAACGTTCGGTTGCGGCAACTTAGTTCGATTAAACAAAAAAAAAAAAACGGACTTACCATTTTAGTGTTATCACGGGAATCGTAATAATTATTGTACAAATAGTCACTGTCTTGGGAATCGTCAAGCCCGAAATTCAAGTACGGCACAAGCTGCGACATAAGTTGGCTGTCTCTTGCAGAAAAATAAAAAACTTCGAAAACTCAAAAACACGAGAACAATATTCGAAAGTTAACACAAGACGTCAAACGAACAACTGTTGTCTTACGATCGCAAATACTTGCTTTATAATCTTACAAGGCCGCTAATATTCACCGTCTCGGTTACACTTTACTAAATGAGTGTATAACCATCCTTTTCCAACGGTACGATTGGTATAGCTCAGTGACGTCGATACCGGGTCGATGGAGGGGCTTCGCGCATAGAAAGCGTCCAGAGTTCCTAGAATGAATTTTTTCAACTTTTAAGAAACCGGTTACAGTATTTCTCCTTTAAATTTTGTTTTGAGGACTTCAAGGAAGTACGAGTAGGAAATGAAACGGAAGTTACTTGGGATTTTCCATGTTTTACTATCAGACGTAAATATTAGAAAGATAATTCCCGATAATACAGACGAAATACCACTGGGATTGGGGATTACGAGCGCACCCTTACTAGGTCCGGACTTCCCCTAATTATTGAAATCGCCCTTAAATCGTTTTCGACACTAAATGCCAATTTCTTTGTCTAATATTACGCAATTATTTTAAATAAAATGAACAAAAGAGGCTCTAACTACGTTTCAATTTCAGGACAAATTTCATAATAAATCCAATTCATTTCGTCATTTATTTCAGAAATTAATCGCGATCTCCAAAAGGCCATCCTTGATCTTGAGACCAAAGAAAACAAAAAACCACTTATGATTACAGGGCTAGCTTAGACTATTTTTGTAGCCACAACATAAGCATTCATTGCATTAAAAACTTAACATTGTGCAAATACGCAGAGTAAATAGAAAAAAAAAAATAATAAAAGGTTGCATGAACTTTCGTGAAAGGTTCGACTAAGGTTAACTAATTAAATTAAGTGATGTCAACCTTGCAATGAACTGGAAACAATAATAATCTACAGTTAAGTATTTTTTAAAATAAAATTAATTTCAACTAATTTCTCCTCGTTTTAACGTTTCAACGTCAATCTACTTCTTTCATTAATTTGTTTTTCAGGGTCCAAGTTCTCTACTTAAATAAAAACTGCAAATTGAAACGGGAAAGAACCTCGGCTGTTCGATAAAACACCCAATAAAATTAATATTTAAAAAATAAAACGTTTTATTAATAATTTCCTTTTTCTAACACAATACAGTAATAAAATCATTTAAATTATACCTTTATTTCTTTTTTACGAAGTCGGTTTAACATTCAATTCCACGATACATAAATTTTTGTCCGTTAAATGATTTTTTTAAAGATTGCTTTTAAAGTTATTTCAAATATTATCGGCAATTCGTTACAAAAATTATAAATATGTGACTTTTTACATAAAATGTAAGGTTTAGGTTACATCGTATTTCAACATTTGGGGTTCTTTTAAAGGGTTTACATCATATTTAAATTAGGAATACCTTAGTTTGAAATAAAACAAGTGTTCTGGGAAAATTAGACTTCTTATAGTTTATGCAATACCACTCGGCGGGAATCAACAAAGAAGACAGGCGAGCCGTCACGAATTACAGTACAAAATGTATGTAGGGTCAAGTGAGGTAATTCTGAGACACCTGAAAAAAGTAGGTAAAAGTGAGACACACTTTTTATGTGTCTTTTCGCAGACTTATTTGAAAAACAACAAATCATTGACGTGACATTGAAGGGAAACTGGTAACTTCAGAAGAATTTATTGGGGTAGCAAAGGAGAGAAAGGCAAAGTCAAACAAAAATATTAAACAGCCAAAGTTAAAGAAAACGGTTGTAAAGAAGAATGTCAAAGATTCTTCGTCGTCAGACGATTGTGTAGAAGAATGGATACCGAGTGAGAATAGTGATGACCTGATGACGATATAGATTGGACGAAGAAAGATAGCGACACATCACAGAAGAAGACTTCAGCATAGAACCTCCCATGGTTATTAATTTAAACTGTAAAGATTATCAAGGATATTATATACTAATAAAGTTCCCTAGTAGCAAGGGGAAGAGGATTTTTCGCTTTCGCTATGCTTGTATTGTTAAAAACGTTGATGGAGAGCTATTAGAAGTTATGGGAATGACGGCAACTAACTTTCAAAATACATCTTTTAAAGCAAACGAAAACGACCTAAGTGAAATACGTTCATCATCTGTCTTATTTAAGTTACCAACGTATAAGAGAGTCACTGCAGGAAGATTTTTTGAAAACACTATTGACGTCGAAAATAAATGTTAAAATAATTTCTATATAGCTCGTTTTGTGTTGCTGCAAAACTGCAGTACTTATTATAATTTACCATTTATTGTTGTTTGTTTGGAAGATTTAGAGTTTAAATTAGTATTAAGTTTAAAAAAATATATTATGATTTTCATAATCTTATTACATATTTTTACCCAACAGTTCATTACAGTTAGAAAATAAGAGAACTACAGTGGTGACTTTTTTTTTACTTGGGGCCAATCAGCTGAGATTGCATAAACTATAACAGATTTTTACATGTTTCGGTTCGGAAAAACCTTCGAAATAACATACCATTCATATAAAAAAATTAACGGCTCAGTATGAGTAAGGAGAATGTCAGACTATTGTGTAATTATGGGTCACTGTTAATTAGACGGGATAGGAAACAAGATTAACGACAGAAACAAAATGCTAATTGAAACAATGAAATACTATCAAACACTGTACAGCTCCAAAAATGAACCACGCATCAGTCTAGATCGAAAATAAGCAAGAAAATTACAAATGTTAACTCCGAAGACCTACCTGAGATTACACAAGAAGAAATAAAAAATGCGATAAAAGACACCAAGAGAAACAATGCCGCCAGAGAAGATGATATTATACCGGAACTCTTAAAAGAAGGAGGAAAGTCCATTCTACTACATCTAAAAATTCTTTTTAATAAATGTATAACCGAAGGAACAGTCCCCCATAGAATAAAATAATGCAATGGTGGTATTAATTTATAAAAAGGGAGATCCTACATTACTAAACAATTATAGACCAATAGCATTGCTTTCACAAATATGCAAACTGCCAACCAAAATGATCACGAAACAACTACTACAAATATGGATAATTACCAGCCAGTCGGACAAGCCAGATTTAGGAAAAGCTTCAGTACAACAGACCACCTTTAACTGGATTGGAGAATTGACCCAAGGTAATACCACACTAATAGAAAATATATACTACCGTGCAACAATAACAATGCAACTTGATAATGATCTTAGAACTCAACACATCCCAATCCAATTGGACGAGGAGTACGTCAATGAGACACCATGTCGCCAAAATTTACACTGGCAATGGAGGACACCACTACAAAGGGAAAGCAAATGTATATCGATCAATGGCAAACGACGAAATGACTTAAGATTTGCCGATGATATCCTGATAATAATAGCGGATAACCACCAAGACCTCCACACTATGGTAAATGAACTATATCGAGAATCAAATAAAAGAGGTTTAAAAATGAACAGGTCAAAAACAAAAGTCATGACTCATGACAAACTCAGAAGAACACCATATTACTCTAGGATAAACTACCACACTAGAGTACATAAACGAATATAGGTACAAGGTACGTACATACTTAGGACAGATATTCAAGATTCAATGCCAACAAAGGAAACCAGACGGTTGAAATAAATCGAAGGATCAGATTGGGATGGATGGCTTTTGGCAAACTTTCCTTTGTGCTAAAAACAAAAGAATACCATTACATCTTCAAACAAGAGTCCATAACACCTGCATTACCCCGGCCCTTCTCCTGAAGCACAGACGTGGACATATACTAAACAGAATATAGATAAATTGAGGAAATCCCAAAAGAGCGAAAGGGCCGAAAACGAAACAAATGGATTTGGGAGCAAACAAAAGTTAGACGTCGCTCAACATGCCGCAGGACTAAAATGCTAATGGGCTGGACATGCATAACGAAAGATATCAGGCCCAGAACAGGGGGAAGCCTATATCCAAACCTTCAGTAGTTCAGTACCGACAGATAATGGCTAGAAGAAGAAGAAGACATAATGGCAATCAGAGAAGAACACAAAAAGTGTAGAGAGTGTGGAGAGGAGGAAGAAACTGTTCTTCATCTACTGTGCCACTGCGACAGGTTTGCCGGTAGTAGGCGCAGCATTCTTGGAGCTGAAAAACTGACCGAAGAATAAAAATCCTCGTAATAACATATCATTTATATAACAAAATTCTCGCAGAGTTTCAACGGTTATTAAGTTTAGTACAGCGCCAAGCTCAACGATTCTTCTCTTCTCTTCTCTAGCCCAATCAGCTGAGATTACATAAACTATACGAGAATTCTTGTGTTCTTATTATTTTCAGAAATGCTCTTGAAACAGCGTTAACATGTACTAACAAGAAGTCAAATATTTTTTAATATTTTCACAATTTAAGGAAAGCACCAACCAGGACTGTTTAGCAAAACTCGCCAAGAAACTTTCTAAAAATTATTACTTTCTGACATCCTCTTGTGATACTATACGAGGTGTCATCACAAAGTATAAGTTAATTTTAGGTCGTTTAATTTCTAGTTCGTAATAAAGCTTGTAAGGTTCGTAAAATTTTGTTTTCCTACATATTTAGGGAGGCCTTTTAAATTGATTAGTGTGCTTGTTCAACACACGGAAATTGTTTTATAATTAATTTTTTCAATTCGCTTTTTTGGGGGAAAAGCTTTATATATTTTACCGAAAGTCTAATTATTAAAAAGTACAAAAGTTGTCCTAAAACAGTTTAAATCGTAACATATTCTCTCTTAATTTTTGCATTCTTTCGTTCTTTTTTCATGCATTCATTTTAAAGCCACGTATTCCATAAGAAATTTTGAATGAAAATTCTGTCAACCCAGGAGTGCACGGACCATATGTAAAACGAGAGTATTTTAGTTAAAGTAATTTTGTAATAAGGTATTAAAAACTTCCAAAACGGTCTTATTAGTTACAAGTACGACGCATCCATTTCTAACAACACTGAGATAATTTATTATTTAACAAAAAAAGACTTGAAATACGGAAACAATTGAAAGTAGCCTTCAGTCCGCATGCCAAAATATACCATGGCATTCTTATCCATTTAAACTGATTATCTATATCTACGTTATCTAAATTTAATATTTACATATTTTTTACCCAGCAGCCACCATTCAAAAATACATCTAAATATAATTAGTGGTGACGACATACTGTCTAAAATAGGAATTTGGTAATGTGATAATTATTACATGTGTAACCTTGACTGATCGTATATCGGAAATAAAAAATAAACCTTTCCTTTTATCAACGTTCAAGCTGATATACGCACGTCACCAAGAGGATTGCACAAATGCCCTCCAACAATTTTGTGGTATCTGAACTCGTCGTTCGCAGATACCGTCTAATGAAGAAGTAGTGCTGATGACTCAGTATTGACCTGAGGTAAAACGGTAAAAAATTAACTAGTCTTCATTTTACAAAATGATAACGATCAGGTGGAAAAATTAGTCAGGTTGTTTGTGGAATTTGCTGGTATTTACTACGAATTTGACTTTGTTCCTAATACTTATTAAACTACGTACGTGTATTGGCATGGTTTCAATTGTTTTTAAATGTGACGTC
This sequence comes from Melanotus villosus, assembly GCA_963082815.1. Taxonomy (NCBI): domain Eukaryota; kingdom Metazoa; phylum Arthropoda; class Insecta; order Coleoptera; family Elateridae; genus Melanotus; species Melanotus villosus. The sequence continues at coordinate 94,961,961 of OY720419.1, read as the reverse complement.
GTCGATTAATCGACGTCATATGTAAATGTTAGAAAACATAACCTCGAAACGTGTTTACATTGATTTAGTGATTTGTAAATAAATGCACATCCGGAAAAGTGCTTTATACTTTAATATCTTATTTTAAGCATTTTCGATATTTCTTTTATAGAGGTTTCTTGAGTATGTAAAAATTCCATTTGTTTGTTTATTTGTTTCTTGGACGAGATTTATCTTTTATTGCGTAGCAGCAAATATTAATAAACATTTTCAATATTCACTTACAGTTTCCAAATTTTGACGGAATTATGTGATTAAATTAAATTAAATTTAATTTACCCTCTTTAATTACTCGATTGTTTCCAGAGAACAGCTCGCTGTAAAAATGTATTTAACATTATTTCAAGTATGCTTCATCAATGAATTGTGACCTAATTTAGAGCAGGATTGCAAGTATTCCGTGTAGATCGATCAACCGCAAAACAAGGAAGTGTTACACAATATCTTCAATGAAATATAATGCCTTTAACGTAAAATCCGTCGTGCAAATCTGTAACAACGATTGTTGATATGTGGATATGGATATGTTTGTCCATAACGCATAGGATGTAAGATTACCTATAACATACCCATTATTATTGTTATTATTATTATTATTAGCCTGTATATCCCTACATAGGGCAAAGACCTCCCTCTTTTCTCTTATTCTTTTGCACTTTGTTTTCAAATTTACTCACTGTTTAGTGAGGAGTTTTTATGGTCTACTCCCTCATGGTGACCGATCCTCAAGGGAGAGGAGGAAGCGGGCCGGGCCACCCATTCTAGATTCTAGTACTGACCGGAGACAACGAAGCTTAACTCTTAACTCTCATGATCGTAGTAGACTGGGGTACCTAGCTACCACAACTCGGGAACTAACATATCCATAACTTTAGCTTGAAATTCCCAAAATACAGGACGAAATGGAATACCGAAAAAGAATTTTATTAAATGCGCATTGATTAGCAATTAATTGTTTTTAGTCACAATCCCCTACAGAATTTTGTTATAGTAAAAACATAAGATAGTAGTCAGAGACAAAATAATGTTCAAGAAAAATTAACCAAATTTATCAAAGAAAAGTACTGTTTTACCAAGAAATAACAGAAAAACCAAGTCATCTGTGCCCTAGCCCCCCTAGGCCAACTACGACGTCACATTTACGTCATCGTTACTACGTGACGCCTTCTTTTGCTTTTAGGCAAAACAAAATACCCCTGGTGTCTTGTTTTTGATACAATCTAATAAGGATTCACCTTTTTTATTATTTGTTGCTCATCTATTTAGTTATTGTTTGTGATCTAGGCTTACGGTTGCCAGGGATCTCACTGCACATCATCTGTTTTGGTTATTAGTACTATCCCCATTGAAAATTTTACCTAACCCAAGATACATTTGTGTGGTGTGGATTCACATATTTCGTTAAAGGATTATACTTTTTTGAAAAAAACCAAATAACAGTTAATTGCCGAACAACGTTATTTTGGTATTACCGAGACTATGCAATCATGGTAACACAATCTCCATGCAAGACGGTGCACCTCTCCATGTTTATTACTCCAGTCATGTAACTATTTATTACCACGTTGGGCAACCGCATAAGCACATATTCAGGGTGCGAATCATACAACTTTTACAGGGGGGGATACTATTCCACAAATTTTTTATACATATTTTAATGTTGTACATTTACCCAGACGGGGAAATACTCATCCCCGGCAGGGGTACGATTTTTATGCTACAGGGGGGGGGGGATATAAACCACAAGTACAAAAAAACCTTTGATGCATTTGTATAAGCCGTTAGGGTTAGACAACTCGATAACTATACGCACAAAACGTAAAAACTAACAGAATGGAATAGTTAGTAGTGAAATTGGATACAGGTTTATCAGCATGCATTTCCGAGAAAATTTAGCACTTTACGTTTGGGCATACAGATTTTAAGAGTGGAAAAGTTATCTCGCTGAAGCTCTAAAGATCGACCTGCGTATTAGAGATTTAGTCCATGTGGAAGCCACGATGCGATGTTGTAACGGTAGCAGCAACTTATTATGCAATTTTTTATACATATTTTAATGTTGTGCATTTACACAGACGGGGAAATATTCATCCCTGGCAGGGATACGATTTTTATTTTACAGGGGGGGAAAATATAAGCACAGCCAGGGAAATCCCTGGCATCCCCGGCGGTGATTCGCACCCTGCACATATTTTCCATAGCACCTAGCCAGCGCGTTCCTCTGATATCAGTCGGGTAAATTTTTGGGTTTGGGTCTACCTTAAAAGAACAAATTTTTCTTAATAGTCTTACGACTATCGACAAAGTGAAAATGTGATTTCACAACAAATTGAAATATTCAAGCAGATCTATTGCAAGATGCTGTTCACGGTATAAAAACAAGATTGTTGTTTATTCAAGAACAAAATTGCGGACATATTCAACATTTAAACTAAATTCAATTAATCCCATAGCTTTAAGAATACAAATATGTTTTTATTTTGTCTACGCTTTAATTCCTAATAAAGTTATTACTAGGTATGTACTTCAAAATGGAATTTTCTTTTTAAAGCCTATACAATAAAACAGGTATGAACCCCAAGCTATAAGTTAAAAAAAAATCCCCACATACATGGTGTTTATAGATTGCAAAGAGACTTAAAATATTGTCAAAAGAAACAAATTATTGGAAATAGTGGAAAAATTTGAAACCCCAAGGAAAATATTTAGTAAAGTTTATCAAGATGGTTGTATCCACAAAAAAAGAACTGGGGTGCTTGGCTGGAAGCTGAACTGGGGAAAACATGTAGGTACATACATACAAAAATTGAAAAAGCAAATGTGGTCTTCTGGACCGTGCAATTAGCAGACTTTGGTGACTTTCACCAAAGGCCGTTCTATGGCTGTATGCGGCTGTGGTCAGGCCCATGTATGGAGCAGTAGTCTGGTGGCCCAGAGTCAAACAAGCTAGCTACTACGTCAACTGAGATCTTACACGTACAAAGATTAGCGTGTATGAGTATTGAGTATCACAGGGGCGATGTGTCCCTCTTGCACAGTAGCTCTGGAGACTGCTTTAGGCTTCTCCCCACTGGATATCTATGTGGAGGAAGTGGTCTTGAGGTCAGCCTTGCGATTGCAAGCTAAGGGTTTGTGGAATGATAAAGGTATTGGAGAAAGACACCAGCATATCCTGAAGGAGGTTTTTCACAAGACGCGGGCTTCTTGGAGCAGTGGTGGATTCCCTCCCGCCGATTTATATATTTAGGAAGCACTTCAGCATCTTTTGGGATGAACTGAACCATCATAAAAGTATGCCCCTAGGAAATCTATAGTATTTCAAGCAGAGACAGTGGTTATAATGCAAGGCGTAAACATAATTCTGAAAAGAAACATTCGGAATAAAGCCATCAGAATAGCTAGCGACAGTAGAGCTGACATGTTAGCAGTGGGGAACTACAAAGTTGACTCAGGGTGCTACCGCACTCAAAAGCTACAATAATAACGTAGAACTCGCCTGGGTTAAAGCTTAAAGCCCATGCTGGTCTAGATAGTAACGAGCAGGCTGATGCTTCAGCAAAGCAGGGTTCGGAAAAGCCTTTTTTGGCCCACAATCGCCACTGTGATAGGTGGGTGAACATGAATAAATGTCACTATCCGAGGATGGCTGTTACAGAGTCCTTTAGAGGGATGGCAAGACTTTGCGCTCAGTTACCCCGGATTAAACTACGACTCATCGTAGGAATATTATCAGGCCACTGCAAATTGAATAAACACATCGGGACTAACTGATGACCCCATCTGTCGAGGATGCAACTTTGAGGACGAGACAGCAGAACAACTGTGTGAATGTGCTGCACTCGCTCAAATCAGAGGATCTATGTTGGGGATCTTCTGGCCTAACATGGTTGAAATTCGCAGCACTTCTTTGACAGATATCCTTAAGTTCGTCGAAAGAATTCGATGGCTTGAGTGAGACTCCAGAGGGTTATGCTACAACGGGCCCAAATTGAGACCTAAATGCGTGTGAACTAGTTCACCCTCCCCTTACAATCCAGAATCCAGAAGATAATACTGCCATAATACCCGTAACATATTCGTTAACCCATATCATAAAATTTTTAATAAGTATAAAAAATTGAGAAGCATGGGCAGGAGCAGACTAAATTCGTGGTATTGGAAATCACAGGAGCAAAAGGCATGGAAAGTTTAGAAATGCAACCACAAGAGGAAAAGAGCAGAATCAGAAGAGCTCACACCGAAAACACATTGTATTGGGAGCTTGGGACCCGCCATCCGGAAGCGTGTTACGTATACCAACCCCTAGAACGCCTTGGAAGCTTCTACTGTATTTTAGAATGAGCAGCGACCATATATTTATATAAAAATGCGTCCCGGCAAGAGCGGTCAGTTAATTAATACCAGAAATCTCAAACAGCGAAGATTACATTACGCGATACATATTTATATTCAGTTCAAAAAATTAGACTGGGTGTTTAGGTCTGTCAACTTTAGTGTTCATAACTTAGTAAATCTTAGGTGTTATTTAATCACTTGGTTGAATAAAAAAAATTCGCACAAAACCCAAGTACAATTTAATGAATTTTTCGAAGTGATGCACTTGTATATTGCAAACAGCTAGGAAAATTCGATTTCAAATATTTACTACGAAATTAATAACAAAAACTTGAATGATTACGTCGTTTAAACAAAACCAGCAGCGATATACTGCATACAATATAAATATAAAGCATTACAAAGCAGAAACTTGATAAACACTTTTTTGTTCGGTGCCGATTAATCGCTTTTAACAGAAAATTACCAACACTGAATGAAAGCAACGCAAATGTAAATCATAACGTAGTAAATACGTCGAAGCAATGAAAACAAACAAATGCAGTTTTACAAACTAATTTCTTAGGAAGTCAATTACTGATATCACAACAACAATAGGAAATAACGCTAATGAAACAATGCAATTTTTAAACGCTTTTCATAAACTTTTCAATGCGAGAAGTTAAATTCATGACATAACGGCTTTTATTTTATATTTATTTGCAGCAACAGTATATGACTCATACAACATACAAAAACCTAATGACCTGTAAAACATCGAGACAAAAAAAAAACATCAGAATTTAAGCACAAATGTGAACTTTTATCATCAAATGTACTAAAATAGTTTGAATGAGTCAACTTATTTTGCTCGTTTTTTCGCTTATCATCATTTTAATTACGGCACGATAGCATAACTTGTTTGTACTTAAATTAATTAAATAATTTCAAATCAGTTGCTCGGTTGCTTATTTTTGATATTTATTTAAACGAAACGGAAGGCTTAGATAATAATATGCTGTTAGTAAATTTTATGAAATGGTATTGAATTACGTTAAATATTTAGGAAATACACGATAAATATTTGCTTCGTTTACAAGTCACAATATTTGCTAATAAATTAAGTTTATTATTCTTTAATAGGTTAGATGTATGTTACAGTGTAAACAACTATTGTATATCTTTCATTTCGAAATTGTTTCGTCTTCTACCGTATTTACTTTTTTTAAATAAATAAATAAAAACGACTCAAAAAGTATGTAGGTACTAAAATAAGAAATTGGGAAAAAAAAGTGTAGTGACAGAAAAACCTGGGGGGCCATAGTTGAGCAAGCAAAAACCCATGTCGGGTTAAACTGCTAGAAGAAGGCGTTACATATATTTTTAATTGTCAAAATTTTCACCTTTTGAAATATTTGGATTTATCATTTTGCAAAATTGTTTATCCCAACGGTTGGTTTTCAAGATAAAAACGAAAGTGAAAGTTTAAAAAAGACGAAAAAACGTGCTAAAAAGAAAGAAGGGGGAGGAATAAAAAAGAAAACAAAAACAAGAAAAAAATATAATAAAAACGAAGAAGCAGCAGAAAATAAATACGTAGCGGAAACGAAAAATAAACCAGAAAACAGAAGAAAATAACAAAGAGAAATAAAAAGGAAACGAAAGGAAAACTAGGAAGTGAAAACTGATAAATATTGGATTACGCATTTGTAGAATTTATATTCAAAATTTGAACTAAAAATTAATTTCGTTGCATCATGATACTTCAATGCAAAATACTCTATGAATATGTAGTTGTTTGGCATTAATACATTATCATAATCAATGCAAACAATAGGAACAGCTGCACAATAGTGAATGAATATCACTTAAAATAAGTAAAATTTCAATAAATGATATGTAACAGTAAAGAAGAAGAATAAAAAGCAGTCACTACATTTTTGATCAAAGTTTAGGAATCCTGTAAAAACCAGAACAAAATAATAATAAACCAAATACGCATTTCGGCAACTTAGTTAATTGAATCATACCTCCAGGCTTTGTTTTTCTGATTTGAGACACGATTTAAATTATAATACATATTATAAAGTAAAAAACCTAACAAAATTAGCAATCGTGAGTCAAGATAATTACCAAGCATTTTTTGTAGTTTTTATAAGAATATTCTCGCACATTTAGCACAGGTTTAAGGTTATCCATACATGTCATACAACATTTCAAATATTCATATTAAATAAACAATACATTCGAAATATTAACTAACACCTTCGATTTTTGTTCTAAATTAAATTTCTTTTTATCTGAGTCAATCAGTATTACAATAAGATTAAATTGAATTTGTTTTAATAAATTTGAGGTTAGGTTGGTTCTTACCTTTCCATACTTCATAAATCGCAAATTAAAAAAAATGTATAGAAAAAACACGTTTTGGAGTTTCGGGAAATTTAAAGGTGTTGAAGAAAGGTATTTAGTGGAGATCAGCTTCGTTTCTGCTTCTTGTTTTTTCCCTGATCGATTTCACGAAGAGAAGTATTTAGTAAAAACAGTAACAAACATTTTAAATTACATTTAAATAGTACAGTTAGGACGTGGTTCACCAGTGGAATCTCATATGCATAGGTACCCTGACAGATCGAGAAGCGAAGAAGAACTGATTTGAGGGTGGCAGAGTGGCATTTTTCTAGAAATCTCATAAGTAACGATTTTTTGTAAGTTTTGTAATAAGTTTATTACTTCTTCTCCAAAATTCTTTCCTAACACAGTTTATGGCATCGTAGTTTTAGACCTTCCCATTTTTTTCTTACTATTTGTGTAGACTTTAGAATGTTCTAAAAAGTCAGAAATGCCTAAATTTAACATTTCCAAAATATGTGAATTATATTTGGATTTTAACATGTTTTAACCTAGTTTTTTAGTTTATCATAAAAAGTACATATGTATATTAATTTTAAAAGCAAAACAGTATCCAGTGTTACAATAAATATAAAATTTGACAATAGAATTCCATATATGTATGTATATTAATGATAATAATATTATTTTAAACTAAGTGATACTAATATCTAATATCTTGTTTGGTAATCCCCTCAAAATTAAATTATGTAAGTAGTTATAAAATAGGAATTTTGTTTATTCTCTAAAAATAAAAAAATAAAAATTGAATTTTGGGTTTAATTGTATTTATTATTTATTTGGCAGTCTTTTGATAGATACACCATTTACCCCAAAGAAGAACTTTGTTGGGTTCAGAATAAGGTCTGGTTTTATTTCAAGTGATTTGGAAATATTTTAATAAACAGTTGTGGTTATAAGCTAAAGAGTTTACTTAAATGACACTTAACACTACATCCTATTTCCTCCATTGACTAATATTTATTATGTTCAAAGGTCACGCTCGTATCGACCTGCAGGTGTGATTCTTGTTAGGTCTCGCTTTGAGTATGCATGAAAAATGATTCTGTACTTTCGCCTTGTAGCTATGTATGTCTTTTCATGGTCTTCAATTTGTTAGTAAATATGTTTCCACTCATTCTTTCATATCTTCAATAAATCCACTGAGGATAAATGAAATGTTAAACAAACCAAATAGTAAAGTGCCTCAGGATTCCGTTTACGAACTTTAAAGCTCTTTCATTTTGGAGATTTGGGGATGGCATTAAAAAAAAGATTTAGTTAGCCCTTTTCCGGGAAACTAATTCAATTCAGTTTTATTTATAACTACACTTTTACTACTTGGAACAGGATTTCATTAATACGGATTTCAGGTAATTTATTGAATTCTTTTTTATTAAATCGCCACTTTTTTTCGCGATATTTTTATTCCATTTGCAAAAGTAATAATAAATACAACTACATATTATGTAATAAATGTTTAACCCTTTGGTTCAATAGAATGGTTAACTCTTACCATGTAATATAAGTTTAGTCAAAACAACAAAACTAATTATATTCTATGGTTTTTACTTAGTTTTTGATATTTCTATCAGAAAGAATCCTGTCAGGTTGCTTTGTATACCAATGATTATGTTTTCAAAATACGTGTAAAATACGTATGAGTAAGTCTAAAAAACGATTTTGCAATTCAATTATTCGGCCCTAAACAGGTGTACTGTGGCTCAGTTGATACAGAGTGCGTCTGACTGAGATGGCCCGGGTTCGATTCCCAGGGCCACAAATACACTCAAAACACCCGAGCAATTTCCTCAGAAGACGATGGCAAACCACCGAGGATAGCCTAGTAAGTTTTCTCAGGAGTAAAAGCGCTTCTGTGGTTCGGAGCCCACGTAAAACTGTATTAGGTCCCCTATGCCTGGAGGCCACTTCACACGCACACCACAGGCATATTGAAAGAAGATTGCAACGCCTTGTAATTGGGTATGCCAATCTAAGAAGAAACAGCACCGGTCGCCGTTCGGGATATTTTCCGTCTTCCCAGCTGTCCCTGGCTTTGATTCATAATACTGTATCGCCTTTAAGCTCCAGTTAAAATGCGTCCAATAAATAAAAATAAAAATGTGGACCTACAAGCCAAAGCCTACTTCCTTTGAACACCCTCTACCATAAACATCAACAATTTAATATAAGCCATAAGTTCAAAACAAATGATTACCGGCAGCAAAATTCAATTAATGTACCATTTTCATATTTAATTAAACCAACATCCCTAAGAAATTATTAAAAGCATCGATCTTGTGAAGTTTTGATCGGTAAATACGATTTCGGCCTTTGACATTATCCGTACTGTGTTCGAGTCCAACTAGGGGTATTTGCCGCCCAGGTCATTGGTATCTTATCATAACCCCATCTAATAAAGATGATCATATCAAAAATGAAGGGATTTGTTTAATAATAAATTAACATTAACTGTAAAAAAATCACACCTTTTCCATACGAAACTGATAACGTTGCTCGTTTGTTAAATTATCAAAACTGTAGAACTTTTTGATGTTGCTGTTTGGTGTTTATTCATTTATCAGAGGAAATTCTGTTATAATTGAGACACTGCAATAATTAATAAGCAATATTTCTGACTATTAACTGCTTGGGCAATAGCGAAAGGATTTGTTTAATAAAATAACAATTTTCTAATTACTTAGATTAAACTTGACTGCAAGAAAATATCACATTTTCTTCTTAAAAAGTTGGTGTTAAATTATCAAAAATGGTGCTGTTGTTTAGCTGTTTATTTATTTGTTTATATATCAGAAGATATCCTGTTGTAATTGATATTGGTATTGTAATATTGCAAAATTTTTACATTATAAAATATAATTAGCTATTTTCAATGTCAGCCTTGAAAGTCTAGCGAAGATTCTTCAACGTTTATTTGAAGTAATAACCAACTACGTTAAATTTTGGGATTTGTTTTACTTTAACATTAAAGGTGGCAGATCATTTACTTACATCTCAGCAATTTAATATACCGTTATTTCGATATAGGTACTCTCGAAATTCTTTCAGGAGTAAAAATAATGTTTCAGATGTTCAAAACGATTCTGTATCGTTGATTAAAATTACAGCAAGCACATCTCACCTGAATTATGTTACCGGATTCATAGACAGAAGGACGAAAAATACTTACCTGAAACAAAAAAATAAAAGTTAAAACATAAAAAAATAATAAAATTTCAATAATGGGTTATGTATGAGTTTCCCTAAACACTTAAAATAACTACTAATAATATTTGGTCGGTATTCTGATCTCACATTTAAATTTAACGTCATGTTTAATGACCATGGCAATATCGCGTATCTCTGTTTTACACATACAGGGAATTTTTCTTTTTAGTATACATATCCCCTATGTATACTTTTATAATAAACGCAAATAGGCAACCCACTATACACTATAAACGTCACGTCACGTGGTGCGTAAAGGTTATGTTTCATGTTTGTAAATAAAAAATAAATCAAAATTAGTGGAATATCAACATAATTTTAATTCAACGATTATTCTAAAACATAAAATATCAACAATACAAAACAGAAAGGAAAATAAAAACAGCAACAGTTAAAGACTAATTTTTTGACATTAACTTAATTTGATGATTTTTGCCACAGAGCATGCTAATTTTTTAACGTTTATAGTGTATAGTGGGTTGCCTATTTGCGTTTATTATAAAAGTATACATAGGGTATATGTATACTAAAAAGAAAATTTCCCTGTATAAAATTATATAAACCTATATCGTTTTATGTTTACGCTAAACACGACTTTAGTTAGAGACAACTTTAAACATAATATCAGAATACGGCCCATTGTGTATTACTTGCTTTATAGAGAGTGAAGTTGTAACCCTTATTTTAAGCCTCTACTCCATCAACATTTTACATCTCCCACTAACAAAATAGAATAGATGCATTTACTCGTTTCAGATCACAGTAGGCTGTGTTAGGGGCATATTTTCGTTGATGTAACCAAGAACTTCCAGGATAAGAAATCAATCTTATCACTGAATTAATATTAAGGTTGTAGTTCACATCAGAACCAACACTGCTAATCGTGAATCTGATTCAGTTCATCAATTTGGAATAATCCCAACAAGCCAAATTTAATACAATTTTTACCTAACTTGGCATTAACCATCTGACAAATCAGGGGGTTCGATTTTGAACTAAATTAAATACATACTAACAATCGTGGCGTAATGTAACGTGAAAAAATTATGAGTGAATTTTTTAAAGTATTTGCAGGATTCTAGTTGACCTCCTCCTAATTCCTCCATTAAGCAAACTTTCTGACAGATCAATTAAATAATCAACGTAAATATCATTATTATTAAAACCGTTTAAACGATTAATTTATTTATCGTTTTTACGGTCACGGACCAGGAAATAATCGTTAGCCATAATCTTTTCTCTACAGTTTTTAATGCGTAACCTTGCAACATGTCAACAAATTAATATGAAATTGTTTTTAATTGAACCAATGTAGGGATAAAGTGGTTGATATCGGGTCTGTATTTAATTTGAAGTTGGGTACGATGTATTATAATGTTAATTTGGAGCGTTATTAACTCAATTTCATATTTTTATATTACGAATACTAAGAAGAGAACCAACCATAGCATGTTTACTATTTTCAAGGTTATCATAAATTACTGGAACAAGAAAGTACATTATTTTGTATTATTATTATCAAGTCTAAGCCTATTACAAAACACATAACATACAAATTTTCCCCAATAATCCTTCCATAATAAAGTTCATTAAATCATTCAAAACAAACTGGAGTTGGCTTTGTGATTTGTCTGAATGCTTAAGAGTACCTATAATTATGTTAAAATTGACAAGCTGACATTCTTAACTACAATATAAACAATAAAATGACATATTGGATCTTATTTGAGGTTCTTAACAATTGGGGCTAAACCTGATGGTGTAAGAAGCCAACGTGGTTTGATTTTTCATAGGTTAGTGACATGTAAATGCAAAGAAATCCCAGAAATCCTAACAAATAACATTCAAAGAATAACATTTATTAAAACTATAACAAAATTATGCCACACCTGAACATATAAGAAATTCGTGAATCAATTAATTAAACAAACGCCTGTAAGTGGAATATCCACCTGATAAAAAAATCCAGGTGTAGATTGTGGCTCACAATTTAAGATATGTCAGGAATGAAAATAATTATAATGAATAATCTCCCTTATCAGCAACGAATTTTCTAAAAGATAACGCTTGGTTTCACCACTTATCAGTTTAACAACAAAAGCATGCGTGGTACCTAAAAATCCGAATCATAAGCGCAAATTCGTTATATAAAATACTTGTTATTAACCAAATTAAGAACTACATACACGGAGTTTAATTTTTAATCTAAGCAACTGAGTTTTTGGGATATTTTACATTGCATTTTTTTATACGAAACATGCATAGCTTGCATATTTTTTAAACTACGCACGAAATTTAATGTGCGGCTGATTTATAAACTTTCCTTGCACATTTATCTAATTAAGGATTAAGTTTTCTTTTGTACAGATTTGTAATTATTTGATAAAGCTAAATGGCCCCCGTCAATCGTAATGATTAAAATATAGTAATTCTAGCTAATTCTTATGATAGTTAAGCAAATGAGAATTAAAAGTACATCTAACACAGTGATTTAAAATACCAACCACCACTGAATATCTACGAAAATCCTGAAATGAGCAGTATGTTCATGGGGTAAACAAATAATTTTAGTTTTTAATTTAAGTCTTGGATGTTTATATTTGTTAAGTTGCACCGTAGTAAACATTTTAACATTTGAAACTCAATGCATACTTCAAATGCATGTCAAAAATTTCTTGGATAAAACCTTATCAAACTCACGTTAGAGAATGATACCATGGTTTCTAAAACTTGTGGAAAATCAGCGAGTATTTATTTCCACCATTTTTGTTTTAATTCATACCAAGCAGAACTTCATTATTTCTTTTAATAATGACCGCCGGTTATTTTTTAATTTTATAGAAATAATTAATTATTGATCACTACAGTCATAGTTTCAATAATCCTTGTTAATAGTTTGTCAAGGCTTTTGAAATTTTGCGTAAATTAGTGTAATACGGCCCCGTTTTTCGAAGTTTAAGCCGGCTCTGACGTTGCGTGGTTGACTCGGCTAGCGCCTGGTCACCTAGCAACGTCCTCGTCTATTATAAATCGCATAATATTCTTGTTATATTAATAGCTATAAGTGTAATCATATAAGTCTACGTATTTTTGGAGAAAAAGACTGTAAAGTTGGAATCTCCTCAATTATGAGAAATTCCAAAAAAACCGTGCGATCTTTTAAACCAGTATTGGTTTGATTTAAATCAAAAAAAATTTTTAATCTTTTTCATTGATTTAAATCCCGAAAAGAAATATACATATGTTTTAATTTTTTATTTAAAGAAGATATAAAAATCAGCTAATTTACGTATTTAAATATTATGTGTTGGAGAAAATGAAAAATAATTTTAAGAAATTAAAAAAGTAAAAATTTGATTTGATCTCCCGCTTTCTGTATCCGGTCCCGATTTTTTTTTTTTTTTTTTAGAAAGACGTTCAGTGGTTTCATTATAAACGGATAAACCAATTTCGTCAAAATTTGTCCGCTAGTTAAAAAACACATTTAGGATCTCTAAACCTAAAACGTCTTTTTCTTTAAACATTTTTTGAATTTTATACAGAACCTGATTCTAACACTCCTCTTATTTGTGTAACAAACATAATAAAATAACTAACGACAAAATGTAGAAGTAAATAAAAGCATCTTCGTGAGATGAGACGACATAAAATGAGAACGGCAGAGCCTTATGAGCACAGTCTATAAAATAATAACTGTTAAATAGAAGATAAATTAAATATCCTCAACACAGAAGCAAACAAGGAATCCCCAGCCAGCAACCTCGCCCAAACAAACAAATTATCAACTTAAACAATGGATAAGTATTTATGTACGTATGTTAAAAGAACAGGGAACATGACAGACAAAAGAGCATCATTTTTGACGTCAGACAACAGTTTAATATACATATATGTGTATCATATCGGGGTTATCAAAACTCTATATAAAAGGTACTATCGTTTTTATTTACGTATACAGGAACCTCTTCCTGTTCCCGTGATCGCATGTGACCGCACTAACCACAATGACAGAGATAATAATTATTGCATATGATACAGATTCTACAGCTACTTAGTAAAACAACAAAATTATAAAAAAAGAATTTAATCAAATTTTGTAATTTCGAATATGTTTTGTAGTGAACAACATAAAGCTTTAAATATATATATAATTTATAAATATGTGCATTGTTTAAAATAAGCCAGAAGCATAGAACAACAAACACGTCGTAGTAGGCGTTCGCTTACATGTTGCGTTTATTGACGTCACTGGGAATTTTTCATTTATTTATATTTTTCAGTTACTTTATGTGGGTATTATCAGCAAAAGGACTTTTAAAAATATAAAATAAACAAATGATTTCCCCGCCACAACCATTATTTAAGTATCTTTGAAAAATAAATACCATCATTCCAAATTATGAAAAGGTTTGAGGTTTGTAACATTACGGAAATATTCACATATAATACTTAACAGCAAGGTCGCGCTACGCGGGCCTGCTAGGCATATAATGCACATGGGCGGCCGATAAAGGGGGCGGTCACCAGTCCCATACATACTTGAAAATATGTATGTACATAAGTTACCTAAATAACCTGTTTTAATACGATATTATAAAACAAATATTTTGGATTGGAATTTAGAAGTAATAGTATGTTGGAACACTTGAACACTTGAATGCTTTTCGTATTTTATTTTATTTTTCCATTTTGTCCCAAAATTGTTTTCGTATTCGGGGATGTTCTACTGAGCATACAATACAATATAAAAGTATAAATCTTTATGTTTTATGATACGCCCCTTGTACACTTGTAATTTAAGCAAAAAATAAAACTTCTTTTCATTATCTTTCATTTCATCATTTAAATCAATGATAAATATAAAAAACGTCGATTTGTTTGTTCGTTGCTTATTTAATAGGATCAATCTTAGGCTAGGCTTACGGATGCCAGGGACTTTTTATATTTCTTTATTGGGACTTCAGCGCTCATCAATTATTATGGGCATTGGCACTACCCGCCTAGAATTTTGCTAAACCCAAGGGATTTTTATCATGCCAGATATCGTACTGCTTATTTTTTTTACTTCTTATCCGAAAGAGGCCACGCTTTCAGATATTCTTCCTCTTTAAAAATTTCACCGAACTGGACCGGGAATCAAACCGCGATATCTGGTTTATAGTTTATACTGATCTTAACGCCATCAGTGACCAATGTTAATTTGTTCAAGTCAACTCTGCCTTAATCGGCTTAATCCTAACCGCTTACAATATAAAGTGTGAAAATGGAAGTCATTTCTGTTGAATTTGCCGAACCACAACAGTCCTTTCATTCAGAAAAACCTAACTGGTAAGTTTAAACGGGTTTCTAATAATTCTAGGTAATCCTAATCCCGAACCCGTTCTTCTCCTGGAATTAAGTTTTGGAAGGTGAAGGAAATAAGATAACAAATCACAAGAACATGCCCTGTTTGCATATACAGGCCTATTAAATTCCAATCTAAGCTCAATCCCAAATGCTCATACATAGACTATGACTTACTCGTTTGAAAAATTAAATTTTCTGAAAACTGCATGAAAAAGGGTTACTAATTAATGTAACTCGTTTCTATTTTATTTGATCTCCTACAGATCATCACAAGCCGACGGTTTTAAATGTGTAAATGGGACGGGCTTCCGATATCGTAAAGTCTTCAAACCGCAGTGACGAAACCGGTCATCTATGGGCGGGCTCTCGAACAAATTCGGCATAAAAGAAGTCTAGAACTCTCAAGATGCGTACGCTACGAGAATGCCTAGAGAGCCCCCAGGAGCGAATAGGCAACAGAATTATTTTTTTTTAAATTAATGTTTTTTAATCTTTATGCCCTATTAAAAAGACACAAGACCATTTTTTTTTTTTAATAATTAAGAAGCGTAAAAAGGAGTCGGAATTTCAAATCCCGGCAAAACGAGCCATATTGCTGTGACGTACGTAGCCGAACATCAGCTGTCGTAACGTGACATAACCAAAACCAAACCACAAGGTGATTAAGCAAATTCGATGTCAACAACAGCAGGGCTGCGTTCTGAAACAACACTTTGTGCTGAGGGGGTCTGCTTCTGTTCAGAAATAACAAAAAGGTTTAACTTTTCGTTAAGTTCCAGTCACTTTTGCACTGCAGAGTCTATTTTATGCACACAACCTAACGAAACATTACCAGGCAACACTGATCCGTGCGGCGCGGTACGTCACAATGCGCTTAACTAATAAAATGCCGTTGTGGATTTTCCGGCGGTAATTCAAAATTGCTGGGATAATTTTCTATTTTTTTTTGCGGATAAAATTTTTTTTATTATTTTAAATATTATGTAGCTTATAAGTGACGCCTCAACTACATGTGAAAACGATTTCACTTAATTTATAAAATTCAGTTCTTTAGCCTATTAGGACCCACGTGCGCGGCGAAATAAATAAACCTTTTCCTTGTATATTAATGCAAGTTTCCTGTTATTGTTTTTATTAGTACCTATTAAATAATAAATAATTCGCACGAACCCACAAAACAGTTTTTAAAATGATTACAGTACCTTTTGACAGATTATATAAAAAGCACCGGCTTAGCGATTCCCACTTGCTATCCAATTTTCGATAACTTTCCTTGTCTGAATTTTTTCTCCTATAATAATAGACTTTCTTAGAATTATTTATCTACTGTGCCATACCAAAAGCCACAAGTCTAAATGGTCACGTCCAATAAATAGGACAACAAAAAACTGTGGGGCGCTTTTTAAAATATTGGTGAAAACTAAAATAGGCTCACTCTTATATTAATTTAAATTACTAAATTTAAAATAATACTTTATTAGTTAATAATATTAATTTACCCATGTTTTTAAATAAACCCCTCGTTTTGAAATGTTTTTAATTTTTATGATAGGTAAGGTTTCATCTGCTATTTATATTTGTTTGAACAACATTTTCTTACAATATTTTACCCTGAAGACGGCTGATTAGTAGTTACTAAAATATTTGTTATTATTGTTTAGAGTTGTAAGATAAAACTTTCATGATCGAATATACAGGAAAAAATGCATCTTTTAAAGATGAAAAGTAAGTTCGATTTCGTTGGAAATGGAATATGTATGTAGGTATATTTTTACATTTTCGAAATCCAGAATTATATTTCTCGACTCCAAAACTCTTTTATGCTTTAATGAAAATTACCATGTCCCACTAAAAATATTCCTTACCTACTGGCCCATGTAATTATTTTTTGTTTTTTTTACAAACAAATAAATCAGATAGCTACGTTTTGAAAGTAGGAAAATTTTCCTTTCGAGTTTTGTTTGATCTTATATTATTAACTCAATGTGTTATAATTAAATAACAAAATCCGTATCGTGTGAAACACAAGCGTCAGAAATTTTGAAAGTCGCTTTGTTGTCTCTCTGCTTTCAAAATTCTATTTTTCCTTTATATTCGGTTTTGTATATTTCAGCTGTAAAAGCTTGTTTTTGAATATTAAAATAGAGCCAAAAAATCTTCAACAACCTGATCAAAATTTCAAAATCATTTGTAAAATGTAGTTGTAATGCAAATCAGACTTAAACGGATTATGAATCACTTAATTTAAACTAAATTAAATCAAAAAGGGCTTCCCAGTGGTGTATCGGAAGAAATGCCTGCTTTCCGATCGAGGGGTCCCAGGTTCGGACCCAACCATGACCAGACCTCGGCCTGGAGCGTAGTTGGCGTTCGAACCTGTGTAGGTTATTAGTAGGATTAAGTTTTAATACAGTCCCTGTACTGGAGTCCCGTAAAAATTTTAGTACTGATTTGTCTAACCAACAGAATCGAGTGAAGTACATATAGGAGAGTCAGAAAAAGTTGGGTAGACATCACCATATTCTGGACCGGGTGTTTTAGACGCCATTTTCCAAAATGGCCGACACCGATTTCATTGTGTATATATTTCTGTGACGGTCATACTCATCATTTAGGTGTCTAAATATATGTTTTTAAGGGCAAGGAATCGATTAAGATGGTTTGTAAAGTTGCTTGACTGTTATTTATTAAATAAAATCAGTACTAAAAGTTTTACAGGACTCCTCTATTACAGGGCGTAATCCGCAATTTACGAATTGGCCTACTTTACTGTAATATTTATGCTGATACATCCTAAAAACTGGAATGTTCATTTCATAGAGATATTTTTTTTGCAGGTAAACTAACATTGATGAAAATGGATGATCAACAAAGGATGGGAATGAGACTGGCAACTGTTCGCCAAGAAAAACTAAATGTTTTATTTGACGTGGAGAAGTGCATTATTTGTCAGGCTGTAGACAGTAACAAGACAGTTACCACAGTTAATGGAAGAAAAAGAGTACAAGAAGCTGCCGCCATAAGAGATGACATAGTTGCAAAAAGGCTGAAAAGTGTGGCTTCTGATGTATTTGTGTATCACGTGATAAACAAGTACTATAAAACGTATACTGTAAAAAAATCTCTTGAAATAATAGCAGCAGAAAAGGCTAATAGTGAAGTATCAGAAAGTGAAGATGACCATGCCAATGACGAAATCTCCAGGAAAACAAGATCATCTGTTTCTTAAATATGCTTCCAAACAAACTTTGTGGTACAATAAATCTGCACCAAACACTTGAGTATCTGATTCCAGATCTGCCACACGAGTATAAACGTCATCTTGAAAATAGATTGCTGCAGATAAAAAATCTTTTGTTCGTTCAGATTCACTTATACGAAACTTGTTCCGGGCACCATTATGACTTTGATGCCCACAGACAATACATCGAATATGTGTTGGGCGCACAATTGATGAAGGAGGCTCTCGTGGTACAACAGATGATCTTGTTTTCCTGGAGATTTCGTCATTGGAATGGTCATCTTCACTTTCTGATACTTCACTATTAGCCTTTTTTGCTGCCATTTTTTCAAGATATTTTTTTAAAGTACACGTTTTACAGCACTTGTTTGTCACGCGATACACAAGTACAACATCAGAAGCCACACTTTTCAGCCTTTTTGCAACTATGTCATCTCTTATGGCGGCTGCTTCTTGTACTCTTTTTCTTCCATTAACTGTGGTAACTGTCTTGTTTCTGTCTACAGCCTGACAAATAATGCACTTCTCCATGTCAAATAAAACATTTGGTTTTTCTTGGCGAACAGTTGCCAGTCTCATTCCCATCCCTTGTTGATCATCCATTTTCATTAATGTTAGTTTACCTGTAAAAAAAATATATCTCTATAAAATGAACATTCCAGTTTTTAGGATGTATCAGCATAAATATTACAGTAATGTAGGCCAGTTTTTAAATTGTGGATTACGCCCTGTAATAGAGGAGTCCTGTAAAACTTTTAGTACTGATTTTCTTTAATAAATAACAGTCAGGCAACTTTACAAACCATCTTAATCGACTCCTTGCCCTTAAAAACATATATTTAGACACCTAAATGATGAGTATGGCCGTCACAGGAGCAGAAATATATACACAATAAAATCGGTGTCGACCATTTTGGAAAATGGCGTCTAAAATACCCGGTCCAGAATATGGTGATGTCTACCCAACTTTTTCTGACTCTCCTATATGTACTTCACTCGATTCTGTTGGTTAGATAAATCAGTACTAAAATTTTTACGGGACTCCAGTACAGGGACAGGAGTATTTAGAAGGCGCCATGGCTCGCAGTAATCGACGCCGATTAGTTTAATAAAAAAAAAATAGCAATAATGGCATTATGAAATTTATATGTAGTTAGATAATTTCGACATTTTCCTTCAAGGACAGCTTTGATTGATAATAACCTAAACTATTGCACATAAATAAAAGAACATTAAACGAAATTTTTTCTTCTATATACAAGGTGTAAATGGAAATAAGCTCATCCTTTTGTTCCTATTTGGGGGGAGGGTTGAGGGGGAGAAGCTCATCCTTTTGTTTCTATTGGAAAGGGCGTGAGAGAGGAAAAAAGGGGAGAGAGTAAAACAGGAAGGGAAGGTAGGTGAAAGAAGAAAAGAATGAGGGACAGCAACAGAAAAACAGAAAAAGGAAAAGGGAGAAGATATAAAATAGATAAAGGGAGATGTAAGTGTAGAAAGAAGGAAAGAGAACGATGAGGATAACGAAAGACTGAGGATATGGGGAGGGGAAGTGAAATGGAGAGAATGAGGAAAATAAATAATGAGTGGGGAGGGAGAGAAATAGATAGAAAATGGGGGAAATAAATATAATTGTGGGAATTATGGCAGATGACCGATGTTCAGGTGGGGGTTTCGGTGGGTATCGGGAGAGTCAGTAGTAAGTCGAAAAGAAGTGCGAGACTTTCAAAACTATTAAAATATAAATGTTATTTAATCAAAATAAAGAAAATGCGCAAAAGGCTCTGTTTAGAGAATCCCACATAATTATCAGATATTTTCTATAGAAAAATAATTGCATCAACAAAAATCGTCAAGGAAAAATTGAATTTACTAGGAGCTGGAAGCTTTACATGCTTAATTTTTTATGCAGATATTTTATACGATATTTAACTAAAATAATTTGAAGAGCCCTTTAGATACGACGACTATGTTATCTTGAACTTTTCTGTAGAATTATAGTAGGGAGTTTATTAAAATAATATACAATAAACACATTAAATCTTTTACAAATCTGGAGGATTAAGCATTTCCTTTACAATTAAGACGATACAGGTTCAAATCTAACAGCAGTGCCAGAAAATTACGAACCATAGTTAGCAGTTAACGCTAATTCAAAAATAAAAACCGAAAATACAATTGTCGAAAGGGCTTGTAAATTCTTAGTAAGTCTATGTCTGCTAACAGATAGATAGGTCATTCATTTTAATTTAAACACGAATCAATTAGAACATTATGCAGTATTTTTACTGGAACTAAGATATTTTTAACTGTTCACGCCTTTAATAGTTATAATTATAACAAACAAGAAGGGCGAAGTACCACACCTTCATAGGTTTGACCAATGCATACACAAAATGCTATTAATCTTAAACAATAAAATAATTAACGCCATACATTTTATGATCTACCAAGGGTGTTAAAAATGTTGGTAACTAATTAAACACGCAAGCATAAAGCAGCTGAAATCTAAATTTTAAATTAACACAGAACCGGCTTGGGGACGAAATATTCTTTTGTAAAACAGATTCGTCTACCTTTTAGCAACCCACAAAATTAATAGTGAACTCTTACGTAATCTGATATCTAACACGATGTAACAATACAGTACCATGCTACTATGTAATAAAAAGTTAATTTGGTTTTCCAGGTATTCAAATTAGGTCAGGTGGTATACTAAAGTCTTTTGACGTTAATAGTTAGTTACCTCTAAAAGAACACGTTTGCGCGTATAAAAAGTCTGGTAAATCGAAGTCAAGTTTCGTGATCACGATTAGATCTGGTACTGGAGCAACTATGGCTTTGTTTACGCAGAATACCTTGACACATAATAGATTAAGATAAACTCAACTTCACATTTAATATTTTGTTTGTATTGAGAAATTTTGCGTGGTCTCAACAACATCCATTTATTTTCATAATATTGCATAATACATGTACGAATTTTTCGACAGTAATTCTTAAGGAAACAAATGAGTTCTACTTCGTAAAAAAAATCGGTTTTTTATTCTGAAAGCTAAAACAACCGTAGCGAGGCTTTCGTTAATTTAAAAAAAATCCTTTAGCACTTACATTCATATAATAATTACTGCTTTGCCACTTATTGGTCACATGGGCGGCTAAACTAAGGGGCGGCCGTCCTTTTCAAAGCAAATAAAAGCTTGTAAACGGAATTCAATGCAGATGAGCAACATCAAAAACGCTTCAAAGCTCTCAACATATACTTTACACTTCCTTAGCCTTAGAGTAACATTTTACCCATGGATTATGGGAGCAATTTTGTTCTGTCCTAAGCGCTGTCTAAAAACATTTTAAAACAATTTGTTTGCTAATAAATAAAGCAGTCAGTAGCAGATAAGATCAACGCAGTTTTCGTTGCCCTTTCCTCCATTTTCCATGTATTCTAGTACTATCGTCGCTTTTTACAGCCGAAAACCAATGGTGCAGTGGTTTTATCAATTAATTGCTTTTCGCTACAAATCAGTGAAAAATAATCCTTTCTCATACACAAAAGTACCTATTGCTGAAATTTATATTTTAAATTGCCACATTTAGTACAATCCATTGTACTTTGGTATGGGCCCGAAAATATGTTTTTACCAAGCAAAGTTCCTAGTCGAAAACAAAAGTTAAGCAAGCAGTCGACTTAAGGGTCTAGTTGAAGCATTTGTACCGTCTAACCTTTTCTGTTTTTAAAAATTGGAAGTTTAGCATTTTGTCATTTTCCAGTTAATATGCAAATTATCTCTACCGCAGTAGAGATATAAGCTTCCAACTCAAACTGAGAATGGTAAAGTGCTATGTATGTTCACTATTCTTTTATGACGTAGAGGCGTGGATATTGACCAAAGCCCATCTGAATAAGCTTAACGTGTTTGAGATGTGGCTATACAGCCGAATTCTGCGAATATCCTGGGTAGACCGAGTTACAAATGACGAAGTGTTAAGAAGGATGGACAAAGAGAAAAACAACCAAAAGAAGAAAACTACAATACTTGGGGCATATAATGCTATATGAGAAATATCAATTTCTACAATTAGTGATGTAAGGAAAAATTAAAATAAAAAAGTATTAGAAGACGCCGCACCTCATGGTTCAACAGTTCCACAAATGAACTCTTCAGAGCGGCGATATCTAAAGTCAGAATAGCTATTATGATCTCCAACTTCCGGTAAGGGAGATGGATCGCGAAGAAGAAAAAGATGCAAATTATCATCCCTCTCTGTCAAATTACTCTTCATTTTCAATTCGGTAAAAGACGTTTCTTGTGCTTCTATGGGCCATTTTCTATCTAATTAAAATATGCCTCCTTCATATTGGTCCATTTATTTGTTTCGGGTTACTTGATACGAATTTAGCCTCACAGATCTTTCTGTATCGTCGAATCATCTTTGTTGAAGTCACCCCAATGTCTTCATCTAGTCATATGTCCACTCAGTTCTTTGTATACCATAAAACATGGTTTGACCATCGATACTTTAGGAAATAATCCTTTCTATATCTTCTATTTGCGTCTTTTACCTTATTCATGTGTTGACTTTACTGCCTTTGAGTGACTTTCTAACAGTTTTCTTCGTGTGGGTCTTTGGCTTGCTTCAAGTTGCAGGGCATTTGTTTGTTTATTTTTGTTCAAATAGTTTAAATTTACGTTCTAAAACTTTTTAGTTGGTCTCGAAAGCATCAAGATTGGCATACTTGCCTTGCAAAGCAGATGTTTCGAGTTCGATCTCGACCAAGCCAGGTGTGTATCTTCGAGTGCACCCCCCCCCTACCCCCAATGATCGAATATACGGTCCCTGATTCGTGACTATACATACTAACTGTCAACGTCAAATTTTCGGCATTTGTAAATTGGTCATATCGTCTGCTATGTTCGTAGTAACAAAATTTGCACTGTACATATGTGAGGCTACGAGCGTCAGTTTGGGCCGCTCTCGGTGCCAATTTAAATCTGAACGCTAAACCATCATCAACCCGATTTGTGTACGTTGTTCGGTGTATTCCACCCGAAAGCTTTGAATTCATGTATTATGATGTGCGCGTTCTTTTCGGAAGCGATTTAATTAATGTCTAAGTTGAAAATACAATGTAATGCTGTTTTAATTAATACATAAACGAAATTTAAATAAAAATTAATTTCGGAAATTACTTTTTATTTTTGATTACTGGTAATAACTTTTACAAAATTTAGGTCAGAGCGGCAGCCCTTATATACCAGCCGCCACTGGTCCAGTATATTTTAATCCTACGGTTTCTCTTAGTGAATGTAGTACTTAACCGTGGTATATGACTATTAAGAAGTAAATGTTTTTCATACTATTAAACAACATTTAAGTTTCAGCTGTTTGATTTCTTTGTTTTTCTGAATTGACAAACAGAACTTGTCATCAAAAAACCTTTAATGTTTTATTTACTGTTTCTTTTCCAACTCCATCACTGCTTCGAAATAAATAAATAAAGTCGAATATGAAGATATGAACAAAAGAATATTCGTTATTAATTTATTAATGGGACTTTCAGTTGTTAAGAATACAAATCCTATTTTATATTTGGTAATTTTCATTAAATTCAGAAATAAACTAAAAAATCGCAACTAAAAAAATAAAAAAAATAAAAGTTGTAAGTTATTAAAATTCTTGGTTTCTAATGTTTTTCCATCGTTCCTTTGTGGTGAAAAATAAATGTCAGCCTTGGGAAAGGCCTGCGAAGAACGCTTTACAAACGACAAAAGAACGTTCCAACAAAAAAAAAAAGAAAAAAACCTATGTATGTGGTTTAATAAATTAATCCCCATACGTGGAGACAACTCTTTCTTCTGCAGCACTTCCAAAGTCGAAACATATACGATATACGGTCCAGTGTTCTGATAAAACAAAACGATAAGAGCAATAAAATTAATATCCTAATGTTGATTAGAAGCGGGCACTTTAAGTAACCGTGGACTAGAAATCGTCAAGTGTGAGGGTTCAAATACCGCAATGACCATTGACCCTGCGTGCATGTAAGTGACCCAACGGCGACAGCTGAAAATTCAACGACAGCCAGGGCTCATCGCCATCAATCGGGTGCGGTGTTAAGTGTCAAAAGGCGTAGGCGGGCATCACACGTGCGACCGCAGCCTATTTACAAGACAACCACACTTGCTACTGTAGATCAAGGATCACTCGTTTATTTTGACATTCTTGTTGCTTGATTTTCTAGAGGCGGTCCAGAACAGGTGATATGGTTAGTTTATACGTATATTAGTTGTTAAAAAGATAACATGGTTGTACATCACCGAATGAATCATTACTAATTATCGGTTAGTTCTTATCGATTTATTTAAGTTCAAGAGGGGGGAAATGATTTGAAAGAAAATACTCTGATTCGTCAGTCTTTCAGAAATGCGTATACCGAGTGACTTATTAGCTGTATCACAAATTGTTGCAAATAAAAATATTCGATCCCTATGAATTAAGAAATTACAAGCTGTTAAAGCTTTGTTGTAAAAAGCCACAATGGCTGTTATTTGTCAAGTTAGCTATAATAACAAAAGTTTACAATTTTTTTAATAAGGGCTCCTGTAGACTGGTCACCTCAATCTCCGGATTTAAATTCATTGAATTAATTATTATTTCTGAAGGAATATGAAACAATTTGTTTATCAGACGTAAATTATTCCAAATTACAAATCACCAAATAAAATCTAAATGTGTAGTTAATCAGAATCACATAAGAAATTATTCAAATATCCAATGTCAACATGGTGATACAGAATGCTTGGTTTGTGGACGTGAGGGTTCCATTCATGCCAATAATTATACAGGGTGTTTCTTAATAACATGCTAATATTTAAGGAGGTTATTCTTGGGTCCATTTTGAGAAAAAAACTTCATATGAACATATGTCCTAAAGGTCTTAACTTTTGAGCTACAGGGTGCTAAAGTTTTAAGAAAAAAATCTTTTTTTTATGATAACTTTGGTATGACCCTAGATATTTTTGTGAAACGTAGTAGGCATCTTCTATGCATGAAAAGGCATTTTCTGCTGTACAACATAATTTTTTATTCTTGCCAGTGGCGTTCGTGCGGGATTTGCACTGAATCATTTTAAAGAGAAAAGTGATACGCCACTGCTTTTTCTTAAAGTAAAAATTATTTTTGAAATCCTCATTCCTTTCTGAGCAAATCTGTTCCCTTGATTTTTTTCGTTTGACGTACGGTTTTCGCATAAAAAAATAAAATGCATTCATTTGCGTCTCGCTAGACCACTTACGAGAAAAAACAATTTAATGTAACTTTAAACAAAAATTTATTTAAGAGAATACTTTTTAAACGGTAACATTATAAAATTATGTTGTACAGCAGAAAATGCCTTTTGATGCATAGATGCGTACTACGTTTCACAAAAATATCTAGGGTCATGCCAAAGTTATCATAAAAAAAAGATTTTTTTCTTAAAACTTTAGCACCCTGTAGTTCAAAAGTTAAGACCTTTAGGACATATGTTCATATGAAGTTTTTTTCTCAAAATGGACCCAAGAATAACCTCCTTAAATATTAGCATGTTATTAAGAAACACCCTGTATATTCTGAGTATTTTTTTTAACCTTTAAACTGAACTTTTCTATTTTGTTTCTTGCTGAAGTTTGCCAGAGTACTAATAAATCACCCTGTATATTAAAACAATTACAAATGTGATGTTATAATTTCGTTGGTTTTTGACACAAAATTACATTTGTTAACCTTTAACTAGGTATGTTAGTAAAAATTACGTAAGTACGTAGGTGGGGTGCTCACAACACCCCACCCAAACAAATAATTATTACTTGTGATACCTACGTTTGAAAATAGATCAACTGCATATCATCTCCAGGCTCATTAGACCTTTACAAACAAACAAAAAAACGTCAGAATAATACATTTTCTGAAATCAAATCTTTATTCCTCTTTAAAAATAAATTAACATATTTTTTAACAAATAAATCATTTGACTTCAAGAAGTAACCTGTTAAGCCTTTCTTGTTGTTGCTCATATGTTTTGTATGACATTTATTCTAAACCAAAATTAACCACGCATTACAACAAATTATGATCATAGTCAATATTTGAATATCAAAAAAATATATTGTAACGACGTACCTGGGGTGTTTACAGCACCCCGTCTCAATAATTTCTGTTCTAAAAAAAAATCTATAACAGGTAGAATAGTTGTGAGCAGGCTATGCGAACTTGATAGGGATAATTCCAACCTTTGGTTTAGTTACGTACTACAACGCAACTGGCGCTGTGATCGCACATCACGTGATGATGACGTCTCAGACTATTTTCATGATGCGTATTTATATTTGACAGTTGATGTCACAGACCAGATAGAATAGACAAGAAAGTTAAATGCAACCCAGCCCTGACAAATATAATAGTTATGGGGTCATCCATGGGATGGCTCTGGTAATACAAATCCAAAATCAAGTGATCACGTGAAGGCATTTATAATTAAAACTAAAATAGTAGTCTGTGTAAAAATAATTAAATAAAAAGTTGTCAAAAATATTTATTCACATAAATAGTTGTTTAAAAGAATCCGTATTTTATTGTTATAAAAACACTACTTATTAACGATATTAATATTAATACTTGTTTAGCAGAACCTGACGAACCGTTAAATTATGAAGAAGCTATAAGTGGTAAAAATAAAGAATTATGGATGAAAGCAATTCAGAAAGAACTACAAACACTTGTAGACCACAATACATGGACTCCAGTAAGAAAACCAGAGAATTGTCCAGAAATAAGTACAAAGTGGACATTTAAGATAAATAAAAGTGAAAACGGTGAACCTCAAACCTTCAAAGCAAGACTAGTGGCTAGTGGATTTCAACAGAAAGAAAATTTTCATTTATTAGAAATCTATGCACCTGTAGCAAAATTAACAACAGTGCGAATCACCTACAATTACGGCTACATCAAATGGATGTGAAGAGAGCATTTCTGTACGGAGATATAAAAGAAGTCGAGGATTATTGTCTTTATGTTAAAGCAATTTCTACAAAACAAGTGATTTATATGGTATTGTTTGTTAATTGGTTCTCTAATGTATGCAGTATTAGGATCACGTCCTGATTTAGGTTTCTCAGTTAGTTATTTAAGCAGATATCAAAATTTGGGAAATGAAGATCTGTGGAAATCACTTAAAAGGATACTTGGATACACCAAGCAAACTTCGAAAAAGAAACTAATATTTATAAAAGTAATATAGAAGCACCTGTTTTAACTGGATATGCTGATGCGGACTGGGGTGGAGATTTAGTTGACCGAAAATGTTTGTACTCCCTGTTGAATTGTGCATAATTTTTACTGTTAATATACTAATACTAATACTAATAACTATTAAGTGTATTTATTATTTTTTGTTTCTTTGTAATACAGTAGTTGTTATCTTGTGTTGTTTTTAAAATTACCATTTTTAGTGGTCAAAGATTGACTGTAGAAATTTTTAATTTCCCGCTTTAGCGTTAGTAGTGTTGCGGTCATCCACATGCAGCGCTAATGTATGTATTAGTACTCTCAATCAAAGCATTGTACTTTCCTGTCTATTCTATCTGGTCTGTGGTTGATGTTAAGTTAACTTAGTTAAGTTCAGCATGTGTGTTTATTTGTGAATAGTGTTATTTATCTGACAGTTATTAATTGGTAGTGCGTATTAAGCGTATTAATAAGCTTATAAACGTTATTATAATAACAAAAACGATTAGTGTTCAAAAGTTGTGAAAATGGTGTTTGTTTGTTGTGTCCCAGCGTGTTCACATACTAACAAAAACCATAAAATGCATCGGCTTCCACATCTCCAGAGAGTGATTTCATCAAGGAACTGCGTCGAGTTACTCCAGACATTTCATTTTCGGTGCGCACTCCTAAATCGCGTAAAGGTATACACCTTATTGTATTACAGTTTTGTAACCATAATTAATTTTAGAATTTGTTAACAGATTTACGCAAACGACAAAGCCTGATGAAGATAGTGGGATGCTCAAAGCAACTTCAGCTCACTCCAAAAGCGAGGAAGTTGTATGGACTGGCTAAGGGTTTGCGAAAAACAGCACGTGCTATCGACAAAGAACGTTTGAGCCTAAAAGAAAGACTGAGAAAAGCTCAAGGATTTTCAGCTACTGAAAATTATGTAAGGGCTTTAGTGAATAAGCCGACTTATAATTTCATTATGTCTCAGCTGAAACACCAAAAAATAAAAGCAAAAGGTCGACGCTTTTCCCTGGATGACAAAATCTTAGCTCTGAGCCTGATGAAGCAAAGCCCGAAAGGGTATCGCTTGCTACAGAAGATTTTCGTTTTACCATCCAGAAAAACCCTAAGTACCCTTCTTCGGAAAGTTCCTTTTAAATCTGGAATTGTTCCAGAAATTATGGATAAACTAAAGTTTGCTGTCAACAAAATGCATGAGAGGGACAGAATGTGTGGACTTTTAGTACTTACACAAAAAAAAATAGCGCATTCAACGCGTAAGGAAAGTGGTTTTCCAGCTCGTGGAAATTTGTAGAATAATCTACTGTAGTACCTGTCTGTATGTCACTTTGTTAAAAAATAAAGTAATATTTTCTTGATATACTATCATCTTATTTTATGGACAATTCAAATTTAAGCAACCTAAATTTGAACTTGCCACCTTTTATACAGTACCATACTACGTCGCGTCTGGCGCTAGTGTAACGCTTTTGGATTCAGTATAGGTACAACAGTTGCCTATCTATATAACACTTACTGATCTAACCTATGGTTGTGAGTATAATGACATAAACCATATCCTCTAATTGAAAGATGGACAGTGTCGCGCCATTGTAGCCAACCGCATTTCAGAATTCCCTACAATTCAATATCGTGGGGTGTTTTGAGGACCCCACATCCCACATACCTAGTTAACATCATTATATTTTTGCATTATTGAAAAGTTTATTTTCTCCCATTTTTAATTTAATTAATTTTAATAATAAATTTAATTTAATTTTTTAAAAGAAAGAAAGAGCTTGCCGGTCATAAGTATTCCCTCGCGGAGTGTAAATGCCGATACCTTACCTTTATTAAGATATTTGGCACTTGTTAATTTATCACAGAAGGAAAATATGAAGAAAGAACACCAAAGAGGATTATGGAAGCAGAGATACCGGGTACAAAAAAGAAAGAGCGTCCAAAGAAAAAATGGCTGGAAAACCAGAAGGACCTAGCCACCGTAAATGGAAATAGGAAGCAACCGCAAAGAATGGAGGAAAACAGTCCAATAAGCCATGCAAGGCCCCAATATAATAAATATGAAAGTAAACGTGTCGAGTTAAATTAGGGTTTCCGTCAAAAAAAATAAAAGTCTGTTAACTTGAAAGTCAAAAGTGCTGTGTAATTTTTAACTGAGTTTATTGAATTCCGCCAAAATTATCTATAAAATGGTGTGTTTACTTTTGCTCTAAATTAAACAGGTTCTTTGAAGTGCAAGAAATTGAAAAAAATGGTCTGTTCTTCGTTTTTTTAATATCTCAAAAATTTTGCGGCATATTGGAAATCTGAAAATCTTCGCTCAGTTAACTTTTGATATAGCTTTTTAAATAAAACAGTTGCCAATATGCCTAACTTTCAAGAAAATTGACACCTTTTATCTTTTATATGTCACAAGATTTTTGGCATAGCCATATTTTGGATTATTAGCCAGTACTTTGCAGAACAAAATTGGAACCAGCCACTTTGTATTTTTGATAAATAATACCTACTGTCACTTACCAGTTGAGAGAACAGTTGTCTCAAGAGAATTTTCATGGCGTTATTCAAAGTAAAATATTCACTCAATCGGATCTCCGGAAGGGAATGTTTTGAATGAAGAATCCCACAGAGCAATCAAACTGCGTCAAATTTTAAAAATGGGCACATGGAACATGCAAGGTCTATTACAAACGGAGAAGCTATCTATTGTCGAAAGAGAAATGAAAGAAGCCAAGCTGCAATGTATAGGCTTAGCAGAAACCCACTGGAAAGGAGAGCGACATTTTGAAACAAAATCAAAAAATGTTATACAGATTGTCCGAAAACCAGTCTAAACATACAAAAATTGATGAGTGCAACAAGAAAGACATAAACAATACGGGTAGCACAACAGCACAACAAAGATAAAATGCAATCAGGGCTAGGTAAATTTTTAAACTAAAGATCTATGTCCAATAACAAGCAAGCAAGCAAAAACATCTGTCACAAATATTTTATCTGTCATTAAAAGCATAAAGGTTAAATTGCCGATCGTTTTAATTCATGTATTCAAAGTGTGCAGTTTAAAACCAAGATATGCTATTAAATTGTGAAGAAGAGATGTGATGCCATAAGAACCACTAATCGATACGGAGAAAAGATTGGAATTGGAAGGAGAGCAAAAATAGAGTTGCTATTGTAATACCAGTAAGTAACAGAGTATTGATGTTAAAGCTGAGTGCAAAGTATTGCAATTTGAAGGTTGTGCAAGTGAATGCACCGACTTCAGAATCGGCAGAACAAGAAATAGAAAACTTTTATCAAGACCTAGAAAACGCTCTTCCAGAAACAAGTACAAGGACCATTACCTAAGAGCAATAGGATATTTTGGACTAGGAACAAGAAATGAACGAGGCGAAAGAATGCTGCAGTTCTGCAGTGAAAATAGCCTATCCAGAACTAACACAAGATTTAAACATCATAAAAGACGCTTATACACCTGGAAATCTCCAGGTGACAGATACAGAAAGAACCAAAGAATGAAAACACATAAACTCACACAAACAGTACAAGGAAAATACAATAACATAATCCAGCCGCAACTAACCGCGCTCAAACCAAAGATAAAAGAAATAAACGCTAACTCACACTGGGATAAATTAAAACAAGAAATAAAAAAACAAAAACCGAAGCACAAAAACAAACAAAAGAAGATCAGAAAACACCAGCAAAAAAGCCGTGGATAAAAGATGAAACCTTAACTATAATAGAAGAAAGGAAGAATCAAAGAAAAAAGGAACATCAGACAAAGGAGATAAACGTAAATATAATACAATATCCAAACAAATACAAAGAATGTGTAGGCAAGATAAAAACGACTACATCAAAGGGATCTGCAATGAAATTGAACGACCCCCAAATGAAAATGAAACACTCGACTTATTCAAAAAAGCTTGCTACCACGAAAGTTCAAACCAAAAAGCACACAATGATAATAAACTATTATCGGACATAACAGAAAGGTGGAGACAGTGCGAGCTATACTCAGAGGAAAATGTAGAAGAAGACGAAGTGAACAAAACAGAAATCACACAAGAGGAAGAACCAGGTACATTGGAAGCGGAAATTCAAAAAGCCTTAAAGAAATTTAAAACAAAATCGCCTGGATTTGATCAAATTACAGCTGAACTGCTGAAAGAAAATGGCCCAGAAGGAATTGCTATACTCACGAACATTTGTAAGCAAGTGTGGAAAACAAGAAAGTGGCCCAAAGACTAGACAAAATCAGTAATCGTCCTGATACACAAAAAGGAACAACCCGTAAGCGTGAGAACTATAGAACCGTGGCACTTATTTCACATGCCAGCAAGATAATGTTACACATAATCGACCAACGACTAAAGACCTACCTAGATATAGATTGGTAGATAGATACCCGTTGAACAAGCAGGCTTTGGCCAAGGAAGAGGAACAAGAGATCAAATCTTCAATATAAGACAACCGATAGAGAAAACGAAAAACGATGAAAATCAACTACAGTAAAAAGCAATCGATTGTGTAAAATGGAAGCATCCCTAATCATCTCATAAAACTTATAAATAGTTTGTATGAAGAAAACGAAAACTACATAAAAATTGGAAATGCGTTATCTAAACCCTTCAAAGATACCAAGGGTGTCCGACAGGGTTGCATTATATCACCCAAACTGTTTAACATAGGTATATGGAGAAATGATGATGCGAAGAACAATTCAATCGACGCCGGCGGTAAGAAAATAAACAACCACAGGTATGCTGATAACATAACACTATTTGCAAAAGATTAGCAGGAAATAGAAAAGCTGCTACAACGGCTAACAGAAAAAAGTAGAGCATTCGGACTGGAAATAAACCTAAATAAAACGAAGACCATGGTAGTAGATAGAGGAAATAAACTTTCTAAACATATATAGAACTGAACGCTGGAAAGAGACCATTAAAAACACCAACTAAGGACGACATGTGCAATCATGACCTCTCATACATGAGAATACGACCATCAGTTGAACCTATGTCTTGCCACCGCGAGACGGGTCGTTAAACCCCCTCCTAAAGCAAGGCTCTAGAATAAATAAAACATTACGAGTGTAACGTGTAAATTATTACAGCTGATGTAGGTTTATTTCTTTAAAAAACTTCACAGAATACAGTTTACATAGTGCCCTTCTAACTTAATTATAAGTTATTCATCAAAATTATCAATAACTTAACGAACCATTCATTTCTCTTTCTATTATATAGGTCGTTAACGTTTATACAGATACACAATAGGTTTTACCTTGAGTCTCGAGACTATATTTATGGATCATGATTATATTGGTCCAGTTTTAAAAGACAAACCAGGATCAACTTAAAATATCTCATAGCAGTTCTTTTTTTGTGTAATTTAAAAACAAATGCCAACGTAAACTAAAAGAGCTGAAAATAAATTACAGGAATGCTCATAATCAGACTATATATTTACTTCTGTTTCTTCAGGTATATTACGAAAACTTCATAAAATATAATTATTAATATATACAGGGTGGATTTTAATTAGCAGAATGCTCGATTAATATTTAGCAGCCGCAGAAGTTATTATCAATGTAGATAGCATCATCAATGGGTGTTACTTAATAACTACAATTAAAACGTAACGTATCAGTAAAAATCCCAGCATGTCTGATCTTGGTCTACTATTCTAGATTGTGAAATGAATGGGGGGGAAACCACGACCACTTTCACTGTCAGTTAGCCAACGACCCGCCATACCTATTGATTTTCGTATAATCCAAGGTCACTATCAACATAATTCGCTAGGGTGGAAGCCGGAAACTCTCGTGCAATTAGTCGAAAACGCAATGGTACAGAAAATTATTACGAACAGCCTGAAGATACGATTTATATTCTCGACTTCCTTTATTTACATTTAAAGCTAGTATGAATATTAATAATGCTCGTAAAACTACCGGAGCCAACCCTGATCAAAACATGCATATCTTATAGACATAGAGTATATAGGGTAGGTCGATTAAGTACCAACCAAAATTTAAAGTTACATTTGCAATTCTTTCGTTTTTTTGCAAATTTTCTTATATTAAAAATGTACAAATACATGAACAAATAAAGAATGGACAAAAGAAAACTATTTTTGGGTATTGGGTTTTGCACTGTTTGTTAAACAAAATCATAAGACTTTGCCATGGAAAGCAAAAATTATGTCTACTGCAAGTTTTTAAGTTTCGATTTGGCCATGCTGTTGGCAAGTAGTAATTGAATGATGACGTACAATGCTTGCAGTAGACATTGTTTTTCATTTTTCGAGGCTAAGTCTTATGTATTTTTTTAACAGGCGTTAATTCTACGACTTTGAACTATTTTAATATTGCTTATTTATTAGACGACAGCTAGGAATGCGAGTCCCAGGGATTTCCAAACTCCACGATTACTATGGTCATTGACACCACCCGACTAGAATTTTGCCGAACTCAAGGGATTTCCACCGATGAACGGGATATTCATCGTCAAAAAAATCCAAGTAGCCTATGCAAAATTAACTTCTTACACAGCCAGGTTTAATTCCAATATGTGCTTTGTTAATAGCCTCGAACACGATGCAGTTTGAAATTTTTTTGTTTACATTTAAGTTTCGAATAGTTATGAGTGTCAATTTGTTAATTTTAACATATGCCTTAAGACATACTTTTATAAAAATTTCAAAGCCAACTTGAGTTCTTTTTTTACTCAACATGTCAGTCTTATCAATTTTAATGGTATATTAATATTTTTCACGTCTTCTAGTCTACACTGTCACAAACTGTTTTAAAATTGATGAACAGAATGTGTATATCTATGTTGTGTTCATAAGACTTTTCTATTATTTGTGCTGATGCATGAATTGCGTCTATTGTTGATTTATTAGGGCGAAACCCACTTCTGCCTCTGTATGTCTGTTGATTCTTGACATCCTTTCTTCAGTATTGGTCCTATTTCTCCATGTTTCCATTCAACTGGCATTTGTTCTTTCTCCCATATATCTCTTATAAGGTCATAAAATCTTCTCCTAATTTTATCATTTCTCCAGCGATCCCATCTTGGCCTGGATTTTCTATTTTTTATTTTGTTTATTACTGTTTTTACTTCGTCATATGTAGGTAGTTCGGGATAATCTTAATTTTCTTCTCTATCTATTATTTGCATTTCATCCTCTTCCTGGGAATCTTGGGTTTGGAGGTGTGACAGTCTGAATAAGTGTTGTTTCCATATTTCCTTAATTATATCCTTATCATACTGTATTTGTCCTTTCTCATCCTGAATACCTTTCATGTTTCTCATTTTGTGTTTTATATTTCTAAACATTTCTCTATTGTTGTTACCTTTTCTGCTATTTTCGATTTCGTCCATTTTTTGATCTATCCAAATTTTTTCTTCAATTTACATAGTCTATCTGCTTCTTTTTCTCTTTTCTTGTACAGCACCAGGTCTTCATTCTTTCCAGTTCTAATCCATCTATTTCTGAATTCTTTCTTCTTTTCTATCAACTGATGGCAGTCTTCATCATACCAATCCTTAGTTTTTGCTCTTTCTTTTTCTGCTGCGCTACACATCCCCTATTTTATAGTCTCCCACTGCAGTTCTATATTCTCCATGTTATGTGTCATTTTATTTAGTTCCAGATTGATTTTCTCATCGTAGTTTCCTCTTGCATCTGCTTTATCAAGTTCTGTAACTGTATTTTCTACATCAATTTTGCTATTACGGGGACGTCGTCACTGTCAGCACTTGCCCCTCTATATGTTCTGACATCTCGTATGTCTGTAATTCTCTTTTTAGCAATCAATATATGGTCAACTTTCTCGGACTCTACTAATTCATCTCTTCCTTCATCCCAGGTCCATTCTTTCCTGTTATTGAAAAGTTTCTTATAGCTTACTTTCATTCTTTTTCCTACATTTTTTCTTCTTTTGCCTTCTTTTCAATTTTGTTTTGAATCTTTCTTTCTAGCTTCGTTAAGTTCCTTTTCAATTTCTCAATTTGCTTTTCTTTTTCATTATAGCAATCCGTGTTATCAACTGCTACCATGCATAAATCTTTTTTTATTTTTGTTACATTTCTTATTTTGGCTTCTGTTTGTCAATTTTCTCGGTGAAAAACTTCTCGATTTTTTCCTTTATCATTTTCAATCACTAATCATGATACCACTACCTATATTATTCTTCTTTTTAAGTTGAACAAGCTGGTGGGTAAATAATATGAAAATATTGAATTTAGATAGGTACCGTAATTATTGAGTTTAAATGAATAAGGAAAGCATGATGTCTTTTGTTAAACGGATTAAAGCCTGCCATCAATTGTTTTTGTGTTTCAATTTTTCAAGACCTAAACGGCTCATTATAGGTATAATTTATACAATTTCACTTGACAGGATTTCCTCTGGTTGTATTCTACTAAAAGTGAAAGAAGTATGAAGAAAAAGCGAAAGAAAAAAGTAAGAGAACAAGAGAGTAAGATGAAAATCGAGCAGTTCATGAGTTTACTGGCATTTTAGAAGTATTTTCTTTTTTAAAAACGTTAAATGACTCTATCTGTATTCGAACTTTTGTGTTTTCAATCTCCGCAGGAGAATTTTAATAATTCATTATATTACATTAAAAGTATTTTTTAGGCCGGAATTCTTAAAAAATTTAAACAACTTCTTTGTGTTGAGCAAGCAGAACTAATTGATTTGAAAAACTTCCTTACTTGCAAAACGACATTTGTAAGAATCTTACAAATTGAGATATTTGTACTTCCCGATAACATATTGTATATTATTACGAGTGTATTTCAAAAAGTAATAAGAAAGTTTTGATATGAGGACAAGTTTCGAATGTTTCTTGCCAAGTTCCTCTAAAAAGTTAACATTAATTAATCAAATGCTTTTCCATAGAAAAGTAAAAAAAAGTTTTTGGTAACACATGGTACGTTATTACGAGGGCGTTTCCGAATATAATGAGAACAAAAAAATTCTCGTATAATTTAAACCAGACAGGATTCGATAACAAAGGGTGATAGCAACGGTTTATCTGTTAAACACATAAATAGAGTTGAGTTAAATAAATTTTTTTGAGAATTTTATGCTCAACTTAACGCTATTTAACTTGTTTTTAGGTTGCTATTGTAACCTTTAACAACTCTTCTGTTCTTTTCGAGTCTTGCCAACTGAAATTGTATAAACTATAGCAGGTCAATTATTTATCAAATAGCGTTACTGAGTTGAACTGACCAGCAAGAGAAATTTGTTAAGGTCAACGACAACAATTATGAATGTCCATAAAGGAATAACAACGCAGTTTTCCTCATTCTTAATTAAAATCCTCCTGAAACCCCTTCTGAATAAATAATCAAGCTCTTAGTAAAACTTCCAGGAATTTCTCGTGTTTTTCGCTGAATATTTTTTAATTCAACAATCAATACGTTCTATAAATCTACGAAATGGTTGGTTAACTTTGGTGTTCTTCAAGCACCAATTCATGTATTTTTTTATTTATTTAAGTGAAGCTAAACCT
Source organism: Melanotus villosus (assembly GCA_963082815.1). Lineage (NCBI taxonomy): Eukaryota > Metazoa > Arthropoda > Insecta > Coleoptera > Elateridae > Melanotus > Melanotus villosus. The sequence goes on along the minus strand of OY720419.1, from coordinate 94,924,582 downwards.
AAGTCAAGAAGAGTAAACATTTTAACAAAAAAATCGACTTTTAATAAAACAATTTACATTCACGACTCCAAAGGGTTTACGTGTTAGTATTACAAATGACTCCCTAAAACGGTAGATGGATTAAAAATTGGTTTTAGATAAAAGTCCGTATTATTAAAACGTCGCGCGACTGGCGCCGTCTGGCTTTCCAACGACGCCGTTCAGGAGTCTTACTATTATTTTTCTTTAATTCGTTTACATAGGAAACGTCCATTATGTTCCCTTTCGAGGAAATCCAGGAAAGCAATTTCTGCTTATTAAATTTAATTTATAATAAGTATTATTTTTGGGACAAGGATAACTAAACTTGGGTGGTTTAGTGGGTTGGAGGTTTGCTTTGTAATCAAAACACACAAGTTTGAATCCCAGTTGTAGCACAAGTTAAAAGACAAATCCTTTGGTAATCCTTTACGTAGGTGATAATGGGCCCATTGTGCGCTTCATTCGTCTTCAAGCGCACAAAATCATTAAATCTGCTATTGTAAAACGTTTGAGGAAGTTCATGAGATTCTTTATGAAATGACCAGTGAAGTTGCATTAAGAATTATTACTGATAATCAGACACAAAACACTTAACGTAGGACACAGCATTTTGGGCTGGTGGGCGAGGGTTTAAGCGAAGTACCTCCGTCGTGAAGTCGTAACTACTTGTGAATTACCCTGGAATTATGTTATTTACAATGAAGTTCACTACTTTTCAATTTGAATTACTACATTTGGAAAGCAAATATTTTCAAATTATATCTCCTTCCTTAAATCCATTCTGAAACCCTTTCCCGATACTTTCCAAACTATTCGGTTTAATTTAAAAATTCATTAAATAAATTTCGGTTCTTTTCAATCAATATTACATTTTCAAATTAAAAAAAAAACAAATAACCCTTCTAATAAATCTCGAAAAGAAATCGTGTTTCACTTAAATAGGACAATCAAAAGAAAGCGTGAAGTGTTACATTTGGTTTACAATAGCACATGTCATGGTATTGGTACGAGGTCGTGTCCTGCTCCGTTATCCCCTTTTCCATATAATTCGGTCCCCTTTACTACCCCTGCAGTTGCAGATATACAGATACCCCCGTAAACCCCTGGCATCCCGACAGACGGTCCGGCGCCAAACTCCACGGTTCCACTGACTGACCACCCCCACGTCTACTTTCCTCCCCCTTTGCATACTTTTATTAGATCGATAAGGGGCGAGGGTGCATACTAAGTTGCCGAAATGTGGCAAATGCACTTTGATGGTCTTTTTTAAACAATTTCGATCCAAATTTTACATTCATAACAGTCATTCGATTTAATCATAATCCAAACTGACGTTTAGCAGACTTCACAGGAAGAAAACTTTGTTGTACTAAACACCCATTTCGTATTTTTCTTTTTCATTGATGCGTTTTACTCTTTTCATGGATTTATTTTGTTGTTTATTTATTGGACGAGATCTAAGGTTGCGGGTACCAAGGATCTTATTTAATTAATTCACTATTTATGTGGAAAAACAGTGAAGCTTAGCTTTTTAAGGTTTATCAAATATGTTGTTTGTTCTTTAGTAACTACAGGTACCTAATAGAAGAAGGTCTGATTTAAATAAAATGGCAGCACATTAATTCCTACTTCCATTTCTGTATCAACGGATATGATTAATAATTTACAAGATTTATAAATATTTCTGGGAAAAACGGATTAGTCAGTTTCTGGGCTAAAACAACAGGATTTTAAGCTAAAATGTTGTATATTCATTTGTTAAAATGTTAACTTCAAAATTGTATTTACAATTTCAGAGAAAAGTCGAAACTTTTGTTAAAGTAGGTATTGGAAGAGCCAAATTAAATAATTATAAAAGATGCAAAAATTCTGCTAATCTTCATTCAGAATAAGAATGCAGGTCTGAAAGGGGCATTTTTGACATGTCGCCAATTTCGTAAAACTTATTTATCATTACTTAATGGTTAATTTAAATAAACCGCGTAAAATCTGAATACAAACAATATCGTCCGCAGGAATTTGAACCACCTTCAGTTTTACGAGTCCATTTTCAAAATTAATTCAACATAACTAAAAATATTTCAATGGAGGAGTGAATCCTTTAAAAGTGCTATTCTAAAATATCAGAAAACCTTTAAAACTGCAAACACACACTCGAAGAATTGTTAATCTAATTAGCTATACTTTAAGAACTGCAACTTCAGACCTGTGTATTTTTAACCCGAATGGAGTATAAACCTTTACACACAGAACAACCAATTATAATCTACCTTAACAAAATATTTGTGGTAAAAGAATTCTTAAATGTTATTCCAAGAGCATAAAAAGATTAGTTCCTATTGTTATCTGTGACGTCAAACCATCGCGTTTTTTCTTATTTCTTATTGACCTACTGATTTGATTATGTCATGCGAACCCTGCTAGATATACAGTTTCGATTTGCAAATTTTTGCTGATAACATTCTGAACAGATGAATAGCTTTTCTATGAAAAATAAAATAAATTAACTAGAATAAAATCAAATCTACAGCAGCTATGGGAATACTTGGAAAGCTTGTGATTTTCGTAAAATCTATAAAAGGAATCATTTTACTTTAGAACAAAAATACAAGAAACTGAAGTTAGGAACAATAAAGTGAATAAAAAGTAGGTTACAGAAGTTAGAAGCACAATTTTATTTTATCCTAAACGCTTCCCTCCCTACAAACATTCTGAAGGTTTTGCCGAATTCGCACAACTCAACCCAAATACAACTGCCGATTTCCGACCTGGGCTTTTTATTCTGATTCGAAATAGCAAACTCTTAAATGAAATTAATAGCAATAAAGTGGAAATAAAAGTATAAGAATTACAGCACAAAAACGAATAAATATTAACAAACAAGCAAAAAAGAAAAAAGCCATCCTATAACCTTCGATTTTCACAAATATATCAATATATTTACAACTCTCAATGTACAGATGTGAGAACCACGAAACTGACATTTAAAATTCTACCAGACTTCTCGTTAACATTAAAATTATGACAAATGCGAAACTATACTTAAGTATACTTTATAGTTTTATATTTTACCTCGACCTTTAGTTCGTTTTATTGGTAGAAATTTGGCTATCGATTTCGTTATTAGGCTTCTCATCTCATCAAGTAATATCTGATAGCAACTCCGAAAAATGATTTAAAATGCAAAGATCTATAAATAATAGACAACAGAAATGATTAACTAGTTGTTTTACTTAAAATACGGAGACCTGAGATAACTGGCGTCCTCAAACCTATTTAGATCTCAACCAATAAAAACAAAGCAATAAGTAAACCAACAAAAAAAAACCTAAATACAAAAAAAAATTACAGGAAAGGAACCATCAACGCGTTTTTAAAAAATTAAATACATAAATAAAGCAAATTCTTTTTAAATTGGCAAAAAAATAAATGAAGGTGTCAACGTCCAAACAGAAAGGATAACGATTTGTTATTAGGTTATTACGATTCAAATCAGCTGACTCTCATTGAAACAGTACTTGATGAGTTTAAAGTTTAAAAACTATTACGTTTACTGCAGCTATCAATTTTTATTACACTTCACGATTATTGTTTCATTAAAACAATTGACGCACTAAATCAGAGGTGACAAGTACACTTGATTTTTGTAACGGTGAATTATATTCATTCTAAGCGCTCGCTGATAGGATTTTTTGTTTAAGAATTTCGTATTATCAATCGATATTTATTACAGAATACTTATTTAACGAACAGTAATAATTACGTAAAAGTTGGATATTTGAAAGCCTAAAACAAAGGACGATTTTTTTGAAATTCTTGTACAAAACCACATGGTTCATGACTTACGACTACAAAACGTCTCATTCAATATAGATTAAATAATAACAGGCGTAAATTGCACGCGTGGAACATATGTGATTAAACTTAAAGCTGAAGTAATGGGATTTATGTCTTACGCAAGGTATTATTACGAAAATCTCGGAGTTTCTCCTTCGTAAATCCGCTAACAAATCAAGTTACCATTGAACCATGAGCCAATCAACGAAAGTAGCAGCCGTAAAAGGCAAAGCCAACTTGACTGGGGCAACAAAATTAATGCAAAACAGGCAACAATCGACAAGCAAGCCGAGTTTTATAATTTCCAGGGACAAAACTCTTTAAGTGTAAAGTAATAAAAATAAAAAACTCACAGAGGTGGGTGTTAGTTGAATTCCATTTCCAGTTGAAGAAAGAAAATCCGTGGTGGACATTTGTGAATTTTGGCTGTCGCTGGAAAAATCCGAATTTGTTGACAGCCCATCGCTGTAATCCAACTTCATTTTTATCAGAGTTGTAAGTTGTCGACTCGCGAGCACGCGGTGATGTTTACTAATGATAGAGCACGAGTTGCAAGAGCGAGGTTAACCTTCAACTTTTGCGAACAGCTGCGAATATTAGAGCACAAAAATAGCCAAAACGGACCCGCAGCTCATTAACGGACACTTGTTGTAACACACAACCAAAAAGATGTCGCTCTTTACAACAAAAACACACGTTCTAAATGAAAAAACTTATAACATGAGTCACGAAGGGAAACCCTTCCCAGAACCACCGACTACTCTGATGTCACAACTAAAAATACACCCGTGACTAAAGAGAAATGAGCCAATCAGGACGCGTGACAACACGAACACCTTCGAAAGCCAACGTAAATGTACGAACAGGTCCTATTGCATTTTGTTACTTCGGTTCAATGTTTTCGTGGAAAGGATGAGTCATCGTTGCGTAGGTTGCTAGATCGCTTTTATTATTCGCAAAAGATACAGAGCGCCCGCGACCATTGGCGGCGTCGACGGCGACCTGTGGGCCACACCGGAAGTTAAAAAAATGACCGCACTTGCTGATGTTTAAGTACAATGTGATAATAACTGAGTCATTTTTAAGCTACGATTTATCATACTCATCTTGCGGATTCACTATAATTTATTACAAAACGATTTCCTTATGAAAACCAACAGTTTATGAATTGTCACTTATCCTATCCCGAATACTAAGAAATAATTAGGACATCCCCTAAATTTCATTGTTTGATTTTTTTGTATATTCTCTTATTCTTTTCACTGTCAAAGAAACTACTAGAATTTTACAATAAATATATTTAGACTGATTTAGACTAGGTATGACCACCAGTGGCGGTCCTAAAGGGTGGGTAATGGCGGCTCTAACTCCTCCTGTATAAGCCATGTAATATTTATTTAATAATAATGGTAACAAAAACATGTTCTCGAATAAATAAGTATGTAATAATAATTATAAAAATTTGTAATAGGACTTGTTAAGTTTCCTCCTGGCCAGATAATTAAAAGACAAGGAAATAAATAAATTGCCATTAAAATTATTATTTTAGAAATTAAATTTTCTACTTTGAAGAAACGTTTTTAATGTATTTTAACGAATAATGAATATTCTATGTACGAGGTAGCGACCAAATATTCCTGGCCTAACCGGCTTGCAGTTGTTTGAGAAATAAAAAAATCTGTTCATTTTTCATCATAATCACCCTTTTCTTCAACACACTTCTTACATCTTTTAATAAGCAGCTCTATACCCTTATAAAAATACTTTGGAGTTTTGTATTCAAAATGCTGAAAACCGCCGCCATCACTTCGTTATCATTGGTAAATTTCTTTCCCCGTAAATCCTGCTTAAGTTTATTTTGACCAAGTTTTTACAGTTGATAACGATGGTCCACTGTCATCGTAAACTGCATCCATCCTTCGTTTAATTTGATCTGGCATCAAACTTCTTTAGTGAGAAACTTAATCACTGCGCGGTACTCTAGTTTTTCCATTTTTGAAAAACATTCCACTTGTTGTCGGTCTACTGACAGCTATTTGTAAACAACGCAATGGAAACAAATGAAAATTTATGTGGAGCCTGAGGAACAATGTAGCCTACTATTACTTATATTATTTTGCATTTCACGCTTCTAGAAGTAGGTCGGGCCAGGAACATTTGGTCGCTACCTCGTATAATAAAATATTAGGCACCTCCGCAGAGATTTGAACCTTCGGCTTTACACACCGATTATACAAATTACAAATATTAGGCTACTTTCTGTAATTGTGGTGACCTAATGCCAAGTTTTCAAACTGATTAAAAGTCAATGAATTCAATATTGTCTAGTTTTAACGATGTATTTATTCAGTTATTTACATGGAGATAATTGATAAAAATAATGTAAATGTGCAAAGTATGTCATTACGTTTAATTATTTAAGACCAAAAGAAATTGCAACTGCCATACGTTGGCCCATAAAAACGATACTTAGATATTATAGCAACCAGGAGAGACGAGCCCTACCTCATCACACGCTAAATTTAGTAACGACAAACCCACGTGTACATTTATTCACAAACCCCATGCACGCGACAAGGATAGCATTACAATAAGTCTGTGTTATGATTAAAGTGCTTATTTGACTAGAGTAGTTTAAGTCACATGCGCGTGTCGTCACTAAAACGTCAAACTGTCAAATTATTAATACATTTACATTATTTCATTTTATTAGTTATCTAAATTCCCATGTTGATTGGAATTCGTTTTTGTGGTACGTATTTGTGTTGCGAAGTTTAGATAAATGAACATTTAATTTGGTTTATTGCGTTGCAGAAGAAATGCAGTTGTACATTTATTAGATAGATTATTATATCATTTGAAATTTTGAATTGGTAAATAATTTAAGTTGCATCTAACCTTAGTCACCATAAAAGTAAATAAACGCGAATAACTAAAACAGTACAATAGAAAACGGATTTCTTAACCAAAACGAAAATAATTTAATGTTAAATTCGTATTGAAAGTACTTGACAGCTCAGACAGCTGTTTGTTTTCCGGTTTAAAGCGTCAATCCTAATTGCTTGAGAATACAAGAATACAACTGATGCTAATTTGACTAGCAAGTAAAATCTTATATCATACGGATAGCATTGATGAGGCAGGGTTCATCTTTCCTGGTTCAGATAATACATTTGCATTTTCGATATTTTAGAAATACTGCAATTTTGATAAATTTGTAAATATCCGCATAGCCTTGCCTTGAGACTATGGAATTTAAACTTCGATTACTTACCAATTTGATTAGTTGTCAAATATCAACAGGAATTCGCAGTAAAAGTATAATTTATGTTATCACTGAAATTTTATTTTAGGATTAAATTCAGTGGCGTATCCCCGCAAACCCGTCGACACTGAGGTGCAAATAGCCACAAGCATAAAAAAGGTGCAGAATCCAGCCTTTTTAAAATTATTTTTAGACAATACATCAGGTTAACGTATTTCATATACGAGGCTTGATCAAAAATAATGCGGAATTTTTGAATTTTGCGGGCTGTATAAGTCCAGTTGTCCCAATTTTTTGTTATTGTGTTGGTACACCTGTCCCTGACATGTATTGACATTTATAGCCATATTGGATGCTTACTTTGTTATTGGCTGTCGAAAAGGTTACACGTGTTTTGGTGTGCTCGGCGATTTTTTGCTTGTGGAAGAAATGGAACAAAGAATTTGCATGAAATTTTGCTTTAAGAATGGAATAAAGTATAGGAACGTATTGGAAATGTTGAATGTTGCTTTTGGCGAGTCTTCTATGAATAAAACAAGCGTTTACAAGTGATTCAAACGTTTCCAAGAGGGCCGCGAAGACGTTGAAGATGACGAGCGCCCTGGATGCCCCAGCACATCAACAACCGAAGACAACGTCGAAAAAGTGGAGAAACAATCGTCGAATCACTATCCGAGAGGTTGCTGATGATGTTGGCATATCATTTGGCTCATGCCAAGCAATTTTTTCGGAAGTTTTGGGCATGAGGCGCGTGGCACCAAAATTTGTTCCGAAATTGTTGAATGTCGACCAAAAGCAGTGCCGAATGGACATTGCTCAAGAGTTGCTGCATGAAGTCAACGACGATCCATAACTGGTGATGAAGCATGGGTGTACCGATATGACGTCGAAACTAAGGTCCAATCGTCCCAATGGAAGCTTCATGAAGAGCCAAGACCGAAAACTGCTCGTCAAGTTCGATCGACTGTTTTCTTCGATTTTAACGGCATAGTGTACCATGAATTCTTGCCACCAGGTCGTACGGTTAATAAAAAGTTAGTACTACCTGGAAGTTCTACGCCGTTTGCGTGAAGCAATCCGAAGAAAACGCCTGGATTTGTGGCGAAACAACTCATGGCAATTGCACCACGATAATGCACCTGCTCACACTTCACCTTTTGTTTTGACCAAAAATAACACCGTTATGATGCCTCAGCCTCCGTATTCGTCGGACATGGTCCCCTGCGACTTCTTCCTATTCCCGAAGATTTAAAAAAACATGAAAGGACGACGTTTTGCCAACTTTGAGGAGATAAAGACAGAGGGCCGTATTCTCACCTCATGTTTAAAGTTGTCTCTAACTAAAGTCGTGTTTAGCGTAAACATAAAACGATATAGCTTTATATAATTTTATATGTGTATAACAGAGATACACGATGTTGCCATGGCAGTTAAACATGACGTTAAATTTAAATATGAGATCAGAATACGGGCCAGAGTCGCTGAAGGAGCTAAACCCCATGCCGAAAATTGGGTTCCAGAAGTGCTTAGAAGATTGGAAAAAGCACCGGCACAAGTGTATTATATCTAATGGGGACTGCCTTGACGAGGACAAAATTAATATTGATGAATAAATAAAGATTTTTTGCGAAAAACGAAAATTCCGCGTATTATTTGATCAAACCTCGTATATTTTTATTAAATACTATGATGCTAGATGTGACACAGTTGTGAAACTTTCAGAGGAGGGCAGGCTTGTTTAGGTACGCCGGTGATTAAACTTTAAATTTAATAGATTAATTTATTAATTAATTATGAGCCCAATTTTATCAAAGGTTTTTTTAAAACAGATTATTATCGATACATTATACCTATGATTATACATAACAATTTCTTCAAAATTGGTCCAGTGTTTCTGAAAAATTAAATAACAAATCGGCCCATTCTCTACAGATATGCATTAAAAAAATTTTCAAGTCTTCTTTTTTTAAGAAATTTGCAAAATTTTTGTATAATCAAATGTTGACCAATTTTTACTTCTCATTAAAGAAGAAAGAAGCTCCTCACGAGCGATTTTTTAACTTCAGATTTTGCAAAAATTTGGAAGTTTATCCCAATTCAATTCGTGAAGTAAAATTTAAAAAAAGGCCTTTAAGTAAAACAAATAAAAACAATGCGCTAAATTGTTCTGGGAAAGTTCTGAAAATATGTAAGAAATGTTCATACAAGCAGTACGAGTACGTATTTTGTTGAAATATTGACGACATAAAGAGTAAACAGTTGGCAGTACAGGACAATAAATTGCTGCCTTTTGCAATCTAAATAAGCACAAAGAAAATTCTATAGCATGCAAATGCACGCAACAGTTTAGAACACGTGTGTTTAATGATGTAAATAAAACAAACCGAAGTGCACTGCCACCACAGATAGAAACATAATAAAAAGAGAACAATCTAAACTTTAACCTTCTTTGTGTTCAAAGTACTGCGTATGAGTTCAAAATAAGTAACAGTTTGTTCTGTAATTCATTTTGGACCGTACTTTTCTAATTTTAGTTTCAACATTTCGTTTTGTTTTAATAAACTAGTTGCAAAACTGCTGCGATTAATCTTTGTCGTTAACAGTTTGAAGCTTCTCCTTCTAATTATGTGTGTATTATTTTTAGTGTCACACTTGCGTATAGTTGGGTGAATAAAATAACAGCCACCTTTAACTCTTGCAAAGTTAAAAAAAAAACTAAAGACTACATTGATTAAAAAAATGACCTCTAAAAATAAAATTTCCGCTGCTTTAAATGTTGGAAAATGCCTGCAGGGTTTATACCATATGAACAAAAATTATTTAGATAAAGGGTGGCTTTGGAATTCTGAACGTACCTATCATGTAGAACCAACAACAAGCTGAATCAATCAAAGGCACTGATTTTGTTCACCATGGCCATCCCTTATCTAAATAATTTTTGTTCATATGGTACTTTATAGGAGAACAGGTTGAAGTGTCTGTGAGATGTGAGACGAAAATGGAAAACTAGATTTATTACTTTGAAATTGTGTTACACTTTCGTAATCACAAAATTTAGATATCATAGTAAGCGAGGCAGAAACAGTCATACCTCAGAAATTAATCCAAAAAAGGCTCTAGGACTCTAGGATATGATTTGACCAATTTTGCTTCACAAAAGGACATGGAAATATAGAATAAGTATCTACACAGATTAGTCAAGAACTTTTTATTGACATAAATCAAGCTTTTGACAAGCTGTGGTATTTAGGCCTGTTTTACAAACTCAAACGTACATTTCCACACTCAGGGCCGGCTTTTGAAATTTGCCGCCCCTAGGCAAAATTTTTTTGGCCGCCCCTCAATTTGGCCTTGAAATTTAATAGCCTGCATATATCCGTAATTTGTTTCAATACAAAGTGAATGTCCCTCCCTTACAATCACTACCACCGCGCGACTACTCACACACATAATAGTATAGGCTGGTATAGGCCTAGTGCTCGTGAGGTACTAGAAACTAGTCCCGCCAACAGGACAATAGGAGACTGGGACGCTTTACGCTCCCATACGGCCACAACAGCTCAATGGATAATGTAAAAAATACACAACATTATTAATTAAATACAGTACATTTTATTGTTCTTAAAATGAAACAAGATAGATGTTTGTAAAATAATGCATAGGTATTCCAACTGTTAAATAATTTTAGGTTTTATTTAAAAGCGTTTACGCCTTGATTTTGTTGTTGCAAATTCATCAATTAAGTCGTTGTACTCAAATCCCTCACCATTTAAAATATCAGCTTCAATATGAAGGATTGAGGGAGTTTAACTTTTGTTCGTTCAGCGTAGATCGGAGATATGATTTCACTCTCTTTAACGCGGAAAATGATCTTTCTGCTGAACAATTACTACTAGCTGTGCAGAGGTACATTGTAAGAGCAATATCAACATTTGGGAACGTTTGCTGAAGATTTTGTTTCCTGTTTCCTGACGAACCTGTTCATATTTAGGGGTGTGTCTCCAACTTTGGAATATTTAACAAGATTTGAAAAATGAACACATTCATTGACAAAGGATGGCTCCAAATCATGTTTATACAAGGCTTGCAATTTTGCTGCACACTCCGATATTTCTGAAGGAGACGTGCTTGACAGGTTGGAGAAAACTGAAAAAGTACTTGCTACTACATAGTATGCTTCCTTCCTTCTTAGTAGGTAGCTCACTTTTCAGCCGGTCAATGATCACAAAAAAGGTTTCCACTTTAAACTTTTCTTTTCTTCTCGTATGACGACTAACATTGTTGAATTTGTTTCGTTCTAGTGCCGCCCCTAGGTCCCTGCCTAGTGGGCCTAGTTAGAAAACCGCCACTGTCCACACTCAGAGTATATCCTACTCAAATCTTACCGGTAGGACGCTCCAAATAAAATATCGGGAAGAATATACTCAACTTTATCCTATTTAATCTGGGTTACCGCAGGGCAGTATCCTTGGTCCTATATTATATTCGATATACGTAGCAGACTTACCTGCATCCAAACAAACAATGACAGCTACCTACGCCGATGATACGGCAATTCCAGCTTCACATCTAAACCCCATAATCGCATCCAGAAACTTACAAAATCGTCTGTTAAGATACCTACGTAAAATTCGTAATAGTGAATAAAAGTTAATGAGAACGAAACAGAAAAGGCAGCGACTTTATAGCGGCTGTATCCAGCCAAGCGTATCTGACTGTGATGACGATTGGTCAGGGGTGGAGGGAGCGGTACCAGTAATGATAGCTGACTTCCAAATATCGGATAGATAATAACCAGAGTCACGCATGGACGCCGGCAGGATTATTTGCAGGGGGGTGCAACGCGAAAGCCATTTCGGAAACTATTATTTACTTTTTAGAAGCTTGCAATTTGGATTTAAACAAACTTGTTGGCTAAGGATACGACGGCTGTGCTGCAATGGCTGGTCACATAAGTGGCGTTCAGAAAATTATTAATGACAAATATCCTACAGCCCTATCCTTCCACTGTGCCAGTCATATATTGAATCTTGTCATGTATGACCTGGACGATGTCATTGAAGTGAGAAATGCTGCTGGGACGACAAAGGAACTCAATTTTTTTAGAGAGAGTACGTTGCGACGAAATAAAATTCCAAATATATTTGCCGAAGCTACCACGTGGTACGAGATGTGGAAGACAAATGATGCGACCTTAAATGAATCCCTTGAGTACGCATATTTGATTGGTCAAGCCACACCATTTTACCCAGCTGTATGTGAGGTGTAAGGCAATCAAGATTGGCTTGACTGTTCCAACGACAACATGTAGCATTGAACGTTCATTTAGTACATTACGGCGTATCAAGACATGGAATCGGTCTACGATGGGAGATGCGAGGCTTAATCGGTCTGTGTATGCTCAGTGTTCATCGTAAAAGGGTAAAGGAGGACACTGAAGTCATTGACAAGGCGTTGAACAATTTTGGACAACAACCTGGACGCCTCAAGTTTTTATTCACACAATGACTTTTCCCAAAGTTTACACTAAAGTGTATAAAATACATAACCATTTATTTACATAAGTTATGTATAACAAACAAATAACAATAAACATGTAACATAACAACTTCTTATTTAATTAATTAAATTGTGTATTTTCTTCCAAACCAAGTGCACCCCCTTGCACCCCCCTGCCGGCGCACATGGTGTCACGATTCAAGTTATTAGGGCTTTTGATGATTTCAATGGCCTCACGGATTTTCCTGTTGAGTTACCGTACCCTTTTAGTGCTCCCTTTCCTCCTGAAGAAGCCCCTTAAAAAAGTGGGCGAAACGTTGAATTATTCTGTCTCAAAAATGACACGGTCCCAATCCGGAAAACGTCTTGTTAATACTGACACTGACCGTGGAAGTCTTCGAATTCATTATAAAACAATTGTTACCTATACTTACTCACTTACTTCCCACGGCGCTATATCCCTACGTAGGATTTGACCTGGTCAGTCACTTCGTTCCACTTTTTTCTGTTGTCAACTATTTTTTTCCAGTTAGTATGTTATCCTAAGTTCCCTAAATCTTTAATAACGTCCTCTTCCCATCGTTTTGTCGGTCTTGCAACTCTTTTTGTTACGTCTGATTTCCATTTCATTAGGCTTTTTGGTGGTCTTGTGTTGCTCATTCTATTTACGTGACCGAACCATTCTATTCTTCTAGCTTTTGTAATTTACTATGTTTTGGTTATGTATAATTTTTTCCAGTTCATGGTTCATATATGGATCCTCCACTCGCCATTTGCTCACGGTGGGTGCCTAGAGAACTGACCGAGGAACACAAAAGAAATCGAATGGGCCTGTCCTTGCAACATCTCTCTCGGTACGCCGATAAAGGAGAGAACATGCTTAACAGGATTGTTACTGGTGATGAATCATTTGTGCAACACGACCAACCCGAATCAAAGCATGTTCACCGTCAACAAAGAAATTCAAGGTTGTACCCTCAGTTGGTAAGATTATGCTTACAGTGTTCTGGGATTCTCAAGGAGTGCACCTAGCCCATTTCCAGAATAGAGGTGGGAAAGTGAATGCTGAAGCATACTTTAGACTTTTTTCCGCTTCGGGATGCAATTCGAAGAAAACGTCCAGCGTCCAGGCCCACTGACGAGAGGAACGTGAATTAATCACGATAATGCCAGGCATCATTCGACCCGATTAACCTAGAGAATATTGACGAATTAGGGTGGCAACTTCTTGAACATCCGCCTTACAGTCTCCGACCTAGCCCCAAGCGACTTTCATGTGTTTCGCGGGTGATAACAATGTTGAACGTGAGGTGCGCATGTGGCTGAGACATCAGCCTAAAGACTTTTATGCAGGTATTGGGGCATTGATACAGCGATGGGATAGGTGTGTTAATGTTGGTGGAGACTTTATTGAAAAATAACACTTGTTTTGGGCTACGTATTTCTGAGCATTTTTTAATAGCCTTTTGTGAAATAATTATTGACTTTTCCCCGTATGTAGTATGTTGTCCAGGATTCCTCCATTCGGTCGAAAACCGTTTTGGCTATCCTGTAATATTTCTTTTGCGCTGAAAGTTTTCTGCTTATAGTTTATAGTGCTTGTGAAAATTTTATAGACTAACTTAAGTAAAGTTATGCCTCTATAATTGCTACATACCATTTTATTTGGTTTTTGTGTATAAGATGCAGAATTCCTAGTTCCCATTCCTCTGGCATCTTTTCTTGCTCTCAGCATTTACTTATTAATTCGTGGATTCTTTCCCAGTTTCATTCCTCCACTTTTTATTAGTTGTGCCCTGTCCTGGTGCCTTGTTAATTGCGTGATTATGATTATAACTTGGTTTAGGGGGGGTGGGTTTATGCTTTCTTCCACAGTTATGTATTCTTCATTTTCTAGTAATTGTGTTCATGTTCTCGGGGTTTCCGTGAAATATTCATGTCATCTATGTAAAATTTCGTTTTTTTCTGTAAAAATATTGCCTTGTTGATTGTGTGACTTTACAAATATTTAATTGTATGTATTCTTTATTGGTCTCCATCACCGGCGTGCGCTCCATGGAGGCGATGGAAGCACCGCTTCCCTTGCCTTCATTCATAAGACTATTAATTATTATAACTTATTAATTTTTTTTTGTTTCAACAGTATGTTAAAATTAATAAATTATATTGTTTTGCTTATGAATGAAGGCAAGGGAAGCGGTGCTTCCATCGCTTCCATGGATCGCACGCGGAGCCGGTGGCTCCATTATTCCCTTATAAAATTTCCATGTGTTTTCCTTAGTGATTAATGTTTTCAAATTTTTGATTCATCTCCTACTTGCCTCTTCTTCGCTCTATACACTCTCATATCACCGGCGTGCGGTCCATGGAAGCGATGGAAGCACCGTTGCCTTCATTCATAGGGCAAAACAATATAATTTATTAATTTTAACACATCTATTTCTTTCTACAAAGTTAAACAATGCGGATTTTTTTAGATTAGTATATGTATCATAAAACTGCTGATAAAATCCTATTTTTGCTGCATTGAACATCGCACTTGCTTTATTAATCAATTAAAAATAATAATGTTGCAAGGAATAATTATAATATTTTCACGTAGAATATTTTCCCACATAACAAGTATATAACGTTCTAGTTACATACATATGCATTTAAAGTTAAATACCTCCTGTTAACAATTGTTTCAACGCCTACTTTACTTAAAATAGCATGTTAAACAACTATATTACGAATGTATTAAATAATTGCATTTCCTTGAAAAGTTATTTGCAATTTATACAAGCAGGATAATTGTCTAAATCTTAACAGGAAGGTTTTTACATGAATAATGATATAGATTGTATCCTTAATTGATAAATTATTTATGCCTAAAACCACACTCTAAAAATGTTATTTACTAATAACATTAAATTTAAACATTAAATAAGATAATTTTTTATAAGAAAAATTTACTTGCTAATAGCAAAATATTTATTAACATTGTAATGGAGCGCATGATAATTAGTATAAACGTTTTGAAAAGGACTTAAACGAATTATTGATTTTTCTTTTATTTTATGTAAACATGTAAGTGATTGTGATTGAAGTAGTTTTAAGATGTCAGAATTAAATAGCTTTAAGGGCATACGTCCATTAAAACGAAACGTTTCGTTGGTATTTTAATTTATGTTGTCCTTGGAGGAATTTTTAATTTTTTTTTCAGACTTCTTCGAAGGGACGGTGTCCCAAAAGAAGATTTCTTAATCCTAGATAAATTATTGGTGTACCTACTCAAGGGGGTTATCGCAGTGAAGTGCCGAATATTAAAGGTATTAGGTTTCATTACGACACTACACTGGAACTGTAAATATTACCAGAAATATGAAAGGATTCATTCAGGAAAATTAGCTTTTTGTGAAGGTTTTGATACAAAACCATTTGGTTAATCACGGCTAAGCTATAAAGTTTGATTTGTTTTAATAAAACGAACCTATTTTAGGCTTGTCCAAAATAATTGTATAATAGCTATTTATGCAACGAGTTGCAAAATGATGGACTTTTTATCACCAGGCGTGAAATTGTTCGTCGAGGCGAAGCCGAGATGAACAACACGCCATGTGATAAAAAGACATGTTTTGCAACGTGTTTCATACAAGATTTTATCCAATTCAGATAACAAAATGTAAATGCCACATCTTCTTAAAAAAGGAGTTGGGTCATCGTGATAAAATGGGAGTGATAAAATGGAAGCATATTTTGTAACTAGTTACAAAATGAACCACTTTTCGCAACTCAAATCATCTTTTTGTAACTAGTTACAAAATGGGAGCATATTTTGTAACTAGTTACAAAATGAACCATGTTTTGCAACGTGTTTCATACAAGATTTTATCCAATTCAGATAACAAAATGTAAATGCCACATCTTCTTAAAAAAGGAGTTGGGTCATCGTGATAAAATGGGAGTGATAAAATGGAAGCATATTTTGTAACTAGTTACAAAATGAACCACTTTTCGCAACTCAAATCATCTTTTTGTAACTAGTTACAAAATGGGAGCATATTTTGTAACTAGTTACAAAATGAACCACTTTTCACAACTAAAATCAATGTCGAAATGTTGACATTTCGTAACTGAATTGGATAAATACAATTAATTCGAAGATGAGAGGGTTCCAGCCTTTCTTACCGTACAAGAGCTACTCTGGAAACTCACAAATCTGATTAGGCTTCTACACTCCTTAGCATTTTTAACTAAATGAGAGCTACTCTCGAACCTCACAAATCTCATTAGGCTCCTACACTCCTTAATCTTTTTTACAGTACGAGAGCTACTCTGGGATCTCATGAGTTTCATTAGGCTCCTACAACACTCCTTAGCTTTTGGCGTACGAAAGCTACTTTGGGACCTTACATATGCTGTTAGGCTTTTACATTCCTAAACTTTTTTATTTTGTAGCAATACAAACGTAAAGGCTATAAAACAAAGCCCTTCAGACACCGCCTTTCTATCATTGCCACATCTTCCACACCGACCATCCCTTTGGGTTGTGACCACGTGTTCATCTACCTATTTGAATTTACTTACTTACTTACTTACTGACTCTTCGGCATTACAACCCTTTGTGGGTGTTAGGTGTTAGCCTCTTCAACTATTCTATTCTATTGTTTTCGATTTTCCACCTTAGATCTCCAGTTTGTGATCTTCATAGTCTTTAGGTCCTGCTGCACTCCCGCCATCTGTCACGCGGCCTTCCTCTCGTTCTGCCATACCCTGGGTTCCAATCCATTATGCTCCTAACAAGTTGTCCAGTTTTCATTCCCAGCAACCGCAACCTTTGAGATTTGATGAAACGTACTAACTAGGTAAATCAGCGTGTTTGATTAGATCATCTATTTTTTTGTCTTTTTATATATGCGATGTTCTTCCAGTTTCTGTATTAGCTGATTATAATATCCTCTCTTCTTCTTTCCTACATATTTTCCTAGCTTTTGTGCTCAAATTCTCATAGATTAGTGTATTTTCATCTGTTGAATGCATTAACAATTTTTGGCTTGCTTTATTTTTGTCTCTGCATTCGTTATCAAACTAATCCTTAATTTTTTATGCCCTTTTTCTTTTCCTATTATATTAGCAGCAGCATCTCGTATACTTCTTCTTCTGCTTCCTCCTTATGCCCTCAGTGAGCGTCAGACTTCATTTTATTCGTGCCCTTCTTTTACCCATTTTTTCCATTACTTCCTGTCCCTAGCTAACTGTCTCAATTCGTCTATTATTTTTCCTCTTGTTGTTCCTATTTCTTCTATTTGTTTCATCCGCGTTTTTCTGGGTCTCCCTTTTCTTCTTTTGTTTTCTCTTCTTGCATCTACGACCCTCTTTACTAGTCTATTTTGGTCCATTCTCACTATATGTCCAAACCAGCTTAACTTTCTTTTAGTTATTTTTGATATTGTAGCGGACTCGCCACCTGCCTCGGTTAACATGTGCGCGGTCGTGCGTGTGACGTCAATAGAAGTTTCTCGGCACGATCGATATTGCTAGACGAGCATAGAATAAACTAGATTTAACTGGAAGTTCACGCTCGGATATAAATAGCGCGCGTTCGTGGGGAACCACATTCTCGTTCCTGCAGCGGTCGCGTATACATCGTGCGCGCGCATCGCAGTAGTAGCAGCTACAACCGAGCAGTTGAGCCTAGCAGCAACTCCGACAGCAGTGCAGCCACCAGGGCCGCGCCAAGCCAGTTCGCCGCCCGTGTGCAAAACTAAATTTTGCGCCCTTACAGATAGCTAATTATAAATTAAAAGGTTTACCTATTTACCTTGTTTAACTGTTTTATAGTTAAAGACGGTAAAATATGTTTCCTTATATACAGGGTGATTCAAAAGTATTGTCATTAAATTAAATGGGTATATGCTGACCTTAATAGAAGAACATTACAGCAAAAATTTAAAGCTTATTGCGATTTTTGTTTATTTTAAATTTTGTTATAGGTACACTTTTGAGAACCGCTGGCTAATATGCATTTAAAAACCTGCAATAGAAATTTGACCTTGCAAAAATAAATGAAAAATCAGACAATTATGTAATTTACAGGTTTCACTTTCCTTTCGCATTTTTTCATGCTTGAGACTGGCATTAAACAATAATTATTGGCATTTTTAAAAAGTGATATAAAAAAAATTGTTGTAAATAAAGTGAAACATGACTTACAAAAAATTTTCAAATGTTCCTCCATTAACTCCTATACAAACACAAATACACACAACACAAACAAAACAAAATTAAGTACAATAACATCAATTAATTCAGTTGTTAAAAGGTTAACCTTCCATTAAAACGTTCGATGAATGCACTCTGAAAGCTAAGAATGAACTGATATTAACCTACTTACATATACAGCTGGTCTGCATCAGTATCAACAACAAGGGCGTTTGATAAATTTAAATTCCAGTGACCACCAAACAATTTTTGTGTTGATATTTTTAATTTTTTTCCGAGTTTACCGCTTACTTGCGACACATGCTTTATTGAGAAAAGTTGTTCTATTTGATATGCTCTACCTACCCTTAAAATTAATGACAATACTTTTGAATCACCCTTTATGTAAATGTAAGTGAACTGTTAGATGTATATGAACCACCTAAACTTTTTTTATTGAGAAAAACCAAACACATAACAGATGACAATTGTAAAAATTATTTGTATTCAATTAAAACGGTTCCAGTGTTCCGCAAAATTTAAAATAAATTTTATGTTTAGTAGCTTTACAACTATTGAAGAAAAAAAATGTGGTTATTAATAGAAATGTGTAATAGGGGCATTTCTCCAGAGTAGTCATATTTACAACATTTTTTCCTTTGTCGGTTTCCAAAAAAGAATAAAGAATTCGATAGAAAATAAAATAATTAAAGTTTTTTTACCGCGGCCGCCCTAATTCTAGCCACGTACCAATTCTTGCTTTTGCTTATTCGTGCTTTTCGTTTATGTCGTCTGTCGCTTTATCGGCTGTGCCGTTTTGCCGCCTTTGGTGTGGCCGCCTGTGTGCGGTGCACGCCTTCGCACCCATGGCGGCGCGGGCCTGGCAGCCACAGCCAGCAGCAGAGCCAAGCAGCGACTTCCACTGCAGAGCAGCCAATCGCAGCTCGTCTCTCGTTCCTTCGCGGTCACCTTGTTGCCCGGGCGGGACAGCAAGACCGCGAAGACATCCTAACAATCCTCCGCACAAGACCACCTCGAAACAAAGGACCCAGACACAAATTAAAGCACCCTCCCGCTATCTTCCTACAGGACGCCGAGGCTCTCCCAGATGACCTGGCAGAGATCCTCGACGACAAGCCATACGCCTTCCAATAACCCCCCCCCTACTCATCAACCAAGGACTCACCACCCAAACAACTGACTGGAAAGACCGTCCCCACAGCACTAACCCATAAACAACGACTCCCACAGCTCCTCCTCGCCTGAATCTAATTTAATTTTGTTTTTCAGATTTTATATTGTATTTTGGAGATGCTTAGCGGCGTCGAATAATAGAAAGCTAGTCGTGTTAAAATGGTTTTATTTACAAAAGGAAAGTATTTACAAATTCAAATGACCGTCGTCGAGTGCCGTTCGTGGACCAACTAACTGTGTACACCCAGGGTAGCACCCCGCATACCGTTAGGATTGTTAACCCTTAAGTCCCGTTAGATTTTGCTAATCCTAAGAACCGTTAGGTCTTCGGCGGCATCACGAAGTCGGCTCCGCCACAGTATATTTGGTGTTGTTTTAACCTGAGAACCGAGAACGAACGTCAACCCTCCCTTCCAATCAACCAATTTCCCCATGGTCGCAGAGAGCTTAAGCTCTATATCGACCGTTGGAGGTGATCGGAAGCATGGCCCGCACTGCTCCCCTTCACATTTAAAAACTTCATTGATTTGACTTGACTTGGCGAACCACAGTTAGTCTAATCCAGCCTACAATGGTCGCGAATATATGTGCGTCGGCGAAGTTAATATAAATATACGTGAATAGTTATAAACAAAACTGTATAAATAAATTAATTAGTGTTACGGGTTAATTTTAGTGTTTTGTATTAGAATTAATATTAGTGTTGTGTTTTAGTGTTAAGTTGTTATTTCGTGTTTCTCCGTTGTTTAAATAATTTTAATATTTATTAATAAATAATTGACACCACGAACCGAAGTTTTAATAGTATGTTAAAATACAAGTTGCAGAAGGCATCTATACATCTACTCAAGCACGAATTTGAAATTCTGAAACGAGCCGCATAGCGGCGAGTTGAGGAACAAATGAGTGCTTGAAGGACCTTCTGCAACGAGTGTTTTATACTATTTTTTCTATTTTGTAAATTTTCAACACCCCGCATCATTAAACATTTATTTAGTTGCAAAAGATTTAGCATAGTCAGACCTTTTTGTAATAAGATGTCTGTAAAATTTTAAGAACAAATCAAAACTGTAGAACCATAAAATTCGGATGTAGGTTTTATTATTAATAGCTTCAATGCAGCTGATGCACTAACGCATTCTGCGAACACTCAACTTCTGTAAAGAAGTTAATTCATTAACATAAACGTCTAATGAATACATAAGTATATAGTGGCATACAATTTATTTCTACTTGGTTATAAAATGCAAGGTTTTTTCGATAACGTTTTACCAAAATATTAATAATATGTTTATTAATCATTTTTGTTAGTTAGTTATTGCAGCAAAATTTATTGTACACTTCGCTAATAATAGATGCAGTAGGTATTAAATAATTTAAGTTTTCTAAATTTGTAAGGATTCACTCCTTTAGGGAAATAATATACAAATATACCTAAGCAAAATAAAAACATTTATTATTTCAAGAATATTAAACACTTAAAATAGAAAAATGATAAATGCTACAGTTATCTATAGTCATAAAAAAAAATTAATAATACACGTGTATTTGTTATTAATACAAAGATAACTGAAAAGAAAATTTTCAATAAATATTTAAATATCACCATTGGTAAAAATATAATTATAAAACTAAGTTAAATTATATAAAAGAACTAAATAAAAGTATAGAAAATTTTAAAAACAAGAAAAAAAATAACTCTTTTTACACTGAAGTTTTGAAAAAAATAGTTTATATGGCCTTAAATATTATCATTAAAAAGTTGAATCAATCTCAAGGCTGTGTTTTTCAACTTCATCACACATTGCGTTGAAAGCAGCAGCCCATTTGACGAATTCTTCTTCCTAAAATTAATAATTATTTAATACATTATTTTGCGTATATAGCATTATTTCTTTATATTGAAACATTTTGTACACTAATTATTAGTAAATTATGAGTTTATAAGCTAAAGGGGGGTAAATAAAACAGAAAAACTTTACTCTATTTTACAGTGGTGAAGCTTGTCAAGGCAGAAATGGAACTGGGTTCATAGTACACGAAAACAACAAAAGAAATTATCGACTTTCAGCCAATTAACGGAAGAATATGTAAAATCAGAATTGCAGGAAAATGTTTTAATATTGTAACTGTAAATGGTTATGAAGACGCAGAAGATGAGAAGGATAAATTCTACAGTGAATTAGTGAAAACAATAGAATAAATATGGAAAGAGGCTTTGTAATCAGCCAGCATCACAAAACTTAATAATTAGTAGTACTAAATTACTAAATATAAACACAAAAAAGCCCAGAAAATAACATGGGAATCACCAGGAAGAATATATCAATCACAACTATAGAGTATAGTATAAGAAGTGAGATCATATAGAGGAGAATGCTGCGATTCTGACCATTACATGGTGGTTGCAAAAATTGTTTAGACAATCAATAGTGGACAAAACAACAAACAAGGACAAAAAGTAAAGATATGGGATGTACAACAATTGATAAGTCAGCAAAAGGCAAACTTATATACATCAGTGTTAAGTAACAGATTAAGAAAAATTGAAGTAGAACACGAAGAAGGAGATATGCAATGGGAAATACTTAAGAAAGTCATTACAGAAATAGCACCTAATACAATAAGACTATAAGACCAACAATTATAAGGCAAGAAAAAGACTGTTTCGACAAAGAATGTTTAAAGGATTAGTAAAACGAATACGGTTACAGAAACAAAGGCAAAAAGAGTAGGAAAACTATAAAAAGAAAAGAAACGACGGTTGGATCAAAAAATAGAAAACCATGGCAAATACAAAAGAACAAGCAAATTCAATGTGAATACCAAGGAAGGCAAAGAAGAACAGTTCCTGGGAACAATAGGAAGACACTCAGTACATAATGAAACCAATGAAAATGGGGAACTTTTAATCAATCCAGCCACTAGTCATAATATGGTTATAAAAAAAAGTCACATGGACATCACCAGACGGAAATACACCTAACCAAATAGACCATATCGTGATAGATAAAAGAGCAGATAGTAGTATATTGGATGTTAGGTCAAGACGAGGAGTCTGCTTTGGATCAGATCATCACCTACTACAAATTAAATTTAGATGCAGAATATCTAGAAAATAAG
Source organism: Melanotus villosus (assembly GCA_963082815.1). Taxonomy (NCBI): domain Eukaryota; kingdom Metazoa; phylum Arthropoda; class Insecta; order Coleoptera; family Elateridae; genus Melanotus; species Melanotus villosus. The sequence goes on along the minus strand of OY720419.1, from coordinate 94,901,460 downwards.
AGAATCGAGAAAAAATAGAAAAACTGGACATTGAGAGACTAAAATCACCTGAAGTACGAAAAACCTTTGAACAAGAAATTACACAAAAACTAACACAAGAAAGCCTAGTACAGCAACCAGAGAAGATCATTGGAACTCAATTAAAACAAGAATTAAGGAAGTAACAAAAAGAAAAGAAAAGAGCAACCTGGTTGGACCAAGAATGCAAATAAGAAAAAAAAAACACGAAAATAACCTTATCACAAAAATGGCAGAAGACTTTAGAGACAATGATCCAAGAGGGGCATATCTAAAAACGTCAGAGGGTTACAAACCTCGAACTAGTCTCTGCAGAAACGAAACGGGACAAATAGAAAGCGACCCCCAACCCATTAAAAGTATTTGGAGAAAATACTTCCAAACGATACTTGGGACACAATTTGTTGAAGAATAACCACAGCCACAAAGCCTACTTAATAATGTCTCACGTACTTAAATAAAAAAACATGATAAATATGATTAATATATCCGAAAGGAAAGTACTGATAAAGATACTGGGACCAGTTAGGGACAATGATATCTGGAGATCCAGATACAACAATGAACTGAAGAGACTTTTTAAAGAACCTCCACTCTCAGGTCAGAATGGAAGATGCCAAAAAGAACATTGAACAGCCGAATGGAAAGTAAAAGGCCAGTGGGAAGACTCCGAAAACGATGGGGAAACGAAATACAAGAGGATGAACATTGTCCCTTAGGAATTCGAGAGCGGTGGGAGACAGATAAGCATGGAGGCAGGAATTACAGGAGGCCACGGCTCAATTTGGGGTACAGTGCCATAGAAGAAGAAGCAAATTCTTAAAGAAATTAAAAAGCAACATAAAAAGCCAGATATCCGAACAAGAAGATGCACAGATATAAATGGTAAGCTACAAACAGAGCAGAAGAAAATATTAGAGCGATGGAAAGAGCACTTTCGAAACCTTCGTAACAGTCCAGAAGAAAATTACAAACACGAAATAAAAAATCAGTCAACAGACGTGCAGGTGAAGGAACCACAAATAGATGAAATAGAGGATATAATAACTAATTTAAAAAATGAGAAAAAGAATTAATTAGTCAGGTTCACCAACTAATAGTAAAAATCTGGAACGAAGAAAAAATGCCATCAGAATGCAGAACAGGAATAATACAGCCTATTCATAAAAAAGGGAACAAAAATGACTGCCAAAATTACAGAGGAATTATACTATTGAATAGTATATATAAAAATTTTTTGACGGTGATCTACAGAAGACTAGAGCCATTTATCAAAGAGATAATAGGAGATTACCAAAAAGGGTTTAGACCAAACAGATCGACAATAAATGGAATACATATTATTAGACAGCTGATAGCATTGAGCTATGAACATAATATTGAACTTTATGTGATGTTCATAGACTTTAAACAAGCCTTAGTTGGTGTAAAAAGATCTAAACTGTTTGAAGCTGTAGTACGAACACCATATTGACTAATAGAAGCAATAGATGTCAACAAAGGTGTTAGACAAGGCGAAAGATTATCTGCAATACTGTTTAATACAATCATCGACAGAGTAATCAAAGAAACAAAAAGCAGCACAAGTACATATGTGCTTATATAGACGATATGGCAGTGATCACCATAAACTTCAAGGAAATGATGCGACTAATTGAAAAACTCAGAATGAGCCTGCAGATAAATCAAGAAAAAAACAAATACATGCTATATCCAGGAACACAAATTCAAAACTGTACAGAAATACGCATTGCAGAAGATAAATTTGAAGAAGTACACGAGTTCAATTATTTAGGCACCGTAATAAATAATAGAATACAGCTGTCAGTAAATAAGGAAAATTTTTGGGAGGAACTAACGTTCGTAACGGAGGAGGCCAAAGGATAGTAGGGTCGGTAAAAAGATGAAATATACAGTAAAGTAATAGGACAATACAGAGAAGATACTAGAAACAATAATGGAAAGAGAATGCTCGATTACTGTATGATAAATAATCTAAAAATAACTAATACATTCTTCCAACATAAGACTATAGACAAATACACAAGAGAAGTATGTAGCAGAGGCAAATCTATTGACTACATACTAACGTGTGTCTATGAACTGTCGACATCTGTTGCTTTGTTTTGAAAAAAATTACAAGTCTTAGATTAAATCATAGACAATGACATTTTGCAATTTTGACATTTGGTTTTGTGTTCTGAATCTAATTACGAAATATGTTTGTGAAATCATAACCTACTGGGATGTTGACAGTTTATAAACACCCGTTAGTTGAAAATAACAATAGAAGGACAATATTGGACACAAAAGTAAGAAGAAGAGGTCTGGAAATCGGCAGCGACTACTACATAGTAATAAGTAAAATAAGAGACAAAATAGAAGTTACAAAAATAAATGAAGAAATTGAACAACGAAAAATAGAATTTGAAACTATAAAATCTTATAAATTAAGGAATAAAGAGATCGCCAACAAATACAAAAAATTATTGACCGAGAAATTAGAAAACATAAAAGAAAACGAGAATGAGGGAAATAACGATATTCAGACAACATTGAACTCTTTCAAAAATGCAATACTTGATTCAGCCAATAAAATATGTGGGAAGAATAGAGGGAGTAATAAGAAGCAGACAGAAGAGATTAAAAATCTACTTAAATAACAAAGACAGTAGAGAACTATGAAAAATACAAAATTCAAAGCAAAAAGTAAAAAATTTAGTATTGTAGCCTTCGACTAGTTAAAGACAAGGAGTTTTGTTTAGGGCCAGTGAAATTATACACTTCGGTAAACCAAAGAGAGCTTTATTAGTACAATACACACATAAACATAGAAATAATGAAAAGGAAACGTTTAAAAGGAGTCTACGCGACACGCACGTGTTAACAACCCCGGTTACACTAAATCACCAAACTCACCCCTCTTAAGTGCGGGGTGCGCAGTCAGTCCCTTGTTGCAAGCACGAAGTACGCGGTCATTCACCTTAACACAACACTGAATATAGAGGGTGCTACAGTATTAAAATCAAAGAAAGAGAAATGAAAAAAATTCTGAGAAAACTGCAAAAGTAATCAAAAGCCATTTTATAAGGTATTAAAAATGAAGAAATATTAAACGAATAAAAAGAAATAATGAATAGATGTTGAAAATGAAATCCAAAACAACCACGTACAAGATGAAATAATAGAAGAAGATATGGAACCGTTGGTAATATTGGAAGAACTACAGAATATAATTAAAGACCTAAAAAATGGAAAAGCACCTAGGAATGATAAAATAACGGCAGAAATGATTAAAAACATGAGTGGTAAAGAAGAAGAGTTGTTATTAAAAATATACGAAAGGATTTAGAAGGAAGAACAAATACCCCTAGACTGGCAAAAGGCATTAATAGTGCCCATTTACAAAAAAGGACACAGGAGAGACTGTAATAATTACAGAGATATAACTTTATTGAGTACAACTATAAGGAGCATTTGTAGATGATGGATGACGTGGTAGTATATGCACAAAGTGAAAGATAATTACGGACTAATATGAACACATGAAATGAAGTACTTAACTTCACGAAAATTAACAACAGAGTTGAAAAAGCAATCAATTACACTATGCGCAATCAATTTCTAAATAAGAAAGAAATGTCACAACAAATCCATACTTACTTTTGAATGCGAATCATGGAATTTAACTAAGATGCAAAAAAAATCAAATACAAGCAGCTGAAATGAAATACTTGAGAAGAGTTAAAAGGGTTACAAAGAAAGATAGAATAAGAAACATAGAAAAAAGAAGTGACCTAGAAATTCAACCCTCATTGGAATTTATAGAAGAAAGGCAATTTGGTTGGTGGGGACACTTGCACAGGATGGAAGAGACTAGACCCGTCAGAAGAATATGGGAAGCGAAGATACAGAAAAATAAGAAAAGAGGAAGACCCAGAAAAACGTGGGATAAAATTGTATTGGAAATACTACAGAGAAAGGGTAAAACATTGACAAAAGCAAAGATACACCCTACAGTACCAAGTGATGAAAGGGTTTTAGATTGTATATAAAGTATGTTCATTAAAAAAAAAAAACTCTAGATTGCTGAGTTTTTTTTTTAATAAGCATACATTATAATAAATAATAGAAATTACATCAGCGAAGAGTTCAGGAATAGAATCCAACTAGAATTTAGAGCCTATTACGCAAAGAAGAAGTTTCTGACAAACAAACTAATAAACAAAGATAGGTACTAAATTAAAAATCTACAAAACCTTAATATGACCAGTCATTGTTTACGAAGCAGAAAGCTGGGTGCTTACAAAAAAATATGAAGAACAATTGAAAGTAGCAGAAAAAAAATAACGAGAAAAATACTGGGCTCCACAAAAATAGAAGAAGGTATCTGGATCCCAAAAATGAACTTCGAAATAGACCAAGGACTAGGAAATGAAAACATCACCAAGATTAAGAACTTTACCATAAACATGGAGAGTGAGAGTGATTTCTACGGCCTACAAAAACAGATGAGACCAATTAGAAGCCAGCATAAAGAAACCGCAGAACTAGTGGAATACAATAAAATAGATGAAAAGACATGGGTAAAATATTTAACTGAATTATTTAAGGGAGGAGAATACACCAAATATAGTGGTAGAAGACGAAATAAACATCAGTTATTCGGAGGTGGAACAAGCAGTTAAACAACTTAAAAACAGAAAATCTCCCAGCCAAAACCAAATACAAAATGAACTACTAAAGTAAAAGGGGACAGACTAACAAAAGAAATAACATCACTGATCAGAAAGATAATATTAACACACAAAATAAAAAAAAAGGTGGCAAGATGGAACCAGCGAATTATAGAGGCATTAACTTACTTAATACAAATGCAAATGGCACCCAAGTCTACAAAAAAAAAAGGAAGACCAAGAATTCAATTGGAAAACAGTGTAATCAAAGACCTAAAGATAATAAAGGTGAAAATTAAAGCACATCCAAACTTAAAAAAGGAAATACTCGACTGGTGGAGTGATGCCCTCCAATGACAAACCCAGCAAGGAAGCGAAAGCAGGCCATATCCCCCGGGGGACGAGATATGCCAACGAAAGAAAATGAACTTACTCAATACAGTGCACAAACTAACAACCAAAGTAATAATAAACCACATCAACTCACTTAGTACTCTCTCAGAAGAACAATAAGGGTTTAGATTCGGCAGACGTGTACCGACGCCGTGTTCATAATCCGGCAAATGGTTGAAAAGTCACAGCATACATGTGTTTCATAGATCTGCATAAAGCATTCGATCGCATACAGCTCAGAGGAATCCCTCTTAACATCATTAAAACCATTCAGAATATTTACAAAGATAACAAAATTCAGGCCAAACTGAATGGTAAATTAACAACTCCAATAGCAGTGAACAGTGGAATAAGACAAGGTGACTCTTTAAGCTTGCTGCTTGTTAACATCGTAATAGATGAATTAATAAAAAAGTTCACAAAGGAAAGGGATATAAGCTTAGAGACTCTGAGATTACAATACTATGCTATGCTGATGATGTCGCCTTGATTGCGGAAAGCAAAGACAACCTACAAAGGCTACTGAACATCTTTAATACCACTGACAAATAGTTCAACATGATAATATCTTCGAAGAAAACCAAATGCATGACCACCTCGATAGAACCCTTGAGATATAAACTAGAGGTAGAAGGAAAGATTATTCTATAAGAAATGAAATTCATTTTCCTTGCAATAGAACTAATGGCAAACGATAGCATTGAACAAGAAGTAAAACGACAAATAACTAAAGCCAACAAAGTAGCAGGAAGCTTAAATGATACAATTTGGCAAAGCACACATCTACAACAGCAGACGAAAGCGAGGATATACAAAGCTAGAGTGAGGCCGATCATGACGTACGTGGCGAAGACACAACCCACTACAGCTACCACATGCTGACTACTCGAAACAGCAGAAATGAGAACCTTGAGAAAGATTACTAGTAAAACACTGATGGATAAAGAGAGAAGTGAAAATACATATAAGAAGAGCTTGCAATGTAGAGAGTATCAACAAATGGATTCATGGTAGAAAGAAAGAATGGAATGAGTATATTAATAGAATGACCGAGAACAGAATTGTTAAGATCGCCAGAGACAAGTCGCCAGCAGGAAAACGAAGTGCGGAAAGACCTAGAAAGAGATGGTGTGACAACCTCAACGTATAATAACAGAAAGGCCCAACCGAAGAATGAACAGGCATTAGCCTATGATAAAGAAAGATTAAGATGGTTGGTGAGACGTTTGGAGAAGTAATGAATCTCAGGCACTAAAAGTAGTAGTGGAGTGAATTCCAGATAATAAAAGAAGGCAAGAACGACCTAAGCTAACATGGGTAAACTTTTTAATAATGGAAGGAAAAAACACAGAAAAGAGTGGAAAAACATAAGGCGAAAACACACAACCACCTCCAAGTTTTAAATAAAGTGCAGTGAAAAAATGATTATGAAAGCTGTTCCAGCAGGTTATAACCCCGAGGGTAGAGGAGCCACTCCAGCAATCAAGCTGAAGGGGGTAAATATTTGTTAACGATTTTAATTCTAGTGCTAATCACAATAATTCATCATGGTAAACAGTAAGAATATTTTGAAAGTATTAATATAACTTACTTCAGCATGATTACGGACATCTTTACGTTTCCGTTTTGGTTTTACTTCCTGTTCCTCTATATTTTCGTCAGATTGAACTGACGGAAGTCTGACCCTCTTCCGCCGTTTTGGTTCATAACTGCGATAAGTTGGCTGTAAATGAAATATTAATTATAAGCGTTCAAATGGCTCCAATAATTCCAAACTTCTTACCTTTACAGCCTGTTCTAAATCTTCAAAAAGTCCAACAGGAGCTTCTTCTTCTTCTTCTTCTGCTTCATTGTTAGCAGATATTTTTGTGGGACTTGATATGAGCGCTTCGTCATTGGCCACTTCTTTAAAGTTAACTTTATCAAGCAGTTCTTCTACAGCTTCGTCTCTAACTCTCTTAAGTTGTTCTAAAGGAACTCTCATGGGACGTGCTTCTTCCTTTTTATTTGCTTTGGTCCTAAGCTTTCTTCTAACTATTCTATTTTCCTTTTCAGTTTCGCTATCAGGACCATCAAAACCGAAATAATTTTCCACATTTAGTACTTCATCTGAACGTCTATATGGCGATAAAGTATTATTTTCAATTTCATTTAATATATTTTTCTTAACTTTGACGGATTTTGGTGTTTGCAAATGATCTTGACGTTTATTTGGGCTTTTGTTTTTGTTTTTGATTGGACTGAAGTCATCGTAATCAAATAAACTACTATTGTTAACCATTTTAGCAGGCGAACGTTTGTTACAATCTATAAAATCTATAATACTGCTCTGTACGACATTGGTCTGTTTTTGAGATTCTTCAGTACGTCGGGGGGTTTTAGAAGCATTCGGCATTTCAAGCAGTTTTACCATTTCTTGGTTATAACAGGGCAAAGAAGTATCTTTCATAACTAACCAATGCGGATTTCTAGTTAGACTTAAATTAGCACCTCTCCATGGCTTCGAAACAATTCTTCTTCTTGTTCTCGGACTACAAACAGTTGTTGAGTTGAGCTTACTATCAAAACCGAAGGAAATCTGAAATGGTGTGTTTTGGCTATTCGACACAACTGACGATTCTGAAGTGGAAACTTGCGGAGATTTATCGGTATTTTGCTTATTTGTCGGTTGAAGTGGTGGAATCAATATGTTTGAAATAATATGTATTTGTTTAGAGTTGTTCTTTTGATTTTCAAATTGTCGGGGACTTTGACTGTACCTCTGGCTATTCGGTAGTGGTGTGGAGGTCAACGATATGAATTTATTTGGATTGGCATTACAAGTAGGCCTTATGCTGGTTATGTTTCCTGAACAGAACAATTAAACTTTATTTAGTGTACGTTCAAATGTACTGAATATCAACAGCAATAAAATTAAATTTACAAAATTGATTGTATGTGGCATTCAATTCTAAAAACCAAAAAACAATCAAAAGCTGGTTGTGAATTTTTTCTATAATTGTAATATTTTAGCGCTAATTACTTCGAAAATTTTATCTAGAAAGTGCTAACATATCAATAATCCTAAATTTAAAAAGAAAAGACTACTTACCTCGAGTAGGTGCAACAAACGAAACCGTCGATATATCATTAGTATCTTCTTCATCTACAAATCCAAAGAACGTATCAGAATCATCAAGTTGGGCATTAACATTAGCAGCATTTCGAGTAGATGTATCTGCAATCCTCTTGCTAACAAGTTGTATTTCTCGTTCAAGTACGTTTAGGGTTCTTACATTCTCATTGAAGTTACCTCGATTCCTTTTATACATTTCAGTATCATCTCCAAATCCAAAGAACATATCGGAAGTACTAAGTCGAGGTTTAAAATTAGCAGTTTTAGCAGACGTGTCTGCTGTCCTTTGGCTAACACGTTGTATTTCTTGTCCAAGCGTATTTAGAATTCTCGTACTGTTTGGGTGAAATTGTTTTCTCCTAGTATTAGAGTTAATATTTACATTATTTGCTAGTCCATCTTCAATATTTTTTATTTTACTGTTTATAGGTTTAAGATTATTATTCACATTTTTAGTTTTATTACGTGCAGTAATTTTACGTATTCTACATGTTGCTTTCTTTATAACTTTTTGCCGAACAACTTTACGAACATTGTATATATCTTTATCGTATGTAATCCCATTAGAATCTGTCACATTTTTTATTTTTCTGGGTCTTCCTCTTTTTTTGGTTGTTAATTGAGTTTGTGCTCTTTGCTGTTTTGAGGGTGATACCGTAAATTCGTAAGGATCGTTTTTGGTTACACTTCGCTTATTTGCGTCCTGCAAATAAACAGGAACATGTTGTTGGGAACCCGTAACAATACATTTATTTTTTCCAAAGTGTACGTAGTTTTTGTTAAGTCTTTTATTTGATTGTAAAAACTGTTCAAGTTCCTTACACCGTGTTATTTTAACAAAGGGTTCTTGAACTCTGAGATTCGTATTTGTTTTGTTACAGTCTAACGCATGCTTTTGTTTATTCACTTGTTTCACATTTTTGGAAGCCTTATTGAAAAGTACATTTTTATTGCTTTCTAACGAATTATTTATAGCTTTTGTAACATTCTTATTACTCGCGCTTTGTTTTACAGTAACATATTTGCTTGGTGAATTTGGCATGCTGTTTATAAGATCTAAACGTTGAAGATGAACTTTAACATTCGATTTAAATTTTGGATCGTTGGCAATACATTGGATATGATTGTGCTTATACGGTAAGGAATTCAAAGGAAGCCGTTGTACATGAACCTTTGCATTTAACTTAAATTTGGAGTCTTCGCTGATCGCTCGGTAACGACTGTCAGTTTTGTGAAGCAGATCTACACCTTTGTTCGACACGAAATTCGTTCCGTCATCAACAGGAATACATTGGATGTGATTGTGCTTATACAGTAAGCAATTCAAAGGAAGCCGCTCTACATGAACCTTAGTATTTAACGTAAATTTGGAGTCTTCAACTAATTTTAAATTGTTGCTTGTTCGGCAACGACTGTCAGTTTTGCGAAGCAGATCTACACCTTTTTTTGGCACAAAATTCGTTCTGTCATTAAAAGGCACCTTTCTTGTAGTAATCGAGGCGTTTGTTTGATAATATGGATTCATTGCTGTATTACTTCACATGCTGTAATATTACTTAATCTATACTTCAAGCAAGATTTATTTAGACGAAGGCACTTTCACTTTTTACAATATACTAGTGTAAACAACGTCGATATAAAAATGTATCTTTACTTTAACAACAAACCTCAAGACCTTTAACAACCATTTAAAAACTAACCAAACTACCAAACCAAACATTCCCTTGGCGGTTATAAGTTTCAGCGATGTTGCCAGATCCCCCTTTATTATTTGAAATTTTATGGGCTTTATACTTTGAATTTATATTCAAAGGCTTTATACGTGTTCCGAAATTATTTCGGTTTTTCTAACACTAAGTTAAAATGGGCTATTATCATACAGAATATTAATTAAATTACATTTAATTTTAATAAAAATGATTGACTAAGTATTAAACAAATTGAATTTCTGAAATATCTAGTGATTAAGGAAATATTCTGGCAATGTCGCATACTTATTTATATAATGTATACCAACCTAAATTTTAAAAACAAAATTTACTAATTTGTTTACCCATAGATGCCCATAGTCATAACATAGCCAATAGTTTACAAAGTTTTGGGATTTTTTATCGAATGGATTGGTAATATGCAATTTTAATAAATCAGTGGTTGACAGTGTTGCCAACCCTACCGAAATTTCGGTAGATCTACCGATTTCTACTTTAATCTACCGATTTTTTAAAAATATATTAAATAATCTTCAAAAAAACCTCTTTTTCTTATCTTGACATCACAAAATGCACCTGACTCTGAACAAAATTTTGTTTATTATAATACATTGCCTGAAGATTGTTTTAAAATGTAACTTCTAATTGTGGGCCACTACGTGCCGATTATACAAACAGTTTTTCGCAATAATATGGGATGTATAAAGTTTATCTTTCAGCGGCGGAGAAAAATTTAATTTTATATTTGTAATAAAATTCTATTTAGTAACTATAAAGGGTGGTGACTCAGCGAACAATTTTTTAAAGTTCAACTATTATCGCTTCTAATTATTTTAAAGCTAAACTCTGATTATATTTCGATACATTCGATAGGGAAAAACTCATGTTGGACCCAAGAGCCAACGTATCATCATATTTCTAAAAACGTAAATATTCATTACAGAACTTGGTAAAAACTTATATTTTTCTCAGTTTAAATATGTCTACCGAAATCTACCGAATAATTGAACCGAAAGCTACCGAAACCAGAAAATATTAGATGGCAACACTGGGTTGACAGATAGAATGACGTTAATTATGGGGAAAGTGTTGTGATTTGTATAGCAATTATTGAGAATAATTGTCAAAAAAGTGTTAGTTTTCAACAGTTACGAAGAATGGGGAGCTATGCGAAAGCCACCATGACTGGTTTTATTTGTAGACTTTGCTCGGAACATAAGAAAAGTGTAATTCATTTTTATAGTGCAAAAGCTCAGGAATTAGAGCTTTTAAAAAAACTTACCTTACTACCCATTACAGTAAGTTTAAATTTATTTAATTCCTGGTTAATTTCTAATTGTTTAAATGTAGGTTGAAAAATATGATAACCTACCTAAAACAGTATGCCAAGAATGTATAGAAAAGCTCAACTTACAATATCATCTGGTTCAAAGAATAAGGAAAAGTTTCGTTATACAACGTAGACATAGAATGTTTCATGTAAGTATTATTTAGTGATGAGTAAAGTTGAATGAAAGTAATTGAATTACTCAATTAGTTCTAAAATTAGGGGTAATATAATAATTTTCAAAGTTTATCCACCATCTGGATAAAAATCAGACAGATAATACTTATCCGTTTAGATGCCATCAGGATGTGAGTAACATCGTCAAACTGTAGCAACTTTAAAGGAAATTAATGTAATCCTGTTGTGTTGTTGAAATGGTAATCTTGTAGTTTGGTGACCTGTTAAGGTATTTGTGCCAAACAAGTTTTAAAGTTTATGTATTGTATTACACATAGTTATTATTTTTGTATGAGGTGTAGTGTTAAATAAAAACAATTACAGTGGAACCTCTCTAACTTAAACCACCAAAATCCCAGAAAAAAATTTGAGTTACAGATAAATTCGAGTTACGAAGATTAATATGCATATAAACTCAACAGTAAACGTTCAAATATTCGAGTTAAAGAAAATTTCGAGTTACAGGAGTTCGACTTACGGGAGTTCCACTGTATAAAGTTTACCCTCGGGTTTATCACAATTTATTTGTATTGGAAAAAACGGATTTGTGTTGCAATTGCAAATGCTTAATTCTTCAGTGTATAATATATCTTTATATGGCGTTTGGCGCATGTGAATTTCAATAGGTACCTAAACTACAAGATTAGCACTATATAAGTAAAATTTGCTTATTTTGCAAAATAAAATAGCAGTTATTTGATAAGTGCAAATGTATAGTTCTTAAGAGTGTACTTTACAATTGCATTCTATTCTTTGTCAAGTTAGTTTTCTTGTATTCGAAATTTAAGGTGTTAGAGCAATCTTTTGTCTCAAAATGCTTCGTAATAGTTTAATCTTTTAAAGTAAAATGACAGGAAAATCTGTTATTAGAAATATGTAATTGAAATAAATTTTCACATAGATTGTAGAAAAACGTTTGGTGGAAGAACGACAAAACTCAAAAACACAAGTTTTTCAGGAGAGCAAGTTATTAAGATCGCTCCAGTGGTTATAACTTTAACAGGTTTTTTTCATAATATAAGGGCTACAACTACTTTTACATGTGTTTACTATTTACAGATCATGTCCTAGCACCACTTTGAAGATTTTTAAACAATGCTGATGTCTGCCACGTAATGCATAACGCGGTTAGAACATTTTTCTAAATTTCATCTAATACTTTAATTATAGTCCAGAAAAATATAGCCCTAAATTTAGTGTGGCTATGTGGGATGCTATTGATAAATTTTGTAATTTCAGTTGTTTTGATTTTGATTCTGTTTTTCGCAAGTATTTAATTTTTAATAAGCATCCCACATTTGTAGGGTTAAAAGAAACAACACAGTAAAAACCGGAATTAATTATCTGAAGTTGTCTCTAACTAAAGTCGTGTTTAGCGTAAACATAAAACGATATAGCTTTATATAATTTTATACAATGTGATTTTTTAAAAACTCAATTGCAGCAGGCCGTATTCTATCTTAATAACCTTAGAACTGTCTGTATTAAGTCAGAATACGGCCTGCTGCAATTGAGTTTTTAAAAAATCACATTGTATGTGTATAACAGAGATACGCGATGTTGCCATGGTAATTAAACATGACGTTAAATTTAACCCTGCAGTGGTCGCGCCTTTAAATGTAACACGAGTGGTCGCGCCTAGTCTCTCAGACCCATTCTTTGTTTTCTTAATTTATTCCTAGGAAAGTGAATAAAACTTAATGAAGTTTAGATTCTTACGTACAGTGGAGTATTGAAAATGTGGTATTATGTTAGTTTCTGGCAATGATTGAAATATTAATGTTTTATTGTATGAAAGCTAGACATACGTAAAAATAAGATTTGTATTGCAAAGTAAAACACTAATAATAAGTAGATAGATAAATTTGGCAAATTTTATTGAAAATAGATTAAAATGACATTGAATAAACAATTTTCATAAGTTATTGTTCACCTCTTCTCTTCTTTTACGGATTTCCAGTGGAAAAACACCAGCTCTAAACTAGTTACATGGGTGGTCGTGCCTAGTCTGACACCTCTATCTGCATAACTAATGATGCGATTGATTGCCTACTTGTCAGTAGTATAGATGATGCTTATTTATGAAGCTACTGCGAACGAGGCTAATCTAACTACACCCGTTTTTGAGTTAAGGCAACCTTTATGGCAGCGGGGTCTGTCAGACTTGGCGCGACCACTGCAGACTGATAGATGTGTTTTATTACAAAAATGGTGTGAAAATCATACTGATTTGAAGATTATTGATTCTTCTCACATTTTTTGTACAGTTTGCGACAAAAGGGTAAGCTTTAATGATATTTCTGACTGTACTAATTTAATTTAGCAACCAAATTACGTGGAAATTTAACCCTTTTAAACGCCAACATGCATTTTTAGGATCATAACCACCTATATCCGTACTGTAAAATAAAAGAAAAACTCGAAATGTATTTTTATTTTGCATATTTTAATGCATAACACTGCATATTTTAATGCATATTTTAGCTATTTTTAGTGCATATTTGCATGCATTTTTTACCATTTTTTAGTGCATATAATCCAAGCTTTAGTGATAATAAATGTATTCTTTTTTTGTCTGATGCAGTTATTAGAATATTAGAGCTCCCTGAAGCATCCTCTGCTGATGTACAGGTTCCCAAAGCAAATATTTAAGCTTGGAATACTATGGTATGTTGCCCCAGTGAGACATGGTTTTCCCACGTATTTCGGCTCCTGAACCATTATCCATTTTAGACCCATCTGTGTATCAAATTAGACTAGGTATTTGACAGACTGCGTTCTCTACTATGCCATAACTCCCAGTCAAGTAGATTAGTAATGGGTTTGCAATGACATTTGTGATGCTGGTGTGCCCATGGTGATTCTGGGTTGCCCAACTTGCATTACATGTCAGCCTGTACGCTGCCATCCTAGCCTCACCCTTAATAAAAATATCTAGGCGAGGTGGGTTTATCATTGTTTATATGGCTGCAGTTGGTGAGCTTTTCATTGCTCCCGGTATATTACAAGGAGGTGCTTTCATTGTTTGGCGACATTTTTCTTCTAGCGTGAGTTTCTGTGCTTGCATTTTGTCCTTCTCTTTTCCTCAAGGACTGGTTTATTTTCTGTAGTAATATGTTGTGTTTCACTTTTTAATGAACTCTGATCTTCTTCTGACATATTGTCTTCGCTAGAATAGGATGATGTAGAACCTTCTTCAGATTTATTGGCAATAATAGATTGTTGTATGTTGGCATCAACTGAAAAACATGAGGTCGTATGTCCTACATAACGTATACGTATAAATTCATAGTGAATGCAACTGCAGACAAAATGTTAGTATAATTAATAATTTTTTTATTAATAAGAAATAGATACCTGCTGTAGCCTGGTACTGTTGTTCTTCATGCACTTCGTCATTCAAACTGTCCATCTGTGGTAGAGTCCTTTCTTTAACGAAATTGTTCGCCTGTTCATTTTCTATAAATGTAGGGGGCGCCGTAAATTAGAACAACCTGAAAAGTATAAATAAAGTTATTTCTGTAACATGGTGTTGTATGTCTCCAAAGTACAGAATTAATTAAATAACTTTTTCAGCTAGGTCTTAATAATCAAACAAATATTATTACCTGTTTTGTCTGCGACAAACTTCAACATTATTAAACCACGAACACAGACGATTTGTTTTTAAGTCACTTCACATCTTACAGAATTTTTCACCTAGGATTTGGGTTGTGACATCAACACGCTATTTTTAAATTCACAATCCAACTATACTTCATCTTTTTCTAAACTAGGTTTTCATTATCTACTGCGCACGAACGCGTGTCTACTAGGAACTATATGACCTACGTCAAGCAAGCGGCCGGCGCTCGCATAGCAGATAGGTAGCAGTATGAAACGAGATGCGTAACAATACTGCAGTCATTGACAAAATAAGTATCGGAGGTTCTAAAACAATTTCTAATGTTAAATATATTGATTGTAACCACCATCCACACGATTTCAAGAGCCGGAAAAGACTGCTTACGCCGATTTCATAGGAATAATTTTCCTTGAGCTCGCATTTCAGCGAAAGCAAAGTAACGTAGTTTCACTTTGATAACGACCGAAAATATTTGTTTAGTTTAAATTGTTCATCAGAATAGGAGAATACGTTTTGGAACCGCTGACAGTCTTGCAATCTTAACCCATACAGTTTTTGGGCGGACCTAGTTGACGTCACAACCCAAGTCCTAGGTGAAAAATTCTGTACATAAAATTTTATATAATAAACAATATTATAACCACGACACATAACTAAAAATGGCGATTTTTCATAAACATTTCACACACACAACCAATTCATACATGGCTCAATTAACAACCGACCATCTTCCACAAAAGGAGCACTAAGGATAGCTAGTACTCCTAAACGACACATCTGCCATTTAGTGGATTTCTTTTTAACTGACATTTATGACGTTCTAGCATATAAAAATATACAATAATTAGAGAAACTCTGCATAAATAACAAAAAATTCGTAAGTTTTGAGTTGTGGTGTTCTTCCACCAAAGGAGCGAAATCTAGTTGTTTATTTTGAAGTTAGAGATGTTTACTGAAAAAAATTATTTAATACCTTTATATTCAAAATTTACCATAATTGTTTTGTGTTAGGATGAAATTAATCAGTGCGTAAATTAAGACTGAAAACTCATTCTAACATTATAAAACCATCAATCCTGTAATTATTTTTGCTAAAAATTTAAGCTTTACTTAGTTGCAATAACACAATTATGTGAATAAAGGAAAACCTATTCTTTTAAAACTCTTGCTATGGTCATGGACAATATATTTATTGTTATTGTCTTATCTTAAAAGACGAGCACACCCTGAGTGTCTGAATAAGAAACAAGAAACCATTAAATAGATAACTGGCTAAAATTCATTTGAAAACAAATTATTTTTACAACAAGAACTAAGTCGTAAGATTGCAATTTTTGATAGTTTTGTTTATATTTTTTTAATTGGACATTCATAAAAATGCCATTTACTGGAACAAACCAAACAAATTAGCATCATTCAAAGTAACTCGTTTTTGATTTAATCTATTGACAAAATCATTCACATCTGAGTTATGTGGTTTTTAAAATTGCGTTATTTGCACTACAACTATTATGTTAACATTGTTACATAGAGCAACGGCAGATGCCCAATTGAATGTCCTCTTCACGGAATCGATGCAGTTGGAATACCTGATGAGACTTCTGAAGCAGACAATTTAGAATTAAGCACGGAAACTGATGATGTAGATATTAACGAACAAGAAAAGGTTTGAATAAAATTCTACACTGATTTTAGGTAGTATTTGTAAATGTGATTATTTTTTAAATATTTGTAAATTAAAGCATCCCAAATGATGTTGTATTTTTGATTATAAAGACATGTATTGTTTATATATGTATATGTATAATTATAGAATGAACGTTGTTTTTATGAATGCGAGAGTGTTAGAATATTTGTAAGCATTATTTAAATAAACTATGAAATGCAAACTTAATCAGTGTGTTCATTTGTATTGTTAACTATTGTAAAAACAAACCATAAAAATATACAGCTATTCTGTTTTACTAAAAAGTTGTAGGGACCTTACTTATTTTTGCTGATGTGCAGTGGAGGTGATCGGTTCCTCTTGTACCTTTATTATGATTCCTCAATTTTGTGCTCTTTGCTAGCATCACAGTTCTTGTTGACTGGTTAACTAGCACCCTCTACCCTGCTAAACTGCTCCAAATTGCCAAATTAAAAACATATGGTGTAAATAGACAGTATTTATTGTGGGAAAAATGGATTTACAAAGTAGAATTTTGTAAAAGTAATTGAGCTGTAAATTTGTGGATTGGTCTGTATAAGCAAGGCCCGCCGAATTAAATATTACATATTAAGGCCTTACCACTTCATTTAGCCAAGACGCAATTTAGAAACAACGGTGGCGCCATTTGAGGTGAACTATACATTTCTCCATTAAAAAATGTATATTCACCGCAAATGGCGCCATTGTTGTTTCTAATTTCGTCTTGGCTAACTATATGTTCGCAAATAGAATTTTATGGTAATCATAAATTAATTGGTAATGTAGACAGTAACATAATCAGAGACAGCTGTTATGACCATGGTGGCTGTTACGCCCAAGAATTACAGGTGGCCGCTAAGTGGACATCGTGTCCCACATTCGCCTGAAAAATTCTTTTTTAGTAAATACCAACAAGTGATGGAACGCAGCAAACTGCATCATGATCATGGGTGTTGTACGGTTGTACCCCATTGTAACATTAATATGAGGTTGTAATAACCCCCTTCCCTCCACGCACGCACTTTATATTGCACATTATTGTTGTGATAACAAGGCCGCACCTGTCCATGTGGGGCTTTAGAGTAAGTACATACTACTACATCTTACTAGTATGAAATAATTTAAACCACACATATTTTTTCATTACGTTTATTTAAAATATAATTAATGTACATGTACAAAAAACATCCTTGTTTCCTTAAATATCACAATAAATTATGATTCTAGTTTATTTCTTTAGTCTATAAATATTAGTAGATAACAAAAATATTTCTATCTATCTATCAAAATTATGTGTTTTTGTAAAATTTACCACAACTTCTAAAGCTGATTGGACCTACTAGGCTTATCAGAAAAAGAACAATGTAATGTTATCAATCACCTACATTAATTTACAGATTAATAAGTTTGGTCATGAACACGACATTATTTTAAGAGCTCTACAACAATAGTAAAAATTTTCTTTACCATCCTGATACGTGATGAAATTTGCGGATATTCATGCGACTCATTATACCTACAATACATAGACAAATACACATACCACATATTAGTATGAACTTTGTTAGCTGCCATAATACTGTACACAGAACAACACTCATTCGAAACGTGCATAAATACCTATTGCTGTTAAAAAAATACAGTAAAGTATCAACAGGTGACTAAGTATTTACGGCTACCAGATACTCAGCGTTTCTATTGTAATACACAAACCAATAGTTGAATAAGTGTAATAAGGTAATAACTAATAACCAAACAGTTTGAGTACTAAATTACCTTTTTAAAATAATTAGTAATTAATACCTACCAACATTCGAATTCAAAAAGGTAAAAATATTAAAGACATGTATAGGTTGTTTTAAAACTAAGTAATATAAATTGTAAATGTAAAATCGAAGGCAAGCACATTTTTCAGCCAACATATCTTAGTATAAAGTTTAATTTTTACTTCGGCGCAGCCTGCTAAATTTTGCAGATAGGTATATTAAGAAATCAGGGTACAGAAACAATATTTATATGTGATATGAACAACCTATCGTGGAACTAGCATTTATTTACTTCATTACAGAGGTGACCCAAAATCTTCATTTATTAAATTAAATGTTCCAAAATACAAATTTTTGAATCTTCCTTTTAAATTTTGAGATACCATTTTTAAAGTAAACACAAATATTTGTGCATAGATCAAACACTTTTAAGCCTGTTTAACAAGGTGCCAAATTAACAGTAATATTTTCCTAGTTGCATTTAGCAGTGATGCATAGAGTGCAAGGATTTCCACTAAATTTTGCAGTAACATTTTTAAAACATGTTCCAAATGTTGTATCATGTAACACAGTTCCAACACGTTAATTTAGAATTTTTAGAATATGAAAAAAGGTTTCGAGTTGCGGTAGCTAGGTACCACAGTCAAGTGCGATTACGAGAGTTAAGGCCAACGCGCATTTAACCACGCCACGACGCGTCACGCCGGACGGCAATTTTTAAATTACATTGGTTCCTATGCAATAACGCGCACTTATCCATGGCTCGCTATTACATAAGTACCAACGTAAATTAAAAATTGCCGTCCGGCGTGGCGCGCCGTGGCGTGGGTAAATTCGTTTTCTCCGGTCAGTACTTGGATGGGTTTTTTGTATGCAACAATGTAAAATGCAGTTTTTAAAATTTTACGTAAAGTTGTCATCGTGCCAAGCAAGCTTTAGAAAATAAAAAGTTATATTTCAAACTTACTTTTTAATGAGAATCATTATACTGGCACAAAATTTATTTTGGAGTAGATTGTGGATTTTCAATAAATTAAGTTGTTTAGCATCACTGCAAATAAGATAATTTCAACAAGTATGCTTATAATGAAGTTCAAGAAGTATTTTTCTCTGTTGCGGCATTATAATGACATCATTCTAGCGCGCATTTTGATGCTTTAAGGCCAACGCGTATTTAACAACGCCACGGCGCGCCACGCCGGACGGCAATTTTTAAATTAAATTGGTTGTTATGCAATAACGTGCCGTGGCGTGGCGTGGATAAGTGCGCGTTATTGCATAGGAACCAATGTAATTTAAAAATTGCCGTCCGGCGTGGTGCGCCGTGGCGTGGTTAAATGCGCGTTGGTCTTTAATGAGCTTCATTATTAAACGATTTTTGGTGATATTTTGTTTTCAGAAATTGGGGATGCTGTATCAAATAATACACAAAATACCTAGGCAACCATTCAGTTGCTAGGCAACAAACACGTCAAATGTCAAACTTCTTTCAACTGTCAAGCAAAAATCACTATCATCAACCTAACTATTTAACCAAATTTCCCCAACTCGAAATCGTCAAGTATAAAAATACTGCGGTTCCGATCACTATTTACTCGAATTAACAGTATGTTGGCCGTTCAGAACAAATACTTACAGACCAGCACAAGATAAAATAACAAGAAGTACAAATATAAAAGAGGATCGATACAAGTTATACCTCTTGTCAGAAACCAGCATTAAAATGCTGTATATAAATAGACTAAAATATGAACTAAAGACATGCGAACGAGTTGATGATATTGAGAAAGAATATGACAATATTAAAAAATCATTACATAGTGCTGCTTATCAGGCACTTGGGACCATAGATAAGAAGAAGACAAAACAAAAACCATTCTGGATTACAGAAGATATAGAAAAACTAATATCGGAAAAAAAGAAATTATACAATAAATGGCTAACTAAACAAACTCAAGAAAGAAGAGAGCAGTATCAAGAAAAAAATAAAGAACTAAGAAGAAAAATTAAAGAAACAAAAAACCAATACTGGGAACAGAGATGCGTTCAAATCGAAGGCATGATAGGAGGATCACGCTCTACAGAAGTATGGAAAACGATAAAAACAATGAAAACAAACAATGCACATAAAGACTGCCACTTAATAAGATTGAAAGAATGGGAAAAATATTACGGAAAATTGCTAACAGAAGACCGCAGCGAATATAAAAACATAGTAGAGCACGAAATAGTTGAAAGAGATAATAACGTATTAAAGATAACGGAAGACGAAACAAAAAAACAGGTTATGAACATGAAAAATTCAAGATCACCGGGACCAGGCAATATACCCATAGAATTAATAAAATACGGAGGAAGAGAAATTATAAATAGAATAACAAGTTTATTTAATAAATGCATTACATCGGTACAGATTCCTGCAGAATGGAAAAACGCCCATATAACCTCTATTTTTAAAAAGGGCAATAGAAAGGATCCGGGGTGTTACAGAGGCCTTAGTGTAACCAGCAGTATCAGTAGGCTGTTTGGAAAGATACTCCAAGAAAAAGTAAGAACAGATATTGGAGACAGTATAAGTGATGAGCAGACTGGTTTTATCCCTGGTCGGTCTTGTATTGACAATTTATTTACACTACAACAAATACTAGAGAAAAGGATCTCAACGGGAGAAGAAGTTCATATGGCATTCGTCGACCTAGAAAAGGCCTACGACTCAGTACCACAAAGTAAGTTGTGGGAAGCCCTGGCTCAACAAAACATGAACACCCATTTGCTAGCTATCATAAAGGAGCTATATAATAAGAATGTATCTTATGTAAAACAAGGGAAACAACTATCAGGGCCTATATCAATAACAAAGGGACTCCGCCAAGGGTGTAGCTTATCACCAATATTATTCAATCTCTATATAGAAGTAGTATTAAGGGAATGGAAAAGGAGCTGTGGAAGAATGGGTATACCAATCAATAGAAATTACCTATATACACTTAACTTCGCAGACGACCAAGTTATCATAGCACAGGATTCTTTTGATCTTGAATTTATGCTGAAGAGACTATATGCCCAATACCAGAAATGGGGGCTACAGGTGAGTTTACAAAAAACTGAATACCTAGTAGTAAATAGCGAAACACAATTTGAAGTTCTTCTAAATGATGACACACAAGTAAAACAAGTTGACGAATTTAAATACTTGGGGGCCAGAATAGATAGAAAAGGATTGGGAGAAGGAGAAATTAAGCATCGAATTCGAGAAAGCAGAAAAGTAATTGGCTGTCTCAATCCCCTATGGTGGGATAAAAACATTTCAAAAGACGTGAAAAAAAGAATAGGTCAAGTAATGGTGGAATCTGTTCTCTGTTATGGTAGTGAAATTTGGGTAATCAATGCAGCAATGAAGCGTAGGATACAAGCGGTAGAAATGGATTACCTTAGACGCAGTGCCAGAATATCTAGAATGGAGAGGATTCGGAATGAAGAAATAAGGCAACAGATGAAAGCTGACCGAACAATTATCGACAGGATTGAAATACGTAGTTTATGCTGGTTTGGACACTTAATGAGAATGCCTGAAGACCGATGGCCCAAAAGAATATTTCACTGGCAACCCACGGCAAAAAAGAAACGCGGAAGACCACGACGTTCATGGAATGAGGGGATAAGAAGAGCAATGCAAGAAAGAGACCTGGATGAGGATATGGCCCAGGACAGAGATGGCTGGAGAAAGGGATTGAGTAGGCAGCACCTAGCTGTATAAAGATAATATTACATGTATTGTACTTATCTAACTCAATATATATATATATACAAAACAGTTAGTAATAACGTCATTACATATATGGTTCAAAATAAAATAATTTTATTTCCCATTGAGTTTGTTCCATGAAACATTTTTCCTTCCTGTTGAATACTTTGAATAAAATTATTTTCTTTCTAGTCGAATTCATTGAATAACTGTAATTTACTAACTGCCCAGTTTTTAACAAATAATGTCAAACGTTCAATAAAAATAATTTCAACCTGTAACAGCTACCATCTTTTGTTTCACAAATTCCATGGCATCAATGATTTTTGTTAAAGTGTAAGATTAGTTTCCACAGTTTTTTAGTTATCCAAACGGCCAAACATCGAAAATTATGTAAAATTGAATGAACGGATTCAGTATTTTTTCTCTACAAAAAACTTGTTGCACTTTTAGATATTAAATCTATGTGCGAGTTAGGTATATTTGGTAAAAAAATTTAGATACAAAATAACACCAAAAAATTAAAGTTTTCAAATAAAATAATTAATAAATATTTTTCAGTCCGAGAATATACATTTCCCCAGTTTTTCCTTTTATATACTTCGTTACCAGTTTTGTAAAAATGATAGCCGAAAAATAAAGTATAAAAAGTAATACATTTTAGAATCTTTCATTTATTAGTTTTTTTTAATAAGTTTTTAAGTAAACTTCGTGCAGTTGACAACACAGGCAACCCCCAAGCTAATGAACATGGTTTGAATGTAACAGCAATACAGCCGAGAAGGATGCAGTGGACTAATCATTCGCTCATTTTAAATCACACAATTATCGAAACCTCAACGAGAAACAGTTAAGTAAACCCTGCAAAAACAATTATGAACATGAGAAACAGAACACACATAGGTACGTGGAATGTAAAAATCCCCTTGGAACCATCCCGCTTTGCACAAATAGATGGAATAATGGACGAGTACAACATTGAAATACTAGGATTAAGCGAAGAGAGGAAAGCCAAGCGAGAGCAATGGAGTTGGCCAAACAAGCAAAACAAAGTATAATAGAATGGCTTTCAGTTAATATACGAATTATAACGGCACGTTTCTGCACAAGAGTTAGGAACCTAACTGTGGTACAATGTTAAGCCCCTACAGAACCATCAGACGAAGATGCCAAGAAACGTTTCTACAAAAATCTCACACGTATCATGGAGAAAATAAATAGAGGATCTAGAGGCTTTAATGCCAAGGTGGGAGAAGGCAATAAAAATTTGGAGAATATAAAGGGAAAGTATAGGAAACAGAAATAATAACGGTAGATTTTTGCTTAAATAATAATTTGGTAATAGGCAGAACCCTTTTCCCACATAAAAGTCACATGGACCTCACCTGATCAACGCACAGAAAACCAAATTGATCACATTGTGATATCAAGAAATTGCTGCAGCGCATTACTAGATGTTCGCAACAAAAGGGGAACCAATGCAGCCAGTGACCATTACCTCCTGATAGGAGAAATTCGTCTAAAAATAACAGCAAACGACAAAATATGTAAAATCAAATAGAATAAAGTTCGATGTGAAGAAACTCAGGAACCCTTTCACAATGAGAAAATACAGAGAATCCCTAAGAAGTAAAGTCCAAACAACAGAAGAACATGAAAATGGTTCAAACAAGAATAAATTTGAAAATAGATGGGAAACCATCAAAAGTCAGTACCTACTTGGGGGAGTGAGGAAAAAGTACAAAAAACAGTGGATTACTGATACAACATGGGCATTAATTGAAGATAGGAAAAATATAAACCAAGAACATGATAATGCAAGAAAATAGCATCTTGCAACACAGTACCAAGACATGAACAGAACAGTAAAAAAATCGGCTAAACAAGATAAGAGAAAGTGGGTTGATAACTTTGCCAGACAAGCACAGAAAGCGGAAAACTCTAAAAACATGAAAGAAATGTACCAAATTACTAGAAAGC
Organism: Melanotus villosus; assembly: GCA_963082815.1. Lineage (NCBI taxonomy): Eukaryota > Metazoa > Arthropoda > Insecta > Coleoptera > Elateridae > Melanotus > Melanotus villosus. The sequence continues at coordinate 94,877,242 of OY720419.1, read as the reverse complement.
TTGCAAATAAAGCATTCAATAATAACAAACTTATAAGAGACAGAAAAGGGAACATAACAACATAGAAAGATGGGAGCAATAGTTTGCTGAAATAATAAGTAAACAAAGAAACTTCAAGCCACTAACAGGATAGACTTAAAGATGATATACAACTAAATTCTAGTGCACCAACAATCAGTGAAATAAGGATGGAAAGGCAGTTGAGCTAGATAATGTTCAGTGCAGAATTGTTAAAAGCAGATCTACAAACAGTGTCTACCCAACTATTACCAATTTTTTAAGAAATATGGGAATCGGAATTAGTGCCTAAAGAGTGGAAGGAAGGTATCATTGTCAAAATGCCAAAGAAGGGAGATTTCACCAAATGCGGCAACTGGCAAGGCATCACTCTGCTCAATGTGATCAATAAGATACAATGTGATTTTTTTGAAAACTCAATTGCAGCAGGTCATATTCTGTCTTAATAACCTTAGAACTGTCTGTATTACGTCAGAATACGGCCTACTGCCATTGACTTTTTTAAAAAATCACATTATACTTGCCCTAATTAATAGATGCAGGCTAGAAGAAGTTATAGAACTGGAACTGCGCATGGAACAAGCAGGGTTTCGCCCAAATAAATACATTACGAATCATTGTTGGGCAATCATGAATATATATTTGGTTTTCATTGATTTCAAACGTGCCATGCAGCAATTTAGCAGATTTTAAACTTCATCGGAATATCAACAAAAATAATAAACATAATAGAGAGCTTTATAGCTAAGCAATGCATAGAGGCAAACTCAGTCACCATATCCAAGTTAGATCTGTAGTCAAACAGGGGTGCCCAACTCTCACTCCTGCTGTTTAATATTACTTTAGGCTGGGTAATGGAAAGTGCAAATTTTGGGAAACACAGAATAAGCTTTAATTTTCATAATCAGCTGAATGATATAGAATATGCAGATGATGTATACCTCTTTGCTCGTACATATACAGATAGGGTTAGAGATTAATGTCCAGAAAACAAAGGCTATGTGTATAAATACAACCAACACACCTACAAGAGGCCGAAGAATTTAGCTACCTAAGATGGAAGGACAGATGTGGATATAACTCACAGCATGAAAATGTGGAACTCATCCCATTTAACTTGGACGACAAAAATACATATCCTAAATACAAATGTTAAATCTGTTCTTCTATATGAGTGCCAGATAAGGAAAATGACACAAAGTATTATAGAAAACAAACTACAAACATTCATAAATAAATGATTATAGATATAACAAATACAGAATTTTGGAACCAATCAACTAAAAAGAACTTAAAAATGATATCAAAAGAAGAAAGTGGAACTGTATTGGACATACACTCCGAAAGGAACAGAACTACACAACCAGAAAAATGCTAGAATGGAATCTACAGGGGAGTTGCAGAAAAGGAAAACTGAAGACAATGTGGAAAAGAACAATAATAGAAGAACTTAAGAAGAAGATAAAACATGGAAGGAAGCCAAACGGATAGTGGAAAACACTCGGTGAGGTCCTATGCTCCAGCCAGGAGTGAACTGAACCTATGAATGAGAAATATCCAGTAATAGAAACCTCATCAGAGAAGTGCATTTAGAGGAGCACGAATATTGAGATACCTGCGCGATGCTTATACGAGCACGGAAAATAAAGTAAATATATACAAAAGTGTTGTTAGACCTGTCATCACATATACGCAGCTGAAACAAGAGCGAAAACCAGCAAGCCAAAAGGAGCACTGAAATGGGAACGCTCAGAACCTTGGTGGAGTGGCTAATGAAGAAATACGTGCCCAATGTAATATACAAGATATAGCCAAATTTGTAAAAATAAGATGTAAAGAATGGGAGGTCCACGATGAAAGAATGAAGGACGAGCGAACACCGAAGATGGTAAAATACCAGAAGCCAAGCAGCAAGAGGCAACCTGGAAGACCTCCCAAACGTTGGGTAGATAGCTAGAAATCATCATCGGCAGAAGTCCCACCAAGAGAAGACTAATGTTGATGGAAAAACAGGCAAAGCCTAAATACAGTAGAAGAAGAAGAAGAAAATTTGAATATCACTTATTGATTATTGAAGTAATTCCAATACTTTATAAATCAATTTTTTAAATGTATTTAAAGTAAAGAAAGCCATATAAACATATTTTATTGGCCTCCATGATCGCTGGCGCCTCACTCTGAAGTCACATGATTGAAATACATACTTTTAATACACTCTGCCATAGGAGGCAATATACTGTGGGTATAATCCGAAGCAATTTACAAATTTTATTCAATGCAGTAGTCGTTGAACAACTTTAATTTGATTTCCTTGGATTTTTTCTCACAATTTCTTTATTTTTTAAATAACACTTCGTTAACTTTTTTGAATTAGAGAAACAGTCACCATCTTTGTCTTACTTGAACACAACATATGTCACCGGCACGATTAAGAATAGTAAGGTGTTTGAACAAACAGTCTCAGGTTATATCTAATAGTATTTTGACGGCCACTTATTATGATACATATTTATATGGATGGTCTGACTTTAAGAAAGTCCCTGAACTAATTTCTAAAATATTTCCAGTAGTTTTTCGAACATTCTGTGTAATGTGCAACAAAGTGATATCTTTGTAAAACAAACATAAAAAATACATATCATCACTTGACAGGCAAAACCTTCTGTGTGCCAAAAACAAAATTTTCAAGGAGGACCAAAAACGTTTTGTAATGTTCATAACTTTAATGTAATATAATTTTTATACACCATTTAACCCATAGGAGGTGTTACCAAACACTGCAGAAAGATAGATAAAAACCCTATTTCAGAACAAAATGACACACAGCAGGTTTTGCCCGCCAAGCGACGGTATATTAAAAAAATCGTATTCAACTATGGTTTGGCTTGCAGTTCTGTCATCTCTGTGACCATAAAAATACATCGAGTTATTGGAGTTCTGTACGTACAGGACTCATTCTATTTGTAATAATGGCACTTACAGTATTTGTAAAAAATGAAACAATGACTGTCAGTTGTATAACATGTAACAGTAACTGTAACAACTTTTTTTATCAGTATAACAAATTTCGAGAGAAACACTTTTGAAAGCCAAATTATCAAATTTGTATGCCTTTCTAAAATGAATTTCTATCAAGAAGATAAACTGGCCGAAATAGGAAATATTAATTAATCTTGCCGATTACTTAGTTTTCTACTACTAATTTCTTGCTGGTAAATAGTATAAAGGTTAAAAACCAGCAAATAGCTATTTCTTACAATGAACTACATACAGTTATAAATTAACGGCCAGAGTATATAGAAAAACTGTTGAGATTCTAATAAGGTATATATTTTGCACTTAAAATATTACACGAAATTCATATTTTCCCAGTAATTATGCCAATTACAAAGATTATTAAAAAGAACTATAAGAATGTATAAATCACAGATAAATAAAAAATGAAATAAATACAAATATGATATGATTAAACATAAAACAGATATATGCGAAAATATATACCCACCATTTTAAGATTAAACAAAGGGTCAACAACGGACCTGTATATATGCCTCTGCATGTACTGACCTATTAGTATGAAATAAATTTAAGGGGTGTTATCGATTGTTTGTTTATTGGGCAAGACTTGGGGTTGTACATTTTTTCATGTTAATTACGAATTAATTTTTTTAATCTTTTAATTTCATAATTTTTTATTTATTTACAAAATTACGAGCGAAACATGAATTAAATGTAAAAACTAAGCCAGTACATACAGAAATTAATTAATCCTACCGTATTCCGATTATCACTTAACGTAAAATATCGTGAATTTCCATCAATTAGGTACTACATAATGCATTTTCAATATTAGTGTGACATAACCAAACTTTGGAGTTATAAAATATATATATTTATATTTGCTAATGATACAAAAAAATTGAAACTAAATGAGTGCACCTGCACTGAATTGGACTACCTGCCTGTCCATCCTCTCCAAATGGAAGCAATGCTAGCTGCAGCGCTTGTAACCAGCCCACCCGCCATACTGCTAGCTTGCTGAGTGCTGGTCATTTGCACCGTTGGTAAGGATACGGGACCTGCAGGAACTTCTGGACACTGCACGTGAGGTACCTTTAATAAAAAAAAGCTAGGTTTTATTAGAGTTCTAAACTATTGGTTTTACAACAAAAAGTAATGCAATTTCTTTTCTTTATGTTATGGCACCAATTTGGTCAATCTAAAGGCTACTGATATGTCGGTCAGCAAAGTAGAATATTAAACGTCATTCACTGAGAATCTGGCGATGAAATAAACAACTGCTTTGACAGCATCACGTCTTTACGTGAAGCATTTAACTGCACTGTACTTTTACAATGTAAATTAAAACTTCCATTGTGTTGTTAATGATTGATAGGCCGCCAGCTAGTTTTCTTAGTTTTTTAAAGTTTCTAATCAGTGTGCATTGAATACACTGTCATTTAACGTTTATGTTGTGGGGACTACTATGTCCCACATCAACCCTGATTTAATGTATTGTAAATAATTCATTATAATCTCCTCCTTTATTCTCTTTCTATCCCTCTTAACCACATACTTTACTAAATACCTTAGAATTCTTGTACTTGTTTACCCCTCTTATGCATGACTAATTCATTTGGAATTTCCAGCCTTGGCAGCACAAGATAAGGTGTTTGTTGTTTTTATTAAGATGATGCACCAAGGGCGCCCTTCCTAGAAAAACCTTCCTAATAGGTACTTTGCCTGTGCTATTATCTTTTACTGGCTACCTAGCTTTCTTCGACAGTTTCATTTTAAAAACTAGACACTTGTTCTGCCACTCTTGTTCAGAGCGAATCATCTACACGTTCCAAGTGCATAAATAAAATTAATATAAAACCCAAGTCATTATTATTTACCACATAAAACACCTATAATGTCATTTGACAGGTTTTTAAGTGTAGAAATAAAACTGCTGCCTTGTGTTGAAAAGGAGTGAAGCCGAATTTCACAACTTGGCTTTCATAAAGTATTTCCAAGAACATAATTACGATCGACAGCTTACTCTCGATCACTTCCAGTCCCAAAATGTACTCGCAAGGGCTCAGCAATGAGCTTTAGAACGATTTAGTGAGACAGGTAGCAGCCAATTGAAACCATTACATGGATGCATACCAACAGTAAACACATTCAGGTTGTAGAAATAGTTGTGTCGTCAATGCTTGAAAGACCTGTCGGCATCGGTGCATAAGTTATCAGAAATCACTGGGGTTTCAGCTGTCATGGTACAAAGGGCGAAAACCAAACTTGGTATAATAACCAGTTCGAACGTGTTAAAAAGGGTGCTAGGAAAGTTCTACAAAATGAGCTTGCCGTGTGGGGGCAAACCTATGTGTTTGCTGATCCATCTCAGATACCAGGTGTGGAATTTTACAAGGCAGGCCATTGCAGAGGAAGGTGATATTTCAGAGCCGCTCATTATCATCGGCACTATTAATGGAAAAATTTATCTGGTGAAGAGCCTTTATAAGCCTGTGTTGTGGACCAATGAAAGATCTTCCAGGATTCAAGCGAGCTTGGCGAAGAATCCCAAACCAAATGGCGGCATAATCAGGAAATAATCTGTTTAAGAACTTCCAAAAAAACTTGCTGACTGTAGTCAAATAGGAACCATTTGCAGTATAATCCAACTAACGGGTGTTTGAAAAAAACTGTGGTTAAGTGACCTATGGAAAAATTTCAAACATAGGGCGCAGCGTATATGTTACGGTTGTGAACATAACCCCACTTATAAATGTCATTTTTTGTTCTGCACTAAAAACCAAGGCCCTCTGCATTAATATTACATATAAGGCCTGTCCACTTTATTTAGCCAAGACGCAATTACAAAGGACGATGGCGCCATTTGCGGTGAACTATACATTTTTTAAGGGAGCAATGTATAGGGCAGGCCTTATATGTAATATTAATTCAGCGGCAAGCAAGAAAATATAAAATAGATATTCTAGGTATACAAGAAACAAATATTAAAGGAGAAATAAATATGAAAATCCACGAATGTATATGGTTAAATGGAGGAGGAGAAGAGAGCCGATATGGGACAGGTTTTATTATACATGAAGGAATAAAAGAAAAAATAATAGGATGGGAAACAATAAGCGAAAGAATAAGCATGCTGAGGATAAGAGGACAATATAGAAAAACAAGTATTATAAACACGTATGCCCCCACGGAAACATCGGAAGAAGAACCGAAAGAAAAATTTTATGAGGAACTAGAGAACACAATTAATAAAATCCCAAAGTACGACATAAAAATAATTATAGGAGACCAAAATGCGAAAATCGGAAAAGAAAAAGAAATAGAAGAAATAGCAGGAAAAGAAAGTTTGCATGAACAATATGAACATACAAATAATAACGGGGAATGGCTAGTTAATTTTGCGGCAAGGAATAACCTGGTAATTAAGAGCACAATGCTTAAAAGGAAGAATATACACAAAGAAACTTGGTGCGCACCAAACGGAAAACACAGAAACCAGATCGATCATGTATTGATTTCGAAAAAGCAGGCAGAGATGATAAAAAAAGTACGATCATGTAGGGGAGTGGAGATTGGATCTTACCATTTTATGAACAAAATCCCAACAAAGCAGCTTAAACCATTATACAAAACAAATCGCAAAAACACAAAATATAATAAAAGAAGAGACACAAAAAACATAGGCAGTCATGTTAGAACGAAAGCTAAAAAATAAAGGAAGCACACCGGAAATAGAGGAAGAATAGAATTTCCTGAAGACAACCCTATTAGAGTGCAAAAAAATGATGGAGAAAGAAGAAGAGAACAGAGACAAAGATTGGTTTGATCAAGAATGTAAGAAGGCAATCGAAGAGGGTAAAAAAGCAAAAATACTGTGGTTACAACAACAGTCCCAAGAAGCGGAACGACAGTACAAAATAGCGAGAAATAAAGTGAAAACCATCTGCAGAAAAAAGAAAAGAGATAGAGCAAATAAAGAAATAGAAAAATTACAAGAATCATACAAGGATACGAACAAAAAAATGTTCTACAAAAAGATAAAACAACAAAGGAAAGGGTATCAAGAGCAAGAAAGAAATGAAAAGGGGGAATTGTGTATGGAAGAACAACAAATAGTAGAGATAATGAAACAGTACTTTGAAAGAATCTTTAAGAACGAGGAAATAAGAAAAACAGAATAGGAACAGATAACGGAATATGAGGAAGAATTACCAAAATGGGAGGATTTTCAAAGAATTATTAAGAAAGGGAAGAACAATAAAAGCCCGGGAACAGACAACATAACAAATGAATTAATAGAATACGGCAACGAAGAACTACGAAGAAGAATCTTCGAACTGTTAATACAAATTTGGACAAAGAAAGAAATGCCAGAGGAATGGAAAATGGCAATGGTCTGCCCAATATTCAAAAAAGGAAGCAAGCAACACGCGGAAAATTATAGGCCAATCAGTTTATTGAACACAGCATATAAAATCCTAGCATCCCTAATCACAGAAAGGGTCAAAAACGAATCAACGGACAAGATAGGGCAGTACCAGGCGGGTTTCAGGCAGAATAAATCCTCAATAGACCAAATATTCGCAATTAGACAGATACAAGAGTAGAGAAAAAAATATCAGAATACACACCCTCTTCATCGATTTCCAACAAGCTTTCGACAGAATAACAAGAACAAAAATAATAGAGGCAATGAAAGAACTAAAATACAAACAAGAAACCATAGAACTAGTAGGAATTACTTTAGATAGAACAGTCAACAAGGTGAAATTCAAAGGTTGCATCTCCTCACAATTTAGAAGCAATACAGGACGAAAACAGGGCAAAAATTGAAACAAAGAAAACCATCCTTAATAGTCCATACCAAATCCTGGCGTATGCGGACGATCTTGTAATAATGTCAAGGACAAAGGAACAACTAAGATCGATGGTAAGGAACCTTGAAGACGAGGCACAACATGTAGGATTAAAGATTAACAGCAAAAAAACGCAATATATGATCATGGGGAATGCGAAACAAGAGATGAGTCAAAGTCTAAGAATAAAAACAAAAACAACAAAAAAAAGAACTAAATTTTAACATAACAAATGAGGTGACATATCTAGGGGTAGAGATAAACAGTGAAATCAACCAAGAGGAAATAAACAAAAAAATTTTAAGTGCATCCAAATGTGCGGGCGCGTTAAATCATATACTAACTATAAAAAGTGTTTCTCGAATAGCTAAAATAAGTTTATACAAGACAGTTATAAAACCGGTTCTAACGTACGGGAGTGAAACATGGGTGACAACCAAACATGTAGAAAATAAAATTTTAATATGGGAAAGAAGGATATTAAGACGAATTTTTGGGGCGGCTAAAGAAGAACGGAGGTGGCGTAAAAGAACAAACAAAGAAATAGAAGAACTATACCAAAACCCCAATATCAGAACTACGATAATGCAAAACAGATTACGGTTGTTAGGTCATGTGATGAGGAAAGAAGCAGATGACACAATACAAAAAATATTGCGACAGGAATTTGAGGGGAGAAGAAAAAAAGGACGACCGAAGAAAACATGGTGGCAGCAAATAGAAGAAGACCTGCAAGAAACCGACAGTAGAAATTGGAAGATCAAATGTAAAGATATAAAACAGGCGGCTACGATATCTCAAGAAGTGGTGCGTGCGGCAATAGATGATTGGCCTGACCGTTTGCAGAAATGTGTGAAGGCAAAAAGCGGCATTTTGAGTAACATCTATAATTATTATATTTTGTAGGTATTCAGGAATATGTAAGAATAAAGGCTCGGGCACACAGAACGTGATCTGCCGTGGCGGGCGATCTGGTTGTATTACGCAAGATTACATTCTCCCTGTCACATATAGGGCGATCTGTCGTGGCGGGCCAGTCTTGATCGCGGCAAGAGGCGATACGGTTGTACAAAACTACAAAATTATCGCGCGATCACTGCGATCAGTAGGCGTAATGGGAGAAGAAATCGAGTCGCTTATTGAAAAAGTGAGGAAATAGGTGTATTTGTATGACACTTCCCACATACTGTACAGAAATGTTGTAAAGAAATCAGAAGTGTGGAATGAGATTGCAGTTTGTAGGACAATACAAAGGGGGTGGTCCTCTCCAAATCTTTCTCTTTTTGTATTGATTACATGTACCTAACATCGTCTTTTTTCTACTTTGTAGTGCTAATTGAATAAGGAGTTGCTCCTCGTCTAAACTACTAATTCCTGAAAGTTTAAGAAATTTAGCAAACTTGCTAGCTAGAAAGCAACCATGAGACTGGATCGCTTACAAAGATATCACGACCTATGTGGCGTTGCCATATCGCTGACCGCCGCGACGATCGCCCTGTCGTTGCCTGCCGTGACAGATCGCGTTCTGTGTGCCCGAGCCTTACACCATTTCATTTACACTATGTTTTTCTTTTAATTATCCATGTACTTATGGCACAACTAGGTACATTTGCCTGTAACATACCACAAGGCGTAGTCCCAGTCAAATTTCACATAACTACACTTTCGTTTACAAGTTTATAACATATTTCTTATACTTGAAGGGAAACTTTCACTTTATAATTTAATGTTTTCGAAAAAAGAAAAAAAACAACTGTTTATGATTTGGTACCTACAGACTATAAAGAGTAATAAAATAGAAACAATAAATTTGCTAGATACAATATAAAAAATATTAGCAACAGCATGGCAAAATTCTATAAAGAATGTTTTGACCATGCTTTAGGGAACACTTGAACGATTTTGGTAAAAATTATTGTTTGCCCTTAATGTAGTGGATTCAAAAACATGTCGATCCCGACCAAGAAAATTTAGCATTAAATTTATAGTTATAGAATAATGGTGACGTATCATCACTGTTCCGAACCAGACAATTTTGTGTAATCATGTAACTTGACATGACGACATGAGGCAGTAACAGGTGCCATACATCATCATCATCATTCAGCTTTTAACAGGCCATTAAGGCCCATAGCTTGTCGAGGAGAGCACACCGAGCCGTAGTGAGCTGAGCCTGAATCGGGTCACCCATCCGAGCTCTGACCATGGGCACCGATGCTTAACTGTGCAGAGCGATGCGCCATGCCAATACTCACTACCGTACCGCCTCCTCTGCCATACAAAATGTCATGAAAGATCTTCAAAGCTGAAACTTAGGGAGGGGGAGGCCTTAACATTCCAAGTTGCTAGCAATAGTGCCGATACAGTTTTAAAAGCTGAAGTTTGTCAATTGGTTTTATCACAGCTGAACAAATATTTTTTAAAATTTAATATATTCAATTCTACTTACAGCTTCCCATTCATATGGAAGTGCATCGCCCTCTTCGGAATCTGAATCTTCACTAGTTTGCAAATCATTTGATATTTGTTCTTCTAAACCATTAGCCACCTGTGCATCTACTTCCATTGGTCCTTGTCTGTAATTTTTTTAAAATTCAACTAATTAAAACAATATTTTAACTAACAAAAGTTTATGTATTCTTTAACTTAAAACTACTTACGAAGTAAAACATAAATTTTATTTACCTTCCCAAATCACTAACATTGGTGTCAAGCAATTGTAAAATATTATGAAGAGTGCGCGAAGGATGTAAAGTTTCCAATTTTGTATTTTGAGTAAAACACAAATAAAGAACGTTCGCATTTAAACGTGCCACCCTGCGAGAAAACTGTTCTGCTGTTATATCACTACTGCAGAAATCACTAAAAATCCAGACTTTTTATAACTTTTACTTCAATTAATGTAATAAATTATACCTGTAAGACATTTTATGAGGCAATCGGACGTCTAAATAGAAGGCAAGGACATTGACTAATTGAGCAGTATAAGTTAGTGCAGCGCTAATATTATAAGCAGAATTATGTTCCACTGCTACTGTGCTGCTACTGCCTGGTACTGCATCTTTATTTTGAGCCACTACGAAAAAACAGTTTGTTAGTATGTTTTTTTCATTACAAATTACATTACGACTTACCCCAAACATTGTAAGCAGAATAATTTCCTGAACCTGGTAAGGATGGTGCTACAATGCAATATTGTAATTCACCAGAATTATCTGCATAAACCCAACGATTCTGAATGTAAGTGGTATGCGTAGCTTCTGCCAGGGCACTTACCATGTCTAATGCACTAGATTCTACTTCGCTGTAAGGAGAAATCGTCACAGTTTCGGAAGATTAATTTGTTTTCAGTGGTTAAATAATTATTCAAACTTAAACAAATATATTTTACATAAAATTAACGTACGTTTTTGGCTGCACTATCGTAATTGGAAAAATATAACGCATAAGTTGCTGCACCCGAACTCTCGTAAGTTGTTTCAGTTGTCTCAGCTGTTCTTCTATTTTCTTTTTAGACATCTGCATCTTATCGTCCTTTCCACCAACATAGCGTCCGAGTTCGTCAACTTTCTCTTCGTATCTAGGCAAACTTTTAGATAATTTTTCATTTTTATGTATTAGTTCTGCTAACTCTTTTTTTCGAACGATTTGTTTCTCATGCTTCTCATGAAGGGCAAGTTTAAGTATGGAGATCCGATCCTTGGATTGTCTTACTTTTGAACACTGTAAAACAAAATCAAAAAATAGTTGTAAACAAAAGAAAAGGTGAACAAACTTTTGACAGCTAGAAAAACAAAAGGTACACACCAGTACATCTACTTTTTGTTTTCTCACTACGAGTTCTGAACATCTACTTTCATAGAACTTCTTGGCCGCTACTAACTCCCGTAATCGCAGTTGTTTGTCAACATATCTGTAAGACGAAATAAAATTTCAAAACTGACGTAATTTAGGTATGATTCAACTACCTCTCTGAATAGTTCGAACTTGAATTGCAAAAATCTCCGTTATGTATGCATTCTTTGCAATAAAAATTTTTTCTAAATTTGCTGCACAACGGGCACTTCTGGCGACTTGGACTATTTCGACTGCCACTGTCTAGAGATGAAGACAGATGAAAATCTTTAGGAGCTGTGATACTTTCGTCCGAACTGCTAGTCGCCATAACAAAACTGATTTCTCATCCGTGATTGCTTATAAATTCCAACGTTTTAAAAGTGAGGTTAAGAACATTTGTAAATTTTGTTTAAAATACGCCAAAAATTAAATGGATTTTACTAATTAATTACTAAAACACGAATGTTTATTTAATTTAATCGTCAACTGTTTCTAAAATAAATGAAGCACTTTAATTTGATGAACACTACACAAGAAAGTTGGAACGAATTCTTCCTTGAGGCGGGAATTTTAAAACCACTGTTCAAGTACGAACTACGACGACTACGACTGAAGACAACAGTAAACAGAGAGACTGGTAAAGATGTAAAGAGCTTTCAAATCCATTCCTGACAATATTGACAAAGATGTTTACCCCTTCCCTTTGTAAGTTTCTACCCTCGCAGTAACATATTTCCGGTTTATTTATTAGAAAATAAAACGTAGTTAATATTTTTTAACGTTTGAGCATTGTTTAGAAAATAAAGATGTACAGTTGATAGATAAAGCTTAAATAATAGCAGCTATTTAAAAATATTTTAGATTTTTAGAAGTAAAGTTCTATTCAATAAAATCTAGTACAACTCTTGGGAATGATTTTTGGCATTTTTTGCTATTCTAAAGTGGGTTTCTTGGCTAGGTACTATGTTATTATCTCTGAATAAATACAGAAGCACATGGAAATTCACAAATTTATTAAGTGTTGTTGCAAAATAAACTATTTATACAAATTAGCAAATATTAGATACATACCTAACAACTAACAAAATCAAAAGAAAAATATTAAAACAAACAATTCTATTTAACTCAATATTTGGTCATAGCGCCATCGTTTGTTATTATCTTATTCAGCCCATTGGGCATTGAATGAATTAATTTTCTAAAAAAATTCTCATTATTGGCTATAAGTCTTCCCAAGTTTCTTCGATAACTGACCAAAGTTGTTGCGAATTCTGGGGTCAAAAATTTCTTTTGTAAATTTGTTTTACTATGTATCCCCATACATTCTCTATAGAGTCTATAGGGTTAATATCGGGACTCTTGGCGGGAAAAGCTAACATTTCAATATTATTAGTTTGAATCCACTGTCGTATGATATTTGCTGTATGTACTGGGCAATTGTCATGTTGATAAACAAAATTATTGTTTCGAAAAGCTTGATTTACGGAAGGCAGCATTTCATTTTCTAATATATTCAAATATTTGTGAAGGGTAGATTTTTATGAAGGTGTATGGTGTAATACTAATATATTTTTCTTCATATCTATCTATTCCCTTGTGGTCTATAATAATGCGGCCATCGTTGCAGGACTAAAAGCATTTTTCGTCACTGAATATAACCATTTTCCAAAACTGAAAATCGTTATTAACCTTCCGTGACTGGCGGTTATTTTCTATGCATAGACAGTGGCGGTGGATTGAGAGTCCGCATAGCTTTTTCGCCCATGAAAAGGGAGATATACAATATATATATTATATAATAGTATATACATATATGTGTATACAATATGTGTCCCTTTTTCCTATAAAATAGCTATTTGTATTACTAGGGAGAAAAGTGTAAGATTGCCTCCCGCAGATGGTTTTTATGCACGAGCGAGCGAGGGCAGAAATATAATCTAAGGGAGGCGATAACACTTTCCTCCAGAGTAATACATATGATTTTTTGGCCACCTTCACTAAACGAACCTGACATTAGTAATGTTCTTCTTCTTCTTCTTCGCATGACTACCTTGTTTTTAAGTGCTTTTAATATATAAGTAAATAAAACCCTTTTTATAAAATAAATTTTAGTTTTATTTAACTCTATTTTGCCAGAAACAAATGAATAATCAATTACCTTTTTTTACTTTTAAACTCTTAAAAAATCTTTTTGCGTTTCCTCAGGCCAAAGTTCTGTATACCAATATGTTCGTACAGGCCAAGAGATGCTAAATACACTATTAAACCAACGTAAAACTGAGCGCTAAAGATACACCGGTGTTTTGAACAGAAACCATTCCGTGTATCTCTAGCGATACACGCTGCCGAGATGAGGCACACCGAGTGTATCGCCAGAGATACACGCGGCAGTCAATTTGTTAAGAAATTATTATTGGTGGGGGGGGGGACAATATTCCGACAGATATCAATATCGTTTTAATATTGTAGCAAAATTTAAAAAAATTGAATATCGATATAATGAATGAACGGTGATGTTATTAAGATGGTGTCTCCACTCCTTCAACTGTTTGTGAACTGTATTCTTTGACAAGTTGCGTACTAGTTCCAACAATTGCTGTAAGATGGCGCTAATGACAGTTGAATGTTGACACCAAGAACTGCCAAAATATTTAATTTTGAATGTTATCGCAACTCTTGGCGACACAAAGTATTTATGTTTCGCCCGTGCTTTTTACCTGATTTTCGAAAATACCCAGAAAAACATCTGGGAGAACAATTTATGAAAATGCTTGTTTTCAGCATTGCAGCAAACCTTTTGCGAAAAAAAACCTATTTAATTCAAAGAAAAAATCGATTTGTTCTTAAAGCTGCAGCGTTTATATTATATTTATGTGTTTTTAATATCTTCTGCAAAAAGTGCAAAATTTATAAAAATACGTTACGTTATAATAGGTTATGATAATGATTATAAAATATCAAAGTTTATGCCGCCATCTAGCGGAAAATATCTAAACTAGTACGTATACTGTCAAACGATACAGTACAAAAGTTTTATATGGAAAATAGTGGGAGTAGGAACACCATATCTTAATAACATCACCGAATGAACTGATGTTTGATATTCAATGTACTGCTTTTACATTGACATTCCATGTATAAATATGAATATACCAATAGTTATTTGTACAACTAGTACGACGGCGAAGCCGGAGTGCATCAATCAAACGAGTGAAAAAAAGATGCTTTCATACGAGTTGTACACAATATTTTTTTGCATTTTGACATCTTAAATCCCTCAAAATAGGATAAAAAGGATTTGAGAATTTACAGTTGTCAAACTGACAATTTACAATATTTTATTTAAGCATACTTACTTAATGCAAAATTATATAGTTAAAAAAAGTGTTGCTTCCTTTATGATTTTTTAATAAAAAAAAGTCCACTTTTTTTGTCAAAATGCAAAAATATTAATTTGCTGGAAAGAGAGCCTTTTGGATGTTGAATATTGTAATCCTTTTAAGCAGTACCATAGAATTTAGGTTGTTTTTCCTCTTAGCCTAACTCAATGGCCTGTTATTTACAGTATTTTTCATCTAGCATTTGGGTTGTGACGTCAACTTGCTCCGCCCAAAAACTGTATGAGTAGACACACGTTCGAGCGCTGTAGGTAATGAATAGAGCTGGGATTTCTATGCACGAAATTTAGTTACAATATGCGCATATATATGCATCTAAAATCTTTAAAATATGCACTTGACTCTGTAAAATATGCAGCATATGCAATAAATTTTACTCACAATAATAAACAAATAGTAGTTATATTGTTTCATTAGTACAAAAAATGCATGATTTAGAATCAAATATTTTGAGAACTGTCATTGCGGAAATAAACAATCACTATACGGACAAAATAAACAACAACGACAACGATTGCCGAATGTTGACGAAGCGTTTGTTTTTTATTTAAAATTTAGCTTATAAAACCCTATCTTGTACTAGTACAAAAATGAATCGAAAAGTATACAGTTGCCATGGTAATTGGTGAACATGTCGAAATGACTTACTTTTTATACAAAATCATTCGACAATATGGCGTATAATTCGTGCGGTTGGAGAAAAATATATTTTTTCTACAAACACTACTAAAAACTGAATTTTTAACACGGCATACTGCAATTAAAAATGTAATATTAAATCGCAGCGTGTTAAAAGTAGATCACGTGGTTTACTTTTAACACTAGTATTAAAAGGCTGCTGCCACAATGACAGAGCAACTAAAATATTAATCAAAGAATGATTTTACCTACCAAATTGATAAATCTAACGTTGCCCTACTAGCAGCTTCTTCTATATCGACCGGAATTTCTTCACTTAGATTAGAACTCATCTTAAATTATTCTTTTTCACTTTTGACAAGCATATGTCAAACAATACATATGTAAGCTCAATTCTAAATTGTTTCGTAAATGTCACAGAGTACTAGATTTTTTAGGTAACCTTTGGAATCTTTAATAAGAGAGTTTAAAATGCTTTCAATTGCGTTTGTAGAAAAAATAGTGTATGATATTCGTGTTAAAAGTGATTTTATTTTGTTCGTGGGGTTGCTCAACTCGCTACGCTCGTTTCGCAATCTCCCCCACTCACAAAATAAAATCTCACTTTTAACACTTGTATCATAAATAGCTATTTTTCTTAATGTACTGGAATTGACATTTTGCAGTATTTTTCCAGAAAAGACTTAAAACTTTCGTTTCCTAACTTTGATAATGGTATGTTTGAATTAACAAGTGCCTGACACAGTTTAGAACTAATAGTTTCCCTTCCATTATTTGTAGAACTTGCAACCACTGATTCCTTTAGGGGTAGTTGTGTGTCGCCATTCTTCGATCTACCTTGATGTAAGGGAGTTTCAATGTGTTGAGTTATTTGAAATATTTTTTTCCACATGATATCTGTGAAAATTACAAGTAATATCCAATGAAGATCCAGCAATTTAAAATAATAAAACTTGTAGGCAATTATTTTTAAAATCGAAAAGGGTAATAACGAAAATCGTATTAATAAAAAACACTACTTACTATTTTGCTACATGTCCCACAAAACCCTTTTCACCATCAAGTATAAGCTCTGGAAAGACCTTTATCCAAACCGAAACCAAACTATTATTTTTTGGCATTACTTAAATAACAATCAAATAATCATGCTAGACCGATTTTGTTGTTTAATGCTCGCCACGTATCTTGCAATGTTCACTACAGCACTGTCTTACAAACACAGCATTACTTAAAATGTAAGCACATTTAGTACACATATCCCTTCAAAGAACAAGTAAAATATTGCTGACAACTATTCAGGGATTAAGAAGCGAACACCCTAGAAAAAATAGTAGATATTTAATGCAACAAACAAATACCACAATAACAGCATTAGACCCATAAACCTGCATTTCGAAAAATCCCTTAATCCGCTTGAAATTTTTCTGAGTAAGTTAGTCAAGGTAACAATGGGAAGGAATATCCTAAATTTCTACGCTTACCTACCTGGGGGGTTCTTTTTAAAGTTTTATTTTGTGCCAAACAAAAAGTTAAAAAAACGGCGAAAAACTTCACGAAGGTAGCTAAATGAATGTAATTTTGCATTTTCATTATTGTAACGAGATGCGTCAGCACACGTGTGGGATTATGTGCATCATCCACCGAAAAGCTTCCAGAACGGTCGACGGTTACTCATTCTCGCGCGACTACGGGAACGTTCTGGAAGGACGAAGCTGGGATATATAAGGCGCGACCAAACGAACACGGGCAGTCTAATCTAGCCTACATAAACGGTCGCGAATATGTACGTCGCGGAAGTTATTATAAATGTACGTGAATAGTTATAAATAAACAAACTGTACAAATAAATTAATTAATTAATTAAGTTGTTATTTCGTGTTTGTTCGTTGTTTAATAATTTTAATATGTGTTAATAAATAATTCACACAACGAACCGAAGTTTTAAACAAACGTTTTAAAACCGTTACATTATAAAAAAAATCTAAAATTGAAAAAATATGCAATAAAATGCACGCAATTCGTGAAATATGCAAAAAATGCTCAACATCATGTAAACATTAACAAAACGTCTTCCGGATTGGGACCGTGTCATTTTGAGACAAAAGACTCAACGTTTCGCTCACTTTTATAAGGGGCTTCTTCAGGAGGAAAGGGAGCACTAAAAGAGCACGGTAACTCAACGTGTCAACCACGCCAGAGGCGAAACTCTTTTAGCAAGAGGCAGAAGGGTAGCAGTAACTCAACTTGTCAACCAAGCCAGAGGCGAAACCCTTCAGAATTCATTATCATGTAAATATGCAAAGTGAAGTTGGTGTCAATCGAATCTAAATTATGCGATTCGTGTATAAACAAAATATTTTTGATGGCTTATTCATATTATAGAATATGCATTTTGCATATAATCCCAGCTCTACTAATAAGTAGTATTTGCTTGACTGAGCTACTCTATTTCACAATAGTAACTAAAATTTACCAATTGTAAGGAAGGTTGGTTAACAAATAAAAATAAAACTTACTTAAATATTATCATTTATTTATACACTAAATCTGACTTACTTATACCACACTTTTTACATGTCACTAACTGTTGAAAAATATACTTTTACATTTCTAAGATGACAATCTTAGTCCTTAATTACAATAAATGAATGGCCATAAAGCCACGCAACGATAAAGTATGATATGAAAATGATAAACTTATTTTAGTGACGATCATCATTACCCCCTCTTTATTTTGATGAGGTTTTATCTACATACATTTTTTTATTTTTCCTAAAATTTGAGGAGATTTCCTCTATTATATGATCCATATTTTTAAAAAACAATTTTATTTTGAATAGTTTTTCAGCCCTAAAATATTGATCAATTCTATAAGCTCTGCATCGAAGATTAAATTTCGGCACATTTTCGCAACGTTTGTACACTCACTAAGATTGAAAACGTTCCTTTTAGTTTATATGCGTAAGTACATAAAATAAAGAGTGCCAGCAAATTAACAACAACATGAAATTCAATTCTTAAGCAAACAATAAAGCTATTTCTTTACTATAAGGTTAGTTAGTAGGTAGTTTTTGGTTATTAACATTACATATCTATTTTTACATTGTACGTTTCGAGATACTGATAAACTTCTCTTTACATTTGTATCGTGCATTAGGATGATAATGCTGAAAAGTATCGGAAAAGCTTTCTGAAATATATTGTTACATACTTGAGGTACCGTATTTTTTTTGGAGAAATTTGCAAAACATCACATATATCCAAGGTTCCAAATTAGCAATTGTCGGTTTTCGACGTTATTAATATAACCCATTTTTATAAAGGCAACATTACGATGCAAATGGTTCTTAAAACCGTCAACTGCTAAGTACAAAAATGTAATTCAATAATCATGCAAAATATTACAACAAAGTTTCAACACAACACCAGTATATGAATATAATAAAAGTTTACATAAAATATCAATCAATTATGGACACATGTACAAATGAGTTGTGTTAACAAAGCTTTGGTAACAAAGTAGTAATTAAAAAGCGTTAGGCCGTAAGAAAAATCCCAATTATAATTTAAATACATTTTATTCCCTTTTTCATAAATTTCGATTACCAAAAAATCATTGTTTGTTAATTAAAATACAATGGAACGGCACTTATAATAATTTTAAAAACACCAATGGGAAACAAGCATGGTAAACAAACAAAAAGCACAAAAATTCTTTTAACAGAGAGCTAAAACCTTCAAAATAACATCACTAAAAATACTGTAAGTTAATTTGTGTGTAAATCTTTCGTAAGTATCTTGAAAATAATCACAATACAATAATTAATAATTAGAAGTGGACAAAAAAACAAATCAAGTACCTTTTTTCAAAATCCACTGTCTTTACGTATACAATCCATCGGAATCCTGGAAACAACTCAAGCTTTAGTATGTTGTTATATTTATTTACTTTATGTATCTCTAATTAAATGCATACAAAATTACATGCCAAAACTGTCTTATAATCAAATTTACTTGCAAATCATGCAACAACACACAAACATGTTTTTACTTAAGAATTGCTTTCTATTCTGGGTGTCCACGGGAAGACGCAACATAGAAAAACAGCAATGTATTTGTTTAGAAAAGATCCGAGTAACCTTTGCAATGTGTACGGATTCAACGCTGAACGTGGGTGATTGAACTTGCTTAATGCTAGAGAGAGATAGAAATAGCGCAAGAGTTTGTTTTGCGTGATATGCGATTATTTAATTGTTTACTTTTTATATTAATTTATCAACTTTGACAGCACCCGCAACTTCCATTTACAATAAAAATACGCAAAATGTGTCGCTGTTTCTGCATTCTGCATATTTTAAATTGAATTCGCCTAATTACAACATCACACGTAAAGAAAACGTAAGTAAATTCTATAAACATGTGAGGTTATGTTTCCAATATTTCAGACTACCAGCAAATTAGGTTCGTAATTGTCGAGTTTATATCACTAAAAACATGGAATATCTAGTATTGAATCCTAGCAAAAGAAAGCCAATGATAAATAATCAGTCAGGTACCGAACGAACCTAATATGTAATGAAAATAAGAATTTGTCTAGTCAGTTGTATTAAAATCTTTGTCAGAAGTTATTAATGCAACTTACAAATCTTAATGGTTCATGTAGATAGGTGTGAAATTGCTTAGATAGAGAAAAATATATAATTTGGTGAAGGACAGGATTGTTCTGCAAGAAAAACGTAACAATTATAATTACGTTTACATAAATATGTAAAATATTATGGCATAAATAAATCGTTAAAATTATATTGTTTTAGTATAATAATAATAATGAATTTATAACTGTGCTCCATTGCATTGTCGATGTAGATCCTTCAGTAACTGACAAGTTCAACAATTTGACGTTTTGTCGCTGTCAAAATTGACAAATTTAAAAACTAAAAAACGCCGCCTGCGTTGATTAAAAACGGGGTTTATAAAGCCTGCCCAATTGGGCTGTTTGACAGTTCATCGACTAGTTCAAATTTAGCCCGTGGCGCTAGTTATCCTTTCACTGGCAGCTGTATTTATAATTTAAATTCGTTAATTTTTGGACATTTAACAAAAATTACATTCTAAAAATGTCTTGTTGCATCTCTCCTTGCCATAATTCAAGTCCGGGCGTAACTTATCAGGAGTTTCCAAGTAACAAAGTCAAATACTCTTTGTGGGTAAGTAATATTAGTAGGAGAAGATTTGAAAGGTTTTTATATTTGTTATTAATATTTTTAAATTAATAAACATAATATTACCAAACTTACGCTTATTTTATTTAAGAAAATCTTAAATTTCCTTCAGAAAGATCGCAAATATCTATGTATTTTGCATTACGATTCCAAAGATGCAGAATAAAAACTAACGATGTTTGAAATTTACAAAATATGAAAAAGGTACAAGAAAAACAAATTGTATTCTTTTCTAAAGATTTAATTTCGTATTCAGGATAAATAACCAGCCCAATCCCTCGAAAATCATCTTCCTGTTTCATGCCGAGAAAAAGTAGTATCCTTACACTTTTATTTATTTAATTTTTTACACAGTCTCCTAATGTTCTGGAAACCTGTGTAAAATTGAAATTAAAACTGCAATACACTTTCTGGATTGAATATTGAACGTCAAATAACCCGTCATAAATCGTGAAAAATCAAAGCCAGTTGACAGCTGTCAACGATGGATAACTAGCGCCACGAGCAAGCAGTGTCAAAAATTTGCATAATGGCAATTTTCGCTATTCAGCAGGCTTTCAATTACGTAGACTCAGAGCTAAATTCGTACATATTCCGCAGGTAACCCGATCTTTTCTAAAAAAAAAAAATACATTGGTGTTTCCCTATGTTGCGTCTTACCGTAAACACCCGTATACAGAAGTACAAAGAGCATAGTAATCATAACTTTAATAACACGAGCATTTTAAATTACAATTTACAACATGTATTTTATTTTACAATCAATCTCATACGTTATTTGAAAGATTAAATTTTGAAAGACCCAGGTCTTAAGGGAGGTTATATTTTTCTATATACAGAATTTTCAAAATTTAACAAAACATTAGAAACACATTAAAAAAATAGATTATTTGCCAATTCCTGTACATTCAATTTTATTAAACATGTCATAAGAACACTTTTTCACCTAAATGTAAACATAAAAAAAGCTACAATTATAATTAGAGGAAATACTCTTTAGAAAATTTTTGAAACTTGACGATATGATTTCCAGAATTCCCCCACTTTTAGGAAGAACTGGTCGTAGATAAAATCGTATACATAAAAAGAACCATGTGAAAATGATTTTCACAACTTTAAAGGTAATCAATAAATCAATACAATCATGAAAAGATTCTGTAAATCGAAATTATCGTAATTTATACTTAAGAGTATTTTGATTATTCTAACTACCTACTCCTTTAATTTATTTTTGGTAACTCAGGAATGGCGTTTCGGACCGAATCATATGGGCAAGGTTTAAGACAAAGTTCAAGAACATCCTATTTATAAATGTTGTGCTCCTACAAATGAAAAAGAAGATGCAATAAAGAACGAATACTGGCGATGATCCGTAAAGAGTACAAAAGAGACATTAAGATCTTAATGGGGGACTGGAATGCGAAAGTGGGGAATAATAACAAAGATAAAGAAAAAGTGATGGGAAAGCAAGGAATAGGGGAAATGAATGTATTAATCATTGGCAAAACATTATTCAACCACAAAGATATTCACAAGGCAACCTGGACTTCACCTGACAGCAACACAAGAAATCAGATTGATCATACATATAATCATTGAACAACAATGGAGGAACTTCCTCCAAGTTACAGGCTGATGTGGGATCCGACCACGACCTTGTCAGGGCAAAAATTAAACTGAGCCTGAAAACTAACTACACAAAAAAGGTTATGAGGGGAAAATATAATACCAAACAACTGACAGGAAACAAAGAAACTGAAGAGCAATTTCAAAAAAAGGTGGACCAGGGAATCGGTAAAATAAAAGATGTACTTAGTTGCAAAAAGTATCGAAGAAATGGGACAGAAGACAGAAATATAAAAAAGCTATTACGACGACAGCAACCGAAACTGTGGGATTTATAATGAATAAAGATAAAACATGGCTCTCCCAAGATACGATAAAAATAATTAATGAATGAAAGATAATTAGCACTGCAAATGATAGATAAGAGGCAGAAGAAGCAGCATGCAATGATACAAAGAAGCTATATGAAATTGCAAGGAAGATAACAGGAAGGAAGCACACATCAAACACAAAAATAAGAGATAAAACAGAGAAGATATGCTCAACTGACGAAGAAACAAAAAACCGATGGGTAGAATACTTTACAGAAATGTACAGGGAACAAGAAATCATAAAACAAATTACACAAACCGAAAATCCAAAGCAATTATGATCCTAAAAACTGGAAAGACACCTGGAATAGATAATATACCTGCAGAGCTGATAAAAGGACACATCGAAACTTTGGTGGAAGTTATGATGCATATATTATTCTCTATAAGTCTTTGTAGACGGGTGAATGTTATTCGTTCTTTTTTGGACTTCCTCTATCTTACGTATAATAAAACACTTAATAAAAGAGCAAGTTTTTTTAATTTTTAAAAGAATATGGGTAGAAGAAAAAATTCCAGCAGATTGGATAAAAAATTTTTCAAAAAAAGGTAACAAGGCATGGTGCGAGAATTGGAGGCCAATAACGTTATTATAAGCAATCTACAAAGTAATGACCAGAATAATACTGGAGCGGATAAAAGACACCTTTGAAGAGAGGCTGAGGGAAAATCAAGCTGGTTTTAGACCAACTAGCCGAAAGAGGACTTTGTTAAAGCTTTTGACTTGGTGAATAGGAAAAAAATGTGGAATATAATGAGATGATATGGTACGCCGGAAAAATATTTGAGAATTACAAGAATGTTATACTGACAAATATAAAAAATAAACAATGAAATAATCGCCTGTCGCAATGACATACGCCTTCAGTATTTCTTTCTCTTTCTAGCGTTAACTAAATCCAATAACATACGTTTAACACTGAATCCATATACAGGGTGTCAACGAAACCTGGGGCACCCTCATAATTTTTTTATTTTTTAAGATATCTAAATGAAATTTGGTATGTTTAATATACTCTTTAAATGGCATTTGTTGACATAGGAAACAAGTTTCTGTCACTTCCGGTTTCACCGGAATCGACTGCAACTTTGTTATTTTAAATGGAACACCCTGTATATTTATACATTTTTGGAATCTCCATTCAATTTTACGTATGGTAGTATCAAGTTCGAAACATTTTGATGACAGAGTAAATTTTTGCAGAAATTAATCTAGAGTGCCATGACTAACGCTAAATGAAAGTCAGGATGCCCCAACACTCGAGACAAATTGTTTTAGAACTTTAACTATTTTAGTTGCTGTATTAGAATGGCCTAAAGTTGGCAAAAATGCTTTTTCGAGAATAACTCTATTTTTTCAAATGGCACTAGGGTGGGACACTAGGATATTAAAAACGAGCGTTTTTCAAGGATTTTATTGATACCAATAACACGGGATTAATATGAAAATGTAATTCGGAATAACACTCTCCGTTCAAAAAAACCATATTTTGGACATTTAAATCTAGATACTGGGTTTCAAAACAAGTGAAACAAATGAAATGCACAAAAAAAAGACAGACTTGTTACAGTTGAAGTGCTAAAATAATTTGTTTTGAGTGTCGTAGCACCCTGACTTCCATTTTACGAAGGCCATGGCACCGTAGATTAATAAATAAACTCTTCTGTAAGTAGTTATTTTGTCATCAAAATGTTTCAAACTTGATACTACCATACGTAAAATTGAATGGAGATTCCAAAAATGTATAAACATACAGGGTGTTCCGTTTAAAATATCAAAGTTGATGTCAATTCCGCCGAAACCGGAAGTGGCAGAAACTTGTTTCCTATGTCAGCAAACGCCAATTAAAGAGTATATTACATATACCAAATTTCATTTAGATACCTTAAAAAATAAAAAAATTATGGAGGTGCCCCAGGTTTCGTTGACACCCGGTATATTCCAAAGGTATCGCGGATCCTTTCTGAAAAAATACATTGGTGTTTCCCTATGGTGCGTCTTACCTGAGACACCCGGTATGAAAACTACACTGGAGTCGTTGAACACAAAGGAAGCTACACCAAAAGGCTCCATATTGAAAAAAGAGTAAAACAATGGTGCATTTTATCACCAATGCTCTTCATTATCGTAATAGACTGGATTATGAAAGTTGTAAAAGGAAGCAAAACAATAGAATATAACAGACCCCTAGTCCTGATATACGTCGATTTCCAAAAAGCATTCGACACTGTGGAAATGACTGCCATCTTACAAACACTAAAAGAATGCGGAATCGATTATCGCTATACCAACATTGTCAACCAAATATACAAAAATGCCACAACAACCGTAAAACTCCATAAAACCATCAACAAAATAAAGATAAATAGAGGAATTGGACAAGGAGACACCTTATCTCCAAAAATATTTATTACGGTCTTAGAACACGCATTGAAAATGACGGAGTGGGAAAACATGAAAGTTACCATTGATGGAGAAAAATTAAGGCACCTCTGCTTTGCAGATGATGTAGTACTAATAGCAGATCACTATAAAGAGACCAGTGGAATGTTATGGAAGGTACAGTAAGTAACACACAAAGTTGAATTGAAAATTAATTATGACAAAGCCAAAATGATGACCAACCTAGTATTTAGCGAACAGATGAAACTTGAGAATATAGACATCGAAACAGTTATCTCGGGCACGAAATAAAAATCTGCAGAGATAACCAATCGTGCGAGTTGCCAAGAAGAATAAGTCTAGGTTGGGCAGCATATGGAAAATTAAAAGATATTTTTAAGACAGACATTCCAACTTGTCTGAAAAGAAAAGTCTTCAATCAATGTGTTCTTCCGGTTCTAACTTAAGGAGCAGAAACGCTAACTCTCACTAAAACAACAGCGAAGAAACTACAAGTCACGCAACGTAGAATGGAAAGATCTATGATTAGATTAACCCTGAGAGATAGAGTCAGAAATGAAGAAATCAGAAGAAGAATGGGCGTTTAGGATGTTATAGTGCGCATTGCAAGGCAAAAATTGAATTGGGCAGGTCTCCTAGCAAGATTGAGGGATGGTAAATGGACAAAAAAGATCGTTGTGTGGCGACCAAGAACCGATAAGCGTAGTCGGGGAAGACCACCAACTAGAACTAGATGGATGGATAACCTTAAAAGAATTTCGACCAACTGGATTGCAGCTGCACAGAATAGAGAAGATTGGAAACGTCTTGGAGAGGCCTATGTTCAACAATGGACTGGAGAGGCTGGATGAAGAAGAAGAAGAAGAAGGAAGCCACATGAAGGTAATAAAATCACGATTAACGGGGAAGGCATTGAAAAAACAGAAGAATTTTGCTACCTTGGAAGCAGAGTCTGCAGCAAAGCTCTGATTATTCAAATCAAATGTAAAAAGTGTCCTCCTTTATGGAGTAGAAACATGGGTGGAAAATAAAACCAATAGGTATAAAGAATCTATAAACGTTTATAAATAAATGCCTTGGGATAATATGTAGAATTTACTGGCCCGAAATAATTAGTAATAAAGACCTGTGGAGAATAACGGGAGAAGAGAACATTGAAGTAACAATCAAAAAACGGAAATGGACATGGACAGGGCACACACTCAGGAAACCAAACAAGAATATAACACGTCAAGCACCAGATTATAACACAAGTGGAAAACTGAAAGTAGGAAGACTGAGGGAAACTTGGTAAAGAAATATTGAGAAAGAGCTGGAGATGTTGAACATCACCTGGAGCGAAGTAAAGAAATTGGCACAGAACAGGAAAGATCATACAATTACTTTTTGAAATGCCTTTATGTCACTTTATACTCCTCTTTGGAATAATATGCTTAAGAAGAATAACCGAACTTTGAGCTTGCAATAAGAGTTTTACAAACAATTTAGAAGAAAGCTGGGCTCGACTTGGTTCAACAAATCTTAGATTTGATTTCGTTCAAAACTCGAGTCGAGCCGAGCCAAGCCAAGTCTTGTTCCTACTTCGAATTTACAGTACTCTGTCACTACATATACAGTATTCAGCTTGTATTGGTTCCAGCCATTTTGCTATATTTTTATAAAGTTATTACCCTAATGTAAGCAAATCATTTTCACATATTATATATTATATGTATACTATTTTAATTTACAATCCCTAAATACACTTCTCTCAAAATCCCTTTTCATAAAATTGGCAAGCATTTAACGTCCATTTCAATTAAATATTATTTATAAATATATCAGAACCTTTGAAGTTATAGATTTCAATACTTCAAGTTGTTCATTTATAGCTATAAAAAGGAAATACAAAATAACAAGAAAGCATAATACTAATAAGAACGTCAAGAAAAGCATATCAAAGCATTCAAAAACACTAACTTTTATTTATTTTAGCAAATCTATAAATCCACTGTTAATTTTTATCAAACTCGACATATTACTATTTGCATTTTTTAGCATACTATTTAGCTTTTATAAGTAACAACAATACATCTCACGGTAACTAAACACTTCCGACATTTCCAAGTGTTTTTTATTTAATTTTTTTAAATGGTAATGGGGCTTCAAAGAACTTTGTACCGTTGCTAGCAACACTACAGGTACATAACCTGCAACCAATAAGACACAGTAGGCTGTTTAATATAATAGAAAAATCCAATGCTCTACAAGGGCAAAAGGATAAGTAGTCCAGTCAAATAAGGTGAAATAAGGGGTAAACCTCGGAATGAAAGTAAAGAAGCTGTATATTTGCATGAACCTTTATTTTGACGTTCTAAAAACTGGCTGAAAAGTCTCATATAATCTCGTGTCTTCGTCACAAGATATTAAAGGTCAAAGGTCACGAAAATCGGTTTTTCGCAATTATCTCGTTTGCTATGCATCATATGGCATTTAACGTTATTATAAAACTTGTAGATCATCAAATTATCTACAATTTTTATTTCATGCATTTTGTCGTATGATCAACCGTTCTCGTGACCTTTGACCTTTAATATATTGTGACGCAGACACGAGATTATATGAGACTTTACAGCCAGTCTTCAGAACGTCAAAATAAAGGTTCATGCAAATATCCAGCTTCTTTACTTTCATTCCGAGGTTGAATCCTTATTTTACTGGACTAAAGGGAGAAAAAATATTCCTTTGAATCGCAATAATAATCATTAAATTGGGTCTAAAACTAATAAAGACAGACCGGCAAAGATATTGTAAATAAATGCTACCATACTAACTTTATTTGGAACATTTTGATAATTTTTTGTATTCTTTAAAAAGATTCTAGTTACATGATACAACTTGCACGACAGTGCACTTTACAACACTTTACCTTAGAAATCTGAACATAATCATTGCAATAACCTTTGAAAATTAAAAAAAAACACCGTCTGTAACATGCTTTACACTAAATGTTAGGTTAGATATATCCAAGTTATATATTCCTAGTTTAAATCTTATCTACAGAATCGATTGTGGTTCATTAAAGGCATTATCAACTTCTGCAACATATTTAGTAAATATCAAAATACGTTAGTTAAAATACTCGTAAAAGTAGCGCAGTGGTAGAATTTCAATATCTTTGATAATAACCACAATAAACGGGTAGAGAGAATTCAGATCCCCGATACGTGACGCAACTGATGTCGGTCTCCAGAAGCTACTACACAACAAACCCACGTGCTGGTTGACAATCACGAGGTCGAAATAGAGGCTGTGATTGGTTATATACAATTATACTGAATAACTACGCTAGCTATGGTAGAGCACTTACCGGCGACCGACATCAGTGACGTCATAGCTTAAACTTTTAGCTCCCATAACACGGTAACGAATTAAAATAAGTTGACACTGCCTTTAAGTAGTGTTGACCACGGTGTCGATAATATTAGGCAGGGTAATTTGTTTTATGGTTGCTCATCTGTTTTCATATTTCAATTAAGGGTTTAACTGTAGCCTAAGTTCTAGAGTTTGGATATATACGGTTTCAAGATAAGTTCTATCAAAATCCCAGCTAAGTGTTTACATATACAGTAGAATTCTGCTAATCCGACCCCCGATGGTTCGACTCCTCACTTAATCCGACCATAAGGCAGACAGGTATGAGCATGATTTCCTTTCAAGTCTGTACCTGTTTGTGAAATAATCAGTCAGCAAGTATATTGTTGAGTCATTTGAATCGTTTGCTGGTGACTCCTACATACGTACACATATTACTCTGACTTTTGAGGAGAAGTTGAAAGTGCTGGAGAGATTTGACAAAGGTGAGTCCATTCAAAAACTTCCAAATGAATTTGGTATTGGTATTGTATGTATGTACGGTTTGAAGCTTTCAAGATCTTTTGAGGTGGATCAGTCCTTGTTCGGTCGTCATTCAATTTGTTTGCTTATTTTTTTCCATAGTTTTCTGTCTCTGACTTTCTCATCTTTGTCTTGGCCTTCCTTTTTTTCTCTTTCCAACTGGTATCCAATTCATTTCGTCATTTCTTGTTGTTCTGCCCTCATCACATGTCCAAGCCATTTAGCCCTCTGCTGCTTTATTTTCTTTACGATATCTTCTTCTAATTCCTGTGCTATCTCATGGTTCATTCTTATTCTGTATTCATTTTCTACAACTTCGATCATTCTTAATTTTTCTTCTTCTATCTTGGTCATTGTCATAACTTCCGCCCCATACATTGCTACTGATCTTATTAATGTGTTATAAATTCTTAATTTGTTTTTCTTGAAAATAATTTTATTTTTTAATAAACTTCTTATTGCCGTAAAATGCTCTATTTGTTGCTACTATTTTGTCTCTTATTTCAGCTTCTCTGTCCCCATCTCTAGATATCATGACTCCCAAGTATTTGAACTTATTGACTTCTTGATACTCCCGATTGCCTATTTTTATTCTTCCTGTTGTGTGTTGGTATTACTACGGTGAAAGACTGGAGAAAGAATGGGAAAGAGCTAGAAAGCCACATGGTGACGGTTGATGAGGAAAAGGGATTTAAAAATCGTAAAACTTTGAAAAAGCCTAAATTTGAAATACTGGATGATGCTTTGTGTGTTTTCACAGGTCCCATAATCAAAGAAAAGGCGCTTATTTTGTATGTTCGAAACGTGGTGATTTCAGGCGAGATACTGTCAGCTGATGATACAGCTGCAAGCTCATTTGGTTCACATTTAGAAAAAATAGTTCAAGACATTGACTTGAAGCCCGACCAAATATATAACATTGATGAAACAGGTTTGAACTATAAGATGCTTCCAACTAGACGGCGGCGACTCGTCTGATCACGCAGGTGAAGCAGCACTTCGCCTGCGCCCATCAAAATTACAAGTTCTAAAAAAGCGAATGACCTTGAACTTTTAAAAAAGCTCAACCGGGGGGCTGCCACTGCAGCTCAACTCTCAAAGGGGTGAGGGGAGACCTAATAATCTGCTTCACCCATTCCTAAGGTGACGAGCTGCCACTGCAACTAGAACTCTTGCCCCACAGAATAAAACTGTAAAAGGGACAAAGCTTGCTAACGACAGACTGACTGTAGCTTCCTGCAGCAATGCTAACGGTAGTCACAAGTTGCCGCTGTTTGTAATTGACAAATCTAAAAAACCGGGGGCGTTTAAAAATACGAATTGGTCATCACTGACAGTGTACCATCGCCATCAGAAATCAGCGTGGATGGACAGATTTTTTAAGTTACGGTTCTTTGAGCGGTCTGCTCTATAGCATCCATCTGAGCAGGAATTAAGAAAGGGGAAAATAAGAGCTACATTTCTTCCACCTAACGTCAATTCTGTTATCCAACCAATGGATCAGGAGGCGTTTGAACGGCTAAAGCGAAGATACTGCCGGAAATATGTTGGGTCCATTTTAGAGAAGACAGTAACCTCTTTGAGGCAATAAGAGCTCTTAATATAAAGGATGCTATTTAGGACGATTGCTGAGGCCTGGGCAGAAATGATAACATCAACAGTTGAAAAATCCTGGCCTAAACTTTGGCCGACAATGGCAGTTGAAAACCATCAAAATGGGGGCCAAAGTCAAGATAAAGGCACGACAGCAATAGTCAAAGATTTGTAAACATTACAAGTTAATATTCAAATCTACTTGTAAATGAGTGGATTATAGAAGGTGATGGCGACTGTGCAACGGAGCCGCCTCCCAGCTGATTATCCCATGCAGACGCTAAACAGGCTTTCGAGGTAGCAGTTCAGTAT
This sequence comes from Melanotus villosus, assembly GCA_963082815.1. NCBI lineage: Eukaryota > Metazoa > Arthropoda > Insecta > Coleoptera > Elateridae > Melanotus > Melanotus villosus. The sequence goes on along the minus strand of OY720419.1, from coordinate 94,846,129 downwards.
ATTGAACAGAACTCTTCTTCCACGCCTATTGATATTTTGTGGTTAAGAAAATGGAGGGATGTAGCAGCAAAATCAAGAATGTCGCCTGCCAGGCAAACGAACATTGCCACCTTTTCTCATTCTTAAGTGTTCAAGGTGCATATCTACTTAGACTGGACTATAAGCCAGCAGTCTCACCATCAACCACCCACAGCCATCAACTAAAATTTAAACATGCATTAAATCATAGCGCTGGTCCCACTAAGCCACTGCTAGCCACCCACTGCCTGTGACCACCAGTTTGAAAATTTCCAACATGTTCGAATTTTGATGGTTGGTGGTCAGCGCTGGTTGAAATGCGCAAGCGCCAATGGACTTTATGACAACTAAAAATTTGAACATTTCCTGTTCAGGGGATTTTCGTTTTTGGTAGTGCTAGCGTGAATCGTCTGATGATGTCATATTTTCCAATAATTCGGTTTATTATTTATTAAGCACTACGTAACAATAGTAAACAAACACTGGCGCAAACCAATGGACATAACCTTATTTAATAGGAAATAATAATAACAGTGCTAAGCTTGCTAGGTTGGCGATACATAAAACAAGCGCGAAATTAAAAATTTTAACTGGTGTCACTACTTGCTTCAGTGGGACTGCACAGGATTATTTTAGTTGGTGGTGGTTGATGGCAGTGGGTGGTGGTGGGTGGTAGTGGTTACAGTTAGACTGCTGCCTAACTGTAGTACTTTTTCGACTTTTCTTGCGTTCCGAACATGCCTGCAGTCTCATAGGTGACAGATTAACGGGGTTCTACTGTACTAATTTTATACATGACGTATTCTATTCTGTAAGAACACCGCACAACAGTTCAAGAAGGTACTTATTAAAACTGAAAATTTTGCTGCGCCTGATTTTCCAATAAAAAAAAAGCAACATTCATACAACCAATTTGCTTTGATAACTGATAACAAATTAATAAATATATATTTTGATTTCCATTGCAACATTTGAAAGAACTTCATAATACATAGTTTCCTTAAGCTAGGTTCATCCACTACCTAGCGATTCGCGATTTGCAGAAAGCGATTTTTGTTACCTCTACCAACCCACAAAACACCCTGTTCGTTCATGAAAAAGTTACTACTTTCTGCGAGTGATATCGCTACTGCATGAACTAGCTGGTAAAAACACCGCAAAATTTTGCGGAAATCGCATTCTGTAAATCGCGAATCGCTAATGCATGAACCTAGCTTTAGCAACAATTAAATAATATTAATACATAAAATATCCACGTCCAATACTATTTGTGGTGCAACTTTACTGGGTAAATAAAACAAAGTTTCTTTGCTTTTAGGACATTTCACTCGTGATACCGATCTAAAATTGTAAGCTGTGAGAGAGCAATTTCGTTATCAATATCATTTACAAATCGCTAAGCAATGAACATTTGTAATAAACAAAAAAATTACGAGCAAAATAAACCACTTATATGGTATTACAATTTACAAACAAATTTTAACAGTCATTTCCAAATAAAAATATTGAATCATGTTGCTTTATGATAGTTTCTAAAAGTGTGATATTAATTATTTCTACCATTACATTAATGCTGGTATTAAACTTGATTAAGTATAAAATTGAATACCAAACAAAATCCAAAACCTGTCATCTGTTTAAAATTAATGTACAAAAATACAAATCTAAATAATGTTACACCATAATAATGTTTCTTCTCACGAGTAAGTACTCATTTAAAAATAGATGATAAATATTTACCTGATATCAATATAAAAATTGCAAATCAACAAAATAATATAGCATTCCTTATTAATAAAAATGACTGCAGAATGCATGAGAAATGGTCATATTGGTACTGTCGGGGCAGATTTTATTCACATATTTTACACACGATTAAAAACTTAGCATCTTAGCTTATTACAAAATCGTTTGTTATTGGAAAAATCTGTTAATCACAATGCAGTAAGTTGCAGTTATAAAGCATAACATGCCACACAAATTTTGCACAATACTGATTATTAGCTGATCAATTTAACATTTTTGATAAACAATAATTAGCATCGGCAAATAATCAATAACCACACATATAACCAAAATATTGAAATGAAGAGCAAAGCGACTTTCCCAATGCACAAAATGCTTCAATTTAAATCAGACTTAATTAGCAGGCAGAGCTTAATAGAGAAGTAAACAAAAAACAAGGTATTACCAAACAAAAAAATAAATAAAAAGTGCTTTTAAGAATTTAGTATGAATTTATTCATCCACAAAAGAGTAAAATAAACAACAAGACGGCACATGGCTTCTCTTACAAATCAAAAAAGTCCATATGGAGAGAATATTCATGTAAACTGCCTTTTTATAAAGACTTTTTATCAGTATATCTGATACTACTTTTCACATATAAGGGAAACCAGGAGGGGAAAATGTCAAGAGTATAAAATAAAAGTTAGTAGTGAATGTCGCAACCCAAACTTACTGTGTCTGCTTGTTTCGGGCACAACTCCTTAAATATTTCTTCAATAAATGATCGCCTAAAAACAAAACACAATAATCAACAATTTGTTTTATAACATCAGAAAAAGTTAATTGCATAAACAACAAATATGTACATAAACTTTAGTATAACTTTCATTCAGAAGTTGGAAACATTAACTTGAAACATACTCAATTCTTATCTCAACCTCACTCCTTCGGTTTCATATTCATAAACAAAAGGATGAGTCTCATGTTATGCATCAACGTCAAGAGACTTGAGTGAGTTTTATTTACGGTAGGTTGGGTGTACCCTTAAGAGCGTTCCAGAGCACATGACTTCCTCAGTGGTTTTATCTTAACTTTTACATGTGTTTGCTATTTACAGATCATGTCCTACCACCTATTTAAAGATTTTTAAACAATGCCGATGTCTGCTGTATAACGCATTTAGAAAATTGTATTATATTTCTTCCAATTCTTTAATTACGATCAAGAAAAATCTGTGCTCTGGCAAGTAGCCCCAAATTTAGTGTGGCTATGTGGGATGCTATTGATAAATTTTGTAATTTCTGTTGTTTAGATTTTAATTCCGTTTTTTCACAAGTATTTAATTTTTAATAAGCATCCCACATATGTAGAGTCAAAAGAAACAAAACAGTAAAAACCGGAATTAATTATCTCAATTATTATAGAAGTTAGAGGCCAGGGTGGCGCAGTGGCGGTTTTCATCTCTATTTGTGTCTCTCTACTGTCGTACAAAGTCATCTACGTGAAAGACGCTGACTTTGTATCCATTAATTCGCATATAAGTTCGTTTGCTCTACTATTATATCAAGAACTTCATCATCAATAAATCCACGATAAATCTCGTACGGATAGGAAATGTTGACCTGATCACTTTGTGCAAGAAATTGAAAATCTTTGGAGATGTTGCCACCAGGAACCCCAAGTAACTACAGCCACAGGTGGGGTGGGAAGGGCCGCCAGATTTTGGTCATCATCTGCGTCATCCTGAAAATTCTCACCATCGTCGTGACGTCCCTTATTATCTTGACTAGATAAAACGTCGTCATCATTACTTCCATCGTTACCTTCATCACAAGATGGTCTGTAGGAATCACCCGAATCTCTAAAACGGTTCACTTTCTTCGTCTGATGATTCAAACGAATATTGACGAACAATTTGACAGGTATTTTTTGAAGAAATAGTGTCACGTGATTTTGCAATCCCGTGTTATTTTGGTATTTTCGAGTCATTTTGGAATTATTGTTAAGATTCTTCAGTACGGTCCTGTCTTTTAATTTTGATTCTGTGTCGATTATTTTATTCTTGCTACAGTTTAAATTCATGTTATGTCTGTAGGGCATCCAAGGTTAAACCATGTCAGCACGTTTTGCTTGGAGTTCTACGAAATCTTGAAGTCATTTCGGTCTTTGTAAAAGTTCCCTTTGTTAAAAATCCCAAGATGACCTAAATTCACGTGTATTTTTCCAAGGCATGATGTCATATTGTTTCGGTTATTGCAGCTTCTCGTGATACTGTTCGGGGAATCCCCTGGACGAGGGGCTGCGTCAACTGATTTGCTTCTCCACCGTTAAGTATTGTAACCCGCCTCTACAGTGCGTGACAAAATCTAGAACATGTCGGACGTCTCTTAAGACGTGGTGCGTCGCGAGTTTATCGTTTCCAGCTTGGGTCCTTAAACAACCGGAAGACCTCTACTACCGGTAATCCTCTGGGAAGATTACAATTATTAATGACTTGGTCGGATTCACAAAAAGAATGCCATATACTCCGGATAATAGTTTTGTGTGAGAAGTTTTAGTGATAGTTGGAGTACCATTCCTCACACAATGTCCTCAGTTGAGGGATTCAGTAAACCCATAGCCTTTGGATTATTCTTCGTCGTTTGCACCCGTCTTGGAAGGAAGAACATCATGGCTCTTCCCAGCCTCACGTCCGTCACGTTACTCCCTGACCAACATATTGTCCGGTAATTTTACCTTCTTTACGCTGCTCCTGCTTTGCCGTTTATGTTTCAACCTCAGTCAAGAGTTCTACGATTGCTGCTTGTTGGCAGGCCTTTTTAACCTTCTTCGGCTTGTTTTGAAGTTTAATAAGTTCCGCCTTTTTAGTATTTTTGTGTTCAAGTAAAGATCATTTGTGTTCAGACTATAGTTCAAGTATTAAGTCAATTTAAGTGATTATTTGGTGTTATGTTGCATGTGTGTAAATTCTACGGTGCTTGTTAAATTATTAGTTTAAGATTTGTTGTTTCCTTATATTGTTTTGCCTGGGAATTTAGGCCTTAGCTTGTAAATGTTTTGCGAACCTAAAGTAAATGTAGTACCCTCAATTCGTCCCGTAACGTAAGTGTAACCTTTATTATTTGTTTTTAACGTAACATATTTCGATTGTCTCTTGTGTAATTTCTTTGTAAGTATTCATTTTCGTGTCTCTTAATTAATTAAATATCTAATTGTCAATTTAGCTTGGTTTTGTTATTGTGTTCAGTCCTCCCCGATATTATTTGTGTATTAGTGTTTTGTTAAAGAGTTACGTATAAAGTGTTAGCCTGCCTACAAGTCTTAAGAGTTCCAGTAAAGTAAGATATTTTCAGTCAAGCAAGGTAAGTCACATCTTGCAGTAGGATGGAGCTACGACAACCCTTTTCCGAGCCCTCTGGAAATCTTCTGTGGGTTTCCTTCTTTTAGATCTTAGGGTGACTTTAATACCACAATGGCGCTCAACACTTTGCAACCCTATTATGACCAATCCTTAATTGAAGGGTTTTATGGTTTCGAACCGCCCATCTCCACTGTTTTAGCTAACCGCATGCCAAAAAGGTAACATCATCCCCAATTAAATGTCGTAGTGCAGGATTGGCACGTGACAAGCTTCCTCTACATCTACACTACAGCTTCAAAAAACGTTGTGTTCTAGTAAACATTTTTCTCACAATGCACAGAGCAACAAATCAAGAATTGACTGTTACATAAAATAGAATACATGCAAATGGAACCAAATCATCAACATCTGCGCACCTGCAACTTCAATGGCACAGCTTAACCAGATAAGAAGCCAAAAATGCATGTGCGCCAACGGTGGCTGCAAATGAATCCTCCTCGTAGCCGTAGTGCGCCGACGGTGGCGTAGGAGAAAGTAGCAACAAAAATGATATGGACCGCAGAAGCATCCACCAGAGATCGCTACGTCGCGAACGTGTTAAAAGTATGTGTGCAAGCAAAGGGAGGCCATTTTGGATAATTTTTCGTTTTTGTAATCTATAGCTGTCTTTAATAAAAAAATTGAAATAGCAAAATAATGCTTTATCGTTTCAATTTAAGAGGGCTCAAACGGGGTAACAGTATTTATGATTATACTTAGTAGACAGACTATGTGACGAATTTTTCGAAACTTTTTCAAAAAATGAATGAAATTCGGAATGTGAATGCGCTAAAAAATGCGAGCAAGAACTTACAAAACGGCATTAAATTTAATTGTAGAGCACCTTGTAATTAATTTAGCGGAAAATAGTGACGATAGTCATAGTGACGATAGTCAGAGTGCCTCAGAAACTAATTTTGATAGTGAGTTATCAAAAAGTAGTGTAAGTTTATTAAGTCTGTAAATTATTTAAAACATGCACTTTCACATTTGTTGAAATACTTGCTACGCAGAGTAACTAGTGGATAGTACATATACTTAAATGAAGATTTTTAAAAATTAATATTACTAAAATTGTATCGGCAATTGCATATTGGATTGTTGAAAATGAAAGAAATATAAATAAAGTTAATAAATAAAAATTACTTACTTAGCTGCAAGTCCACCGCCAGGAGGTAAACCTTCGAGGTCAAGGGAAATAAGTCTTTGGAGCACCTGCGAGAATTCAACCTCCCCCTCTTGTGAGATCACCTCTGCAAGAAAAAGATATTTCAATAAAACACCATTTCCATTCAACCGTTTATTTATACTAACAAGTTACAACACACCTCAGGTCTTTAAAACACAGGTACTATTATAGACTAGAAAGGAATTTTAACAGGTAACACAAGTATTAATACTGTTTCAATACTAGTCTTATCTAAAAGTTTATTAGATATTCAACAAAGTAAAAAGTTAATAACAAGGGAGCTACAATTTTCAACAGTTAAAATTCATTCCAAATTACTAATAGAACAGACGTGTAAAGTGAAAACTAGAACGCTAATTAAAGTTGTACATATACACATGTGTTGGAAGACAAGTTGAATTTTTAGTATTTTTCTGACTGGATATTTTGTTACACTTGTGTTAATAAAGCTTATCTGATGGAAAATCTATGAGTTTAAGGCCAAGAACACACGAGGCGGTTTGTGACGAATCGGCTGACGATTCGTCCGCCAACTCGGCAGATGAATCACTTATAAGCAGTCGAACCGTACACACGATTCATCAGCGCGCCGCTTGTAGAGCGGTGTGTAAAGTTCCATTGCTTTTAAGTGATTCATCTGCCGAGTCGGCGGACGATTCATTGCAAACCGCCTCGTGTGTTCTTGGCCTAAAGCATAGACCAAAAACAAATAAGTGGCATCATCTATGGAATTAGATATGGTTGTAAAGAATAATGAATTAAAATGTTTTGGCATATCTTGACTTCGACATGTTACATGTCACCAGTCAGAAAAAACTATGAAAAGTACATACACTTAATACTACTTACGAAAAAGTCAACAAGGCAGTTTCTTTTACTATTAAACGGGGCAATTCAACCTTTCTTTAAAACCTCTAATACTAGAAAAAGAAATTAGTACGACAAAATGACAACCAATAAATTTTAAGTTCTAACTTGGGCAGAGTAGTACAAGGACACATTAATAAGTTAAAGATTGTCAGTGGTAGTAAGTAGTAAGTTTACAAAAATAACAATCTATTATTTACTTTTTAAGTTCTTAAATGTACAGCGACATAAGGTATTATAATTATAAAAGAAGGTATTTGTTAATATTGTTTTTTTTTAGAATAAGAACTACTGCACATATCCAATAAATTTATGGCTGGTTGCACCAACAACTGATTATTCTGAGTAAATTAGTGACAAATTTGAAGCAATTGTGGCAATTATCTTGTACAATTGTAATTTTGCTTCCTTCAGCCGGTGCCATAAGGCATAAGGCTTAAAGTTAAAGAAGAAGTTATTTTGCTTCCTGATTGGTGCAATGGGCCATTAAAATATAAAAAATTACATGACAAATCCGGTTTGCAGCACAAGTTTAAAGGAGGTTTTTGTGGTACACAAATGAGTAAATGATTGAGTTTTTAATTTTAACGTATAAAGTTAGTTGGCTCAGTCTTGTAAGAGTTCTACTAGTTTAACAGTACTGCTACAAACTGTTTATTCTTGTCAAACAGTTGAGAATTGAACCATTGAGATAACGGAAAATCATTTGATGCAAGATTCAGGGTAGTTCTTGAAATGTAAAAATTTTTGCACTATACAGAATTACTGCAATTTCGTAGCATACATCAAATGAAGAAAGCTAAAATCTATGGCATCACTTTTGCGCCACCTGATTTCATTAACGTACTTTGAAAAATTCAACATTCAAGTAGGAATCATGTTTTGTTTCCTCCGAGGTAGTGGCTTGATTTTCAACTGTTTTACAAGAACAAGCAGTTAAAAAATGGTAGCAGACACTGCAGACAGGTGATAGGTTTTTATGTACAAGATGATATACAAAACATTTGAAACAAAAACATTTACCACTATCCATAATGGTGACCATTACCCTGAATAAAGCAGTATTTCAGCTGAGTGTAAAAACAAAATCTCAATTTTAAGAGAAATGCAGAGCCAGATTACCCAAACAACATATGTATACTAATGCCTATTGCCCAAACGATCTAAAAATTCTTCAGAAATTGCATTCATACGATTTTTTCAATTTGTAAGACACTGTTGATTGATTGTTACAGTTATCATAAGAGGATTCATTCAGAATGAAAATTCGTAGGCATAAATCTTGCTTCTACAAAACAAATAAGACATCTTTGATTATCAGAGTGTTTACAATAAATTAATGTCCAATCCTCTGAAATATTTTAAACAGTCAGAAGGTTGCAATAAGATGAAGGAGTTTTTAGAGAAGATGAATGATAACAGGAAGTCTTTGCAAGACTAAGTTACAGGTGAAATTGTTATTGCTATTGTGTTAATGTCTTTCGAATAAAAGGTGTAAACTTGTTAATTCAAATATTTAAAGCAGTCCTTTTTATCTTCAATTAGATCACAGTTGGCAAAGGAGTTCAGCTAATTTCACTAGATATAATATTGATCCAAGTAAAATTTATCTAACTCCACCAGGGTGTGACGGTTGTATTGCGGAACCATGCTGGTCCCAATTCCAGAAAAAGGAGGAGGGTTGGGGGATAGGGTTGACAACTCTACTCCTGTAAAACAAATCCTGTTAAGACACTCCAAACCCAGCTTAGGATAGGACGGTCTTCTTTACGACGAACCAGGCAACGATTAAGGAAAGTGATTTATATTTAGGAACGTGGAACGTCTAAAGTGCCTATCAAGTGGGAGCACTCCAAGCCATTACTAAGGAAATTGAATAGAAGATTGGAAGAACCTACTCAATGGGAAAACATGAATTGGGAACTGCATTTATTCTGAATAAGCCACTGAATGAACAAGTGATTGACTTTTAATCGATTAACGAAAGATTATGTCCACTAACGAAAAAGAAGAAGAAAGAAGGAAGGATTTCTATGAGCTCCTAGAACAGCAAGTAGACAGAACCCCCAAACATGATGTAATAGTTGTAACAGGAGATCTCAATGCGAAAGTAGGAAGAGAAGAAGTTTTTAAACCAACAATAGGAAAATATTATATTATTATTATCAGCCTGCAACATCCCTATGTAGGGCAAAGGCCTCCCTCTTTTCCTTATTCGTGAGGGTTTTGGTCTACTCTCCCATAGTGACCGGTCCTCGTGGGAGAGAGGTGCCGTGTTGACGGCGCAATCGGGTCACCCATTCTAGTACTGACCGGAGACAACGCTGCTTAACCCTCCTAATCGTACTAGACTGGGGTACCTAGCTACCGCAATTCGGGACCTAGGGAAAATATAGTCTCCCTAAAACTCGCTGGATGACAAAGTACCATATGAAGACTTAACAATTATGAAGATCACGAAATGGAATAAAACACGGCCATCGAGAAATCAAAAAGGAGCAACCAAAGATGACCAAACAAGAAACATTATTTGAACTCCAATTGAAGAAAAAAATAAAGAAAACAAATTTAGTAAGTTATGGAAGAATGAGATCAGCCACCTCACCTTCCAAACATTGTATGGCCATGAAAGCGCTGTTCGGCCAGCAAGGACCCCCTTTAGGGCAGACGAAGGACAAGAAGAAGTCCCCATTTGGAAAGTAACAATAATGGAGTGTTTGATGAATCAATAAAGGAGTGTTTGGTGAATTGATAATGGGCCACATGGTGCTCGACAGATTGTCAAATTAAAAATCAAATAGATCATGTGTTTGTCAACTCAAGGTTTTTCTCTAGCATTCTGGACGTAAGAAGTTATAGAGGGGCTGAATGTAGCTCAGATCACTTTTTAGTTAAAGTCAAACTCAGGGAAAGACTATCAAATGCAAAAAATCCACGTTAAACAGGGATTGAGAAAGTTGGATATAGCTAAACTGGAAGATGAACAAACAATGGCTCGAACAGGCAGTAACCAGAAGATTAACAACTTAACAAACACAAGTAGCTGAAACAAAAGTGGAATAATGCACAAGGTTAGAAGGATCTGAGGAAGTAATTGGTAAAAATAAGAAAAAACAAAAAACGAGTGGTTCGACTAAGGATGCAGGATAGCACTAGAAAAACAAAAACAAGAAAGATTTCTAGATAGACCAACAAGAGAAAGAGAAGAAGAATTTAAAGAAGCAAGAAGAGCAACAAACAGGATGTGTAGAAGAAGAAAAAGGTACAAAGCATACAAGACCTACACAAAAATAAACGAATCAGAGTGCTACCAAGTTATAAATAAGGTCAAAGGGAGGTACCAGGTAAGAACCACAACAGTGAAAGATAAGGATGGAAAACTACTATGTAATGAGAAAGGTATACTAGGAAGATAGAAAGAATATTTTATCAAACTTCTTAATGGACAAGACCAGAGAGTCAGTCATAACACTCAAAAACAAGAAAACTCAGGAAATACAGAAGGCAAAGATGAGGATGAAATATTAGTAGAGCAACCAACATTAGAAGAAACGATAAGAGCAGTTAAAAAACTCAAGAATAATAAAGCGTCCTGGCAGCAGATGAAATTGCTGCTGAAATGCTGAGTAAAGGAGGATGTGAAGAACAACTACCCCACAAGTGGAAAACTAGTATAATATGCCCTATAAATAAAAAAGGGGATAAATTAAATTGTACTCCTAATAATTATCGTCATATTAGCCTACTATGCGTAGCATATAAAATCTTAGCTACATAGCTACATTAATACACAACCGACTAGAACCTTTCTATGAACAGATAGTCGTCAGCCAGAACCAAACAGCTTTCAGGAAAGGCAAGTCGACAGTAAACCAAATATTCATCCTTCAGCAGATTCTAGAGAAAACTGGGAATACAACATTGACACCTACCATATCTTCATAGACTTCTAACAAGCTCACGATAGCTTAAGCCAACTATAAAAAATACAAGGTGTCCGAAAAGATTTTTGCGATTTCTAGGTTATATTTCTCGAGAACCGTTAGGAGTAGGAGGATCGGATCGAATGCATTCGAGAGCGCGCTTCTTGGAATTTCAGTAGCCATGGAGCGATATGAGGGACCACAACCCGCTTTTTGTGAAAAAGCATTTTATGAGAACAACCATTCTTATACACCCAAGTCCGTCGCCTTTACAGGAAATATCATATCGAAGAATGGAAACGTCAATTATCCCTCCAGAAGCCTCGATTTAACCCCAATGGATTTTTTCTATGGGGTTACCTTAAATCGAAGATCTATGCCCAAATTCCTGCAAACTTGAATCAATTAAACAAAGAATTCGCGATGAAATTCGAGCAATTCCACAAGAGCTCTGTCGCCACGTGTTCACTAATTTCAGGGGTCGTTTGGAGGAGACGGTGCGCATGGGAGGGCAGCACCTCGATGGCATAATCTTTCACAAATAAATTTCCATAGTTTAAAAATACAAAATTGTTAAAAAAGCTAAAACTTAATGAGTTATGATTATTTTAAATCGCAAAAACCTTTTCGGACACCCGTGAAAAGATCCCACGGAAATTAATACGGATCATCAAATGTACACTAGACGAAACTTTCAGACAAGTCAAAATACAAAACAAAACTACGGAAATAACACAGACAAAAGTAGGATTGAGACAGGGGACAACAGCCTATCCCTTGTGTTATTTAATTTAGCATTGGAAAAGGTTATTCACAACACAAAAAAATGAAGAAAGGTTGGGCACATTCAAAAGAAAAGTCGCAAGGAAGATCCTGGGCCCAGTAAAAGACGGAGATACATGGAGAAAGAGATAGAATCACGAACTCCACGAAATGTACGATGAGGCCGATTTGGTAACATTTATCAGCTTTGGAAGATTGAGATGGGTAGGTCATGCCTGCCAGAAGGTTAGCAGAACAAATCCCTGAAGGAAGAAGAAGAAGAGGGCGACCACGTAAAAGATGGAGCACAACAGTGAAGGAAAATGCAGAAAAAATGTTATGTATAAAGAGAGACGTGGCAGAGAAAATTAGGGGAGGCCAAGGTTATCAATGAACATGATTTTAGGTTATGTTGATCAGTTTGCTCAAAACTTTATAACAAACAACTCAGCAACTAATGGTATGTTCGTTTGTTCTGCATTTCCTAAGCCGATGACCATTTTGTATTTGATTACTTGGTATAAATGAAGAAGTGTACACCTGCACTCAAGTAAGTGTAACGAGTGTGACCTGATTTTGATGTCAAAATCGTTGGGCTATTATGGTTGCATTGCATTGTTGTTTATATCTTTTTATGGATTCATGGCTAGCATTGTAACTACTTTAAACCTATTTTGCAATATAACCAACCTTTTACACACATCAATGATGAGAAGCATTCATTGGCATTTAAATGCTTTGTAAAAAATCCCCCATCATTCAAATATACCAAAGACACCTTTTCCTACAATAACCTTCACAGTGAAATATGTAGAACATAAACGTCAACACAATTAGTAATAATCGCATATACGAGTATGTCTTTTCAATAATTTGCTAAACAAAGTGTTTTTGAAGATGCTACATGAACGTTTTTTTTTAATGTTACAAATTTAAAGCCTATGAATTCTTACTCTGAATGAATTTTAGGTGGCTTGGAAAAAATTCTTACACCATTATGAGTTACAAATCAAGCTTCTACATTGCCACCAAGCTTGCAGTGAACTAGTTTTAATAACAAACGCACTTGACCAATCAGATACATAATTGCGTCCTAGTACATTCACAGTTACAAGCTTATTTGTTTACATCATGGCATTAGTATTATTTTAATTTCTCACTAAAATACTTGTGAACCTGAATATACCTTATAAGTACACAGCTAGTACACGTCTACTCAGACCTCTTATTAGTTTGGTCACACTATAATTCAGTAAGGCCTCTGAATTTTTTTGGGTTTTTTATTTATTTTTTATGAAAGTCATTGGAGTTTTGATAATTTCCACAATTTGGGAAATCACATATAATCATAAGATTTTTCATAAATTTTCTATCAAATTCACTTTTCACTCAAATAAATGAAAAATTGCGTGTAATCTGGTTCTGCACATGTGAGCACAATTATTATAATACAAGTCTTATTTTGGCCGACAAATACAACGACGTAAAAAAAATTTACAGCAATCAGCTTCACTTGCTTTCATAATTCATACATTTGGTAATGCACGTAATCTATGTATTGCCTTTGATGTGCATTATTTTCTATCAAAGTAAGGGTAACGGATATTTAATGTTTTTTGCAGCAGCCTTTGAATATACCTACGTTTAAATGTCTGTGACTATCCAAATATAACTTCAGTCTGTGTCTGAAGTTTTTTTTAATGAGCGACAGCCTGTATGTATATTCAAAATAATGCCACAAAAACTACATTTTCAAAATTTCTCTTAACACTTCTACAAGTTTAATTGTACCATTCAATATCATTTAATATGCGATTTATTAATATTTAGGTCTTTGAACACTTTTAGTAAGTAAATTATTTGCTTAAATCTTTGTAAATATGTATAACCAAAACATAACACGCAGGTGTAATTAAAAAAAAAAGTTGAATTGTTTACCCATAAATCGTTAGTGGCAAATTACAAACTTGTGTTATACACTGAATGTGTTATAAATATAACAATTAGGAGTGCAAATTAAAAGTATGACTAGGAGAGAGGTGCACTTATAGTCCTTAATTGTTGCAGTTTCTATTTCTAAAATTTACTATGGCATCAAAAATATAGTTAACATAATTGGTTTACTTAAATATTATATTACGAGAATAATTTACCTAAAAATAATATAGGTAAGTCTTTATAATAAGAGTTGCACAAAATATATTGTTTGTTTTTTTCTTGGCTAGCTTTAGAATTAGGTTTAATAAAATCTTTGGTAAATATGCATTTTTCAAGGTGGTTAGATAACTAAATGTGTCATATTCATGGTAAATTTTAGATCACTAAAAAAGTACTATGAAACATCAGGCAGTGCTATGCTTATAAAAGGTGACTTCCTTTTTATAACAAACAAAAATAAATGGTTTTTTCTATAGCAGCTGTTAAAGTGCTACTTTATCTATTAATTTGAGTAGATAAAGTAGCACTTTAACAGCAAGGGTAGATAAAGTACTATTTTAACAGCAAGGGTAGATAAAGTACTTTATTTTTTGTTTTTAACCCTAAAACGCTCATACTAATGACATTTTAAAACGTGACTCGATTTGTAGAAGATAAAATACAATTTTATCGTCTTGTATAATAAATAACTATTGTACATTGCGATTTTTATTTTTACTGTGTGAATAATGTAAATTATATACCACGTACAAAGGACAAGTTGAACGTAGCTACAATCAATTTGAAATAGCGTATCACCTTTAGTGAAAATAAAACTAATAAAAGTAAAAGGGTTACATTAACTTGTGGCAGTCCAGGGCAATATTCTGATAAAATCAGAGTCAAATAGCACAAGTATTAATTTTATTTTTAATTATGATTTTTTTGAAATAAGTTGTACACTTAAAATTGAGTCCATTTTTCTTAGGTGGCGACTGATTTTCCGAGCTTTGTAATGTAATACTTGCCTCGAACACTATTTACAAAGTTTGAGTTTTGAATGTGGCGAATGTTCATTTCAAATGCTATAGTCTATTTCCAAACTAGGAGGAGCGTTTTAAATTTGCCGCGCTAAAATGTACGCACGCTATTGACTCTGCGCGCGTCGGTTTTACACGATGCGAAGTTCTGCGTTTTGTTTTAACACATCAGCTGTTCGAGGTGTTACATTTACAGGCTAGTTACCGGTTGTTAGTGTTCCCAGTGTCTTTTTAACTGTACATTTTTTGTGGTTAATGCAGGAACTGTCAATATTATAGTTGAAACTTTTCTGGTAACATTTATCGAGCGAATGTGACTTATATTTACTCCTCTTCGTTTAAAAACAGATTATAATGTTTCTCATTTGTAGGATAGGCTTATGTTAAAACATTAAGCCTTCTATACTGATTTCTAATATAACAATAAAAAAAATTACCAAAAAAAAAGTAAGAGTCACGTGAGGGATGTGTGAGTTCTGTACTGACTAGCAAATGCTCGTATTACATTACAAGATTTAGCTCAAGACACTTAGTTGCCCCTTTATAATGCTTCACCGAAGCATTTTTGTATGAAGTTTTAGTTCACAACCCTATACATCCTTGAACACATTCATAAGAAAAATTTAAATAAATGTTATTGCACAAACATCACATCTTAGTTTATTGAGCAAAAATTAATATTGGCTTTTAGTATTCGGAAAATTTATAATTTGCATTCCCTTTGAAATGGTTAGATAAGAAAAAATTACAATAATTAGAGTAGAGATAGTGACTTGTAGGTTAAGCCATATATCTGCTTTTTAAATTAATGACTAGAATCAAATACATTTCAACTGAAACCTTTATAAATTTCAGGAGTTTATTAGGATTACCGTTTAGTCAAAGTTTATATTGCTAAATTTAAGAGTAAAGCAAATATTTCTTTTATATCAGCACTTTGTATGTAAGCTGATAAAGATTATTAAACTACTTTGTAGTCCGACAATCATTTAAAATCTAAAAAGTTCAAATTCCATGCGTGGCTGAGTTTTGTTTTCTAATCTGGAGTTGAAGAGTATTTAAAAAAAAAATCCCACTGAGATTGGAGTAATTATTTCAGCAGCTGCCACTTTTTCATTGGATTTGATTTAAATTTAAATACACAAAAATTGTTTTTATATTAATTTATCATACTGAAATTAAGTCATTAATTCACTGTCCATACTTCTTTCGAGATGAAAGAGGAAAACATTGAATACATTATTGTCATAAGCCGTTAAAGACCCTGAAAATGTAATCTCCAAAAAAACCTGTTATTTCTCAAAAGCAAGCCTTAACAAATTTACTTTTTTTTAATAAAGATTTTTTGGGACTTCTCAGTGGTGCAACGAATGAATGCTTGGTCCACTATCAAAAGGTTTTTAGATTCAAAATCCTTAGGCATATCCAGATTAACTTTAGAGAGGATGGGATTTGAACTTATTAGATTAAGTTAAAGGCTGCATTCATATAGAGAAGAACCTGCTACATTTATAAAAACTGATCAAAACACAAATTATGTGGCTGCTATTTGCTATTATTAATACAAGAGGCAAAATACATTTACTGAATCTCCAGCTATAAAATAAGAAATTTAATAATTGTCAGCACAGTTAGTAGGTGGGTTCATTTCAAGCTGCAGCTTGCTTAGCAGCTATAAACTGACCTCAAAAATAGGTATAGTCTGTTCGTTCGGGGACTTCATAAGTTATTAGAAAGGGGAATAAAAGTATTATGACAAGTTAGAAGTGGCAAGTCTTGCCATAAACACCCTACCAGGGACAGCTTTAAATTGTTTCCTGAAAATATTTTAACATTTTATAAATGACAGAATGTGCATTATATGTTTTAAGGAAAGATACAGGAAACTGACAGTAATCAACGCACATGCACCCTCAGGCCGGCGACATATTTGCGGTGCCGCCGTGCGACGCGGCCGCTGCGACCGGGCCAAAAGTGACATACTTGCGGTGCCGCCTACCGAATATTCCACTGACTAAATACTGCAATATAAGTAGCGACTGTGCCGCAGGTATGAACATATCCATAAGAAACAACGAATTATGTACATCGAATGTGGCCGCGCCGCTAAGCGCGGCGAAATCGCGACCGCACAGCCAAACACCAAACAGGTTTTAAAAATTAAAAAGACTACCACAGCGGCACGCCTACGAAAAACATCGTCACATTCTTTATACAAATGAAATGATTTTCACTGTGGAGCAACATTTTAATTAGCATAAATGATAGGATATATGCCAAGAGCTCCCAAGAAGCGTCACAGGTGGTTAAAAAGGTTCAAAAAGGTCATCATCCGGCCTCAATAATGGTTTGGTGTGGAGTCTGTTATGACGGTCTAACGAAACTTTATTTTTGCGAAAAAGGGACAAAGACCTCAGCTAAAGTGTATCAAGAAACAGTCCTGGAATCTTGTGGAAAATTTTGTTTTTAATAAAAAAATTTAAATTAGCAAAATAATGTTTTATCGTTTCAATTTAAGAAGGCTGAAATGGTGTAACAGTATTTATGGCTAGCCTAGGTACGAGAGGAAATAAAACGAAACTTTATCCATAAACTGGAGGAGAGAATTACTGAAGGAGAGGGTTTAAATATAGACCAACAATGGCTTAAACTCACAGAAACTATTCATTGGGCAGCAGAAAGAAGTGTGCTGAGAGAGAAGATCGAACTGGGCGGTTCGACCAAGAATGTAGTAAACACTGGAGAGTAGGGCAAAAGCAAGACTAGTTATGTTAAATCAAGGGAGTCATGAAAACAAAGAAAAATATGAACAACAAAGTGTGTAAACGAAAAAAGAGAGAATACTATACAAGGAAAAAGGAGAAAATGGAGGAAAGTTACAACAAGTAAGAAATTTCTTTAGAGAAGTACGAAGAACTAAGAAAGGCTACTGTGCAATTAGCGCTTTTTGTAGGGATAAACAGGGAAACCTTATTGGGGGGAAAAGAAGTAGTCGAAAGTTGGAAGAGCTGAACATCAGAGAAGATGATTTACAACAGGAAGAAGTAGTACAGGTAGAAGAACAAATAGATCCACCAGAATTAAGAGAAGTACAAGAAGTTCTAGAAATGCTAAAGAATGATAAAAGCACAGCAAATGATGAAATACAAACAGAATTAGTCAAATCCGGAGGAGAACAGCTACATAAAGATATGGCTCAAAAAACAAATGCCACAAGATTGGTCCAAAGCAATAATTTGTCCTATTTTTAAAAAAGGGGATAAGATACTGTGCTGAAATTAATAAAGGAATAGCACTACTGGGTACCATCTACAAGACTTTGGCAAGGATTATTGCAAATCGAATGAAGGTGTATGCAGAAAAAGCAGGGTTCAAAAAGAATACACCATATATTCTCACTGATGCAAATACAAGAAAAATTTCATGAATATAACACTGACCTATTTATTTTGTTTATAGATTTTAGAAAGGCATATGATAGTATAATAAGAAACCAACTATATAAAGCACAGCCTGCGGGCCAGCTCTGGCCCTGATCCATTTCAGCGAAGTTAGTCGGATTTTCATAAAATAAGACGTGAAATAGCTCATAGCAATTTTATGACACCAATAATCAAGGCTTTAGTATAGTATTTAAGGCACCTGCAAACGTAGAGCTTTATACCAGAGTATTACATTATAAATAAATGTAATAAGAAGTAGCAACTTGTTTTAATTCATTTCATATTAATTTTTGTTAATAATTTGGTCCGGCCCTTGACTCGAAGACGGAATGATAATTTGGCCCCAGAACTAAGAAAGGTTGCCTATGCCTGGTATAAAGCACACCAGCAAAACTGGTGAACTTAGTATAAATGACATTAAAGGATATGAAATACCAAGTAAAGGTATAGTCGATTCTCTCATTTGTGTCAATTTGCTGGAGGCATTTTACAACTTAGTGGTGGATTACGAGTTTAAATACAACCATCATGAATCATTTTAAAACTAGACCAGGCCTCGAAAATGTTTACAGCTATCTATACCAGCTGAACACAGAAGAATTTGCTTTTAAAATTTTAAAAGCAAATTCTTCTATGTTCAGGTAAAAATTTTCGAGTCCAGCCTATTTAAAATGATTTATGATGGTTGTATTTAACCCTCATAATCCACCACTAAGTTGTAAAATGCCTCCAGCAAATTGACACAAGTGAATGAATGCTCTATACAAGGAACCTTATCTAATTATTTTGAAGTGAACGGTGATGGTTTAAGGCAGGGAGACCCCCCCCTATCTACAGTATTGTTTAATTTATTATTAGAAAAGGTGATAAGGGATGCACAGATAGAACAGGAATCATTTTTAACAATAAGATGTACCAATGCTTTGCTTATGCAGATGATGTCACCATTATTGCCAGAACAAAACGAGAACTCAGTAAAAGTGTACGAAGATTGCTAAGAGACTGCAAGAAGAGTTGGCCTAACAGTACAAAAAAAGTCAATACATGGTATTTGGGAGGAAAGACCAAAAACAAGACCAATTAACAGTGAAAGCTTTTTTTAAGATATTAAGTATAGCAAAAGTAAGGTTCTTTTAAGAGCTACATTAAAATTGTGGACGGATTATTGTCTCCTGTCCCAAAAAAAGTAGTTTCCCCAATTTTCATATATCAATATTTCAAAAAACTAAATTTTGACTTTGACACCCTGTATCTCTAAATATTGACTTTTGCACTAAGGTAATTTTAGGTAAATCGTAATATTTTGGGCTCGCAAATCTACTGTTGGTCTGTGTCCCATTACGTATGGACCACCCTGTATGTTAACGAATTTTATTTTGAGACAGATGTAAAGATTTTTGAGTTCAGCTTAGTAGGGATGATTTACGATAGTTGTATTAAAACCTTATAATTCATCACTAAATAAGTTGTAAAATGCTTGAGCAAACAGACTATCATTGAATTACAAACCGCAGCACAATATGCAGTGACGATTTCACACCGCATGAACTTGTCAACTGCTGCAACACTGTGACCAGTAGCACATCATAATAGAAATCATTCCCGGTTTGCTGCCGCTGTTGTTTATACTGAATGCACCTCACATTATGCTAGGCAAGATCAGTTGTGATTTAGTTGATTCTTGTTATGATCTTTATAATTAATAAATGTAGATCACTGAATACATTCAGACGACATAAATTGAGAAATAGCAGTAACTGACGACACTGTGTTAAAGTTAGCAGTTTGCAAATTTCTATAACCGGTCAGTTCTTCTCTAACTGATGCTGTTCTACATGACAAATAATAAAAAAAATTAAATAAAAGTATCAATAGAGAAGACTACATTAAAGATGTTAAATAAGTTTGTTTATGATTTCTAAATGTACTTTTAAGTCTCTTGATCTCATAGGTCAGTGTATGTTTTGGATGACAATTAATTTAATTAATTATTAATGTAACCTTGACACAAGGGAACAATGGGCGCATTCAGGGACGCTCAGCGGCTGATGCGCTTAGTTAGCAAAGTCCCTGAACAGACACGCTGTGAAAAAGCTCGCAGTAAGCCGCTGAGAAATTCGCTCAGCGTATAATTTGTTAGCTGACTTTGTCAGCGGTGTCAAAAAAAGGAACGGGAAACACACAAACTTAATAATTTGAATAAAAACTTATTAATTAGGGTGAGCTGGTACACATAGTCCATAATTTGAAGATAATTAGCCATAATTTCTTTAATTTTTGATTTATTACATAATAGTGAAAGTAACACCTAACCTTACAAAACAAATAAACTGTCAAAACGGCTTACTATCAGACGTTTCATTCAGGGAAATACCGTTTGCTGACATTTAGCATAAGCTGACTAAATAACCGCTTAGCTAAGCAGCTGAACGTCCCTGAATGCGCCCAATAATATGAATGAATTATTAATTTAATCAAAATTAAGCCGATCACATCAAATTGTTTCTCACATCAATAGTATCAATAAGCAGATATATCTCTTTTAGTTTTCAAAGCCATTATTAAATATTACACTAATACTAGTTATTATAATTCATAAATCACAATACTTAATATTGTCAAAATATTTTATATAATTTTTTTAATTTATATTACGAATTATATTATTATTCTTTTATTTAAGCGTAGATTTTTCATAAAATTATGGTATTTTATTTAGTCCAGTTCAGTTTTTATATGGTCCTATTTATTAGACAATTTTATATCAGTTTATTTTCGAATCGACCATTATAATTCACGCAATAATTGGTGAATTTAAAAACCGAATTAATTTGTGTTTAATCTTTGGCAATTTTAAATATAATCATTTTATTCGGCATTTAACAATGCGTAATAATATTTAATTCTTTTAAGAGTAGTTAAGTACTAATGAAACGTTACGTTTACTTGATTGTGCATTTAAGGAAATTAGTATACCTTACAGCATGTTCGTACCTATACTTCACATGCTTTGTCACATAAGCCTTTTAGTTATATCATCACTTTGCTTTTTACGATTGTCGTAACGATATAAATACTTTTAAGTACATATACCAAAATATCCTTATTAATACATATTGCTCGATAATTTATTTAAAATTAATTTACGTTCGATAATTACAATTACCTAACAAGTCGACGATTTTTAATTATTTTGGGTGAAAGAGGTATTCCAAAATATAGTGTGCGTTTAAATTTGTTCTGTTCCCTGATAATGGAAGTGATTTTAAAAAAATAAATAAGGTACTATCGGTGGCTAATTGGTTTAAGTTTAAAATACTGTAAAAAAATACTGGAAGTTAAATGTTATGACAAGTGAAAAAATTTAAACAACCTTTGACGCGCCTCTCTATGATCGCATCGAGCTCTTGCTCTGCTTGGATTGCTTCTTGGGACGGGGTTGGGGCACCAGGAAATACCACTAACACAATGCTCATATTATCTCGACTCCCCTGCAATAAGAAATATACATTAGATTGTTGTTACTTTTCATATTTTCTATTTCTAGTTTTATATGGATTAATACCGAAAAATTCTGATGTAAAAAGAATTTATAATAAAATACATAACTTCTGTTATTACTACTAACACCAAATTTTATAATTTTAAATTAGGATCAAGTGTAGTTGTGATAAGGAATATGAGAGTTTTATTTTGTGTTTGCAAATAATTAATGACAAGGATTACATGCATTATTTGAAATTATAGATATCAAGTACTTACTACTATAAATTAAGCACGAGTATAAAAACTCACATCTTCAGCTAATCTAAACAAAATTTTAATCAAGGTAATCATGAAATTTTTATTATCCATCTAACTGGTATAAAACATTACTTGGTTGGCATCATGTAAACATGCAAAATGTTAGTATTTATAAATATTTTACCTAAGAATTCAAGTTACAAATAGCTGCTGAAAGCAATTTAAAGTAGTAAGCAATATATTTTATATCAATTGATCAACAAACAGGTAGAACCTAATTTTTTTACTGTTAAAACTATTACATTATAATATAAACTTTTATATTTATATAAAATTTCAAAAAGCATTTGTAAAACATAATATTTATGAATTTAATTTTTGGTTGATTTGCTTACTGTTTCACTAAATCAATTTTGGACTGTTATTAGCAGTTTGTAAATTTTAAAATCTTTGCATTATTTAACTTTTTCAAAAGTACTGCAATCTGTATTTTACATGCGGAGTTAACTAAAATGACTGTAACTTAAAGCAGCCCTTAAATTAGTTCTATATTAAGTAATTATATTTACACTATTTATATGCAATTTTATTAGGAGCAGCATTTTTTGTTAAAACAATCATTAAATAGGTGTTTCGTTTAGAACATATATATTTACCTTGTACAAACAAGTATCAATAACTTGACTGGTAACTTCTTGTAGATCATCAGTAAGTAAAAGACGAGAATGTATATACTGGCACAAATCCTCATTACTCATTACATCCCAAATTCCATCACAAGCCAAGACTAGGAACTCATCTAAATTATTATCCCGATCTCTGACAAAAATTTCAGGTTCAGGAGATACAAGCTGTTCACAAGGGCCACGGCCCTCGACATTCTTGTACTCATAATCTCCAAGCGCTCTGCTTACTGCAAGACTGCCGTTTACTCGTTGTATCATAACGGAACCGCCAGCCTTAATAATGCGCTCTCTTTCTGTTGGAAGACCTGGTTTATGGTCTTGCGTAGTGAAAACTGGATTACCCTCGCGACATAAAACAGCCCTAGAGTCCCCACAATTAGCTACATAAATGAGTCGAGGCGATACAAAGGCGCAAACAGCCGTTGAACCACTTTTATCTTCGCCAGATGTCATTTCAGGTAACGCTCGCATTTTGTTATCTAATTCTAAAAATCCATTGTGTATACCCTTCATTACGTCCTCTTGGAACTCCTCTGTCTGCATGATAGCATCCAGGAGGTGTTCGGCACAGTGAGCCGATACTCTTGCCCCAGCGTGACCATCGAAAACGGCAAAATATGACCAATCTTTGAGTGCACCACCCAAATCTGTTTTGGCCATGTGGGCATCTTCCATTTCGACCCGCCAGCCCTGCATACTGGCAACTCCGTATCGAAGCCCGTTACCCTCTCCATGTTCCTGAAATTTGTCTGTCTTTGGCTTATCGAGAAATGCTCCCATTCTGTGAGCTCAACTTGCTTAAACTTTCCGTCAGCGGAGCTTCATCTTTACTACAAGTTACACATGTCTGTAAATAAAAATGATGTCAACACAAATTGTCACAACTGTATGAGGCAAAAGAATCACTTACTTATAAAATTTTGACATAAAACGCTGTCAAACAAAAGCTATCTATCGACTAAAGCGCGGGCGACGTGATTGCATTTACTCACCCAAGTTTCACTTCCAATTGCGAGAGACCGATTAATTACGCAGTTATAGGCGTTTCACATTAAGTGAAGCGCCACCATGCGGCAGTTTATGTAATTACTGATGGTAGGATATTTTTAATGGTGGTTTCGAAATTTCACTTAGAATATCTTTGCTTGTCCGTAATTATGAGTGGAAAAAAGTGTAATGTTTGCTGTTGTGTATATGGGTGCCATACAAAAAAAGGTAGAGAAAGACATTTAAGTTTCCATCGATTTCCAACCGTAAAATCAGGTTGTGTGTCTATAACCAATAAATTTGGATTCAAAGAAAACTTATCTAAAAAGAAGGCCTGGGAAATAGTTTTATTGATGGGAAAGCCTGCAACATCTGCTATGAGAGTGTGTTCTCTACATTTTGTAAAAGAAGATTATATATTACCAGGTAAATACCCCAATGTTGATCTAACAGTATAACATCAATAAACATTATTTATTCATTTAGATTTCCCCCATAAAAGCCCACGCTTAAAGAGAGATGCAGTACCTTCCCAGAACATCCCCAGAAAGAGTATCGTAACTCCAAAACCCAGCACCAGCCGTTGCAACAGACCAAAAACCAGCCGAACTGCTGTAGAGCGCAGTGAAAACTTAGAAACTCCTGATCGGCTTTTAACACCAACATCAGAGCAAAACTTTGAAAATTTAAATGAAGCAGAAAAAGTAGCAGTTTCTGGTATGCTTCAACTTATTAATGCACCTTCGAAAACTACAACAGAAGAATCGAAAACTACAACAGAAGAAAAGTGCACCCAGGTTACCAGCGGGGACATATTAGTACCATTCATAAATGCTATCGATACAGATAGTAAATTAAATTCATTAACAGGATTGCATTCCTTTAAATTATTAAATGCTATACTATCAGTGTTTGACAGTCATTTTCCTGAAGTGCGAGTGAAAAAATTAACAGCGAAGGAACAAATAATGTTAACGTTTATGAAACTTAAAACTGGCCTTCGTTATGTAGTGTTGTCTGCTTTATTTGGTGTTATCAGTAGCCAAACATGTAAAGTTGTTGTCCACAATACGATTTCAAAATTAGCAGTCATTTTAAAACCTGTGATCTATTGGCCAAACCAAACAGAAATAAGAAATAATTTACCTGTATGTTTTAAACGGTTTCCAAATGTAAGAGTGGTTGTAGACTGTACAGAAGTAAGTGTGCAAAATCCAAAATGTTTGTGCTGCAGAATTAAGACCTATTCGCATTATAAAGGTTATCAAACCATTAAATTTATGACGGGAGTGACTCCGGCTGGTCTAATAAGTTTTGTAAGTAGAGCATATGGAGGACGGGCATCTGACAAAGCCATTTTTGAGCAAAGTGGCCTTACTAATAAGTTAGATATGGGCCAGGATGCTGTAATGGTAGATAAGGGTTTTTATATTGAAGACATTCTTGGAACACATTTTATAAAGCTTATTAGACCTCCTTTTCTGAAGAAACGAAAACAGCTTTCAGAACAAGAATCCACGAGGAATGTAGAAATTGCCAAGGCACGAGTACATATTGAAAGAACCAATCAACGGATAAAAATGTTTGAAATTTTTTGTAAACCACTGCCGTGGGCACTTGTTCCAAAAATTGAAGACATATTCACTGTCATATGTGCAATTGTAAATTTATCTGCACCTATTTTAAGTAGAGATAAATTTTTAGATTAAATACTTTTGGATATTTTAGGGACTAGGCATTTAAAAAATAAAATAAAACGTGTTACGATATACGTAACGTTATCTACTTTCTACATTATTCGAGAATTTTAAAGAACTCGCTCCTAACGTCCCTCGTTCCTTCAAACTATTCTCTCGTAATGTAAAAAGCCTGATAACGTTACTTATATCTTAAATTACTATTAATTTTTCTGATATTAATTTACTATTGTGCTTTATTTTCTATATTTGAAATACAAACATAATGCAACATATTGGAAAAATAATTCTGATGTAATTTTTCAATTAAATTGCTACTGTACATCAAATCATGTTTAATATTTATGCAGATGTAGTTTTTGTCATATGGGGAATATAGTACAAAATCACATTCTGGGATATTTAACATAGTCATTCCCAGCTGTATTTGGGCATAATACATATGTTTTTTCTTAAGTGCCAACGATCCATCATCACCTAGTTGTAGATATTTACAGTCTGTTATAAAACTGGTCGCTGGCAAGTTCTTTCCTGTAGAACAAATAAATTAGTACAAAACATAATTTAATTTTTTTTTGCTCTTACCACTATAAGGACATTTTATTTCCAGCAGTTTTGAGGGTTTTCCTTCATGAAAAATAATCCCATCGGGGGTATATGCCAGCCATGGTTGTTTTTGACTTATTATAAGTCCCGTTTCAAAAACCTTTTGACGAGTTTGTGCTTTATAAGCTTCTCTTGCAGCACCTTCATTCTGTACTCCATATTCTGTGTATTTACTTTTGAATGATTTTGGCCAAAAGTATTTCAGAGATTTATTTTCCCAGTCACCAAGTCCGTAAGTATATATGGAATAACATCGGGAACCAGTAATGCGAAACTGGCGCTCTTTATACCACCACTGTTTACTGTTGACGGTTATATTTGCAATGTGAGTGATGTCTACATTGACCAGCTTATTGTAAAATTCTTGGCAACAGTTTTCAAGTAAAGGGATTACTAAAGAGTCCAATAAATTGGGTTTCGCACAGTTTTGGATAACCGCTTTTATTTCTTCACTGCTCTCTAGGTAACTTACATTTGCTTCTGTCTGCTGTATGATTTTTCTACGTCCATTTCTGAAAATGATTATCATTAGGCACACATTTATGTATTTATGTATATGTTACGGCTAGAAGCCGAAGTGCGGCTACAACTAGGTCTAGCCGGCCAGTACTAAGCAAACTTAACACTACCCTAACCTAACCTTGTGACGGGCTGCTCCCAGTTCTAGCCGGCTAGGCCTAGTTGTAGGCGCACTTCGGCTTTTAGCCGTAACGTATATATTTATCTGTGAAAATTCTTAAAAACCGTACTACACAGAAAAACTGATTTTTTACTTACCTATGGAGACTATATGCAGAATCAGGCAATAACGTTCCATACACCTCTAAAATTTCACTGCACATGTCCTCTGACAAAGACTTTTTACATGGCGATAGCTTCTTTGAAATACATTCTTGCTGCAATAAAGGTGCCGGAGTGTACTGCCGTTCCGCCGTACGAGATGTCCAATAGCAATGTAAATCGGTAGATGATAATTTAGGTAGTGCCAACAAATTATCTCTGAAATAACATTAAAATTACTTAAAATAAATTGTTTTTTGGAGGAACATTGTATTATATTTTATTAAATATTAAAATTACTTTAACTTTTATCTGACAACATAACCTATATAATTTACCTGGAACATAACAGCAAAACAGCAGCGATATGTTTGCAGCGGCCTGAATTTCCAGCCTTACAGCTGCATAACAATTTATTAATTGTTATGACACTATTATTAACAAGCAGCGTTCCCTTAATTTCATGCGGTCGTTCCTTCAAGTGGCTCGTTTGCAAGGACAAAGCAAAAATATCAACTTCTTGACCCCTTCTTTCGGTTTGCCCACATGCGATTATATGCTTGGCATTTAATACCTCTTGTCCCTCTTTTATACAGCGCGAACTCGGCGTGGCATCCAAATAATGGAACAAATGTTCCAAAGTTAGAAATGCAGATGCTTCCATAACTGCAGCAATAAAATTTAAGCTATTTTTAGTACTCAAGATAACATAATTCCATAATTATTGTCTAAAGCTAAATAGCTTACCTTTTCAATGTGCTGTTTTGCAGCTACTAAATGAAATTTTATTAAATTAAGAGTCTGAAAGATAACAAAATACACACAACAAAAGTATAACAAACACGCCTTTTATTTACATATACACATACACAACCACTGTTTTTTACACAAACACAACTGCCAATAGTCACAAAAAGTACAAATTTAAATATCACTCCACTTAAAACACGCGTGAAAACACGAGGACGACAAAACACGCAAAAAAATACGTAACGTCTTGTAAAAATATCCTACCAACGGCCACCATATTGGAAGAAACAACAGCGCCACCACCGGTGATCTGAATCGCCTATATCACATTCATCACAAACGGTTTTTAAACATACAACAATAAATTCTAAAAATGGCGGAATTAAAGGCAGTTAACGCGTGCGCCTTGCTAAAAATAGATAGCAAGGTGACGTAATGTCTATCCAATCGTTTGCTACGCTATCCACATGTAACGTGTGGTAAAAATGGAAAATTATACATATAGGAATGGGACGATTTAACACCGCACATCACATTACAAGCAGAAAAGGTCAATTAACAATTAAATTATCCGCCGATTTCTATTCACAAACGAGACAATTCTGCAACATTAATATTTAAATATCTTTTTAAGTTGTTTAAATGTAAAATTAAATTGTAAATTTTTACATTACGGACTAAATTCGTGTGTTACAATTTACAATTAAAAATTTCAAATATTATTATTAGAAACAAGTTTTGTAACATACCTATGTATGTAATTGCAAAAACAACTAAGGTGACGTTAATTGTTCATTTCTCTTATCGCTTATCGAAAATATTATCTGCTGTTATCATTATCGACTTCACATTTATTATAAATAAAATTAATAAAATATAAAATTTTATTTATTACCGTGGCAAATTTAATATGTGCTTACGTTACGTTTAAAAATAACCTTTCATGCCACTGCCATCTAATGGACGTAGAAAACAGCTAGGTATATCATTATTTATTTATTTATTGGGCGAAATCTAGGCTTGCGGGTGCCAGGGATTTCCAAGCCCGTCGACTAGGATAGCCATTGGCACTACCCGACTAGAATTTTTCCGAACTCAAGGGATTTACAACCCTGCACCTGGATCTACGGTTTCACGTCGTATCTGAAGGACGGTATTCTTTCAGTTATTTTTCGGGATTAATCTCACCGACCAGAACTGGGACTCGAACCCCATATCCCTGGTTTACAAGGTTTGCTAACCTTGACTTGACGCCATCCAGGCCGTCACCTATATCATTGTTTAAAATTCAAGCAAGCAAGGTCTTAAGAAATAATTACAGTTTTCGGAAAATAGAGTTGCTGTAACCTGTAACCCAGTAACCAAGGTGCGTTTAAGTTTAAAATACTAGACTATCACCATGACATAAGATATAGATAACCTAAGATTTATCATCACACCTCTAGGTATTTAAAGTTCTCCACGTTTGCAAATTGCAAATAAATATTTAGTTTTATTTTCGTTGACTTACAAGCCTGTCTTTTTCGCCTCATGTGCTAGTTTTAGTAATGTCTCCTTTAGGCTCTTTTTTAATCTCTTCCGATTAAGACAATGTTGTCTGCACAAGCAACTAGCTTGCATGAGGTTTGTGCGACTATTTTCATTGTTCCTACCGCTCTTATTCTGTTCCGTTATGACTTGTGCAGTGGATCCTTCCATAGTCATTTATTAATCTAATTAGCTTAGGTGGTAAGGATGTTGATACCTCTCATCTCTTTAATTAGTTTGTGTGTTGATATACTGTCGAATGCTTATTTAAAATCCACGAAGCGAATATACCGGGTGTCTCAGGTAAGGCGCAACATAGGGAAACACTAATGTATTTTTTTAGAAAGGATTCGCGGTATCTTTGGGATTCAATGCTCAACGTATGTTATTGGCTTATTGGATTTAGTCGATTTAGTTAACACTAGAAAGAGATACTGAGGGCGTCTGTCATTCCGACAGGCTATTATTTTATTGTTTATTTTTTATATCTGTCAATTTTGACAGCACCTACAACCTACAACTATCATTTACAATAAGAATACACAAAATGCGTCACTATTTAAATCGCTATTTCTGCATTTTGCATATTTTAAATTTAATTCGGCTTATTACAACAGCACACGTAAATGTAAAATGTAAAAATTCTATAAAAATGCGAGGTTATGTTATTTTTGTAAACATTACCTCACATTTATATTTTTTATAGAATTTACTTACGTTTTCTTTACGTGTGCTGTTGTAACCAAGGCCCGCTGAATTAATATTGCATATAAGGCCTGCCCACTTCATTTAGCCAAGACGCAATTAGAAAGGATTATAGCGCCATTTGCGGTGAACTATACATTTTTTAAGGGAGACACCCGGTATAGATTATTCCATGTTCATAAGTTCATAACATTTCTCTATTGTTTGCATTAGTATATGTATTGCATCGATAGATTTACCTCTGAAACCTTGTTGGTATTCGCCAATTTCTAATTCTGTATATCTTATCATTCTTTATCTAACTAATTATATTGATGTTTAAATATTTTGTTAGTCGTTTTCACTACCGCAATGCCCCTGTAGTTTTTACCACCTGTTGTTTTCTGTTTTTTGAATTGGTATTAAGCCATCCATTTTCCCCAATGAACTCTAATTTTCCCTTTCTTTTGACATGTTTTCTTGCCTCTAAATTTCTGTAATTAATTGATATATTCGTTAACTACGAAGAGAACTAGAAAAATTATCTACCTAGCTATGAAACAAAATACATTCAATATTTTTATAATTTTTATTTTTAATAGGTACATATATAATCTCCCCTAACTTCAATGCACTTGCGCCAATTTCAAGATAGGCGTCAACAGCTTAAATTTTATTTCAACTCGTTGTCGTTCAAAAACTGACGTCCTTTAAGATGTTTCTTCAAATTTCTAAATAAACAAAAGTCGGACGGAGCCATATCTGACTATACGGCGGGTGGTCTAGCTCAGAAAAATTGTGGACTATGGCGTTGTCGTGAAGAATGAGGACATTTTCATGACGCAAACCAGGGCGTTTTTGGTCGATAGCCTTACATAAATTTTTTAATGTGTTACAGTAATTGGCTGCTGTTATTGTAGTGCCCTTTGGCATGTATTCAATGAGAATAATTCCTGCTTGAACCCAAAAGACGATGGCAATGAGCTTCCCAGCTGAAGCGCACTTATGGACCCAGACCCACTGAATAGACTCCAATTTTGTTTCTCACTCCCAGCGATGGACCCAAGTTTCATCACCAGTCACGATCTTAAAGAAAAGGTCAGGGTCGGCTTCCAAAGATGCCAAATCTCTTTTTTCTCTTCCTCTTATGGCCGAAGCCTAGGCCGATGGCCTGTTAGAAACTCGTAAGAACGAGTTCTGTGAGCCCTCTTAGCAAGTATGCTGGGCAGGAGGCTAACCTAACCCATCGAGAGAGGTGAAGAAGATCGGCCCGCAGTGTTCCGAGGTTAACGGTTATCAAAGGTGTTGGTATGATAACCAAATGATTTTGCGATATTTCCTGCCTATGCAATTTTTGGTCGGGAGCCAACAATCTTGGAACCTATCTTGCTGCAATCTTACCCAAGCCCAATTTATGGTTCAAAATCAGCAAAACACTTGGCTCTGATATATTCGATGCCTTAACAATGGTAGACCGTTTTAAACGACGATCTCCAAGAACCATGGCTTCCACTTTTCTGCTGACTTCAGGATTGGTGGTATCTGCAGGTCTTCCGCTTCTTGGATCATCTTCAATGGATTCACGACCCCACCGAAAATATTTAGACCAATATTTTACCGTAAAATATAATGGAGCTTCATCCTCAAACGAATGGATATTTTTAGGACCAGTTCCTTCCTTTGTCAAAAATTTTGTGACACTGCGATGTTCTAACTTCACAAAATTCATTATTTGTTTCAAAACACTTAATAGAAAATGTTATAATGTACGAATTCAAATCAAATTTGACACACAAGTAGAAAAAGGTTGTCACTGTTTGACGTTTTAAGCAAATCGCTATCAATTGTTTCTGTCATATTAGTCATAGCTAGGTAGATACTTTTTCTAGTTCCCCTCGTATTTCATCCGGTCCTTCTGATTTCCTTTGTTTTAATTTGTCGATTACTTTTTTATATTCTTCATAAATAGGTATATGTCTTTTATTTTTCGTTCCCTCCAATTTCATCATTTTGAACATATTCTATTCCTTCACTATCCCACCTCTGTAAACTATGCTCCTTTACTTCCTTGTCGATTTTCACCGCTGTTTGACTTATTATTCCGTGATTCTGTCAATCAACGATAAAAAGAAATTAGAAAAGTGAAATTATTTACAGACACAAAAGTGATACAATAAATATGAAACAAACTATACATTGTGCGTAGTGCGTTGCTAATTCCCGCCTTCTTGTTTTGTTGACGATTCTGTGGTGTTACTGTAATTTAATAAAAGTTAATATTTAAATGAAATAATTGTTTATTTCAGAAATTAAGTAAAATATATAGATTAATTAATTATGGGGGTAAGTATTTTTTGTCAATTTATGCCTGCTTCCATTAGTAGTACATAAAATTTTACACAATGTAAGTTAACCTCAACTGAACTTGTTCTACTTCAGAGAAGAAATCCTACTAAAGGAAAAGAAAAGCGTCAAAAACGTAAAGAAGAACAGCACAGGATTAAACTAGCTAAAGAAGTCGTAGATAAAGCTAATAAATTAACTGATCCACTCGAACCATTCCCGGTATTTCGTCAATTTAATAAAAATGGTATTAGTGCAGAATTTTATATTAAACGAGTGACTGATTTAGCTGAAAATGTTCAAACATGGGTATTTGATTTAACTAAAAGAAATATGAAAGAGAAGTAAGGAATGCCCACTGTATGTTTAATTATTTATATTTATGTTTCAACATAAATAAGTTGTTAACTTAATTAATAAAACTTTTAGTTATGAACAATGCTCCTGGGGTTGGGATGATGAAAAGAAACTCGAAGAAATGACGGAAGATGCTGCTTGGTATTTGATTGCTAAATCAGAAGATGGGGTTTTGTTAGGTTTTTCACATTTTCGTTTTGATTTAGACGAAGGCATCGAAGTTTTATATTGGTAATAAAGTAAATACAGTCTAATAAGTATGTAATTAATGATAGTTTTTTTTTTGTAGTTATGAATTACAGTTAGAACCACATATTCATAGGAAAGGTCTTGGAAAGTTTATGATGCAAATTTTGGAATTAATTGCTTTTACTAATACTTTGAAGAAAGTTGTACTGACTGTTTTGAAAAATAATCAACATAGTGCTTTCTTTAAGGCAATTAAGTATGTGTTTACAATTTTGAAGTAATCAAAAATTAAGAATCTTGTTTACAGTTACAAACTTGATGATTCGTCTCCGATAGATGATGAAGACGAGTATTATCCATATGAAATTCTTAGTAAAATAAATAAGAAGCTTTTAGTATGAATAACTTCAAATGGCCGCATTAATTTAAATTTCTTCTAATGCCATGTTAAATGTTAACAGTTGATGTCTTGCTATATGAAGAAATTGTCAACAATGTGTTTTCTTTTGTACTTAATTTTTGTACATGTTGGTAACAAAATAAATAATCAGGTTTTATTTAATTCCGATGTTTTACTTATCTTTAAATTTGTATTTCGCGCCATAGTGACTTATCGCTATTGAAACGAAAATCCCTAAGATATAAACAAGCATTTATAACCTACCATTTATATACGTTGGGTTTACGAATTTTATTGTATATTTCTAGTTGTAGAAGTTATATAAATAAAAGTGAGTATAAAGCTTTATGATTAAGCATTAAAATATAACGTATTATGATAGTTTCACAAATAAATTCTAATTAATTTTTAGGTTAGGTGTCGGAGAACTGCCGGAGTTTTGATTTTTGAAGATGGATACTGATTTATATGACGAATTTGGTAATTATATTGGACCAGAACTTGATAGCGAAGAAGAAGATGACGATGACCAAGAGCAGTATGCGGATGATGAAGAACAACAAGATTACGATGATGAACAAATGGAAGATAGCGAGCCACAACCGATGCCAATTGTTTTACATGAAGATAAGTCATATTATCCATCGGCACAGCAAGTATACGGCCCAGAGGTCGAAACGATTGTTCAAGAGGAAGATGCGCAACCGCTAGAGGTTCCCCTCATTGAACCGGTGAAGAAAAAGAAATTTCAACTTAAAGAACAACATCTACCAGATACGGTCTACGAAATGGAGTATTTAGCAGATATGATGGACAGTACGCCTTTGATTCGTAATGTAGCACTCATCGGTCATTTACATCATGGAAAAACAACATTCGTTGATTGTTTAATTCGGCAGACCCATCCTGGCTATCAGGATTACGAAGAGAGAAATTTAAGGTACACTGATACATTATTTACAGAACAAGAACGCGGAACTTCCATTAAATCCATTCCGGTAACATCGTTACTGCCTGATATAAAACAAAAGAATTATCTCATAAATGTTTTTGATACACCGGGTCATGTTAATTTTTCTGATGAAGTTACTGCTGCAATGCGATTGTGTGACGGAGTAATTTTGTTTGTTGATGCCGCTGAAGGTGTTATGCTGAACACGGAAAGATTATTGAAACACGCAGTTCAAGAAAGAATGCAAATAACTCTATGTATTAATAAAATTGATAGGCTTATTTTGGAACTTAAGTTACCACCACAAGATGCTTATTACAAATTGCGACATATTGTTGAAGAAATCAATGGGCTTCTTACTTTATATTCGAGTGAAGTTAATCCGATTATTCTGTCACCGGTACTTGGTAACGTGTGTTTTTCCAGTTCTCAGTATGGCGTTTGTTTTACACTTAAATCGTTTGCAAATGTATATAAGCAGTACTATGGAGATGTAAACGTGGAAGAATTTGCCAAGCGTCTTTGGGGTGATATATATTTTAACAGTAAAACACGTAAATTTACAAAAAAAGCTCCACATAATTCGGCACAGAGAAGCTTTGTCGAGTTTATACTGGAACCGTTATATAAAATATTTGCACAAGTAGTTGGCGATGTTGATATGAC
The DNA here is from genome assembly GCA_963082815.1 of Melanotus villosus. Lineage (NCBI taxonomy): Eukaryota > Metazoa > Arthropoda > Insecta > Coleoptera > Elateridae > Melanotus > Melanotus villosus. The sequence continues at coordinate 94,811,474 of OY720419.1, read as the reverse complement.
TTTGCCGGATGTTTTAGATGAGCTCGGCATTAAGCTTAATAAATTAGAGCTCAAACTTAATATCAGACCATTATTAAGGCTTGTTTGTAATAAGTTTCTGGGGGATTTTTCGGGTTTTGTTAGTATGTGTGTCGAGCACATTAACTCTCCAGTTGAGAATGCGAAAATTAAGGTGGATCATATTTATACCGGGCCAAACACGAGCAAACATTACGAAGATATGATTAAATGTGATCAAGATGGAAAGTTAATGGTTCACAGTTCGAAAATGTATCCTACAGAAGATTGCACTTTCTTTCAAGTATTGGCACGTGTTATGAGCGGTACTTTACATGCCGGACAGGACATTCGAATTTTAGGTGAAAACTACACACTTCAAGATGAGGAAGATTCACGAGTTTTAACAGTTGGACGTTTATGGATTTATGAAGCAAGGTACAAAATTGAACTAAACAGAGTTCCGGCCGGAAACTGGGTACTTATAGAAGGTATCGATCAATCTATAGTGAAAACAGCAACGATCACAGATCTTATGATACACGAGGAGTTATATATATTTCGACCCCTTAAATTCAATACCCAAAGTATCATAAAAATCGCTGTTGAACCTGTAAATCCATCGGAACTACCAAAAATGTTAGACGGTTTAAGAAAAGTAAATAAATCATATCCTTTACTAACAACAAAGGTGGAAGAATCAGGAGAGCACATCATTTTAGGTACCGGTGAACTTTATCTCGATTGTGTTATGCATGATTTACGAAAAATGTACTCCGAAATTGATATAAAAGTGGCCGATCCTGTAGTAGCATTTTGTGAAACGGTGGTGGAAACTTCAAGTTTAAAATGTTTTGCCGAAACACCAAATAAAAAGAATAAATTGACCATGATCGCTGAACCATTAGAAAAAGGATTAGCCGAAGATATTGAAAATGAAAATGTGCAAATAACTTGGAACAAAAAGAAATTGGGTGAATTTTTCCAAACGAAATACGATTGGGATTTATTGGCCGCTAGAAGTATTTGGGCTTTTGGACCGGACGTAACAGGCCCTAATATTTTGGTGGATGATACATTGCCGTCAGAAGTGGATAAAGGGTTATTGAATTCCGTTAAGGACTCGATCGTGCAAGGCTTTCAGTGGGGTACGAGAGAAGGTCCCCTTTGTGAAGAACCAATAAGAAATTCAAAATTTAAGATTTTGGATGCAGTTATAGCTCAGGAACCTTTACACAGAGGTGGTGGTCAAATAATTCCGACGGCACGAAGAGTTGTATATTCGGCCTTTTTAATGGCTACACCTCGCCTTATGGAACCTTATCTATTTGTAGAAGTACAGGCACCGGCAGATTGTGTATCAGCAGTTTATACAGTTTTAGCTAAACGCCGAGGACACGTAACTCAAGATGCACCGGTACCGGGTTCACCTCTATACACGATTAAAGCTTTCATTCCAGCCATAGACAGTTTTGGGTTTGAAACTGATCTAAGAACTCATACGCAAGGGCAAGCTTTTTGTTTATCAGTTTTTCATCATTGGCAAATCGTACCAGGTGATCCATTAGATAAGACTATAGTAATTAGGCCGTTAGAACCACAACCAGCTACACATTTGGCAAGAGAATTTATGATTAAAACTCGCAGAAGGAAAGGACTTAGTCAAGACGTTTCTATTAACAAATTTTTCGACGATCCTATGTTGCTTGAATTAGCACGACAAGATGTCATGCATAATTATCCTTTACTTTAAAACTTTGATTTTGTAATTTTTTACTTTTGAATGTATTGTTGGAACCTTAATATTTAGTATAACATAAAAGGTGATTGCTTTTTATTTTGATAAAATTACAGTATCGTAATATCCTAATATCTTAATGTGCTATTTACTGAGAATCTAAATATCAAACCACTATTATTCAATTATTGATACATGATAAGTATTATTTGTTTCATAAAAGCCACTATAATTAATATACATAAAAATAAATACGGATGCACAGCATATTATTCAGTCTTCGACAAATAAAATTTATATCAACACATGTCATTGGTTTAAAATTAATAATTAAAATTGATACTAGGTAATTTTACTGTGCATCCATTACAACGATATAAATTAAAACTAAAGTATAAAAGTAAAATCATGTGGCTACAAGTTGGCTAAGTAAAACAATACTAGCTTGGATTTTTTCTGCGGTGGCATATTTTTTATAAGGCTGACGGTATGCATAATTTGGATCCTGTACTTTTTGAATTTGTTCCAACATCTTTTGCATCGTATCGTCTAAGTCTTGTTTATCGTAGTAGCCTGCTACGTTTTTTATTGTTTGCCAGATATTTGTTGCCGGATATAAAATATCCAAAGCCAAACAAACCGCAGCTGCAGCTTGAACCGATGGCGTTACCGTCGAGAAATCCATGTTTAAAGCATAGCATTCTAAGATATAATGTACAACATGTGGCAGTAACTAAAAGAATAAGAAAATTATTAGTAATTAACGATACTCATTTTTATGTAACGGTTTGAAATCATGCAGTTTATGTATTACAGTTTTACTTTACAAACAAGAATTTGCCATTAATAAATGTTTAATAACGTCTGGTTTAATATTAATTTTAGTTCTTTTAATTCTTCAGTTTTAGTATTAGATGTAGATTTTGCTAAGTAAAAATAAATACCCGAATAAAATCAATTAAAAGCTTAGATACATTCGAAAATGCACTCTTGAGTTCTAGATATTAAATTATTAAGGATTCGCCCCTTTGGGTAAATACTTTTAATGTATTTTAACAAATTAATAAAACCTTCATAGGGATTTAAACCACTAAAACCTTCTACTTACATCACTTTCAGTCTTCAAATTCTTTATATAAAACATGGCATAAAGTGATACATCTGGAATATTCATATCGAACTTGAAGAAAGTTAAAAGCTTCTTTTCCATTTTTAAAAACTGCCGGACAGAATACGCATTGTTACATAAAGCTACCATTTTCGATGCCTAGAATTAAAATAAAAGGTTTTCAAATTACAGCATATTAATATTTTACTCAAAGTTTTTATCGTTTCAGCTGTTCCAACTTTTTAAAATATCGCTCACAAAGAAAACTGGATTTTTATTAAGCGCTTAAGATGAAATTACAAACGTAGTAGTGGAGAACAAATTCTTGAAATATTCTGTAGTTTATTGTAAGTCTGGTATTTTCATAAGGGGCAATTAATTAAACTTGGAACAGCTTAAAAGTATAATTAATTTATATTAAATGTTGTACCAATAAAGCATTCACTGTATCGTCGTATTTAGCAATAATCCACATTGTAGCGAATCCAACAAGTTGATGCATATTTCCAGGAACTGGCGCACTACTTAATACAAAATCAAATAGGCGAATTGTTGCAAACAGCACTGATGGGGATTGGTCTAAGTAATCCTAAAATTTAAAAATGTTCAATTCGCTTACTGTCCTTGTTTTAATTTTTTTATCAGCCTCGACACCAAAAGGTAGAGGTTGTTTCATTCTAAGTGGCGAAGGAACGGTCAGACAAGGTGGTCACGTTCACCAATGTGCTTCGGTACAGGATTAATGGGATTTAATAATAATAATAATAATTTGAATTTTAGTTATAGAAATATTAGTTAATAATGTTGTAAATCAAGTCAGTCACCCTTTTTGGCTACAGCTTTATTTAGTAGACAAAAGTTTATTATTTCAGTTTTGCATAAGTACTTAATAAACGATACTTACATGAGCTTGAATTAACCAGTTAACAACAGCAGCTCTAATGTGCTCATAAGGATTATGAAATTTTAAAATATGATGTTTCAGTACAAACTTCCAGTCATATTTTAATTGATAGCAAACTATGTCCTGAAAATAAGTAATTATAAAATCATTTAAGTTATTATAATATTGATAATTGTATAAATTTACCTCTAAATATTCAGTGCTATAAATATCCAGGGAATACAAATTGGCTTTTACTACAAAAAAAAGTGTAATTGTTAAGTATGACATATATTTATAAGTCTTACTTTGCCTAGTATTCATTGTTTGTGCTTTTTGTGAAAGACTCCTTTTCTTTGCAGGTCGATTTACATCTTCTGGTATACCTTGACAAATAACAGCAGATTTAGAAGTGTAAACATTTGGTCGTATTGGAGAAAATTTTCTGGCCTCATTTAAGGGATCAATAACAATTTTCTTTTTTGAAGAATTTTGATGAGATATTTGAGGAGATGTATATGTTATGTAATGTGCGGAAGCATCGACAAATATTTCATCAGAATCTGAATCATCATCTATGTTAATAATAGTTTTCGGATGCGGGGTTAAATTTCTTCTAACAGTAATATGTTGTCTATTTACGTGAAATTGTTCTTGTGTTGCTGATGATTTCTCTGATCTTTCTGATGATTTGCCCTTGCTCTTTTTAGCTTCGGTAACGTATGAAAACTTTGACCGATAGGTCTTTGTTTTACTTATGTGTATATCTTTTGAGTCTGGTAACTTAGTACGAACTGCAGTTGTTCTCGTAACGTTTCCACTCCAACCGACAAGAGGAGGTCTGGATGATTTAGGTGATCCATCTTTTTTAGGCCTATATGCTGCAAACTTAATTTTCTTCTCTGGTGGTAATAAGGCAGTATCAGAAAAAATGCGGGTTCTTTGAGGTACCTCCAAATTTATCTTTGTATTTACATCAGTTATTGAGTGTATTATTGATCTTTTTCGATAATTTGATGTCCTGTTTACTTCGGTAATGTTTTCTTTATCTCCGCTTCTAATTTCTGCTTCTTCTTTAAAAGTAACATGTGTTGGTATTCGCGTTCTTTTCAAAGAGGTCATTATTTATTTATTCGAATATATTTTCTTTTCTAAGAGTTTGATTATATAACTTTTGTTAAAAATACTTCACAATATCAAAACCAAAAGTAATTTTTATTTCGTTCGCGTAATGGCGACCCGATGTTGTACAAATTGTAAAAATTCTTTTTGCAATTTGTATTTTCGTAGCAGTAGGCGATAACAATTTGTCAAAATTAAAAATCGCGCGCATTTCAAACGTATATACCATGATTTGTTTGGAAAAGTGACAGTTATTCTGTAAAATTTCATTGCGAGTTTATTGTTTACAAAATACATTCGGTAACAGATTGTTAAAAGTTGTATGTTGATAGTTTGTCTGTAACTGTATAGTTGATTATTTTTAGATTTGAAATGCTGACGGAACGAAACGGACTTGTTCAAAGGGTGAGTTGCAGGTTATGAAGTGTTGGAATTTGATTATTACAGGGTGCCCGAATAAAAGTGTCCCACACGTTTTGAAGTATAAAAATAAAACTAAGATATATGTTTTGAAATTGTAGCGTTTTATGAGTAGCTATATAGCCCAAGATTACATTAAAACTATTTCAGTTCAATCAGTTCTCCTCGAAGTTTAACAATTTTTTTCACCCTTGGCACCCAATTTACATTGTTTTCGGACGAAAAGATCTTTCAGTTACAGGATTCTTACAGTAGATATTTAAAATGATCGGGTGTATGCTGTATCCTTAACCAAAACGTCTCCAAAATAATGGTATGAAGAGCAGTTACAATTATTGGAAAATTGCCACTGTATTTCGAACCTGAGGCACAGGCTATAGTTGATCAGAGGAATACTACATACTTACATCATTTTTAGAGGGTTACTTGAAGTCTAACGTTGCAAAACTTATAGGGAAAAAATCATACTGTGTTCAACAGGACACATAGAGCCAATAGCACGATCGCTTGGCTGGAACAAAATTTGCCCAATTTCATTGCACCTAAAGACTGGCCGGTTTATTCCCATACTGAAATCCGCTAGAACAGAGGCTCTCAACTTTTTGGGCTCCGCGTACCACCCAAAGAATATCAACATTTCTCCGTCCACCACCCTTTATACAAAATGTCGGCATCAAAATAAAGAATAGGTAGGCAAATACTTAAAAAATATTTATTTTAGTATTTTGGCAACCAAAACATAATTACCATAATAAAAGATAAATATTTAATTGATTTAGAAACAAAATATGTATTACCTATTATTACCAGTGGCGTAGCAGAAAACTCCAGGGCCCCCCGCCAGAATAACGGACCCTTCATAAAAATCAATAAATAAATAGACGTACAGTATTTTTCACCTAGGATTTGGGTTCTGACGTCAACGCGCTGTTGATAAATTCACAATTCAACTATACATCATCTCTTTCTAACCTAGGTTTTCATTACCTACTGCGCACGAACGCGTGTCTACCCATACAGTTGTTGGGCGGAGCAAGTTGACGTCACAACCCAAATGCTAGATGAAAAATAATCAATTTAATTAGATCAATCAATTTAATTAGGTCAATCAATCCAATCAATCAATTTAATTAGATCAATCCATCTCTCTCTCACTCTTCCCTCTCCCTTCGTCCCGCACAAATGGGGCGTAGCCAAGAACTGGTGAGTCTGCGCGGATTTAACCAATCAATTTAAGTGGATCAATCAATTTAATCAGTCAATTTAATTAGGTCAATCAATTTAATCAATCATTTTAATTAGATCGTAGAGTAATTTAATCAAAACAATTAATCAAAATAATTTAATCAAGCAATTTAATTAGAGTAGTTTAATTAGATCGCTCAAAATGGACAGGGCCGCGGTTTAGTCAATCAATCTATCTCTCGCTCTCACCCTTCCCTCTCTCCTTCTCCTCCTGCGGGTTAAATAAACAAACAGGTGTCGAAAAACAAGTTCTATCATGTCTCAACTTGTGTGTGAGGGCCGAGATTTCCAAGATGGTGAGTCTGGAAAGCTTTTATCAAGACATTTCGATAATTTTAACTGAGGAGCCATAAACAATAAAGAGTGCATTTATTTTGGCCTTTTTATCCCAAAATTAAAAATAAAATTACGCAAAATACAGAGTGTAATTTACAGTTTTTATTTACAGACTTTCTGGGTAAATGTTGTACATGTTGTAGAAAAAAACGTTTTAGGTTATACAGGGTGTCTCTAAAATGCGTGGACATGGCTTAACCACAGATTCCTGGGCGCAAAATAAGATGATTTAACCTAACTTACCTATATCCAAATTAGTTTCTTTAAGCACAGGGGCATGTGCCCCCCCCCCCCCCCCCCCCCCAAGACGGTCGGACACACTTTTACCAGGTTTGTTCCCTCTCTATATCTATATACTCAAAGATTCGGACCGGCTGAGACAGTGGATACCACGTAAAAAAAAACGCGCCTCGTACTCAACCTCAAAGGTGGTGTGGAATGGGGTACTTCGTTAACCTTGACTTAGACGTTTAACATCATATGCGAAAACGGTTGGTCCCACGAAAAAACTACAAGAGTACTTCTTTGTACAGAATTTTATAGCCTTCAATTTCTCTATAGACTATCCTATACCTAAAGTCAATAGAAAAGAAGATATAAGCGAAAAACCAATTTTTCGCACCTTTTAAGTCCTATAACTCAAGAAGCTCAAGGTCAAATCAAGGGTACTTTTGATATGTTGTTTAAAAACACTAAATAAAGGTGTACACAAAAATTCAGCTCACTTTGAATTTTTCCGAAGTTTTGCCACATAATTGTCTAATTTGGCTGGACTATAAGGGTTTTGTGTAAAGTTACGTAAACTGTTAAACCATGTTCAACTTATTCAATTCATTTTTGATTTCACCACTAAACTTTCAAAAATGTTAATAAGCAATGTTGCAAATCAGTAAAAATCAGTAGAGACCCTGTATATATTAGGATAAGAGTTGGGAAAATGAGACTATTTTGACAGCAATTTTTGATCCAAACACGTGATCAACACAAACGTCATTTTAATTGTCATCACAGTGTCACTTAACCAGTCAAATATAAAAACCGCAAATATTTTAACACAAGATTTATTTGAACAGATTAACATTATTTTCCTTTATTTCAGCTCTATTATTACAATTTCTTGCGCTGCAGCCAGTCATTTTGTCGTATTTGGCCCTTTATTAATAAACATCAAAAGTGTCAATTTTAACAGATTTCAAGTAAATGCATTTTAATTAAGTAGTCCATGCAAAAATTGATCCAAACCAATCAAACTGTATCACGGCATTTTCCCAACTCTTATCTTTACCTATATATACAGGATCTCTAAAAATCAGTGTATTATCGCGACATCTATAGTGTATACATTAAAGTAATAATTTTCAAGGCGTCGCCTGCGTTGATTCAAAACGGGGTTTATAAAGCCTGCCGAATAGGGCCGTTTGACAGTTAATCGACTAGTTCAAATTTTCTCCGTGGCGCTAGTTATCCTTTCACTGACAGCTGTATTTCTAATTTAAATTTGTTAATTTTTGGTTATTCGTTTAGTTATACAACAAAAAGTACGCTCTAAAAATGTCTTTTTGCATTCCTCCTTGCCATAATTCTACAGATTTAGTTTTATATTTAAGCTAAATAACCAGTCCAATCCCTGGAAGGTCTTCCTGGTTTGTGCCGAGGAAAAGTAGTAAGTATCTGCACCCTTCTTACACTCCTATTTAGTTAATTTTGTACACAGTCTCATAAGGTTCTGAAAACCTGCATACAATTGAAATTTATATTGTAATACACTTTCTGGATTAAATATTAAACATCCAATAACCCGTATTTGTTGTAAATCGTAAAAAATCAAAGCCAGTTGACAGCTGTCAACGATGGATAACTAGCGCCAAAAGCAAGCAGTGGCAAAAATTTGCATAATGGCCATTTTTACTATTCGGCAGGCTTTATAAACTCCGTTTTTAATCAACGCAGGCGACGTTTCAAGGTCTCAAATGTCAACATTAAATTAAAAAAAAAAACAAGAACTTGAAGTCTGATGGGTTTTTGTTTAAAATACTGAAGGATTTCAAGGGCTTAAAAACAATTTCCGGACCTTTGCCTTTAAATTTATGTAATTAAACAATGTTCAGTTCCTAAAATTACAGTCGTATTATGTACATTTTTGAAACGTTACTTATGAAACAAACTACAGTTTTATAAAACCTAAGGGTCAACTGAAGTTAATACGAAATAAAAGTGCCGAAATTTAAAATATCTATTTCCGCGTAAATCATTCCAAACCGCTATTTCTTTCAGCACGTAACAAATATGCGTACGCGCATTATCGTTTTGGAGGGGAAAAGCCACTATTCAGCGAGTCAATTTATAAATGTTAGTCGTCATTGAGGAGAGGGCGGTTGTTGTTGGTCGAAAATGGCGAGTGTTGTACATGTGATGAATAACACGAATGGAAACTCCGTGGGTTCCCCTAGGAAAAGACCCCGTACGGACATTGAATACAAGGTGACAGTCATCGTAGGGGCACAATGGGGCGACGAAGGCAAAGGGAAAGTGGTCGACATGCTCGCACCAAATGCCGATGTTGTTTGCCGGTGTCAGGTAAGAGACTTTTTGAATTTGGTTACTATTAAACTTGTTAAATTTGCAACTTACTGACGCAAATCATTATCCTGTTGTGTAATTATTAATAAATGACATTGAGGACTTGGCTTGGTCTTGCAGATAAAACAGGGGCGTACTTGGGTTGTTTTATTGTGGTGACGCAAATTTTCTGCCAATTACACACAATACGCCGCTGTTATTATATTACGTAATGGGCCTCGTGTTTTATAGGAGTAATTATTACGAGAGGCCTTCGATAAAACTCTAATTGTCATTTTAAAAACTGGCGGTTTTTGTTACGTGGGTGTGTATTTTTAGCTGCTAGGATTTCAAAGATCTCGTGATTTTGCATTTGCTTCAGCATAAAATTGTTGTTTAATAATAACAGCGCGATTACGTCAAGATTTCACATGATTTTATTTTGTCACGAGGTGTGCAGTTGTGTGCTCTGCTTCGCAGCACGTTTGGCACAGTTATTTTTTGCTAAGCTGAGTAACGTTGGGCAAAACAAATGAAACGTATATGGTCTGGGCAACTTAAGTAAAACAAATGAAAATGACAAATGATTGATCCACAAAATTGAATTGATCAAAATGTAGTCAACGACAACGTGTAATCACAGTTGTTACAGAAAATTAACAATTTCTGTACATTTCTGCAGGTCATCTTCGGTTCCACACGGTTCCATGTTCTTTAATAGAAGGGATATTTATAAACAAATGTCATACATAACGTAAAATACGTAACGACTATTAAAAAAATAAAGCTTTAGGTAAACCTGAGTTAGAGAAAGTCTCAGTTTAAATAACAATTAATCTGCAAATAAAATATGGGTATTTTTAATGATTATAGAGATAAATGATATATTATGAGTTTTTAACACGTCTATATTGTTTAATGTATTTTTAAGTTTTAGATGGGTACTTAGCCAATTACGTAGTTTTATATGCTTCTAGATCAGGTTTTTTTTTGTATTTATATAATGATGCTTGAACTTCTTTAATACCTTATTAATGGTGTAGGGAAAGGGGATTATAAGTGATCGAAATCCTCTAGAAAGTGAGATCATCCACCTTTTATATTCTGTTTTTGAGAAGTGTCAATTTTAGCATGTTCTTTAAAACCAAGCACATTTCAATCATTTCATTCTACAAATAAATTTCAGATATGCATATTTTAGGATTTCTAGATTAACAGGATTAGTTGAGTACTTATTGAAGAGAGAAAGAGTTAATAAGCACATTGTCAAAATATCTGATGTTCTGCCGAAGTAGTCAGTTATGACATAGATTACACAAATAACTTTATGCGTAGTTACAAATATAGGTATTTAACAATAATTGATGTAGTATATTTTTTAAAGAACTGTAAAATTTATTCATTAAGAGGGTTCTTGTTTTCTTTTGTCCAACTGTTGCTTAGTAGTTTCATTGAAATATAGATTTATGTGTAGATATAATATAAAGCACTGACTAACAATGTATTGCTATAGTCATAAGTAAAGCTCGGATTTTAGGCAAAATGCCTTTTTTGCCTATTTTGCCTATTTACCTGTTTTTTGCCCTATTTCGCCTTTTTTTACATTGGATGCCTATTGTTGCCTTTTTATTAAATTCCACGCCATATTTTATAAATTTTAGCAAAAATGGCTTATTTTCCGTTTCTAAGACAAGGTTTTTTTAAGAAACACTACCCACATAATCGCAGTATGAGGTGTAGTAAGCCGTAAGTAAGCCTTGAGAGATTATAGACTATAATCTCTCAAGGGTTTCAGCAATAAATGAACAGGTAGGCTGTTTTACGACTCGTCCATCTATACTTTCTGAAATTTATTAATGGTGGGGAATTTCCTTAATCCCCTTATTGTTGGAGGATGAATAGAAATGTGTATTTACGTTGTAGTATTTCTATTTCATATTTGTGATAATTGTGCGGGAGGGGTCGAAAAAGTTCATGAACGAAAAGTGCACTTCATTTGCATTTAAGTAGTGAAAAGAGTAAGAGTTGCCTTCGAGATGCCTTCAAAACTTTGTGCGTGGATTGCGTGGATACGTTCTCATCCTGAGCTGTGAAAAATAAAATAATAAACCCAAAATAAAAGTTTTATTATGCTGATACATAAAAGAATAAATTTTGTAACCGTTATTCTGCGAGTTAGAACAACTAAATGACTTTAAAAGTTTTTTTAAATTCGCCATTTTGCCTATATTTTTGCCTATTTCGAATTTTAGCTGCCTATTTATCAAAAATTCCCTGCCTTTATAGGCGCCTATTTGGCACTTTTATTCTGCCTATAAATCCGAGCTTTAGTCATAAGACTAATAAGAATATCATTTCTTTACTGGCATTTAACTTACTGCCAGGAATATACTGAGGTTGAAGATTAAAGTATCTCTTAAGTTTTAAAATCCTTGAAAGTAAGTATAGTAAGTAGTTTCTGATTTGAGAAGACTGCTCTGAAATTTTCTTCTGTAACAACTGTTGCACCTATGTCCCATAGAAGTATAAAATTTTATGTATTGGAAATGTCAGTTTTTAAAAACCATTAGGTATAACATCAACTAATATTCATAGGTACAGCTTTTTATAAGCCTTTCAGGCTCGGAACTTGGTTACTTTCTCCCATTTCCTCATGTCTTGCGCTTTCTCTCCAATTTCTTATGTTCTTTTCTCTTAGATCCGCTTCTCCGAATCTTCTCGTAGGTCTTCCTCTTCTCATTTTGTAGGTGAGTCTCTCCCATACCACTGCTTTCGCTATTCTTCCATTGCCCATTCTTTCTATATGGCATAATCACTGCAAATGATGGTATCACTTCATTTATCTTGTACCCTTTATAAGCCTCGTATACTTTCTCCTTACTCCTTACGTACCTTCTTCGGTCATTTTTCCTCCTAGTATTTTTCTTATTATCCTCTGTTCCCATCTCATTATTCTTTCTTTTGTCGTTTTGTTGAGCGCCCATGTCTCACAGCCATAAAGTACTGTAGGTCGTGGTATGGTTCTGTAGATTCTAAATTTTATATTTTTTGATCTAAGCAAATTATTGACTAATCCCACACTTCTATTGGCTTTCATTATTCTCAAATCAACTTCTTTCTGTTCTTCGAGTTTGTTTGTGATTAGTGTTCCCAGATACTCGAACTCGTCTACTTCTTCAATTTTAATGCATCCCCGTCCGGTCGCAACCTCTAACTTTCCTCCCAGTCTCCTAGGTACTTAGGTCCTATATTCATCACCTTGCTTTTGCTCTGGTTTATGTTTAGGACCGTTCGGTGTGCTTCGTCTGCTATTCTTTCCTCTAGCTCATTTCTGTTGCTTGCTATTATTGCAACATCGTCGGTGTAGCTTATCAACTGGTGATTTTTGTACATTATATCTCATCTTCTAACCAGCACACTGCTGTTTGTTTAATCAGTGTCCTCTTCAGTAGTTCAGTAATTTGGGAGGCGTTTTAAATTCTTTCATTACCTCTGTTATTCTGCACCTTTTTGTAGAGTCATACGCTTTCTTAAAATCTACGAACAAAATCACCACAGGTATTTTATGTTCGTAGCATGTTAGTAGTAGTTCCTTTATGGTAAATATTTCGTCAGTTGTCGCTCTTCCTTTTCTGAAACCTGCTTGATACTCTGCTATCTGCTATCTACGGTTCTGCGATCCGTTCTATTCTCTTTTAAATTACTGTAGCTATAATTTTATAAACAACATCAATAAAGAAATTCCTCGATAATTATCACAATTTATGGGATCACCTTTCGTTAAAATTGGCACTATTACCCCCTTTTCCCATGTTTTCGGCATCTCTTATTTTTTTCTAGATCTTCCAAATGAATTCATAAATTATTTATTTCAACTCTTCTCCCGCGTACCCTAAGTTTTCCGCTGTTATTCCATTCGCTTCTGGACTTTTATTATTTTTGAGGTGTTCTATCTAATCTATTTCTTGTCTTGTGGGTTCTTCAGTTTCATCGCTTTCTTCCCTCCGTAGTACTTGGTCTGTGCTCACCTCTTTCTCTTCTTCCCTAAAATGTTTCTCCCATCTTCCTCTTTTTTCTCCTCCATTTTTATCCTTGTCAAACAGTGTTTGTATTTGCCCCTGTTTTCCTTTTTTAATCTCTAAGAATTACGAATCTCTTTCCTCTGATAGTGATCTTGTATTTCTTCCACTTTTTGTTTTCTTATTTTTTCTGCATAAATTTTTTGCTTTTGCTCTTTGTTGCCTGTTCGCATCATTGTCTTCCTCTAGTTGTGTTGGTAGGGCTTTTATTCTCAATTTATTTTTTATTCTTGCCTCTTTTAATACATTCTTCATCCCATCACCTCTTTTCTTCACCTGTTGTTTCCTGGGGATTGCTTTTTTTAAATTGCATTTCCCATTCTTCGTCAATGCTACACTCATGGACAAAAATATTGCATATTTTTAATTATATGTATTAATAAATCCAGCAAAATGTGGATTTTTCTGCTTGGAATATCACTAACGTTATTATTTTAGGAGGCTGTGAAAAACATTTGATTTGTTTATGTTTTGGCGTTTATCATAATTGCGCTGTTTTGTGAAAGTTGTGGAAATAGTGCGTTTCCTTGATAAACATTATAATCGATATTTTTGACTAAAACTTGGTTTTACTCTATCTGTTTTGTTGCTTTATGTGTAATTAAAACACTTTTGTAAAAAGATGCCGCAAAATAACCACAGCAGCGAATCAGATGCCGTAAACGTGGTAACTTTATGGCAAGAAGGTTACAGACACAAAAATATTGTAAGAATTGTTCAATTAAATCAATCTACGGTTTCTCGGATTATAAAACGGTACCAAGAAACTGGAAATTATAAAAGAAGGGCAGAGCAAGGACGAAGAAGGTGCACCAGTGCTGCAGATGATCGCTTTGATCAACTTCAGTCTTTAAGAAATTACGAGTTTTCATCCTCTTGATTAAGAATTGAGCTGCAAAACGTAATTAATGTTTCCCTTTTTTTTGTAGGAATTTAATCAAGCCAATTAAAATGGTATTACGATAGTAGGTACTTTTATGTTTGTAATTTGATAAAAATCAGCAATGCCACAAACAAAGCTAAAGAATGCAAGGCTTCATATGTGTGTTGTATTAAAAAAATTACAAGAAATGGTTGCAACACTACATAAAGAGTTTGTTAATGTAAATTTTTACCAGCAATTTATAAAAATTAGGAACCTTGACACTCATTTGTCGTTTTTTTTTACCAAACATGATTAGCTCGTTGCTCATGATCATTTTTGAAATGTTTGTTGTTTATTGCAAAAGTAACTTAAACTGTGAGTTCTCGACTACATGCTTTATTATTAGACTAATTATGCTCCTTTTGGTTTTTATTTTTAGATTATACTTTCTTTATTTTATCTTTGGATATCCGTTAAGGTGTGAGGGACAGTTATGTGAATTGTATGAAATGTTTTGTGGGGTTATTCTATTGTTAAGACCAATTTTCCAATTACATACAGAACAGCTAATTCATTAACACTTAGAATCACAGTGCGTACTTATTGCAGGACTGGCACTCTTAATATACAGAGTGGTTAGAAAAACTCCGGCCATTTTTCCAACTATTAACAGAAGTCGCTCTTTAGTTATGTAAAGTAAAATTAGCCATTCTGCATTCAACCATCAACCTCTGCTGTCAAGCTGACATCGAAGCGGATATGAATACAAGTCTCCAATAACGTATTGCTATTGTGAAATGGTTTTACCAAGCGCAAATGGGCCATTCTACCAGAACAAATAGTGCAACATTGTTGGCGTGAAACGTATGCGAATCGACCACCATCAGCGCGTAGTAGCATCATTGAAAAATTTGAACAGCATGAGTGGTAGACCAAGGAGCGCCGTCACCGGTGCTGAAATTCGCAAAGAACTAACAACTTCGCAAAGACAAATTTCACGAGAATTTTAAATTATTATTCCTGAAATTGGATTGAAACGTTATCAGCTAAGATTAGTTCATTCGTTGAATGAAGATGACCCAGATCGTACATAGATTGCAGTTTTGCGAAGAGTTTTGAAATTTATTAGAAGATTAAGATCACCCTAATTGTTTATTGGATCGTCTGTTGTGGTCAGAGGAGGCCAAATTTCATTTATGTGGTCGTGTCAATCGCCACAACTGCGTTTATTATTCTGATGAAAACCCCCCATGTTACCCTTGTAATAATTTTCGGTCGCTTGGAATAAACGTTTGGGCATCTATTTGATTTGGAAGAGGAATTATTGGCCCCTCTTTTTCTGGAAGAAAGTATTACCGGCGATGTTTATCGAATAATGCCGGCTATTTAGAAGACTGTCCTCAAGATGTAATTTACCAACAAGACAGCGCTCCACCTCATTACGATATATCAGTACGACAACATTAAGGGAGACATAGCAACCTTGAAGGTCTTCATTGAAGCAGCTTTTGAATCTTTCACTCCTGTAATTTGTAGAAACATTTGTAGGTCAGTCCAAAGAAGAATTCAAATCTGGGTCATCAATTTGAGCACTTGCTTTAAAAACTTTTATTTTGTCGATTTTCTTTTATTTTCTGTCTTCACTTACGTTGATGTTAGATTTCTCGTTTATCTTCTGTGTTCATTTGCGTTCTGGTTCTTTTATTTCGTTGATGTTCGATTTCTTTAATTTTTAATGATCATTTGCGTTTTGGTTGTTTTGATTTATTTTGGCGCGTATTTAATAACTAAACCGTCCTTGAATAGCTTCAGGCATTTCAGTAGTTCACATGGATTCAGCGTTGTTGCGAGATTTTCAATTTAATTTTTCTTTGTTAAAGCGCTACTCATGGGCGCCGCAAGAAAAGTGGTCGGGGTTTTTCTAGCCACTTTGTATATTTAGGATTATTCAGATGTTTTTATAAAATTTCATAATAGTTTTTTTTTATCTGTTATAATTTACTGATACCCACCCATATTTAAGTGGTAGCCTATTTTTAAACTTAATCACACGAAGAGCCATGTGGTTTTAATCCTAATGTATGAAGCTGATAACGGGGAAATGTATGGGTTTAGTACGAGATGTGGTTATCTCTGATGATTGATAATGCTTTGCGTAAAAAATGTATTATGAAATTTATAAACTCCGTACCTAGTTCATTCAGAAAGTTCAATTGAAAGAGTAAAGTTCGTCAGATTTTTTTTTGTAGTGATTCATTATGTTTGTTAATCTTGCTAAAGAGTACCGAACATCTTATCATGTTGAATTACTTAAAATACTTTTAATATCTTTATTTACATCTCCATATTTGAGAAATTGAATTTTTACTGCTTTGGACTTTATCCGTTGCCATTAAACGTAGGTGTAAATTTGTTGTTTCATAATGGGGGTTTGAGTTGCCAAATGTTGCTTAATTTGTCACTGTCGAAATAATTTACAATGATCCTATAAAGAACGTCCTGTAAAATGCGGTGAAAAACAAATCGCCTGCATGACTTGTAATTAATTATATTCAAACGATTTCAATTTGTTCGGTGCTTTTACGCAGTTTTAAAAATTTGGCATGGTTTCTTATTAGCATAAATGAGTTGTTAAGAATTGGTAGAATATTAGTGATAAGGTTCAAGGTGACAGCTACTTAAAAATTGAAATTAAACGGAATAATTCGTTTTGGTTTTTAGGTTTTTACATGTTCTGATATTATTTATTGTCACCTAAATATGTTACGTTGTTATAACTAAATATTGTGCTTTCTTATTGCAAACAAAATTAATTTGTAATTTTTCCAGGGGGGCAATAACGCCGGACATACCGTCGTTGCCAATGGTATTGAATACGACTTCCATTTGTTACCTAGCGGCATAATTAGTCCTAAATGCACGTCAGTAATAGGTAAGTTTTATTGGTTTTTTAGTCTTATCATTTTTTTTTAATGTCATACTGAGTACCACGTTTTATAAGACTGTATGTTTCAAGTTGTTTGAAAAGTGATTAGGCGTAGGTTTTATTACAAATTTGATTATATAAAATGCTTTCATCACCTTTTAAAACAACCCGGTGATGTGTGAAGCATCATGATTAGTTATGTAAACATTGATCATGTTTAAAGCCATATTTTGTAGCCATGGCTGAGTATCATTGGTCGTAGTCAAACTACATAGTTATATGGAATATTCAACTGCAAGTTTTTGATTGTACTAACTACTACTAACTACTGCGTTTTGTAATTCTCAGCTATAGTCCTGGCTCAGCTAAGATTTTGAATTTTAACATCCATTCTGTTACAATTTGAACTTTGATTTGGTTTGAATTTAATTTTTATAAAATAGTATATTAAAACCTATTTATGTTTAACTCCAAAATTCGGATACGAGTCACTTAGATACTAATCAGACTAGGTAAAAATCCAGCAAACTATAGAGTTATAATAAATGTGTCGCAAAAGTGGTCACTTGGTTAGCATTCAAGAATTTTTTTATTCCGAAAACATCGTGTAGTACGATGTTGTATGAGAAATCGCTGCCTGCATTAATAAGAAAAAAGTGTCGAATTAGTTGATTAGATTTGCCTAAATTTTATTTTTCTCAGAAATGTCCACGTTGTAACATCCCCTATTAATTTCTTAATTTCTTTATATGTAATGTATTTGTGCTATGTGCCGCTTTATCGCGGCCCCCTCGTGCAAATTGGAACTGAAACTAATAAATATGACCAGCTGTATAAGTAAGTTTGTTCTTTTTAACGTAGGAGGTCGTGATAGGAAATACTGAGAGAGTGATTAGTGCTTTGAAGAATGTTTTGACCATCTTTGACAATCAAATCTTATATATACTACATTGATGTTGTGTGGTGTTGTCGTAAATACCATTCCTGTGTTCATCTTAACCTCTGATCTTTCCTTGTAAAACCCTCTTTTTTTGTAATAGTATAGCATATAAAGGTGCCTTCTCAGTTATTGAGGTTAGCAATTAACATGGCAAATCTCCATCTATCTCTTGCAGTGTGGAATAATTGTTCTCTATTCATTCCCAGCCAATTTCTGACATTGCTCATGCTCATCCATGATGTTCGTCTCCTTCCTTTTCCTCTTTTACCTTGTATACAGGGTGTTCCGTATCGTTATGTTCAAATTTTGGGAGCATAAAATACACTTAATTCTAAGAATAAAAAACACAAAAGTGGTAGGTCGATCTTTATTCGTTCTGAAGTTACAGGCCTTTGAAGTTATAAACCATAAATAAATCAGATTTAAGTTTGTAAACCAACTAAAAACTTATCTTATTTCACAAATTTTTAATTAATGATATTTTTAAAATGCCCTCCTTGCTGAATACAAGCTTGTGCTCGTATGCCGATAGATGAAGTGACAATAATTTTATTTCACGCTTGTTTTTTCGTAATTGAAATAAATAAGTTTTGAAAATCAAGGTGACTATGACTGATCATAAGAAGAGACATGTGGTTACAAATGGATGGTGCACCAGCACATTTCGGAATTTTCGTCCGGAATTTCATGAGCAACAATTATCCACGATGGATTGGTGGTGGTGGTGGTCCTGTTGCATGGCCACCTAGATTATTTATGTTTTATAATTAAAGGCCTGTAACTTCAGAACGAATAAAGATCGACCTACCACTTTTGGGTTTTTTTAGTCTTAGGATTAAGTCTATTTTATGTTCCTAAAATTTGAACATAACGATACGGAACATCCTGTATTTCCCTCCATTATGCACTGTAATATATCATGGTGCATCACACGGCTAAAATAAGTAAGGTTTTGTTTTTCACTGTAATTTTATTCCCTTTGATAGTGCATGCGTCTTAGAACCTCTTCATTAGTCGCTCTATAAACCCATGGGATTTTAAGTACTCTTCTGTGGCAACACATTTCAAATGTTGCTACTCGATTAATTACTTGCTTCTTTGAAGTCCATGACTTACAGCCATACAGAAGAATTGACCATACATACGCTTTCAGCAATCTGATTCTTATTTTAGTTTTACGTTTAGTTTCTGTTGCAAAGTAAACTTGTATTTGACGAACGGGGTTCGAGCTAATTCGATTCTTGTTTTAATCAAGACCCGCTGAATTAAATATTACATATTAAGGCCTTACCACTTCATTTAGCCAAGACGAAATTGGAAACAACGGTGGCGCCATTTGCGGTGAACTATACATTTTTTAATGGAGAAATATATAGGTCACCTCAATTGGCGCCACCGTTGTTTCTAAATTGCGTCTTGGCTAAATGAATGGTTTTAATCTCGGCTTCACAATCGGTCTTATTATCTATCAGTTGGCCTAGGTACTTGTATCTTTGCACTTGCCGAATTCGTCTATTGTTATGGGCAATGTTGATAGTTTCAACATTTCGACTAATAACCATTACTTTAGTTTTCTATGTGTTTATTTTGAGTCCCGGTTCAGTAATACTTGCAGGTCTTTTTCATTGTCAGCTATTAGAGTGGTGTCGTCTGCAAATCTTAAGTTATTTAACAGAACACCACTGATCTTTATACCTTCGGTTCTTCCAGCTAAAGCGTTTTGTATAATTCTCTCAGAATATATGTAATATTAAATAATATCCCTCATCCCTGTTGAACTCCTCTTTTAATTTCCATGCCCTCTGTGAGATCTTCGTCAATTCTCACTTTAGTTTTTGTTTCCAGTATAAGTTCTCAATAATTCGGACGTCGTACATCAAAATAATCATTGGTTAAAAAGATTAATTGTTTTATGCCTGATTTGTTTTTCGTCGCGTCGTTTTGGTCCAATTCAAGTTCGTATAATATTTGTATTAGCTTTTGATGTTTTAGCTTATCTTTTTCGAAGTCAATGTAAATCGCAACTCATGGCTAAACATTTTTCACCCAAAACTGTCAAACTAAGGATTGCCTCTGTAGTCCCCATTCCTGATTGAAATCCAAAGTGAGTATTACCACTTGTTTTTTATTCTTTCGTATACTATACGTAGAAATATTTTCAGTGCATGGCTCATTAGAGTGATCGTTCTATAATCATTGCATTTGTTTGCGTTAGTTTTTTGGGGATTGCCACGAACACTGATTGGAGCCACTCTTCTGGCATTTCAGCCTTGTCGTATATACAATGTGATTTTATAAAAACTCAATAGCAGCAGGCCGTATTCTGACTTAATACAGACAGTTCTAAGGTTATTAAGATTGAATACTGCCTGCTGCAATTGAGTTTTTACAAAATCATATTGTGTCATTAAACAATTGAGGTAGGCTCTTAATCCCTAACTCACCCAAAGCTTTTAGAAACTCTGTGCATATTTCGTCTTGACCTGGTGACTTGCCTATTTTGCTCTTTTCTATTGCTTTTTCTACTTTGGATATGAGAATCATGGGACCTTCGTCAGTACGATTACGACTCCAGTCACTCACATTTTCCGGTAGATCATCGTAGAATAGTTGTTGGATATAAGCTTGCCATATTTTCTTGTTTTCTTCTATGAATGTGATTGGGTAATTATTACTGTCTGTTATACTATTAAAGCATTTACTCTTGAAATTCCCAGATAATAGTTTCTCTTTAGCTTCTTTTATTTTAGTTCTTATTAGATTATCAATATTTCTGTACTGATGTTGATTGAAGTGTTTAAATAACCTTCTTCTCTTCATCAGTTAAAGAATGTCATCTGTCATCCATGTCTTTTTTTTCGCATTACGTACATTCCTTGGTAGAACATTGGCAACCGCTTGTACAATGGTCTCTTAAATAATTTTCCATTTACTTTCCACTTCAGATGTTTCGTCAATTTTATTCATTCAAAACTGATTTTCTAATTGCTGTGATAGTTCGACTAGTTTTTGTTTGTTTTTAGTAGTCATGTATCTGTTATGGACAAAGTGATTAATAGGGCATTATTCATAATGACTGGTCAATGTGATAAATCCGGACCAAGTGATTAATAGTCATTATTTATAATGACTGGTCATTGTGATCAATCTGGACAGTATTAATAATGACCGGTCAATGTGAATAATGTACTTTTATTTTTAAAAAAACTGTTCTTCCTCTACCTCAAACCTCCAATAAACACCTCTATTGTTTTGGCAGAGGCATTTATTGGAGGTTAGAGGTAGAGGAAGAACAGTTTTTTTTTTTTAATAAAAGTATATTAATCACATTGACCGGTCATTATTAATAATGACCGGTCAATCTGATAAATCCGGTCAGTATTAATAATGACCGGTCATTATTCATAATGCCCGGGCATTATGCATATTGCCCGGGCATTATGCATATTGACCGGTCATTATTAATACTGACCGGATTTATCACATTGACCAGTCATTATGAATAATGACCAATTAATCACTTGGTCCATAACATATCCATGTTTATTGTTTTTGACCTGTTCATTTTTTAAATTATCGGGTTGTGGTCCCATTTAATATCTGTACCAGGATAAGTCTTTGCACTGAAGACTGCATTTCTGAATCTGTGATTGACCAGAATGAAATGAATTTTATACCTTTGCTTCCTTACTACATGTTGTTGATAGTGTTGTACAAAAGGCACTGATCGTTTAACTTGCTGGGCATATTTTAATAAACTTCTTTATCAGATAATGTTACATCAGCATTTAATCATTTAAAAATTTTTTTTTAATGATGTGTAAAAATTCCCGCAACCCAAACAATGAAACTGACAAGCCAAGCATTATAGTTGTTTCTATGGTAATAGCTAGTAATAGCAATTGTTTTCGTGGTTTTGATATATTCAACTCCCTGTAAAGGGCATGCCACTTCAAGAAGAAGAAGATGTATCGAAGACTAACTATTTATTAATATATCTTCATATTATGTAGATATTTACTTCTCTCGTAATAAATGGCAAAAGAAAACTATACAATGATGTGAATTGAAAGGCTTCTACAATCTACAGTCCATACACATTAAATTGTTTGTTTGCACTTCGTATTTATTTCTACACCAGTAATTCTTTTAAACACTGCTGTTGATCAAAGACTTGTTATTTATCGGACAGTTCAATGCTTATTCGTCTACTAACAAGCAAATTACATTTCTGACCTGAATGCAGCTGCAGTACTCACTTCAGTATTTAAGGGGTGTGTATACATCCTTCATCTACTATTATTTTATTATTATTGGTGAAGATTTTACATTTTTAAATCTAATTACTGCTAGATAGAAGAAGTTTCCCAAACAGAAGACGGATGTCTTCAACATCCACTTCAAGCAAGGGCTGCTTCAGTTAGTGTTTTAGGTACCCTATAGTAGAATATATTATACGAAACCGAAATATTTTCAGAACCTTAATGTTTATTAAATGTCTTTGTACAGTTTAATTGAATCGGTTATTGCTAAACCATTTTTATATAAAATTGAGAACATTGAAAATCTACAATTTTAACCTTTTTTTACACTGTTTAAGCCCTAATTAAACATCTGTAAATGAGAGTAAGCGGGTGAAGCCATTTAAGCGTCTGGTTACAATTAAAGATTCTGTCTGCAGAGTGGTCAACTGCAGATAGTACCAAAACACAAACACTATACACTTAATACACGCTTACAAACTCTGCACAAGGCAACGGGAAACTACTGCAGAGAACACATTTCCCTAACATAAAGGGGATATATAGTCGATTCTCTCACTTGTGTCAATTTGCTGGAGGCATTTTACAACTTAGTGGTGGATTATGAGATTTAAATACAACCACCATAAATCATTTTAACTAGGCCGACTAGCTATACCTGGAATTTTAAAAGCAAATTTTTCTGTGTTCAGGTAAAAATTTTCGAGTCCGGCCTAGTTAAAATGATTTATGATGGTTGTATTTAAATCTCATAATCCACCACTAAGTTGTAAAATGCCTCCAGCAAATTGACGGAAGTGAATGAATGCTCTATACCAAAGTTCACGACGCCAAGTCGTATAAAAATGTGGCTGTGATCCCTTCAACTGGCAGCCAAACCGTCACTACGTGATCTCCTGGCTACAAAATGCCATACGCTTAAATAAATAAAATAAATTGAAGCAGGTTACCTAACATGTAATAGTATTATAAACTTCTATATTCATGTGTTTTTCCATTCCCAATAAATTACACATCTAAATTTTGAATATTAGCATTAGATCATTAATTAATTGTAGTTAACAATCAGTTGAACTTTAATTTGATTGACGCCTACTCCCTTCTATTTTTTTAATGTGGTTCTGTTTGAATATTATTTAATTCCAAAGTCCAAAAAAGCTGTTAGAAAAACGCCCTCTGGGTTCCCTCCTGAAGGGTTTCGCCTCTGACTTGGTTCACAAGTTGAGTTACCGTGCCCTTTTTCCTCTTGCTAAAAGAGTTTTGCCTCTGGCGTGGCTCTCACGTCGAGTTACCATGCTCTTTTAGCGCTTCTCCTCCTGATGAAGCCCCTTAAGAAAGTGGGCGAAACGTTGGGGTCCTTCTTTCTCAACTATGACACGCTCCCAACCCGGAAGACATTCTTTTAACATTGACACTGACCAAAGAAGTCTTCGAAACAATTCCAAAAACGCTCTTAAAGTAGAATTTGCCTCTGTGTGGAGGTTTGGAGAGGAAATAATTTGTAAGAGTTTGAAATTAATATGAACAACGAACTAAGTCATGAGTTAAAGTATGGTTACATTGAATATAACAATATGTTTTTTTCCTTTGGTAGATTAAATACATACAGATGCCCCACATAATCATATTTTCAAATTAAGATGCTTGATTGATTGATTGATAGTCTATGCATCTTTCAAAAGGGCAAAGGCCTCCTCTTGTTTTCTCCTGTTGTTTCTCTCTATTGCGTCCAACCTCCAGTTTGATCGAGTTTCTGGTCGGCCTCTTCTTTGACCATCCCATGGTGTCCAAAAAGTGGTTATTCGACCCCAACTTTCCTTTGCAATTCTTGAAACATGGCTTGCCCAATTCCTCTTCAAATTGAGATACTTATTACCTATTAAAAATTTTACTTTTCCAGCTTGTTTAAGAATTAGAAAGTTCTATTGAATTACACAAAATTCCCATACATTATTAATGTATAATAGCAATGACCTTATAATTACCTGGCTTATTACATATGTTATAAAACATTAAGACTTGTATTGAAAGTCGAAAGTGAATATCTTGTATTTTTAAAATTCTATTATTTTAGTTGTTCCTAGCCACCTGTTTCAGTTTCAATTTTTATATTTTGAACTATGTATATATACAGCATGTTGGTCCACTTCCAACAAAATATTTCGTTTGTTACATAAACAGCTGTTTGGCTTCCACCTGACACCTGCTGACATACAAAAGAATGATCTATATTTAAGCTAGATGTGTGTCAATGTCAGAATTGTATATGGGGCTGTTAATTAATTACCTAACTACTTTTACTATAATTTTTGGAAATTTGTTTTTAATACTCCTAATAATTTCGACATAGTCATTGGTAGTTTATTGTAAGTAAATTTAATATTGAGATGATTCAAGTGGAAGTTTTACATATGTAGTTAATTAACGTTCCATTATTGTTAAATGGTTTTAATATGTATAATGCGGTGTTTGCCTTTTAGTTGGTTACCTTGATGACGATATATCAAATTATATTAAGGTAATTTGCATGTTGTAAGGTCGGTATCAATTGTTCGGTGGTACCATACCATGTCTACTTATCCTACCATTATTTTAAACGAATTAAAAAGGCCAATTAATTAGTTTTTAAGATTTAAATAAATTTAACATGCAACTTTATGTATTGGTATTTGATGTTTGACCTTACAATATTGATTATGAAAACTTATTTTAGTCATTTGCGGTATGAAATCTCCTAATTTTATTATTGATTTCTGTTGTTTATTAGGTTAACTATAAATACATAATTTGAAGATTAATGCTGTTGCTATATTTAGAAATATTCAAACGGAATTATTGAATTACGAGGACTAGGTTGGTAAACGCAACTAAAAGGTGGCTAGTTTTAAACCTGGAGAAATTATTTTTTTTTACAAAGGGTAATCAAATTACCATAGTATGAAATGGCAAGCAAGAATTTGATTTGCCACTGCCTTATATTGGGGTTAGGGGTTATGACTTTCAATCACAAACTGGTTGTAAATTTTCTCACACCTTGTTTATACACAGATATTTTGTTTGTGTGCAAAGATCTAAAGTAGGAGTTTGCATATTTAAAGCTGTGAGTCATTGCTTCTGTAGTTCAGCATAAAAAGCAAAAAGGACTAATTTATGATGTTGGAAATCCAAGTGCAAGTTAATACAGAATACTAAATATTTTTGGTGTAAGCTTTTGAATTAATGTTTTTTATATTTCTCTTGCAATTCTTCTCGAGCAATTTATTATTTTTTTTTTAAATTACAGCACCGGTGGTAATAAGACTAGTTAATTATTCTAATAATTATAGAATTTTTATAATACAATCAATACGCTTTGCAAACTTAATTTTCGAAGGATTTGATTTTCTGTTCAAAATAAATCGTTGGCTAAGTTTTGTTTCCTGTTCATGAGGCACATATTCTTATTCTTCCTGCATGTTATCTAATTTGATTATAGCCTAACAGTACCTATCTAATTTTTAGCAAAAGTATACAGACTGCAAAATCTATTTTATGTAAGATAAACAGCGAATAGAAATTCTGATAAGGCGGTCTGGCATAATTTTACTGGAAGTGCCCTGAATGTTCGGTTTGATAATACATATAAGATAATTTTTGCCGCCAGTTTATGACGTAAAATATTCTGAGAAATTTTACACTTTTGCTGTTAAGTTTGATATCCAATTAGCTTGGTCGTTATTAATTTGTATTTGTTTATTTTCTAAATGAGCGATGTAAAATAGTGAAGGTTAATGACTTCTTCTAATCTGTTTTAGCGATATCACTTTCAATTTTTAGGAGCAGTGCTATTAATTAAATAAATACATGCATATAAATAATGTAACAATAATGTTTCCATATAAATTTTTTTGCTGAAAAGTATATGAATGATTCATTGTTGCATACTTTTACACGTTTTCGTGAGATTTGAATTTACTTCCACATTTCATGTGATTTTTATTTGTCCACGATTTTATTTGTTTAAAAATAGAGGAAATTTAATATTATTTTTGCTCTTGGGAACATGAAATCAGGAATTTGTGTGTACATTTAAAGGCACAAATGTTTGGTCTGTAAATAGTGCCAGCCAATATGGTTAAAATATGTAATTTTAGCAACCTTTTGTTATTGCATATGAAGCAATGAAATTTGCGAAGTTTGCAAATTCTTTGGTGTAGCATTAATTTCCGTTTAAAAGTGTTAAATATGAATAACGACAATTTTTAAAATAATTGTTCAATGCAGGACAGTCAGTGCTTCTATTAAGAAAATAAAATGAAGCCTGTTGAATGCTAATTTTTAGTTATGGATTAAGGAGAATTCCCTTTTTTGCTCGTTTAATAGAAAACTGAGGAAATCCTCTCTTTGCTTGTTAAATACCATACTGATTATTTAAGAGTAACAGTTTAGTATTAAAAATGTGGTTTTATAGTGGTACAGATCAGAGCAGATTAGGGCTGAGAATTTTTTTCATATATCATATCGAAACTGAATTCTGAAGTTGATGTAACGTAATATTGATAAGATGATGTATCGATTTAATTAATGATTAATTGATATTTTAAGATATTCTTAGTCATTAGTGGAGTAATTCCATAAAATCCCTGTCTTCTAAGGGGACTTATCAGATTAAAGCATCTACGAGAGTTTATTATTGTTCTATGAAGTATTTGATAAATCGATACATCAATTTATTTCATGTACTGAAGTAATATGTTCATTTAATCAATAAATCGTATGCACTACGAAATAATACCTTTACCTCATTTTTATGATGTTGCAAATAATGTGCTCTCTGTTTCCAAGATTTCACAATGGAGAACATTTTCTGGGATATTTCAAATGCAGGAATGCACATACAAAAACCGAAGTTGCCCTTGCTGATAGGTGACGATTTGATATGAAAGATTTAATTCATTTGCTAAACATGCTGATACCGTAGAATGTAGAAATTTTTGAAATTCATGACTTCTTCTACGTAGGTTGTACATACCTTTCTACAATTTTTCGCTATATTTTGCTACTTCTCGAAGTAGTGCGCCCTTTATAGGGCGTTGCGGTTTTCTTTCCATACTTTTATAGTGTGCATGTCAAGTAGCCTATAAACTAGGATGACCATATTTTACATTTTGCAAATCGGGACACTTTTATCCAAAATTAATTGTTGAAATTTGCGTGAAAAGAACATTTTATTTTACAATCGATAAAAAGGAACACAAATGACGAATTTATTTTAAACAATAAAAAAAAGATTCTGATATTCTCAATTGTTTTAATTTTTCTCACCAGTTATTTATTTGTTGAAATTAATTCATAGAATTGAAGACAATCTATATAGTAATTGTAAAACGTTTGTAGAATGGCTTTTAACAGCTATATTTCCATCTTGTTTCTTTCTTCCATCTATTGAACATTCATCAGAGTAAATATTCTTTATTGCCATTGTACGACAGAATCGCGAACAAACAAAGATTGAGAAATTTTGAATTTTCATCAAAATACTAGCACTTTTGGAAATAAATACCACTTTTTCTAGCACTGCTGATTCTATTTAATTACTACGAAATCCTTATTGCAATTTTAAAACCGGGACATATAAGTGTCCCAAATAATGTTTTTGGGACACCGGGATTGTTTAGTAAAAACCGGGACAATCCCGGAAAACCGGGACGTCTGGTCACCCTACTATAAACAAACATACGGACCTACAGCTTAACGTGGGCGTGGGCTCCGAACCACAGATATAGTCTTAAGTAAGTCTTAAATGGCGGCTGAACGGATCCTTGTTTCCTCGCCCTATGCAGCCCGAGACCCAGTTACAACAACATATAACCCATGGCAAATTCCACGAGTCAGAGCGGGACACGGATATGCGTTGTATCTTGTTGTAACCAAATCCGAAACTGCATAGGGCGAGGAAACAAAACCCGTCCAACCGCCATTTAAAACTTCCTTAGACTATATGCTTACACTTCTACTCTAGAGAAAATTTACTAGGCAGAAATACCTCAGTCGCTCAGTCGTTTGCCATTGCTTTCCGAGGGAAACTGTCGTGTCTAGTTTGTTCACTACAAGTTATTCCTTTCTCTTCATGCCATCCCATCCCTTTTTTCAATGTTAAATCGCATTTCCCATATTTTCCTTGTATGTATGTACTTCAATTAGGGGAGACCGGTATATAGTGGGACAATTTTTTTCTCTGGTGTATACAACATTTGATTATAAGCAATATAACTTTCAATGCATGGAATAAAGTAAGTGCCTTTGTAAGATCCTTTTACTCCAGATACAAGACGAAAATATTGTTATGTAACATACCATACAATTTGGTGTCTATATGCAAAAAATGTGCTCTTTTAAATGGTACTATTAAAACTGGTGATGACGTCATAATTTGAACAGGGATGTCATCATAATAGTTATTTATGCACCAAGGGCGCAAAGAAGCTTTTATGCCCCGAGACGTGATTTTGAGCCCGAAGCTTTAGCCGAGGGCTAAATACACGTCGATGGCCATAAAAGCAAGTTACGCCAGTGGTAGATACATAATTTTATGCACGATCGAAGATTTTAAAACTGAAATAAAAGGAATAAATTAATTTTCTACCCACATCGAGTAGTTAGTTGCTCAATTATTTTTTATTTCTACTAACTACCGTCAAATGGTTGAAGCGATTGCGAATAGGAATATTCACATAAATAATTGTGTTAACTGGGTTGTTAATACAAATTGCCCTAACTAGAGTTTTAATAAAGAGCATACTTTCGATTTTAATTTAAAAAAATTCTTTATAAGACTGTTAAACTGTTTATCAATTTTTGACGTTTCATTATAGCCCGGCGGGCTATAAAGACGCTCACGGACTATAAAGAGACGTGTATGTCAAAAAAATTCAGATATAATTGTCACATTATAATGCGATCGTGCATAAAAAAATATACGTATACCAAAAAATGCGCATCTAAAAAAGAAAATCGACCTGTACGATCATTATTTTCTTACTTGCCCAATAAAATTTTATATCGAATTTGTTCCAACCTTTATATGCGCACGCCATGGAGGCCCTTGGCTTCTATCTTCTTTATTACTTATTTCCATTTCTTCCGATTTTTTGCTCTTTCACTTCAATCATTTACGATCGTATTCTATTTCTTCTATATCTTTCTTTACTTCCTGGAACCAATTTTCTTTTGAACGTTCTTTCTTTCCTTTTCCCGCCTCCTCCATACAACACATTTTTTACCGTCTTTGTTCTGTCATTCGAATAATAATAATTATGTTATAACCATCTAGCTCTCTGTGCTCGAATTCTTTGCGTAATTTTCGGTCTTCCGTACATGTCCATTGTCTCTATGTTCGTGCATATTCCCTCTGCCATTTTAAAGCCTCCAAACAACTTCCTCGGTACTTTTCTTTCCCATATTTCCAATTTTGTTTCTTCTTGTTTGGTCATTATCTATGTTTCACTCGCATACAATAAAGTTGTATTATTGTTTAATATAGACGAGTATTGGCTACTTTACATATATTTTTTGCTTTCAATAGGTTTGTTGACGATCCTACAGCTCTGTAGTGTTTCATTTTAAAATATTTTTGTCCATTTCGTTCCCCTCTTGACTAGTGTTTCTTACTGTACGCCTAAATATTCGAACTGGCTTACTTTTTCAAATTTATATGCTTTATCTCCTGATCTGATCTTGATATATTTCTTTTCTTCTGTCTCTTCTGCCTGCATTTCCAGGTATTAAGTGTTTTCTTCATTTATTAACTGTCCATATTTTTTTGCTTCTTCAAATCTTGTAAACGTTATTTCAAGCTCATTTTTGGATCTTGTTAGTACTATGAAATCGTCTGCGTACGCTATGCATTGTTGTTTATGATGGTAAATTTCGGCAGTTGTTTGAATTCTGCTTCACCTCACAACTGCTTCTACAACTAAGTTAAACAAATCCGTAGTTGTCTTAATCCTATTTTTTACTGTAAATCGGTCTGAAAAACAAGATTATGTTGCTCGAATTTGATAGGGTCATTTTCACTAGGGTAATCATTATATTTAGAATTCCCAGTGTTGCAAGTGCTTTGTATAGTTTTTCTGGCGAGATTGAGTTCTTCGTACGCCTGTTTAAAGCCTATAAAAAGGACACACGGTGGCATCTGTAGTCGATCTCTCTGCCCTAAAACCTCCTTCAATTCAATTTGTTGCGTATAATTTTCGTCAAGACTATATACCGTGTCTAGTAGGGTTATCCCTCTGTAATTTTCACAGATTGTTCTGTCTCCCTTGTTGAAAAACGGACATATGACTGCTTTATGGTAGGCATTCACGTATACACGGCCTGCAGTCCGGAACTGCAAATCTGGAGATCGTCAGTTAAAGTTTCACCACTCACGTGCAGAGATCTTCAGTCCACGAGAACAGTGGTAAAAACTGATGTGTGTGGTGGTGCAAGATTTACAGATCTGATCGTCAGTCCAAAACTTCCAAGCGAATGAAAGTTTTCGCTCAGGACTGCAGTTTTCGCTATAAACGATATGAATGATAGGCAATTTTTTTAAACAAAATTAGTCAATACGTATGGGTAATTTCCAGGTTTATGGAAAACTAATACAAAACATAATTCTTACTCAAATCGACGTGTATATTAACATTATTAACATTGCTTTGTTTTTACTTGACTCGAATTTTTCTTATTACGATATCTTCGTAAAGTTATTAGAAACTTGACACTTTTCAGACAAGTTTCAGGAGTTATCTTTCCTAGTGCTTCAGAAGAAATATGGCAGAAAACTTAAAATCTTCAAAACTTTTTCGAGTTGCTAGATACCTCAACGTAACAATCAGTCGTTCTTCAGGCTGTAATAGCTTTCTCATTACGGTATCTGTTTTGTGATATGTGGTTTTAATAAATTTAACAGTTTTTTTGAAACATGGTATTCATTCTCAGATAATTTTTCAGGTAATCCTTGGCACTGGCTCGCACTCTCACCGAAAATCCTTTTTTTTGCTTTAGTTATAAGCTTTTGCAATAATAGAATAACAAGAGGTGCCGCCAATTTTTTTCTTTGAAACGAATTAATATTTTTTACGCCATTTAGTTACTTACAGGAACAGTGCAGGACTGACGAAAATCTTCCGTTCAGATACGTGCGTGTATGGTGAAACCCTCGGCGGCTTGCAGTCTACGAACTGACAGTCCTGCGACTGACGATTTGAGCGTGACGATGGACTGAATGGTGTGTAGAGCGCGACAGTTCGGGCTTTGAGTTCAGATCGTAAGATCTACAGACTACAGACCGCCTGTACATGCTATGAGGTGGTATAGCTTTTTATGTAGTTTTTTCCCTCTTTCAAAATTTCTGCAGGAATTCCATTCTCTCCCGATTTTTATTATTTTTAAGCTCTTTTTACTTTGCTTATCTCTCGTTCTGTTGGTTCTTCCACTTCCTCTTGTTCATTCTTTTGTGTTTGTTCTGGTAATTCTTGTGCTACTGGCTGGTGGACGATTTGCGCTTCTTCATTTAACAGCTGTCCGAAGAATTGTGCCCATCTACTTAACTTTTCTTTTGTCTCCGCGGGAAGTTGTTCTTCCTTATTTCTGCAATAAGTTTGAGTTTTTGTCTTGAGTTCTTTATTTTTTGATATTTTTTTTTATCTCTATTAGTGTAGTAGTTTTTTTATTGTTCTAAATTATTTATCTAGCTGCTCCCACTTTTACTGTCGACAAATTCATTTAGCTATTTTTCTTTTTTCATCATAGTTTCTTTTTGTTTCTTGTGTTTTATTTCTATCCATTTCTATTTTTACCTTATTTCTTTATTGCCGATTGGATTTTCGCCCATTTTTCTTCTATACTCTGGTTTATTGGGCTTTCTTCTACTAGTCATTTTTCTATTTCTTTTTCTAAATGTTCTATTACGTTCATTTCTTGGAGTTTCTCTACGTTATACCGTTGCCTTTCTTTCTCGACTCTTCTTGGTTCGGGTGTTTCTTGTCTAAGTTTGGTTATGACTAATATGTGTTCACTATCGGCATCGGCTCCTCTGTAACTTCTACAATCTTTAACAGCTTGGACCATGTTTGCTTTCTATTAGGACACGGTCAATTTGGATTTTAGTTTGGACGTCTGGGGAGATCCATGTTCTTTTGTGAATCTCCTCGTGGTCGAAACGCGTACTTACATCTTCATTTGATTTTCTACCGCAAATTCGATTATCGTTTACCAGTCTCGTTACTTTGATTTGTTTTAGTGAATAAAAAAATTGCACCTGCACAACATATTTACTTGTTGGAATCATATTTGGGGGATTTTGTAATTGAGAAGTAATGGTGCTGTGTTAGTTATTGCATTTGATTTTTCCGATCTGCTAAATTTTTTGACATCTTTGTCTGATGCAATAACTTTCTAAAAATATCATTATGCCAATGTGCTGCAGAAGACGCCAGTTGCAGCAATGGACAACTATTAATACACATGATTTGTATTTTATCCAATAACAATGATTTTTTTTCCCTTGGTAAGTGTAAGTAATAGTAAGTCAAAATGGGGAAGCTTTACTAATTTCGTTTAATGCTAAAGTACTTGCATTACTTTTTCAATGTATTGATGTGTTGGAATCAGTGGCGTAGCCAGGTAGGGGTAAGAGGGGCTTCAACCCCCCCCCCCCCCCCACCCATGAGAACCTGGCAGGGCCTTTATTTTATTACAAATTCCAATAAAGTTATTATATTACTTCAAAATAAATTGATATATCTTCACTTTAGTTACCCCCCCCCCCATGAAAACATTCTGGCTACGCCACTGGTTGGAATGTTGTGTTACACAGTTAGAAATTTCAAGAGGGCCTGTTCAAATTTTCTACAGTGTAAAATAATCTTAATATCCGTAATCTAGTTCTTAGTTAACACGAAGTGCGATCTAAAGTCGCCCTACGATTAGTTATGGTCATTATCAGAATCAGTTTTCTGGTGACCAGCTAATTAGTGTGTACATAACTTCACTGGGCTATAAAGTCGTGTAGTTTTTAATATGTCAATGCAAAAGATTAGTGCCTATCCATTTGTTATCGAAATTACAATAAATTTAATGAGTAAGGAAGCACAGCGGTACACAAAAGTTTTGCTAATTTATAGGGAATTTTATATGTAATAATTGTGGCAACTAATGTCAGTTATGTGTTAAGTGCATAGTGATTTATTCGCAATACTGATTAGATAAGGTATGATTACTGGATAGGATTACCGCAAAGATCTTCTTTCATCTGCAGTACAAATTTTTAGAACTAGTTTTGTTTCCTATTGCATGATGAAGCAGTGGCGCATTTTCCAATTATTGGATTTTCGCCATATCGGATCTCGCCTACTCGCCAGATGTGGTGCCAGCTGACCTTGCTGTTATTAAATTTCATTAAATTAAAAATTACGACAACACAGATTAAGTTCGATGTGTTTTTAGTTACTCAAAAGCCTGTGTCAAAAGAATTAAAGCGAATTCTGAAAGAAGGGTTTGCTAGTAGGGTCTTTGATTTGTTGTATGTGTAATGTAAACAGCCGTCAGAAGCAGGCGTGGCGTGGGTTGTTGTATTGAATAACAATAATAAATATTATTGTTTTTTTAGTGTTCTGGTTTGGAAACTTAATTGCATTAAACTAGCAGAGTTTTTTACTATTTTTATATTTCGGAAAGTATTTCAAATACAAGTTTATTATATTATTATATTAATAATACACAGAATATTTTATCTTTTCTGTAAAAGGAAACATATTTTTTAATAGGACATACAGGAACTTGTTAATCTCGATTACTCCATTGTCATATAAATAATACATAAAAAGTTTGTCACAGTTAGTTGTAAAGATTACATTTTTTAATCAGTTGGTTCATTTTAAATATTATATTAAGAGAACTGCCAGATACTGGTTAGTAATGATCATCACGACATTGAGGGGTCCATTTGCAAGGACCGTATGGGGCAAAGGTGGTAGGTCATGATTCATGATGTCTGAATTAATAATTTAAAGATTTAAAAATTGCGTCTGAAGGAATTGTTTGTCATGATATTAGATTAAGTTGTTATTAGATTAAGATGGTCTTTTAATGTCATTCGCCGATATGCAATGCGTACTAAGAGTTTTTGAAAGTTCCACATCATTTCATAAGGCATTATTTTCTCTTTTGTTAATTAAAAGACTGTCGTTGATAATAATAATAACAGTCATTCAGGAATAGATAAAAGCTGTTATATTTAATGTTTTAGGAAATGTTTTAATTCAATTGCCACAAATTATTTATATTTAATCATTTTATTTTAGGTAATGGTGTGGTAATACACTTGCCAGGTTTGTTTGAAGAATTGGAGAAAAACATCAACAAAGGCCTGAAGGATTGGGAGAAGCGACTCGTTATTTCAGATAAAGCACACTTAGTATTCGATTTTCACCAACAAGTCGATGGTTTTCAAGAACAAGAGAAAAGTCAAAAAGGCCAAAAACTTGGGACAACCAAAAAAGGAATTGGTCCCACTTATTCTTCCAAAGCCACCAGAAATGGTATTAGAATTGGAGATTTGCTGGGAGATTTTTCACAGTTTAGTGAAAAGTGAGTTTAAACATATGTGGAAAACGTAGGTAATGCTCGTTACAAAACACATTTTATTTCAAACAAAAGTGTGTATAATATTTTTATTGTTGTATTAAACTTGCTTATTGCTTTATTACCATTATTATGATATACGAGAGATGATTTTAATCTCTGCTTCTCTAGATTTCAGGCATTGGTGGCCATGTATCAACGGATGTTTCCGGATCTTCGGGTAGATGTTGAAGGAGAATTATTAAGATACAAGAAATTCGCAGAAAAAATTAGGCCACATGTAAAGGAAACTGTGTCCTTTTTGGATCGGTGTTTCAAAGAAGGCCAAAAAATTCTGGTCGAAGGTGCAAACGCAGCGATGTTGGACATAGATTTTGGTTAGTTTTCAAAATGTGTTTTGTTTTACCCAAATTTGTGTATACATTATGAAGGAATGAAGTTATCAAGAAGATAGAGTAATTCATTATATAAGATTCTGTTTGTTTTTTAAACCTGTTTAAAATGTATTAGATAACTATCCCTTTATAAGTAAGTTTATAAGTTCTATGTTAATTTAATTGTTTTTACAGTATTCAAAATATGTAGATATATGTTTGGATTTGATATATTGCAAATAGTACAATATCTTTGTTTCTCCATAGTTTGCTATTTTAGGTACCTATCCGTATGTAACTTCATCCAACTGTAGTGTAGGTGGTGTATGTACCGGATTAGGTATTCCACCAACTAAAATAGGAGAGGTGGTCGGTGTAGTTAAGGCTTACACTACAAGAGTTGGCGATGGTCCATTCCCAACAGAACTTCAAGATGTAAGTATTATTGTTTAAATATTTGCATACTTGAAAAATTTAACTTCTGAAAGTCATCTTACACTGACTCTTTTGTTTATTTAAACGTTACTAACAGATTTATAATAAAAGTGTATAAGAAACATTTTAAAAGCATTGTGAAGCTTTTTTTTCTGAAAATGTTTCTCTTGTGTGAAATTCTACAAAATAAAATGTTTATAGGTTACCTACCTGGTGCCATGGTAGGGGCAGTGCTACTTACAAGGTGGCCTGTTTGCTAATCTTTTATTGCCTCAGACCTATAGGCATAAAGCATAACCTTAACTAAAAGTCAGTATGTATTCATAATAAAAAAACGAAGAAGTAAAAGTGAGAATAAAACTTAAGAAGCAAGCATGGAAAAAATATATTCAAACAAAATCAGAAGAAGACAAGGAAGAGTATAGCAGACAGAGACGAATAGTGAAAAATGTTGTCAGAAATGCGAAAAGAAATTCATGGGAAGAGTTCGGAAGGGAGTTACAAGAATACTACAAAACAAATAATAATAAATTTTGGACTAAAATTCGAGGAATGAAAAATGGAAGAAGGAAAGAAATTATAGCAGTAAAAAACAAAAGAAACTAAATCCAGACAAACACAAAAGAAATAGCAAAAGTATGGAAAGATTTCTACACAGACAAATTTAATAAGATGAGCAGTACGAAACATACCAAGAAGAGGATATACAAATTGAGGAGATAAGTAGAGAAGAAACAATAGAAGCAACAATAAAAGCAATAAAAACAGGAAAAGCAGAGGGAGATGATGACATGGAACCAGAAATGATAAAATATCTAGGAGAAGAGGGAGTAACATGATTATGGAAAACATATAAATAGGCCTGGGAAAGACAGGAAATGCCTAAAGACTGGCAAAATAATTTAATAGTACCCATTCACAAAAAAGGGGAACATGTGAATTGCGAAAACTATAGGGCGATATGTTTATCCTCGGTATGTTTCAAAACATATACGAGAATAATAGAGAAGAGATTAAGATCCATTGTAGAGAAAGAAATGGGAGAAGAACAAGCAGCATTTAGACCTGAAAGGCAAACAAATGATAACATATACATAATAAGAAACTTATTAGAAAGAAAGAAGGAAAGTGGGGAAGAACTCATAATGACATTTATAGATCTAAAGTCTGTTCAGGGAAAGGCTGCACTCGATGTAAACAAAGCCACGTGATGATTGACAACCACGAGGTCGAAACAGGGGCTGTGATTGGTTATATACAGGTGGAAGTTCCCTAATCCGATAAGCCGGTGACGCATTTTTACATAAATACGTATTTACGGTACTTACCTGTGTACACGTTACAAGTGCGTACGCTGACGCAGCCAACAATTTTACGCAAAGCATTTGCCTTGCGAATCAGCCGCTGTCAAACTTGTTTGTTTACATCGAGTGCAGCCTTTCCCTGAATACACTTTAAGAGCAACCTTTGACTCAATAGAAAGGACAATTTATTATATGGAAGTGCCTTAGGAAAATGAAAGTTCCGAAAACATTAATACAGGTAATAGAAAGTACCTACAAAGATGTAAAGGGAAGAGTACAGGTAGCAGGAGAAAGATGGAAGAATTTGAATGGAAAAGAGGCATCAAACAAGGGGATAGTCTTAGCCCATTATTGTTTATAATAGTAATGAATGAGTTAATGAAAAATACCAGGTCTAGAACAGAACAACTACAAACAATAATAGGTTATCATAGACTACAACCCGTAAAAATAGAAGTATTGATGTACGCGGACGATATAGTGATGATAGCAGACTCTGAAAGAAAAATGCAGAAGCTGATAGATATATGGGTAGAACAAATAGAGCATTTCAAAATGGAAATTAATACTGAAAAGAGTAAGGTAATGGTAATAAATGGCAAAGAAAGTGACAAAATAAAGATACAATGCAAGGAAATAGAGCTGGAGGTGGTGACAACATACGAATACCTAGGAGTATTATTACCGACGATGGAAACATGGAACTAGAGTTAGTAAATAGGGCGAAAAAGTCTTACAAACTATACTACTCACTAAACAAAATACTAGGTAAAAGAGAACTGACTCAAGAGACGAAACTCAGAATATATAACTCCATAGTAATACCTACGATATTATATGCCAGTGAAAATTGGACACTACAAAAGAAACAAATTAGTAAAACAAACGCCATGGAGATGAAGCATCTGAGGAAAATAGCGGGGAAGACAAAGTGGGACAGAATAAGAAGTGAAACAATACTGGAAATGATAATGAATAAAATAACAAAACGCCAACTGAACTGGTATGGACACTTGATGAGGATGGAACCTAATAGAATAACTAGGAGAGTTCACGAAGCAAGGAATAATCTAAAAAGGAAGACCACGAAAGAAATGGATTCAGCAAATAATAGAGGCGGGAAAAAGAAGAGAAAAGACTAGAGGAAATGAAAGCTATGACGGAAAACAGGAAGGCATGGAAGAGATGGGTCGAAATTCAATAAACCAACCCAACGCCGACGCCCGAAAGAGTAAATGGAAGGGGATAAAGAAAGAAAGAAAGAAAGTATTTTGTTTTTTTTTTGGATTGTTGGCCATTTTCACTATGTTGGGGTGTTTGTGTATTCGTGGTAGAGTTGGCCTGATTTGAATCATAATTTTAAATCAACTGATTTTTATATTTATCATTTATTTTAATCACATAAAGAAAAAGAATGAAAAAAGATGTTATAATTTTTTATTTAAAATATAAAAATAAAATGTTCTTTTATTCCATAATACGAGGTCTGTTCAAAGAGTAACTGAACTTTATTTTCCTAATTTGTTTTCGTTCTTGTCACCTTCGATGTATCCTCCTCCTCAACTGATACACTTCACCCAGTGGTGTTTCCATTTCTTTAAGGAGTAACTAATAAGCCGTTTTTGGAGATGTCTTTTGGAGCCTGCGCCGAATTCGTTTTCTCTCTGCGTAAGCACGAGAGGCGTTTAAGGCCTATGGCTTTTTAACTACTTCTTCCCATCTCTTTCTATTGGCAGCTAAGCTCTTCCAATCAAAGACATACGAGTTCTTACGGTCTCCTACACACTTTAACCATCCCCTTCTGGGTCTTTCTTTCCGGTTCCTGCCTTCTGGTTCTTCTAATCCAGAGCTTTCCAAACTTTTCATGTTGGTGACACACTTTTTAGAGAAACATAATTTCGCGACACAGTAATTCAGTCTAATAGCAAAGCAGAGGTTAAACTAACCCCTTATAAGAGATAGGGACATAAACATAAATTGTAATAACGAAATGTTTCACAACACAACCTAATCTCATGAAAACCTTTCATTTATATTAAAAATATATAATAATTCCAAGCTTAATGTCAATTGCTATAATTTATGAGTAACAATAAAACAAATTGAATAACACCAATTACTACTTACCATTTTAATGGGATGTATGAGCTTGATGGGATGAACACAGCTTTTGAATATTTGGTGGAATATTAGATAAAGACACTCGCATTTCGTCATCAAGCATTTTAAGCTTCCACGTTTCATTGTCTTCAAGTTTGTCATCGTTGAAAACGATACTTCACAAGTGTATGTAGTGGAAAACTGCAGAAGAATTTTTAACGCTTTTACCTATATTTGGATGCATTTTTGATAAGCGAATCTAAAAGTTGTCTAAGTCATTACACTTAAAGTAAAACCAGAAGACAGAGACATGCAGAATAAACTATTAGACAGGGATTAGCAGTTGTTAGGTGCCTTGAAATACAATAGCCAGATTTATTTATGGTTGACAGGTGTATATTCACTTCCAAGCAATTTTGTGGTGAAATCTGGCTACCTCGCTTTTCATAAGACACAACGTACTGAACTTTAAGTATGAAACGAAGAATAGATAATGAAGAAAAGTGTTGATATCAGTTGATTTTTTTTTGGATGTGACAGACAGTAAAATATTGTTGTTTAAAGGCTGATTGCACCCATCACTGCTTATTTTCAATTTTTTTGTTTATGGTAATTATTAATGTATTTGCACCTACAATTTGATGCAATTTTTAATCGATCGTTGATGCAATGGCCCATTATTTCCAGTCAAACTGGTAAGAGTAGGTGCCACCTTGTGTTCTCATCATGTTTTCTGTAAACATAACTTTGAATTTTGATGATTTCAAGCTTTTGTACAACAAATTTTGATACTGAATATTAGACGAACTTTATATGTGAATTGGTTCTGTGTAAGGTGGCTTTAAATAAAATTTCTCATGTTTATTTTGTTATAAATGCAGTTGTTTAAAATGTATTGAAGTTTGAATTTTATTTGTTAATATAGGAAATCGGAGATCAATTACAACAACGAGGTCACGAAATTGGTGTTACAACCAAAAGGAAGCGAAGATGTGGATGGTTGGATGTATTCTTGTTGAAATACACAAACATGGTCAATGGTTACACCGCATTGTGCCTCACAAAACTGGATATTTTAGATACATTGCCAGAAATAAAGTTAGGTGTTGGATACTCTTTGCGGGGCGAGAAAATAGATTACTTTCCGTCGAATGTATCGGATTTAACTTCCGTCAAGGTAAGTTTTTTTTTTTCAAGTATTAACAAGTGTTAAGATTAGGAGGAATTCTAATAAAGAAATACATACTCGATAGAAAGTTATGCTAGTATATACCGTGTGTTTGAGTTAAGGGGCGAACATAGGATTACAGCACTGAGGATCGCATATTTGGAAATTTCTGCTTGCCGATTGGGATGAATGTTAATAATAATGAGTATTTAGTGGAAGAGAGAGTATTTATTATCAAAACGCCCTAAAATTATCGCAGTTTACGGACAGTTTGGTTAAATTTAACAATTGATTTATTTATACTGTACCAAGTGTTACAACACTCAACGAGAAAATTTATAGCAAGTACTCAAAAAGTTCTCCATTCTGTTGTAAACAATAACCCAATCTGTTATAAAATCACATTAGCCAACTGTCTATTATATGTGCTTAGCCTACACTCTGCAAATATTGCTTCCCACAAAGAGTCACTATTTGGGTGGCGTTTTCTGTAAATTTTGTTTGTCAGATGAACCCACAAAAAAACGTCGAATTGTGCCAAGTCAGCGATCTTGGGGGCCAGTTGATGGTGCCACCGCGAGCAATCCAGCAATTAGGAAAGTTATCATTTAGATATTCCCTTACATTCAAACCATCATCTTCTGATTTTCACGTCCAACCTCTGCTAATGCAGGGTCAACTTAATTAATTAAAAGTTCTAAATAAGAATTCGAATTTAAATTTCCAACTATTTCAAACGGTCCAATAA
Source organism: Melanotus villosus (assembly GCA_963082815.1). Taxonomy (NCBI): domain Eukaryota; kingdom Metazoa; phylum Arthropoda; class Insecta; order Coleoptera; family Elateridae; genus Melanotus; species Melanotus villosus. The sequence goes on along the minus strand of OY720419.1, from coordinate 94,770,256 downwards.
AGTTATTGTAGAAAATACCAGCCTAAGTATTAATTTTCTGCGGGAACTGCTTTCTTGTTTCAAGATCTATCCGAGGATTTTCTTGGGCCCAGTATCGAGGGTTCTGTGTATACATACATAATCCTTAGCCTATTTATCCTTTCGGATGTAAGACGATTGTGGGAGTTTACTTCTCCGTATTGACTGGTTTTTTCAATACTTCTTTCCAAGTGTTTCTGTTTTGTGTTACTTCTCTTGTTTGTTCCCAGGGGATGTCTCTTTTTACCACTGTACATCTCCCGTCTTCAATCCAAGTTCTTCTCTGTCTTTCTCTGGACTGTTTTTGCTTCATGTACTTGTCTAATCCTGTTATGGGAATTACTTAGTTATATTTTTAAGTTTATTTTGCATTTGCCGTTTTTTGAGATATCAGTTATTATTTTTATTTCATTTTGGTTTCGGTTACTATTATTTACATTACTATTGGGGATGTTGAGATTTCGGTTTGTTAATCTTGGAGTTTATGGTTCCAAAAAATATTTATTTTTTACGTATAATTATGGGGATGTTGGCTTAAGATGTCTTTGTTGTTGACTATCTGAACTCTTTACATGTTTGTAATTTCAAGTAACCTTATTTGATGCAATCACATTTCATATTATTAGCCTGAAGATGACCTGATCATTAGGTCGAAACATATGTAGCTACTACTGTTCACCCCTTAATTTTTATATTTTGCATTAAAATTGTGTGGATTAAACAAGTTTTTGTTTATTAAATTTAAATTTTAGGTTCTTCATTAGTAAATAGCTCTAGTAAGTTCTTTGCTAGTTTTGGTCCGCTCCAGATATTCTGTAAAATAGATTGACCGCAAATAGTTCCTATCTTCGTTTGAGCGTTCCTGCATGACTTCACAGAATACGTGCCTGCTTTCTTCATCGACTAAGAATATCTCTTGATGGCATTTATCAACCCCAAAACTTCTTTAAGCTCATCGTTGGTTCTCCTATTCCGCTTGCCTGAAATGTTGATGTCTCGATTGAATATTTGTTTAAACTGCAATATTAAAACTACCTTTTGAATCAGCTGCTGCTATACTTGCTGTATTTTCAAAGTTTTTCACAAACTTATCAATTGTTGATACAGATGGAATAGATCGATTATTAAATTTAACTGAGAACTGTGCCTAAACTGATGCCAAATGTTTTGACAATAAATACCCTCTCCTCATTAGAATATTCAACATTATTATTCATAGTAAATTACGTGAATTGATAACTGACACCTCTAACTTGTCATTATACTTTTATTGCCCGTTGTAATAATTTAAGAAGTTAAGTAAGTAGAAATTGCTGATCCCAAGGAACAGATTATACAAGTTAGGTTATATTATTGAAATTGGATTAATTTTCAGTTAGTTGTTGAATCATAATAGTACAGTATAATTCTTAAAATAAATGGAGATTTTTGAGGTATCCATTTAGGATTGGGCAATTAATCCCTCAACACAAAACAAACAAAAGGATTGTATCTTGTTTTAGTGCCGTTTCACATGGAGCGTATGATACGGACGGATCGTCAGGACGTATAACCAAGCGCCATGTGTTTAAATGAGTAATTTCACATGAAGCGTGTATGATCCGTCCGCGTGATTTGGTACGACGGCCATACGTCGAGCCCTTGCGTTGTCGTATTGTCAGCTTGCGCACGGGCCGTTGTTTATAGTAGCTTCACATGAGAACTGATGGTCCGTTTCGTACCATCTCGCCTAGTTGTCGGATTTGCCCTGTTCTAGTAAACACGTGACCGTCTAGCTCTAGTACATAATATACTGCACCACCGCCATGAATTATAAAATAGATACGGAAATATTAATTTGCACAATAGAAAATCAAAGGTGCATATATTCTATTACGTCGATACATTGTCAAATGAACATCCACATAATCAGCAAGAATGGCAACAGCGACTTGTCGGTTGCTGACCATACGATATGCATGTGAAAAGGCGTAAGTCGCGTATGGAAATGGCTCGCATGGTCAGCGCTGACGATCAGTGCTGAACATACGCTCCATGTGAAACGGCACTTACCGAATTGGTTTACCTGATTCATTTACTTACAAGCTGTTGACTCACTTTAGTCTAAAAAGGCTTTCAGACAGTAACATTAAATGACTTCTTTTCAAGTACTTTGCAATTTAGGTTATCTCTGTTTATGGAGATTGAATTTAAAACACTTTAAGGCATTTACGAAAATTAAACCAGTCGGTTCGTTCCGGTACAAAGCGGTGACTATACGGTGTATTTACCAAACTGCATAAAATCGAACGCCCTTACTGCTGTTTTAGGTTATGTTCAAAGTTTATTATGACAGGAGACATTCAAAGTTTCCATTTCGGTTACCTAAGCTACTAAACACGTAAATATTGCCATCGCTATTTAGTATCTGTCTGTTATTTTCATCAACTCTATAGGTTGTAGCACGCCCTGTTCCGCCATTTTTAGGTTATGTTTGCGTACTAACCGCATGCACCGACTTCAACGCCCGGTCTACCCGGTATATGTCCCGAGTCAATTTTCGAACGTGGTTCGATACGTAAATTTACATTTTCGAACGACTATGGTGTAAACCGGTTAGGATCGGTTTAATTTTCGTAAATGCCTTTTGATGAAGTGTCTCGATTATGCATTTAAAAGCTTGCTTCATAATCATCCCACATGGGTTCGAAACCTTGATATCGGCATGGAAATTTTCATAAACTGTCAAATCGTATTTGTTTTGAAGTTAATGACTAAAGTAAAGAATTAGTTAATATTATTAAGTAAATAAAAAAAGTATTGTTTATTGGCGTACAAAGAAAATAAAACCAAATTCCATTTTAGGTGGAGTACATCACAATGCCAGGTTGGCAAACTTGTACAGAAGAAGTTCGTGAGTTCAGTGATTTGCCCGAAAATGCAAAACGATATGTTGAGAAAGTTGAAGAAATTCTGAAAGTGCCAGGTAATTATTGTCTTTTATTTTAGTGAAGTTGAAGGTTTGTTTATCATGTCTAAATCATTGTGTTACATTTATTTTTTTTTTCAGTGAAATGGATTGGTGTAGGGAAAGGCAGGGAGTCCATAATAACCATCCATTGATTTTAAATACTTTTTATCAAATCCGTTTTATTTTTAGTACTACATACTTTTATTTAACTTTTGAAAATTTTAACGGTTCTATTATCGCAACACTGGATTTTTCCAGTTTTCTAAAGTATTTCATACGTAGGGAAACTAGTTTCTGGCATATTTTAATTTTTATGTTTACGAAATAAGCTTAGTATTGACAGGTGCAAGGTAATTTGCAGTTGTGTCCTATTACTTTATAATGTTTGTATTTGAGAAGCGATTGTGGTAGTTCAACAGAGCCGTTCTAACAATCACTTGTACCCCAAACAAATTCTGTTTTTTGTAAAAAAATCTATATTAACTGTAATTATAAAGCGGATATTAAGCAGTATTGATCGTATATTAAATCAAAAATTGTAGCTTAAAAGAATAAGTGTTTAGGGATTTATTAGTTAGACAATATGTGGTTTACACATGGGATACTTGTGGTAAAACGGTTCTGTAGTCTCAAATCATGATAGTACTTATTTTTGTGTAAATTATTGCTGATTATTGTATTGTGACCTAAACTTAAAACTGCAATACTTAAACATCGTGGCTTAAATTTTATGCAGCAAATTAATGAATAGAATTGGCAATTAATAACTTTTTAGTTTTGTCAAAAATAACCTTTATTAAGCGTACATTAGTTGCCGAGTCTATTCTCAAGTAGTTTTACATTATACTAGCGCTGCTGTTTTGTTTTTTGAACATTTTATTCAATCTTTTGTAAAACCTGAAAACAGGCATTGCTTAAATAAACAAAACTCAGGTTCTAATTTTAATAAAAAAAATTTGTTTGTGATTAAAATTTTTTCTCATGTATTTTTAAGATAAACACATCTTTTATTTGTAAGTATTATGCACAACACTTGTGTACAGTGCTATCGTTAGTTTGTAAAGCAATTTGATCGTACAAATATTAAATCTTGTTACAATTAATTTTTGAGGTTTTATTTAACAACCTACAAAAAAAAATCGAAAATATCTGATCTGAAGAAAGACCAGACATTGAAGAATTTGAACAGGCTTTAAAAGCCCTCGGAGCAGTAAAGCACCAGGTGCAGATGGGGTAATAGCAGAAATGTTAAAAGAGGATAGACACATTATATTACCAATTACAAAAAACCTACAGCTGACCGAAGCAAACAAGAGAGCTGAGGAGGCGTGGCGAGCGCTGCAGTCGTTTTCAGCGTATATTCAGGTTAAAAAGCATTTCGGCGGCAGTTCTAACTATATAAGAAAAGTTAAAATAGATGATTGATAATTTGATAAAATATGGAATTTTGTATTGCAAAACGAATTACTATGATTGTAAAACGAATTATGAAATGGAAATACAGCTGTCAAGTACGATACAAATTTGACAACTCGTAATTTTGATTGTGGATGTACCGAACTAAGTATTCTTACGTGATTGGTTGAATATCTTACCGCTTAAAATATTTTAAATAAAATTCTTGTTGTAGTTCGCATATTTTCCAATTCTCGTGTTTGCTTCGGCGCACTGTATTTAATGAGTGTCTGCATAAAGAGAAAATTCCGAAGGGATGGAACTAACAACCTTGTTACATTATTATTTAAAAAGGAGATAAGAGCATCATAAAAATTTTCGACCTATTTCACTCTTATCACAACTATATACTGTCGGGCTGTTGTAAGTTGGCGAGAACTCAAGATGCGTTGTAGCTGTGGAACTATTACGTCAGCTCTCTTCACCATTGGCGTAACTATTTGCAGCGCGATGGGGTACAAATACCAATATGTAATTAGTACTAACAAAACATAATGAATAATTTTGTGACTGGAATTTTTGGTAAATTTAGAAAGTTAGCACAAACAGTCATTAACCAAATACTAACTTGTTGCAATTGCGGCACTCGTAAATCGCCTATGCCCCTGCATTACTTTCAATACTTAGCTTGCTCTCGAAATCGCACGAAGTAAACATTCGGTATGCGCCGGGGCTCGCCAACTTACAGCGGCCCGACAGCGAGTTTTTTCTTCTTATTAACAACAGATTAACACCCAAAATGGACAGCTAGTAACCTGTGGAACAAGCTGGATAATATCATCTCCCCTTATATCTCGCTTTTGTGGATTACAAAAAAGCATTCAACAGTGCCGAACTAGGGGGCGTAGAAAGGGTGATGAATAACTGTCGAATCAATTCAAGATATAGAAATTTAATGCACAATATCTACAAGAACACAACGATGACTATCCAAACAGAGGAAAACACCAACTGCGTACCAATTAAGAGAGGAGTAAGGCACTTAAGGCAGGAAGATGTAATATCTCCCTAGCTGTTTATGTTGGTGCTGGAAGACACTTTTAAAACACTGAACTGGTCGGAATATGGCATTAACACATTTAGTGCCCACAACACGTCTGGCGTGTTCTCCTGCTCTATGTGTGATCTGTGTTGATTTGAATTAAATGGTGAGTTGAAAAGTTGGGCACAGCTGGAATCTTAGGTATATGTGGTGGGGCACTTAGTAGTCGTTTAGTTACCGGACGAAACAGGTGGTTTCGAGTTCTTATGTGCGGTTTTAAAATTGGGCTTTTTTTAGTTGAATATTTGTGTTGCGGCGCTTTAAAGCATATGTATTGCATTTTACTTATAATAGTAATAATAATAATAATGCCTTTATTCCTATTTGTTTATACAAAGTAAAGTATATTTTAAATACAGAACAAACCAGGCGAAGTTTAGCTTAACCCCAAGGTGTAGGCTGCTCTTCCACTTAACCTGAATAAAATGAAAAAAAATAATAAAAAAAAGAACCATAAATCTAAAGATCATAACTACATATAGTAGTAATACAAATTTCTTTCCATCATGAAAACTCATGTGCCTATGCAAGGTACGTGCACTTGAATAAATGCGAACTAACATGTAGATTGAAGCGCAGATTAAATAACGCAATTAATATTCTGTTTATAAGTAGTAATTTTTTAAGCCTTTCTTTACTATTAATACATTTAACAATGCAGTCAGAAAATGATCGAGTAAATATGTGCTTGCGATGACATATTGATGAAACCGAAGCTGTTCAATGATACAACAAATTTATGGCAGGAGTTGATCACTGTGACCAAATGTTGTCATATTATCTATGTGAACATAAGACTAATCTGGTACAAAAAACTAGCCATCCATATTGAGGTAATATTTGATGGTATTTTAAAGATTTTATGAGTTGTTAATGAAGTTCAAGTTATAATAAATTGTAAATAAATATTCAGAGTTTAAAATAATTTTTCTACTCCTATGCATAAAGTAGTAGTTTCACATACTGATCGCAGTACGTGAAATCGTATTTTTTACATCAATACATGAAGTGCAATGCATTTCTTATGGAGTTTATTATACGCGTTTCTGCCATAAGAGCCTATACACTTTTCGGCACGGGTAAACACTTGAATAGATTGCTGTGCTTGGTTTTTTGTTTGAACGATGAATTTGTGAGAACTGTCAAGTGAAGTGAACGTTTGCTAATTTAACTCATTTTTTAAGTTTGAGTTGAGGTCGTAGAAAAAGCATAGTGTGCAACACATACGTGAAGCCTTTTTATACTCGTGTGCTTATGACACTCATCTTTCGGCTCGTGTCGCAAACTGCACACTCGTATAAAAAGGTCAGCTTCACGTACTAGTTACACAATATACTATTATATGCTTGCATATCATAATGACAACGTTATGTCATTGTATTTTAGTGACGTAAGGCAGTTCATTATAGTCCAAGGATCATAATGAATCCATTATGGTACTCAGTACCATAATGAAATTCAGTCCACGACATTTTCTGCAATTTCCTTTAAATGCCAAGGTAAAATTTCATCAGAATCACTCATTTTCTTAAATTTTACTACAAATTCAATCTGCAACTTGTGAAATCGCAAATTAATTTTAACAACGCTTTCTACTTGACAGCAGTGTTTGACAGTAAACAAAGCGCGGCTTGCTTACTATTTTTTATAATAATAACTGAATGCACCTGTCGTTTCAAAATAGTATTTTATGTATCTAGGACGAAAAGTAAGTCTTTAAGGTATGAGCAAGTTGTTTACGGCCGAGGCGGGTAGCCGAGGCCGTAATTACTTGCGAGTACCTTAAAGACACTTTTCGTCTGAGGTACATACATAATTTTATGTCATACTGTTTCTAAAGTTGTTAAATCATTAAAAGAAATCTCCAGCAATTTGTAGCAGCATTAGTTTTAAGTAACTAATCTAAGGCGCAACAATTCATATCTCCTAGCAACGAGCATTTATAAAACAAAAAGTGACACTTTTCGTTCTAGGACTTTAAAATAATACTAGCACTTTAAACTGTCACTTTTCGTCCTATAAATCGTTCGAAAAACGTTGCTTTAGAAACGAGTATGACATAAAAATAATTTTAGAAGATGCCCAGTTCCTCTAGAGCAGTCGAACATAAAGCTTTGTAATTCGTACATAAACAAACTTTATAGACTCGCCTTGTTTATTAGACTCGCTCGCTCGCTCGCTCATCCAATAAAGTTCTATATTATGTACTAATTACATAAATAGCTATTTTGACGACAGTGTAAACAATTAGTAGCGAAAATGTAACTGCGTTTAACTGTTTTTTAACATTTATTTACACAACAACGACGTAAGATGTAATATCACAAAAACTAGAGAAAAATAAAAACTTCTAACATTTTATTACACAAAAGTGTAGGTATTTTATAAGAATTATTCATAGTACAATTCCATTCCAAAATCGTTTCAGTTTTCGTAACCATGGCCACCACAAGAAGGACATCCACAAATTGTCCCACATAGGGGTAACTCATACAGTTATTGGACACTTAAGCACTTTACTACAGTTTCGTGCCGTAACAAAATTCAAATTTTAACTTAAAGAAAATGTAAACACACTAATATAAAGCTTATTGTGCTGTGCTTCTGATTAGTAGACTAATTACACAAAATTACAACACTAGTATTTACTATTAACATTTAATTAATACTATGCAAAAATATACAGTTATTGGACACTTTTCACAGTTATTGAACACATGAAATACAGTAATTGGACACTTTATAAAATATTATTATTTTATCCTGTTTCGTAATTTTTGTACAAATATCATTAACAACCGTTCTTAGGTAATACATACGAGTATATAGGTATATTTTTTGTATATGCATTAAAACACATGAAAAATAGAAAATCTCCAGGAGAAGACCAAATTACAAACGAAATGTTGAAAATGGGTGGAAATACTCTGATAGATGCAATTTCAATACTTCTAAATAAGTGCCTTGACGAAGGAAAGATCCCCGACTCATGGAAAAACTCAGAGGTGATTATACTCTTCTTTTGGTGAATTTGGCCACATGAGAAATGAAGATAGCGGAGAAGACTCTTTTATTCCAACTAATGGCGTTGAAGAATTACTACGGCTCATCTCCATTAAATACTCTTGATGGATCATTAATTACTTCTTCTAATTGCCTCTCTTTAATGTAGTTACCTATTTCGGAAAACCATTTTCTAATGTCGCTTTCTGATAAACAAGAACTAGCTGATGTAACACCTTCACTAGTTCGTTGACTAATCTGTGGATTCCGCCTAAGGAAAGCTTTGATCCATCCATTGCCAGGACGATTATCTGTAAACGGATTGGGCCGTGGATTGTTTTGCAGACATTTCTGAACACTGCAAATAATATCCTCTTTTTTTCGAGGAAACCCTTTTCTAGATAGCTCCCTTTATGGCCAGGATTTTGTTTCCTGAATAGTAGAGTGGATTTTGGGATGTCATATTTATTTGAAATGCTCCTCAAGGATGATTGTCCACGTGCCAAATCTTGAAGTGCTGCCTGTAGGGCACTTGCATCGTAACTTGGTTTTCTTGGCATAGTAGAGGAGGTTAATGCTAAAAAAGGAAGAAGCATAGATGCGAGAGTAATGAAGCCTCTAACTTATATTATTAATAAACATTTGTCCAATAACTGTGTAGTTCATAAGCATAGTTGTTGGACACTCTGTCCAATAACTAAATTTCTTATGTTTTTAGAATGCAGTTATTGGACACCTCTACTGTTACAGCACAACTCTAGTAAACAGCAAGTGTATATTAACTGCAGCATGCTTAACCTAATAACTTACCTGTGTGAAACAATGACACGTCTAACTGCTTTACAACTACACAATCGGCGACTTAAAAATATTAGCAATTCTTAACACTTGCCACTACGAAACACGTCAAATTACAACTGCTATAACATTTGACACAGAATTTTCGTTATGCAAGATATTTGGCGGGAACCAATTTGATGGATTGTTAAAATGACGTATGTCGCACCATGTATTAACAGATAGTATCATTTAGAGTAGATGTCTAGCTATTACAGCTCCCTACACTGGAGATGTCCAATTACTATACCGTGTCCAATAACTGTATGAGTTACCCTATCATACCAATTAGATTTAAACCTGTAATAAAGTGGAGGTGCTATACACATTTGATTACATTTAAACAGTGATTTACTTACCGCATCCGATGAGTTTACTTATAAGGAGAAAAAAACATCCAATACATCGGCGGCCAGTAGTGTCCGCTACATCAAACAATTCAGATGACGTAGATAATTGTTGGATTACGGATAAAATACTTGTTTCTTTTGCTAACTTTAGTATAGAATTCAATAATTTTTCCACTTCCTTTTTCTCTTCTTCAGTTATAACGTACGTGGTGTTCTGAATTTCTAAAGCTTGCCCTAATGGTTTTAGATGTATTAATAGCTCTTTTATTTTTTTAATATCCATCGACGGTATGCTGACATTTACGGTTGTTATAGTCGGTGGTAAAGCTACATCGGTAGAATCTGATATCACCCTTAGAAGTTCTTTGGCTCTACTTCTTAATGTGAAAGTTGCATAAACAGCTAAGGAAAAATGATCCAGATATACGAGTACAATTATGTTTCAGTGGTCGAAGTGGGAAAACATTACAAGGGGGATCCTAGATTTTCCAATATTAATCCCCCCCCCCCCTATTTACGTGTGTGAGATAGTTTATCACTTTAGGAAAATAAAATGGCGATACTACAAAGACAAACAATAAACTCGAGTTTTTTAATTTGGTTAATTAAAACCTCACTTAAGAATTAAATAAGATAAGAGTGTCTTTATCAGTAATGGAAAGCTGTTTTGTCTGTGGGTATTTTAAAATAAATAAATAAACTCCACGGGAGCCGCGCGGTGCCCAAACCCAAACAATGGATCATATTTTTGGAAGAATTGAACACTAGTTACTTACGTACCGGCTACCTACTAAATCAGGGGGTAACTAAATAGTTAATTCTAAAAATCATATTTGAAGGATGAAACCCCGTAGTTTAACACTGGGATGTCTTAATTTTTTTTTAAGTAGGGGGATGGTTTAATTTTCTTTTCAATGTAGGGGAACGACTTATTTTTTTTAACAAACTAGCACCCCCCCCCCCCCACTTCGACCACTGTTATGTTTAATCCAAATATTAAATATTACCCTTGCAGAAAAGTAACAGGTATAATATATGTTTTAGGTTCGCCATTACTATCGAAGTTGTAAAATTTAATGAGTTGTTTCGAGTTTCTATTACGTGTATTAATAACTCACAATACTGCCACGAAAAAAGGTTGATGTTAATGGTTCATAAAAAGAAATCAATTAGGTTCTTGTTGCATATTCTTAAGTTAAGAGGTTTAATTTAAGCTATACGCATAGGAAATAAATTGGGCAAGTGGTTTGTTTTCGATTTATTGGTTAAGCAAGCTGTCGTAGATTTTACAACTTATTTTTAAGTTATCCAAAAAATAGTTAATAATTTTATTCAGGTTGATGTTATTCGTGTGTCGTTTAAACTTTAACGTGATGCTTGATATGCTGAAGTTTAACGAAGACCGGTAAAATTGCGATTAAATGTGCAATTTTGGTCAAAAATTATTATCTGTATACAGAGTGCGTATTTTATCTTACCAGTCCTTATTCATTTTGTATATACCCATAAGGTTTATCTGTGATCTATAATGTGGTTGTCTATTCAGGGCTATTAAGAAGTTACGAGGTAAAATGGGCACACTGTGCATAATGCATTCAGGATCTTTACGGATCATCACAAACCATGTTATGAAAGTTTTTCTCTGTAGAAATCTGTGATGCCAGTAAAAATCGTATTGATTGGATAATGACAGAACCAGTGTTGTCAATAATTGTAAAATTTGATGTTGTTGTTTAAGTGAGCGGATACTTAACTCTATCATCTTTTCTCTATATAGGGTGTAACATGAAGTAATGTTATCTTTTTAGGGTATATTCTACAGCCCAAAATAAGAAAAAAATGTATATACATTTTGTTCATAAGAAAAAACAAATGAATTGTAAATATTGACAAGTGTTTGCCAAGGTAATAAAGTTAATGCTAACGTTAATATGGCTTATCGCTTTACAAATTGAAGAGTACGCAGACTTGCATCTTATGTATGGCTTGGCCTCTGGAGATGGTGTAGCTGCACGGAATCTTTACCAGGAAAGTTTTCCAAATAGAACAGTTCTGGATAGGAGAACATTCGAAGCAGTCGACAGACGATTAAGAGAAACTGCCCGTTTGTGTCTAGTTCGGTATGAAAGGCAGGTAAATCACGATCACAAAGTTGAAGAACAGATACAAATTGTAGAGGATAATCGGACGTAGTTTGAATGTTAATCATATGATAGTTTGGCGCACTCTACATGAACAGTTATTGCACCCTTTCCATCTCCAAACAGTACAAGCCCTAAACCCAGCTGATTATTCAAATAGGTTACAGTTCTGTAGATGGTTGCTGCAACGGTGTGATCCTAATTTTACGATAAAGATTTTATTTACTGATGAGGCAAGTTTTACCAGGGAAGGAATTGTAAATTCGTACAATCAGCATGTTTGGGCGGATGAAAATTCCTTTGCTGTTAAAGTGATTTCTCACCAGCAAAGATTTTCTATTAACGTCTGGTGTGGAATTATTGGGGATTTCTTAATTGGGCAGGGCAATGGGCAAATGTATGTTAATTTTTTGGAAGAAATTTTGCCAAACTTGTTAGGAAATGTGCCTCTAATGACACGATACCATATGTGGTTTATGCATGATGGTGCTCGGTGCTCCTGCCCACTTTAGCCATCAAGTAACAAATTACCTGGATAATGTTTTTCTCTTATTGTGGATAGGTCCAAGTGGACCTATTGCTTGGCCAGCAAGGTCGCCCGATTTGAATCCTTTAGATATTTTTTTGTGGGGTTATTTAAAATGTTTGGTGTACCAAACGGAAGTACCTGACATAGTGGAATTGCGGCGTCGGATTGAACAAAGTTGCGCAACCATTCGAGGTACTGGTGGAATATTCGAACACGTTCGTTCATCGGTGTTAAGACGTGCGGATGCTTGTGTTAGAGCTAACGGAGGCAGTTTTGAGCAACCATTATGATTATTAGTTGTTATTTAAGTATTAAAGTATAAAATTTAAAATAAAATAAAAATTGTTAAATTAGTTCAACTAATAAAGCATTTTGAAATTGTCTTTGTCAATAACTTTCTTATGGACAATTTTCGAAAAAAAATGTATATGAATTTTTTTCTTATTTTGAGCTGTAGAATATACCTCTAAAAGGATGACATTACTTCATGTTACACCCTTTTAATTTATAGATTTGGAATAACAAATATTATTTATTCAATTTTGACGTTTTAAACTGACGTTTATTTGTTTATGGCCTGCCCATAAAAGTTGATGTTTTATAAACAATCGTTTAAAATTTTTATTCCGCTAGCGATTTAAAATTTTTATTCCGCTAGCGCTTTAAAAATGTCAAATCCCTTTAAAAATGTCAAATAAATGTCAAAATTGAATAAACAGTTGTATTACACTTGCGGATTAATAGTTATTTATTATACATGCGGATTAAATTAATGTTTAATGAGCGGTACGTTTACACGCGCGAGCGGCGGTAGCCGCAAGCGCGTTAATACCGCGAGTTAATACATTAATTTAATCCGCAAGTGTAATACAACTGTTTATTCAATTTTGACATTTACTTGACATTTTTAAAGCGATTTGACATTTTTAAAGCGCTAGCGGAATAAAAATTTTAAATCGCTAGCGGAATAAAAATTTTAAACGATTGTTTATAAAACATCAACTTTTATGGGCAGGCCAGAAACAATTAAACGTCAGTTTATACGGCAAAATTGAATAAAATTAATTTATTAACTCGCGGTATCAACGCGCTTGCGGCTACCGCCGCTCGCGCGGTTGAACGTACCGCTCGTTAAACATTAATTTAATCCGCATGTATAATAAATAACTATTTTTGCATTTTGACAAAAAAAGTGGACTTTTTTTTATTAAAAAATCCTAAAGAAAGCAACACTTTTTTTAACTATTTAATTTTACATTTTGCATTAAGTAAGTATGCTTTAAATAAAATATTGTAAATTGTCAGTTTGACAACTGTAAATTCTCAAATCCTTTTTATCCTGTTTTGAGGGATTTAAGATGTCAAAATGCAAATAGTAATTTGTAATACAAGTGTTGAAAGCTTGCGTTTGCCACACGAATGTGAAGTTTGCAGCACGAACGCCAGTGAGTGCTGCAGTCACATGAGTGTGGCAAATACAAGCTTTCAACACATGTATTACACACTATTTTTTCTACAACCACAAAAAATTTAAATATTTCTGCAAAATCAAATCTGACATTCATCAAATGTCATTTATGACATTTTGATTTGCGTGCGGAAAGTAAACAAATTGGCGTGTGGAAAGTTTACTTTCCGCACGCAAATCAAAATTTGAGTGTGGAAAGTTTACTTTCCGCACGCAAATCCAGATTAATCCAGATTTGCGTGCGGAAAGTAAACTTTCCGCACGCTAATTTTCACTTGTTCGGCAAACACTCATTTTCAATACTCGTATCTATGGAGACGAAGTCTGAAAATCTCACTTTCCATGGTGGTTGTAGAAAAAAAATATTGTGTACAACTCGTATGAAAGCATCTTTTTTTCACTCGTTGGATTCAAACTCATGAAAAAAAGTATTGCTTTCATTACTAGTTGTACAAATAACTATTTCCGTGAGTTTTGCTATGATGAAAACAAGTTCAAAACAGTGCTTAATGTTTTATAGCCAAAATGTTAAATATTTATAAATGGAAACAGGTTTCGCAGCAGTTAAGTACAATAACATCTAAAGCTTTATTAAACGTAACTAAGCACTAATCACTAAACAGAAAAGTTTTGTCGTTTTTATTTCTAAGGAAAATTACAAACTTGAAAATCCTAAAATACTTGTAGGCTAGGCATATTAGGATTCTCAGAGGAAAGTTTTGCTATAGTTTTGATTTTCTCACCCTCTACGTTTTTTGGGTCGCTGAACACGAATTTGAAGTTTGCAGGCAAGAATTTGGCCCGGAACTTTGTTTTTTTGGCACTTTTTGCCCAAATTTTGGCACTTTTTTCAGTTTTTGGCCTATATCTCAGAAAGGAAGCGTTTTTTCGACAAGCTCACTCTATACAAAATTAAAGTAGACAAAATTTCCTGCATTTTCCATATATCACCTTTTTTGTAAGACTAACCGTTCCGCCGCTAGAGCGCGCCAAAAAAGGGCCATATTCCCGGACCCAGTATACCTTACATGAATAATGAATATAGGGAAAGTAATTGAAAAAATTGAGACAAACGAATGAAATGCAGTTATTACTAAAGTAGTTATGTACAGTGTATTATAGTCAGTAGTATAATATATACTCATATCATTATAATGATAAATGTTGCGAATGATGAATGTCGCTGCCGTCATAAATTGGACTGCCTTAATCATCTGGAACAAATAGAAGATGTTATTTTATGGATTTATTGATAGACGAGGTGAGTAGTAATCTGCACATGTTTACTGTTGAAAAAGAAGAAAATAAACTTTAAATTAAATCAAACCCATCAATTTATTACATTATACAATGTATATGATATAAAAGCTTGTCGCAAGATTTACCTGTGTAAATTTATTTTATGAAATACATACATTTTTTCTTGCGACAAGCTTTTATATCATATAAATTTCACTAGATATGGGAATATGGCCCTTTTTTGGCGCGCTCTAGCGGCGGAACGGTTAGTCTTACAAAAAAACAGTGATATATGGAAAATGCAGGAAATTTTGTCTACTTTAATTTTGTATAGAGTGGGCTTGTCGAAAAAACGCTTCGTTTCTGAGATATAGGCCAAAAACTGAAAAAAGTGCCAAAATTTGGGCAAAAAGTGCCAAAAAAACAAAGTTCCGGGCCAAATTTTTGCCTGCAAACTTCAAATTCATGTTCAGTGACCCAAAAAACATAGAGAGTGAGAAAATCAAAACTATAGCAAAACTTTCCTCTGAACCCCCATTTTTTCCCTAATATGCCTAACCTATTGGCGTATGTTTATGCTTATGAGTGTAAGACAACACTTATCTTAAAAGAAATCATGGTTTTCTTTCCAAACTTTTAACCTTTTGGCGAACTTCCGTCATAATGCTATTATTGCTGTTTGGGCCACTTGATAGGTAGGTATGCTTAGTCCACTTAAATTTAAAGTCCTCAATAATTTTTATTTGTTCTCTAGTAACTCAACATATGTCATTATCATATAATTCCTTGGTTTTAGGAGGATTTAATATTTTTGGATGCGAAATTCATATTATTTTATGTACCATTTAGTGGATGGTTTTTCATAGCCTGTAACGTGCCATTTTTAATTAAAGCCGTTATATTACTTGTGAATGTAATTTCACATTATTAAGGCTTATAAAAGTGTACGTTCAAGCGAAATTTTCCGTCCCGGATACGGACACGCCAGAAGGTCGCGTCCGTGTCCGTGTCCGTCCCGGATACGGACACGCCAGAAGGTCGCTTAAAACGCTTAATCAGCTCGCCGGCCGAGGTCCGATAACAAACAGCGAGCTGGTGGACGTGATCATCGCACCTTGTTACTCGCATAAAACCAGACAGAGAAGACGAGCCCCAAAAATCGTATAAAAGCCGCACCGAAACCGAGACCAAGAACAGAGTCCTCAACGACCGCGACGAACAGAGTCCACCGCGACTCGGAACAGAGTCCACCGCGACTCGGAAGAGAGTACACCTCGACTCGGAAGAGAGTCCACCAAGACGGCTTCGAGCAGGGACCACGCTCCGAGACCCAGCGCACCAGTACCGGACCGGCACCCGACCGTAAGAAACCCAGAGCACCAGGACCGGACCGACACCTAACTAGACCGTAAGAAACCCAGAATTCTCCACGTCCACCCGATCCTAGCAAGGCGGTTCTGTAAGATCGCTAATTTCCCAGGCGGTTCCGTAAGATCGCTATCCTATTTTTCCCAAAGCGGTAAGATTGCTAATCTCATATTGCCTCGCGACGCAGACTTGTTAGACACTTCGAATACACCGCTGTACCCCGTACAGAACAGCTGATGAACAACCAGGTGAAAATAAAGGGATACACGTACCTGCCGAATCCGTACCGTCGTTGTAAATCAATCCTAATTGGTGTTAAATATTATTTATTTACCAGAAGTTACTTTATAATTTTACGTTTGCGTTATGTACCAGGAATTACCTTATAATTTACCTTATTATTTATGTTCCAGAATTATGTTATGATTTATTATTTTATTAAACGATTGTTACAAAAGCCTCTTTGTTGGATTAATTATAGCAACGAACAACCCTCCCTCCGACTAAGTTACTTGGAGCCAAACAACCCCAATTTAGGGTGTTACAAGCCGGCAGTAATCAAAGTTGGCTAAAATATTTAAACATTAATTTTGTATCAAATGATACAATTTAAAGTCGTCCTCATGTCGTAGATTTTGATAGATATTCCAAATACAAATATTTAAAGCTTTTAGCAGAAGTTTAGGAAATTCAAAACAACGAACTTGATTTATAGTCCAGTCAATAAAGCGGAAAAATCGTCAAAACTTCTAAACCCGCAAAAACAGAACCGATTTTGATGAATTTTTTTTTAAAACGTTTGTTATACTAAATTATTCAAAATCAGAAACATTTCAGCTGGCGCTATCAATTATTTATATTGTTTAAATAATTTTTAAAAAAATTTTGACAATTTTTTTTTCGATGAAATTTTAACAAAGTATAAGTGACTAATTTTGAAAATTTAGTTTAAAAAATAATTTTTGAATTAAAAAGTTTCAAAATTTCCATTGAAAAATGTTAATTATTCAATCATTCGGATGCAAGAATTGAATTCCAAATTTGAAATTTTTGAAAAAACTTTGTGTAATTTGTGTATCTGCACTCTCTTGTTCTTTGCAAATGCAATAACAATTAACTGCAGAGTCTACAGTATCTTGTTGTTGTTCCTGTAACATATAAAAGAATTTTGGAAGATGTTTTTAACACGTATGATTTTAAATATGAGGATCAAATTCAAAGGAAAATAGCTGTAAGACAGGAAATATATTTCTAATAATTTAAAAAGATTTTATTACATCCAAAGAATAATTTAACACAAATTGTTTTTGCAAATAATCTTAACGACGAGCATGACGCGCGCAAAATTCAGTGAAAAAAGTACTGTAGAATTAAAAATATTACACTTAAAGGGCTAAAATTTTTAGAATCGTTAGATCAATACGTCCCAAATAAGCAATCAAAATTTAGTTAAGATTGAGTAATTATTTATTAAACGGGAAACATTTTTTAACTTATATGCAACGCAAGCGATTTTGCTGTAATGATCAAAATTACAAAAAAATGTGATTTTACAGCATATAAATGTATCATAATAACTGTAATAATGTAATATAAATGTAACATAATAATAAGAATAATAACTCGATTCTTCAAAATGCATAAACAAACTTAAACGCAAATATAATCCAATTATTTTCAATACAAACCAAGAATAAATGACATATAATTACTTTTTCCATCGTATTTTTACTTGTCCTTTGCACTTTTTTCTAAATTTTAATCAATAATTAAGTTCTCTTCAACAATTTTCACTAATATTTTCAATATTTAGTGTTCAAAAGTTATTTTAACAGATTAATAACCTCAAAACTCACGCGTTCACTCCGAAAATCATGGTGAAACATCAGGAGTTTGACTTTGAATTCCTCTACCTGTGATACAAAAGGTCGATTTCTTGTGCGTGTTTACATATTCTTATAAAAGTATTGATTTTTTTAGTTGACAATATACATATGTCTATATATTTGTATATTATCTTCTTGCATCCGACTGATTGAATATTAACATTTTTAAATGGAAATTTTGAAACTTTTTTATTCAAAAATTATTTATTATACTAAATTTTCAAAATTAATCACTTCTAGTTAAAATTCCATCGAAGAAAAAAATTTTTTAATAATTTTTTTTTTAATTGTTTAAACAATATAAATACTTGATAGCGCCAGCTGAAATGTTTCTGATTTTGAATAATTTAATATAACAAACAATTTAAAAAAAAATCATCAAAATCGGTTCTGTTTTAGTGGGTTTAGAAGTAAAAACCTTCATTGACTCGACTATTAGCAGGTAACTTTTAAGCGATTAAATTTTGAGGCTGGGTTATTTGTTTTGCATCTTGTTAACAGAGAATTTGCTGAATCTAGCTAAGGCATAAGTTTTAATTTCATAGCTATCTGGATCTGGAGATGAATGATATTAACTAATGTGTACCAGTGTCTTTTGTAAGAAATGGCCAACCTCGCAGTCCACATTGACAAATTACTAGCTACACTAAAATCCCTGGGTACCTTATTAAATAATTTTTGAGATCGGAAAATTGTTTTGTTGGATTGAACATTACCTAGTTCGTTTTGGATATTTTCAAATTATTGAAACCAGACGTCGGGGTTGTGGCGTTCGGAGTTGTCGTTGAAGTTGAGGCCGACCACAGGTGTGCAACAATTAACGGTTAGGACGGTGGCGTCAGTAGCATGGTGTTATCTGTGGTGTTATCCAGGAACACAACCTGGTGCGGCCAGGAACGTGCGGCGACGAGGAAACGTGATGCGGCTGAGTGCGAGTTGCATTCAGCGACGTAAGCGGTCGACTCAAGCCTCGTGGTCTCTCGTGGTGACGACGATGTCGATGGTGACATACAAAGATGTCGATTTCGATCAAACTCATCGGGATATCGGGCTACTCTCCCATGGGAAAAAGCAAATGAATATCATCTTTCCTTATATCTTACTTTTGTGGATTACAAAAAAGTATTCAACGAGTCGATTTAAGATATAAAAATTTAATACACAACATCTACAAGAACGCAACGATGACTATACAAACAGAAGAAAATACCAACCAACTCCCTTCCAATTAAGAGAAGAGTAAGGCAGGAAGATGTAACATCCCCAACGGCTGTATTCAAGAAACGGTAAAAGAATCCGTATATTTGGGACAAGTTATTAAAGTAATACATAAAAAATAAGGAAGGAGATAAACTGAAAACTAAAGAAGAAATAATGGATCGTTGGAAAGAGTATTTCGAAAAACTTTTAGAAGGTAACACAAACAGCATAAACAGCAATCAACAAAACAATACAGACATGGATAAAGGTAAGGATTTGATTACAGAAGGAATTAGATTATATGCCATTAAGAAAATAAAATTGGGTAAAGCTGAGGGTCACGACCAAGTAACACCGGAGATGATTAAGTTAATGGGAAAGAAAGAGGAAAAGTCACTACTATAAATATTTAATTTTATGAAGCGTATCGTTACCTAAACCTAAACCTTTAGGGGAGCATCTTCATCGGATAATAGGTCGCAGAGAACCTCTTCTTCTTGCGGTACTTGCCCACTCCTTTTTCAAGAATATTCTTGAAGTATGCAAGCCTTTCCAAGTTTGACCATTCAGCGCCGAAGTGAGTAGATAAGAGATTTTGGACATCCTTAAGTTTGAGACTCGAAACGTTGTGCACATTGCAAGGCTCCAACTTCACTGGATTCATGTTTCATGTGCGATATTTGCTTGCCTTTCTTGCAGATATTTTGATACGTACCTACATCCGACAAAAAAAACTGATCGCCTTTTACATAAATAGACTTACGACTAGCAGCGGCCCTTTTAAAGAAAATCCTTTTTGATGGCGCAAATTTGAAGTGCCAGGCGTTTGAGTTCTGCAAAACCTTGTTCGCTTCTGTTCTCCAATCGAAAAATTCGAAATCCTTTTCTACGATAAGAAGAGTTGAGGTCTTGGGGATTAGCTTTTCATACACTTCAAGGTTTGCGATCACTTCATGCTTCCTTATGTCCTTTTCAATCATTCCGAACACCCTATCCGGTGGGATGAAAGAGTGGCGGTATAGACAAGCTCTACTGACGTGATGTTGGGCGGTACGTCCAGGAGCCATATGGAAATGATGGCTACCACGTTTCTATTTTTGTTTTGTCCTCCGCAACCATCACACACTAGGCGAATTGCAGTGAATGGGGACAGATCAGTATGTTGCAGTCTATGGTATACAGCTGATGCCACCTCGTTAGACCCTTTGTAGTGCTTGTCTTCAGTCCAGCAGTAGCTGAAACAGTTATCCTTGCTTAGCCCGGTTTTTGAATTTCCTTGCACAATAGTAAAATTGTGTAGGTAGAGCTGTTTGCTGTAATAACCCTGCTGGTTGGGTGCCTTCGGTAGGCACAAGTTTTTCTGCATGTCGAATGATAAAATAAGTAAGTCTTGTCTTGCGTCTTTCAAAAGCCCGAGCCCTTAGCTTGTGGATGCGCTTCGCTGTAATCAGATTGATTTGTTTCTCCTGATCCTTTGACTTGGTATATTTGTTCACTTAATTGTAGGCAAGTGGAACAAACATCTGTGCGAGGGGTTCCAAAAACCACATTAAAGTTTCGGTTAAAGACTTGTCGAAAAAACGTATCTTTCACTTTCAATGATGTTGATTCATTGTACATTTTTTCAAGTTTCTCAATATTCAATTCTGATGGCAGACAGTAATGCGATTCTACACATTTCAACTTCGAAATGAACTTGATAATTTCCTTTTTGTGGGCAGTGAACCTCAAATTCTTCTTGTGCCTCCTTCGGTTTTTACGTGGCATTTCTTCAGTTCGTATAAAGTTCTTCATGATATTTTCGAGCCGGGTTTTTGAAAAATGAAGCGCTCCTAGAAAGGCCTTTTGGCCGACGGGGACGAGAGTGCCATCTTTTGCAGAAATGAACAGCTTTTTCTAAAACAGCTTAGCGGAATAAATCTCGTTCTTCGGGCGACGTCTCTTGGTGTCTTGTATAGTCATGTGGGCGAACAGAAATCGGTCTTGCTCTGCCTTGGTTTTGTGAGCATGGTATCGGCGCGGCGATGAAAATCTGCCAAGAGTGCCAAGTCGTTCATCTTGAACATTTTAGTGCTGAATTATGGTTGCATGTCAGTTTGTTTGGATGCTCTTTTGCTAAATATCTTAAACAATAACGGATACAAATGAAAATACAAAGCACAACACCCAAATTAGTATTCTACTTTCAACTCACCTTAGCTGCCCGGCAACATTTACTTTCCATTTATCAGGCTGCCGAATACGTTTTCTTGCTTTTGTTGGGGTGGCTGGATCTGGACTTTCTATTTTATCGATTTTTAAAACAAAATTAAGATCTCCGAAACTCTGATCCACATGTAAACACGTCAACACGTCTGCCATACTTAGGACTAAACACGTGACAACAATAGCCGTTGCTGATTAGACGAAATGGAGATTGCGTTTTTTTGTAAAGGAGAGCCCAGTGGAGATTGCATTTTTTAAAAATCATGGTGAATTTCTCAATACATTTTACATTGAAGAAATATTTTTTTGAAACAAACCTGTTGCATTAGTAGACGTATTAGTTCAACAAGAGGAATCCATCTCGGGTTTGATTTCAGGTCCAGGTCGATGAGATTTTTTAATACGAAAAAATATTTGAAAGCGGACCGAGGGTGGGTTGCACAACATTTTTGTTAATTTAATGTATTGTCGAAATTGTGTCTCGTTTTTTGTTTACTAATGTATTGAATTCGAAGACTTTCATAGTCAGTGTCAGTATTAAAAGAACGTCTTCCGGGTTGGAGTCGTATCAATGCTGAGAAAAAAAAATTAACGTTTCGCCCCCTTTCTTAAGGGGTTTCATCAGGAGGAAAAGGGGTACTGAAAGACTCAACGTGTCAAATACGACAGAGGCGAAACCCTTTAAGCAAGAGGAAGAAGGGCACGGTACCTCAACTTTTCAACTAAGCTTGAGGCAAAACCTTACTAAAGAATACGGAAGAAAGCAATGACTTTATAAATACCGGTTGTAACCGGCTAACCTATCAGACGAAGATGACAATTGGTCATAGGTGGAGGGGGCGAGCTATTAGCAATGACAAACTTCCATATGCCCGACAGATTGGCAGTGATTGATGATTTTTCAAACCAGATAGATCTTATGGCCAGTGTTGTGATGATGCTTAGCAACAGCTGAGTGTGAGAAAATACATGATTTCAAGCAAATTTTGTGTTCACAGATACGTGTGTACACTGAGCAACTCGTTTCTCCAGTGTACACTAAACCACCCGAACCAGAGACGCGTGTTAATGACAGCTTATCTTTTACTTAAGGGAGTGTCTGTGAAATTTTTGGAGGGGTTTTGAAGATGGGTTTTGATGTTGTGCTTTTTGAGAATCTTAACTATGCGATCAGTAATCGAGCCAATGTATGGCAAGAAGGTAGTAACCTGAGGTGTACAAATATTTTGAGAATTTCCAGAGTCGATGACTTTCCTAACGTCCCTTTTGTTGTATCCATTCTTGACGAGATAGTCTTGAACATGTGCTAACTCGACATGAAGACTGTCTGGTTGAGAGTTGAGACACTCATAGTAGGAACTAGCATGAAGACACCTATACGTGTTGTAGGTTTATGATAAACTACTTAACAAGTAAGTAATTGAGGGAGCTTTGATTTCTAAGCTTAACTGGCGAATCTTCTATGTCGCTGGATTAGAGCGCCATAAGTTTAAATTTAAGTTATTGTCATATTATTAAAAATACAGATTTACAAATATCAGGAGCAGTCTTGCTATATTAAGAAAATTGCCTTTTTAACGTGACCTAAAGTAATTTCGACTGCATTTTACTTGGGCATTTGGTATAGGATGTGTTATAGACATATCCTAACTTTGATAATTTTATTTTTGACGACTGTAAACAAAATTAGTTGCGAAAATGTAACTGGGTTTAACTGTTTTTTAACATTTATTCACACAACAACTACCTAACGTAGTATGTAATATCACAAAAACTAGAGAAAAACAAAAACTTTAACATTTTATTACACAAAAGTGTAGGTATCTTAGAAGAATTATCCCATTCCATAACCGTTTCCGTCTCCGTATCCGTTTTCGTTTCCGTGGCCACCACGAGAAGGACCTCCACAAATTGTGTCACATATAATACCAATTAGACTTAAAGCTGTAATAAAGTGGAAGTGCTATACAAATTTGAGTACATTTAAACAGTGATTTACTTACCGCAGCCGATGAGTCTTTTTATAATGGGGAAACATTCAAAACATCGGCGGCCAGTAGTGTTCGCTACATTAAGCAGTTCAGTTGACATAGATAATTGTTGGATTACGGATAAAATACTTGTTTCGTTTGCTAACTGTAGTATAGAATCCAAGAATTCTTTCACTTCCCTTTTCTCTTCGTCAGTTACAACGTACGTCGTGTTTTGACTTTTTAAAGCCTGCTCTAATGGTTTTAGTCGTATTAATAGCGCTTTTATTTTTTTAATATCCATCGACGGTATGCTGACCTTTAGGTTTGTTATATTTGGTGGAAAAGCTACATCGGTAGAATTTGATACCACCGCTAGAAGTTCTTTTTCTCTACGTAATGGGCAGGTTGCATAAACAGCTAAGGAAAAATTATCCAGATATACAATTATTTTTAACCCAAATATTAAATATTACCCTTGCAGAAAAGTAACAGGTACAATATATGCTTTAGGTTCGCCATTACTATCGTAAATGTGAAATTTAATGAGTTGTTTCGAGTTTAAAAACTAGTAATAAATTACGTGTGCCAATAATTCACAATACTGCCATAAAAAGGTTGATGGTAATAGTTCATTAAAAAAAAATCAATTAAGCTCTTGTTGCATAGTATTCTTAAGAGGTTTTAGGTTCGCCATTACTATCGAAGTTGTGAAATTTAATGAGTTTCTATTACGTGTATTAATAACTCACAATACTGCCACGAAAAAAGGTTGATGTTAATGGTTCATAAAAAGAAATCAATTAGGTTCTTGTTGCATATTCTTAAGTTAAGAGGTTTAATTTAAGCTATACGCATAGGAAATAAATTGGGCAAGTGGTTTGTTTTCGATTTATTGGTTAAGCAAGCTGTCGTAGATTTTACAACTTATTTTTATGTTATCCAAAAAATAGTTAATAATTTTATTCAGGTTGACGTTATTCGTGTGTCGTTTAAACTTTAACGTGATGCTTGATATGCTGAAGTTTAACGAAGACCGGTAAAATTGCGGTTAGGTGTGCAATTTTGGCCAAAAATTATTATCTGTATACAGAGTGCGTATTTTACCTTACCAGTACTTATTCATTTTGTATATACCCATAAGGTTTATCTGTCACCTATAATGTCGTTGCCTATTCAGGGCTATTAAGAAGTTACGAGGTAAAATGGGCTCACCGTGCATAATGCATTCAGGATCTTTACGGATCATAACAAGCCATGTTAGGAAAGTTTTCTATGTAGAAATATGTGATGCCAGTAAAAATTGTATTGATTGGATGATGACAGAACCAGTGTTGCCAATTGTAAAATTTGATGTTGTTATTTAAGTGAGAGGATAGCTAACTCTATCACCTTTTCTTTATATATGGCCATGGCGTATGAATGTGTATGGGCACTGGTAATTTTTCGGATTTTTAGATCGCATTACAGCTTCATTATAGGTAGGTATATCGTATAGGAAAGTTATACACCTGACCTTTGTTTTGAGATTATATTCTCTCTTTCTTCATGCCATATCCTTTTTAGGACGTTGGCGAAGGGGATCAAAGCCACATTTTTAACCGACTTGGCGTCGTGAACTTTGTTGTATCCCCCTTATACTAGGGAAATGTGTTCTCTGCAGTGGTTTCCCGTTGCCTTCTGCAGGAGATTATATTGAAAATTTTAATTTATAGATTTGGAATAACAAATATCACTTTCCGTGAGTTTTGCTATGTTAAAAACAATTTGAAAACATTTCTTAACGTTTTATAGCCAAAATGTTAAATATTTATAAATGGAAACAGGTTTCGCAGCAGTTAAGTACAATAACATATAAAGCTTTATTAAACGTGACTAAGCACTAAACAGAAAAATGTTGTCGTTTTTATTTCTAAGGAAAATTACAAACTTGAAAATCCTAAAATACTTGGCGTATGTTTATGCTTATGTGTGTAAGATAACACTTATCTAAAAAAAAAACAAAAAAATTTTGGTTTTCTTTTCAAACTTTTAACCTTTTGGCGAACTTCCATCATAATGCTATTATTATTATTTAAACATTAATTTTGCATCAAATGATCCAATATAAAGTCATTCGCTTGTCGTAGATTTTGACAGGCATTCAAAATAAAAATGTTTTTCTAACACTAATATCTTATACTGTTTCTATGGTGCATAAGAGCTCACTTGTTATGTTTCCTTTAAAATACGCTTTCTCTATAAAATACGTCGTCAATGACAACGTATTTTATAGGCCTTTAAATACGTCGTTGCCTAGCAATCTTCGCATTTGGTGTATTATGACACGTCTCAAATAATAATTTATTAAAATTTCTAATAATATATTAGTGAAAGAAAATGTCTGATATTAGTGTTAGAAAAAATCTTGAAGACAATTCGTGTTTTATAGTTTAAAAATCTCGGTCTATCAAATCCTCGGCTCACTTCGTTCGCTCGGATTTGAACTACGACCTTGATTTTTAAACCTTCTATAAAACACTTATTGTCTTAATAGCTATTATTTTACACTTGGTTATTATTTACTCATAATGCCTAGGATACGAGATATGTAAACATATCCATAACAACCGGGGCGTAATGAGAGGGCGTAATGGATTCATGATGCCCTCAAAAATAATCAACGATCGATACCTTATTTTTTGATTGCCATAGTATAAAGGTTTCGTATTCTTTTTCATATTTTTGTTTAGATTTAGCTGCTAACAAATTTTCTGTTGCTTTTTGTGCAGTTTTTTCGACATATTCGGGTAATTTTTGCCCATTCATTGTGATTGCAAAATTAATTCTGACAATTAAATGATTAAACGTCAAACTGTTTATTTGTCATAGACTACTAGAAATATGCATATATATTTGTAGATGCAGTAAAATAGAGACTAAAAAATCTCTTCAATTTTAGTTTTTATAGTATGCGAAGTGAAAAATAAAATCTTGTATGCACCACTGGCGTTACTGGATGATTACGCCCATCGAGCAACATCCATCCCTCGGGCCGGAGGCCCTCGGGTGGATTATGTTGCTCTCCGGGCGTAATCATCTTAGTAACACCCTTGGTGCATAAATAGCTATTAAAGCTGAGAACCCTTGGCAAAAGTTTAGGAAATTCAAAACAACGAACTTGATTTAGCAGATAACTTTTAAGCGATTAAATTTTAAATGTATTACCTATTTGTTTTGCTTTTGCATCTTGTTAACATAGAATTTGCTGAATCTGGTTAAGGCATAAGTTTTAATTCCATGGCTATCTGGGGATGACTTTAAATTGGGTCTCTTGATATAAACGTACGTGTTAACAGTGTCTTTTGTAAGAAATTGCCAACCTGGCAGTCCACATCGACAAATTGCTTGCCACACTAAATTTTTTTGATTTTCTCTACCGAAATCGTTTTCTCAGTATCACTAGATGTAATGTGTAGAACTGTAGCGCAGGAAGAGCAGAAAAGCCCATCCTCATGTAGCTTTCATGTTTAATATCAATGAAATTTGTTCTATCCCTGAGTACCTTATTAAACAGTTTTTGAGATCGGAAAATTGTTTTAGATTGAACATTAGTTTGTTTTGGATATTTTTACGTTTTGTATGCTTTCAAAATATTGAAACTAGACGACGGGGTTGCGGCGCCCGGAGTTGTCGTTGAATTTGAGGGAGATCACAGGTCCGCAACAGTTAACGGTTAGGACGGTGGCGTCAGTAGCACGGTGTTATCTAGGAACACAACTTGGTGCGGTCAGGAACGTGCTGTTCTCGGCGGCGAGGGTGGCGACGAGGAAACGTGATGCGGCTGAAGCCTCGATGGTGACATACAAAGATGTCGATTTTGATCAAACATACGGGGATATCGGGTTACTCTCTCATGGGAAAAAGCAAATGAATATCATCTCTCCTTATATCTTGCTTTTGTGGGTTACAAAAAAGTATTCAACGAGTCGATTTAAGATATAGAAATTTAATACACAATATTTACAAGAACGCAACAATGACTATACAAACAGAGGAAAACACCAACCAACTCCATTCCAATTAAGAGAGGAGTAAGGTAGGGAGATGTAATATCCCCAAAGCTGTTTATGTTGGCGATGGAAGACACTTTTAAAACACTAAACTGCTCGGAATATGGCATTAAAATAAATAGTAAGAAACTAAACCATTTAAGATTTGTCGACGATATCGTCTTAATTCCCGAGACGTTTGAGGAAATCCAAGCCTTGACTAACCAACTGGCAACAGCAGGAAACTAGAAATGTTGCTATCGACGGCTGTATTCTAGAAACAGCAAAAGAATACGTATATTTGGGACAAGTTATCAAAGTAAACAGTGAAAACCAGACTGTGCATTTTACCAATCTTGACATACCGGTGTCAAACCTGGACACTTACAAAAGCTAATATAGATGGCAAAAACAGAAAGGACCATGGAAAGGGTGATGTTGGAGCTAAAGCTGTCGGACAAAAAGAAAAATACCTGGATAAGAGTTCGAACAAAGGTGGAAAATGTAACAGCAAGAGTGGCGAAACTTAAATGGAGCTTCGCCTGCTCATTCGAGCCTTGCCAAATTAATGAATATTTCGAATGATCATTAACACGTTGACTACCGCCATAAGAGAAAATTCCCCGTGTGCCGGGATAGAAACTGAACTTCTATATTCAAACTTGTAATACTCTCTAAGAGATAGCGCTAGCGGGTTGAATTATGCAGTAACTTGAACACTAATCATTCCTTACATGCCATATATACTTTTGCAACCATTAGTAAGAGGTCGCGTTCATTGCAAGCCATTGAAGAGAGTACCTACTGTGCAACACTGGTGATGCTCACGGCACCAGGGTGAACGATGAGTGAGCGTCCCCGGTGATGCTCTTGGCAGTCAACGTGTTAAAAGCATTCGGAAGTGCCCATAACTAATGTAGGGAGTAGGGAGTTTTCCATAGTGCAGCAGGGTGCGCCGTGTTTTACCACCGACCAGTGGTCATTGTAAATTGAAATGTGGAGTAGTTGAAGTTCAAAAGGTATTAGTTTAAGTTTTGCTTACATTCTGATAAACTATCAGTTTTATCGATTTTTTGTTGAACTTTAGAGTAAAGGTCCAATTCTTCAAAAATTGCGCCCAGATTTAATTTGTATAAGTTTGCAAAGCAGAATTTCGATATGGTTGGTAACGTTGCAGGTATCAGTTTTTCTGCGATTGTCTATGTTAAACAACAAACAATACTTTATTATATTATACTTCAGCAATATTTTTTCGAAACTACCTTAATGTAGGGCAAACCTCAGTTTGAGCACGGCATTAGATTCTAATATAATATAGCACAGTTCAAAAGCTAAGTACATACTCTAACTTTATTATTTAACTTTTCATACATTTACTAAATAAGGAATCCTACCCTACGGTTGTTATAATTAGAGAGCCTTGGTTAGATATTTACAATATTTTATTGAAAACTTACAAATAATTTAAGTAGAACACTTAAGATTTTTACACATTCTAAAACATTAACTACAATCCTCATTCATCAAGAACGATGGGGGAAAATTTAAAAGAAGTTGCGAGTTTCGCATATTTTGGAAAGCGGTATAATTTTGTAAAAGAGGTACCACTGAAGGCAACGGTAGCGAATTTGTACTGTTATTTAGTGTAGTATTATCTTCATGATTTGACGAAGTCACAGTTGGTTGTGGACTTGGACAGGGTGGTAAAACAGGTGTTAAATTTGTATTTGTACATAATCTTTGTTCTGTTTCTAGTTGTACACGTTCTCTTCTTTCACGTGCTCTGCGATTTTGAAACCAGATTTTCACCTGCAAAAGAATATGTAACTTTTAAAATAGAATATAACAATATTTTCAGTTTTTATTTTTAAAATACGCTTAGTAACTTCTCTCGTTGAACGAATAAGGGGACATAAATGTAATACCTGTACGATTAAATTAATTAATTAATTAAATTAAAATTAATTGCTTAATGTAAATTGTTTATTTGTATTTGAAAGCAAATGTTGGTTTAACACGTGTGTTTCGTTATGTATTTATGTGTGTATTTATGTATGTAATTAAAAAGTAACTCCGCCTGCAGCACTGCTGGGTGGATTGAGCTATTGAGCAGCTCAGTGGTGCTGTTGCCGGTCCCAAGCCCGGATAAAGGAGGAGGGACATCTACAAACCGGGCTAGCAACCTACTTGTGGATGGAACATAATAATGCTAAAAGAACCACACTAAGCCTCGGAAACAGGAAACGATAACAACCAGGCAAACAAAAAGGAAAAGTAAATGGAATACGAAAAAACGAATGAAGAAGAATAAAGAATTAATACGGATTGGCGCATGGAACATACAATCATGGAAAAGTAAAAACCACGAAGTCCTAATGGAAATCAACTCTAAAAAAATAGACATATGCACTATGTTAGAAACAAAGAAAAAGGGCAAAGGAATGCAGCAAATTGACAATTACATATTCATACACAGCGGCGTAAATAAAAATGAAAGGGCAAAAGCAGGTGTTGGGATCCTACTACATAAAAAATATCAACAATATATCTGCGATACCAACTACTACAACGAAAGACTTCTAAAACTGAAGATGAAAGTAACAGATACGCACATTCATATTATAAGTGTATATGCTCCAGATATAAATAAAAATAGAGAATACCGAAGACAATTCTACGAAGAATTACAAGATATTTTAGACTCCATATCCGAAAACGATTATATCATCATAGCAGGCGACTTGAATGCGCGAATAGGCAATGACCCAATACCAGGAGTAAAACAACGGTTCTATGAACAAGAACACAATGATAATGGAGACTTACTAGCTGAATTCTGCGCGCAAAACTCTCTAAGAATTAACAATACCTTTTTCGAACATGACTGGAAATACAAATATACATTTGAAAATGCACAGAGACAGAAGTCGATGATCGACTATATAATAACGAACAAAACATTTAACACCACAGAAATAATAGACACTCGAACTATCAATTCAGCAAACATAGGATCAGATCATAAGCTCTTATTAGCGAAAATAAGACTGAAGTACAATATCAAAAGAAAATTGAAACCTGAATTCCTCGAGAAACTAAATATTGAATCCCTCCAAAATGAATTGATCAGACAGCTATACAGAAATAGGCTGGAAGAAAAGATCAAAAACTATCCAATATAGGAGGAAGACAGTATTGAAGAAGCATGGGAGAAAATAAAAGTGAACATCCTGAAAGCAGCAGAAGAAGCAATAGGGTCCAGAAGGATAAATACAAATAAATCATACAAATACAAAACGCCGTGGTATACTCCTGAAATAAAGGAAATAACGAATAACAGAAGACAAGCTTACTTAAGTTACAAATCTTTAAGAACTCCAGAAACTTGGCAAGCATATGTAAGAATACGTAACGAAACAAACATACAAGTACGCCGCCTGAAAGAATCATACTGGGAGCACTTTACAAAAGACATGGAGAGTGATATGTACGGATCACAAAAGAAAATATGGAAAATGCTGCGAAACAGAAAGATGGAAATCAATGAAACAGTAAAAATAAACAAAATAAGTATAAATCGCTGGAGCGAGTATTTCAAAAACTTATATAATGGGCAAAACATCCTAGACCCGAACCAGATAATTATAGAAGAAGACGAACATATAATAGAAGTTGGAAGAGTAGGTAAACGCAATAAAAACCCTTAAAAATAAGAAAGCACCAGGCCCGGATAATATCACAAACGAATTACTTAAAAACGGAGGAGAACAACCGGCAAACGAGTTAGTGAAATTGTTCAATAGTATTCTTAACAGAGGACAGATTCAAGAAAAATGGAAAGCCAGCATAACGATCCCTATATTTAGAAAGGGAGATAAAAATAATCCTGACAATTATAGAGGCATCACGTCAAATTGTCGAAAAAGCGATCGAATACAACTCTCCAGTCTTTCTCTGCTTTGTAGACCTAAAAAAGGCATTCGATCGAGTACGACTAGAAGACGTAATAACTCTACTACAAGAAGAAAGAGTTTCGGCGAAATTAACTAGATTAATAAAAGAACTAAATATAAACACCAATACGAAAATTAAGACGGATGGCCAAGTAACTGGAAAAATCAACAATAACATAGGAATTAGACAAGGGGACTCTTTGAGCCCGGCACTATTTAATATAATAATGAACAAACTTATAGAAAATATGGACAATCTCCGTGGATACAAACTAGGAAATAATCAAATACGGGTAGTGTGCTTCGCAGACGACGCAGTGCTGCTTGCAGATACAGAAGACGATTTACAACGCCTCTTATACAACTTCACCAATACAGCTAAAATATATATTATGGAGGTACCAACTACAAAAACCAAATCAATGGTAATAGCGAAAGAACCCATTCGATGCAAACTTGTAGTAGAAGAGGAAATAATAGAATAAGTATCGAGTTTCCAATATCTTGGGGTAGAGCTATCAAGTGACCGCAACTTGTACAAAGAAGTGAGGAAGCAAGCATTAAAGGGAGCCAGAATGTCAGGGTACCTGCCAGATATAACATGGAAAAACAAATATCTCCAAACACAAAGCAAAGTGAAGATTTAAAAAACAGTGGTGATACCAACACTAACATACGGAGCTGAAACGCGAGCAGAAACAGCCAAAACAAAACAACTATTAAGAACCGTTGAAATGAATACGCTAAGAGCGATAATAGGTAAGACACGCCTAGACAGG
The DNA here is from genome assembly GCA_963082815.1 of Melanotus villosus. Taxonomy (NCBI): domain Eukaryota; kingdom Metazoa; phylum Arthropoda; class Insecta; order Coleoptera; family Elateridae; genus Melanotus; species Melanotus villosus. The sequence continues at coordinate 94,737,832 of OY720419.1, read as the reverse complement.
GTAAGAAACCAAGCTGTAAGGGAGGAATGTGAAGTAACTGATGTAGTCAAATTTATAAAGAGGAGAAGAGTTGAATGGAATAACCATGTTACCAGAGCCAATAACCAAAGACAAATAAAAATAGCACGCGACAACAAACCGATAGGGAGAAGAAACCCGGGAAGACCAAAGGAGAGGTGGACCGAAAGCTGGCAGTCTACTTCTGTAGAAACACCATAGAATTAGATTAGTGTGAAGAAAAACAGGCACTGCCTACAATAAAAGAAAAAGAAGAAGAAGAAGAATTAAAAAGTATTAAATGCAACTATTTTCAATTATTTCTGCATTAATCGTCAAAATCAAAAATAATTAGTTTAGGTCGGGTTTGTTACAAAATTCATTTCTTTTATATGTCTTATCGCCAACTTGTACATATTTATCTTTTGGTGAATTTCATGCAAGAAATCCTTAGGTTGGGTCTGAACACCTATGTTTATTCCATGATATTAAAACGTTTGAATGTTATTTCCAACCTAATTCAACATCTGTTGAATGCATCAATTTACACGAAAGATCAACTTAACTCTGGTGGAAAAATAGGTACGTAAACACGTGTCATCTTCAGCTGTTTTAAGATCGCCTTTTGTTTAAATCTAGAACATTTTGAGTCGGTATATGTTAAGAATCGGTAATTATTTTGTAATTTTGTTAATAATGAAAAGTGAATTGATTGATTAATTAATTATAAAACGTCCGATGAACAATGTGAATGTGTTAGTTGAAGACGCCTGTTTTTATTGGGAAATTGTTTCGTCGGAAAGGTAGGATTTTTTAATTTTTAAAGTTATTCATTAATTACCCGTTAATATAAATAATTATTGGTAGAAAAGTTTCTTTTTGCATTTGGGAATTACTCGTATGATTGTTCAAACCTCATCAACAATAAAAATTGCTGACCCATTTTGTTCTTTAAGCTCAAGGTTATGACGTTTTGTTGGAAGGTAATTCTGATAAATACCTACATAACTGTTGTTTCAGTTAAAACTTAAGTAAACATTACGAAACTTCATTCCAAGCTGCAGAAAGTTTGATTTCTTAGTTTTTAAAAATCACACGGTGTTCCTAAATTCAATGATCAATTTCTTGGTTCTAATTTATTGTGAAAGAGGATAGGTTTAAATTCTGCACTTTTACCTTTTTACGAGGCCAACTATAATCCGACAAAAGGAAATAACTGAAACCTTGAAAAACTTAAACTTTCAAAATGTTGCTCATTTGACCATAAAGATCTCCCACGACGTTTCGTCCTCCCAGAACCATCACCCCTTTTATTTTTTAAGTGTCATAATTACGTAATTAATAAATAGATTTCGCAGTTTTTTTAAAACCTTACTTAGGGCTAACCGTTATTAGTAAATACATACCCGAATATCTGCAAGTTGTAGACTTCTGGATATTTTTGTAACTTCTGTGCTGCTAAGGTAAGGAGTTTGGCGGAACTTTTCTTCCAAAACTGAGAGTTGTTGGCTGGTAAAAGGTATTCTTGGATGTCTTCCAAGTTGCCTTTTTTGGGGTGCGTCTCGTTTTTGGTTTCCTAAAAAAGTTTAAATAGTAAAGTGAAGGATTTACTGTGGAAATTTTGGAACAAACAAACTCATTATTAATTTATTAGTAATACCAGTAACTCGAATATTTTTATTACTAAGTTTGTAAGGATTGGACTGTAGTTGAGTTGCTTTTATAGAAACTGTTTTACCCACTTTTAGAATCATATACAACTGTAACCTTTTAGGAAATTGGTTCCAAAACATTGATTGTAAAAGTGAGAAATGAATTTTAAACTGTTTTTGTTGAAAAATTCATAACAACTGGGAGAGCTAAATAGCTTGAAAAATAGTCTAGGCATAAGGTGAGCAAACGGTAGTTTTTGAGGAAAAAAGTTGTTGGTCGTAGTTATGGCAGTTTATCCATCATCATGCAGCCAATCGCGCCCATTGTTGGGTATAGGCCCCCCCTAATCTTTTCCCGTCGTGGCTCAGTTAGTTCAGCGTGCATCTAACCACTGAGATGGCACGGGTTCGATTGCCAGGGTCACATATACACAGAAATCACCTCTCTGGAGTAAAAGTGCAAGCATTTCCGTGGTTCGGAGCCCACGTAAAACTGTAGGTCCCCTATGTCTGTAGACTACTTGACACGCATACCCCAGGCATATGGAGAGAGAATCGGCAATGCCCTGTAAAGGACATGCCATTCCAAGAAGAAGAAGAATATTTTCCGGTTACGTCTGTTCTGGTCTTCCCGTATCCAATTTCCTGCTGTTCCTTTCAGATCATCTGTTCATCTAGTTGGTGATCTTCCTTGGCTTCTTTTGCTCTCTGTGGGTCTCCATTCCATAATCCGTTTGGTCCACCGATCGTCTCGATTTCCAGCCAGGTGACCTGCCCAGTTCCATATCAGCGTTACAGTTTTTTGATGGCGTCTTAGATTCCTGACTTTTTCCGACAAACGTTTAGGAATGTTACTTTCCCACACTCATTTTGCGTGTGGGAAAGTCCACTTTCCCGCACGGAGTGCGGGAAAGTAACTTTCCCCCACGGAGTTAAGGAAAGTGACAACAATTTCTGAAAAATCAGAAAATCGCATAGCAACCATCCTTACTAGATTATTACTTTAAAAGGAAATGTCAAATTTGACAACTTGAAAACTTACAAAATGATAGTTTTGAATGATTCCTAAACGTTTGTAGGAAAAACGTTGTTCATAACACGTGCGGGAAGAGCGATTCCGAAACTCATGCAGGTACAGAAACTCGCTGCGCTCGTTTCTGTAACGTCCTGCATTCGTTTCGGAATCGCTAACTTCCTGCACTTGTTATGAAAATAACTATTTCCGGACTTCCTCATTTGGTAAGTGGTTTCTGAGGCTCACGTCCAGTATTGCACTGGCACTGGCTTGTTGAGGTGTTCTATGCTCCATAAGTTTGCACTGGTAGGATACACTGGTTATAGTTATAGTCTTTACAATTAGTAATATTTCTAAAATGTAGAGACAAAACAATGTCAAAATTCTTTTTTCAACAAATACTGATTTACAGGAAACACGTTTTGGAATTTTAAAGATAACACGAACAGCTCTCTTTTGCATTATAAAAACTCTCTGAACATCGGTTGCATTACCCCACAGTGCGATACCATATCTGATAATAGACTCAAAATTCTAAAACTAGAATAACTTTAGAGTTTCGTGCTTTACTAGAAATGAGAGGCGATTGAGAGCAAAGCAGCTAACCTTTTACAAATAATGTTAATATGCTCTCTCCATTTTAGTGACGAGTCTAAATGAATGCCTAGTAATTTAAAAATAGAAACTTGATTTATACGTGAATTATTTATTCTTAAGTTATAATTGATATTTAATTTTGAATTTCTAGTGTAAAATTGCATTGACACTGTTTTATCGATGTTTGTCATTTGCCAATTTATCAAGCTCATCATTAGCTTGTCGCATCAGACTTTCATCATCTTTTTGAGAGATTACAGGAGTAATATCATCAGCAAAGCAACAAAATTCACATGACAAAACATCGTATATGTCATTAATATAAAGAAGAAAAAGCAGGGGACCGAGCACGCTCCCCTGTGGCACGCCCACTTTAACTCCAAGTTGGTCTGACGTTATACCTAAATAATTAACAAGTTGCTTTCTATTCAATAAATATGATTTTAATAAATCATTAATTTTTCCCCGCAGACCTAAGAGTTTAACTTTTTCCAATAGAACACTACGATTAACACAATCAAAGGCTTTCGAGAGGTCTATAAATATCGCCATTACGCGATTACTATTGTCTATATTTTCGTAAATAACTTGAAATTAACTTAATAATGCTGTTTTTGTGGAACGACTCTCTCGAAAGCCATGTTGATTATTTGATAGAATAGAATATTGGACGATTTTAAAAAGGATAAAATACGAGAAGCAACCGCCTTTTCAATTATTTTGGAAAACGTTGACAATAATGCAATAGGCCGATAATTATTTAAAGATTTGGGGTCGCCTTTTTTGAAAAGTGGTATAATTTTTGCAATTTTTAGTGCGCCTGGAAAGTAGCGTAAATTGAAACATTCGCTTACGATGTGACACAACGTAGTTACGACAAAAGATGCGCATTTTTTATGAGAATAGGAGAGAAGCCATGAATGCCATGTGAAGTTTTGGAATTTAAAGACAAAATAATCTCACTTCCCCTGAGTTACCTGAACCGGTATGGTTGCAACCGGAGTTCAAAGTTAGTTCATTTGGTATGTTAACAAAATACTCATTGAATGCATTAGATATGATATTCGGATCCGCAACCTCGACATCATTGATTATAATAGTTTGCGAGGCTCTCCTAGAAGAATTGCTCACACTCAAGCTAACATTTATGACTTTCCAAGTTGTTTTTGTTTTATCATTGGCGTTCTGGATTTTATGTTCAAGGTACCTCTTTTTCGCTAGATTTTTTTATTTATAGTTATTATAGTATCCCGTAGTAATTAACCCAACTCTTTTAAGATGGAACAATTCCTTCAGTTGCGCAGTAGTCCAGTCAAATGGTAATTTAGCTTTGCATTTTGGGTAGGCAGCGATTTTTTTTTATCGGTGTGTAGAGGGGTCAGTGGTGAATCTAAATGGGTGGCAACCCTCTTCATTTGGCCGCCATCTTGAAAATAAGGGTTAATTCATTTTTTTGCTATATCTCTGTAGTCGAGAATCTTACAAAAAGTTTGTACAAAGATTTTTTGTAGAGAATTGGATTATCTATTATTTATTATTAGTAACTTTTTTACATAGCATTAATAATAAAAAAGTTATAAGCCTGAAAAGACAAAAAATTTAGGGGTTACAAATTTTTTATTATTATTGCTACGTAAAAATATTATTAATAAAAGTTATAGAGAATGCGATTTTCTACAAAAACGTTTTGAACAAAATTTTTGTAAGACTCACGGATACAGAGATATAGTCGAAAAACTAATTAACTCTTCTTTTCAAGATGGCGACCAAATGGAGAGGGGGGTACCACCCCGAAAATTCCGATTTAGACTTGCCACTGACCCCCCTACACATCGTCAACAAATCGCTGCCTACCCAAAATGCAAATTTTGCCTTTTTATTTCAACCATTTGATTGGACTAGTCCAGTCAAATGGTAATTTAATTTGCATTTTGGATAGACAGCGATTTTCTTTTTGCGATGTATATGGGGGTCAGTGGTGAGTCTAAATCCGAATTTTCGGGGTGGTAATCCCCTCCATTCGGCCGCCATCTTGAAAAGAAGGGTTCCTTAATTTTTCGACTATACCTCTGTAGCCGTGAGCCTTACAGAAAGTTTGTACAAGGCTGTTTTGTAGAGAATCGCATTATCTACAAGAAGAAGGGTTAATTAGCTTTCCGGTTATATTTCTGTAGTCGTGAGTCTTACAAAAAGTTTGTGTAAAGCTTTTTTGTAGAGAACCATATTCTCTAAAATTTCTAGTAATAACTTTTTTTACGGAGCATTAATAATAAAACAGTTATAAGCCCTTAAGTTTTTGTCTTTTCCGGCTTATAACTTTTTTATTATTAATGCTATGTAAAAAAGTTATGAATAAAAATTGTACATAATGCGATTTTCTACAAAAAAGCTTTATACTTTGTGAGATTCCCGACTACAGAGATATACCCCAAAAACCAACTAACACTTCTTTTCAAGATGGCGGCCGAATGGAGGGGGTTACCACCCCGAAAACCCTGATTTAGACTCACCAGTTACCCCTCTACACACCGATAAAAAAAAAAAATAGCTGCCTACCCAAAATGCAAAGTTTGCCTGTTTATTTCGACCATTTGACTGGACTACAGCTGATATTTTTAAACCTCTAGTAAGCCAAGGCTATATCGGTTAGTTTATATAATTCATTCCAGTTTTCCGTTTTTAAATACAAAAGAAATTGTTCCAAGTTTCTTTTCGAAAAAGATATACCCGTGTACATTTGACTCAGTTCAGGAATTTTATGCTTAAAACTTACAGATTGTGCAGAATGGTCAGAATTTCCATTAAAAATTACGCGAGTATCTGAGAATTTATCGAAATTCGTAAAAACATAATCAATTCCCGTGCTGGTATCAGATGTTATTCGTGTTGGTTCATGAAAGACACTGTTAAACCCATACGATTGCATAAGCTCTAGTAAATTATTTCTACAGTTTGAATCAACTAAAATGTCAACATTTAGATCGCCACAGATAAGAGTTTTGTTATATTTTTTTGGAATTACATAGCAAAGTTAACATATCCTCCATCTTTTCGATAAAATTATAAAAATTACTATCAGATGCTCTGTATACGCACACAATAGAAATGTTGGTATTATTTTGCTTATTTATATTCACATTCACTGCCGAACATTCCAGGATTTTGTCTACACTAGTAGGTATCAACAATATTTGGTATATTGGTAAAACTGTGAATAGATTTTACATAAAAACACCGCCGCATTTGAAATTTTGTCTTAGGAAGACTATATCCAGGCTAGGAAAAGCTGATAAGATTTTTTTTTGGTGGTAATATTAAAATACATTTGCTGTTATTTCTTGCGCGTTGTCGTTTAGTTCTGCTGTTAGTAGTTATTTTTAATCTTAAAACTTCTTTAAATGGTTCTTCCAAATCCTCTTAATAAAAATTTTGGAGCATTTTCTTGCATTTTATTATCTCTACCTTCAATACCATCTAAAAATCCAATGCTGTTGTAAAAAATTGTATCTTTCTTTATGTTGTTTTAAACCACTGACCAAATTATCTATTATTATATTAAAGGTTTCTATTCTAAACTTTCAGCACCTTCCAAAAAAATATTTTCATTGTGTTAAGCGTTTACATTTATTTCCGATTTATAGTGATGGTTTGGAAATGCTTTCCTGGAAACTATTTCAGATTCTTCAAATTAATTGATCTCTTAAATTTACTATAAATTTTTCTAAACCACTTAAAAAAGAAATTGCGATACCTAATACCACCTAATACTTGCATATTCACAAACGTTTGTAGTACCTATACAGAAATCGAAAACTGTTATTCATATTCAAAAGAATGTCGTCAGTGGGCATACCTATATTATTAACTTTGAGTAAATCAAAAGCCTTTATAGCAGTGTGAGCCCTTATAATTGGTGGGCACTGGACAAATGTTCTCCTTGCCCAATTAATAAAGCAGTCTTGATAAAACCGCTTACTTTACAAATAAGATAGTGTTTTTATTTTGTGCACTTATTATTCAAAGGAACTTATTTCGGGCTTTACTAAAGTTTTCAATATTTGTTCTTTCCTTTCTTTTTAAAAATCTTTTATTAAAACGTTAACGTGATTTTCATAAACGTCATAGGTTTACACTGAGCTGGGTTCAAATTTGTTTTCGAAAAAACGCTTCTTCCCTTTGGTATGGCTTACCAAAATTTATAAAACATTGTAATAAAGGAGGAAGATGGCAATACTGATCAACAAAATTAGTTGTGTAGGTGACTTCGAGCATTCCCAACTTTAATTTATTTATAGTGTTTTTAACATGTCATTAATTTTTTTAGTAAATACAATACGAATTAAAAAGGCGTTTTCATATAATGTTACACAAAATTCAGTAACGAAACTGTTTGAACAGACAACTTACTCATTTATTTAAGTTTCAATTACTGTACCTAATTGTATTTTTACTTTAATGCCTTATCCAACCGGATTTGCAAATAAAAATTAATGCATTTCCGATTCAGCCACATACAAGGAATTAATTACAGTCATAATTAAATAATACTTTAGGAATACAGATTTATTATCAATTTTTTTTCTTGTGCCGTGGTATTTGCCTTTGTATCATATTGTTCGTAACTTATAATTTTTGTTTTATCAGATTTAGATATGCCGTCTCTGTGTATTAATTAGTATTCTATGGTCAACAAATATTTTTGCTATTTCCCAACAATCCATTATTTATATTAGGAAAATTGGATGTTATTTAAAACCCTTTGCTATGGTACCATCAATCGGTATAAGGCGTTTTCTTTATTTAAGTTAAATACTTTTTTGTTCCCAGCTAGCTGCTGCGTTTCTCTTCAAATAGGTTTTTTTATGACTTTTCTAAAAGTGTTCCATTTCGGGGTTTTTATGGCCTTCCGTTATGTCTATTAGGCTTTATCTTGGTCTCTAATAGTAACTTGGATTAGTTCCAATCGGAAAATAGTACATTACATCGATCATATCCATGCATTTTTAATAAAAAAGTAAGCCGACGGTGACCGTTACAAGGTACTGTTATTTCTAAAACATCAAATAACCAAGACTGCGAGGAAAGTGCAAACGACAAGCACATAGCACATGAGTTACAAAAAGGCGCATTAGGAATAGCATATACGAGAAAAATGGAGGAAAATCTCATAATTCATGGAGAAACACAATTGGAACACAATTAAACAAACATTAACAGGAATTCGAAAAGGCAATTTGAACAAAATTAAAAATAGCAAAGTAAAAATTGGTTTGACATTGAATACGAATAGGTGGTAGAAGAGAGAAAAATGCCTAACTAAAATGTTTAAATGATAACCCCAACCAAAATAGAAGCACTCATAGTGAAGTAAGGAAGAAGGTTATCCGGAAAAAAGCACAAGACGAAACAGAAGAAAGCTATAGTAAGCAAATATGCAATTATTTTACAACAAAAAAATTCTCAAACCCGGAAAGGATATCAGCCAATCAGCCAAAAACACGTATCCGTACAAAGCAAAGAAGGAATTAGACAGAACAAAGAAGACGGGTATAACAAAAAATTAAAAAAGGCACAAGAACTAGGCATTGACAATATAAGATTGAAGACAACAACGACGCAAGTTAAACCTCCAATGTTAGAAGAAGTAGAAGAAATTACAAGGACCTTAATGAAAGACAAAAACCAAAATATCAGGAGAACTTTTGAAGTATGGTCGACAGAGAGTAACATAAATAATACACAAAGTAATTGTGAAAGTCTGGGAGATGTATAATGATAAAATAATGGAGTAGAAACGTAATAATACCAAGAAAATGTAAAAAAGGAAATACTAAAGAGTGCGAAAAACTACAGATCAGTCTCTTGACTTCTTCTCTATTTAACTCATTAGTATGAGTTATGCGAGCTCTCTTTGCACGTGTGCTGGACAAGAGGTTTATCCATCGAATGAAGAGAAGAAGATCGGCCGCAGTGGATGAGGTTGACGTCGTTGACGATTACCAAAGGTGTTAGTATGACAGCCTTTACTGAGCAGCTAAAATAATCGAAAAGAGGATTAAAGAATTCGCAGAAAAGTGTGGGTTTAGGAGGAACTGATCGACAATAAATTAAATCCACATACTAAGAATGATATAAAAAGAAGTAGATAGGAAAAAGGTTCATTTCAGTGTATGGTATTTCATAGAGCTACAACCAGCATAAATATGATAAACTACAAAGAAGGTTAATAGAATCTCCACAAAAATTAATAAAATTAATCTAAATAACACAGCGAGAAGCATCCTACACAAGTTGTAATGAATAATAACATAATAAGTATTTGTGAACATATCCACTTGATCAAATTTTGTTTTTGAATTTGTAGATATTTCAGTAACTTTGGAAACATGTATGTTGGGTTGCATTTGACATTTTTAAGGCACGTATCTTGTGAATCACTTAGTATATAGAATTTTCACAGTGAGTCAAAATACGTTAAACGTCCAATATGTTATGTTTTTAAGTATTGTGGTAACATCAAAGTACAAGAATGCACCCTCTTGATAAATAAATAGACAAACAGCAACATCACCATATTTTACAATTTTTAAAATTTAACCCCAACCTTTCGTCAGTTTTGTATGGAGAAAATGCGATTTTATTAGAACAAAATTTAATTATTCCTGAATTTTTAAAAGTTAATCCCAAGCTTTCGTCAGTTTTATATGGAGAAAATGCGATTTTATTAGAAAAAAATGTAATTATTCCTGAGTTTTTAAATTTTATTTATGAATTACCATTATCTTTACCGGATGGGGTTACAAGTTAGAATATCATACTAATTACCTGGGCAGCAAATACATGCATTTAGCTGGATTCAAACATAACGAATAATACGGGCCAAAACTGCACTACATCGATAATTTTAAGTAATTTCTTAGGAAATTTAGTTTAAAATAAATCCGAAATTAAGGTAACACATGCATTAATTTTAGTATCAATAATCACGTATTACTTATTATATTATGAACTTGCCACTTTATATATTATGTATTCAGCTGTTTATGTTTATTTTATTACAATCAACTTTTTACATTATTTTTAAATTTTGAAGTTACTTGCATGTATAATCCCTTTTATAAACTTATTTAAAGGAGTTTCAATTGAACAATACATTTTTCCTAAAACTTGTTAAAAATATGATCATATATGATAGAATATCCGCCTTTCTATTCTAATTAATTTAGCGATTGGTAATAGTCAGATGTCTTTTTTACATAACAGAGTAATAAAGAATTCAATCGCAAAATTTTGCTTTTGTTGTTGTACTGTGTGCTGTATTTTTCGAGATAAAATCTTTAAATAAAGATTGTTCATGGTAAATCGAAAGATGAGGATAAAATAAATTAAAACACGATAGCTAATGTATTCACATATTTTTGAAATCTTAAACTTAGCTTTCCAATTTCTAACAAAGCTTATACAAATAGCTTCGTTAACTATAGGTATAGAGGTTGAAAAGTATTGACGTATTTTTTGTAGTTTATTAGAAAACAAGTGTAAAAGTCAATAGCTTCGAATGGTAAGAGGCGTCAGAAAAAAAAGTTGATAATAAGTATCGACTCCCTCAGTCGAAAGGTGTATGTCAACATGTTAGCGGTAATTAAATTTAAAATTTTCGAAAAAATTAGATTCTTTTGGGTTAGCCTATTCGGCATTTAATGTTATTCTGAAAATAATTTGGTGTAACCGTTTTAGACCTAACAGGGCTATAAGTGTGCCAAAAAAATTACCTAAGTGGCTTTTCTGGAAGATAGGTCCTCATCTGTACCATCCGAAAGATATTTTAAAGCGCTAATGAAATTGAAAAATATGGAAAAAGGTGTTTTCGAAAAAAAGGATTCAAGGATTGTGATTTTGTTAGTTGGCCGATTTTGCAGTAAGATATATTTTGAAACAATATTGGTGCAGTCGTTGTAGGCCTAACTTATGGCTTTCCTTAGTTTAGAGAAAAAAATTTAGAAGTCAAAAACGTTGAATTGTTTAAAAAAAATATGTTACGGCACTATTGGTTAAAAAATTAAAAGAATGCAATAAGTAAGTAATTAAATTTGAGGCTATAATAAAAAAATGGTGCAATTTTGAAGCTACAGACGCCGAGAAAAAGCTGCATTAGTTTATTCAAATTCTTGTCAATCTGAGGTAAAAGTTGACAGAAATGCCCCTGAAGAAACCGTAGAATTTTGTTTCGGGTCTAAGAATTTTCCTTATAGCTTTGCATAATTGGTCCTGTTAGTTTCGGAAATATAAAGCGTTACTACCCATCCACGACAGACGAATATTTAAAAATATATATACAGGGTGTATTAAAGATGGTGCAGAATATTCGCCCCACGCGATTCTGCGTTAAAAACTGGACAAAAAATTGTATAACTGTTTTAGGACAAAACGTGTAGTTTCTGAAGAATTGTTAATTAAAGTCTTGTAAACTTAGCAACACTGTGTGGTCAGTCAGACTACGTCACCTGCGATATCACCAATAGCAACCCGCTTGATTTAATATAATTGCATTGTACTATATGAACAAAAATTATTTAGATAAAGGGTGGATGTAGAACCAACAACAAGCTGAACCTATCAAAGACAGTGATTTTGTTCACCATGGCCATCCCTTATCTAAATAATTTTTGTTCATATGGTACTTACATCGTTGCAACATTTATGACAAGCATAAGCACTGCAAACATTTCAAACATCGGATGGAAATTCTAATTAAACGAAGGGTATGTTGAGTATAATTACAGTTTAGTTACCTATTTCTTTTGTTGATTAAACTACAGCTAAAAATCATTATTTCATAAAAATATCACACGATAAGCAAACCAGAATACGACTGCCAATAACTCCATAACTAAAGAGTTAACAGCAAATTGGTACTGTAGTTTTTTACTTAGATTTTGACGTAGAATCGCGTGATATAAATATTCTGCGCCATTTTAAATACACTCTGTATATTTAGGACCTTTACGCCTCAAAACGTTCCTTTTGTTTGGAGTTTAAATTTGAATTTTCTCCAAATTTAATTTGATTTTCTTACTTCCTTAGTAAGCAAGTATGGGATGTAAAAATTGGTACTTTTGAGCTGTACCGATAATAATTTTACATTTTTAAAGCGAATATTATTAGGGCAATGAAAACCAGTTTTAAAAAATAATCTTTGCGATTGTTTAGTTATTAAATTGTTTGTACTATGTTATATTTGAAGAATTTTTACCCTTTGTTTATTATTTGCTATGACAGACGGGAAGTAAATGTAAGTGAAGTCATTGATTTAGTGATAATTAATGTCAAAATATTATGTAAAAATTATTTACTTATTTAATGGCAGTTTTGCATAATTACAGGGTTGCAATTTTTCATGTTCGTCAGAGTAAATTTTATTTACTTTCCTTGCTCTGCAAGTATTGTATCTAAAATGAAAAATAAATAAAAGGATGAGAAAGTAAGCAAAGGAATTCTTGACAATAAAATCATTTTTCTTTTCCAGTTGCATTTTTACAAAGCAGTAGGTTGTTTTGTAAATAATGTTTAAAAAATATTAAATGTTAATCCAAATTAACTATTTGAAATAACTTTTAAAATGAAAATTTTTGAAAATTGAACTTATTCGTTTATTTACTGTGCGAAATCTAGGCATGTGGGTTCCAAGTATCTGCTATTTTTCGGCGAAATAAAATGGTACAAACTTTTTTTAAATTAAATATTCGCTTTAATCTTTTTCAGTACTGAGAATGTATGCTTGCATTTAATTTTAAATACATAGTGCCTGAAAGTATACTAATTTTTATTTACGTTAATGTTTTGGCTAAAGTTTTTTTATTAAAGGCTTGCTTAGCTTACTATTACAAAATTGAACAGTTGTCTTAACCGTAATAAAATTGATTTCAACTTCAACTGTTAATACCCGTCACGTTGTAAGTAATTATTTATTGGAAGTATATGAAAGGCAACGTCATTTAAAGGGTATGCCACTCTAAGAAGAAGTATATATGAATCAATTTAAGGCAACGATTTTGTTTTTCGTAGTAAGGCTCGAATAGAAATTTTAAAAATCAACCGGCATTATTAATAATATCAATTATGAACAAATTCTATATACGAATAGTAAAAAACCATGCTAATTTTTGTATAAAACTTTCTTCATAGTATTAGTAGGATTTCTCTATGTTGAGCTTTTGTGCTTTCAGGCATGAAAACTTAACACGAATTTTGTTAAAAATTCTTAATAAATGCTTGCATTTTTTTCTACTTACTTGGTATTTTTGGTGGACAATATCGAGTACAGTACAACCATGATAACGGCACTGAGTTCAAGTCTGAATTTTCCAAGGAGTTTCTCTCACTTGCCGAATTTCCCGCTCGGTTTAGAATGTGATCTATGCTGAAATCGGATTTCGAACGCACTTGTTCTTTTTCTTCAGTTTCATTTTCGTTTGGCGCAGACGTCATGATTGTTTAATTTTTATATTATTTGTTTATTTAAATTTTATTAATTTTAAATCACGTAAAACACGAACTCTTGTTGTTATAGTTGTGTTTATAATAAAATTTGAAAAAGTACTGTCGCAATGTTACAGATCACCCTTATTTTATACCTTCCCCACTATACTGTGTGGATTTAGATCCCATCTTAGTGTAATTATGCGTAAACCAGTAGCACTAACATGACCATAGACCCTCTAGTTCGGAGAGCTTCTGGTTTTGTATTCATCTCTGACGTGTTTTCAATTCACATAGAAGTTGTTATTGGTTAAAGCTTCATGATTTAATTATTCCAGTGTCACATTGATTATGTGTATTTATCCTAAATTTAAATATTATGACAAGTTTGGAATAAATGGGATAAAAAATTTAACTTTTGGAATAAGTTTTGGTTTTACAAAACAGTTTTATTTTACATAATTATCTTGTTTCTACATGATTTGTTTTTCGAGTAATTACGTCATTCTTTTAAATAGTAACTTATATTTTTCTGTACATTTTGTGATGCTGATTTTAATCATCTTTTCGGTGATAAGTATACGATTTTGTGTAGGTTAAATAATACTGCTTTCGAGAAAAAACATTTTTAATTGAAAAAAGGAAAAAGATAATGTCCATTAAAAGTAAAATAGAACTTTTCTTTAATGAGCTATTGAAAAAATAAGCAGCAGTTTACGTAGATTTTGAAAACCGTTAACCCTTAAATACTTGCTAAATTCTGCACGTTGTGTATCCTATTGGCTAAATAAATCATCTGAATTGAATTTTTAATTTTTTTGATTAAAATGAGGGCTTGGGAGGGATTGTTTTAAAAGTCTGCATTTAAGGTTGGTGTAGTAGGTACGTAAAAGACTAATGTTAACTGATATACCAAAGTAGGTATTGCCTTATTACTTACTTACTTCTTGGCTTCAACAACCCATAAAGGACCAATGCCTCTTTTCTGCGTTACAGAGCCTTCGATTTACGGGGGGCGGTGGCTACCCGCGTCTCCAACTCTACTGGTATAGTTCCGTAGGGTTTGTCCTGTTCTTTTCGCCGCCTATTTTGTCGTGGTTTGTTACACAAGCCTTTTCAACCTCTTCTTCGCGCCGTTGGCAATCCCTGTCGCCATACGCTGTAGGTGCCCTGCCTAACTTATACGTCTGCTTCGGATCTAGTAATACTTGGGCTTTTAAACAAGGCATAGATCTCGTGGTTCATTTTTTACTCTCCACTCTTCATTTTCTTGAACCGGGCCATACATTTTTCGCAAGATCTTCCGCTCCCATGTCTCCATCACTTTTTCTTCTTTCCTTGCGAGGCTCCATGTCTCTACTGCGTATAATACCACTAGTCTGAAATCGTTACCTTTTATAATCATCGACCCTAAATATTTGAAGCCATCCACCTTATCGAAATACTATCCGTTAATACTTATATCTATCATACTTTCTTACTTTGCCGTATTTCTTGTAGTTACCATGTACTTAGTTTTAGTGACATTTATTCTTAGTCCCTGCGTTGCCGTTGCCTCTTCAAAAACCTTATACCCCTCTTCCAGGTTCCAGATTCTTCTTAGTTCTGCCAATGACATCTATGTCATCAGCATATACTAATATCTGGCACTGTCTATTAAAGATTGATCCTCCTGGATGGCAATCTTTGGACTACCCTTTCTAGTACTAAGTTGAACAGTGTTGTTGAAAGAGCGCCCACTTGCCTCAGTCCCGTTTCAATCCTGAATTTTTCACATAGCTGATCCTGAATTCTCACTTTAGCTTTAGTATCTGCTAAACACACTTTCACTAATTTGATTAATTTCGCTAGTATTTTAAGTTCTTGCAGCTCTTTATGTAGTTAAGAGTCGTGTGCTTGTTTAATATTTCATATGATGGCAACATTCCATTCGCCCAGGAGTTTTTTTTCCTCCCAAATCCTTTTTATGATGGTGTGTATTTCCCTCATGATTAGTGGTCCTCCGTATTTTATCATTTCTACGGTCATCCTATCCTGCTCTGGTGCCTTTGTTATTCTTCATTTCCGTTATTACTTGTTCTACTTCTTCGTGTTTGGCATATTTACTTCTGTTTCCCCCTCTTGATCCAGTGCCTCTTCTCCTATATTACTCTTCCTGTTATCACGCGTACCTACCTAATAGCTACGCAAGGTATGGCCTTACTTAACATTAATTCCAAGGCAACAATGATGAACTTTTCCTAGACAGATGCGCTATTATTATTCATTTTGTATTTGAGAGCTGTCGACATTATTTTGAATATTTTACCAACTATTCATTTTTAACCATTAAACAATGGAGCGATAACAACCTCACGACCACTAGCTTTTCGGCATTTGTTTTGCGATTTTTTAATCTTTCACTTGAAACATCTTCGATAATAAGTAAATATTTATATTTGTTAATTTAACAGTTTTTTTTTTATAATTTATTTTGCTGTCATTAGTACAGTGTGCTGTCCTAACTTCAAAAGAATTGAATATTAAATTAAATTAAAATTATCTAATCATTTTTCTATTTATTTGAAAAACTTTTACTATTTACATTTTAAAACTTACCACAACTGATAAAAAAGATGCAGACTAAAAGTGCACTAAAAATTATTTTGAAAGTTGCAGTAGAAAAACTGTTAATGTTTAAAGTTTATACCATGGAAATTCCCATGATGCAAGATAAAGAAACTCGCTATTAGAAACATCGTTGTACATAGATTTGAGAATAATAGAAGTATACAATTTTACGTATTGGAAATGTCAGTTCGTGAAAACCATCTATTACGTATGACACTAATAAGTTTATTATTCACGCATATAGAAATGTAGTAGAAAACAGTAATAATTCTTTAAATATTTTCTGAAAGTTTGTCGTGGAGGGTTTGATTATTTGATTTATTTGATTATATATTTTTTTCTGAGTATTTTGCTACCAGTTGCTAAAAATAAAGACTAAATTAGTAAAACAATTAAAAGTCTGTAGCGCAATGTTTCGTTTCAGGCAAATTAAAGAGGTTTTTTAAACTGGGAATAATTTTGTGATTTCATATTTCAAACAAAACTATAGATATGTGTTCTGTGTTAGGTGGTTGTATAGAATTCGAAACAATGGTTAGGGAACGAATTATGTTCGTGTGTATGCATAATGCTTTTACATTTAATCCTTTGTCTTGTAACCAAACTTTATCTAAATCTACTGAATAAGACAAAATGCAGTATCTTTTCTAACGATGTTCTCAACTTTATGTGCAGAAATTAGCGGAGTTAAAAAGGTTGAGAACAATCACACACACTTTCTGGTCATTGATGTTACTTCTTCTTTTTCTTCTTCTTCTTCATTTACAAGAACACTCTCTCGCTGGAATCCTCTTTTGCAGCCTCTGGTCATTGATGATAATTACGAACAGCTATTTACCCTCTTAAGAACTTCTTTTGACCTTCAAACACTACAAGACCTTATTACGTCATGCCCCTGATGGACATGCCATCCGACTGTCCCAGGAACCGCCCAGCTCTACTACTAAGAATATTAAATATAATCCTAAAAACGTCTGGTCATTTGTTAAAGAAAATAAAGCGAATAGCGAATAATTCCTTACTGGAGTCGGTTCGTTTAAATGGTGTTTAGGCTGATAGTTTTACTGAGTGTGCATATCTTCTTTTCATTTTTTCTAGGTCAGTTGTCGAAGAAAATGCCCAAGTTAATTAGAGTAATGCTTTTGGTTATCCTACCAGTATTAATCTATGCAGAATATCATATCAAAATAGTGAAGTTGCATAATTGTTAGTTAACATTCAAACAACTAAATCAAGAGACCTCGACGGCGTGCACCCTTTTTTCGCCAAAAAGTGTGTTTGTTATCTTGCTTTTGGTCTATCGTTGTTTTCAATAAGTATCTAAAAGAGGGAGCGTTTCCTGATTTAGTGCTTATGTAACTTCCTTTTTTAAATCAGGCTACAAATCGGATATAGGTACGTAACTAAATTATCCAGTCTTTTATAAACTATTTGAATGTAACATAATTAAAATATTGTTAAAACACATCCTTATAATAAGTTTAGTTCTATTAATCAGCATGGATTCCTGCATTTTAAAACTACATCTACCAACTTTTTGCACTTCGTTGAATTGTGTCAGGCACGTTATTAAACTGGTTTAGATCTCACTTAGTTAACAATGTTTGGAGTCAAATTTCATTCAAGTAAATTCTGGAGTGCCTCAAGGCTCCCATGTAGGTGCTAGATTATTCATTGCATTTATTAATGATTTGATATGTGGACTTAAATTGTCATTTCCTTTAATATGCTGATGATCTTAATATTTTTAAAGAAATTAATTCTCCAGACGATCGTCTCGTTACACAAGTTGATCTGGATTATCTTTCTGAATGATCGTTTTAAGATTGTAAATCGCCACTACTTTTATAAAATTAATAATGCTAACCGTCAGCAAGTTACAAGTACCATGAGATCGAAAAAAAGATGATTCTGAGCAGGCCTTGACTAGTACAACACGAGTGGCAAGACTGATTTCAAAATGTGGCAGTAGGTTAGAGGTTAATAAATGTCAAATAAATTAAAACACAAAACAGTATTTATTTAGGGAACAAACTGAAAACTAAGATGAATACATGTTAGAGTAGGTGTCCAAAATATGATCCTTCACTAGTATTACAACGATAAACTTAAATAATTCTGGAAACAAGATTGCAAAACTGACTTACATTTGAAATGTCACTGTCACATTATAATTCATAGGCATTCTAGAACCAGTGTAGCCAATCGTGTTGTACTAGTCAAGGCCTGCTCAGAATCATTTTTTTTTTCGATCTCATGGTATAAGTGGTTTATAAATCATCGTGAATATATTGTTGTTAATAAAGCTAATAGAGTGTTGGGTTTTGTTTTTGGCATTACTAAAAATGTTTCTTTCTTTCTTCCTTTCTTTCTCTTTTATCCTTATGCTCTTCTGGGCGTCGGATCTCCTTTCATCTGCCCATCCACAATTGAGTTTTTAAAAAATCACATTGTATGTTTAGACTGGTTTTCGGACAATCTATATACTTTAAAAATATTATTTTATGCTTGTACGTATTAGATCTCATCTTGAATGCTGTAGTTTGTGTGAAATCCTTTTTATTGAGTTCCTGTAAATAGAAGTCATTCAAAGCCGATTTTAAAAAAATTAGTTTTAATTTAACCTTAAACTTAATTAACAAACAGCTTCTCTAGTTTGACTTTTTATCATTAGAGCATAGAAGGACTTTACTGATGTTAAAGCACTCTTCAAATATGTTAATGGTTTTTATAATGATACTTTGAGGGTGTTTTGAACAGCCTCCTTCGCGGTAACTTTATTAATAGATAAGATATACAAGTAAGCTATACACTTATTTCCTATAATCTTGGAATGTCTTATATCAAGGGGTGTCATTACTTTTCTATGAAATCATCACCATTACGCACGCCAATGCCGAACAAGTTTCTTCTGCGGCACCAGTGACGCACAGGTGCTACCCCTCCTCATCATTAGCGTAACGCGCTCTCTTCAGGTTTTCCTTTAGCTTTGGAAAAAGGAAAACAACTCAGAGTTTTTCAAAGTGTTCGCATATTGGGTGGAGTTGATAGTGTCGCGTTGCTTAAAAAATTCAAAGTGGACTATGCCATTCCAGTCCTAAAAGACGGTCATCAGCATTTTTCCAGTCGAACCGAAGGCGTTGAATTTTTTCGGGTTAGGCCTCTACTCCATTGATTGCTATTTGTTCTCTGGGTCGTAATAGTGTGCCCAGGGCTCGTCACCAGTGAAAATTCGGCGGAGAAACGCATAACTTTCCTGTTTGTATTGAACCAAAAGTTGCTGCAAATCTCCTTTCGTTACGTTTCAGTTTCATCTCAACAGTTTCAGCGATATCCCTCACGGGGCGATTAGCACGAATCAGTTGATCTACACGCGCTTGATATTGTTCATCCGTGACTGTCAAGGGCCTACCACGTCGAGCCTAATCATGCAGATTTGTTATGGCAGGATTTTTTTTCACACTTCTTTTCCACCGTCTAATAGTATAGACATCCACACAGACGTTTCCATAGACAGCACCCATTCGTCGAGGAATGTCAATACGCACCCAACCCTCAGCCGTTAGAAACTCAATAACAGCGTGTTGCTTCAACTCAATGTCCATATCAGTTGTTTCGTACGGCTATCTGATATTGCAGGAAAATTCTACTGGGTGTTTTGATAATCAACGAGTTAGAGAATATTGTGATATCTATTTCATGTACCTCGAAGTAATATTACCAGACCTATTGGCTAGGAAGCAAGAGTTTTCAAAACAAGCTTATTTTCTCGTAATTTTATCCGCGTGCCGTCCTGTTCAACTAGTACTTTCTTTTGGCATGATAGACGTACCTAATTTTAAATTAAATTCTCCCTTAATAAGAATTAGATCTTAATCGTTTGCCTCTGAGATATATGGATTTATTTTTTATTTTCGTTTCTTGCTTTCTAAAAACAGTTACAGGTTGTTTTTTGGAAAGCGATTGTATTACTAAACTTTTTTCGTTTTACTCTGCAAATATTTTGATTTTTTTATTAATCTGTGCACTAAATATTATTCTTATAATTTTATATTTTTTGTATGTATACCATTTTAATTAAATGTATATAATTAATTTACTAACTAATACATGATTAAAAATAAGGGAGAGTTGAAGATTATATTATTTGCATGTATTTAGTTTTTTTTTATTTTCTTATTGTTACCAAATGTAGCTGCAATCTTATGAATATATTTTTAAAACAGCAAACGATAACTAACTGGTGATATGAGATGTCGTTTTAAGTAAAAAGTTTATATAAATATGTACCTCAGACAACTAGTAACAAAAGGTACCTATTTAAGATATCTGTAATTTGGTAGATTCGATAATTGTAGTAGTAATAAGAACAATGGAAGACTTTAATTTGGTATTGCTGTATTTACTCGGACATTTCGAAGACTTCTAGGAGCTGTTCCTAAAAAAAATTAGGAAAATGTTGTTGATACGGTGCTTGGTAACCATACATTCAGTACTTGGCGTGTCAGTTTACTTGGGGCTATCACAAAATTTTGTACAGTGGACACAGTGAGGTTCTTTCTCCATATTGTAACGTTTTTTAAACGTTTATTTAAAAACTTCGGTTCGTGGTGTGAATTATTTATTAACAAATTTAAACAACGTAATAATTAAAACAACACAACAATTTAAACACTAATACTAACCCGAAACACTACACTAATTTATCGATACAGTTTATTTGAATTCACGAGCGGTCACTACGCATTACATATGCGCACTGGTAGACTGTTGTTGGTAGACTTACTCGTTCACTACGAAAACATGCCTATATACCAACTGCGGCCTTCAAGAACGATCCAATCTGGAATGATCGAGACGATGACGTAATCGAACAGTCGCCGTAACTCCAGAAACTTCTGTCGGCGGATTGCGAATACGACGGAAATCACACGTGCTACCACCGACCGCTGACGCGTCTCGTTGCAATATCATATTCAGCGTCAGTTTTACAACCGGATGACGCGGAGAGAAGAGATAGGTTTTGATAGTAGATTTTAGATCGTTTCCAATATCTTGTGGACAGATCAGGCAATATTTACTAGAGAGGATATGAATAATGTATACAAGCACACGTGGTAAAGAAAATTCGTTTTCACAGTAGGTTAAATGTTTGGAGCGGTATATTCAATAATTGATTACTATGACTTCCGGTTTCCTTATTAAATGCTTGACAAGACGCATGCGATTTTAGCACGATGGGGCACCACCTCATGCAGGAAAATAGGTGGGAAAGTGGCCGAATACTCATTTTAGGATTAGGTTAACTGGCCGTGGAGGTACTGTGGTCTCCGGCCTTGAGATTTAAATTCATCAGGCTTTTGCTTTTGGGACCACGTAAAGCAATTGGTTTATAGTGAAGCAATAACTACGGGAGAGCTATTAATGGAAATGATTAACGATTAGCTGAAGTACATAATAACGTACTTAGAATAACTGATGCAGTCATTCGTTGTTGCCATGCATCTATTTGTGCCAATGGAGTACACCTCGGGCATCTTTTGTAAGAATGGTGTTGTAATAATGTATGTCTTCTTGTGGTTCTCTAAGTGACAGTATTAATTGAACCGTATTTAATCTAAACCTTTTTCTTTCAAATGGCTTGCTATATTTTACGTCTTCCAGCAATATCCATACTAATAGTGACTTATGAAAAAGAAAAAAGTGATATGGTTGTAGCTTAGAACTAAAACAATATCGGATGTACGTTTCTATAAACTTTTTGACCCAGAATGACTCCTTCTACCGCCAGTTATCGTTTGGCAGACGTACCATAGATCACTTTGTATAATATATAAACTGTTGCTTTTATTTTTCTTTTACTTTGTACAGGTTTGTAAGATAAAATTTTAGAATTGTTCCAGTGTATTTTATGGTTATTTTTCCAGGCGTTTCTAGAATTTCTATTTTTTAATTTTGTGTTTTTTTTGTTTTTTAATTCTGACTTTTAATGGTCTAGACCAGCGGT
This sequence comes from Melanotus villosus, assembly GCA_963082815.1. NCBI lineage: Eukaryota > Metazoa > Arthropoda > Insecta > Coleoptera > Elateridae > Melanotus > Melanotus villosus. The sequence continues at coordinate 94,715,475 of OY720419.1, read as the reverse complement.
TCTCAAACTTTTGTTTTCGCGTACCACTCATGTGTACAACTACTCAGTCACGTACCTACAACTAACACTCACTCTGAAACTTTAGATAAAGTGGGTGTTAGTTGTAGGTACGTGACTGAGTCTAAACTCTACTAAACTGCGGCTCGCGTACCACCGTAAGAAGCTCTGCGTACCACCAGTGGTACGCGTACCACAGTTTGAGAACCGCTGGTCTAGACGTTTCACTGATATAGTACTTGTATTAGGTATGCAGGGTGGTCCATAAGTAATGACTCAGACCAACAGTAGATTTGTGAGGCCAAAATATTACGACTTACCTACCTAAAATTACCTTAGTCCAAAAGTTAATATTTAGAGAAATAAAGGGTGTCGAAGTCAAAATTTTGATTTTTATTTTCTCCTGTAATTTCGAAAGTTTTTGAAATATTGATATGAAAATTGGGGAAGCAACTTTTTTTGGGACGGAAAACAATAATCCATCCTTAATTTTAATGTAGCTCTTAAAAAAACTTTACTTTTGTTATACCTAATACCTTAAAAAAGCTTCAACTTTTTTATACTTAAAGTTAGGGCAGATCTAATTGAAAAAACAAAATCGTTTTACTTTATTTAGATATACCTTAATGTTAAATTAATGTATTTTTCGTTGTTGTGTAGTTTGGTTTTGTTTTGTGGTGTGGTAGTTTTGTCGTGTTTGTTTACTTTCAATATTTGCGTTTTGGACTAGACTTCTGGGGTAGCCATTACCCGGAAGAATATTGTATAAACCCTTTGTTTTGTTGAAAATTTGAAGATTAAAGCAAATTGCTGATAAATATTAATGTTTTCTGGTGATGATTAGCTCAGTGTAGAAATCATACATTTTTTTCTACGCATTGATTCTAAAAGTATAACTGCCTTAATGTTTTATGTAATTTTACTCAAATAATTTTTTGGTAGCTTCGTTTTACAGTTAATAATGTTTTACATATTTTTAAAGTTACTTCAAAATTTAGGTTTTCCACGTAAAAATCTGATTAAATTTTGAATTTTTTTATATTTGATCCTTTTTCTTTAATTTTTAGTTTTAATTGCTTATTTCTGTGTGTAAATGCTTGACACTGACATTGAGGAGAAAATACAATAAAATAACGAAGTAGTTTAAGTCTAGTAATTTGTTACTTTCTTTATATTCGTGCGTACTCTTTCTAAATGGTTACAACGTTAAAACTTCAATAAGTAAATGATATCGAAGTATTTCTAAAGAATTTCCTATGTAAAAACTAACCAGTCTAGTTTCTACCAGGTCAGTGGATTAAAGTTTATCTTTAAACCCATCAGCAACCCATTATAATAGTAACTGCCGTATTCTGATCTTAATTTTTATTTAAAAACTACCAGCCCAAAAATACATTTTTGTGCAGCGAAAAATTTGCCGGAACCCTCGTCATAATCTTGTTAGTCTAAAATAATTCTTCCGCCTTATTGGGTTTGGTTTTTGTTTGCTTTCTTTGTGGTTTTAGAAGGGTTTAAAGTTTGTTCTTTCTTGGTGTCGTGTTTTGATGTTTTCATCAGTAATCTGTTGGTGGCTTTTTGATCTTCTTAGCGTTTTTGGATTAGTTTTGTTGTTAAGTTCTTATTCTGTTTAAAATATACTATAGTTTGTAATATTTTTTTGCAACTGCAGAGATTATTATTATTCGGTTTGTTGTTTAATCTTTCGTTAAAGTCTCTGGGAATTTCATAATACATAATTCGAAGTTATAAGAGCTATAAAACACAATAAATAAGTTCTGTGCTCATAATTAATATCTTCTTATTTAAGTACAATTTTAAAACACAAGTTCACCTGCAAACAAGTTATTACATTGATTAACTTTAATTTATTTATTTAATATGAATATTTAAAAAAGGAAAAAATAATAATTTCATAGATCGTTTCTGTGGACATTTTTGTTTTTTAATTATCTTTAAGTAATATGTTATTTTATACATTTCGTTGTCATTCAATATATTTTCCTTTATGGTCCTGATGCGCGGTGTTTCGTTGTGTTTTTTTGCTCGAATTATCTCCCTTTTCACCTCTATGAGGTTTCCGTTTGTGATTGTGATGCTTTTTATGTTTTTGGTGGTGCTTTTTATGGTATTTTCTATGGTGGGCTAGGTAATATTCTTTCAGGAAATAACTTCTTGGTACTTTTCACTATTCCTTGTTTTATTTAAATTGGTTTCTTTGCTGTTTTGCTCATTGTAATCATCCGTGCGAGTTAAACTTTGCTTGTGACTAGATGTCAAAAAATATATAATTATATTAAAGATTTTGAAGATTGGTTGGCATATAACCCGAAGATATTTTGGAACTATGTAAATTATTTGAAACAGTATAACCATTTGCCCTACGAAATGCAGTATAATAAAACAACTTTTACTGGAGCGAATCAAATAGTTGATGGTATTGCACACTATTTCTGTTTAAAGATAATGCTAATATAACTGCAACAAAAAATAATTTTAACTATGATTACGGCCCAGAAATTCTCAACTTAACAAACATCAGTGATATGGAAATTACTAACTCCATAAAATTTCTGAAATCACGATCAACTTCAGGCCTTGACGAAGTTTCTGCATATTTTATTAAAGGCTGTGCTGAATTTTTAATCTTAGCTTTAAACATAATTTTTAATTTGTCTCTGAAAACTGTTACCTTTCCTGAGGTTTGGAAAAATATCAGAGTTCTAGCAATTTTCAAGACTGGCGACAAATGTTTAAGTGAAAACTACTAGTATTATATCTGCATTTGCTAAGGTTTTCGAATGAATAATTTGCAATAGGTTATACTGTCATCTGGAACAAACTAGTTATTTCCTCGAGTCAAAACGGTTTTGTTAAACGAAGGAGTACAAATACATACTAATTTATTGACTTTTTCGGAGTATGTATTAAGTAACATAAAGAATGAATACTAGACTGACTGCATTTTCACCGACTTTTCGAAGGCATTTGATACCATTTCTCATGAAATATTGTCGTATAAACTTCAATGCTTTAGTTTCAGTGAAAACTTAATAGCTTTTATCATGAGTTATCTCAAGGATAGGCGAAATATGGTCACAGTATATAATCAAACCTCTTACACAGTCGAACCATCTTCTGGTGTTCCCCAAGGAACTATCCTAGATCCTCTTCTGTTTGTGTTGTATATAAATGATTTGTGTGAAGTTTTATCAGGTTCTTATGGATTACTTTATGCCGATGATTTTAAAATATATAGAAGAATCACAAAAGTATATGAATGTCAACAGCTACAAAGTGATATCGATAGTGTTGTTAAGTGGTGTGCTGATAATCGTTTGCAGTGCCAGTATTTCTAGAGTGTCCCAGATTAAAGACTTTAATTCGGATTTCTGTTTTAAGGATCATATTAATTCTATACTTAACAAATCTCACCAAAACCTTTCATTTATGTTAAGAAACTCTACTAATTTCACAAACCTTAATGAACTATTAATTTTGTATTACTCCTTGGTAAGGCCTCTATTAGAGTATGCTTTTATTATATGGTTGCCTGACAGCTATTCATTAATTAATAAAATTGAAAAAGTACAAAAGAGATTCGTTCGTTTCTTATATTTTAAGGTTTTGAAATATACTCAACATATTAAAATTTCATATTTAAATCAGTTGTTAGCATTAGGCAATGAAAAACGTTTAAATATAATAATGTTAGACTCTAGAAGAACATTTGGTTGTTTAAGTTTTATATACAATATTGTAATGTTCAATATTAATGATGACAATTTGCTATACTTAATTCGTTTTAAGGTTTCTAATATCAAGCTCCGCAGGAGAAATGATATTTTTCATGTCGATCAACATTATACAATTGTCGATAGAATGCTGAACATTACTAATAGTATTCTAAGCCTTTGTGAGATTGATATATTTTCTACATCTCTGGAAAACACTCGAAAGAAATTTGTAGAAATTAATCATTAATAAGTGAGGTTATTATGTAATTTTTAACTTTATGTACCTAAAGATTCATGTAAGTGGTAAATAACCGTTTGTATCTTGTTATCATTAAATTAAGTTAAATTAAATTAAATTACTTTTGTACCATATGATTTGTTAGAATTACTTTGCCTTTGCCCAAAGCTAGTTATTACCGTACTGGAAGAAATGTTCCGATCTATAGATTGGACGGACAAAGGGATAAAAATTGACGGAGTAGTAATAATAAGCAATAACCCACAAGAATTACAGGATATGGTGCTAGATCTCAGCAACCGGTGCAAAGAAATAGGCCTCAAAATTAACATACGAAAAACCAAAATAATGACAAATACATTAGAAAATATAAACATAACCCTAGAAGGAACACCACTAGAATCAGTTGACAGTTACATCTACCTTGGTCAAAAATTTACAACAATGAAAGACAACATAAGTGACGAAATAACAAAAAGAGTTAAATTAGCATGGAGTACATTTCGAAAACTTAGTCACATTCTGAAATCAGACATACCTAATACATATGGCTCTGAAACATGGAATCTAACAAAGAAGAATACACAAAAACTAGCAAGAACGCAACTCGCACACAAAAGGCAAATGCTAGGGATCAAGTTGAAAGACCGTACCTGGATACGACAGCAAACAAAAATTACGGACATCCTCCAACGAATATCTCAATTATTAAAATGGCAATGGGCTGGGCACATAGCCCGTATGAAAGACAATAGGTGGACTAAATGGATAATAGAGTGTCACGAAGGAGTATTGGCCGTCCAAACACTCGTTGGCGAGACGACATACAGAAACCTGCTGGAGGTCAGTGGATGAAACTGGCTGCTGACAGGAAACACTGCACTGAATTGGGGAAGGCCTACACCCAGCAGTGGATTGAGGTGGGAAAATCGTGAACGTTGGTTTTGTTGTTAACGATAGTACACATTTGTATATTTCTTGAAATGCAGATTACCTTTATTTATTATATGGTCACTAACACTACTCGATTGGAATTTTGCGGAACCCAAGGACCTGTTACCCTTGGAAGAGATCTTTAACGTGCCAAACATCATTATAAATTAGAATTAGATCATTTATGTGACAAGACCTCGTTCTTAATCATCAGTTGGCCTGCTAAAAAATAAAACTCTATTTTTTGCGCGATCCCCCAATTTGACATGTTTACTGATTTAATTATGACAATAGTAAGTTATGCTTACAAATTACTGATCGGTAAGCATTCACTTACCGAGCGGGAGGCGGTAAGTAATAAAATATGAAAATTTGAGTGCTTTTTGTCATTTTAGATAGTAGGATTTTTAGATAATTTTACAGTTATCACACAATTATTGTCACTTTGACATGAACAAATTTAGATTCATTTAATTTGGTTATTGCATGGATCATGCAAAAATTGTAATAAGCATCACGGGCGTAGGTGCTACCGGTCTCGAGTAAAAAATGGAGACCTATGCTACGCGTCGGTCTCCACACATTTATACCCTCGACCGGTATAACGCACCTACCGCCCTTGATACTTAAATAACTATTGTGTATTTGTTACATAAATAACCCTTTGTATTCGTTCTTCCCAAAACGCCTTTTTATTGGTCTAGTAGTTAAAGGTGTCTAGCCGGCATTAAAGTTAGCATACTCGTTTTATAAACTGGAGAGCTCGGGTTCGATTTCCGGTCCAGGTCGATAAGATTTTTTAATGTGGAAAAATATCTGAAAGCGGACTGAGGGTCGGTTGTACAAAAGTTTTTTTTTAATTTAACGAATGGTTGAAGTTGACAAAAGAGCACTGTTTCTTGTTTACTAATGTATTGAATTCGAAGACTTTCATGGCTAGTGCCAGTGTTAAAAGAACATTTTGCGGGTTGGAGTCATGTCAATGTTGAGAAAAAAGAAGTTAACGTTTCGCTCGCTTTCTTAAGGGGGGTTCATCAAGAGGAAAAAGGGGCACTGATAGACTCAACGTGTCAAATACGCCAGAGGCGAAACTCTTTTAGCAAGAGGAAAAAGGGTATGGTAGCTAAACTTTTTAATCAAGCCAGAGGCGAAACCTTGCTGAAGAATACGGAAGAAAGCAACGATTTTATACCGTTTGTAACCGGCCAACGTGTCAGACGAAGATGACAATTGGTCATGAGTGGTGAGGGGGGGAGCTGTTAGCGATGATAGATTTCCATGATGATGATGTACAGCAGCAGCTGAGTGTGGGAAGAGACCTCATTTCAATTAACGGTTGTGTATTCAGATACGTGTGTACACTGAGCGACCCGTTACTCCAATGTACACTAAACCGCCAGAACAAACGACGCTTCTTAATGGCAAGGGTGGAAGTTTATCTTTTACTGAAGGGAGTGTCTGTGAAATTTTTGGAGGGGGTTTGATGATGGTTTTGATGTTGTGGTTTTTGAGAATCCTACCTAAGCGATCAGTAACCAGGGGTAGTAACCTGAGGTGTACAAGTATTCTGAGAATTTCCAGAGTAGTATTTTTTAATGACCTTTCTAACGTCCGTTTTGTTGTACCCATTCTTGACCAGATAGTCTTGAATATGAGTTAACTCGACATGAAGACTGTTGGGTTGAGACACTGTGGTAACACCAGTTAGCGTGAAGAAATTTATCCATGTTGTAGGTTTACGAAGAACTAAATACTTAACAACTAAGTAAGTGGGGAGAGCTTTGTTAAGTTAATCTTCTATATCGCTGGATTAGAGCACCGTAAATTAATTTAAGCTAATGTCATATTACCTATTGAAAATACAAGCATCAGGAGCAGTTTTGATATATTAAGAAAATTGCCTTCTTTAACGTGGCTTAAAACAATTTTGACTGCATTATACTTGGGCATTTGATATAGGGTTTGTTGCAGGCATATCCTAAACTTTGATAATTTTATTTTTGACGACAGTGCAAACAAAATTAGTTGCGAAAATGGAACTGTGTTTAACTGTTTTTTAAACATGTATTCACTTAATAATAACTACATAATATGTACCTAATATCAAAAAACTAGAGAAAAATACAAACTTTTCTAACAATTTATTACACAAAAGTGTAGGTGTCTTATAAGAATTATCCATAGTACGAGTTTGGCGCGTAGTAGTTTGGCATTCCATAACCATAACCGTTTCCGTAACCATTGCCACCACGAGAACGACATCCACAAATGGTCCCACATAGCATACCAATTAGATTTAAAGCTGTAGTAATGAGGAGATGTTATACAAATTTGATTATAGTTAAACGGTGATTTATTTACCACAGCTGAAGAGTCTTTTTATAAGACAAAAAATAAGGAAGATGCATCCACCCAATCTGCGGCCAGTAGCGTCCGCTACTTCTTGCAGTTCAGATGACGTAGATAATTTTTGGATTACGGATAAAATACTTGTTTCTTTTGCTAACTTTAGTATAGAATCAAATAATTCTTTCACGTCCTTTTGCTCTTCTTTAGTTATAACGTACGTGGTGTTTTGCCTTTCTAAAGCTCGCTCTAATGGTTTTAGTCGTATTAATAGCGCTTTTATTTTTTTAATATCTGTCAACGGTATGCTGATATTTACTTTTGTTATATTCGGTGGTAAGGCTACATTGGTAGAATCTGATACCAGCGTTAGAAGTTCTTTGGCTCTTCTTCTGAATGTGTAACTTGCATAAACAGCTAAGGAAAAATTATCCAGATATACAATTATTTTTAACACAAATATTAAATATTACCCTTGCAGAAAAGTAACAGGTATAATATATGTTTTAGGTTCGCCATTACTACCGTAAATGTGAAATTTAATGAGTTGTTAGAGTTTTTATTACGTGTATTAATAAAAACGGACGAGTGCTCGAATGCCTTCTGTAATGATATTTTATAGTTTTTTCTCTGTTTCTGCTTCCATTTACATTATTTATTTATGTTTATTTTTATAAAAAAAAACTTGACAATTTCCAGTTGGGGAAATTTTGGTAAAATAGTTGACGTAGATAATTCTTCGATTACGGATAAAATACTTGTTTCTTTTGCTAGCTTCAGTATAAATCAAATAATTCTTTCACATCCTTTTTCCTTTCTTCAGTTATAACGTACGTGGTGTTCTGACTTTCTAAAGCTCTCCCTAATTGTTTTAGTCGTATTAATAGCTCTTATTTAATATCCAACGACGTTATGCTGACTTGACATTTACGTTTGTTATATTCGGTGGATCGGTGGTAAGGCTACATCGGTAGAATCTGATACCACCGTTCTTTGGTTCTATGCATAAACAGTTAAGGAAAAATTATCCAGATATAGAATTATTTTTAACACAAATATTAAATATTACCCTGGCAGAAAAATAACAAGTATAATATAGTTATATGTTTTAGTTTCGCCATTACTATCGTAAATGTAAAATTTAATGAGTTGTTTCGAGTTGTTAGAATTTTTATTACGTGTGTTAATAATTCGCAATACTGCAATGTAAAAAGGTTGATGGTAATGGTTCATAAAAAGAATCTTTTAGGCTCTTGTTGCATATTCAAGAGGTTTAATCTAACCTATATGCTTCGGAAATAAATTCGGAAAGTGGTTTGTTTCCGATTTATTGGCGAAGCAAGCTGTAGTAGATTTTACAACTTATTTTTATGTTACCAAAAAATAGTTACTAATTTTATGCACGTTGATGTTTTATTCGTATGTCGTTTAAACTTCATATGATGAAGTTTGAGAGAGATCGGTAAAATTGTGATAAGAAGTGCAATTTTGGCCCAAAATTATTATCTGTATACAGAGTGTGTATTTAATCTTAACAGTCCTTATTCAGTTTGTATATAGCCATAGGTTTTTCTGCGACCTATAATGTGGTTGCTTATTCAGGGCTATTAAGAAGTTATGAGATAAAATGGACATACTGTCCATAATGCATTCAGGAACCTTACGGATCATAACAAGCCATGTTACGAATATTTTTCTCTGTAGAAATCTGTGATGCCAGTAAAAATTGATTGGATAATGACAGAACCAGTGTTGCTAATTGTGAAATTGGATGTTGTTATTTAAGTGAGAGGATAGTTAACTATATCATCGTTTCTTTATACATGACGTATGAATTTGTATTGGCACTGGTAATTTTTCGGATTTTAGGAACGTATTCGAGCTTCACCACAGATATATCGTATAGGAAATTATACACCTGACTGATGTTTTGTTTTGAAATTATATAGGTAATTTCAAATATCAGTTTCTGTGAGTTTTGCAATGTTACAAACAAGTTCAAAACGTTGCTTAACGTTTTATATCCAAAATGTGAAATATTTTTAAATGGAAACAGGTTTCGTAGCAGTTAAGAACAATAATATATATAACTAAGCACTTAATCGGGAGTGCTATCGCTGGATACCATCTCCCCTCATGTATTGTACCTTAAACACATTTACTTATAGCTATCACTAGCAGGTTGTAAATATTCACCTTAATAATAATAATAAAAAAAAAAAAAACTAAGCACTAAACAGAAAGGTTTTGTCGTTTTTATTTCTAAGGAAAATTACAAACTTGTAAATTCTAAAATTACTTGTCTTAAAAAACAAAAAAAGATTATGGTTTTCTTTCCAAACTTTGAACCTTTTGACCTTTATTTGGCACACTTAAATTTAAAGTCCTCAATATTTTTTATTTGTTCTCTAGTTTAACTCAACATATGTCAATATCATATAATTCCTTGGTTTTAGGAGGATTTAATATATTTGGATGAGAAATTCAAGTTATTTTCTGTATCATTTAGTGGATGGTTTTTGCATAGTGGGCAGTCATCAAAGGCTAGAATAGTCTCTTTTTAAACGTTCATTTTGTATCAAATGATCCAATTTAAAGTCATCCTCATATCGTAGGTTTTGACAGGCATTCAAAATAAAAATGTTTAAAGCTGAGAAATAATAGAATGTAGTTATAACAATAATTAATAAACACGAAGTCAGTTCCCACAAATGTATTTAATCTTAGATCTTAGCTACTCATTAACGTTTTCGTACCGACTCCAGTACATCATCAGATGATACAAAATACTGCTAAAAAACAATGAAAAACATAATAATTTCAACTTTAACTTTAACTTTAACTTTCACTTACGGCTTAACTAAAGACATGACTTAAAAAATAAACAAATTGAAAAGAAGCTTCTATTATTTATCACCATTCCCATTTCGAGTAGTATGGACATCAATCATTTTATTAAAGCCGAGAACAAGGGCGCCGCCAGGGTTAAATAAAAGGGGGGGCATGAATAAAATTATTGTTTTACATGGCTTTATTTATAAAATACATCAAGTATATGACATTTTTAATTAATTGCTTAAAATTATATCCTAATTTATATAGCTATGAAAATAAAAATATTAATCTCCTACGCTCCCTGCCAAATTTATCTATCACCTTTTCAATAAACTCTGGCTTTTAAAGGGGGGGGCAAGTGCCAGGTCTTGCCCCCTCCTGCCGGCGCCCTTGGCCGAGAAATTCTGGCAGAAGCTTACGAAATTCAAAACAGCGAACTTGATTTAGTAGGTAACTTGTAAACGATGCCCAGTATTAAATTTCGAGGACGTGTTTTGCATCATGATAACATATAATTTGATGAATCTAGCTAAGACAAACGTTTTAATTGCGTAGATAGAAATTGCATGCGGGCGGCAAAGACCCTAGCGGCGGCACTGTATGCTTTTATTAGACCCATCGGCACATTTTTGTTTTTTTAATAAAAAACTAAGTTCGAACGCTGCTCATAGTACATAGTTGCAATTTCTTTTTATTTTGGCCACTTAATTTTCTTCGCCGATTGTGATGGTGTGGGCGTATGGCGAAGATACTTATATGAACTGGTTTGCGTTTTCTAAGGGAATATTATCGATGGTTCTGTGTATTACTCCTTACTTTTGCTTTATGATGGTTTATTTTCTTCCAGTGTTTATTCAAATTTCTATGTCTGTACTGTTTAGTATTATATCATCAGCGATAGCGAACCTCAAGTGATTCAAGCTTACGCCATCCATACCTATGCCTCTCTCTTCACACGCCATTTGTTTGAATATATTTTCCAACATTAAAATGAACAGCTTGGGTGAGATAGTATTACCGTGTCGAACATCTCTGCCATTATATTTATAATACACACATTTGATGGATATATTTTAAAATTCCATTCAAAAATCGTTTGTACATTGATTTGTAGACAACTGGAAAGACACTATTGCTTGTTGTCAAGAAGCATTGCTGGAATATTGTACATATAATTGTTAAACAAGATGGTTCCCGAAGCTTTGTAACAACCCAGTTTAAACTTGTTTGGTGTCAGAAAGAGAGCTATGAACTTTAGCGGGGTTGGATATTTAAGAATTTTGAGATGGATGGTTTTGTATTTGATGCCGATGTGCCATATTCAATTCAAGGCAAACGCTTGCTAGATGTCCAATAGTAATATTGTTGTGATTTTGTTAACTTTAGGTGTTGTATCTCACGTGGCTGATAAGTAACCGCAGCTTTTATCAGTAATTTTATGATCGGCCATAAACACAACATGTTGTTATCTCTTCCTCGTTAACAAAATAGCCTTGCGTTAAGTAGTAGTCTATATGGAGTTCGATTTGTTTCTAACAATATCAAGTATTTTTTTAAAGTTTGATTCTTATGAAACAACCATGATTTTCAGTAAACGACCAATAATTGCCAATAATCCTTTTGTTTTGAAATGAATGATACGCTTTTCCTTTAGGTTCTGTTCTTAAATAATTTTCAATAAATCTTTTCGTTTGAGATTATAAAAAGAGAAAACAGCAATGTATAGATACAACGAAAACTGTAACACTTGCGAAAATTCAATATTCAGCATGTAGTCGTGAACAGCATATGCCTAGAATTTAATTCGGATTCCCTTTTTCGGACGTAACTTTAAACAAATTTTTTTCAATTTTAAAGTAAAAGGCACATATAATTTTAGCAGTTAGTCGCTCATTATTCTATAAAGTGGAGTTCCTAATTTCCTCGTTTTGCATAATTCAAAAGGAGCAAGATGGTGGTAGCTAAGAGGGAATACCGCGCGATACAATAAAATTTTAATAGTGAACAAGCAGGGGCAGCGGCACATCGCAAACAGAAGACACAGGGGTATCAGTTTCACAATAAATTAATATTTAAATAGTCAGGGCGGCGTATACGTTGTACAATGCAGTAGAAACAGTGGCGAAGCGAGTTTACATGAGAATCGGACCACCAGCCAAGCCGGGGCTGTAGAACAAAATTAAACACGATTGCTTGAACACGATAATTAGAATCAAAGGGGCCACCGGTATCTGTCAGACCGCGTTGCTTCCGAACGCTGCATTCACGATGGTAGGAAACATCGGGGATGACATTTTCTTGATACACACATTTTATTGGATGTGAAATTAGATAGGCTAATGAAATAAAAACTAAAAAAATGGCAGGGTCGGACTCGGGTACAACCTTATCAACCATAAACGGTGTGAAAAGATTCTTTTATTTTACTCATAATTAATATGGACTTTGATGTTTCGTATCTCCTTTTATATTAGCATATCAATATTTACGTATCTTTCGTTTTTTTGCTTGATTTTTTAATAGCATGCTTTTTTCTTACGGAACATTACCTTACTCTCTTGGTCTCTTGTTTGTAGAATTTTTCATTATCGCGGTATACATTTTTTTCTGATTGTTGCTACGGCGACAGTGTATTGAATAAGGTTTGTTATGATGTAGCAGTTACTAAAAGGGTATGTTTTTGACTTAAATTTTATGTAAGTTTATCTTAATACATAATCGAAGGAAAGTCGTGTATTATTTAACTTTAACTTCTAAAATCGTTCAAAACACGGAACGAGAAAGAGAAAGGGGATAGTTTTTCGAAGAAAAGGAACGAAGGAAATAGCACGTAACAAAACAGGTGGGAGAAGTGATGATTAAAAATATGTTACAAACAATGACAGAAGAAAAAACGCAGAAGAACCTAGAAAATTAAGAGAGGAAATGCAAATGAGGGAGAAAAAATGGGAAGAGGGGAAAAACAACTAAATGCGAGAATAGATAAAGTAGAAAATCAACTGGAAGCCACGCAAAAAGAGAAAAGCATATTAAATATGGAGATTAAAGGCATAAAATTAGATAGCCAACAAAAAGAGAAAGCAGCTGCAAAGTTTTTCAAAGCGAAGCTGAAAAAAAAGGGGTTGAAACGTTGAGTGTCCCCTTTTTTTTGGGTTCTTCTTCTTCACAGAAGACGTTCTCTTAATACGAGCAACAATAACAGCAAAGATATCTTCATCAGACAACTTCCCAAAGTTTCACCCTCGATAATGAGCTATACAGCAGGAAGATTAAGAAGGCGAATGGCCTAGATGTAACTCAGTAAGTACCATTGTGTGCAAGCGCAATTTTTGTACGTAGAATCAAGAACAAGACTATCAGAATTGCAAGCGACAGCAGAGTTGCTCTGTTGGCACTGAACAACTGCAAAGTTGTATCAGGGATAATACTCCAATGTCGCAGCACTCTGGCACAAGTCACTATTGACAATGTCCTAGAACTCGTTTGGGCCAAAGGACATTCTGGACTATACGGCAACGAGCAGGCGGATGGTTTGGTGAGGCAAGGCTTGCAACAACCCTTTTTTGGTCCCGAGCAAGCACTCCCACTATCCCCAACGGTGCTCAATACCTTAATCGAACAGGAAACCCGCAATTGCCATCGCGAAAGGTGGGTTAACATGAACAAATGCCACCATGCAAGGATGGCGATCAAAAGCACCTCATTGAAGATGGCGAACTTTTGTATATAGCTGTCAAACTACGACTTGTTGTAGGAATATTTTCAGGACACTGTATACTAAATAAGCACACGCACCAGGATGGGGCTACTCGAGGACCCAACCTGTCGTGGTTGCAACCTAGAAGACGAGACAGCAGAGCACATTGTGTGCGAATGGCCTGCACTCGCTTCAATCAGAGTATTAATGCTAGGGGACGTCTGGCCTAGTATGGCCAGTATCAGCAGCATCCCTCCGGCAAGTATCCTCAGGTTCATTCAAAGGTTAGGATGGCTTGAGTGATACGCCTAAGGTGAGGCTGCAATGGAGATACCATAATGGGCCTATCTGAGGACTAAACGCACGTGACTCAGTCACCCTCCACCTAAATCCAGAATCCAGAAAAGTATAGTACTATTGTGAGAAACTTGTTTTAAAATGCATATAAAATACCTAAAATATGAAGTTCCAATATCTATTAACTAACTGAAATAAAGCTAATGCTAAAGCTAATTATTGTTTACTCGCATTGCTGCTCGAATTTGAATTTAGTTTAGAAACATCCTAATCTTAACTGCGCATTAAAAAAATAAAAATTACCTACAAATAATTTATTCAACCATATACGTATGGTATGCAATAAATAATAAGAATTATTATTAGTATCAGCCCATTCCAACGGAATTTTGATGTCGGTTTTTTGAGCTTTTCGTTCCATTTCCCGAGGTGGATCACTCCTCATCCTTCTTTAGTTCGTTAACGTTTTTGGTGGGTCGTCGCTAATTTCACCACTTTTTTCCAAATTTGTCTATCTAGTGCTTTTTGTGTCACTTCCATAGTATGTATGTCTTCTAATACTACTTCCTCCCTCTAATAAATAATTATACAAAATTCAAATTGTACAAAATACAAAATAAAATAATTATACCGAAGCTTTATGAAATAAAAGATTAATGACAAGAATGTTTTTTAGACTTCAATATTCTCTGAAAATTTGGCTCGTGGAACATCAAAATTATTTCGCGAAACCTCAGGGGTCCACGGAACAGATCTTAGAAGACGTTTCACTAGAAAAAATGCAGTAACATGATATTCATGCATGATGTGACCCTATTTTACAAGAACTGTTAGGACGTGGTTACAGAGGTGTAGACGCAACCAACCACCGGTCTGTTGCCCACATCTCTAAATATCATTTTGAATCGCTTTATATATAAAAATATTACCTTTGTTAAGGGTTAAAACTGCTGACTTCAGATTTACGCATCAATGTTCTTCCGGTTGAGTAACAGTATTTTCCCAAACGACTGCATCCTTAAAAATTTAATTTTTAAAATTGTTATTTTAAGTTATAAAAATGTGATTGATGATGTACAAGATCTGTCTAAAAAGCAACGAAACTTCATTTGGTGGGAACATTTATTGATGTCTGAATTACAAATTACAAAATGCCCCTTCAAAAGAGTTCCATTGGAAAGCCAAATAACGTCATAGACATTATTCCCACTTCTAGCAACTACTGATAACTGCTTTAATTAGTCTGTTTTTTGTGGGTATTCTCAATAGTTTCCAAATGGTGACTATACTCTTTGAAATGTAAAACAGTTGAATAGACTCAGCTTGGAAACGAAAAAGGGCGATGGCAACACAAGATGTAGCACATGAATGATCTTTTTTTTTGAGTCGTTCAAGGATATCACGGTTAGGTCTTTCGGACACAAATTGTATGTAAACAAAACATTGCCGATCAAAAAACAAATCATCGATTCGATCTTTGAGTTGCTTTTCCTAATCTCTTTTGGGCGTGGTGAGTTGTTTTTCAATCGCTTTTTGGGCCATACTTAAAGATGGCCTGTTTTGACTTTTGACTCATGTGAATAAACCTAATTCAAGATACACATCTTTTCTGTTGTTTTGTTGTTCAGTACGGTTCTTTGGAACCGTATTTTCGAAAATTTTGAGCATACCCAAGTTTTGGGTAGTAATGTCATGAATAGTCTGGTAATTCGAATTTAATTCGTTGCTAATCATTTACACTGTTTATAGAATATGAGAGATCTTACTCTTGTCATGCTGTCCTGAACTTCTGCGGTTCTTGGTTTTCTGGAACAGGAATCTTCTACTGTCTCACGTCAATCTCAAAATGCCGGATGCCACTTACAAAGTTGCCGGTTTCGGTAGTGTATAGCAGAAACGGTAGCCGTGAATGTAAAGGTCTCGGGTTCGATCCTAGCCGAAGCTAGATGAAATTTTTAATGTGGAAGAGATTTGAAACTTTGTCTTCTTTTGGTGAAAGTTTGCAAAATTTTAGTCGAGTACCGCCAACTTGGCAGTCGACGTGCGTTGTTACCCCAAATCTAGATCTCGCCTTAAACAAACAATAAACTTATAAACAGTTGTCCGTAATAGAACATGATCACCTTCAACCCGTTTCGATTTTGCAAATGTGTTTTGGTTTTTTTGTTGTTATTGTTGTCATGTCCTGAAGTTTGGCAGAGAATTTGATACGTTACCAAAGCGTACAGTTAGAAAAACGAATCTAGAATCTTATTTGGTGTAGTTTCAAAAGGAATTATTTTTGTTTATTTACATTTTTTCACATTAGCTTTCTCGCGCTCCTTCCCTTCCTGTGAGTCACGCCCCACAGGTCGAAAATCATTAATCTAAGATTTAATAATTTAACTCCCTGAAGAGAGAACAAAACACAATTTGTGCCGCTAAAACGAAGCAATTTACGTTTCGCTAATGTCATCAATGTATACTGGGAGACAAGCCAGGTGCAGCAATGACCGAATTTGTAATCTGGTTTTGTGATGAGGGTGAACGACAAACATATTAAATTAATTAGTGTCACCACGAATTTATATCTAGTCAGAATTAAGCGTTACGTAGGTAATTTTTAAAAAAGATTTTGGGAAATTATGATTTAAACGTTTTTTGTTTTATCATGTTCATGATATTACGAGTATTATTATACTATTACATTTTGATTGATTCGTTCGTTGGTGAGGGGTTTTAAGGCAACATTAATGATTATTAATATAAGTGGAGATTGGAAGTGTAATTATTGGATATACTGAGTGATGATAAATTCCTACGTTAGCTATTTAATAGGAGTACTTTTTAAACACCCTGAAGAGACAACTGGAGAGATAGAAGAGAGTGGAAAATTAGAATCCGTGTATGATCTTATATAATCTGAGATAATTTGTTATAACTTTCAGCGTTTTGAGGAGGTCAATTCCTCTATTATTTTATGGGAGACGTTTTCCGCTTTTCATAAATATTGGAATTACTATCCCGGTTATAAATTCTCTTGGTATTATTATTATTATCAGCCTGCAACATCCCTATGTAGGCCAAAGGTCTCCCTCTTTCCCTCATTCTTTTTCACGCTTCTTTCTTTTCTACTCACTTTTTTCGTGAGGGGTTTATAGTTATTAAATAATTGTTGTGTATTATTTTCTTGTCCAATGTATCTCCTCCATCCTCCTTTTATCATTTTATTTGAAATGCCATCTTTACCTGGCGATTTTCTCTTTTTAATGTTCTAAAAGTATTTCTAATATATTCGTCACTTATTTCTACCATTATCTTAATATTGCTAATAATACTAGGAGTTTCGTCTTGCTGTTCTATACCATTAAGTCGTCAAAAATAATCTATCCGTAGTTTATTGATGTTTGTGGGTGTAATATCTTGTATTTTTTTTTTCTTTCGATTACCTGTTAATTGCCAAACTTGTTTTTGTTGTCGAGATAGATCCATTTGTAGGTTGTTGGTATATGACTTGCAGTAATTAGATTGAACTTATCTTATCTTATTATTTATGTCATTTTTTACCGATTTATTTTCTTGATGCTTTTCTGTAGTTGCTTCATTTTTGTATTTGAGGTATGTCGTTTTTTTATTTTTTTAAATTTTGGCAACATTTTATTTCTTGGCGGAACTATATCACTTTTAGTTATTCTTTGTTGGTACAAATATTTCGTACTATCATCCTCTAGTAGCTCCTTGTTTATCTGTTCTTGGTGTACCGCGGTTTCCTTTCTTTCGATGTTTGCATTTGCATTCGTAGTTTACACGACAGTAGACTACGGTCGGTTGGTCGGACCCTGTATCTGCTGAATTTAATGCAGTACTTATTCTTTTCTAACAGGTACTTTAATTCCAAATTTACTCGTCACTTGATAGTTATAATATGATCAAAAATAGATAGTTATAAAATTTTGTGGTCGTGGCTCAGTTGGTTCAGCGTCCGTCCGACTACTGAGAATAAGATTAGTCCGGATTCAACTTCCAGGGCCACAGAAACAACGAAAATACTCGACCGCTGTCCTCGGAAGGCAATAGCAATTCACCGAGGTATTTTGCCTAGTAATCTTCTCTGGAACAGAAGTGCAAGCACTTTCGTGATTCGGAGCCCACTTGACACGCACATCATAGACGTATGAAGAAAAAACGGCAACGCTCTGTAAGGGGCACACCACTCGAAGAAGAAGATAGAATTTTGAAATTATAAAATAACACAAGATATGATCGACTTTAGAGGCATAGAGGAATTAGCAAGGTCGTAAACTAAAAGACTCGGACTTTAGATTAGATGAAATTTTAATGCAGAAAAAAATAGAAATTATATTCTTAGGGGTCCGGGTAAAACCATCATATGACGTGCCAGTGCTATGTATGGCACAAAAAACATCACTCTCAAGTATAGAAGTCCTTTGGGTTCAGCAAAAATTCTAGTCAAGTGCTAATGACCAAAGCAGTTGACGTATTTCGAGATCCTTTCGGATTTCGGTCAGTAAATAAATGAATAAACAAGCAAAATAAAATTCTCAACTGTTGCAACAACGGCCATTGTTATTATATTACATTGTGAATGGGTGACATATTGCACAACAAGCTGAAGCCGCAATTTCTGGTTGTTGTGTTTTTACATTTTTCGTTTTTAGATTATTTTTTCTATTTATTGATCTTTATTTTACAATATTAGGTAAAAAATACTTTCATAATTAACCAAACTATTTTACGTTTTCTCACTTCATTTGCCCCCCCCCCCTTCACCCTTCATATATCTGTCGATGTATTTATTTATTCATACTCTCATTCTGCATTTTTCCTGGAATCTAGGGTGCTGAATAAGCTAATGTGTTACGTTTTTAACTTTGCTCAAATGCTTGTTTTACCTGTTTCACTTGCCCCTTCGTTTGTTTAATTATTGATTGTTTTGATAGCTATTTTGGTCTGGCCTTTCTTTTTCTTTAGTTTAATTTGCAGTCGTGTTTCGTCAGGGCCAATTAACTTTCACAGTGTTTTTAAATGATTGCTAGGCATTTGATCTTTATTATACTTGCAAAGTATTTGTTGTTAACCAATGTAAAAACTTTATGTAGTTTGATACTTCTAATGTTTCACTCCCAGTTTTTACGTTGCTATTATATAATATTTGATTTCGTTTTCTTCGGTTTTTTGTTTTCTTTTTTACTTAAATTTTGGCCGGGTCTTATTTTTATTTATGCTTTTTTTCTGCCCTTTATCTTTTACGAGGGATATTTCATAAATAATGCACAGGTTGGCAATACTGCGGAGCGGAGAATGCAATTGGAGTGGAAAGTGAGGTTAGCTGTAGTTTAAGACTTAAGGAGTGAGCACGTGTTTAACGAGGGTTAGCAATAGCGTCTGCAGGCGCCTTGGGTACTGTGACTGTTGAAGATTAAAAATCTTACATAAAGATTGAAACTCTACTTGGAAAAAACCCGACAGAAGTTCACAAAGCTTTGTGGGGAAGAGACCAGTGGCGGCTCGTGGCTTGAAATTATGGGGGTGCTGCAGCTTTCGAAATATACTCAGGGCCGGCCCGAAGGGCAGGCCAGCCAGGCAGTGGCCTGGGGCGCAAAATCCTGGGGGCGCCAAAATCACAAAACAAATCGTTTAAAGTTTCCAATAAATTCCGAAAATTTGAAATATAATTATATTTTATTATTATTTTTCATTAGGTATATGATGTCTGATTGTTATTTTCCAACATCGATATTTTTCCGTCTATTCTGTAAATCCAACCAACGTTGAAACGGAGGGAGGGGCGCCAAATATCACTACAGCCTGGGGCGCCAAATTTTATTAAGCCGGCCCTGAATATACTTACATACCAGTAACGATCCTTGATATTTTTAAGGTGCCTTTTATTTTATTTAAGGTGCCTTTTATTTTATTTAAGGTGCCTTAAATAAAACAAAACAAATCGAAATTTTACTCAATTTATAAAAAAAATAAGCTTACTGGAAAATGAAATAAAAAGAATTTTTATTTAAATATAAAATCCATTCTGCGATTTTTAGCTTCACAAAATTTTTCGATCACCTGTTAACCCTGGAGCAGTCTTGACCGTCTTCGCAGTGATGTTGCAATCAAGTTGGAAATACGAACTATTTATTATTTAATATTCCTGTTTATATTACACATACCGTCGCCCAAGACGTCCTTGCACAATGATGACATCACCTAGTTTTTTCGTGGTATTCGCACGTATTATTGTTTTTGTTGGATCGGATGTCCAAGAGCTCAACGGCATGATGCATTAATGCTGAGATGCTGCCCAGATAGCAGCGTTCGGACTACTTTTACCATGTATTATTAAAACAAACAAATCGCGGCGGAACGTGCACCGAATGTACTACGTTTCTGACACTGCTACATTTCTCAGCGCTCTGAATGGAATCTACAGCTTCGGTTTAAATAATTCCTTTTAAAAGCGGTTTAATTAATTAAATTTATGTAATAATTATGCAAAATATTGAATGATTGTTATATTATTGATATTTTCAAGTACAAATTTAATAGGTAATTAATTTCCGTACTTTGTTCTGGGGGTGCTGCAGTGTCGCAGCGCTTATGGACCAGCCGCCACTGGAAGAGACAGTAGACCGCAGTTCAGTTTCCCGTTGGGCTTGTCGTTTTCCTGAAGGACGTGAAACAATACGTGATGTTCCAAGGACAGCAAGGTCAAGAACATCAATTGACGAGGAAAGTGTGAAATTTGTGTCGGACTTATTTACCAAGATCGTCGTGCGACGTGTGAGGAAATATCGACAGCTACCGGAATTTCAACGACATCTGTATTCCCTATTTTAAAGAACGATTTGCAGAAAAGAAAAATTGCGGCCCAATGGGTTCCACACTGCTTGACAACTGAACAGAAAAAGAAACGCCTGGACATTGCAACAATATTGAAACAAAGGTTTGTTGTTGAATGACAAGCATTCCTGTCTCAAATCATAGCTATTGATAAAACGTAGATTAGAGACTTCGAACCAGAGTTGAAATTTCAATCAAACGTTCAAACGAGTGGAGAAGTCCATCATCGCCGCGACCTAAAAAATTGTGACGCAATCAAAGGTCAAGCAGATGATGACATTCGCTTCCGCCCACCAAGGAATCATCATGACTGACATAGTTCAAGGTGGAACAAGTGTGAGGGTAGCGTATTATTCTGATTTCATGCAGAAATTTCGCAGAACAATGCACAAAAAGGCGATCTGACTTGCTCACTTATAAGCCACTTATTTTACACGATAAAGCACGTCCGCACTTGGGGAAACTTGTGACTGATTTGTTGCATCAGTACGAGTGGGAAGTGTTACTTCACCCTCCATACAGTCCGGACATGAGTCCACCAGACTTCGACTTGTTCCCGAAGTTAAAGGAGCCCATGCGTGAACAGCTATTTTGTACCCTGAAAGAGCTTTCTGTAGCGGTTACCCGGCGCATCTGACAGCCGAACAAAGGTGGTGACCTCACTAGAACAGCAAATCTTCCAAGACGTTGGGAATCGGTCATTGAGCAGTAGGGGGACTATATAGAAGAATTGTAAAAAGATATTGCCTAAACTAAAATATACATATGAGTACAAAAATAGTATGCATTATTTACGAAATACCCCTCGTATGAATGTATACTTATGTTGCAATGTTTAGTTTTATTGTTGTTGTTATCCATTATAATATGTTTGGTGTTTTTGAAGTTGATATTTAGTTCAGCTGTTTGTTATCCATCTCTCAAAGCCGACATTTCTTAATTTTTCCAATTTCTCCTTGTTTTATTTTTCAGTTTTTCTTTCTTTTCTTATTTAAATTACCTTTTATGGTTTCTGTTTCGTTTTATTTTAATTTTTAATAATTTTCATTTAGTACATGTTTTTACATGTTCGTTTTGTTTTAGGTACTGTTATCCTTCCTTTTTTTCTTAACAGAAGGGCATTGAAGAAAAAATATATTAAAAAGGTATGCTGCGTTGAATTTTAACTCTTACTCGTCTAAATAAATCCATAAAGAGCTTTGGAAACTCTTAATTAAGCTTGTGTTGAACCTATTGAATTTTGTACTTCACTAAATAATTTACTACCTACTAATAAGTAATAAGTAATAATACATCATCTAAGATCTATTTGTAATTCGCCGGGTCGGGGAAAATTGAAGATACGTATGTTTGGATCTAATCTCAAATTAATATTATATTAAGCTGCTAAACTTTGGCTTAATCGCAGACGTAACGTAATATTCTTCAACTTCAACTTTAATTATTAAGAAAAATGTTTTAAAGTGATGATAAACGAAATATTTTAATGAATCTGTAATTCTGTAGTATATTAAATAGAGAACATGTTAAACACGAGAAATTAACAGGCGACATGAATGTTAAGCTCATACTTTAACCTTTAGAAATGAGTAAAAGGCAAAAAGGAGCAATTTCAGACATGCGAAAGCTGTCATCAAACTTTACAAAAGGTTTCAGAAATTAAAGGCTTAGCGAAAAGGGCAGTACGGGCACACGATAAGAGCTCGGTTTTGCTAACAATTACCTAATGTTTGTGTAAAAGGCACGAGCCGGTGCCGGCGGTCTTTTACAGTTTGCAAACATAGACTGCAATATTAAAGGGCGCTGCGTTTGCAACGCACCCCCTGAGGTTTCACGTTACGTAACTTATACCCTGTTATTATCTAAGCAGATCATGCAGTTATTGTTTGCTGTGGTATAGCTTACAGATTATATTTCGAACAAGAAGGGCATTTAATTTTCATGGATGGTTGCAGCTCTGTTGCCCTTTTCTGGGCTAAGCCGAAATACAACCGGTGGTGCATTTAAGTTAGGGCTTGTTATTTAGTGATTATTATTTATTTAATGGGGGATTTAGGCGACGGGTTTTATTGAATTAAAGGAAAGTGTTTTTATCAGGTGAGTGGATCATTTTGATCAAACACATTTATTCAAAGTATAGAAAGTGAATGAATAACGCAAGTAAATATTGTTAAATTAATAAAGCATATCACAGCAAACAAAAAAAATCCGACATAAAGTTTAACTGATACCAACATTAATTCTTTTGCAAAATTTTGAAGTATAAGGGATTAAAAGTTTTATTATTTTTGGGAAGGCGGGATTTTGTAAAAATTGACAATAATGAAAACGCATCCGGAATGATGAATTGCACAGTCATTCTACTCGTATTAGCAATAAAAGAAACGTTCGTTTGCATTTGTTATAGTTACCGATGCAAGTAATTTTTGACCTTTGTTTAATGATGATTTGCAAAATTTAAACAGTTTTGCTAATTACTTTTTGCACGGAATTTGTTTGGAAATGTTTATTTATGGTAATGCTGCAAATAATTTGAAATGAGTAATGGTTTAAGCGGGTGGAAAAATATTTGGGGATTTATCGTTGTATTTTGATGAGTAATATCTTTGACAAAGCAAAATTGGATTTTTGAATTCGATTTCTGCAATAGAATCTGGAAATTATTATTTAACTTAGAGGAGTAAAAACATATTTTTATTTTTAAAAGTGATTATCTATTACTATAAATCTCTCTTATGGGGATACTCTGCGTGCAATTAATTGTATCCGAATCATTTATTATATTCCTAAGGAAAACGTGAATCTAAAATGATGTTATTAAACAGGGTGAATCCTAAATGGCGGATAATATTTACCCCACGTGATTCTGTATCAAAAACTTTATAAAAAATTGTACAACTGTTAGGCCAATACGTGTAGTTTTTGAAGAATTGTTAATTAATGTTTTGTAAACTTGACAACATTGTATGGTTGGTCATTTAGGACCATACAGAGAACGTATACAGGCATACTAGACCTGTTTCATGGTATTCTAAAAGTGTATTACGCATTCCTAAATTAACATTAAGTTCTAAGAAAATGCTGAACATATTTAAAATTTTTTATTTTTTTAAATACACATTAATAATTCTAGTAAATGCTTAAAATGACTACCTCCAGTCCAGCTTCTATACATTTCCTAGAATTTTGGTCATATTGTTTTCTCGAGTCCTTCTAACTGCCTCATTGATTCGTTGCAAAAGTTTCAATCTCTTCTTCGTAGACTAATGCTTTTAAGGTTCTCCTGTTCTCCACTTCTTGGAGACCAAGGTACTGACTAATCCATCGTTCTGAAAATTCACAGTCCAACCATTCTCGTGTTTGAATGCCTCAATAAGCTGATGCCCTATCCATTTGGAACCATTTATATTTATTTGTAACGTAGCTTCATCAGTCCATAAAATACATGTGTTTAATGAAACCAGAATCCCTTTTTTTGTTCACGAAGTAATTACGTGCAACACCTTACTCTGCTACGTAGGTGGTAGTTTTTCTGGTAATAATCGCTGCACCTTTTGGTAGTGATACGAGTGCAAACCATTTTTCTGTAACACTCGATGAATGGTTCTTTGGCTCACCTCAAATATTCTGGCAATAGACGGCGTGCTTTGTTCTGGTTCATTTTCGACTACATTTTTTAAGATATCTTCTGACAACATGTTTTTAACAGATAGTATTAGTTGAATAATGGGCGTGAACTAATTCTGTTCTGTGCAAACCGTGTGCCACACAAGTTACATCATGTTTGGACATAAAATTTGAAATCCTTGGATGGCTTTAGACACGTAGGGTGCAGTATCAGTAGCAACTATTTAGACGATTTCATATAAAATTTCTGCCCACCATAGAAGATATAAATAATAATTACAAAAGCCGCAATTTTTACAGTAATCTTAGTAGTTTTAAAGTTAGCAGATATGATTTTCTTTTGGAGTTCCTGATATCCCAAATACAAAATTTTCTATGTATCTGTGAGATACGTTGATTGTCTTGTCCAAAGTTATCTAAATCTTTTTGTCCTTTGCTTTATTTTCTCTTAACATGGTCAAAGTTTCAGTGTATAGTTCAAAAAACTAATATAGTTTGTTTCGCGATCTTAGCACCTCATCTTTTAACTTTATCAGAGGTATGCCCGAAAAAGTGAAGGCCTTGCATAACTCTTTATTAAAATATGTACGCCTTGGACCAGGTTTTGATAAAGCAGTTAGTAATACAGTAATACTTCCTATTGTCTATTCCACTCTATTCTATTGTTGTTTTTCTTCGATTTGTTACTGTTTGCAAATGTTGAGTAATTTGAATATTAGTTTTGTCGCTGCTGCAAAGACTTGAT
Organism: Melanotus villosus; assembly: GCA_963082815.1. Taxonomy (NCBI): domain Eukaryota; kingdom Metazoa; phylum Arthropoda; class Insecta; order Coleoptera; family Elateridae; genus Melanotus; species Melanotus villosus. The sequence goes on along the minus strand of OY720419.1, from coordinate 94,690,186 downwards.
AATATTTACAATATAAATACACTTCCGTTTGTTGTCAAATCATTGCAATCTTTCGCGAATTGATTTAAAATAGAAAAGATTGGAAAATGATGGAAACCTTAAAGTTTAAAAAATTGAATTTTACTTTAGAAGGAGTTTTGGTGTCCTTGGCACTTGATAGCCCACTGAAGGCTCTAGATACGTTTCCAAACTGGTTTGATTCCTACCAGGGTAAGATAGTTGCTCTTACGCCAGGTCATCGGATTTTCTCACTTTTTCCTTTAGTTCTCTCCTATCTGCTGCTAATCTTCTCCAATTGTTAACTCATCCACTGTGTTCCCGCTCTAAGGTCTTCTCCCTTCGAAATGTCTCTCAAAGATAATTTTACCACCCTTGTGCCCATTTTATTGAGATGCCCTAGCTGCCCCACTCTATTACTTTTTATTTTGTTTGTTATACTTGGTTGGATGTACAGATTTTTCAGTTGTACCTTGTGCGCCACTCTCCGTTTTCCATTAGAGGGCCGTAAATTCTTTCCAGAATTTTTCTTTCCCAGACATTTAGTGCGTTTTCATCTTTTTTTGTTAGGAGTCTACGCCATTTTACAACTGGCCTTACAACTGTTTTGTATACTGCGATTTTTGAATTAATTGAAATATCTTTTGATTTAAACGGTAGGTATAATACGTAGTAACACTTGTTCCCTGCCGTTATTCTCCTTCTGTCATCGGAAAATTGTTTTTTTTCTGTTATAACTGCTCTCACTTTCTCGAATATCGGTTGGTTTAATGTCGAATTTTGTTCCTCAATTTGGCTTCTCGATGTCATCATGAATTTCGACTTTTTTTGTCTTATTGTTAGTCCTGTCTTCTTTGCGGCTTCCTGAAGTTGCATGTATGTTTGTAATTCTGAATTTTTCTTGATATTATGATGAGGTCACCTGCTTGTTATCCACTCTAGGACCATATTGAACAAAGTAGCCATTTTCATCGCTTTTCTCCAATATCTGTCTTTTATGTAAATATATGATTCAAGGTAGATCTTCGCTTTCTAAAACGTTTTGATAGTCGCCCACCTCCTTTTCCATCAATGATATCGATTTGTTAATTACAGTTGCATTTAAGATCCCATAGCCCAACTATCCCTCTATAATTTTCACATACATATAGTTTTGTCTCTTGTTTTATGTAGTGGATAGATTATTGCAGTATTCCAATTTCTAAGTAATTATTATTTTTCTCAAATGTTCTTGATTAACTGGTACATCTTTCTCACCGTATTTTCGCCCCCATATTTAAGCATTTCAGCGGCAACTTGGTCTTCCCGTGGGGCTTTACTATTTTTTAAGGTTCTGATAAATTCGGCGACCTCTTCTTCTGTGGGGATTCCATTTTTTCTTCTTAGTGTCGATCATCTATCCAGATTTCTTCTCCTGCATTTAGTAATCTTTCAAAGTATCTTTCCATTTGCATCTGCGTAAAGTTACTCGTGGTTGGAATACTTTCATTCTTACTCCCACCACCCTGTAGAACTTCAAAATTTTTTTAATTCATGCAATTTCTACTTTATCATCAACTTTTTGGTTCTTACTTACTTTTTCTGCAAACCCTTTAAATGTTTTCTTCCCGCACTGTACACGTGTACACCTCTTTATTTTTTTCGTCCACACCATTTAACAGGGTTTACCTTGCTTCATTTCTGTTTTTGTTAAGCAATTTCAGTGCTAAATTGTATTGCTTGTTTGTACTTTATATCGTATAAGTATTCTTTGATCGTACCACGCTTTATTTTTGTTTCCTTTTTTCTTCGTTCCTAGTACCCCCACAATGGGCCTTACCAGTATTTTTCTTATTTCGCCACACTCTTTTTCTACTGTCTTTTCTCTTTGCTTATTTTTTTTAACTTTTCCGAAATAGTCTTCATATAGGTACTTTACTACAATTTGTTTATTTTGTTTTTAATTTTCCAAATTAAACACTTGATTCGCTACTCCACCTCCTTCCTTCTTTACTGTGATTATTTGTTTAAATTTAATATTCACTAAGAAGTAATCGAAGTTATAGATATCTCCTTTATTTTTAAAACCAATTATCTCGAAAATATCAAAATTTAATATCATACGTTTTTTTTAAGCATATTTGGTTGTAGAATTTCATTAGAATGAATTAAGATTTTCATTTAAAAAATGTATCCCAAATGTAACTCAAAAACAAAAGACGATTGAAAAGTGACAATTGGGGTAAAATATACGATTTTGAAATAAAAATAGGATTTAATTTTTTAATAGTTCCAGACCTTACACCCGCACGGTATGTGATTGACGTTTAAATAGCTGGGATTGTGTAATCCTTTAGCATTGGGATTTTCATAAGTTATAAGTAACTACGTGAATTAATCTAAGATAGTGGTTTTATTTTTTATATCAATGACATAAGCCCTTCCAAAATCAAATCTGGGACATATTTAGAATGTTGAGTGGTTGCGTCTTTCCTTTTTGAAGCATCCTTTTTAAAATAATATTAATTTTTTAAATATCGTTTTAAGCTGTAAAATACTTCATATATTCATCAATTATTATAAATATACCCTATTAATATAGAAGTTTGAAATAAAATAGGACCGTTGTGGGTTCTCTGGTTCAATGTAACAAATTAACAATGTAATATTCGATCAGATAAGAAGAGCGGTTTGCTTCTAGTTGAAAAACTATGAACTGTCCTTTCAAAACCAGAAGTAACTTGTCAATCGAGGGTTTGGATCTCAGCCACGCTCTCGTTAAAAACCACTTTAGTTTATTATGTGCAAACAATTTACTGACGTATCGGACAAATTGTTTGTTTGTTTGTGAACGTTTCCAAACTACGAGTACAAACGCAGCTGCTATTAGCAGCATTGCATTTCGCTTCGTTGCTGGCAAATTCTGCCTACGCCTATTTTGACGAATATATTATTTTTACAAACAAATTACAATAATTAAAATGATGTACAAATCAAGTAACTTAAATATATTCTTAAATTATGAAGAATTTTTAAAATTAGTTGATTAAAATAAGTCAATTTTTCTGTACGTAAGAATACTAAAACTTAAACAATTTCAGAAATTTCTAGTCCAAAATTTTGAAGAACGAAGTATGCTTGCTAAAATATTTTCCCTTAAAAGAGTATTTTTATGGTTTGCATATTTTTAAATATGCGTGTAGCAATTTGGTTTCTTGTTTTGAAAAAAAAAAAAATTAATTTGGATTCAAACGAATCGATTTTCTGTCACGAAAAATTGGAAACATTTTGAGTACTCCTCGGTATTGTGAAGAGGACAGTGGTGGTGTGCGATAAGATCAAGATTTGTGGATAGCAAGAACAAGGGGTTTTAAGCACGAATGAACAAACAACCCAAAACAGTTTATTGTTGCGTTGTAATGTAATAATGCGGTTTCTGTACAATCAAATCAGAGTTTGAAGCGGTGTAATTGAGTTATTCATTGATAATAGTATTTGAATTCTATTGTGATTGTAAATTATTAACGAGATCTGGGAGTGGTTTGGCAGTCAGTTGTCTCAGGATGTGTTTTTTACAATAGAAATATACACTGCGCCCATAAAGTTTAAAATACGTGTAAATTTCATAGTATTAAATTTTGGGAAAAAATCGTTGAATAGGTAAGTCAATTTTCTTTAGAAAAAAGTTTCCTTTTATATAGTTGATTGGTTTCTACAGTATTTGTTTTTCGAGTAATGACGTTATTAGCATATTTTTCAGCAGCAACAATATTTTTCTGTACATTTTATGATACCGATTTGCATCCTCTTTGCAATGCCATACAACATAATATATGTACATATGGATGGAATAAAATTCTAATCAATATGAGATAAATCGCTTATGAAGTTGTAGGTACTAGAAAATTTATTTTAAACGCAAAACCAAAATGGGGATCTTGGTTTAGTGAAGAAATAAAACACTTAGCTCAAGAAAAAATAAATGCATGTTTAAGTTATCTAAGTAATAGAAAGAACAGTAAGGAACAAAGTGAGCGTAACAATCCCCGAATTCAAAAAGAACCATTGGACTAATTTCACCAAAGGCATAGAGAGGGACCTTTACGGAGCCCAGCGAAAGGTACGGAACATTCTAAAACAAGGCCTAAATGAGTATGTACAAACTAAAACGATAGACGAAAATACAGGGATAAATATTACTTTAAATAGTTGTACTATATCAATATTAAGTAGATGATCAGCAGAAAACCAACAAGCTGAAACCAACGGAAATAGTAAGTGAAGCTATTAAAAAATATCGAGGAGAACAGTTGACGGAATAATTGACTATACTTTTCCAGTTAATAATAAAAAAAGTATACATATTGAAAGACTGAAAGAGAAGCATAACCATCCAAAAAGGAGAGAGGAAAAATCCCGGGAATTATCGAAGAATTACCTATGAAACATATACTACGCTAAAATCTATTATTTCCGATAGTATACATATAAGCGAAGAACAGGGGTTTTGCAACAATAGATCTACAATAGACGCAATATTCATCATGCGACAAGTGGTTGATAAGGCTATCCAATTTGATAAACCTGCCTACATGTGTTTCGTCGACAATACTTGACGAGAAACACGCAGCAGATGTAGGTATTGCGAATCATTAAAGAACTAAATAGCGAAACAACCACGAACTGACAGAGTGAAAAGAACTGATAATGGCTATGGTATAGGAAACCAAGAGGTTAAAATAGTGGATGATGACGTTATCATAGCCGACAATGAAAACAACTTACAGCGTATGTTGTATACTTTTCACTTGCCTGCACAAAGATACAACATGATGATATTAACAGATGAAACAAAATCTCTAGTTTTATCAAAAGAACCAAGACGCTGTAAGTTATCAATCGAGAATAAAATAATTTAACAGGTTATGAAAATCGAATACCTGGGAGAAATCTTGATACAGAAGTAAAATCACAAACCAGCAAGGCAGTTAAAATATCGGGCTGCCTGAGGGATGTAATATGGAGGAATACAGATATGAAGACAGACGCAAAGGTGAAGATCTACAAAATATGCGTTCGATCTGTCATGACCTACGCGGCAGAAACGCTAGCGGATAATGCAACAACAGAAAGAGCTCTGTGACCTACGGAAATGGAGATCCTAAGAAACATAACAGGACATACCATCAGTCAGGGTAAGAAACCAAGATACCAGACAAACATATAATATGCAAGACATAGTGAGGTGGGCGAGGTGCAGGTTGTCAAGATACAAAACACATAATACACCTCAACATTTTTAATTGCTGGGTTCATATGGTTTGCCTCTACTGACGTACTTCTGAGCATCGCTTGAAGGTTATTTGCTGAATCGAGTTCTATATTTTAAATTTCTTAAAGCTCTCGCCAAAACTCTTCAACTTTAAACATTTTTATATTCGGAACATTTTTCAAAACAAACGGATGCAATATTTTCTGAATCTAGATACATCATGACTTTAATTCCATGGCCTTCTGAGGACGACTTTACATTGGATCTTTTGATATGGTATGCTGATTTTTTCAAAAATATTGTCATGTAAGATGTAGAAAATTTTAGATTGTTGTAAAGAAAATTTAAACCTGTATGATGTAGATGTAGAGCAACTTACTATCAAAGTAAACAAGCAGGTGTTAAATGAAGAAGAGAAGCAAGTAACTCCAGCCGTAGGAGAGTATTATAGAAGACGTGCTGAAGAATCAGAAGAAGTAGATGCTCCTAGCTACCAGGAAATAAAAGCTGTAATGGGGAAGATGAAGGACCAGATTTTCACACTAAAACAAATTTTGAACAACAGCTACGAGCAGAAACTAAACTTCTGCATGTTATTTATAGACTTAAAAAATGCATATAACACATTGAGAAGAGACAAACTTTATAGTGCTATGAAAGACTTCGAAATTCCTGATAAATTAATTCGGCTAACAATAAAACAAACTGTAATTGATGGGATGATTTCTGATAGTTTCAGTGTAAATCGCGGATTACGTCAAGGTGATCCAATGTCGACAGCTCTCTTAAATTTAGTTTTGGAAAAAGTGTCATAAAAAAGTAATATCTATACTTGTGGAATGATACACCAGCACAGCCATCAGTTGGTAGGGTACGCTGACGACATTGTGTTATTAACAAGATCGGTAGAAGAACTGCAAAGAGTCTTTGGCAGGTTACAATAGAAAGCAGAAGAGATATGAGATATACAAAAGGATAATTACAGGGAATAGAAGCGCAAGAAGTTTATCGAGAATCATAAATTCAAAAAGTGTGTCTAGAGCAGCAAAGGTCAGATATATAAGTTATACAACCTACAGTTTTATATGAAAGTGAAATGTGGATTATGACACAAGAAACCGAGAAAAGACTGGAGGTCTGGGAGAGAAAGTTGTTAAGGAGGATTTTTGGAGGGAAGACTGCAGAGGAGGGTTGAAGAAGAAGAACGAACAATGAGGTAATGGAAATATAAGGGCAGCCTAGTATAGTAAAAGGAGTGAAGATGAAGAGAATAAGATGGTTAGGACATGTTACCCGCCTGAATAATAATAGAGTAACAAAACAGGCATTAGAGGAAGGTGCAGGTATCCCAAGAAGATGGTTTGAAGCAGTACTAGGTATCTAAAAAAACTTGGAATAAGTAACTGGAAAGATAGGGCTGCAGACAGACGAGAATGGAAGCGAATAGTGAAGCCACTAAGGCCTAAAACGTTGAATTACAGAATTTATATGACATTCAAAAAATTAAAAAAATATATTGAGAACGTTTGAGGATGAAGTACCATAAGTATAGAAGGACATGTGTGTTTTTTTAAAGTAAAATTGACCTATTGCAGATATCAATAATTACGAGTTTATTTTAAAATTTATGAATGTATAGTTTACAAGTTAGGTATGTTTTTATTTCAAAGAGTTCAATAAAGCACAGTGTATTTTGGAAAAAGTTTCAGTGTCATGCGGATGTTACATCAGAACTAATATAAAGATAAAAAATTTAGGTAGATGAAAACGTTAAAGGAAGTTTTCCTTTGAATGAATTATATCAATTTAAATAAATTATTTATGAGCTGAGAAATAAATAAAAACGTCAATTAAAGTAAAAGAACTATTATTTATTATATTATTTATATTTTTAATATGATATCTTTCTGTGTCATGTTATCATCATGGTTGTCTGATGACTCAGAGTCTGATATTGTGCATTTTTTTTTCTAATCCCTAAGGGTTTGTTTTATCGAAATAAGGTCAGAGTTTATTAGCTTCATTCGATTTCTTTATTGTAACGCGGTTTAATAGATGTAAATAAAATTCCAAAAATAGTTTTCTTCAGTGTTTTCGTTGGACAGCAAAAAGATTTTCTTGTGTTTTTAGGGTTTGGGAAAAATGTTTTATACTTATTTATTATGTAACATAATTAATAATGGCAGGTTTCGCCTCGTAAACTGAAAGTCCCGGGCTCGAATCTGGGCCAGGATAATAAGTTTCTCGACCTATGAGGTTTTATAATACAAAGTTACATTTTTAAATTCTTAAAACATTTACATAAGATTCTTACATAGGTATACATTAAGTATGTGGATTTATTTACATATAAAATAAATTTTAATATTGAATATGTCTACCATGTTGCTCTTCAATAAGCAACAAACTTTTTTCTATGCTGTGAATGGCAGTTTGTAATATATGATTAAAAATATGCAATTTATGATAGCCGTAGGATTACTTAGAAAAACTTGTTTTTAAAACAAATTCAAAGCCAAAAATCTCTTGAATTTGTATCAGGATAACGTGGAGGCCAGATGTAAGGCTTTTGCCTGCTTTTGAAACTATTGCTATACGTACCTTCATAACATTGGTTCTAATTGGTAATGTCAAAATCAGTTTTAAATACAGTAGCAATGTGCCGTACACCATTATAGCAGCTGATGAATAAATAATCTAGCACGCTTAGACTTGAAAGATTATTTATCACTTATCACTAATTTATTGCCACGGTAATTCTTTCTTTCTCTTTTACCCTTTTATACCTTTACAGTGTCGAGGGGGCCGGACACACCGAGCCGCAGAGCGGTCACCCATCTAAGTTCTGGCCGAGCAGGCCCTTGCTTAACTTTCTATATTTCAGTATTATGTGCACTCCCATTCTGCCGTACTGCCAGTTGTGCCATGGTAATAAAAACTAAAAAAAATACCTTATGAATGAAAGACTCCATTGCTTCACAGACAGAAATGTGTTTTGCTTACTCTTCGATTCGATTAAAAAAATCTTTTGTTTATTCTTATATTTTAAGTAAAAAAAAGAATCTTGCTTTTTCATTTGTCGATTTCAGATATAAGTTTTCAAGGTCCTTTAGAAAAGGGAAAACCTAAATGTTACTATGAAATAAACAAGTTGTATTTTGATCAAGGCAAATTACAGTTAACACTACTTAAGTAATTTTACTAAAAGTATAATTACCGTTTTTAAATTAATTTAATTTTCGAAAAATCAGTCTTTTCAAATACTTCTTTTTATTCAAAATATTTAAACAGCAAAAGCCCTAAAGGACTTTCTTGTAAAGTCTCCTGTAACACCGAACATTTTATTTTGTTAAGGTTAAAAAGTTTATACGAACACTCTTAATTTCAGAAATGTTTATCTCAAGAAGATTAAACACTAGGTACAAACTATTATCGTGTATGGTATTTCGTTAATTTTAGGAATGTACGTAATAAATCCACGGCATTTTACGCATCTTACATTTAACACGCAATAAAAATTCAGGTTACATAAATTACACTTTATGAAAGGGCCTGTAAGAATTTATTTGCAAGAGGTTATTGTTTAGCATAAAACAAAAGGGCTCTTATTATATGTATTACATTGTATAGCAAATAGCAAGCTCGAGTAGGAATAGTTAACATTCTGTTGCTCTCCACTGAATGCTACATCATTACTGCTTTTCTCTAAGTACGTTTATTTTATATCAAAAAATTCTACTTATAATTTAAAAATTGCATGTTTTTATTTTTGAAATTATTTTATCAGTACGAGTATTTATAAATACACAATATTGTAATTTTTATAAAACAACAAAAAGGCGTGATGAAAGCCCTTTTTTCTTCAAAGATTTCGTAACGTTACGAACTTAATTATATTAAACCATAATTTAATACTACGTATGAGAATCCACAATATAATCATCAGTTTGCGTAAGTGCACAACGAGTAAATGCAGTAAGGATAGAATGAAATAATGTAATACCGATCATAAATTCATCGAGTACTTTCGGCAAATAAGGTATAGCGTTTCAATTGACAAGATTAATTTTTCGTATTGTCTTATAAAAATTCAAAAATTTAAATACCTATATTTTATCTTGCTTCGCTCTTGCATAACAAAAGTCTTATCTTGTTTGTACGAGTGTTGCACATTTTCGATTACTAGGCTATTGTGCTTTTGAAAAACGTTTGCATAGGTGCAAACCGGCGATTCTGGATTTAATCACAAGATCTGAATGCTATAGGCCCTATAGGGTGTAACAAAAAGATAGGTCGCAAATTTAACCATAGTTTGTGGGGATGAAAGTAAGTCGATTAAGGTAACTTATTTGTATACAAAAATGCATCTTAAAAAAGTTATGGCTTTTTAAAGTTGCTTATTGTTATTATTATGTAACTAATATTTGATCATTAAGGTGGCCATTCAATTGAATTAAGTTTCAACTTTATATCATGTTTAAACGTAGCTGTTTCTTCTAAACAAACGAAATTTCAAATATTTACTAAGAGACAAAAATGTATCAGAATAGGTATTAATTCAAAAGGGGTGCGCCGAGAAAAAATGGGGGTAGTCAAAGGAGTAGCACATTTTTAAAACACATTAAAGAGGACAGCTTTTCTTGTTATTTTTTCTTGAAACGTTGCCCGAAAATATCCTATCCATTTTATACATTTTTAAAGCAAATTTCAAAAGGTTTGAGTTTTCCAATTGTATTTAATTTTTCACTTTGGAAAACTGTAACTATTTAGGGTGCATTTTTATATAGAGGTAAGTTGCCTTAAATCGACTTAGTTTCATCCACAGAAACTGTGTTTAAATTTATGAGCTAGATTCTTGTTACACTCTGTATCACAACAAATTTTCTCGTTCTCGTTTCCTTTCTCTTTCTCTTTCTTTGACATTTTTTTCCTTAAGGCCTTGTCGTCCCCATATTTCGTCTACATACAGGGTCTGTCAAAAAGTCCGGATCATATGGGACTTTTTTTTTATTAAAGTATTTATTAAAAAAATCAATACGGTGTTGGTTTGTGCTTGTCTAAGGACTAAAAAAAGTGCACACAGATTTGGTCAAATGGCATTCTCTACCTGTCAAATTTGACACTTTTTGAAAAAAATCTTCAGAAGTGGCCCTATTTATGATTTTTTCGAAAGATTTCATTTGGAAAAGTTGTTCAGAATGGCATTTTACATCGGTTTGCAAATTTTCAGCTAAAAATTTGAAAATAAATAGTGACAAGACAAAAGTAATGGTGTTAACAGAACGTCTTCCGGGTTGGGACAGTGTTATTGTGAGACAGAAGAATTTCTGTTGAATTATTTTGTCTCAACAATCACATGGTCCCAACCCAACAGAAGACGTTCTGTTAACACTGACACTGACCGTGGAAGCCTTCAGTTTATAATACAATATTTAAACCAATTTTGATATATGGAAGCAAAAGCTGGGTTCTCTCAAAGCAAATAAAAACAAAAATACAGGCTGTGGAGTGTGGAAATGAAATATCTAAGAAGTGTCATAGGCATTACAAAAAAGGATACAATTCGCAAGGAAAGAGTACGAGAAGAACTAAAAGTGGAACCAATTCTGAGAGCAACGACAACAATTAAAATGGTCCGGATACATAGTGAAAATGACAGAGAAAAGACTCAAAAGGGTGAGAAGGGTTTCGTCTCTGGTTTGGTATATAAGTTTAGTTACCGTTCCCTCCTTCCTCTTTCTAAAAGAATTTCGCTTGAAAGTGAAGAATTTCTTTGTCAGGTTTTACATTTAACGTAATATTATTTGTAATTTTTAAAATATAAATATTCTGCTTTGATAGTTTGATGCCTAGACATGTATTTTGTCATTAAAGTGATACAAGTTCGAATCTCAGCTGTGGCTGGACATTTAAAAACCTGGAGCAACTGAGATTCAAATCACGTTGGATAGAAAACCAATGACTTTTGAGATTTCGAACTTAACTCGCTGACTTATTTCTGTAAGCACGAGCGACGGTAAGTTCGTATGTGTATGGGCATATAACAGTCAATGCACATGTTTACTTAAAGGTAAACGAAAAAATAATAATAAATAATAACTTATATTATTATTTTAAGTGTGGGTTATTCAACTAATCCATGGTGATTGTACATTAATATTTTCGAGTAAAGATATTTCTCCTAAACAAGAATTTTTTAAGGTTTGTATTTATCTAAAAGAAAAGCTTTTATTCGTGTGATAAGTTAGATTAATCGAGTCAAATCCGTTTTATGAGGTACTTGATTCATAAGGGTATGCCTTATCTTTAAATGTTTAAATAGCCACTATTTCGGAAGACTGAGGAGTTGAATGGGTCATCATATAAAATATTAGCTTTCCTTATATTCGGATGAAGTTGTAAAATTATGTGGGGATTATCTTCAGTAAAATCTTCTCCAGTAAGGTTTTAATAATAATAATAATAATAATAATTTCTTTTATTGCGTAAGGATTCATGATGTTCCAGAGGAATCATTGCAATTTGTCAACAAAATAATATATATAAACAAATGTTACATAAAATTTACATTAAAAATAGGATGATATATATAGACATAGACATACACAAGTAAACATCACATTTATACATAGCGGATAATTAATTTTCACTTATAAAAATAGAAAGTAAAGGTACAGGTACGTTTATAAGTCGCTACGCAAAGTCTAGGAAAAAAAGTTACTTTTTTTGATGTGCATGAAATTCAGCAAGTGAATAAAAAACAGCGCTTTTCAAGAAAATTTTTAATTTGTGTTTAAAACATTTAATAGATGATGAATTTTTGATATGTGGCGGCAAGGCGTTATAAATTTTAATGCAGTTATAGTATGGACCCTTCTCGTATAGTGCTGAATGATGAACAGGTATACTAAGAGATGCGCCACCTCTCGTTACCATATTGTTATAAATATCATTATTTTTTTTGAAATAAATGCAAATGTTTCCTAGCAAGTATGGCTGTAGAATAAATGTATAAGGAAGGTACTGTTAAGATACCAGTTTTTAAGAAAGATTCTCTACAGGATGTTCTACTTTTTAGACTTAGCATAACTCGAATTATTCTCTTTTGAGCTATAAAAACTCTGAAGCTGTCGGATGAATTATACCAAAAACAGATACCGTACTGGATTACGCTTTGCACATAAGCATAATAAAATAATATCAAGCTCGCAGTGCTGATATTATTTTTTACGTAACGTATTAGGTACGTTGCCGAATTACATTTTGCTAAAACGCTGTCAACTACGCCTGACCATCGAAGAGCGTCATCTATTTCAATGCCCAGAAATTTTATAGAATCGCTTTGTATACAAGATTTACCAGCTAACTTTACCAGCAGAGATTGGTCTGAGGAACCTTTAAAGACTAAAAAACCAGTTTTTTCTGTGTTAAGTTTTAGTTGATTTAATTCACACCAATTCAGCATTTTTTCAGCTATTTCGCAAGCCGCTGTGGATAACCCAGAAATTGAAGTACTATGTATAAGGCAGGATGTATCGTCCGCATACTGATATACTGAATTTTTCCCTACAAATTCGGAAAGATCGTTAACAAAAATTAGAAATAATAAAGGACCCAGTAATGACCCTTGGGGTATTCCTCTAGTCATTGGAACTAGTCTGGATGAAGCTTCCGATAATACATTGTTAGTTGTAGACTTAATATATACAAACTGAGATCTATCGGTTAAATAAGATGTAAAGAACTTAAGTGCTATACCTCGAACACCGTATTTTTCAAGTTTATTTAACAGCAATTTGTGGTTAATTAAATCGAAAGCTTTCGATAAGTCAAAAAATAATCCCATAACTGGATCTTTGTTTTCTAAGTGATTAAGTAGCTGGGATGTGAATTCAAATATAGCAGAAACAGTAGACTTATTTGGAAGGAAACCGAATTGATTAGATGCAAACAAGTTGTTGTTAGTGAAGAAATTAATTAGTCTTTTATAAATTATTCTTTCAAAAATTTTTGAGAATATTGACAAGAGAGAAATTGGACGGTAATTATTTATAAGTTCAGTTTTACCTTTTTTGTGAACGGGAATAACTTTGGCCACTTTGAGTTTTTCTGGAAAGATGCCGGAGCTAATACATTCATTAAGTATATGGGCTAGCGGAACGCATATAATATCTGCAGCTTCTTTAATAACGGGAGCTGGTAGGTTATCGTATCCAGAGGAATATTTTGACGGCAATTGCTTTATAACCTGTAGAATTTCGTTAGAAGTTGTTGGAAAGAGAAAGAAGTTTTTATTTGATAATATGGATTCCTGATAGGGACTTTTAAACGCACGAGCATCAGCATTAGTTATTGTACTAAAATGATGATTAAATATTTCCGCAAGCCTATCAATATTTCCGCAAGCCTATGAGTAGTTATAAAAACAAAGCTTATTTTTTTATTGTGTAAACTTGAAATGGAGCCTGCGATCTGACCTAATGGAACGCCTTGTAAAACCACAACAACGTATTCAAATGAAATACGTATTTCGATAACTAAGTTGTCATCTTCTGAGAAAGGTTTTCTTGCCAGGGTGACTGGCACAAATTTAGGATATTGTGTCCTTACAGTGTTTTTCTTTTGCTTTTCCTCTTTTGTCAATTGCGTTTCCTTGTTTAGCAAATGACTTTCCAGATTATGAAACGTCAAAGCTATGTTGCAAATGACATTCCCTATTTGTCAAATCTCTTTCCGTTTTTAGATAATGCTTTTCCCAGTTGTTTTTTTATTACATACCTACTTTTTAAAAAAAGTGGGAAAAGCATTATCTAAAAACGGAAAGAGATTTGACAAATAGGGAATGTCATTTGCAACATAACTTTGACGTTTCATAATCTGGAAAGTCATTTGCTAAACAGGGAAACGCAATTGACAAAAGAGGAAAAGCAAAAGAAAAACACTGTATTCAAAACGGTTTCGCTTTATTCTTAGAAATACGAATATTCTTAAAATATAGAGGGTGGGGACTTAAGAAATAAACACTTTTATGATATCGCAGTAGCTAGCGGATTGACGACCGACGCTAACGCGCAGAATTAATCGTTGTTTATACTTCCAATTTTGTGTCTCAAAAAATTCTACCAGAAACAGAGACTCTTGTGAAAATTCCTTTCATGCAAGGTTGTTCCAGAAGAACCTTCCAAGTTCAATTATAATCCCGCAGAATTGATATCAGTTTGGGTGTGAAGGTGCCTTTGAAACGGAAACCTACAAAGCTAATTCGCGAAGTTAAAAAGAAGATCTCCAGAATCTTCAGCAAGGAAAACCCGCCGTGTCAACATCAAATGACCAAAGCAGTCGAAATCGCCCGAAAAACCACCCAGAAGGTCATCTACGGAGATTTGGGGAAAAATAAGGTCAAGAAAAGTAAATTTCATTTGCAAAATCATCGCAAACCGCAAGACAAATGCAAGAAAGCTGTACGAGAAGGGTCTTGCGGGTCAAAGATCAGAGTATGTGGTGTCACTGGATGAAGCATTGGGAAACGCAAGATTTGTTACGTCAAAGATGGTGATACCGTGTCTGAAACTTGGATTTGTAAAACAAAGAAGAAATTCGGTTTCCAATTCATGGTGGCCTTAGTCATTTCCGAAGAGGACCCAGGATTTATCCGAGTAGCATAAAAAGGAAAAATTAATGCAAAGCCCTATGTCAAAGAAGTGTTGAACCCTTTGCCGGAAGAAAGAATTTCAGAACTTTATCCTGGGGAGAAGGCAAAGATGTTCATTCATCATGAGGCAAGTAACGCCCATACCGCAAGATTGATCCAGGATTACGCTGCAGAGGTCAAAGTAAGTAGAAGTCCAGGGTTTTGTTTTATAAGCAATAGTGAGATTTCTGTCAGGTTTCCTGATACCAATCTGGATGTCCTATGGATGTTTTTGACTTAGGCTGGCTGAAACAGCGTACGATTATCGCACTACCACATTGTATTTCTCCTGACATGATCGTGAAAGAAAAGAGCAGGGAAATAGTTAAGAATCAGGATCGTCAAATAGAACATATTTCCCATCGAAAAAAATTCACTTGTAAATTTTTGTCAATAATTAAGTGTTCATTTCTTAAGTCCTCACTCTCTGTAATTTAGCTATTGGGGCGTGGGCAACACCTTTGCAATAGATCTACTTGATACATTTGATATTTCAAACCTGTTGAATTTGAAATAAGCTGTCTGCCATTTGAATCAATTGCCAAAATTATGTTGAGAAAAATATAATTTTTAATTTATTTAATTATACTGGGAACATTTAATTTATTTTTTCAAATTCCGGATCCTCACCGAGATCAATATTTTTATGTTGAAAATTTTCCAAAACTTTTGAAAACACTTTATATCCGCATGAAATTAAATTTTACTGTAATTTGGTTGGGCCGTTGGACTTTTAAGGCTTTGGAGAACGAATTTTGAATGGCCAACTTTATCATCTTCATATGTTGGTTCTAACGACAGAAAATTATTTCTAATTTCGATAACAATTGCTATAACTATTTCAGGTTTTTACTGTTTTGCTTTTGACTATATAAATGTGGGATGCTTATTAGAAATTAAAAATTTGCAATTAAAGACGGAATCAAAATCGAAACAGCGGAAATAAAAAAATTAGGAATAGCATCCCATATAGCCACATTAAATTTAGAGCTAATTGCTTGAGCACAGATTATTCATGGTTAGGATTAAAAAAATTAGAAGCAATTTAGTAAAATTTAAGTGTCACGTGTCTTTAAAGCGGCATTAGGACCATATCTGTAGACAGCAACCATGTTGTCTTATACTAAGATCAAACCATTGAGGAAGTCATTTTCTCTCTTAGTTTGCTGTTAATTTTATGAGAGAAACCGTTGTGAACACTGTAGACTTCAGTATCATAACGTATTTTGTTGAGAGGAAAATTTAACAATTTGTTAGTTAAGAAGTTAAGAGGAGGTTTTATTCGGTTTATTCAGCGTTTCTCTTAACACTGCTGGCGTTATAAATTCTAGAAATCATCTTCTAAATTTTATATGGAAGATATAGATTTTAAATAAAATATTAAACTGCATTTTCGTGGAAACCACTCGATTGGTGGATTATTCTTCAGGGAGATTGCCCATGTTCTAAACGAACAATTGTCCCAGTGGGACTTTGCCGATTGACAACTGACGAAATGAAAGTTTGTTAGAAAAAAGTTTTTCTTTCGAAGTTACAGCAACGAAAATGAGTTGGACAGCGGAATATTTATGTGGAGAATTTCCTAAAAATTTAGTAAAAGTTGTCGTAGCAGCGCTTCGGACAAATAATTTACTGCGTACACAATAAATTAAAGTTAATGCATTCGAATTCATGTACTTTCCAAGGCTTACAACTCAGGGTTATCCGCACTTTTACTTTAATTAAATATTGGGTTGAGAATACGAAACAAAATAATTTCTGTTATAAAGGTTATATTAACTTATATGACAACTGATAAATATTAAGAGGGCATTTACTTAAATTACTCCTGCTGTTAAAATTAATCCAATAGAAAGTGATAAACATGTTTCGCAATCAGCTTTGGGTTGCTAAATTATTTAACAATTTCTTTAAACCAAAAACGTTGAACAATAACAGTTCTGCTGCTATCGGGCGCACCCATGCGGTAAAATGGAGTAATCTGCGTTATTTTAGTGGCAATAAAGTGTTACATAAAATGGATTATTTGAATTTATCCAATGAAATAAAAATTCCTGTGCTCGGATACGGAACTTGGCAGGTAAGTGTTATTTTGTAAAATGCATTTGACAACTTTTTAGAATAGATCAGGCCAAGATTTCAGTTTATTATGTTGGTACTCAATTTAGCTGAAAATTAATCAGCTGTATTTTGTTAAATGTTCGAATGCTGGATTATGCAGGGAACATCCGTTGGAAATGTTGCTTCTTATGTTCTAATTTGAACAATTTAATTTTATAACTGGGAGCTTTGATTATCATCAATCAACCTTCGGCATGAGTAAATAAGCTTAGTTACTGTAGCAATTTTTATTTTGTAACTTAAATCGCCCTTCTCTTTTTGTTGCACGTCATAATTAATATTTTAATTTTAGGATTTACGTTAGGGAATAAACTGACATAATAATAAACAGCAATAGTGCTTCGTTACTGCAATGTCAATATTTTTAATACAATACAATAAACATCCTTTAAAAATAAGACTCTGAGCAGTGTTACAAACATTCTAAAACAATAATCACCCCTTAGTTACTCGTACCTAAGCGAATCTGTAGTAACTTATGATTATGAATCACAACCTTATAATTGATTAAATGTAATTTTTTACCAATAAAACAGGTTTATATCAGAAATACTGTTTACACAGGCGAATCTGCCTCCTTAACGTGGCCTACAGTGATTTAAGATGACCACAAATAATGTGCTATACGTGAGTATGTATAAACCATCTCAAATGTTTTAGGATAAGAGAAGCCATGATTTCGTTTTGTTAAGTTTGTAGGTCGAAGATTTACATACCGGGCTAAGCTTAAAAAAATGTGTTGTTATTATGTAATTAACAGAAATCCTAACATTAAAGCGTAGAAAACGACAATCATGTTTAAAGAACCCAATTTGCAAAATATTTAATCTTATTTACTATACTTAAATTGCTAAGGCTTTTAACAACATGATGGATAGATACATATTAAAATAAAATGTGTTTAAAAATTAGTAAAAACATTGAAGACAATTTCGAACAGATTTTAATGAGTCAGTCAATTTGTGGCAGACTCACAATTGACTTAATTGTAGTGAACTGTTTGTAAGCAACAGGTTAAGCGATTGTAATTATGGGATCTTTAAGTAATCAAATAAGTGCGGTTAGGAGTTACTTGCATTCGATATGTAAACGCGATGTGAATAATGCTATCAGCAAACTAACTTATTGTGAACAGATAATGTTCTTATTATTATGTTTAAAACATTCACATTTACATTAGGTTGGAATTAAAATACCCCCAAAAAAATTGTTTGTTACTGATCAGTTAAATTTGTTGATTTTAAAACGCCATAATAGTTTTGCCATTATTTAATAATTTTATTGTTTATTATGCAGTGAAAAGGGGCCCCTTAAATGTTATTTCGTATAAAATTAAAGAGAAATGACTTTGAGCCAAAGCGAAGGATTGTATTTAGAAAATTAAGATAAACAGAATAGAATTCTAGATGGTAATTATTTTGGGCACATTTTCTAAGACGCTTTGTATTTGGATATTCAAATCGCAAAAATATTCAGCGTCTCTAAACTCTGTCACATTACAGCTAAATCTATTGTAGCTCAAAGGCCTTATTTCTAATGTTCTGCAGCTGCGTTTTAGAACTATTTTAAAGGTAATATTTTTGTATTTTACAAAGATTTTTGCAAAAATACGTGCAGCGTAGTGAACAAATATTTGAAATGCTTCTACACTCCCTTTAATGCCTGCCCTCAAGCTGTGGAAGCAGCGGGGGTGTTAAGTAGTTATGCCACTGACTCTTTTCATATTAAAAATACGGAGAGATTAGTCATTCTACAAGTTCAAACTATTCACGGTGTCCATTTTATCTTATATTTTATAATAGACGATGCCGACCTGGATGGCGTCAATGTTAGCATGCTTGCCTTGTAAACCAGAGATCTAGGGTTCCATTTCCGGTCTCGGTCGGTGAGATTTTTAATGCGGAAAAATAAGCCGTCCAATACGATGTTTGGCACGATAAAGATTTCTTCCAGAGGTGGATGTCCATCGTGTTCGGCAAAATTCTAGTCGGATAGTGCCAGTGGCTATAAGGACTGTGTATTTAGTTCTCATTAACCAGTGGTTTTCTACTAAATAACCAAACCTTTCTCTTCACTTCCTTCACTAATTTCCGCATAATTTGAGCGGCCACTTTTCTGCTACACGCTATCCAATTCGAGGAAAATTCTTGAAGAGATTTAGTAGCTTTTCCGTTCTTCTTTAACACATTTTGTAATAAAGCCCACTACCATTCAATTAGGCCGAGTTCTGGTGTGTTAGGTGGATTCAGATTTTTGGGGACGTAGGAGATATTATGGTTTCTCTTTCTAGCCACTGCATTGTGGTTTTGGCAGAATGTGCTGTTGCTGAATGTGGACAAAACAACCTTTATAGTATGATTTCCGATAAATAGCAGTAATCGTTTCTGCAAACATTCAGTGATGTAAATTTCGCGATTAATTGTACCTTCCGCAAAGAATGATTTACTGCGAAGACATGACATCTCACAAACGATTATGCTTAAGATCATGGTGGTATATGAATCCTTAAGACATTGCACAGGGCAAGTAGGGTTACCTAAGTTAATTCAACTTAGGCGCAACACGGATTTCTGCCAGCAGCCAAGAGGAGCCTTTCAGCTAGTTTTCCTGGACACGTCTATTAGTAAGCGATCATCGCTGCCACAAAACGCAAAGGTGTTTTCCTACAAACGTTTTTTATTGCTATTGCAACAGTTTATTGCTTGTTTTGGTACGTATTTATTTATGATGAGCTTGAAAAAGAAACTTTTTCTTACTTATGCAGGGAAAAGTACTAGGTCCAATAGTACGAGAATATTGTACTAGATTAAAAGAAACGAAACAAAAAGTAACGAAGATGAAGGTGGGTTACAGGAATATGGAGATGGTGTCAATAACTGAAGGTGCATTTGTTGATGATCTACAAGAACTACAATACAACTTAGAAATATGGAGGAAAGCCTTACAAGACAGAAATTTGAAAATAAATAATGACAAGACTAAAGTAATGGTGTTAACAGAACGTCTTCCGGGTTGGGACTGTATCATTGTGAAACAGAAGAACTTCTGTTGAATTATTTTGTCTCAACAATGACATGGTCCCAACCTGGAAAACGTTCTGTTAACACTGACACTGACCTGGGAAGCCTTCAGTTTATAATACAATATTTAAACCAATTTTGATATATGGAAGTGAAAGCTGGGTTCTCTCAAAGCAAATAAAAATAAAAATACAGGCTGTGGAAATGAAATATCTAAGAAGTGTCAAAGGCATTACAAAAAAAGGATACAATTCGCAACGAAAGAGTACGAGAAGAACTAAAAGTGGAACCAATTAGGAAAGCAACGCCAACAATTAAAATGGTACGGATACATAGTGAGAATGATAGAGAAAAGACCCAAAAGGGTGAGAAGGGTTTCGCCTCTGGCTTGGTTTATAAGTTGAGTTACCGTTCCCTTCTTCCTCTTGCTAAAAGAATTGCACTTCTGGCGTGGTTGACACGTTGAGTTACCGTGCTCTTTTAGTGCCATCCTTTCCTCCTGAAGAAACCCCTTAAAAAAGCGGATGACGTTGAGTTCTTCTATCTCAACAATGACACGGTCCCAACCCGGAAGACGTTCTTATAGTTAATCAAATATTTAAAATAAATGCCGAAATACATTGGTTGGACTTTCCACATGTGCTGTTGCCAAGACAGGGTGACAAAACGTTAATTTTCTGAGATTTTTTTAGTTTGTTTTTGTACACGTAATCAGTTACAACAATGCGTATTCATAATATTTATTTATAATTTGGTTATTATTGAATATCAACCAGCGTTCGTTTTAGAATTTGTTGTGAGAAGAAGCAGCTTTCCGAAGTATAAGAAGAAGAATAACCATTAATTCTGTGAAGTTTATTTTAATTATTTTATGGTAACATTTAGCTTGAAAGTTTTTTTGTCAGGTTTTACATTTAACGTAATATTCTTTGTAATTTTTAAACGTTCAAATCACGTTGGATGGAAAGCCAATGACTTTTGAGATTTCGAACTTGTTTCTGTAAGCACAAGCGACGGTAAGTTCGTATGTGTACGGGCATATAACATTCAATGCACATGTTTACTTAAAAGTAAATACAAAAATCAATAGCTTTAACTTATAATATTATTTTAAGTGTGGGTTATTCAACTAATCCATGGTAATTATACATTAGTATTTTGGAGTAAAGATATTTCTCCGAAACAAGAATTTTTTAAGGTTTGTATTTATTTAAAAGAAATTTTTTTATTCGTGTGATAAGTTAGAGTAATCGAGTCAAATCCGTTTTATGAGGCACTTGATTCATAAGGGTATGCCTTATCTTTAAATAGCCACTATTTCGGAAGACTGAAGAGTTGAATGGGTCATTATATAAAATATTAGCTCTCCTTATACTCGGATGAAGTTGTAAAATTATGTGGCGATTATCTTCAGTAAAATCTTCGCCAGTAAAGGTTTATACGAGTACTTATAAAAACAAAACCTATTTTCGCATTGTCTAAACTTGAAATGGAGCCTGTGATCTGATCTAATGGAACGCCAACAACGTATTAAAACCAAATTCATATTTCGACAATAAGTTGCACTTTTAGTGGAAGGTTTTTTTTTGATTGGAGCTTTTTCTTCACTATTCTAGGATAGTAACATAAAATTATTAGAAGAAGTAAACCTAAATTTACAATATTCATCCGTTGTGTTCGATAAAGCGTAACATGGAATTTGATATCGGTCCGAGGTCCTTATTCGAAATGGTTTCCCTTTATGCTTAGAAATGAGGATACTCTTAAAAAAATGTAGCTGTTGGGGTGTATCCAACACCTTTGTAATTGATATACTTAATACACTTGTCTTATATTTCAACCCGGTTGAATTTGAAATAAACGGTGTGCTCTTTGAATCAATTGTCAAGATTACGTTTTGTTTGCCAGCCAAGTATACGTATATTCTTTTAATTTGTTTAGTTTTACTGGGAACATTCAATTTTCGCAAATTTCGAATCTTTGTCAGGTTGTCTTTAAGATTTTTTTAAATGCTGATGGAGCCGAAAACAATTTTCCACTCAAAAGTGTTGGAAACTTTATAGCCGCACGAAACAGAATTTTACTATACTTTGGAGAACGAATTTTGAATGGCCAACTGTATCATCTTTCATCTGCCGATGCAAAGTACTGACTACAGGAAATTACTTCTAACTTCTGTAATAATTGCGATAACTATTTCCGGTTTTTACTGTTTTGTTTCTTTTGATTTTATGGATGTGGGATGCTTTTTAGAAATTTAAAATTTGCGAAACTGATTCAAAATCGAAATAACAGAAATTAAAAAAACATTAGATACAAATAGCATTCCATATACTTAGCCACATTAAAGCTAGCGTTAATTGCTTGAACATAGATTATTCATGGCTAGAATTAAAAGAATTGGAAGGAATTTAGTAACATTTACTTGTCGCGTGTCTTCAAAGCGAAACTAGAGACTCGATTTGTAGACAGCAAGCATGTGTACTTCTTTTACTAAGATAAAACCACTGGGGAAGTCACATGTTGTGGAGGTCTCTGG
This sequence comes from Melanotus villosus, assembly GCA_963082815.1. Classification (NCBI taxonomy): domain Eukaryota; kingdom Metazoa; phylum Arthropoda; class Insecta; order Coleoptera; family Elateridae; genus Melanotus; species Melanotus villosus. The sequence goes on along the minus strand of OY720419.1, from coordinate 94,667,567 downwards.
GTTGTTGTTAATTTTATGGGAGAAACCATTGTAAACATTGTAATCTCTAATACCGTGTTTTGTTGAGAAGCAAAGTTAACAATTTGTTAGCTAAGAAGTTAAGAGCTGCCATTTTATCAAAAAACCTGTTATTTTAATCTTTCACTAGCGACGACGTATTTAGTGGTCTAAATACCTATTTCGTTCTAATGCATTACTGAGATTTTATTCAGCGTTTGATTGAACACTGTCGGTTTTATAAATTCTACAAAACATCTTCTAAATTTTATATGGAAAGATTTTAATATGAAATATTAAACTACATTTCCGTGAAAACCATTCGATTGGCGGATTATTCTTAAGGAGATTGCCCAGGTTCTAAACGAACAATTTTTCCAGTGGGAGTTTCCCTATTGACAACTGACGAAATGAAAGTTTGTTAGAAAAAAGTTTTCTTTCCAAGTTGCTCAACGAAAATGAGTTGGTACAGCCACAGAATTTAGGGAGATATTTTGTGGTACAGCGAAATATTTATGTGGAGAATTTCCTAAAAATTCAGTAAACGTTGTCGAAGCACTTCTCACAAATAATTTACTGTGCAAATATGTAAATTAAAGTTAATGTATTCGAGTAATCGTGTACTTCCCAAGGCTTAAAACTCAGGGTTATCCACTCTTTTGCTTTAATTAAATATTGGTTTGAGAATACGCAACAAACTAATTTCTGTTACAAAGGTGATATTAACTTACTACTTATATGACAACTGATAAATATTAAGAGGTTATTTACTGAAATTACTCTTGCTGTTAAAATTAACACGGTAGAACGCGATAATTAAGTATGTTTCACAAGCAGCTTTGGATTACTATATTATTTAACATTTTCTTTAAAGCAAAAGCTTTAAGCAATAACAGTTTTGCTGCTATCGGGCCCACCCATGCGGTAAAATCGAGTAATGTAAGTAATTTTAGTGACAATAAAGTGTTACATAAAATGGATTATTTGAATTTATCCAATGAAATGAAAATTCCTGTGCTCGGATTAGGAACTTGGATGGTAAGTGTTATTTTGTACCGGGCGTCTTAAAAAGAAATACATCTAGTTACTTAAATTTGTTTACATGTAAACTTTTATGTGTCTTTACCTCTACATTGTTATTGGTATTGCATTAACTAAATTTTGCCAACAAAGGTTATTGAGGTTATGCTATTCTTCTGTCCACTAGCATAACTACAGCATTGCATGAGAGCGTCACATTTTATTTAAATGGGAAATTCAAAGCATACCTACTAAATGTATTTCATTTTAAGACACTTGGCATTTTGTACAGTGCATTTGCCACCTTTTTAGAATAGAGCAGGCTATGATTTCATTATAATATGTCGGTATTTAATTTAGTTGAAAATTAAACAGCTGTGTTTTGTCAAATGTTCAATTAATGTTGAATTATGCAAAGAATATCCTGTTGGCAATGTTGCTTCTTATGTTCTAATTTGAACAATTTAATTTTATAACTGGGAACTTTGGTTATTATCATTCAATTTTCGGCATGAGTAATAGTATTTTATACACGACGCTATAATGTATGCTATTATTACCGAGGATAATGTTTGCAACACGAGCGAGCGAGTTTTGCAATTATCCGAGGTAATAGTAGCCATTATAGTATACTATACTTTATCCTCGACTACAAAATACTAAGAATTTTTAATTAAAATTTAAATTAAAATTTAAATAACTACATAACCCATTTCAATGACAACACAACCTATTTCTTTCATTATACACCATAGACAATTATGTTACCATGACACCGTGCATAATGATTTCAGTGTGTAATGGATAGCATTATGAGTGACCAAACACATGCATAATTGACAGATTATTGACTAGTCGTGGATAAATAAATTTAGTTACTTTAGCAACTTTTATTTTGTAATACAAATCGCTCTTCTCTTTTTGTTACACGTCTTAATCAATGTTTTAATTTTAGACTTTTAGGTTAGGGAATAAACTGACATAATAGTAAACAACCGCAGTGATAACAAATTTCAAGCTTAGTTACTATAATGTCAATATTTACAATGCAATACAACAAGCACCCTAATAACAATAAGGCGCTGAGCAGTGTTACAAACATTCAAAAACAATAATCACTATTAGTTAGGTATTCGTACCAAAATTGAATCTGTAATAACTTATGAATCATGACCTTAAAATTGATCAAATGTAGTTTTCACCAATAAAACAGGTTTATATCAGAAATCTTGTTTACACAGACGAATCTGTGGCCTACAGTGATTTAAGACGATGTGCTATTTACGTGAATATACTCAGGGACAAAAATATTGCATATTTTTCTATTGTTGATTTCTTCTTCTGTTTGAGAAGTAATGTGGATCTAACTGTGTTGGATTGTTGTTTTTAAGCTTAAATTAATGTATATGTAAAAGAAATTGCAAATAAGTCTTGGTATGTAAAATCCACAATTCAATTTATTGAACAAGGAACTTTAGAAGAATAATAACACATGATTAATAAATAACAACTGAACAGTTTCAAAAATGAAACAAATGAATTTCAGTAACACGTGCTTCCTCCTCGAGCTTGATTTCCATTCTTCTTTTGCAGCAATTCTGAGTTCATTTATGGTCGTAGGAGCCTGATTTCTGTGCTGAATTCTTCTTTTCAGCATGTCGCATATGT